>OX335668.1:86557500-87920000 GCA_946894065.1 Acleris literana
AACCAGGAAGTCGTCGTTACATTGATTACCTACACAAACGAACAGTTAAGTACAGCAATGTCTAAGCGATGTGAGATACAATATTCCTCGCACTATAAAGAATAAACTAAAGAATAAACACTGCAACGAACCTGGCCACCCGACAATAATTACAACAGAACAACAAGCATTTTGTTGTCCATAGCACTATCCGAATATGGTTTTCCGGTTACGGAAATCGTCCTCAAAATGTACAAAAAAAATTACTTATCCTCACATAAAATAATAACAGAAAAATAATTTGATAGGGTACCTATCTATTTTTTTAAGTTAATTATAGTTACACAAGTCACGTTAACTACTTCAAAGGACATGGCCCATTTTACTATGGCGCTGTGCCCCAGAATGTACAGCAATCATTTATATCTCAAATTAAAGCGAAAAATATATACTTTCAATATGTATATATCATTTTACATATAAAGTAGCGGTTTAAAAGTAATTCGATCCTTAATTATTTACATAACCTCAAAACACATCATAACGTGCAAGGCGCTTTGAAGGCCTACTGCTCCTAAACGGATTGTTCAAATGGCTTTGGAAAAATATATGTTACGTGTAATAATGTCAATAATAAAACGTTTGTTGTTTTTCTAGTAATTACTGTTATTTTTGTCCGAAAATACAAACTAAAGTATCCCACATTTTGCGCAAAAATCTTTTTATTTTTCTTAACGCCTGAAGCGATTTTAATCATTCTTTCGCCTTGTAATAGTCAATTTATTATTTGAACCTTTTAAAACAACCATATGGTTAGCGTCAGGGAGCAAGAAAGCATTTAACAAGCAAGTTGCGGGCATTCACGCAATAGCGCTCGCACGGTTACGGAGTATTGCTTGTTGGCTCCATGTGTATCAATAATAATCATGCAAGATTAGTGCCACCGAGATGAAACTCGGTGTCAGTAAGTGTGCGGTCATGCACATTTTACGAGGGGTGGTTAATTGAATCTATTCTCTCTCCTTCCGATGTTGTAGCTTACCAATACACACGCAGTGAATGTTAGAGACTTGGATATTGTGGACGGCGACGTCAAGTAACTACTTAGTTTGATAGGACGCACTGGATATGAGGGTCTCGTCTACTGCTAACATCACGTCACATGCATAGGCATACAACTTAATTAAGAGCCGGTACCTATATACATGAGGTGCGGGAAGAGGGCAATGGTGACTTGTAAAGATTTTTCGTACTGTCAAGGCAATCGAAAGACTTGAGTCGTGGTTGCACTGCTTTTTGTCCCACTGCTGTTCGACAGAGCCCTACCTCGCGGCAGGGCTCGTATTATAGGGTGGTTTGGTTTGGTGGTTTGGGGCATGTAACCATACCTAACAACCCTGATCTACCTACCTTTGTGAAAAAAAAAGATTTCTGATGAAAGCGAAGAGCAGTGGGACCAATAGTAAAGGAGCCACGAGTCAGGTGTTGAAGGCTGTACATACCTTTTTTGCTCTTGCCAGAATGTGAATACTTACCTGAGATATATAAAAGGCAAGTCTTTCCCTTATTGTAACTCACCCCCGTACCTCATGCTTACCCCGGCTCTATTTCTGGGTGGTTTGGCCCTTCGGGCCAGCTGAAGCACCATCATGACCCAAGCCTACCATATATTTATGATATGTTGGTGTGACTACGGATAAATAAAATGAACCAGTCACAGTAGTGTGGCAATTTAGTGTGGATCGGTTGATCTACCTGGCCCTTGCATAGCCCTACGTAGACTTTTTAGTATACCTGTACGTTGTTTTCTTTAAGGAAATCGGAGGTTTTGTCTGTGCAATTGCTCACGAGGTCATAATCACGAACAACTATTAAAAATGTTCTGATAGACGGTACGGTCGATATTTGTCTAGCATGCCATTGCCCCGGTAAGTCCTTCAGCAGACATATTATTTCCGGTTGTCCGCATTTGGCCAGCGGTTTTTATATGCACATAAAGGGGGAACCTCGCAGCCAAGATTATCCATCAGCAACATGCTATTTAATACGGTCTTGTTAAGTTCGAAGTGCTGTACTACGAGTATGCACTGTTGCCATTTCTCGAATATTATCGTGCCGCGCTCTAATGAGAGCGATTTGTCATCACGGACTAAGACTTTTATCGCCAATAAGCCTGATATCGAGTTGACGGAATATTCGCGGTAGTTCCTTTGGATGTTCCTTCGAAGGAACTATGAAGGAAGTACTGCGACATTTTTTTCGCCTTTGTTCCTTTGCAAACTGGGATTTTTCCTCGCTTTTGCTCCTTTACAAGACCTGAAGGAACAACTGAGACCTTTTTTTCGCATTAGTTCCTTTGCAAGAAAGTTCCTTCTGGTAACTACTTTGTATAACCTGTGGTAACCTATAATTCGCCTTATGATTAAATCTATGTTATCCTAAATAAATAAATAAATAAACTAATTTGATGGAACAAAGGCGAATAAAAGTCGCAGTACGTCAATCATCTCTTGTGAAGGAACTAGGGCGAAAATCAACGCCGGGCCGTGCTCGTCAACGTCACCATCTCATGAAGGCTGAGAAGGCCATGCTCAGCAAGTACTTGGATTACGAGATAACCGCCATGTGGGATGTTGACTCGACGATGATTGTCTCAATAGTTGTGTCATAGAACGGTCTCATACAGAAAAGTCTCTCCTTATGATGATAGATGGCTGGATCAAGGGTCAGATGCAGAAAGCAGTAGTCCTCGATATGGCACGTTTTACTAATATTTGGTTAACAGTAAGGAGTCACCTACACGGGCGAGTTTATCGCGGCGATAGCCTCGCTGTGCCATCTTCAATAGTTTAAGTGAAGTGACTCGACAGTCTCGTAAGCGTTATCGTACTTAAAAAAAACTATGTGCAACTGGATAAACTTGTATGACGATGTAGTATTTAATGAAACCTTACTCGAAAACATATTAGTAACAGTTTGCTACTTACAAGTACTTGGTACTTTTTAAACGTCACATGTTGCACCCGTGATATAGATGCCCCCCCCCCCCAACCCCTCTCTCGGCGGGACGCTGCTAGTTTAAAAGTCCTAAACTGCTAACAGACTAGGGCATTTAGGTACTGGTAAATAAAAAATAGTTGTCGAAGGAACTTTGGGAGGCAACCAATGAGATGGACTGACGATCTCGTTAAGATAGGGGGAGAGACTGCTTAAGCTCACTCAGCATTAGGTGACGAAAGGTTGAAGAGAGAAGAGAAATAATTGTTACATTCATTAAAAGTTTTACAGGTAAAATTATCTTTTTAGTTGTGTTATTCACAGTTTAAATGAATAAGTGTATGAAATAATGACAATGTTCGTATAGTATCCACTATTAACTAGTGATCCACGTTAATATCAATTTAAACTCTCGGACAATCAAGTTAAACCGCCTTCAACAACCCACTAAAATCATAAATCAAAAATTGTTTTAAGAAACAAAATACCGCCTTCAAAAACACAAAAAATAACTTCTTTTAAAATGTTAGAACGGGAAAGTCATAGTTATATTTAAACAATTAAATGTTCTACACTATAGTCGCTCATCTATCTTAATCGAGATATCTTATCGCCACCCTTCAAATAGGTACCGTTGAGGAGTTCCGGTGGCCATCCGTGGTCTTCATCAACAGTTTCACTTCACTAAGTGATACTTTCTGAATGCAAATGTTAGACTTGTTACTAAAAATACTAAAATCGTTATATGTATGCCTATAATATTTGTGGAGTTCCCTCAATTCCTCACGGGTCCCGTCGGATTCAGATTTGGTAACAATGGGACCACCTCGAAAGTAGAGTAATACTCTTAACCTTTTGAACGCCATACGTCGAATACAAAATGTGCCACCCACACGCCAAACATGTTTGCTATGCTATGCAAATTACACCTTATTGCTACCAAAGAAAGTCTTTTAATCTTGAACTCTTGTCGGTTGTAGCCGACGTGGCGGCAGTGGCACGACTTTTAGTTGACGGCCAGAGCCGACTGTGGCGTTGAAAAGGTTAAGTATACTTCTTAATCTTCATACTTGAACGAGAGTCGATGAATATACATTTAAAAAAAACATATAGTGGAACATAGAAGCTCTTTCTTTTTTGAATTTGGTTAAAAACTCGTCCGCTGCTTGTGGCGGCCACTAGTGACTTCGCTGTGGTCGGCACTAGTGGCCTAATGTGCTGCAGCTGTAAAGTAGGCAAAAATAGTGGCCTCAATCGAGTATGTTTTTAACCGAAGGATGATGTCATTTAGTGCGGCAAGTCTTGAGAAGCGGCCGGCACTTCTTAAGTATGGCAAGAAAGTGATGTCCTAGCCGATCGACATTACTTCAGCAAGGGCACCTTTTGTTTTACATACGCCCGGTATTATATCTATGTTGGCGTAATGTACCTAAATGTGTAACTATGCCAAATCACAGCTATGTAGTACGTTCAGTGTCATAAATATATATACACCCTTATAACCTCGCAGCAGAGTCATGTTTACATATTTTTGAAAGTATTACTGTGTCTATATATTTGATGCTGACTGTACCAAGAGTCTCTAAGTTAAGCCGCGGTCAGACGGACAGACGTACATACGGAGATGGCGAAACTATAAGGGTGCCTAGTTTACTACGGAACGCTAAAAACCTAGCTAAGAACAATGCCGATTGAACTAACTTCCGTTATAATTAAAAACACGTGTATCCCACTAGTCCCATTGAGTTGTCCCATTATGGGACAACTGAGACGATTTCATCCCAGTAGTTCCATGGGACAAGTAACAATAATATTTTGGTCTTAAAAGTCCCAGGTAGGTAGATTTAGGTTTTGTTAGTTTTGCAGCAGGCCCGAAAGACAACCCAGAAAAAGGAGCTCCACCATAGCGGAATGCCGTCGACACTATCCAATTGATTTCTGGAATGAGGAGGAATGCGAAATAACGACAGAGCTAAAGAAAAAAGAAATTATATGTATGATTTCTTTTTACTGTGATGACGGTAATGGGACTTTTGGGACCAAAAACAAAATATATATATTAGTACCACTTGTCCCATGGGACTACTACTGGGACGAAATCGTCTCAGTTGTCCCATAATGGGAAAACTCAATGGGACTAGTGGGATAAACGGACCCGTACTGTAGGTCAACCGCGTGGGAGCTACGATTCCACAGACAGACTCATAGGTACAGAGACACACACACACACACGTACACACATCCAAGGTTACATTAAACTTATAACGCACCTCTTTTTTTGTCGGGGGTTTAAAAAGTTTGACGTAAGCTATTTTTAAGGCCGTTTAAATGATACCTGGTGCTCTATTCTACTCGGTAAAACCATACTTTTGACACAGTTATCGTGTTGTCAAACTTATGATAGCTCTTATTTAGTAGGCAGTAATAGAGGCCGAGTTAAAAACAATACGATAAAATGTCAAAAGCAATATGGTTTACTGTGTAGAATAGAGCCCCTGAGTACCTATTCAAAATGACCCGGTGTGACTTAACCGATTTTTAACGGCACCACAGACACAGTTTACCTACAAGTCTGACAATTCAAAATCTGTAAAGATATGTACTTATATAGACGGTCGACCCTGTTTGGGTATGGATAAGTTTCGAAGGTTTTTCTGTTTGTTTTGGCAAAGTTTTAATAAAAAGAACCATGTTTGATAGATTTATTACTTTGTGATAATTGTTTTGAAGTTTTTTAGTCTAATAAAAACAAATTAATCAAGCTACTATGTCTTTCTTTGGCGTGTGAATTAATATAAACAGGTTTCTTTGTGATTCCATTGCAAACCGTTACGTTTTACTACATGAAAAATCGAGAGCCGAAGAGACGCGCTTCAAAGTGCAACTTTGGTCCAAACTTTGCGAAAAAAAAAAAAACTTAGGGTTTGTTGTATTAAGTTTTGCGTATGTGCATGAGTTGAATATATCCACAACTACACTTCGATGCCCATGAAAGAGTCATAATGTTATTTAAATTGAAGTACTCAAACGAGAAGTAAAAAGTATCATGATTTTGGGACAAAGTATCCCGATGTTACGGTACAGGGAAAAATCCGAAAACTATACATTTTTAATTAAATGACAAAATAACAGGTCTTTATGCAAGGAACGGCGTCCAAATTTAGAATTCAGTTAACCGTGTCATGTGCGGAACCCTCGGTGGGCGAGTCTGACTCGCACTTGTCCGGTTTTTTTATTATTACGCGCTGCCTCCGATAGATGTTATATTCAAAGGTCTCAACTTATTTTTACTGTGGTACCGTTGCTTTTAAACGGGTAAACCGATTTGTTTTTTTTTAATTGAAAGCTGATTTTCTAGCGGTGGTTCTTAGATAGGTTTTATCAAAATCGATTGGGCCGTTTGAGAGATATTCAGTTCAGAAAGAAGGGGTCACAATTGGCTTCCCTCTATTTCGCCGAAACTTTTTACGCCGAATGTACTGTTACGCCGAATTTTGTTTTCGCATAATTTTTCTCCAGCTAAAACGGAAAATATTTTTTTTTATGTTTTGTGTAATCCTGCGTCGCAATTGCCTAACACACTCGCAATCGCAATCGGTTTCAAAGCGGAACAATTGTTTTCATTTTGTATGCAGACAAGCCTTCGATTTTCAAAAATGGAAACGATTGCGATTGCGAGTGCGTTAAGCAATAGCCCCTCTGATAGAATAGAGTAGGTTAAGGTATCAGTAAAATAACAATTATGCGAAATTAGTATTCTGCGAAATCATACATTCAGACAATTTATGATTAGGCGTAAACAAGGGGAACCGTCACAATTATATAGGGGGTTTTTATCTATCTAATTATTGAGGCATATTCTTGGCAGACCAAATCATTCGGCTTGGCATAATCGCACTCAAGGTGACCAATCGAAATAAGGGGAAGTCTAAAACCTAGGAGATACGGTAATTTGTTGTTAGGAACAATGTTGTCGAAAAATCGCACCAGAAAATTAAAAGACTGGGAAGGGACCAGATCCAACCCCAATCCAACGGGGATTTATTGCGAAAAGGGCGACGAGCGAGACATATTTATACGGACTGGACCAATGCGGCCTAACCTGGAAATCGACAATAACGACAATTAATATTTCATGATCGTTATTTACAATTATTCAAAAAATCATCTACATTATTTCTAAGTAATTCCTATAGTAACATCCTGTGTGTGTGAGATTCATGGTATTTAGTATTTATTCAGTTATTTTCCAAGACATTAAACTAAAACTGCTCAGGCTTGCTCTTTATTGCGAGCATGGCCGCCTAACATTGAACGACACGTATATGGTACGTTCGTCGATCAAATAACTGCTTTTAAATCGTTTATCAGCACTATGAGAGTAAAATGAGACTTGATTTAATAATGATAGGTAATGCAACAATAAACTGTAGGTTAACTATATGCATAAACGTGCATATTACGTATTATACTTATATGTGTATTATGTATATATTATATATTAATATTTATATAATTATCAAAATTCCCTTGTGTCATTAAGAGTATTTTTTTCGTATTCATGATTAGTTTAATTGTGACCAACATTTTATTTTTGTTGCTTCCTTCTCAGGACGAATCTTAAATTGTTTCTGTTTAATCTTAATTTGTTGACGGGTAGAGAATGCCTTAAGGCTAGTCCGCGATACGTACCTACTTTATGAACCTATTGTGCAATAAAGATTTTTAAAAAAAACCTACCTAAGTTGAGTACCGTTGGATAAGGTTAGGGCGGCGCGACACAACACAAGTGGTAAGACCGTCTCGTCGATGACAATGACGAACTGTTTTCTTTGAAGATCTTTGCCAAACAACGCTGTTTGTAGGTATTGGGCTATAGCACGCCGGCCAAGGCATGTGCTGACACCCTAAATGCACCATTCCCGCCCACGTGCGGCGTTGCACACAATTAGGATACCATACACGATTACTTTTGTATAAGACACTAAGATGTAAAATATAACAATTTTAAGTACTTACTAAAAAAAACATTAACAGCTATGTGTCGTGAAAAATGCGTCATTATTTGTTAAGTTCACATGTAATAAAGGCGCTCTTCTTAACAAAACGTTTTTGTAGGTCGAACAAGGAGCCTATTCTGAACTTCCATTTCTATGGAATAATTCGTGTTCCTTCGCACACAACCCAACCTGTATATACTTCTACAAAAGTCGCCCCTAGTGATGCAAACAGATATACTTGTAGCTTCGCGCCTAAGGTGCGGAATGCGCGGGGTCTGCCAATAACATAATTACAATGTAGCTATGACGCTTTATGCCAGAAATGCAAAATATCAGTTTAGCAGTTTAGGGTATAGTAGGGGATCCGATTGCTATAAACGGAGTCCCTCTCGAGGTTGTCAGCGAGTATGTTTACCTAGGGCAAATATTGCAGTTAGGCAGGAACAACTTCGAGAGAGAGGCCCGTCGAAGAATACAGCTGGGCTGGGCAGCATTTGGAAAACTCCGTCAAGTCTCTTCATCACTCATACCGCAAAGTCTAAAGACGAAAGTCTTTAACGAGTGTGTCCTGCCAGTTGACATACGGAGCCGAGACGTGGACACTGACAGTGCGATTGGTTTACCAATTTAAGGTCGCTCAGCGGACTATGGAGAGGGCTATGCTTGGAATATCTCTGAAGGATTGCATCCGAAACGAGGTGATTCGACAGAGAACCAAGGTTGTCGATATAGCCCAAAGGATTAGCAAGCTGAAATGGCAGTGGGCCGGTCACATCTGTCGCAGAAGCGAAAATCGTTGGGGCAGACGTGTTCTGGAGTGGAGACCACGGCTTGGCAAACCTAGTGTGGGACGCCGTCCAGCTAGGTGGAGCGATGACTTACAAAAAGTGGCTGGCAGCGGTTGGAAACAAAAAACTCAGGACCGAGCTCAGTGGCGTGCCATGGGAGAGGGTTATGTCCAGCAGTGGACGAAAGTGGGCTGATGATGATGATGATGATGATGATGAGGGGATCCGAATAGGAGACGACCTTCACCGGGCTGTTTATTCGATAAAAAGTATTATATATCAAATTTGCTAAGTAATGTAGGTATGCCGAATAGGTTGACTGAAAAATGTCAATCCAGTCCTTGTATGATTAAAAAAAAAACAAAAAATGAACTTTTTTTTAAATTGATATTGCTTGTAATAGGCCAATTACATACTAATCGAAAGCATGAAGCCTACAGAATATGCAAACGTTAGGTTGACTATTTTTTCCTGTCATAACAGCTATTGGGTAGGCAGGTAAGTCGGTACTAATAATGTGCACTAAACCTAACGTATGCATATTCTATAGGCTTCATGCTTTCCATTAGTATGTAATTGGTCTAATTAACAAGCAATAGCAATTTAAAAAAAAACCGTTTTTTTAAATCATTTAAGGACTGGACCGAAGTTTTTCAGTCAACCTATTCGCCATATATAACTTAGCATATTAAATTTGATATAAAATACTTTTTATCGAATAAACAGCCCGGTGAAGTTCGTTTCCTATTCGGATCTTAGGCCATAAAGGCATAGCTAAAGGTATTCAAGAAATATATCTATAAAATTAGTATAAATGATCGTTATATCATACGATATTGACTATCTTCTATACAAAAAGTTCTTCCACGACGGACTAACTTACAAACTGCTGAACCTCAGGCATTAAAGTTTTATTTTGCCCGTAGCGTGCTCTAGGAATTTTTCGATAATCGACCACCAACAGGAAGAAATAGGGTGAGTAGCGTGCAATCTCTACACCTACGAAGTCGCGAAACTTACGGATGTCCTCTACTACTAAATTAAATTTCTAACGTGTATTATTGTGATCGTTTTGATACGATATTAAATAAAATTTATGAAGAAGAATGAGACGCAAGTGATGCCACCAATTGACCGTCACTAAAGTTTATACGTAGACCAAGATAGGATTTCTAAAAAAATACTGAATAGCATTGCAGTAAATACGAAGGCGAAATATTTAAGTGCTAAGAGAATTTTAAATTTAGGTATATAAGCAATTTAAATGCCGGCTACGCTACATTTTATTTAAGACTAAAATGTAGGCTTCTGCCCATTATTTGGCCACGTACATACTGTCCAATTCAAGCTATCATGACGAATCTATGACGTATTTAACGAAATCGGTTGACCCATTGAGTAGTTACGAGGGGACATGTACCTATAGGAACGGACATACTTACGTACATACGTACATACATACAGACATACATAAATATATACAGATATGCATATATACATTATGGTTATGTGTTTGACCTGTATCAAACACATAACCCTCCTTTTGGGCTTCGCCGCAGTAGGGCAACAAACGCAAACTTTCGCATTATTTATAATATTAGTAGGATAATTTTCTAAGACTTTCTTCATTCGTATTCTAGCTTTATATAATAAAAAGTACTAATGTTTACCCAAAAATTGGATTAAGATTATTAAAAGCACGCCAAAGTAGCCTGAACTACCTGAAACATCACGATCGTGAACAAATATTTCAGGAGTATCCCAAAACGAGAACGCCGTGCGGCAACTCTGTTTGCCCGTACAAAGTGAGAGTGACACAAATGCTGCTCCGGCCGAGAATAGAATCGCACTTTGCACGCGTTTTATTGGCCGCGTCCCGTTGGGCCACCCGCGAAATTTTGTAGTGGACTTCGAAAACTACCCCGGCTAAAACTATATGCTTATGTTATGTATACTTATAAAACGAGTGAATAATATAGAAAAATGAATATTAACTATAACATACTTAGGTATCTATACGAGATATTATTATAAAAAACTAGCTTCTGCCCGCGACTTCGTCTCCGTAGATTTCGATTATCGTTACGTCGGATGTCAAGTAGCCTATGTGTTAACCCAAGGTATAAGCTATCTCCATTCCAAATTTCATCCAAATCTGTCCAGCCGTTGCAGCGTGAAGAAGTAACAAACACACACACAAACTTTCGTTTTTATAATATTAGTAGGATTAGGATTGTTTATAAGTTTTTTTATAACTAGATTTGTGAAGGAGGTCTAAGGACTACTGAACCTTTCACCGATAGTATGTTAGCTCCAAAATTCCCGAGAGATAATCAACGGGCGGGCGCAGTTGAGCGACAACAGTTATTGAAAAATAATAAAAATCACAAAATATACAAGCGCAAAAAATACTATTTAAGGTAGTAACCGTTTGATTTAAATGTTAAGTCATGTTAACCGTCTGCGTTATCATTTGCGTAATAATATAAATGTTTGATAACTTTAAATCATAATTATCAACGGTGAAATATTCAACCAAGCGATGGCTCGCATCGCACCTGCGTCGTCGGCGCCAACCCGACCACGAGCGATACACCACGGTCTCATATATAGCATACGCCATTTAGATACTGTCTCATTCAGCCGCGTGTCTTTCGTAATTGGTATGGGTGTAACATTCCATCGCATAAACAATTACACCGTGGAATGTGGTGAAGCTAGAAGATTTGCAAATTAATATAGAACTAGATCACTCCGGACGCTATTGCGTATATAAACTGCACTTCCGAAAACATTCCTCGCTTACGATATTGGCTATGACGAATGACCGTTAGAAAGAGTCAACCTAAGTAGTTCAAGTGCATTAGAAATGAGAATTTAGAAACTAATTTTATATGGGAGAAGCAGTAAAATGAAATAATAAATTTATTGTTATATACATTTCAAAATTTAGAGTTAACAATTTTTTTTAGCGAAGTAGTAGTATAATTTGAGAAAGCCCTGGTCCATTCCTCTAAATTGATAGCTACATTGCTTCTGTTATTTACCAGGTGTCAGCTCCTTATCATATTCAAGTATTTTTTAAATCAAGCGGATAATTGAAAAATAATAGTTACCAAGTTAAGGGTTAATGCCATTGCATTTGTGTTCTGGGGCCTTCTAAAGTATGGCGCTAGAGCTACAACTTTTGTAACCTAAATAATAATTTTTAATACAGACCTATGCTCGTTGTTGTACTATAGTGCCTATTATCTTTCTTTTGCGTCTTTAATTGATTCAGTTGAGTAAAAGTGTTGATGTATAAGTAGTCAATCGGAATCGAAATCAAATCTAAAATATCTACTTACGTTCGCGCCAACCCTACTATAGTTTGACTCCAACAAAACTGTAACAGGGTGGGCCCGAATGTAGGTATTTATCAATTGCATCCGTACCGCCATCTATTAGCCACAGGGGGACGTTTTTGGTCCTAGTCCGGATCTATACTGGCCCGCAAAACTAAGTATCACACTTTAAATACTACTTAATATTAAAAGTGTGATATTTAGTTTTGTGAGCCAGTTCAACGTTTAATCTACCAAAAATAGAACATTGTATCATACAACCGCATTAAAATTGGAGGTCGTAACTCAAATTTCCTAAATTATTGCTATAGTGTTTTTTATTGAACTTAGTTACTTATTGTAGGGTGCGACTGGACAATTTTTTTTTCGCCTGAATGTCATTGTTAGGCGCTACTAACGATTTCAAAATCACGTACGTAGTTATATACCACGACATTGTCAATTAAACTCACTGTAGCACTTTTTTTCTGTATCCTAGAAATGACATTTTTTTAGAAGCATAGGTGAATTTATAGACTATTTAATACTAATTATTAGTTCCTATTTTACTGTTTCTCGTCGCTTTATAGCGAAAAGAAGTTGGTTGAAAAGCTATGGCTTGGTGCAGCCCGGCGCGGCGCAGATACGGTTTTGTTTTTGCGTTGCTCATTTCCTTTATTTCCCCGCCCCCGCGCTCTGACTCCTCATATTGCTTTTAATGTACGCCACGAGGGAACCAGTCTACTACATTGAAGTGCGCATTTTTGTACATAGCTACTCTGGTAATAAAAGAGTGGTACACACGCGGTAAGCATTAGACCAGTTATCAATGGAGTATTAAGATTGTCTTATCTACTTACTATTATATACGCATTGATATTTCTCACTGACAACAACGATTGCTTTCGGAATTAAGATGATTGTGAAGCTAAAAATGTCCATACAAAATGCGATAACGTTTTTCTTCCCTAAAATAGTCGATTTATTTTTATTTTTGAATAATTTGTAAGTAGATATTTATTATGAAAAACTAGGTCTGTAGGTATGTTTTCATTTCCAAGAAAATATTTCATGGAAAGAACTAAATGAAGAAAATAAAAATCGGAAACTTACAGACCTGGTTTTCCTTAATATCCATAACATATTCGAAAATAAAAAATAAACTGTCTTGATTTATAGGGAATTAAAAACGTTATCGCCCTGAGCTATATTTGTATGGAAAAATTTGACAGCTTCGCGATTTAAGCGCTGTCGGTTCACAAACCTCTTAAATAAGATGAAAAATAGTCACGTCCTGTGTTTCTGTATATAAATTATTCCTCCAAATGCAAAATGAATAGTGGAAATTTTATCTCGCTAGACGGTAAATCCTCTGCAGCTTTATTTTCTCGTAAATGGTCAGAAATGCATCTTAACTTACATAATGAGTGTTTGTTTAGGGTATCCAGGAAACTACTTTTTCATCGGAAAATATACTTCATGCGCCTATAAGGTGCCCAGAGGGTATTGTAATAATGCTCTATAAATACAGACAGGGTAGGAACATAGGTACCATACTGGTGCGAGCGCAGGAAGTGTGCTGTGAGGCGCAGTACGCCGGTCTTGACGATCTTGCGGCTGGCCGCAACCACTACCGGGACCATCGCGGTCAGTGTAACAATGCTCCTTATAAACAGACAGGGTACGTACCATACTGGTGTGACCGCAGGTAGTGTGCTGTGAGGCGCAGTACGCCGGTCTTGTCGATCTTGCCGCAACCACTGGCAGGACCATCGCGGTAAGTGTAACAATGCTCTTTATATGCAGACAGGGTAGGTACGTACCGTACTGGTGGGAGTGCAGGTAGTGTGCTGTGAGGCGCAGTAAGCCGGTCTTGTCGATCTTGCGGTGGGCCGCAACCACTGGCAGGACCGTCGCGGTCAGTGTAACAATGCTCTTTATATACAGACAGGGTACGTACTATACTGGTGTGAGCGCAGGTAGTGTGCTGTGAGGCGCAGTACGCCGGTCTTGTCGATCTTGCGGCTGGCCGCAACCACTCGCAGGACCATCGCGGTAAGTGTAACAATGCTGTTTATATACAGACAGGGTACGTACCGTACTGGTGGGAGTGCAGGTAGTGTGCTGTGAGGCGCAGTAAGCCGGTCTTGTCGATCTTGCGGCTGGCCGCAACCACTGGCAGGACCATCGCGGTCAGTGTAACTATGGTCTTTATATACGGACAGGGTACGTACCGTACTGGTGGGAGCGCAGGTAGTGTGCTGTGAGGCGCAGTACGCCGGTCTTGTCGATCTTGCGGCTGGCCGCAACCACTGGCAGGACCGTCGCGGTCAGTGTAACAATGCTCTTTATATACAGACAGGCTACGTACCGTACTGGTGTGAGCGCAGGTAGTGTGCTGTGAGGCGCAGTACGCCGGTCTTGTCGATCTTGCGGCTGGCCGCAACCACTGGCGGGACCATCGAGGCCAATTCGGCAATGCTCTGGTTCAGTTTGTCGCGCCGTTGCTTCTCAGCTCTGTTGCGGATTTCGCGTGGATTATCCCTGCAAGCAATACATCTCTATAAGAAAAGGATCTCGCTTTTTAATGTTATTTTAAGTTCTGATTACAATTTTCAGAATTATTTTTTATGCAAAAAAAATCCAACCGTCTCGACACAAGTTTGCAACCTACGCATATATTCTTTATACAAATTATGACATCAGTGGGTCTACTATGGTCATGTAACTTATCGATGTCGATAAATGTGGTCATGACATCTGTCACTTTCTGAACAGTAGGTACGTAGGTAAATGCGAAAGTGACAGATGCCTTATCCATCGAGATAAATGCGACTAAAACTTAATTACTTTTGACATGTTACCGTTGACTGATTTGAACTCAATACGAGTATACCTTGCTTGTACGAGATAACATTACAAAAGTTTAAAACTAAAACACGACTGGTGACAACTATGACGCACCATTATAATTTTTAACAAGACACTTGCACGTTTGCACGAGACATAACCTGTTTATTAAAATAGTTTAGAGGTAGAAGTTGGAGGGGAACATCTGATTTTTCATGACATACATACATACATAGACTGTTATACTCATTACCCTTGTCGTGACTTCGCGCAGAAGGGTAAATATAATGTGAACCGGCACGTTCAAATAAATTAAACTCGGTCAATGGATTCATGAGAGCCTTATTGAAGTTACGTTGGTCGGGTAAACAAAAGCGAGCGTGCATTCTCGTCACAACTTTAAATAAGTAAATAATCATTTTTAAAAAGTAAGGTTGATTTGAAATTGTGTACCTTTTTTAACCCCTATTATTTAATCGTATGGCAGTTGATGAGTCGCTTATAACTCCTGACCAAGCTGTGTTATATGTTATATATTATATAACATATCTATCTGTTCTGGTTGTGGCTTTGCTCCCTTTATAGCTCGAGCACGAACATTTAAATCAAGTCTCATTTTTTCTTTAAAAAAGTAGATTCTACTAAACTGTATTCATAATGTAAAGTGACACTAAAGCTAAGCTGTTACTTGAAGCGTGAAATGAAAACTTCAGCAAAATGTTCATGGTTTCCGCGCCATTTAATGTGCGTTACTAAATATTATTGAAACCTTATGAGGATTCGATAAAATCCTATAAAAAAAATGCTTTGTAAAAATATTACGCCAAGAATCTATTTAAGTGTTTCCCCGAATAACACTTACAGTTCATGTACCTCTGTGTAATGAAACATCCTGTTTGAAAACTTATAACATTGTAGTTTTCGTTTTGAATAACAACCCGACTACAAACATTGCGTTGTTAACTAACCGAGCCCCTGGAATGGAAGCTTGGGGAATTAGTTTCCGAGCTAGGTTAGGTTTGTTGTTGTTACGTTCGTTTAAAAACCGTCCGAGGGTGAGTCAGACTCGCACACGAAGGGTTTCGTATCATTATTGCATGGCGGTCCATATACATTTTGTTTTAAATATTTTATTTGCAGGTATAGCGTAATAACGCACTTTTTTTAAACTTCTCGTTTTACTTATTACGGTTCAAGAGATACAGCGATATTATGTATAGGTCGAGTATTAAACGTCAAAAGTACACGCTTTTTGTACGGGGGCTTTGCCTGAACCGATATTTAATATTTTTTGATATCTCTGAAGTGCAAATTAATATAAGTTTTATTTGCTTTATAATAGTTGAATATACGAAATAAATCCATGCAACATTTCTTTTGTCCTGTTAATGGGTACCTATTTTTACTTAACGTACAAAGATAAATTATAAGATTCTTAAAAATACATTGTTGCGCGGACGACAAATGTTTAATTTCCTAACGTAAAACTTTATCTCTTCTACAAATACTCCTTACAAACATGCCTGATAATATTTTTTTCTACCAAGTTCAATTGAAAACGTAATTTCTTTAAAAAAAACGCATACGGGGGTGAACTATTCGCGAGATACATTTTAATACGCTCTTCTGTCTATAATCCAAAAATGCTGTTTTTAATTCACGCAAGGTTGGCCTAATTTTCTGCTTAATTACCCCGGACTATATGTTAACATGTGTTTTATTGTATAACAAATTTTGTTTTGAAAGAATTTTTGTTAACATTTTCTGTTGACATTTACTAAATAAATTACTCACGAGCTGTCAGTTTCTCTCTAATGAAAAGTATGACAATAACTTGAATACCTTACTACGATAATAATGAGTAACTATGTAAAATTGCAAATTACCAGAGTGGCATGTATCACCAGGTTTCTAATTACAAGTGCAGCAATATGAGAGTCAAAATAAATTAGCGAAACTTCCTTACATGTATAGTACCTATTAGTCGGAAAGTCGTCAAAATGGCTGACTATAGAATATCGAATATCATATTAGCGGACGTAAGCAGCGATAGACGATGCTTGTGGGGCAATTCAGGTCCAATAACTGACAAAGCCTCCCAAGATGTTAACCTTTTGAACGCCATACGTCGAATACAAAATGTGCCACCCACACGCCAACCATGTTTGCTATGCTATGCAAATTACACCTTATTGCTACCAAACAAAGTCTCTTTTAATCTTGAACTTTTGTCGGCTGTAGAAAACGTGGCGTCAGTGGCATGACTTTTAGTTGACGGCCAGAGCCGACTGTGGCGTTGAAAAGGTTAAGAAAATTGTGTGACTGAATGACCATTCCTTCGAGTGTAGTGTTTTCAAACTCAAAGTACCGCCCACCACCACCATTCGGCGTCGAGACCCTTGGTCCGTTGGAAATGCTGCCAGCATTTTCGGGACCTTACCGTAGGGGACTTTTTTAGATAAACGAGTAGCTTTTTAGTTTCAGCTTAGTATTCATTTAATCTAATATGTTTTTTACATAGGTATTGTCTTAGCTATACTCTGATTATTCTAAGGTGATGCCTGTGACAGCTCATATAAACACTCATTACACTTATTTCTTTGCCTTTACATAAATACTACATAGGTACATACCTAGCGACGCCGTTCAGGAATTTAAATAATAAATTGCCTATTTTACAACACATCGCTTACTAAGTTATTAAAATTAAGAAATGAGGCTGTCACAGTCATCATCTTAGAATAATCAGAGTATAAATTACCTATTTGTTTAAATAAAATAATTAGTAGCGTTTACAGCGTATTTAAAAGTGTATCAAATAGTTTGACGTTTTTTTTAAAACAAATTGCGTTCGTAAACAAAATAAATTGCCGAAATAATAAACGCGTAATAAATGTTATAATTTAAACTATATTTTATCAAATTGAACTTATTATGTTTAAATGTGTGATCTTATTTAATTAATGCTTTATTTCAGTGTCATACTAAATCGTACGTTCCTTTTCTTTTTTTCAAGGAAATGTTGGGACTATGTTTAATATTATTAACAATTGGGTTAAATTTCCTCACATTGTTGGAGAAAAGTATTATACAAGCCGCGACCGGGAAGGGCGGTTGTTGGACTCGTATATAGCTAATTACCTATTTGTTTAAATAAAATAATTATACACAGAATTAGTTAAGTTTAAGTTGCGATTGTCATTGTTTATATTCAATTTCGCACCAATGTAAACGTAAGCCCTCATCGATTTAGCTACAGGTAAAATAATACTGGCATAGATGGATGACATACGCCAACTAAAATGAACAGGAGCTAGGACTCATTTAAATTAAATCCCATAGGATAAGCTATTTTTAAACTTGAAAACAAGTAGAGCTCTGGAAAAGTCAAGAGAATTAAAAAGTTTTAATTCATTTTTGTAAATGTGTGAAACATCATTTCCATGTTCGGAAACTTTTGCATGGCGGCGTAAAATACAATCATAATGTTAATTTTGACCAATGTGTTAAAAAAATTAATAGTACATTACTGCACAGACCGGGAAATAGGCCGTTGCTGGCCGCGCTATATACGAGTCCAACAACCGCCCTTCCCGGTCGCGGCTTGTATAATACTTTTCTCCAACAATGTGAGGAAATTTAACACAATTGTTAATAATATTAAACATAGTCCCAACATTTCCTTGAAAAAAAGAAAAGAAACGTACGATTTAGTATGACACTGAAATAAAGCATTAATTAAATAAGATCACACATTTAAACAAGATAAATTCAATTTAATAAAATATAGTTTAAATTATAACATTTACTACGCGTTTATTATTTCGGCAATTTATTTTGTTTACGAACGCAATTTGTTTTAAAAAAAACGTCAAACTATTTGATACACCTTTAAATACGCTGTAAACGCTATTTGAAATATTAAATTTTTTAGTCTATGACTTTTAAAAAGTAAAATATACAAGGAAGAATTTTGATTGACGAGTCTTTGGCTGTCTCGAGTTATTTATCCTAGTCCAAACGTAGTTTTAAAAAGTAAAATACCAGGTACGTATTGAAATTTCATACATTTTTCCCGGCCGCTGCCGTTGGTAAATAATAATTTTGTTTTTTTTAATTTTGCTTGGACCTGGAACTCAGAACTTCGCGTGCTGATTTTACAACAGTAAGGTTAACATTTCCGAGCATGTGGGAGAAAAAGAAAGATTATTGTTTAAGGTACGTAACTTTAGCCTGACAAGTTACATAAAAACACGGACCATGTTCCGGAATTTTAATAATAATAATATATTTTTTTATAATGGCAACAGCGCCTCTATTCCAGGGGCCTGTTTTATAAAGCTAAAAATTACAATTTACAGGTTACAAGTTTGCATTTGACACAACCTCGACCAATGACGACCAGCCATTAGAGCAGTGTTGCCAGTTTGGACCTGTAAAATTGTAACTTGTAGCTCTATAAAACGTGCCCCCGGCGGTAAAATCTAAATCGTATTTTACCTGTTATGGTATGGTTTTTAACTCGGTCGGCATTACTGTCAAGTAGATAAAGAGCTATCAAAACGTAAGACGGCAAATATCTAGCTCTTTCAGCCGATGTTTTATATTTAAAACCACATTTTCATATGTTTTTTTGCAAGATATTTTATCCTTTAAATAAAGTGCTTAGACATTACGGCAGGCATGACATTGAGTTGTGTCGTTTTGTATGTTTGTAGGGGCACGTCCACTGACTGAAGACTTTATCATTTAAATCGGTGCACCTGAGAACGATAAACCATCTGACGTAAATATAGTCATCTAAATCACCAGTCTACGACGTCAATCCTGATACCTGTCATACGAGTTATAACCCCAAACTCAAGAATAGTTTTTTAGGTAACTTGTCAGTCTAAGGGCCGAGTTCGCCAACCAATTTAACAGACGGTTAAGACTTAATCAGCTGTTAGTCAATACATTTGACAACCGTTAAACCGCTAACCGTCTTTAATTGTTGGTGAATTCGGCCCTAAGTAGCAATATAAGATTAACAGTCTGCTATCGTTGGACACACTGTTCGTTTTTTGAATTTGGCACAACAAGGGTTATAATGCACAGGGTAGAGCGGGGTATGTTAAACAAATTATGATTTATCGATCTGTAATTTCTTAACGGTTTACAGAACAATAACGACACTTACTTTAGGGAACAGGGAGTTATTTCTGGAATATACCGTCTCGTTCCGCTCTCGTATACCACCCCCATAACGTTGCGTAACGGGACAAACTAGTTCGAATGACCATGTACAAAATAAACTTAGTTTCGATACAAGTATACTGGCCTAAGATCCGAATAGGAGTCGACTTTCACCTAGCTGTTTATTCGATAAAAAGTATTTTATATCCAATTTAATATGCTAAGTAATATATTTATAATAGGTTGACTCGAAAATTTCAGTCCAGTCCTTATATGATAAAAAAAAACTGAAAATGAACTTTTTTTTAAATTGCTATTGCTTATTTAATAGACTAATTACATACTTATCGAAAGCATGAAGCCTATAGAATATGCAAATGTTAGGTTTAATGCAAATTATAAGTACCGACTTACCTACCTACCCAATAGTTAAGATGGGAAAAAATAGTCAACCTAACGTTTGCATGTTCTATAGGCAACATACTTTCGATTAGTATGTAATTGGTCTATTAAACAAGCAATAGCAATATTAAAAAAAAGTTCATTTTCAGTTTTTTTCTATCATATAAGGACTGGACTGATTTTTTCCAGTCAACCTATTATCTATATATATAAAGAGGCTTAAATATATAACTTAGCATATTAAATTTGATATAAAATACTTTTTATCGAATAAACAGCTAGGTGAAGGTCGTCTCCTATTCGGATCCCCTACTATACTTAATCTAAGACATACAAGCAGTAGTCCGGCGCGCGACAGGCTAATCCACTGCATTTTGATGTATTACTTGTTTAGTATGCATTGGTTTTAGAGTGTCAAGGGATGAACGATGCAATTACACGCCAGATTTGTATTTCCCTACTTCACTATTCTCATGTTCGAAAAAAAAACAAAAACCGGGTTTGTTTCCCGTCATACATAATTGATATCTGGTAAAACTACTGGAACTACTGGTGTGGAGAGCCTTGGGGGAGGCCTATGTCCAGCAGTGGACGTCTTTCGGCTGACATGATGATGATGATGATGAAAACTACTTGACGTTTTTAAATAAAAGCAAAAAACAATTATGATTCGGGCACACATATTTTTTTATAATGATAACATATACATAAAAATGGTTCTAGTAGCTAAATATAGCGTTGTCTCACAGACACTACGTCATAAATCGTCTGCGATAAAGCAAAATCATTATGGTACGAGTATGTTTAGTTACGTATGTAAAACCCTCCGTAGCGTTTTACAATGAACATTTCCCAGTATAATCATATAATCAAGTTCAATAAGAGTGTAGCACTTTCGTACTTTATTTTGTGCAACAGGGTGGAAAAAACAAACGCCGCATGGACGGCAGCACCTTAAATATTGGAAATATCAAATAGCAAATTCTACGCAAAGGAGACTTACTTTTATTTTTGATAACAATTATTACTGCATTTATGGTTTTTTTTAAATTTGCCTGCCTTAACCAGGAATCGAACTGGTCGAATAAGACAAAATAATAAAGAAGGGTTTTTTACGGCCATTATTTAATTTAAAGGTGTATATGTTATAGACATAAATGATCACTATCAATGACCCTTTCGATCTGTATCATAAAACACGACTTTATTGTTTTGTCATATTGGACCAGTTCGATTCCCGGTCAAGGAAGACGATTATGCAGTGTCCAATAATGCAGTGTTTTTTGTTTTCAAAAATAAGAGTCTGTCTCCTTTTCGTAGAGCTTGCTATTTCCAATATTTAAGGTAGTTGCCGTCCATGTGGCGTTCGTTTTTCCACCCTGTATAGGTATATATGAATTTATAAATTGAGTACTGAAATGTTAACAGCAATTGAATAATTACGAATTTCACATAACTGGGAGACCAAACTGAACCAACGACGACAACGGCGCAGCCGGAAACATAAACCGTATCGATATGACATAGAACGGATAGAACAAGCAGCCTCTGTGTGCCCTGTCTCATCGGACTCTGTAAACACTTGGAATGCAATTTCGTCACGTATTCGCATTTATGTGAATTTCATCACTAGTCCAAAATAAGCGAATAAATCCTGTGGGATAGGACACGGTTGATAAATGCATAAACTAATTTGTTATTCAACGAAATTCAGCAGATGAAAATAAGTACTTTTTACGTCATATTGTGACATGGAAGAACTTTTTATTTGATTCGTTTTCAACGTAAATATTTGGAGAACACCTTAAAATTCCGAATTACTTTTTTCGAATATTCATTTGTCCGAATTTTCATTTTTCCGAAAGCTATGTTACGCTGGAGCTATTTTAGAATAAATGCATAATTTAATGGTCATACGTAGGTTAGGTAAGTTTTTATTTATAAGCGATAACAAAAAGTTACGTCTTCTAACAAAAAATTGCGTTCGGAATTTTTTGATGGAAGATTTTGATCAATTCAGATTCACTCAAATATTATGTTGGTTTTACACGTTTGGTTCCTTTTTGAGTTCCGTAGTTGAAGGGTGTCAAACGGGATCCTATTAGGAAGCATTCTCTGCGCGTCCGTTCCTCCGTCCAGCCTAACTTTTAAGAGCTGCATCTTTTGAACCGAGAGTTAACGGATTGTGTTCTTTTTTGCAATATTTGTTATTTCGACAGATCCCCTAAAACAAAAAACATAAAAATAAAGGGGCCCCGATATAAACTTATTCCCTTATTTTTTTTTGTAATGTTAAAACATTAATGGCCTGTTGTTTGATCGATAGTTAAACTAACTAATGGTCAAAAAACGTTACTAATGTTTAAAATCTCAAGGAAATGTGTCAAATTTTCCATTCCTTTTTCGAATAATAACAATTAGTTAGTTTAGCTACTGATCAAACAACAGGGCCTAAATCGTACGAAAGTCAAATTTGCTGTGATTATATTTAAGTAGTATAAAACATCAAATTACTTTAGTAAAAACCGTGTGCGTCAGGCTCGCGCTATCGGTTATAAATTGTAATCAATATTAAGACAAGTATTGTAATCGAAATATGTAATAATCCCTACTGTGCGACGTAACAGAGGTTTTCACAAGTTTTATAAATTGGAATTAGACAAAATTAATGTTACAAAAATAATTATCATACATAACATCAATTTTTAAGGTATTCCTTTTCTTGTGACTTATGGTTAAAAATTATGTGCTATGACTATTAAAATCAGACCAGAATTTACAGACCTTATGCATTAAACATCAAAAAAAAAAAATCTTCAAAAAAACCTGGTTTATCGGGGGAAATGCACATTTTTCATAGAAAACCTAGGGACAACATCGTTCCTTGCGTTACCAAATAGGGAAGAGGTGAGATGAAAGAGCCAGTTTACTAAATAGGACAAAAAAATACAGTTTCAATAAAAAAAATGCAGATATTTTTTGTCTAAATGATGGTTTATTTATTATAGTTTGTATTTCAAGCAAATAATCTCAAAAATCATTAAAATAATTAGTAAAATACGCGTTTTAAAACAATGTGTCATTTGGCTCTTTCATAACAAATTGGTATAGAAAATGTCAATAATTGTTATGAAAGAGCCACGTATAAAATACTTATATTTTATGTGTAATTATGCAGAATAACAATTATTGCACTGTATTTAAAAACATATAGACGAATTCTAACAAATTCTTATTCAAAATACGAGTAAGTAACATTTTTAACAATTTATTAAGTCTTACAACTATTTTAAGTCATTTCTAACAACTGTTTTAAATTTAAGGTAGCGTATTGTATTGTAATGAATAAAGATCTTAAAAAACAGTCAAAATAACAAATAATATCTCAAATTATTAAATGTTTTGTATAAATGGACTAGACACATTTGTTGAAGTACTAAACTAACCATACTTAAGTATACATATGAACCTAATCGCTTTCTGTGCTAGTAATGGTGCCCAGGAGGCTGGTGTTGTCGCAGCTTGCCACTTACGAGGCTTATCCTTGGCCAAAGTAGCTGCCAGCCCTCTGTTCACCCTAATCGTCATTGAGGCGCGAGGAAATCTGCTTAATCTCTTGGCCTCCAAGCCCCAAGAGTCAACTCCCAACGCCACAAACATGTAGCCCTCGCCGTGGGTACAATATTTGCCCCGTTTTAGTGGTTTGGCCGAAGCAGCCGCTGCTCCCGGTTTGGAAAAGGAAGCTTTCTTGAACGTGGGACGTAGCCAGCGTACCGACGCAGGTAGCGTCGGAACGAGAGTCATGCCGTTGGGCCGTGTCCCGTCTTCACGTATGATACCGTTCGGCTTAAAAATGGCCGACACGTTGACGGAGACAAAAGTTGTATGGATGATGTTGTTAAGGGTGGCATGGCGGGAAATGCAGCAGGCAATTCTTGAACAAGAAAGCTCAGAGACATTTTAGAGTGTCTGAGTAGAACGGTTTGACCTGAAATCGTCCGTTGGGATAATCGTCATATGATAACTAATAACAAACGACGCTTGTATGTTTTTAGTTTTTACAAAAAAGCGTAAAAAATGCACCTAGTTTTAAAATTAAGTTTTAGTTTTAAATATCGTTTTGTCCGTCTTATTTTTGTAAGAGCTGTCTATCACAACGTGGATAGGATAACGATATGGTCAAAGTTTAAGACAAAGTGAAATAGAGGTGGGCCTCAGTTCGCTATTTTTTTTAAAACGATTTCTCCGATTGATTTATTGCCCGTATTTGTTGTAAAATTATGAAAAAAACCTATCGCGGCAAAATATGGCTGTAGGTATATGTGGTAATAAGTATTATTTCTTTCTTTTTTTTCATTCTTTCTAAAATAATTGGCAAAATATAGTCAATTTCAAAAAGAAAGTTAATTATAATGGATCGTCAATTTAATTTTTAAAGTAGCGACCCGGCCTTTCTTTGCTTCGGTTTATGTTTGTACGGGTGTCACATCAACACACATCATGGGGTGATTATGTAATCCAGAAATTATTATGCCAAAAAACCTTCCTCTTGAATCACTCTATCTATTGATGAAAACCGCATTGAGCAGTTTAAAAGATGTAAGCGTACATACAGACAGACTGACGTCGGAAAGCGAATTTGTTTTATACTATGTTATGTATCAAAAGTAATGTTAGCCAATTTTCTGCTAAGCATTATTTTACCATAATTCAAAGAGTTTTTCTAATTGATGTGTGTGTATAGTTCGTAGATCGCACCCGGACAATACTGGGGTGGGTCGGTAAATAGTAGCAGTAGCGTAAAACGACAAGGTGTAATTTGAAGTTAGTGTTACAATTACACGCGAGCCCGAGTGCAGCTGCGCCGCCGTCCTGTGCGGCTCACGTTCTCTTTATTACCCCCCAAATAGAAAGGTGCATTAGCATTGACCTACGTTTCAAATGTTTCATTGATGGACACGGCAGGAATTATTTTAAGACCGTGTTTGATTAATATTACGTTTATGACGACTTGCACCCTGTAGTGGTCAAGATACATTACAAATTAATGTTAAAAGCTTGTTTTTAAGAAAAAATTGCTCCGAAATTAGAAACGGTTTTTTTTTACTTAGGTAGGTACATTTCTAAAATTTTATCATACAAGGTTTCTACTTTGTGAACGTTCCTAAAAGCTGCCATGAACATAATGAAATAATTACATAAATAAAAGAGAAGTACCTGTCACTCATATGCTCTTATTTTATACAGGGTGTGTCAGAAACCGACGTCAACCCGCCAAGGGCTGATAGAGCAGCTGAAAAGCTATCGATTTAATCCCTATGTATGTTCAGCGATATTGATATTTTTAAACTGAATTTTTGTAATTTTCCCTTATGTCCATGTCTCGAAAAATCATTAATATCATGTTTTATTTCATAAGTTTTTCAGTTGCATCTTACATAATTAAAATCATTACGAATCAGCGAAGTTTTTACACGTATTTGCCCGTTTTTTTTTCAGTATTTTTTTAAGTAGTCATATTAAGTTTGTTTCTCCATACTTGGTGTCCCAGTGTTTGCTTTTCACTTTGCATGGAAAAAAAAACTTTAGGTGACTACTTAAAAAAAAACTGAAAAAAACGGGCAAATATGTTTAAAAACTTCGCTGATTCGTAATGATTCTAATTATGTAAATACCACTGAAAAACTTATGAAATAAAACATGAAATTAATGATTTTTCGAGGCATGGACATAAAGAAAATTACAAAAATTGAGATTAAAATGATCAATATCTCCGAAACTAATAAAAATCGCTGAACATACATAGGGGTTAAATCAATGGCTTTTTAGCTGCTCTATCAGCCGGGCGGGTTGACGTCGGTTTCTGGGACACCTGTATACCTATGACCTACGCATATGAGTATCAAATATTTGGCGAGGTACAAAAAACGATAATGTTACTATCTAGAACAACTGTTAAAGACTTATTTTTAAATAATTGAAAAACAGAAAAATTCCTCGAATAATGTGTTAGACATGTTCGGTTTTAAGTTTTGTTTAGTAATACTGAATAAATCCGAATCCAAATAAAGTAAAACACAAACTTAGGCAATGTTATTATATTTGCGTTAAGATGTACCTAAATATTGTATTTTTGTAACAAAACATAAATGCAATCTAGGTGATTATTTTAACGTTTTTGGGTGGACTTTAAAAGCAGTTTATAATTATCGCCTAGTTCAATAATACAATCTATATTGACGTCTATGGACAGACAAGTATTTGTATCTACCTATAAGAATTGTACATAGACGTTACGTTCGAATTGTCTCCCTTTAAGTACGTATTTTTTATCAAAGCTTTCCGATTGATTTTCATTTATGAACGAAATCTCAATTGGTATTGGTTTTTACGCTTTCTTGCTTCTGTACCAAATAATTTTCTTAACTTATTGGGTACAACGTTACGTTGCTCAATTATTGTAATTATTGTTCGTATATTGAGTATATTCCCGCCTTGGTGTTTTCAGCGTCAGTCCTTTAAGCCGCAAATGCACTGAGAGCGTTTCCTTACTAAAACGCCTCCGCCACGCTTTGGGCACACTTTTACTATAGGAACGCGCTGCACCGCGCCGCCGCCGCCCTCAGTGCGTTCGCGGCTGTAGATAAATATTCATACAACTACAAAATATAAACCTTTGCAATTATAGGAACTTGTCAAAAATCCTGTAGGCTGTGCTCTCCAGGGTAGGTACGCATAGCCGGCTGAGTCGGTGTTGTGGGTACTAATTCTTGATTCTTCTGCGGGGTTCGGTCTGAGTTCCAGCGTCGGTGGTTGTAAATGTTCTCCCAGGGCGACGGGTTGAGGGATAGGGAGGGCACACACACGCACACAAATAAAAATTTGGTAAAATAGTTTTAAGAATGGTACGAAGAGCGGTGCCTCCTGGCACAGGTTATTTTGAAATAACTTACAAGGAGACGCCGGCCATCATAAGATTTGTACTGGTTTGCTAAGGAAATAAAGAATTTTGATTATTTTTTGAATCCTCTGGGAGGACGGCCGTTAAGGCATCCTTCTCTTGGGCTTGACCTCTTGGTTTTGCCCTTAAGCACGGCGAGTTGGATGGGCTCATCGGGGTCGGAGAGGATGAATATCCTGGCAGCGATAGGTGCAGAGCCATAATACTGCTCTTACTCAGTCCTTTTACTGCCTAGAACTTGGTAGGTTTTGACAGTTTATCTTGAAAATTATCTAAACACAGCAATCCCTATTTCTAAGAGTCCCGTGTCCAAAAAGTTAATCTGATTTCTTATGTTTTTTCATTAACTAGTTACTTCTACGCCTTGAGTGCAACAAAATAACCATAAACAAACGAGTAATCGTTTTACTTCAACAAATTAGTGCGTCGCCAAAATTTCCTTCTCATCCCAGACCGATCTTCTTTCATGAGCTAACAATATTCTTGTTATTGTCGAACCCCATACACCCATAAAAACGCCCCTCAGTCGACTCGAAGACCCCATTTGATAACGTATTCCACTGCTCCTTATTAGGATTAATCGTAACACGTAAACCGATAGCGGCGCATAGCTAACTATTTTTTCCTAGTCCAAAGAGCATTTTCTAGGTTACTCAGCAGGTGTGTTCCATAGTTACAGTATTAAACAAGGCAGGTTATGGCGTACATATAATAAGCTATCGTCCATTGTTTATAATAATATCGGTCGATATTGCAATATGCCAGCTGTCGTGTTGAGCAAGGTCGGTTAAAGGCGCTAAAGCAATTAAAGGTACGTAAACGTAACTAGCGTCAGCGGCGACTATATTTCTTTGTTGTAGGTCAAAATGTCATATGTCATTCAACCTCTTAATGCATCTGCAACGTCTTGAACAAACAGAGAAAGTCGAATCTGGTTTAACTATGGAACGTGAGATGCACCCTTTTGGCTTTAAAGAGCGGTATTTTACTTCAGCGCTCATATACCGAGTAAATAAATTCTAAACTTACCTTCATTCAAAATTATACCAAATTGCAGTACAAAGACGATTGGATTTCGAACGACAAATTATGTTTTGCAACGGTATTTTATGAGTGATGCAGTTTGCACACACCGGCGCCTTTTAATTGATCATTCGTTCGAAACCGTTCGAGATGTCACACTGAAATAAATGATCATTGAGTTTATTCTTTTAAACAAGCCGGTGCCGGTCGATTTTTCATCAACATTTAACCAGTAAGCTTGAGTTCCGAAACGACACCGAATCAGACACCTGAAAATTTTATTCCAAAATGAACGTACGAATAGATATAGGTAAAACGGTAGAATCGTCATTTTAAATTTGGGGTTGACTATGACGGTATTTCTTATGCGACCTATTTCGAGCGCTCGTTTTCTCAAAATTCGACTCGCAATGTTTGTTGATTTTAATACTTAGATATAAAACTTGAGGCTTTTCAAGGTAACACCTAAGTACTTATTATGAATTTGCTCAGACTAGCGTAGTTATAAAATGGGGGCCGTGGTTTCATAGTTTCGGCATCAACAAACAGCATTAATAGTTCTTTTAAAGATCTATAGGGTATAGAGATCCAATTTTATAAAATGACATGTTATAGCTGGTTTTTATACAATACTGAAATAACCAAGTCCCGAATTGTGTACTTAATCAAATCACGCCTACACGTATTCAGAAAATAAATCGACCATTTTCTAGATTAAGGTGTTCTGTCTTGTCGAGCTAATTTTTTTTTCGTAAGATATATTTAATACATACATACATAATCTCACGCCTTCGTTCCCAGAGTGGGGTAGGCAGAGCTACAGAATTACAAACATCTCTAAAAACTTGTTGATAATTCTATAACCACAATTTGCACAATTAGGCTAAGATGTATTTAATAACATTGTAATATAAACAAAATACGAGTAGGCTGTCTATACTATACTAGTTATCAATATGCCGAAACGAAATTTGAATAGATAAAGACGTTTTGATATTTCATGGGAACGGTAATTATCTAGATACGCGGAAGCGTTTCCAGCCAAGTTCACGCAAAAGGAACTGGCGAGCGCAGCCGTGTGTTATTTAACACGAAACGTTTGTAGCCACTTTTGATGCCTCAATAACTCCAAATCTATTTAACGTAAAAACATGGAATTTGATTTATGTATTTAAACCCTTTAGATCAACTAGAACCCTAAATTTAGTAAATAAAGGTGAAAGGGTTAATGAGATATTAACGTCTAAAAATCGGCATTTTTACCACTGACTAATCATCAAAAACCTAACCCACTTCCAGGTGACCTAGAAAGGTGAAATTTGGCATACATATGGGTAATTGTGTGTATACAAATAAAAATAAACAGAAAACAGTGATTTTAAAAGTTTTATTATTATTATTAATATTTATGCTAGTTACCTCAGAACTCCGTCATTTATTAACCGATTTGGAAAATATTTTAAGAAGACTTATATTACAACGTGAAATACGTACTAGGAGTGCATAAACATTAAAAGTAACCTACAGTGCTCAGTCATCCGCGCTGTGTCGGGTGCGCCCCGCGGCGCGCCGCCCCGTGCTGCATCCCCTGCGATCTAAGTTGCGCTACGCACCCCTAAAATAACTTCTGCCCTCCTGGTACCTGGTGCCTTTATGCAAACGCTATGGTTGGATGTACGGCTTAGTATATAAAAAAAAAACAGCTATTTAGCCTGTTCATAAACACAGCTGCCATGTTTACATGAAAATTAAAAAAAAACTACTTTCAGGCCTAGGCCTTCAATTTTGTATGAAATTCCTTTACAGTTCTCTCGAGGTGTTCCGCCCGCAACGTGGTACTTTGAGGCCTAAAATAACTAATATAACGCTAACATTTCATTGCATGTTTGAGAAAAATAATATTATAGTTTTCTTAAGGCATAGAGTACGCATATCACGCCTCCCCGTCTGCGATTACCCAAAGTGCATCTCGCCGACATCACTGCCAAGATTAAATATAGCATGCCACTCGCTATTACAGTTTACGACGGCTGATCGCCAAGTCACATGGAAAAATAATGCACTTTTTAACAACGTTGAAGCATTTGGACTTTTATGTGCAAATTAGTCATTATTTTGTGCCATTGTTCTGCTGTAAGCAGCTTTGTGAATAAAACATCGGGTAACGCCTGTCGTTAAAACAAAATGTATTTTAAAAATGGCACGCTTTTGCGATTTGCCAATATATGTAAAGCCGGGTAATAATAGTACTATTCCGAGAGCAAATACTTTTTTATTTTTCCCGATTCCGAAACTTGCACAAAGCTTTTTTACTACTAATATTTGTCTTTATTTTACAATGATAATTAGAACAAGGTGGACCGAAGAGCGCTGTGCTGATCCTGATCCTGATCCTTTGGGGACGCCAATGTACGGCACTGGACGCCTTACGGCTGGTCTGTTTAGTGGTGCGTTCCTATATTCAAAACCGTAGATAGAGTTGTGACGTCTCGTTAAAAGTTAACGAATTTTGTACGTATACGTGTACATATAGCAAATGTCAAATTTTAACGAGACTTCACAACTCTATCCACGGTTTTGATTATAGGAACGCACCATAGATGATGAGACACATAACTCTGTTGTAACATATGTAATTCGATAATTTAATATTAAATTAAAATACAGGCTAAATTATGTAAATAGAGGTAGTAGCTAGTTAATAAAACCTTCATTATAATGCGTACCAAAGCGCCACAACAACGTACTAGCAGCTGGCATCCAAAAGTCTCTTGCGACATTAATCAGGGCCTCTTTTCTACATTAACCAATTGTATTCAGAAAACCAAACGCTGCTGCGCTGTCAAATATATCTTTGACGAGATAACTCATTACATCTCGATTGACGTCTTAACCATCGTCTTATTCCAGGACGCCCAAACAAAATAATATTGTCCTAATTAATCAGTACTCGTTCGACATTCGACTTGCATTGGAGTGAAGGCATAGTAAAAACAAGTATTTGTGACGTGTTAACAGAGTTCACGCCCAATTGGCAGCCACGTCGATTGGAACGCATAGCTTGTAGTACATAGACGTGTAACCTGTCGCACGAGAGAAATAAATGCCAATTTTCCTCGAGATGTGCACATTTTTAGAACTGCGTGACGTGAACCTCGCCAAATGTTCCCTATATTTGATTTACATCTCATTAATTAATGAGTTTAAGCTTTCTCGGACACTGTTCAGAATAAAATATGTAATAAAGATTTCTCTACGATGTGGAGTTTTTATATAATCGTTATATATAAATTACAGAATTTGTTAGCTGCTCTAACACAAAAACATAATTTGGGGCCTCTATCACGAAACAGATTAATTTATAAGTCTTCAACATACTAGATTTTAAGACTTGCTAGTTTATACATTTGGACACAACACTGTGAAATAAATAAATTTATCTAAATTTATCTTTTTGATGCAAGTGGCCCTTAGTCTTTCATTTGAATCTGTTCTGGCTTCTGGCAGTGAAAGCAAGATTGATTGATTCATATGCATTACATTTTATTCAACAAATTAATAAATATTAGTCGTATGTATGTCTTGGGTGTCTCACAAACTTGTACCTTAGTGGTAAATAACATAAAAAGTATAGTGCTTAAATCAGTTTATTTTTAGCCAATTTAAAACGTGGTATAATCCAAGTCCAATATGATATTCCGTTGTATTTTTGTATCACACTGATGATTAGTGGGTTCAATATAGAAATGAAGTTACGCGGTGATCTGTTTATCCGAGTGGATGGATGGAATATTGTTAGACGTTAGAACTTTCACCAACTTCTTGAAAACAAGTCGGCCATTACACCAGTCACTGAATGAGATTCTAAAATTGACCCGTTGGTCGATTATTATTTTAAAGACCTAACTGACTATTGACTTTATAATAGACGACAGAAGTTTAGTACTTAATTATTTTAATGATTGAAATCGTGCCAAATTGCAGGTTTATATCCCTCGTAATTTCCGAACGGCCGTGACTTGAAAGTCACACTTGTTGTCAATAAACGAATATTAGACAGGTATTATACACAGGCACAACAACATACGAAGGATAAGAGCAACGGTGGATGATGAACGCGGTGACGAGGTCGAATAATGGATTCTGAGCACAACTGCTACAACACATACAAATTATAATCTACTACTTATGTTATGACTTTGAAAAATTGTTCCGAAATTTTCTCGGATGCGGTTCGTACAGGTTAGCCATGTTTTATATTACCTATGGAACTCCGGAAGAATCTGCTAGAATGGACGTACTCGTAATTAGCACAGAATGCGCTCGTTAGTTATAATCTTTTGTTAATGAGTCCTTGTTGTAACACAAAAGGGCCCTGTAAAAGAATTAATTGCGGGGACTTTCATAATAAGAAGATTAAAGTTAAGTGACCAATTAAAGTAATTATAGTACGCATCTCAATCAGGCTGTTGGAGGCGCAATGTGTTTGTAAAAGAGTCATTAACTTATTAGGTAGGTTAGGGACTTCAAGTACCTACAGTCGAGTTCATAATTATGTGTACACTTTAGTGCCTTGTCGATTTAATGTCATGTTAAAACTGCCATATATGAATTGTCATAGCGATTAAAGTGACAAGGTACTAAAGTGTACACACATTTATGAACTCGACTGAATTATTTGTTGCCCGCGTAGCGCTTGGGCGGTCCAGCGTAGCGGACGTGGACCGCCGCGCTGTCGTAGCGCGCTCAAGGATTTGGTTGCGTCGGGTCACTTCAGGCGTCGCGTTCGCACTCACCCTGTGCAAGACAACAACAACCCTATTGGTGAACCCAAAATGAAAAACATACATACAAATATTAAAATTTCCGGCACACTTTTTATTATGATATTGCAATAAACAACTCATAGTGTTTTAATCCACAAAATCCCGCCCCATTACTGAATTCGTAGCACATACAGGCAACCATGCAATGGCAATTTGAAAAGCGTGTCTTTAAATACCATAAGTAATAAATAACGCACCAATTTTTGTTTTTCTTTTTCGACCTCTTTTTAGTAGGTACCTACTTTTTTATTCTAAACCAACTATAGCTAGGCACAACAAGTATGATCAAAGGCAAACTTACGCTAGGAAATAAAAAATAAATTTACCCGCTAGTCTACAGCGCCTTAAGCAGATCGCTAAGTTGATAAAGCTAACGTCATTTGCAACCGATCCTTTATTAAAATTGATATTTTCTCTTTATCTAAGAGTATTATGCGAGTATGTACAGCCACCCAGTTAAATCTTTGTGCATACTTGGAAACTTGTCATTGGGATTCTCACGCTGGCCGTTTGAAGTTAGTTTATGTACATGTATGGCAAGGCAATAAAGTGCTCAACATTCCCGTTGGCTTACTGGACATACCGGACTCGATTGTCTGGTAATATGCGAAAATAACCGTATTTTGCGTTTTTACAGCTTTATTAGCGAAACAGGCCACGATCCTTAAACGCTCAATTTCTCAGTATTCTTTATTTTACTATTTATTTATTTATTATTGTGAAGCGAATTCTCGAGTGTTCATTTCCTAATGCATGTCGAATGAAACAATGCTCCATCAAGTTCTCGTTTTACTATGTGCATCGGTTGAAACATTTCCCAGCAACAGTGTCTGGGACAATACATCGAGGTATTCATTCTACGATCTTGCACTAAATATTGGTTGGTTAGTTGTATTAGTTGCGTTTGCCAAATGCTTTTGGTTTTACAAGTAACGGATCAAAATGGCAGAGTAATTGTTGTCGAATGTCAATGCGGGATACTTAGCAGGCGTGACTTGCTGAAAAAGATCAATCTAATATAAGTTTCAAACTTGGATTTAAGACTGAGAGTTCTGGCTAAGACTACGGATGACTCTAGATGAGATAACTAATTTAAAAACCGCCAAGTGCGAGTGTGCCTCGCACACGAAGTGTTCCGTAATCCGTACCATCTTGTTTGCGGGCCCCCTTATGGCAGAACTCGATAAGTGATTAAATCGTTCCTTAGTGACGATTTTACATACAAAAGTATAAAAAAGTAACGAGATAATTGTCTGTAAATTATCTCTGTCACTTTGTGAAAATTTCAACTGTCTAGCTATTACGGTATATATATATATATATACAGCTCGCTGATAAACAGGCAAATAGACAGACGGACAGCCGGACATTGGAAGTTTATTATAAGGGGCCTAATCGTATCCTTTTGGTACGAAAAATAAATGTTTTAAAAAACAAAAAACCGCCTTCAAAAACGCAAAAAAATAACTTCTTTAAAATTGTAGGCACCTAATAATGTCGGCTTTTTGTTGAAAATATTGTGGTCGCCGACTTCAGTTGGACTAACCTTGCGGCGCGCTTGAAATAACTTAAAGTTTCATATCAACTAAGAAGTGGGACTACGTAATAGCGTATTATGATCACTAAATAAAAAGTATAAAATAAAATAAATGTTTTAAAAAACAAAAAACCGCCTTCAAAAACGCAAAAAAATAACTTCTTTAAAATTGTCGGCACCTAATAGGTTAGTCCAACTGAAGTCGGCGACCACAATATTTTCAACAAACTTCTTAGTTGATATGAAACTTTAAGTTATTTCAAGCGCGCCGCAAGCAACGCCGCGGGAAAGTCATAGTCATATTTCAATAACCTCCTTTTTTGAAGTCCGTTAACAAGTAAATATTCTTCGTTGTAGTCGCTCAACTATCTTAATTGAGATATCTTATCGCCACCCTTGAAATCGGTACCGTTAAGGAGTTCCGGTGGCCATCTGTGGTCTTCATCATCAGTTCCACTTCACCAAATGATACTTTCTGAATGCAAATGCTGGACTTGTTACTAAAAATACTAAAATCGCTATATGTTTGCCTACAATATTTGAGGAGTTCCCTCAATTCCTCACGGATCCTCTCATCAGATTCAGATTTGGTGACAATGGGACCACTTCGAAAATATATTCTATCAAACAAAAAAAATAATTGAAATCGGTCGACAATTGACGGAGTAATCGGTGAACATACATAAAAATAAAAATAAATACATACAGTGGAACGTATAACCTCCTCCTTTTTTGAAGTCGGTTAAAAAACTAAAAGCATTGGAATTGAAAAATCATACTAACATGAATACGACCTTAAACATATTAATGCAGGCAACGAAATACCATACTTAGCTGCCTGCTTGATCCTGCTTTATAACTTCCTCCCTTCAGCAAACTTTACTTTACTAATTAGTCTAATAGCATTTTGCTTACTTACTTATTAGCAATTTACCACACCAAACATGTACTTAACGTAAATTCATAACATAGTCTTATTTTCAGTCACTTATTATTATTGTAAGTTGAAAAATTGCAAAGTCATGGAATGCATTATTGTGTTTTTGCGTAATGTAATTTTACTCAAGAGTTTAACAGCGCATTTAAAATCAAGCAGAATAAATCTAAGAGCAATTACAGATGTAGTGAATAATCGTTTACCATCGTCTTTTATCGGGTAAGTTCGTATTTATCTTGCTTTCTCAATTAGCTTCAGTACCCATCAATAAGCCAACTGAGAAAGCAAGATAAATACGAACTTATCCGATAAAAATCGACGGGAAAGGATTATTCACTACATCTGTAATTGTTCTTAGATTTATTCTGCTTTATTTAAAATGCGCTGTGTTAAGTTCTTTCTGCATGTTAAAAGTCATTTCATAGTTGTTAAAGCAAATGACAAACATGAGCGTTCAGTACGAGTAGGTACCAAAACTAATAACCCAGTATTCCAGGAATACCTTGAACGCAGCCTTTGTGTGAATTCGAAACGCCTTACCGCACAACGCAAACATTGTAATACCGCCTGGATAGATCCAGGACTTATTGTCAGAGGGATAATTACATTTGCAGTTGGCTAAATACGAGCATATCAATTTGTGGTAGGTCCAATCAATCATCGGCGACGACGACGTCTCACGTGCAATTGGTTTATTAATTGGACATTTGATCTTGACTCCGCTGTATTAGGGTTGCAAGCATTGTTTTATTACAAAACAAATCAGCCTTCAAGTCGTTATGATCCCGATTTCTTTAAGAAAAAACACTTAAAGCTCTAAGCAGTATTTTCAAAATGTTCAATACCGCAGGCATTGCGTTGCCTGCTCCGAATAATATCTTGAGACGACCTTGTAAGTAAATCATTAGCAGCATTAAGTGAACTCAGCTTCATGTAAAGTGAATAAGAGCTACCATAGCTTCAACAATATGGTTATGATAGGTATATGAGATAAGACGGGGTAAAACCGTCAAACAGATGAAACGCTAGAAACGTTTTAGAGAACTGCTGCGCTCGGTATCGAGATCAAGATGGAAATTGAGATAGACCATCTGAGTCTGAATCAGTTGGATATTAAGTAGTGTTGTTTGCTGAATTCTTTCACTTCGCTTCAACTATATTTTAAACATTGCCTAGGCCGCCTTTAATTTCAGGTTAATAAAACTTAACAAAACGGAAACAAAGTGATTACTATAATGTATTTTAAAGTGAAATGGAATAGAAGCGTTCAACAAACGACTAATAAGTATGCTATAAAATTCCCAGACAGGATGAAATATTTACCCCTTACACTTTATTGTTTGTAGAAAAAATTGTCTATCGGTCTTCCACTTCCGTTGTTTCTGCCTGAATCAGTTGAAATATAGCTAAACTAAGTAAGTTAATGATAATAATATTAGATAACCATTCAGCTATTTAGCAGTGCATTGCGTTAGTAGAATAGTAGTTACTAGGAGAACTCATGAGCAGAAATTAAATTACAATGATCAGAGCTCCGACTAACTTCATTTGAAGATGGCCTATCTTCAAATGAAGTTACACGTGACATTAATTTAACTAGCAGAACTGTCAACAGGATCTGGGATACCTACGGTCACACGGGTTTATACATGTAGGTACCTATGATGTACTTCAAAATATTACTGATGTCTTATGACTTGAATAAAAGTTTGACAAGATGTTTAGATGTTAGGACAATCCCGCAAGAACGGAAATAATTGGGTTCGGTTGATTTTCATTTAACGCATTCACTGCCAGTACTGTTTTTTTAACTTTCGCCAGGTGCCACATCTTTTGTTTTATACGGAGCTTGCCTACTGCAAGAACGCACATATGCGTTGATGGCACTTGGTGGAAGTCACGGTGACGCATAAATGCGTCGGTGGCAATGAATGCGTTAAATTAAATTAGTTATAAGCACATAGGCTTTTTGTGACCGACATTCTGTTAGGAAGTTTACGTGAAAAGGTAAGCGAACGCGAAACTTCAACGAGATTGAAGCTGTAATTTCATAAACTTCATGCGTTATTACTGGATCTGGGGTTGGCAATAGAATCGATATGTATTTGCTACAGAACATTGCGTTAACATTGTAAGCGCAACCAATCAGAACTCTATACGGAACTCCGCCAATAATAGCAAATTGAATTAGGTGAGTAAATGATTTACACGTATCCGCTGGTTTATGTCTTTGTTGTGTTTTCAACCGACTTCTATTAAAAGAGGAGGTTCTCAATTGGGATAATATACATTAACCACACTTCTGTAACATATTCGTATTGACCATGTTAATAATTTTATTACATTAATGTTACATTTCACTCTTTTTAATTAGGTAACGTTTTTTAAGATTCGAACGCGTTCATGTCTCTTATGTTAAAAAACTACGTTCATAAAAAAATGTGTCTAAGTCTAACTGCAAAGACGTTTTACTCCATGGTGTTACTTCATTCTAAATGAGCCGTAGGCACATTCAAACCCAACTGACACCTCCTCAGATTAATGAGATCTCAGAATTTGCAAAATATAAAAGCTTCAAAGCAACACGTGTTTTGCACATTTTCTATTCAGTTTCAGCTCAAAGAAATACCTGATTTTATTAAATGAAAGCTTTTATCAAAAGCCGACGTTGCGAATGTTTAAAGCTTATGTTGCTTTTAGTTAGCTTCTGCACAAGGCGTCTCCGGAACAAAAGCGCGTTCATGTTGGATTTCGCGATCTGACATTAAGGGCAATCGTGTCTCAGATAATCTGTTATGTATGACCTACACTAATTAATACCCTAGATCAAATAAATTCAAACCCCAGTTTATTTTGCCTTTTAATTTCTCGTTTTGACCTTTGGATTGTATTATCGTTTGGTTCTAATTACAAAACACAAAGACTCCAGGAATAAATAATTAATTCTTAGTACTAATAAGGTACGTAACTAATGCTGAAACGTACATTATATTTAATATTTGGATTGTTTACTATTTTAATTTTAACTCTTGTTTACTCTCCTTAGCTCTTGTTTACTTGACAGTAATGGCCAAGTTAAAAAACAATAATATAACACGTTAAAGGCAATAAAGTTTAACCCAGTAGAATAGAGACCCTGACTCCTGTGCACATCAGAACTCCACACAGCGACCAGTAGGTTCATATAAAGCAACTTATCACATTCAAATAATAAGCAAATGTACAGTTTCGCTCGAGTTCGAATGCGTTATTATACCAATCGCCTTTGCCAAAGAACCGATAGTCATAGACAAGTCATTGATTACCAAATGTATTATTCTATCATTGGTTTTGTTTTTCCAAAACCCCGGGCAAGTTATTGCCTTACTTCATAATTCATTATAGAATAAAAATAAGCATATTACATAGTTCCAATGTATACAAGCAGTTTTCAGTGAAAACCACTTGTTTCATATGCGGTTATTTTACATCACAAAGGCATAATTTTATCTGAAAATTTTAAAATTCTTTAGATTAGCTACTTAGCTGGAAAATAAGTAAACGTTGGTGGATTTGCGAGCAAAAGCTGATCATAAAAAACTTGAATAAACAATGGGAAAATGTTTTTTTTAGCTTAAGAAAAAGCTAACAGAAACGTTATGTTTATGTTGAACTTCAATGCTATGCTTACAAGCACTTGACTGCCTGAATGAAAAAAAAGCATTGCGTTTTATTTGTAAATACGTTATAAATAGGCGCCTAATAAAAAAGAAAGAGTTATTAATTATTCATTACAAAAAGAAACTACTTTTTGAGGATCTACGGCCTCAACTATCGATACATTGTCAATTAAATACTTCTTACCCAGATTTATTATTTTTGTTTTATAGGGTTCCGTATCCGAAGGGAGTCCAACGGGACCCTATTTATATGCCTACGCTATCCGTCCGTCCGTCTTAACTTTAAAGACCTGTATCTTTTGAATCGTAAAACGTAGCGGTTTTTTTTTACAATTTGTGTTTTACGGCGGATTTACAAAAAAAAAGGAAACTGAAAGAATAAAGCGGGTCCCCTTACATGAAACGTTTTTGTTCAACGTACTCGTTTTTATTTTTGTTGTATCGTGAAAACGGTAAAACATATAAGCGTCAAATTTGGTAAGATTATGGTACAAACCCTGAAAAAAAAACAACAAATACAAAAAAATGGTCAAGAGTAACTGCAGTTCGCACTGATCCGATTTAAGTCGCGTACTATGCGGCGGGGGCGGTACGGATCCCTCGGTGCGCGAACCAAACTCGCACTTTTTATTACATCATCCTAAATATACCCACTTAAATATTTATAAAACTGCTACGTTAATGATTGACTGACTGACAGATAACACCTAAACTACTGAACGCAGAAACATGAAACTAGGAATACTACAGTCAGTAGGTAGTAAAGTAGAGGAGCACTAAGATTTTGCTTTAAAAGTTCAACCCCTAACGAGAGTAAACAGCAGAACAGCGGGAGACGATACTACAACGTGGGCGAATTATCGTAGTTATTTTACAACTCAGCATACTTTGGTACAGTAAGTTGTTGTTGTTCAGTTTCGTGCATCAAGGATTAAAGGCCCAGCCACACGTGCACGTGCACGTGCACATCACGCATCCGGTGTGGCTCGGCCTTTAACCCTTAATTTGGCAATGTATGTCACAGTGAACATACCCTTATGTTCACATTTTTTGTTTGGGATGCGTTTTTATTTTTTTGCTGATTCAAAATCAAAAAGGGTTTGAATTCTCGACCTTTTTTATTTTTGCCAAATTAAGGGTTAAGCGTCAAAGAAGCTCGTGTTAAATTTAATCAATATTTAAAAGCTATAATTCAATTTTTCTGATGTGTTAGGTAAAAATACCTTAGAAATAAAACCGAAAGGTGGGATCAACATTTGGCTACAATTAATTAAGCTTTAATTTTTGCGCTTGGGACTGGTCAATCTATTTTAAGGAACACCTTTAAATGAAACAACGGTCTAGAGCAAATCGGGCCATGCATAAAAATAGCGATCGGTATAGCTAGCTAGGTTGCCTAAACTTAATGCATTAAACATGATACATAAGCACACATTAACATACGAGTACGTCGAGTTTAGGCACATAATAACAATCTATTTCGATCACCGCTAAAGGTTTTCTGTACCTTTTTTACAAAAGTGAATGACCAAAAATATTTATCGCTCTTTTGCCAAACAACGATTGAAGCCCAAAAAAGCTTTACTTAGCTGGCTTTACCCCGTTGTTGCTTGTGCGTAGTCTTAAAAGTGGGTGGCCGTCTGGTCGCATAACAACTATTGTCATAACACATTACGCATAAAGTTGATGCCCATATTATTTTTTTGGCATAAATTGTACTATGGCATAATTGTTCCCTATCATAATTATACGGAGCCATAATTGGTTTAACCATAATGTAGAATGTCATACATTTATTTAGTCATAATATTGATAATTATAATTATTTTTAGTCATACTGCTACCAGAAAAGTTGGTAAGGTTAGAACTGCCACTATAATAAAAACGAACTGCTACCAGAAAAGTAGGTTAGGTTAGGTTAGGTTAGAATTGTGACTTTATCAAAACCTAACTGCTGCGTTTGTTATTGATCGTCAATAATTCAGTCGAAATATAATTGTGCGTAAAGTTTTTATGCGCAATAAATTTATGACAATTATTATTTATGCTCTCAAACATTATGGTTAAAAATGTTATGCGCATCAATGTATGACTATTTACAGTTATGTGTAATTATGAGTATGACGAATCCACGTATGCCTATCAAAAATATGACTTCAAACTTTATGCAACCCGACCCCTACCCCTTAAAAGTAATGCCAGTTAAAAAAAAACTTCATATCTTGTCTTATAAGAGTTATAAAAGAATTAGTTTCAAACGTTACTTTTCCCTTAATATGTATAGAATGATCGGCAGAAGGTTTGTGAAACGGCTAAATTCGGTAAGGGTAGGTGAAGAGGCTTTATTATTTTCACCTATTGCTAGGTAGTATGGAACCATTAGACCGGGTGAAGAAGATCGAGTACGGGAGCCAGTTTATCTAAAGTGACGTGTAGGCATTGATGTTTAGTGTTATAAAAAAAAATTCGTTTATTTAACAAAAACAGTTTGTTACATATAATATGCCGTATTAAATTATATTAAATTAATTTCCGTTTATGGAAGCGGATTTCGTATTTAATTTACTAAACAGGAGAAGATTTAGCAGTATAAAACAAAGTATTATGACATACGAAAAGCTTTCATAAATACACCAGCGACAGGCACTCGCATCGGTTTACGTGAGTTTTTAGTAACACCTGTACATAATCCAGAATTTATTATACATAACAACTTATCTCTTGAATCATTCTATAGATTGATAAAAACCGCTTTAAAATATATGTATATACTCGTACAGAGGGACACACGACGGGAACCGAGTTTGTTTTATACTATTTAAGTTTTAAAAAAATTGTTTGCCTGTTCAGATGCATACATTTAATTACCTATTTGAATCGTTTAACATGTTATGAAATATTTAAAAAAGTTAAATAGCTACGTATAAGTAGTTGAAGCTCGAACAGTGGTAAAGGAGTTTCTTGGTCGACTATACTTATTTTACAAAGCTCCAGTCTGATAAATATAAAATGAAAAGGTTTAAAAAACTGCTCTACATTTACATAGCTTTTTCTGAGATTATGCGAACTCTAGGTAAATAAGCTCCTGAATGAATGACCCATGCGATTTTTATTTACCCGCTGGCCGGCGCGATCCTCCGATGTCACCATCACCACCATTCACAAATTATGGGAATTTGCCATACCTACAATCTCACGAAAATAGCGTCTATCCATATATTACTTGTTTTAAGGATCCTATACTCGTAGCGTGAATGATGTAAATATTGATCCTATAGGTACAGTCAACAGCATAAATAAGTGATCATTTATGTACCTTGTCGCTTTCAATCGTTTCACAAATTTGTATGACATTTCAAACACGACGTTAAAGTGACAAGGTACATAAATGATCACTTATTTATGACGTTGACTGTACGCACGCAACCGTCCTGTTTTCTCTATTGCGACTGTTTACATGGATATCAATTGGTCCTTAATCCTAAAACAATTAGTGCTGTAGTAAAATGAATACTTTACAATGTACAGTCAAGTACTTTAATTGTTAGGCCACTATGGAACCCTGTCGCATAACGTTAATCATTCATTTAAGCGTAATTTCTGTCATGTGGTTTGACTCTGTCATTATGCCAGGGTTCCGTAGTGGCATAACAATTAAAGTCCTTGACTGTACGTACCGGCGCTAATCCATTATTTAAGGTTTTTTATCTTATTGAAAAAATGATTTATGAAATTTAGTATATCACTGCAAGGACTGCGAAGAATGCCGTTGTGGGACGAGTATGCGTTGGCGCGGCCGAGAAACCGGCAAGGCCGCGCTATATACGAGCCGAGCCCAGCAACCGCCCTTCTTGGCCGAGTCTTGTATGCTTTTTCCAACAATGCCAGAAAATATAAGTCAATTGATCGTTATTTAAATAATATATTGCCGCCACCTTTTTTTTAACGTATACGACCTCACTTGTGATGCTATTTTCATACATATCATAGCAAATCATAGTAAATATATATATATATGTATATATTTACTATGATTTGGCTTTTAACAAAGAATTTCCTGCGCATTTTTTGCAACAGTACGGTAAACATTTTCAAGCATGTTGGAGAAAAAACTATTCATTACTTAGTCCTTAAAGTAATTACTTAGGTACTGCAATGCAATTTAAAGTAAAAAAAGAATCGCTCTAAACACGATTACAATGTTTTTAGGGTTCCGTACCAAAGGGTACGACGGACTCCACTGTCCATCTGTCTGTCACCAGGCTGTATCTCATAAACCGTGATAGCTAGATAGTTGAAATTTTCACAGATGATGTATTTCTGTTGCAGCTATAACAACAAATACTAAAACCCGAATAAAATAAATATTTAAGTGGGGCTCCCATACAACAAACGTGATTTTTTTGCCGTTTTTTGCTCGATAGGTACGGAACCCTTCGTGCGCGAGTCCGACTCGCAATTGGCCGGTTTTTTATTTATATAGAATATCTTCTTCTTCTTATTTAGGAGCTTTGCTCTCGTCGGTGTAGCTCAAAGCGAGCTCTCCATGTTGCTCAATCCCAAGCAGCCTCGTTGATATTTTGATACGACATGACCTTTACTTTCTTTTTAATTTGTCCGATGTAATTTATTCTTGGTCTTCCTCTTCCACGCCTTCCTTCTACTTTTCCTTCAATTATATTTCTTAGAAAGCTGTCATGTCGTATGAGGTGACCTATAATTTCCTCTCTTCTATTCTCTATAATGTAAAACAATTGTCTCTTCTCTTCCCCTCTTTCCAGTACTTCCGTGTTTGTTACTCTCTCGGTCCAACTGATCCTCTCCATACGCCTCCAACACCACATCTCAAAGGCCTCTAAAATATATCTCTATCCTTTTGGTTCATAGTCCATGTTTCGCAGCTGTACAGTGCCCCATACAAACGTTTTGATAAATTTCTTTTTGGTAGATTTGGATAATTATCTTTGAAGTAAATATATGTTTTTTGTTATGGAATGCTTGCTTGGCCATTGCTTTTCTGGATTTAATGTCAGGCGTGCACCTGGAGTCTGCAGTGATGAGGCTTCCTAAATATTTGAAAGATTTGTCATTTTCTATTTTTATTCCATTTTATTATTCCATTTAATGAGATTGGTGTGAAAAGTTGATTTGCAGTTTTCGATGTCGCTAAATTTTTCGTTTTATTTACATTTGTTCAGTGAAAATTCATGAAAAATTGTATCCATTGTGTTTTATACTATGTATATCTAAATCCTTGTGTAACTCTGCTATTGTCGAAACTTATAAATTTTATGCTATGACCATTAAACTTAACACCTATGTCTGTTTGTTCGTTAATTTTTAGTAATGTCTGATTCTATGAAAATGTTCAAGATCAGTGGAGAGAGTGAGCATCATGTCTAACTCCTTTCCTTATTTAGCTTCTCCTGTCTCCTCGCCAAAGTTTATTATTGTCCCCTGGGGTCTGTATAATTAATAAATAAATCTCCTATCCCTATAATCTGGTCTAGATTTCTTTAAGCTAGAATATCTAAATACTTAAAATAACATTGTATAAATGTGCCTCCGCATTTAATTAACAAATACCTTATATAACATATTACAATAATAATAGTAGAATGTTAATATTATTATTCAAACTGTAAAATTTCTCATATTTATTAAAACCTCTAAAATCTTGCCTATTGTTAACCCTTTACCTTTATTTATTGCACTTAAATTGGCTTCTCTTTAAACGTACCAGCGCATTAACACCTGAAGTAGATTAACTACAAACAGCTAATTATATAAACTTGATAAAAGAGCTATTTAATAAAATGCTATTTTAACGTTCATAACACCAAATCACATAGACGTCATAAAGTTAGGTTTAACAATGGGCGAATGTTAGGAATCTACTGCTTGCCTTCGAAATGTGCGTATGCAATGGCCGTTCACGCGTAACGCATAGAAAGCATGTTACGAATTTAAGGTTTCTACGGCGTTTATAAATTTAATTAACTTAGAAATAAAATAAAAAAACAAGTTAATAAAAACAACACACTTTGTAAGTTCTCATTTAATGTATTACATACCTACTAATTATTTTATTGTAATAATTTCAGAAACCAATCCCAACGTTTCGAGTCCTTTCAGGCCTAACCGCCCGGAGTCTTCAGTTTGATTGATACCTATCTTATTAAGTACTTCAATTTAATCTAAAAGACCTAGTTTTGTTCGAGTTTGAATTTTGAAATAAGAATACATTGCCGTTTTGATAAGCGTAAAGCGACGCGATATTGTTACCTCGTTCAACGAAACCATTAACTGGGTACTTGGTTTTGCAACTCAAAGGGCCGTATTAATAAACTAATCTCAACTCTAATGCTCGTCTCGAGATGCGTCAAAAATGACAGTTTCTATGGTTTGACGTTTACTTTGACTTATCTTGAGACCGGCATCTCAGTCAAGATTTGTTTATTAATACCTACGGCCCTTTCAATTGTCAACTATATTAATTATCTTTGCCATATAAATAATATGAAGAGATTTTTATCCTTATGATCTGCACAAAAATAACTAATTGCCATAATTTCAATACCTCCAGTTTTAAGGTTAAATTATTTTATCTATTTATTTTTAAATTATTTTAATGAATATACGTTATTTTCCCAACGGAAAATTTAATATACCTTAAACCTACCTAATCAGGCTTTTAAATCTCTTCAACGCAGACAGAGCTGCGGCTGAACCTATACTCAATCAGTAAAGGACAAGGCGCTCCAGAGGTTGAAGTCACTTGGGAAATTTCGCAAGGTGTAGAAGAGAAGCGGAAGGTACTTACGGAACGGTCACTGCTTAAATTAATACGTAGAGTACTTCAAGCTGTATTATAACACGGTGATGTTAATGGGGTCCGTCGATTACCGACAACATTTTTTTCTTAATTGACAGTGTCAGATGCATACATTTTTTGTAAATTAATACATAATTCCTTTACTAAAAACAATATTTTATACCTAAGTAAATAAAAAACCACACTTTGAAGTGTTCGAAAATCGCTGGCGGGAAAAATTCTTGACAAGGTTATTCTGAAACGCAAAAAAAATATCGTTGTTTACTTACGGTTTGGGCATGGGAAAGACGTAGTTAGGTTGCATCTGTATGGGACCCGGCAGCGGCACGTTGGCTGGTGGAGGCATGCTGCCCGATGGCAAGTTGGGCGGCGGGAACATCGGAAGCTGGTTGGGATCGTAGGGCTGCGCCTGCGACTGGTTCGAGGGCTGCGACATGTCGAGTAGCTGGTAAGGGTTGAATTGCTGGAAGAAGTTATTAGAGAGGTCAGGCCAGTCGCGCTCGCAAGCCCTGTCGTCGGCCATGATGACCCGAGCGAGGTGCAAGGGATACTACGCAGCGGCCGGCACGCGTGCATCGCGGGCACTTCGCGCGCGCACTGCCGGCGCCCCGCCCTCCTCCTCTCCCGTCCAACGCATAAACATACTGCAAATCCTTTATCTGGCCACGATGCACTCCTACGTACTATGTAATTTACGTAGTTAGCCGGCGACTGATAAACGACACCCGCGTTCACACATTTTTTAATTACTTTTTCTAAGATTTTGATGCCGTTGACTTTGTTTTGTTCGACATGCGATGCACTTCTCTTAATTGAATCCGAAGCGTAGTACCTGCCTTTCGCTATAAAACTAGGAAGTGAGTATGAATCAAACAAGTAATTTACCCGATAGCGGGCGCATCAAAGTTATATACGTACTTTGTGTTTAATTAGGGTTTATGTTTAGGTCTTTCAAATAATTAATTGTACTTGCATAAACAGTAGGTACTGTTGTAGACATTTGGCTACCAGTTGGTATGTCGCTGCAAATAGTATGCAATAATAATATAAGTTGTGTTGCATTGTATTCGACCCAAATATAGAAGCAAGTTTGCGATGTACGCACTTAGGGTATTGGGAAATCGTAATTAATAAGAGTACCTAGTGTTGTGGAAAGTGGAAGGTAGTCTATAGGGACCGTTTCATTTCACGGTAGGAAAGTACGAAGCGTTTTCTCCTCCTTGTCACCGTCGTAATAGTAGTTAGTATAGATTAGTATTTTTTTTAGAGAAAACATGAAAATAAGATGACAATTGGCGAAATACATAAATGGTACACTTAAAAGTACATCCAACATTTCAAAAATCTTAATTTATAATAAAATTATTTTTTGTTATTAAATGGATTATTCACTAACAAACAGTCCAAAATTAATTATAATATTTTATTGGCAGATTTATTGCAATATGGTAGCGTATTAAATTAAAAACAAAAGTAAATTAAAACGCTCTTGGAACTGTAGTGTGCATGATCTAAAAATTAAAAGTTGTACAAGTATTTAAAATAGGAATCGCAGTTAGTGTAGTACTTCAAATTAGTTCTAAACAACCATGGATAAAAATAAAATAATAATTCGAAACGTTTATTTACTTACCTATGTTTCGAAATTGTTTCACGAGTATCTCGAAACCGGAGCCCTAGCCGAGATGCAATATGCTAACTAACGTTTCTATACGTTTCGTTTTTAAAAAAATCGCGTCACTGGTAGATGACGTGATAGGAATGGTCTACCAGTGACGTGATTGGTTCAAAAACGAATCGAATAGAAACGCTAGTTAGCATATTGCATTTTGTCTAGGGCATCTAATAGTATTAAATATATATATATGTACAGCCGAAACCACTAATATCGCGTCAAATATGTATATCAATTCACAAACGTTATTGTTAGCGACATAGAGGCGTGTAGATATGTTTGCCGTCTTGGGAACGTATTAACGCTAGAAAGAAGAAATCGGATAACAGCGACACAAAACAAATTTTACAGGAGAGCCCAAAGACCATGATAGTTTCAGAATAAAACACCATTTCTTTTGTAAATGGAGTGTTCAATATTTTACTTGAAAATACTCATATTTTAAAAAGTAGTGTCACTTACGCAATTTGATCATAAATTATAGTTTTAGTTAAAATGTTAAAATGTTGCACATGAAGTTTATTCGGTAATGCAAATAATGCTTTTTTTGTAGGTATATTCAACATAATCTTTATTTGTCGTTGTTGTATCTTCAATTCAGGATGAATCTTGTATCAAATTTTGTGCGGCAACTTTAAAACGAAAAATGTTTTAATCTGAATTAATAACCTTACTTTAATAAATTAATTTTAAGTTATTAACAAAAAAACTAACCAATTGTAACTATTCATTAATGTCTAAAGGAAATTGAAAATATACAAGTGACCAAATAAAAAACGTCATAAAATTTTTTCGTATATAAAAAAAACATCAAAAGACCAAAACCAGACCCACACAAAGAAATGGATGCGTCCCTGGAATAAATACGATATGACATCTATCTTGACAACCAGTCAAAAAGTTCTTACCTACTTTAATGTTACATATGTATGTAACATTAAATAAGTAATACTAATAAACGAATGTTTTTAATTACGAACAATTAATCTCTGCTGTTAGGTATATTATTATGACTTTATTAATTGGATATCAATTAAATCTTATTAAGGTATTGATTCAAAGTAAATTGTACGTAACAAGAAAATTTGCCGAGTTCTTACTTTTTTATTGGTGGTCAAAACTGATAACTGATAAATATGTCTTTTATGGCCGAAAAGCATTTCTCATTAGGTATGTGTCCACTACTCTTTAAACAGAGTGTAACCTTGAGGGATGGATCAATCAGTAGAGGACGTGAGAGCCTATGTAAATATGTAACCTTCATAACTGTTTAGCGATTTTCTACTGCGCGAAAGTTATTTATTAGAGTTATTGTTAAATTAGTCTAACATCCATTACCACCTAACGTCACTAATCAGCGTAAGTTTACAGTTCTTAAAAATTATACTTACCTATGACGGTGCAAGACAATGACATAAAACATTCTCCTACAGAAACCGTGTCCTCTAGACAATATAAAAATACACAGCTACTAGATAAATAAATACTTACATAGATAAACAACCATAACCCAGGAACAAATAAAACAATTAAATGCCCTTACGGGGACTCAAAATTTAAATAATAAACGTGATACATATGCATTAGATTGACTAAAACGATTTCTGAAATATTATTGTAGCAAAGATGCTCGAAGAAATGATGATTTTTTTATCGATAATTTAGCGATAAGTGCCATTCTATGCTTCCCTGAGGCCTAAAAGATCTCAAAAATTCTTTAGGTATTTTTTCTTTATCCAGCGGTCAGAACCAAGGGCGAAGCTAAGTATATATTGAACATTTACTGACAAATGAAGACCACATTAAAAAAAACACCTAAGCCTATATTGGCAAAGTTATGAAGGATCTAAGTAAGTACTAAAATTTGAGGTCGATAAGGCCTCACCCGCACTGTAAAAGAGCTTAGGTTTGGGCTGATTCGATCTCAACCGCACCAGTTAAAAGTTCTTCAAGATTTGTCCCGCAGTGAACGTGTTAACAAACATACACACTTGTGAATTGGTAAGGTATAATTTAGAACTAAAAAAAACAATTTAAAGTATTGTCTTATTGATGTAATTAAGGTTCAACCCCATACTTTTATTTTTAATCACAAGTTTGTACTTAAGAGGATAAAGCTAAATATTTCCATACAAAATGCGATAACGTTTTTGTTCCCTTAAACCTAGTCGGATTTTTTTGATTTTTAAATATATTGTAGATATTATGAAAAACTAAGGCTGTACATTTTCGTTTGCAAGACAATATTTCTTGGAAAGTAATAAATAAAGAAACTTACAAACCTAGTTTTTCAAAAAATCTGTAATAATCGGACTTGATTTAGGGCGTGAAAACGTTATCAAACGGATACAAAAAAACAGTATTAAACTGTTTGGATCATAGGTTCCTGAAGTTGCCGCTACCGCCCAGTGTGCGCGAATGGTATCCAGGGGGCGTTGCCCCTATGGACAAATGATGTATAATAATAATAAATAAAAAAGTAGAGTACGACCTTACATTTGTAATGATTATATTTGTGCTAGTTTTAATAATTATTGTTTACTAGCTTCTGCCCGCGTGTTCGTTCGCGTAGATTTCGATTATCGTTATTCCCTCGGGAACTTATAAATTTTCCGTGATGTGATGAAATATAGCTATCTGGTACATTTCAAATTTCATCCATCCGTCCAGCGGTTTGAGCGTGAAGGAGTAACTAACTAACACACACAAACTTTCAGATTGATAATATTAGTAGGATTTCTTTATCACCTTGAAATTTAACTTACTTTTTAGTATTATTGTATTTTATGGTGGAAAAAATTACCTTCTGCTAGAGTTTTGCGGTGTTTCTTGTCTGAAGCGCTAGTGTTACCGATGTGTAAAAGAGCCCTCATGTGGCCAATTTACTGAATACTGAGAAATACTTGTACATACTTAAATATCTAGAACTACCAACTATTCGGCAATGTTGATTTTTGGTCGAACATTTTCGATGTTATTATTTTGGTACTTTTTCTTTTCCTACCTAGTCTCGTGCGTCTAGACTAGGTGCATAGCCGGGGCATGTACATCCCTGAGGCCGCCATTTTGTTAAATGTTAAACCGTCCAGATTCCAGGAAGAAAAAGACACTTAACAATTCTCAACAACTAGTATGAAATTGAAAAATAAATGTAGTATATAAAATCGTGTTAATCTACTATTAACGTAGGTAAAGAAAACCCTTGTCGATAAAACATAAACCAGCAGTAGTACATTATTGCGTAGGCCCGGAAAGTAGGAAATTGCCTGATGAGGTGGTTGGCGGGCCGAGCCTTGGTGAGGCCTGTTAAAATCCGAGTCAAGCAATCTCCGTTTCCGCCTAGCCATATATATGTATATATATCCTCGTAATGCTATACTCAAACAATGCGAGGAAATTATACAAATACATAATTATAAGTATTTGTAAAAAGCTTTCGACAAATCCAGATTGAATATATTTATGTAAACTACGAGTATTAAGATAGTTTCAGGCACAATTAACCGCTGTTGCCCGCTGCCGAACAACACTGCACCAAATGCAATAGAGATCATTTTTGAATAAAAAATTGCAGCGGATAGTCTGAAGTCTGAAAATGAGGCTCTTTCTGTATTCGTTTTTCAAATGAAAAGCCATCCTTCCCGAGCATATTTGAGAAAAATAAAGTTACTTACCGCGCGCGCTCGTCGGCAAGTAGGGCAGAGTTAGTATCTACCTACCGCTTTGGCTGAGCAGCTCCGTCGTCAAAACTTGCAACTAAAATACGAATTCCAGCACTAAAACGTTAAAATGCACTGATCCGACAACGTAGGCTCTCGGGTTGATTATATTTTTGACTAGTTCTGGCACACGCACTGGGCGGACGACAGCAAGGCCACCGTAGGCCAGGTCTGGACCAAGACAGTTGAAAAAAAGCGGGCAAGAGCATGTCTGACTATGCTCAGTGAAGGGTTCTGAAGCCGTAACTATAAAAAAATCTCAAAACACCACAAGTATGAATAATTCTCTATTCAAAATTATTTGATGCTGTCTTGATTTGACAAATTGTTTTGACAAACCCGCAATATTTTTAAAAAGACACCAATGGGTAGACGAGAAAAAAAAATACATTTCCACGTTACATGTATACAATATTAAAAAACAAGATTTTATTTTACCACTTTGTTGGCGTGGGCGGGACTAATATGTACTTATATTCATGCCAAATTACAGCTTTCTAGAACTCAGAGTCACTGAGCTAAGCTGCGGACGGACGGATATGGTAAAACTGTAAGGGTTCCTAGTTTGACTACGGAACCCTATAAAGAGATAAATGGCCAACCCTGGAGCATGCCTTAACCCTTTAAGGGGTTCCCATCATTGATCTCATCATCATTATATTTACTTAATTTTAAAGAGATTAATATTTGAACAGGAGTCGCGTCACAATTTATCTATTACAAGATTATTCACGTTATTAACAACCTTAACTCTTATTTAGAATTCTGATATACTCGTACACAATTCGAATACTAGAAATAAAAATAAAATATCCATTAGAAAATTTCGTTCCCGTAAAGACTAGTTATAATTTATAAGGTAATCACAGATTACATGTATGCCGAAGGTTTCATTTCTATATAATAAATTACTGGACGTAATTTTAATGTTACCATTTTTAGCACTTAAAAGTGGAAGACCATCTATGACAAAAATGATTGGGCTAAACCAGAGAACTAAACAACTTAATAATAAATAAATATAAATAAATATCAAGGGACGATCTCACACAAATTGACCTAGTCCCAAACTAAGCTCTAGGCTTGTACTATGGGTACTAGACAACGATATAAATACTTACATAGAGAAATAAATACTTAAATACATAGAAAACATCCAAGACTCAGAAACATACACTCGTGCTCATCACACAAATATCTGCCCTTACCGGGATTTGAACCCAGGACGGCCAGCTTCGTAGGCAGGGTCACTACCAACTAGGCTAGCGCGTCGTCCGAATAATAATAATTTAGTAATAAATACGTCTTGCAGCGTCATAGAGTATTAATTTTTTTATTTACTCGCTCTTGATATAATTCTGAATTTTGACATGTATTCCTGCTCAACTACGCACGATATTTTTATTTTATATTCATTGTTTTATTTAATGCTACGTTAAGTATGTATGCTACGCCGTGGACAAGAAAGCTTGTTACCACAAAAAATATCGCCACCCTCTTACCGAGGAGTGTGGCGTTGACTTTCAGAAAATCGAATTTTGCTGCAAGCGATATTTCCATTCGCAAAATTTACCAGTCTTTATTTTATTCAGTAGCTTATTTTGCTAAAGATTTTTATCTCAGTACAAATAATCCCATTATCATAATTTCCCAATCTGTATTTATCTGAAGTATAATATATTTACATCCAACTAAGTATAGAATTCAACATGAATACAATTAAAAATTAAAACTAAAATTAAATTAAAACTAAATTTTATCTGAATAGTTATATCATTTTCACAGAGTCGACGGAGCTCCGCTCGCGCGGAGCTCCTACTTCTGGCTGGTTGGGCCCTCCGGGCCTGCTGCAAAGCTAACATAACCTAAACCTACCTACCCTTTTCGGCCTAGTTACAATGGTGAAATTTGCGACTAGAAAATAACCAGAATTGTAAATATGCGACCAGGAAATAATAATATTATTAAGGCGTCGTTGGTGCTCAAAGGGTCTATTTGATAATCGCGCACACAAAACCCTTAAACACCAAAAGTGTAAAGTAATACCATAATAGAAACTTTTTTTTCTCCTCAACCAATTTTAAAAATTTGTAGTTGTTTTGATAGTTATACAAATACTAATACAATGGATGAGATGTAATACACTGGTAAAAATCTTAGCCTAATTGTGCAAAATGTGGTTACAGAATTATCAACAATTTTTTTGAGTTGTTGGTAATTCTGTAGCTCTGCCTGCCCCGCTCTGGGATTACAGGCGTGCGTTTATGTATGCATGTATGACTGATATTTATTATATACAGGGTGAGCGCGCTCGTGATACAAATGATCACCTCTGTGTTCTACCCATGAATATGCACAACTCTCACTATGGGACCAACTCTGAAATCAAGAAAAAAAAATCAGCTGTTTCATAGAAAAGTTCAATACGTACCTACTCGACCAAAATGTATGAAGCAGCTGTTTTTTTTTCCTGATTTCAGAGTTGGTCCCATAGTGAAAGTTGTTCATATTCGTGTGTAGAATACGGAGGTGATCATTTGTATCACGACCACGCAGTCACCCTGTATAATACTTAACGTACGAGACTGGTTAGAGGTAAATTATCACTTCTGGGCAGCATTTGGTCTAAACCTTGTCAATCTCCTTTGCAGTAAGTGAATATTTATTCAGGATGAAAATTGGTTGTGTGAAAGATCATACTGGCACCAAAAAGTATGACTGTTACCAAAACCAATAAAACAATCTTGGTTAAAAATACTAACGAAACATCCGTGTAAAACTCTACCCTGCGGAGTTTCTAAGTCCTTGGAGCTACCAGGTCAGGGTGCTATTCCATAATGGAATTAAAGATAGGGTAAAAGGGGTCTTAAAAGATTTTAAGGTTCAGGCACAGTTGGTTATACTCGCGTAATGATTGCGAATGAGAGAGAGGTACAAATCCGAAGGCCTTTTGTAAGAGCTATCGCATTATTTTCCCGTATTGTTAATATGCAACCCGGGTGCACCGAGATTATGCAATAGTACTAAGGAGGTATACTGTGAACTGTGATGGCCCACCATGGCCATGTGATTTGAACACACCCACAATCCGGATTTACCCAATAACTTATCATTACATTTTGAAATTCGCGTCTGACGTCTGCAGTTCTCATTTAAAGTTGCATTTTAAATGATTCTAAACTGCGTTTTCAATTGCAATTTTCGTTATCTAGTACCCATAGTAGTCATAGTACAAGGCTAGAGCTTAGTTTGGGACTAGGTCAATTTGTGTAAGAATCGTCCACCTGTTTTTTTTTTTTTTTTTTTAAATATTCTAAAAAGAAAGCATGCCACAAAACCTGCATGATTTCGCTGAACTAAATAATAAATCATTTACTTATACCTAAAGTTTATAGGAGTAGTACCTATCTACATTAACAATTGACGTGTTAAGACTAGTACCTTTTAATACCAGTTACTCACTTATACACGACTTTTCACACTAACGTTTGCATATTCTATAGGCTTCATGCTTTCGATTAGCATGTAATTGGTATATTTAATAAGCAATAATAATAAAAAAATAAAAAGGTCATTTTCACATTTTTTTTTGTCATATAAGGACTGGACTGAAATTTTTCAGTCAACCTATTCGCCATATATTACTTAGCATATTAAATTTGATATAAAATACTTTTTATCGAATAAACAGCCCGGTGAAGGTCGTCTCCTATTCTGATCTTAGACCAAGACACGTCGTCGTGTTATGACAACTAAAATCAAACTAAAAATGTAAATCAAGAAGGTCCCGTAGGCGCTTTCATAAGTGTGAGTCTACCAGCGCTTCCCGAACAAGCACTACAGAAAAGTTGCGCAGCCAGAAATTTAAGATTCAGATTTATTCTCGTATTAGCATTGTTATAGTGTCTTATAACAATTATGTTACAAACTAGCGACGTAGAAAGCCGATCATATTGCACACATTTGAAATAGAAAATTGATATTAATAAATAAATTTTACATTAAATAGAAGTGCATAATTCACATCAAAACCACTTACAACTACGAAATAACTAGTATTAATTAATCCAAAAAGGCGCCGTGTCGTTAATAAACTTCCTCTTGACCAAAACACAATAACTGCGTTTCTGTGAATGCCTACTAGAATGAAACTTTATACTTTCTCAGTAAGACACCTAAAACCGTGTTGAAAAATGCAATCACTTGGTAAATAGAAGCCAGAAGGCGGTCTAGAATTGCTTCTTACATTACATCAATTTACGCTGTGTTAAAGAGTATTGACTACCTATATCAAATAACAAATTAACTTAGATCAACTTGACACGGTTCGAATGTACTGTGATTTTAAATTGAATAAAGCCAACTCATTGACGGGTTTTACGAAATGCCAGCTTTACTTGACCTCCAGAATTGAACATGTTTCAGTTTTTTTGAAAAAACTTCTCTAAGAGCGGTTTCGCACTAGGCCGATCCGAATCCGATCCGAACCCGTGAAAATACGGATCTAGTCCGGATATATAAATAAATCGGATCACGGAAGCCGGATATAGTGCGTAAAATAACGTATTTTCACGGGTTCGGATCGGATTCGGATCGGACGTAGTGCGAAACCACCCTAAGGAAGCATTTTTCAAGTATATTGTTACTAGTTTAATAAAGACAACTAAATTTACTACAATTAGAGCGTAACTTGAGCACATTATGTTTATTGGTTGCGGAGATACAGCAAGTCAAAGAAGGGCAAATTTCTTCAAAATGTGAAAATGTGTCGGTATGGTGTTTCGAAGATACGTACCGGCTGAACTAATGCTCCTAGGTAAAAGTCATATGAAAATAATTTGTAGAGAATTAAATTAGCGTCAATTTAATACCTAAGTGGTGCCTCTAGGCCTCATAGATTCATCCAAAATAAAAAAATAGTATAATATCGGATTTTGGCTAAATAATGAAAACATTGTATTGAATAATGATTGGATGATTTTCTTTTAAAAAATGTGCAAAAATGTGAATTAACTATTTAAGATGTATAATAAAATTATGGCTTCAAATAAAAATACACTAAAGAAATGAACATAATTCCACGTTGTTTCGAAAACTGCGAAAATTTAAGGCGCTTGTTTCAGTTTTTTCGAAATAATTATATAAACAAAGCGTTTTTCGAGTATCTTTGTTCCATACTTTAATAAAGCTAACTAAATTGGCTACAATTTAAGCTTTACTTGAGCACTGTAAGACTATTAGTTGCGGAGATACAGCTAGTCAAAGTCTGTCATTTTTATTGAACAAAATGAAAATTTCGTTTTGCGGTCATTTTCCAAGTTACGTACGAGTACTGGGTAAATTAATGCTCCTGGAGAAAAGTTTGAGATAAGAATTAGTATAAAATGTAACTAGCTTCAATTTAATACCAAATTAGTGCCCCTAGCCTTCATAATTTCCTCAAAAATATGAAAAATATAAATATATCTGATTTTTTTTATATGTTAAAAACATTGTTCTGGATCATGTATAAATGTATTTATAAAAAAAAAGTGTAAACTTGACATTTTAGATGTAACATAATATGATTTGGTATGGTGTTGGGTCGTCCACATCCTCGTCCTCTCCGTCCAGGACGAAAAGGATGGCGTTGTTCCAATTTCACCCGTGGCAAAAGGAATATAGGATAAAGCATCTGTGCCCAGCCTTTCTGCAACTGCACGACCCTAAGCAACCTCTATTTGCATTTGTAAGCCACCATTTTAAGCAGGGTCTGAGGAGCGAGCTCTGCGCACACTGCCCATCTTTGACTTGCTGTATCTCCGCAGCAAATAGACATAGTGAGCTCAGGTTGCGCTCAAATTGTAGCAAATTTAGTTATCTTTATTAAACTATAAACGAAGATACTTGAAAAACTGAAACGAGTGCCAAAATTTCTCAGTTTTTCGAGCACCATGGGGGTAGCACAGGGATTTCAGGGTTGCAAACTTGGGTGTTAACTACTTATACTCCCAAGGGACTTAACAACATATAAAAAAAATGTAGTTACATGCCCGTTTGCGATCTATGATGTCGTTATAAACTGGTCTATAATGAAAAGCAATAACGTCGTCGTCGTCGATATAACTGCCTATGTTAATAATTGTCATTTTGCCATTGTTGTTATTTCAATTTTAACCGTTTAGGTATCGTACATACATACATTAATCCTGAAAACATTACACTCCGTTTTTCGGGCAATCGTATAAAAACTGACCAACAACATTGTTGCTAAAATACTTATAACAAGCAAAATCAATTTATACTTTGTTAGTTAATCTTGGCGTAAGTAGCTTGTAAATTGTTTACAGTATTTTCTAGTGATGGCTGCTTGAAGCAATCAGAACGACCTGACCCCGCTGCAGTTGGCTGCGTGGAACGTGGAACCAAGTCGGAGGTAAACAAAATGAATGTAACTGTCTACATAGTTGCATGTAATTGACATAAAATTTTCCGCGATACAGATTATAACTTTTGTTTAGGGTTAGAAGCAGAGAGCACACTGATATCAGACAGACACCATTAAGTTTAATGGATTAGGTACACCTAATACGTATTACCCATTTATAGAATCTACTCATAACTAAGTTCTTCAAATGACATTCATTTAGAAAGTAAGATATGACTTTTATTAAGTAGTTATCAACACTTTTTACATTACATATACAATGAGGAGAGGTGTTGCATTAATTAAATAATTCAACTCACACATGCAAGTATGTTAGATTTTTGTTTATTCTGGCATAAGTGGAAATAAAAGTGTTTTTATAAAGTTCGTTTTTCTTAACTCGAAGTTTATTAATTTATAATGGAGTTATGTAGAAACAGGTTTTTAAACAGAAAATAAACCCGTAAATGTATTAAAAGTACCTATTTATTTTTATAATTCAGTTTATGCAGCCACCAAATACGAAATTTCAAGGAGACCGGGTCGGGTCGATTTTTATGTCTCATCTGGTGACTAAACACAACGAAAATGGCCAATTTTATTGGTTTTTAATATCACCTTTCAATCACTTCCATCCAGTCATTATTTAACGCTATTTATGTATGTTTGTTTTTGAACCGTTTTTTTAGCTAAACGTTTAGCTACAAAAACACCGTTTCGTTTAGTTGTTTCTCTGTTTAGTAAGTATCAATTCATTAATCATGAGAGGTACTACGTTATAAGAAGTAGGAACGTTAATCTTTGATCGGTTCTTCTGGCACTTAACCACAAGTTCCACCATTAGTTCTTCATCATGCGTTTTCAGAAGTAAAAGTAGCTTGACGCCTACAATAAAAAAATTGCAACGCTACCCGTGAAGTAATAATAATAATAAATATCAGGGGACAAACTCATTGAAATTGACGTATTCCCAGGCGCGGATCCAGCTTTCAGATTAGGGGGTGGTCATTAACCTTTTCCAAGCCACAGTCGGCTCTGGCCGTCAACTAAAAGTCGTGCCACTGACGCCACGCCGCGCGCCGTGGCGTATGGGTGGCAGATTTTGTATTCGACGTATGGCGTTCAAAAGGTTAACCGCTGAACGAAGAAGTTCGGTCAAGTGCGAGGTAATTCCGCACGACTATTTACTTTCTGACCCGTATCTACGAGTGCCAAAGGGGGTGGTCATGACGTACTTGACCACCCCCGTGAATCCGCCACTGCGTATTCCCAAACTAAGGTCTGTTCATTCTTACTTGTCTTTTATAGTTAACAACTTTCTAACCTCAAAATGAACGTTTTTTGGCTGAAACAGCTCTTTTGTCGTATATAAAGTAAACTGAATAAACATTTTGGACATCTTTTGGCCAATGTATTGTCTGTGAGTGCTTTATTTTGTTTAAAATAGCGGTTTTAGACTAAAAGGGTTCATTTTGAGGTTAGAAAGTTGTTTACTATATAAGACAAGTAAAAATGAAGAGACCTTAAGCTCTAGGCTTGTGCAGTCGAGTTCATAAATATATACTTCAATACCTTGTCACTTTAATCGCTGTGACAATTGATATATGGCGTTTAAAACATGACATTAAGTAGACAAGGTACAAAAATGTATTTATGAATTCGAATGTACTATCGGTACTACGTATGGTTTATTATGTCGAAAAGGGTAAAACCATAAATGCTGATTGCTATTGAACCCTCTTACGCCTGCGTGAAGAAATTAAAACGAAAAGACCTGGTATGATACCTAAAAAAGCGTTGTTCCAGCAAGAGACAATGCTCCTGTCCATACGGCAACGATATCTATCGCACAATTACATAACTGGGTAAATTTTTGAAACGCATGTTTTTTCGACTTTTTTTTCGGATTTTTTTTTTGACTAAAATAGCTTTTTAGCGACGTCATCCGGTTGTGTTCTTAACAAGAAAAAATAATAGTTTGCTAGATATTGACGCTAAAAAAAATAGTGCCATATAAATGTCGACAGCGCCATACAAAATGTCGATATAGTGTCATAAAAATGTCTTACTTAAGTACTTATGGGCCAATTTTGATGCGGTTTTCACTAACCTTTAGTTAGTTTCTTAGGTGTGGGTTTAGTATTATAATTTAAATGTATAGTCTCTCCCTGTGTGCCGTAATTCATGCGTAGCACGGAGTGGGTCACTAGTTACTTAAAAATATGAAACTTTCGCTTTTAAGTAATTTATTTTTGTTCAAAAAAACATAAAAAACGTTGATATTAATAGATATGGAAATAATATTTCGTATTACATTCAGATTTTGATTTTAACCGACATTTGTATGCCAAATTCGACATTTGTATGGACAAAATAACCATACAAATGTCGACAAAACGGTTTTTCGGCGATCTTTCTTACATACTTACTCGTTTTACTCATTGACTAACACGAAATTCTTACTTACCCCATATTGCTTACAATTATTATGAAACACATATTTTTATTCCATTCGTAATCAATAAAGAAACGCCCATACAAATGTCGTGATAACCGTACCAAAATACATCCATAAGAGACTACCCTGTTTCCTCCATCAAAAATTCTGGCTCTGCGTCCTCATCTTTTGGCGGTCGAAACCCAAACTAACATGCTTTGGCATCCTAACTTAAATATGACAGTAGGCCAATAGACAAACCAGATTCAACGGGGTTTCCTTGAGTCATTACAAAAACAGTCGCACGCGGGACAGCTACAAAAATACTTTCCAGGTTTTAATAATTAATGCATTGATTTTTTTTAATATTTTAATTAATGCGGTAATAAAAGCGCAGTACAACGGTATATGTTATGTATTAATACGTTGTCTACGTCCAAAGTTATGAAATTTTATTTGAGCAAAACCGAAAGTGGGACACGCAAAAAAGCGGTAAATTTCGCCGTTTTTAGGATTTCAAATTCGATTCTTTCGAAATCCATTAATATTATTTAGTACACTGTTTTATATAATTCAAGTAGATTAAAATGCACAAAATGCAAATATATATGTAACCATACTCTATGTTTAATGTACTTGGAATAACAGCACTACTGGGACCGCAAAAATCGATCGTTTGAAAATTGACCCAACTGTGGGTTTGAACTTTTGCCGCATCCACCCTATACACCGGACTTGGCCCCCTTTGATTATCATCTTTTCCCGGACATAAAAACACTTGGCAGGACGGAAATTTTAGACGGAGATTGAAGAAGCTGTGACTGAATATTTCAATCACCTTGATGATTCATTTTTTTTTAAAGGAATAGTGAAGTTAGAAGCTTGGTGGCAAAAGTGTAAATCGTTTTGGAGACTATGTAGACAAATAAAAATTGTCATAAAAACTCAAGTCTTTATTTTAAAATTTAGGTTCAAAACTTTTCAATTCGCCCTCGTAGACATCGAGAAACATGTGTGATATGTATGTATAGAGAAATACATACCTACTTACATACATAGAAAACATTCAAGACTCAGGAACTCGATGTCATCAAACAAATATTTACCAGAGGGGCTATTGCCTAACGCACTCGCAATTGCAATCGGTTTCATTTTGAAAATCGAAGGCTTGTCTGCATACAAAATGAAACCAATTGTTCCGCTTTGAAGCCGATTGCGATTGCGAGTGCGTTAGGCAATCGCGACGCAGGACGACAGGACCGCTAGCATCGTCGGCATATTATTTTTTATACCTGGACATTATTGATGTGGTTTATAAAAAAAAAAACACTTAAATACAAATAATAGAAAAAAATTGCCTTATTGTCTGAGTTAATCGGTATTCGAGTACAGGCAATATCTATCATAAATACCTCTATATTAGGTAGGTATGTATAAAAGAAGAAACTTGGGTGACTGGTCGATCAACGCACAGCCGAAATCGCTGGGACTGGATCTAGGTACTTGAATATTTGGAGAATATTCCTTGGATACCCTAGGGGTGCACTAAGAATGGATTTAGTAGCGGGAAACTAATTATAAGCGTACGACCTAGAGTCGCAGGCGTCCTGTAGGTGCAAATACTCGTAAATACCAAGTTTTCCTAAAACAAATACATATAATAAGTGAAATATGTCAAAAAATGGAAAGTATCTTAAAGGTTGATTCACGCATTTAACCGATTCGTTGCGTGTTCCATTTTCGGAAACTTTTGGCTATAGCGGCGAACAATTATTTCATGACACGCCAGGCGTGCGGCAGGCGGCAGTTTGTATGTAAACTGTCAAATCTGCCCCCGATAGTAAAAAGGGCGCATCTAACATGAAGTCGAAATCGAGAAATTAAATGTTTTAGTTGAAAATTAAAAAAATCTATGCTGTCTCTAAACAAATAGACAAAAACACTTTCCGTAAACGAAGTTATATAGATATGTACCATATTGTCAATATGGTATTAAAATATTTTTTTATTTGTACTTATTTATTTATTTATTTAAGTTTTTCCTTTTCATCTTAGCAAAAAAATGACCGGAAAATACACGATACACCGTTTAAAAGACGCAAGTAACCAATTCCGCCTTTTCAATTGAGTACAATCACAAATTTCTTTTTAATATAAGTGCTTGACAGATATTTCCTGCTTTTCTCCTAAGATGAAAGGGCACATTTGGAAACAAGCGTCTTTTCAATATAGTAATTGATATTTTAAACAACTACTTTTACTCAAATAAAAAAGGAATATCTTCTCTTTTTCTACTACTTTGACATGTAGGTAGTTCAACTACCTGTGAAATAAACGTTTTGAAATAATAGTTTGCACATTAACAATGTTCTAAGGTACAATCAGGAAAAACAATAATAAAAAACCGTATGAAAAAGTAAAGTTTAACCGTTAATTTGACGTTGTCCAGTATACTGGACGTTGTAAAGACAAAAATCTACACGTAAAACTAAAATGATTAGATTATGGAATCTCATATTAATATAATACAAAAAAGCCAGTGCGGACGGTAATTTTTCGTCAATTGCCGTCAGAATATAAATGAGGAAAGACGCTTCTCACTTATCCTCGGTAAATGATTTTTTGTATGTTTTTATATTAAATATGACATAATGACTTATTTACATATATTTTAATTTAAAATTTAAAAAATATTATTATAAAAATACATTTTAAAAAATTCATATCCAGCATACTTCCCATTGCCAATTAGGTAATACGTACAAAAAATAACTTCCTATACTTCCCATTGCTAATGTCACGGTGTTCTAATTTGTGTTTGCTACGACCAGCATACTTCCCATTGCCAATTAATTCGTACAAAAAAAACTTATACTTCCTGTTAAGTCTTATAATAAAGTATTTATGTAAAAAATAAGGATTGTTCGCCTAGGTTTTACTGCTTGTAATAAACTGAAGCGTATTTAGACAAGGAAGTGAGTGCTTTTACCGTGTTAGGGGGTTTCTCAGGTCACCCTGCTCCAAGCTATACTATCTTTATCGATTCCGCATTGTTTTGTTTTGTATTTTTATATCCTATCTTGACTTTCAAAATAAGACTTAATCAAACTATTCGATGCAAACCGATATGGTCCCAGAAAGATTGGAATGAGAACCTAGAAATATTTATAAACCACAAATATTAGTGCAGTACTTTATTCAAACAATGCGTCTCGGGTGTCAATGTGGTTATTTCCTTGTTAAAACCACAGTTTCATATCTTCAAGATTACTAATTTATGTTCAGCTCTTTGAAAAAAGTACCGAAGTCAAAAAAAATAATAGATTCTACAACTCAATGCCCCATCAGAATTCAGATAAAGGAGAAATAGTATAGCGTTCCTCTGGGAATCTGTTCCTCTTAACGCCATTTATTTATTTGTATTTATTATTAGCCTGTTCTGCCCCATTATTGGCTAAAGACTTCCCTTTTTCTTCCCATGCTGCTCCTCACAAAGCGGTGACTGGTCAATCTTTTCCAAACAATTGCTGTTCATCCTGCCAACTTTGTCGTCATGGTAAACGTCTGCAACTAAACTTGTGTATAAGAGCTTGGGGGAAGACTTCAATGCTCTGTTTGATGCAGTCGGAAATGAACTTGGTCTTTGACATGTTTATTAGTAGTCCTAACTCAAAGCTTACTTTGCTTAGCCCGCTTAGCCGTTCCTAAGTTCTTTAACCGACGCCGGGAAAATAACGCTGCCATCAGCAAACTTGATTGTTTAATTGTTTCTTCTTCACGGCTCAACAAAAACGGTTAAATTAAAACAGTTTGAGTTCCGGGGATGGACATGATAATATGATTTTTATCTTGGAAATATAATAATTTCTATAGGAAAACTCAATAAACCAGTTTCATGCGGACAAATTCACCAGCAAACACTAAAGTAGAAAATACTATCATGTTAAAATTTTTATTAAATTAAACCTGCAAGCGGATTTTTATTAATGTTTTATATCTTAAAAGTTTAATAGAGTTTCGTCTGATATTTGGACTAAAAAATATTTACAATTCGGAAAACATATCTTGTATATCTTTGGCAATGTCCATAATGCTTGACATTAAAGCCGACTTTCTATTCTCCGCAAAGTTGGCAATGTCCACTTGTCCGGTATACTTGACATACGTGGACATACTAACAAAGACTTTTTTTATAATTTTTCCGGTAACAAACACCTAAAAAAATAATGACACTAACTTAGTTGTATTATCGTAAAAATAAAACATGCCTACATCAAAATCAGACGCAAATACCACGAGCATCTTAGTGAATTAGGAAAAATTCACTATTGAAAAGGCGCAAGTGGTCATTTGCGTCTTTTCTACTTAGTTTTACGTGTAAATGCGTCCGCTTCAATATAACGTGATCGAGCTTTGGCTAAGTTGAAAAGACGCAAGTGGTCACTAGCGCCCTTTTCATTAAGTATTTATGTAAGATGCGTCTAACACAAAACTTAGTTGAAAAGGCACAAGTACTTAGATGCGTCCTTTTATTGAAGTATACGGTGATGGATTATACCTTACGTCTTTTCTTTTATTAAAGTGTTGAAAGTTTGACAAAACAAAAGGGCGCATTATACGTAGTTAGGTCTTTTTTATGAAGACCACCTACATGTTCCTGAAATGCGTCTTTTTAATTAAGTTTTTGTAACAAAGTGACTGAAGTTACGCCCTTTTTGCTTATGGTAACTTCTAATCTAGCCTACCTAGGAAAAAACTAAAAATATCAGTAGGTGGGTCTTTTTCTGCTGATCACGGCAGTATAATTAACTCATTTTTGGCAAAAGTGTTAGATGCGCCCTTTTTACTATCGGGGGCAGAAATGTTGTTCTGGTGTTGCCACACAAAAAGTCTGTTAATTAAGGTTTTTAAGCGTAAATTAACATTGTTTTTTTTTCTTCATCTAAATACTGTATAAAATTGTCGCTAGTATTTGTAATGTTACCTGTTAATTGTTTACTGTTACCCGTTTTATGTTTAATTTAGGTTACCTAGTTTTTAAGTCAGGGTCCCTCTGAAAATCAGCGCCGCAGTTCCACTGCGGTACAGATCACAATGTTGAGAGCAGTCCTATTTAACATAATGTCCTCCCTTTACTTTATATTGTTTCTATTGTTTTTTCTTCTTCTGAGTGTTGAATAAATATTTTCTATTCTATTCTATCTATTGCGATGATCGCGCAATCGCGTTCTATTAGGACGATGCCATAGAATATGATGACACGCCTAGCGTGTCATCCGCCACACGTTAAAAACATTTTATATATCACGCCTGGCGTGTTATCCTCACTGAGTCGGTTAACCGAATTTAAATCAGTGCACCCATTTTACCCAAAAACGGGTTGTGCTGATGCTTTTAACATTCCTTTCCTAGGACCCAGCTTCCTTGTGGCAGGGGCTAGAAATATCTTATGTTCTTAATATATTTTTAGTGAACGCGAAACAACTCAATATCATGCTCTAATCTACTTATCTAAAGAGATCTATTTGTAGTATCCTGCTCGTACTAGTTTTTAAACTGCATGTCCACAGAAATTTGATCGTCAAATCCTAATAAGTATAATATTGCATTGCCATAGTTTATTACTTATTCGTCGTTTATTTATCATTGTAACAAATTTTTGGCCAATCAGCAACCTACAATAGGTTGCATCCACCTAAGATTTTATAGGTAACATCATTGAACACAAACTTACTCGTATGTACAAGTTTTAAATCTTTGTCGGATAGGTTAGGTCTAATGCAATCTATCTGAGTCTTAGTCTCAAAACCGGATCTGGCCTTTAAACATTCACAATGTATATGAGATAAAGGCCTCTCGCAGGCATTAGGATATTTAGTACGTTTTATGATTTAAGTAGATGTTCAATAATAACTATTTAACATGATGACCTTACCTGGAGTTGGTGACCGAGGGCGAGTCGTCGTCCCCCGACACGGTGGACAGCGGCGACGACGTTGATGTTGAGTCCAGAAACTCATCTGTGCTGCGGATGACTCCTTGCCGACCCTTGGGCTCCATCGTGACATTCCCTGAGGAACACCACAACAGGCTAGAGCATGGTCTAATAAAACAAAACCATCTCCTCCAAACAAGACACTTTCTACGTCATCACGCATTTGCCGTTTCATTTACAAAAGTAAGTACAGAATCGGTCATAATTACTTAATTGACTTTATCTAATAGGTACCTTAGCAAATAAGTATTATATATATAATCTGAATCTCGGAAACGGCTCCAACGATTTCGATGAAATTTGAAATATAGGGGTTTACGGGGCGAGAAATCGATATATCATTTTGTCATCTTCGGGGAATTTCGTTTTCAACCCAAGTGACGCTCGGTCTTCCAGTTACTAATAGTAATAGTAGAAAAGTGCATTCTTACACATAGGAAAATATCTTACAGGGTTGTGTTTATTAAAAAGTTTACATTAAGTACAATGAGGAATTACAACCCTGCGCTACCAAGGTATCACCGGAGAATACTAGTCGAAGTATATGTATTATTGCATCACGGGATTTTCCCAGGTAATGTAGTTATTATATCACAGTTGCGATATACTTATTTACCTAAATAACCTGGGACCTTTGAACAAGAAAAAGAGCTTAAAAGTAAAATTACACAATAATGATTGTAAATAATCATAATACTCGTAAGTACACCGAATAAATATGGAACTAACAACGGGATGAACTTATAGGCATTGTTGAAGGGATACCGGATACCTATTGCTTTCAGAATTAAAGCGGATTTACGAACTACTTAATAAAAAAAGTGAAATAATAAACACATGGAACGTTTTTTTTCAACGTAGGTATTTTTATTTTTGATACCTTTCGTACAAACGGGAAAACATACAAGCGTCAAATTTGGTATGATTAGAGTAAAATACCCTGAAGCAAAACAGCAAATACTATTAAATGGTCAAGTGTGAGATTGGCTCGCGCTATTCGACTATTTTAATAGTTTAAGTAGGTAATAGTTAGATAATTTAAGTAGATATAAACACTTAAGTCGCTTGTATCTCAGGAACCAATGTAGTCTACTTAGTCGTGAAAGTTTTTCTTTTAAAATCGTTATATGCGCTTTCATTGGACATATTTTTCTGATTTTTAGTATTTGTAGTTTTGGCTAAAGTGGCGGGACACATGACTCTTAATCAAAAAATATTTTCACAAACCCGCAATATTTTTGAAAGACCTATCCAACGACACCCCACACTATGGGGTAGACGAAAAAAAAAAGTCTGCATCTCGGGACGCCCGACAGAAGTGATAACTTAAACTAATCCAAGTTGAACTATACCGCCCCGCCCCGCCTCGCCCCTCGCCGCCCCGCTGCCGTATGCGTGAAAGAAAGGGCAGCCAGACAGACTGGCACCGTAACACGTTACGTAACGAAGCGGTTTACCCTCACTGATGAAGCTATCACCTCAAAAATACATCCCCACGTTACGTGTAGGGGAGCGACACTAAAAAAATTGCTTTTTCAAGATTTTATTTTACCACATTTTTGGCATTGACATGTATATTCATGCCAAATTAAAGCTTTCTAGTACTAAGTGTCTCTGAGCTAGGCTGCGGTCGGACATGACGAAACTATAAGGGTTCCTAGTTTGACTACGGAACCCTAAAAAAATACTGGAATGAATTATTTAATGTGATTTAATACTAGGAGAATACAGAGAAGGTTTTTAAGTAAATAAACTACGAAAGAAAGAATACGTAAAAAAAAATTAGAATAATGCACAGTGCCCAAGCAAGATGTTTATTATTATTTAGCTAAAAGTCTAACGTCGACCCAGTACATTAAGTTTACCTGAAGCTTGGTAGTTACGGGTAGTAGTACTATTGGTACTACCCCCACCCCCATTCCTTAACAGGAACCTAAGTCAGGAATACGATCACTGACGTTTCAAGAACTGTAAGATGTCGATTGTATCTATTGTGCGTTGTGTGAGAGTGGACATCATGAGTGGACAGAGTGAAAAAGACGATGCGACTTTCAAAATTAATTAATTGCACTCCAAAGCATAAAACAGTTTTTGCGGGAGGCATTTTGGAAGTCTCATTGTGGAACTCGAGGGTAATAAGAAATTTGTACAAAACATGTTTTGTGTTCCGTGCTTAAATAATGCTCAAGAGCGAACACTGGACAGTTATTTTGGATGGTAAGTACTACTTAAGTAAAGAAATAATGAAAAAAATGTACTGTTAGAGGTTTACCTAAGTAAAGAGTCAAAACATAGGCGCGCGACTAGCGCGTCACGCACGAGCTATTTATAAGTCTGATTATTATTTGAATAACAACGAAATAATACTTTTTAATACATAGGTACAGTTGCTCGAAAAGTGGTAAGTACTTTTCGTAGCTGTATATCGTTCGAAATGTTGGATATTAACTGTTTTGTTCTAAGCCGTGCTTCCAGCCAAAGAGTCTGCATGTTTTGATACATTAAATTGAACATTATATATTTTTTCAGTGTTAAAATTAAATTCTATGGAAGTAAAGTGAGTACAGGAAACTTCAATCGCCAATTGAAAGACCACCACTCTTAAAATCTCTTTTTTCCTTATCAGAAGATAACATAATACATAATAGTTATTATTTTGACATTGTTGAAAAGTCGCACCTAGCGAACATGTTTACCTAGATGACTTTGTTTTTAAGGGTTTATTTTAAAATTTTAAAGATTTACTATAGGTCAAGAAATTTTGTGTCATCTTATGTGATCGGTAATTTAGTTTTATTGCAATAATATTTATGGCTTTTTATTTCTTAATTATTAGCTTAGTTTTTTTTTAAATGTCAGTAATAGAAATAATCATGATTTTAAACCGGCGCACGCCGCCGACAATTTCCTGATCGGTACACATGTCATGTCTAGTGTCGGGTGTCAATACCCAGTGACATGTTTGTGTTTTTATTTTGCCAATTTCACATAAAAAAGGACTTAAAAATATAACTAAATTTACATTGACGACATTATCCAAACAGCAGTTGGGTTTTTAGGGTTCTGTAGTCAAACTATCCGTCCGACCGTCGTCTGTCCGTCCGTCCGCAGCTTAGCTCAAAGACTCTTAGTTCTATAAAGTTGAATATAGGTACATAAATAAAGTCTCACTAATATTATAATTGCGAAAGTTTTTGGGTCAGTTAGTTGGTTACTCCGTTACGCTGCAAGGGCTGAACGGATTTGGATGGAATTTGGAATGGAGATAGCTTATACACTGGATTAACATATAGGCTTGATATTTTTTTAGAGTACCTCACCCTACACGTAACAATGGGATGTATTTATTTTTTCTCGTCTACCCTGTGGTGAGGGATGTCGTTGAACAGGGATCACCTTCTTTTATATACAAACATTTCATAGACATTATCACTTCACAGAATTTTCATTTCATAGAAAACTATTTTCTGCTGAACCTGTGTTGATTTCAGGTTATCTTAAATATGATTCCCGTAGGTTAGGTTAGGTTAGGTTAGATTTGTAACCATCACAAGATAATCTGAAATCAACACGGGCTCAGCAGAAAATAGTTTTCTATGAAATGAAAATTCTGTGAAGTTATAGTGTCTATTAAATGTTATAAAACAAGGGTAAACCCGTTGGATAAGTAGGTCTTCCAAAAATATTGCGTGTTTGAACAACAATTTTTTGATTACGGGATCAGTTTGTGAAATTTTAAGATTTTTGTTAGAGTCAAGTGTCCCGCTCTGACTTCCCCCCACAGCGAAAACAAAAATACTAATTTTTTTTTAAATATCTTAAATTAAAGCACATACTTAACTAATTTTAAAGGAAAAATATCACGTCTAAATAGACTTGATTGATTCCTGAGATACAGGCGACTAAAGTGTTTATACCTACTAAAATCATTTAAGACAGCAACCAAATAACTTTAAATTAGTTCATACTTACTTGATGTTTTTGATATGGTTTTTGTGTAGTAACGGCTTCGGAACCCTAAACTGAGCCTGGACTTGCCTGGTTTTTTTAAGTTTGATTTTCGTTAACTAGACTTGGCGTTGCTTGTACTCTTTATCTAAATATACATATAAAAGAAGAAACTGATTGACATCATCAACGCACAGCCCAAACCGCTATGGGTCTAGATTCCAAAGATAATTATGTAGGTTCTTTATTAGGGCTAAGGGGGCACTAAGAAGCGATGTTTGGAAATTCATCCCCTAAGGGGTTAAATTAGGGAGTCTATTTAGCGGGAAACGAATTTTACGCGTACGACGTCTTGGGCGTCCTCTAATTTATTATAAATGGGAAAGTGTGTGTTTTCCGTTAACTTGTTGCCTATTTTCACAGTTCAATACCACTAGACAGCACCAACTTTTGTATTTTATCGAGCAAATAACACAACGTTAGTTAACGAACGTAACGTAACGTCATCCGTCGGATGTTCGTGCTATAATAAATCGATGTCGACATTTGATACTATAGCTCGAGCACGAACAATTCAATTCTTCATAGTGAAAAATCCATTAAATAATAAAGTTTATTTTTTATTATTGCTGCGGACAACTTAATTTTCCACCTCCATGATTTTGACCCAGTTATTTGAGACTTATTAGTTACAGCCGCCTGTATCTCAGGAACCAAGTCTAATTAGTTGTGATAGTTTTCCCTTTAAGTTCGTTATTATGTGCGACGGCATAAGACATTTTTCTGATTTTTATCACTTATGCTATACATGGGAAGGGGGAGTACACGCAGTTCTAGTGAAAATTACACTTATCTATTTCAATATTTCCTAAACGGTACCCCAAATCTAAAAAAATATTAGATCATGTACCTATACATAATTATTTTTGTTACCTACTCACTCGCTGTTATAATGTAAAAAATATATTTACCATTGCATTACATGTAGGCGATTTTTTAAAAGCTTTTTCAGCTATGCATGTCGGCGTTATTTAAATGTATAAATTTTCCAAATTACAGTTTTCTAGTACCTAGACCTACTAAGAGTCTCAGTCTCAGCGGCGCATGACTTTCAGCTTTTTATCTACAATTTTTGTAAACTCGTTTGTATTGTATATATTGTATGTCATCTAGATTAATGTCGAACACGGGCTTGAATCTAGAACGAAACGAGTATACCTAACTAATCAAGCCGGCAGTGAAAGGGTCAGATGTCAAATGCATCCTTATTGACATAGTAACATATTAACTGCATGACGATAATATGAGGGTCAAATCCGATAACCGCCCAAGATGCATCTTTTATTATTTAACAGCAAGTATTTATCCGTTTATTCGTTTTCTAAGGGTGTCTTTGACTGTAAATATTCAGTGGTATATAGAGCCACATCGAACTGTATTCACAAACAATACTTAAGGGATCCTTCACTGAGTAAACGCACTGCGTTCAATACAGCTTTGTGATTGGTCCTTTTTGACCGACCTTTTGTTTATGAGACGATTTGAACCACCCTGTGCGTTCGTGAGCACTGTGAGACCTCATAGTGACGCTTGTGAATACGGGTGTTAGCCTTTTTGTGCAAATTGTGGTTACAGAATTATCAACAAGTTTTTAAAGTTGTAGGTAATTCTGTAGCTCTGCTAACCCCACTCTGGGATTACAGGCGTGAAGGTATGTATGTATGTATATATAGAGCTACGTTGAAGTCAGTTTCTAAAATAACTATAAAATAGATAAAAACTAGAGATGCGCCGAATATTCGTTTGGTAGATATTCGGTATTCGGCGTATTCGGCATCTTTTTCACTATTTGTATTCGGACGAATTATTCGGTTTTGGTGCCGAATATATTCAGTTCGAGTAGGTATAGAACTAAAAGACAAAAAAAAATATGTAAAATTTATGTTATATTATACCTAAGCCAAAGAAATCCTAAGAAGAATGTGTTGAATAAAGCTAATAACATAAAGCAATTAAACTTCAAATTATCAATACCTATTTTTTTAATAATAACCGCCTTTTTTTTCATTTGTAACGTATTCGTGCGATGTTTTGAAGCAAAGTGACAGCGCGGGTAGTGACGTACGGCTCGCTCGTCATCTAGCCAGCAGTGACTGCGAATATCCGGTTCGGTAAAGGTTAAACCGAATAGTATTCGGTATTCGGCTATTCAGTGAAATCGCTATTCGGCGCATCTCTAATTAAAACCACCAATACTCGCACCTACAATGGTGACACCTTTTTTCAGCTTATATCTCTTAAACGAGCTAACCGATTCCATGAAACCCAGCTTATGACCATCCTGATTAAACAAGCTTTCTTTTTATTACCCGACTGCCCAATGAGGAAGGTAACGTGTTTATCAGCCTATATATATATATACAGGGTGGAAAGTTGAGATGGGGCATTAAGGGCAGCTACCAGATCCCTTGCTGCCACGCGAAAATGATCTTAGGAGACCTTTCCCAACTTTTTGAGTGATAACAATCGACATTCACAGATTATTGATAAAATGTACTGTCAGCGAGAAAATCGTCAGAATTGCGTAATTTTTTTTAAATGCCATTCGATCCCATTCCCATAAAGGATTCAAAAACTCTTCCAGACCAACTGAGGTTAGAGTACTAGAACACCCATAAATCAAAGAAAACGTTTTCCATACATTTAATAGGGTAATAAATAACACTAATAACAGAGAAGAAAGGTCCTTCACATGTGTTTTTTTTACGCGTATCCGTCCTTTATACTTAAACAACAAAAATTGAAATAAAACATCAGATATCGTCACTGTTCTAAATTTTAATTTTAGTTTTCTTCGTACTTTGTTTTTTTATTATTAAGCTTTTTCACCCATGACGGCCAGCTTTGTCTATGTAGCAAAAAGTTTGTATCGTATTTAGTGGTTTTTCTATTTGTAAGAATACCGATTTTTCTCATTTTTAATGTCGTAATGGAAGTTGTCCCCATAAAAATTAATGATCAAATTCCACTTTGCCTTTACCCTACTAAAACGTATAGAAAAAGTTTTCTTTGATTTGTGGGTGTTCTAGTACTCTAACCTCAGTTGGTCTCAAAGAGTGTTTTAATCCTTTATGGGAATGGGATCGATTGGCATTAAAAAAATATTACTCAATTTTGACGATTTTCTCGCTGACTGTACATTTTATCAAACATCTGTGAATGTCGATTGTCATCACTCAAAAAGTTGGGAAAGGTCTCCTAAGATCATTTTCGGGTGGCATCATTTTAGCTGCCCTTAATGCCCCATCTCAACTTTCCACCCTGTATATATATATACCAGAGGACGCCCGCGACTTCGTACGCGTAGAATTAGTTTCCCGCTACTCTATTTCTTTCCGAAGGGGGTTAAATTTCTAAAAATCCTTTCTTAGTGCTCACTTAGGTACATCATGAAAGGAACCCCTGTACCAAAGGGCATTGGGTAAATTTGTTTGAAGACTATTGTCTTTTTTTTTCAACGGCCTCGGATGATTTTTGCGTAGTTATTTAGAGGACCTCTAAATACACATAGATATATTATTATATAATTTATGGCGTTAAATAATATCGGAGCGGAAATTTTAAAGATTTACGTACGAGATGTACGCCCTAGTATGAATATTTAAATATCTCGGCTCCGATGCACTTTAGAGTATTACATTACATAACAAAATATATCTATTTTATAATTCTATCATAATTTACCACTTTTACGAATGGCCGCTCACCTTGAAAATGTATGAATTTTACAAATGACAACACTTTTACCTAAACCCCTTTCAAGTTTCTAGGTACAATAGTTTCGGCTGTGCATTGATATCTAAGTCAGTCAGTCAGTTTTGCCTTTTATATATATAGATATATAGATAGATAAATATATATATATATATATATATATATATATAAACATTGTATGTTTCTTCCTTTGTGGCGCTGTAGAAACTAAACGCATGGACCGATTTGGATGATTCTTATGGCAATCGATTTGTCTTATTAATCTTGTGAGTGTCACTAATGATAATGACAGTAATTAAAAGTCAATATGGCGGCAGCTTATACGCCATAATTATTTAATAAATTATTAAAAATAAACAAAATACCCGACTGCAATAAAAAAAAACTGAAAAGCGAAAAACAAGCTATATAGGTAATCTATAGAAAATTGTAAGAGCATGTACTTATTGATATTTATAACAATTTAAATTTAACTTGAATTTTGGAAAAGGTGTTCCAGGCGGGGACAAGCTAGTCCAAATTTGAATTTTGGTCAAGAAATAGCTTTTGAAATTCATTCCTTGTCCCCGCCTGCAATACCTTTTCCAATATTCAAGTTAAATCTAAATTGTTATAAATATCAATAAGTATTCCAACTAGCAAAGTAGTCATATAAGATTGAGCTTATTCAGCTAATAAATCGTATAAAAGTCATGTAAAGGCGAATTATACAGAACCTGTCGTATAAAGCCAGCTTATGCATCATTTTAGTTACTCAGCATAATAGTCATATTATGATACCGAATACACGTTTATTCGACTTCCTTTTATGACTTAAGAGTCATATAAGAAATTGCTGAATAAGACACGTTTCATTGGCGCTTATATGACTTTTTACTCGAGTAACCGTAACTTATATAGCTGACTTATGACATGCCAGACAGTGTTTGCTATTATAGGGCTATTGTGCTGTATAATGTTGCATGAAGTCATATAAACGCGAATTATAGATCATGTTATATAAAAGTATCTTATTCAGCACTTTGGTATTAAGTCATACTATGATGCTGAGTAAACGTTTACTCGACCTTTTTTTATTACTAAAGAGTCATATAAGATAATGCTGAATAATCTACCTCTATACGACGCTCATGTGACAATTCGGTCGAGTAATAACATCTTATATACCCTTTGCTGTAAATGAAATATTGTTGCTATTACACTACTTTTTTGATTTACGTGTTACGTTTATATGACCTTTATAACACTTAATACATTGGACATAGGTGTCATGGCGCTTTAACCGCTAACCTTGCTATATAAGAAGCAATTATATGACATATTAATGGTATAAATGACATATAACAGCATCTTTCGTGATAATTCAAAATATTTATTTAATTTTAATTTAAATAACTAATAATTAATGTGGGGCGTTAAATATTTACAATTAAACATAGTATACTTTATCAATAAAGTAGCCTCCCCAACATATTTCCACCATTAAGTCGAATTCATAATACCGTTCGAGTTATAATGTAACATGGCCGTATATATTTCTTAGATAACTCATACTCACCGACATTAAATTTATTTTTTCATTAAATGTCATGACACGTTACTTTTATTCCACAAACACGTCGTATAAGTAGCAACAATATATCAAATTAGTTATAACGTAGTTCCATTGATGATAATTATATAACTAATAAGCAACTAACTCAACGATTATATGTCTCTTATATGATTAAAGTTCATATAAAAGCCATATAAGTCGGTATTATACAGCTAATTAGTTATAAGGTAGTCACATTGGTGATTATTATATGATCAATAAGTGGCTGGCGGTTGCAGTTAAATGACTTTTATATGACTGAAACGCTGAGTAAAATGGGCCCAAATCGCGTTCTATAAACGTTATCATTAAGTTTATATGACTAATATCATAGGCTAAAAGTCTGAAAATGTTACGTTGCCGCGACCATTATATGATGAAATTTTGCTACATGCTCTTACAATGTTCTATACATTATAGAGCTTGTTTTTCGCTTTTCAGTTATTTTTTTTATTGCGGTCGGGTTTTTGTTTATTTTTAATAATTTAATTTATTTAACTCTTTTTAGTTTTGATTAATAAAATAGTGGTTTAATTAATTATTACTAAGCAATATATGAAGCTCTGGAGCTTAAATTTTTTATGTCGCGACGCTACAAGTGACAAATTACAAGCGAAACTCTCTTTCTAGCGAAAGGAGTTTATTACTTAACATTTACGTATTTTTTTGACTTTCCTGTCAAAATAGTAGCATAAACGTATTATAATGTATATATATATATATATTTGGAATGGGCTATTTAATAGCTTTCATTTGATACCCATATTGTTATAATAAAAAATATAATATAAATCTACTTTAAATAAATAAAAAACAAATGGTTTATTTTAAACAACATCGTACTGAAAGTATGGGCAAAAAAGAACAAATCACTTTCATTTAAAAAAAAATGACGTGTCTTGATTAATAAGATATTAAATAAACGCTAAAGTAATCAACACCCTATGAGCAGTTTAACAAAATTCTGTAGTTATCTTATCTTATCTTACAGATGGGCCCTTTCGGATACACTTCGACCCTTTAGGATACATACATACATAATTTCACGCCTTCGTTCCCAGAGTGGGGTAGGCAGAGCTACAGAATTACAAACATCTCTAAAAACTTGTTGATAATTCTATAACCACAATTTGCACAATAAGGCCTTTAGGATCTTTTGTGCAATTACCCTCTTACACACTCAGCTGATCGAATGCGCAGGTTTCCTCACGATGTTTTTCCTTCACCGTAAGAGCATCGGGTAATGCACTTAAGTTAGAAAAACTCATTGTTGGTACATGGTGACCGCGGGGGTTCGAACTCGGTACCTTACGATCACGAGTCGACCCTCTAAGCCACTAGGCCACCGACGCTCTCAAATTCTGTAGTTAAGTGGATGAATCTAATTTTAACTTTTCAATCTGGAAATTAAGTAGGTAAGTAGTTTAGAAGTTAGGTACAATACAATACATTAAACAAGTAAATAGGTACAAAGTGAGTCAACGGGCAGTCTTATCGCTAAATAGCGATTTGGAAGAAACATGACAAAGAAGAGAAGTTAAAGATAAACATTATTACTATAATTAAAACTCGTAACATAACTTTTTTCCATATTAATCGACTACGAATTGAACCAAAATGAAAAACAAATATACCTACCTACCAATATTTTAGCAAACAAACCGAAAAGAGTAAGAAGCGTGACTATTTTTTATTAATCATGGGCACACTAAAGCGGCCGAACCCACTCCCACCAAATTCGGCCGGGGTAACCATGACAACGGCTGCACCGCGCACCCTATTCCGACACCAAAACATCTATAATCATAGGCAAAGTTCATTCACCCCGGCACTGCACACTTCAAATGTACTTCAATTGTACGACTTAGCTATTTATTGTAATTTGTCTCAATCAATTTAATTATTAGGTTTGTTTTAATTTTTCGAATATATTCCTAACACATGTTTATTTAAAAATAAGTGATCATGATCCCTTACCTCGTAGCAGCATTGTCAGCATCAAATATTTCGTTTTCTAAATGGTTCACGAACTGTCTTTATTGATTCACTGCCGAGGACAGCCATCGTGGTCACAGTTATCACCAACATTAACTTTTCACTAAGTTCTTTTTCAAATAAACATTTATTTTCCTTAACACAAAGTAAGGATTCCTATTTACAGAGAGCATAACACCAAAACAATAAAAATGTATAGCTACATAAACAGTGACGCTTGCGCCACCTAGCAGTAATCAACTGCATTTATTTTAAACTCGCACTCGCACACAATGCAGTTTTACTTCGTAGCGTCAGATGGCAGTGGTATCTAAAGCCGAACTATTATAAAATCTATTGTAACTGGTATCGTAATGTGTAATTATTTAATGAAATCTTTACCTAATTATGATAAATTCAACGTCAATAAAAGTTACAAGTTTGGTATGAGTTCTATTGTGAGTTGTTTAGGACAGGTTAGGCTTTAAGATCGTTTGTACTTGAGGAGCACGCAGCTAGATGGCGCGCATGACCCTATACTTACTATTAGACCAAGAATATAAAGAAAATCCAGTGAAACCAATATACTTAATTCTTAAATTTACGTTAACAGTCGATTTGGACCAGTTCTCGCCATCGAATAAGTTAAAAGAAGATGTATATGTTATATGTTATTTGATAAAACTTTATGCAAGTATTACTGGCGACCCGCCCTCGCTTCGCATCGGTTTATGTGATTTTTTCTGTAACACCAGGACATAGCCCAGAATTTATTGTACATAAAAACTTTCTATGAAAACTCATCTAATTGATGGTGAAAACCACATTAAAATCCGTTCATTAGTTTTTGAGATTATCGCAAACATACAGACAGACTGAGGCGTTGGCGGAGACTTTGTTTTATAATACTTACCTACCTATGTAGTGATATAATATTTTTTTGACGACTGTATCTATACGTATATGTAAATGTATAGTATTTATAGCCTGTTGAGACTCCTCTTTAAGATGGATCTACTTATCCCCGTTCCTAATATTTAAACCGCGGACAGATTAGGTAACAGCGAGTCAAAATTTGACATTTGCTACCTAGGTAGGTACAAAAGGTGTCAAAGGTGAGTGGGCTAAGTGGCCTATATGACCATTGAGGACAAGCGATATGTCACCGGATAGGTAATTGTAAGTTGTAAAACTATTACTATTGCAGGTAGTTCAAAATCTTTGTGTGAAAAAAGTTATCGCTATGCAAAGACAGCGGTGTTACAAAGTAATTATGCTAACGTCGTCTATGTAGGATGTCCCGATATTCCAGATTTTTTAAATATTTCTCACAGTTATTCGAGGTTTCCCGCTACACAAAATAGTTGTAAAATTTTAAAGAATATCCGTAGATGTAGTGCTTATTGTAATTGGTTTCTAGGCCAGCATTCATACATTTCTGCCCATTCTCCTTTTAATTTAAAGTTTTTCATCCTATCTATCCGCGGTTCGAATATTGGGAACGGTTGGAAGGAGTTTAACTATAGTTAAATATGTATACATATGGGCGAATCTGTACCCATTTTACCACATTTCACCTCCATCATACATAATAATTGGGTAGGCAGAGCTGACCCAATAAATTGTTATTTTTAAATACCGCGAATAATATCTCTTATCTCTTACCCAAAATTGTTTCCGATTTGTAATATTGGTTACTAAATAAGGTTCTAAAGGCATATCTAGCGAAGATGAAAAAGCCTTAACATGAAGTTAGCTGTAACAATTTATTAGAATGATGGATGTGACAGCGGACCTAGAAACGCACTTACGGGTCAGTCCAAGGAATGATCGTTGCTATGCTATACCTACTTACGGTACCCGTCTTTAAGTACTCAAATGAAGGACTTCAGCAGAACAGAGTACTCATAAGAGTAGTTTTCATCTCTATGAATAAATTATTTCTGCTTTCAGGACATATCCTAATTTTATCATCTTAAAGTAATTAATGAAACATAGATGTCAACAATTAAAAAATACGACAGGAACCAGAAGTTACTCAAACCCTATTTTCAGCTTTATAATTATAACTACCGACCCGCCCCGCCTCGCTTCGGTTAATGTAAGTTTCCTGTAATACCTGTACATAAACTAGAATTGATTACAAATAAAAACCTTCTGTAAAAAGTTATCTTATGGTGAAAACCGCATCAAAATCCGTTCCGTAGTTTGAAAGATCTAAGCGTACAGAGGGTCAGACGGCGGGAAGCGACTTTGTATTGTACTTTGTAAAGATAATTATGATTTCTTCGCAGAATTATCTTGATTTTGTCTTTGGACTTGTTTGCCCATTAAGAGCTTGAAACCGAAGATAACTACGTAAAATATTTACTACTTAATAAAGCAAAAGCAAAAATGGACGAAATTAGTTTCTACAAATGCTCCATTATTAAATGTATCTTTCCAGTAAAAACAGGAGGTCTTTTTTCTAGGTTTAAAACAATCATGTGATTTAAAAACAAGTCTTTTGAATCGCACAGGAGTCTTGCCGATCCAATAACCAGAATCAAACGGACAAAATGTAATGGGAAATGGTCATCCATGAAGCCGCCGGCACCGTCTTGCACGCTCTGCTGGGTTAGAGTATAACACCTTTACGGGAAAATGTCGGGTGACGGGCATTTTTTGCCAAACTATTTTTAGTAAGCGACCTTCCACCATTCGGTTCGTGGAAGCAGCGCGTGGAACCACCAGCTTCCACAATCGAAGGTCAAGTCGTTCCTGGAAATGGTTCTCCGCGTCCGGCAGAACTTTCCTGGTTAAAAACGTCGATGATGATGATGAAATAAGCAGTAGTTTTGACAAAGACAAGAGCTACAAGTACTAGGGAGATAAGAATTTAAGTAATCGTGACTCATTGCACATTCATGAAGTTTCTAAATATGGATAATGTTGTAAATTCGGGATAGATGCCACACTTTTTGAAAAGGCCTCCTAATTTCAAAACTATCAATTTCCCATGAATTATTCCTTTCGATATAGCTAGTTTAGTCTTTAATCTTACATTAAGGCTTGTTTTTGTTGACCTAATAATAACTGATTGTGTAGAAATTGAGTTTTTACGGGACTCTTATTTTTAGGATAGATGCCTACCTATATAGATAGATGCCCCGCCATGAAAATTCTAAGGAGGTTAGATGCCCTTTGGAAAGAAACAATATGCACTAACAATATCGGGGTAGGTATAGATTCTTAAAAGAAATAGAACCTATAAATAGAAATCGATTAAAAAAAAGCAAAAATTATAACAGTACATAAAATCATATGCTACGATTATTTATATAGGAGTATAGGGGAAATAGATGCCCCAAGGGCACGAATACCCCACGTAAATCGGGCGAGTATCCTTTTTGATATGGATCGGTGCCTTTTTATTTTGTTATCTAAACCAAATACCAAAGAGCGCTAATTAATACATAGTTGTACACTTAATTAACCAGTATATTGATACAATAAAAACAGAACAGAAGTTAATCCTCATTATAAAGTTATGAAACTGCAAATACTTCCGTTTGAAAAATTGAGGCACTTTTTGCGCTCATCGCGGAGATTTTCATACACACAAGCGAGACGCGTCTTTTCCTCGCAACGGCCTGCGGGGGCTGAGGTGTGTGGCCCTTGCGCTCCCTATTTAGACTATTATTTCTTTGCTGCGATTTTGGGAAGTTAGGTTTTTGAAAAATAGGCGCCTATCCCTTTGCGGCATCTACCCTGGATTTACCCTACAGCAGTAAAACAATGCTGTTATTACTAATCGATCAAACGCAAATATAAGTTTAGCATTGTTCTACTGCATTCAACATTGATTAATACCTATAGAAACTTCATGTATGTGCAATGTGTCAGGATTTACTTTTTATCTGCCTAGTAATGAACTTATACAGGGTGGAAAGTTCGAATGCCACATGGAAGGCAACTACCTTAAATATTGGAAATAGCACATTCTGTGTAAAGGAGACTTTCCTTTATTTTTAAAATTTACCATTTAACTTTGTTTTCACCGGTCACAGGAAATGTACCGCAGCTACCTTAAATATTGGAAATACCAAATTTTAAGTCTCCAACTTACTTTTATTTTAGAAAATAATAAATACTGCATTTATGGTTTTTGATAAATAGCCTGGCTTAACCGGGAATCAAACAAGTTAAATATGACAGAAATAACATGCCGTATTTTAAGATTCATCTTAAAACCATAAATGCAGTATTTCATCATGATCATGTCAGTCAGCCGAAAGACGTCCACTGCTAGACATAGGCCTCCTCCAAGGCTCTCCACTCAGACCGGTCTTGTGCTTTTCGCATCCACCGCGTTCCCGCGATCCTTACAAGGTCGTCACTCCATCTTGTTGGAGGCCTACCTACAGCTCGTCTCCCGGTCCGCGGACGCCACTCAAGAACCTTCTGGCCCCATCGGCCGTCAGTCCTGCGAGCAATGTGCCCCGCCCACTGCCACTTAAGTTTGGCTATTCTTCGGGCTATGTCGGTAACCTTAGTTCTACTGCGGATATCATCATTTCTGATTCTATCACGCAGAGAAACCCCGAGCACAGCCCTCTCCATAGCCCTCTCAGTGACTTTGAGCTTCCTTATAAGGCCCACTGTTAGCGCCCACGTCTCAGATCCGTAAGTCATCACTGGCAACACACACGGGTCAAAGACTTTTGACTTCAGACACTGCGGTAATTTGGACGAAAAGGTGCTGCGAAGCTTCCCGAACGCTGCCCAGCCGAGTCGGATTCGACAAGTGACCTCTTTCTCAAAGTTGGACCTATCTAACTGGACCGTTTGTCCCAGGTAAATATAGTCGTCAACAACTTCGAGCGGAGAGCCTCCGACTATCACGGGAGTTGGCGCGACATGGACATTGGACATGACTTTCGTCTTGTCCATGTTCATCCTAAAGCCAACTCGGTCGGAAACTCCACTGAGGTCAGCGAGCATTGTACTGAGGTCCTCCATGGTCTCAGCCATGACTACGATATGGTCAGCGAATCGAAGGTGAGTGATGTACTAGCCATTTATGTTGATGCCGCGTCCTTTCCAGTCCAGAACCTTAAAAGCATCCTCCAATGCAGCGGTGAACAGCTTCGGAGAGATCACATCTCCTTGTCTGACTCCCCGCTGCAGAGGAATAGGCTTCGTGCTCTGGTCCTGTAGTCGGATGGACATAGTGGCGTTTTCGTACAGACACTTCAACACTTCGATATATCGGTAGTCAACTTGGCACCGCTAGAGAGACTGCAGTACAGCCCAGGTCTCGATCGAATCGAAGGCTTTCTCGTAGTCCACAAATGCAAGGCAAAGGGGGAGTTTATACTCTTCGGTCTTCTGTATAACCTGCCGCAACGCATGTATGTGGTCTACGGTACTATAGCCTTTTCGGAAACCGGCTTGTTCGGGAGGCTGGAAATCGTCAAACCTGCGCGCGAGACGATTTGTGATGACCCTCGAAAACAGCTTGTAAACATGGCTATTAAGTGAGATGGGTCTATAATTCTTCAGCAAAGTTTTATCACCCTTCTTGAAGAAGAGAACCACCACACTTCTGTTCCATGCTTTCGGCGTTCTCCCTTCGTGGAGGACGGAGCTGAACAGCGTCTGAAGGCCCCTAAGGGTGGGTTTACACCCGCCTTCAGAAGTTCGGCTGTAATTCCATCCTCACCTGGGGCTTTGCCATTCTGAAGCTGTTTGAGGGCCATACTAATCTCGTACAGGCTGACGTCGGGGAGATCTTCGGTATAGTGTCGGGTTAATCTAGCCCTTGGGTCTTTAGCTCGATTTTCGACGGGTGTTCGGGTTGTCGTGTACAGCTGTTCATAAAACCTCAACTTCCGCCAATAGCTCAGGTTTGGATGAAATGACTCTGCCGTCGTCGGTCTTCAGCTTCATCAGTTGGCTTTGGCCAACAGACAGATCCCTGGGAAACACCTTAAAGCCCCTGTTACGCTCAATAGCCTCTTCAATACTTTTAGTATTGAGTCGGCGTATATCACGTTTCAGAGACTTCGAGATCTGTCTGTTGAGCTGCCGATAGCGACAAGCGTCACCAGAGGACCGCAGAATCATTTCGCGCCTCACCTCCATGAGCCTAAGGGTGTAGTCCGAGAGCTTCTTGGTGTTTGTACGGCGGATCTTGAAGAACTTAGACCCGACCGTTTGGACAGCTTCCACGAACCCGTCGTTGTAATCGTCCACGTCGCTACCTAGGCACTCGAAACGGTTTTGAAGTTCGAGCTGAAAGCTCTCGGGGTTTTGGAGCTGAGCGGGTGCCGGGCGGAGCGTAGACTTCATCAGTCTAGACCTTTCAAGCTTGAACTGGATATTCAATGAGCCTCGTACCATACGGTGATCACTCCCGGTTTTAACCGCACTGATCACGAAGACATCACTGAATATGTGCTTTTTCGTCGACATGATAAAGTCTATCTCATTCCTCGTTACACCATCAGGGTTTATCCAGGTCCACTGCCTATGCTCACGTTTTCTGAAGAAGGAGTTCATCATATAGAGTCCCTCCTTCTCCATAAAACTGGCCAGTAGGTGGCCCCAGTGATTCCTGTGCCCCACTCCAAAATTCCCAACTCTGCTCTTCACCGACTCGTTTACCCAGCTTTGCGTTGAAGTCCCCCATAACAACCGTGAAGTGAGTTTTGGAGCTATGCATGGCTCTGGAAACATCCTCATACATAGCCTCCACCTCATCGTCGGAGTGTGTCGAGGTCGGCGCATATACCTGTATGACCTTCAACGAATATCGTTGGGTCATTCTGAGTACAAGGCACCTGCTCGGCACGCTCTCGATCTTCACAACGTTGTTCACGAGGGACTTGTGGACGATAAACCCGACACCTCCCTGGGACTGGTGGTCGCCCTCCCGGAAATAGAGCAAGTTACCGGGCTTCAGGGTTATCATGTCCTCCCCCTCTCTACGGACTTCTGACAACCCTATGATTCCCCATCGTAACCTGCTCAATTCCTCCTCCAGTTCCAGCAACTTTTCGTCGGTCCGCAATGTTCGGCAGTTGTATGTTGCCAGTGCCAAAGGTCGTCGTTTCTGGTAGCCGGGTCTCTGCCGGAGATTACCTAAAGCACCCCCTGCCCCGCCGTTACCATGGCCGCTACCGGAGCCAGGAATAGCGGGGCCGCCAGGGACTAGGGGTCTGGGCTGATGTTTTAAATTCATAATTGGCTTTTGATCTAGAACCGTTGGGGGAAAAATGCCGTAGTCGCCACGCTTGGCAGGCCGGTTGGCGACCGCAGTTATACCATGTAGTCCGCGGAAGACGCTGCTGCCCATCCTCCAGTTTATCCCTTAGTCGCCTCGTACGACACCCACGGGAAGAGATGGGGTGGTGCTATTCTCGACCGGCACCGGCACCAACACGGCAAAATGCAGTATTTACATTTTCTAAAATAAATGTAAGTCTCCATTGCGTAAAATTTGCTATTTCCAATATATAAGGTAGCTGCGGTACATTTCCCGTGACGGGTGCAAACAAAGTTAAATGGTAAATGCTAGTATTCATGGCCTTCCGTTATTTTGATCATGTTTGTTATTTCGAGGTAAATGAACTATATCGGTAACCCTTTCGACCTGCATCATAAAATACGGCATGTTATTTTACCGCATTTGACTGACCGGTTCGAGTCCCGGTTAAGACAGACGATTTTTCAAAAATCCATAAATGCAGAGTTTATAGTTTTTAAAAATAAAGGAGTCTCCTTTACACAGAACGTGCTATTTCCAATATTTAAGGTACTTCCATGGGCCTTCCATGTGGCATTCGAACTTTCCACCCTGTAGAGCCAAATTGATGGCTCAGCCGTAATTCCGAAGCTGCTTAAAACTATTTATTGAATGTCGTTTTTAGGGTTCCGTAGTCAACAAGGAACCCTTATAGTTTCGCTATTTTCGTCTGTCCTACAGCCAAAACTACAAGTACCTGGGTAAAAATCTGAATGATATCTCAAGAGCGCTTTCACATATAGGCGTTTTAGTCGCGCGCCTGTAGCGCTTCTAAGTCGCGCTGCAGTAGCGCGACTCGTATCCAAACATATTTAAGTAGCGCTGCGGCTGCGCGATAAGGAATTAAAAGGAAAAATATCACGACTGAGTAGACTCGATTGGTTCGGTATATATAAAAGGAGACGGCCGGACTTACCGACTAATCAAGGCCCAGCTTGGACCTAGAAACCATTTTCTAGTAGACTAGGAACAAGAAAAGGTTTATCGAAATACATCCCCTGAGATATTAAAATAGGGGGAACAGCGGGAAACAAATTCAACGAATAGGAATTCTTCTTTAAATTGAATATTTGTTCATACTTGTTGTTTTTGGAGATAGTTATTTGTGTTTGTAGTAAAGGTATCGGATTCCTACATTGAGCATGGTCCGACATGCTCTTTCGCGGTTTTTATTCTTGTTACGCTACGTCAAAGAGCAGTAGCTAAAAAGAATCAACTCAAACGATGCAAAAAAAGGGAATCCAACGACCAACAAACTAAACATTCGTATATTTTACTGAAATTTGTAGTAGGGGAGCCCACGACACTAAACCTAGTTCGATAAGACTGCCAGATGATATATATATAATTAATTAGTCATGTTATTAATGGGGAACACGAAATGGCAATGCAGCAATGCAAAAAACCTGGCAAAGCTATTTTATTTTTATTTTTTAATTATAAGTCCGATGTCTAGTATGATAAGACTCCCAAGTTTCGTTTGTTCCTCGGAACAGGGGAGGGGTAGGACTATACGACATACGGCAGCAGCATGATAAGCGATGCCTCGTACTTTACTTAAGTATCTAGTAGATCGATCTCCTCAATAAACCAAAGCTCATCTTAAAGATCATCAATTTCTTTGTAAGAAAAACCATTGCTGCGTTTTCTAAACAGTGGAGAAAGTGGTTGCTGCAGCGATTGAAGGTCGCCCTCCGCGCAGCCAGGTTTTTTGCAATGCAGCATCGCTATTCCGTGTTCCTCCATTACTTAATGACGTGACTAATTATTATGTATCATCTGGTAGTCTTATCGAAGTAGGTTTAGTGTCGTAGGCTCTTAGACTATTGGAAGAAGTATCTGCGCGTAGTTACTCTACAAGTCGTACCTACTTTTCTACGCCGTGGATAATGAAATAATTATTAAGTATGCCATAAGGTAACTTTACCCTTGATAGTAAATTGTTGTAGCCTTCCTAACTAATTCCTTCTAGGCCCTGAAGAACACAGACATCCTCCGGATGCTCATGTCAGTCGTGGACATAATCATTAATTATTATTTCTAGATATTGTACAGTCGGCAGATAAATCTGTAAATATATATTAATTAATATTGCTCCTTTACAATTTTAATATATATTTACAGATTTACTGCTCACTCACTAACTAATCAAAACGAATTTTAGAAAACATACAAATATTAATGTTTTGTCCATCTGCCTATGTATGTCTAAATGGAAATAGCTTGAATAAATTTAGGTATAATTTCATGAATAATTTTGCCAAAGTGCTCTGGGATAGGCTTGACGACGATGGCAGGTCTCAGGTCATCAGTTGGGCCAGTCAAGTTGCTTTCGACTTGTTTTGCTTTTGTATGAAAATACGAAACTGTAAGCATTTGAATCTAAATATAAGATAATAAGTATTAATATTAGTTTTCATAATAAATGGTGGCTGACTGTATTTGTGCCAGTGACAATAAAATTGGCAGTCGTCAGATATCACCGGCCGACTATTAAAATAACAACGCAAATTTAGAATTTGAACAATGTTACAAAATGTCACTTCTGATACAATGATAATAATAGTTAATAACCGTGCGTGGGGAACCTTGCAGTAGCATTGTACGACCGCACTGTTTATGGTCTTCGTGCTCAATCAGAAGGTTCCGTACGTTCCTTCCGTTTTAGATAACTGTGGCTGATTTCAATGATATACGCTATTAGTATATTGTAAATACAGGTCGCCCGCACAGTACCTACTTAGGAATTATTATATTTCGATTAGAATTCGATTTCGAATCGAATCAGCGCGAACCCAACTCACGATTTTTATTGGATTTTTTTTTAATCTATTAGCGCTTCGTACTATTTGACACTTGTATGTTTTTCTGTTTCATTTCAATGTAACACCCCCACATATTTATTTCAAATTCATTAAAAAAATTGATTGTAAATAAATCCACCGTAACGAATGGACAGCGGAGGCATATTTATAGGGTACCGTGTTTAGGGGCGTGTTGGGCTTTGTAGCCGTACATAACCCTTTAAAACGTTGTCTTATAATCAACTACTTACCTACTAAATAGTATCTAATCGGATATGTAACAAGGTGATACGACGTAGCCCATAAAGTTCGCAAGCGAAGTAGCAGTAGGATGAAAGAATTACAGAAAATTACTACCATGACGTCTTTTTCAAAAAAAAGCATGTCCGCCATCTTGAAATCCAAAATACTCGTAGATGAAATTTTCCAATTCTGCATCCTCAATTAGGCTGAAAATGAGGCCCATGACGACTTTTTCAAAGTCCGCAACTTTGAAATCTAAACTAAAATAGACGGCAATCATTTTGAAAAGTGCCATCCCCGGAAACCTTAGTAGCGGATTTTTTCTTAAAAAATGACCGGAACGTGAACTCCTGCTTCGCTGTTAACATCAGTCTCATTACATAGTCATATCATAATGGTGGATAATCAGGATTAATTATTAAGTTGCATTAACGGTACCTTCTTATTTGGTTGTATTCAGCCATGATTAAAAGCGTTCCAATTGTTTCAGATGTCTGATTTATTAGGTAAATTTTGAGCACAAATATAGGTTACTTTAATAGGTACTTACCTATTAAAAAAAATCAATATAAGTATTATGTAATGGAATTATATCGAATTTTATTAATTGTATTTTAAAGTCAAAGTCAAAAGTTTATTTGCCAGAATTTGTGGTACATGGTCAGAGGTCGGAATAGGTAGTGCTTATTAACCTAAACTTGACTCATATTCATTCATGCGTGAGTGAGATGGCAATACGTTATTGAATGAAGATGCAACAAGTTTAGGTTAATAAACACTACCTATTCCGACCTCTGTACATGGTTGGTAGCAATATTACAGAACAGTATAGAACAGCACAATTCACCATTAAGCAGGCATGTAAAATATAAAAATAATAATAAAATTGCCGATTGGTTGATTTCACACATTTATTTATTATTGAGATTTAGAGATCACATTTAAGTACATGTACATGAATTGTACTTCCACAATGAAGGAACTATAAGATTCGTGGCATATGGCACGATGCTGGCTCGTCTGAAGGAGTTTTTCGGATTAAGCTGTTTTTACGCGACTGCCCAAAAAAAGGACTGTAATTTTTTTAGGGTTCATGTATGTATGTGTGTACGATTCTTTATTCCATCAAAACTTCTAAACGCCTAAGCCGATTTAGATGTGTGTGGTATCGTTAGAATCCTTTCACCATCCCGGATGACATAGGATACCTAAATTGTTAAAATTGAAATAACAACAGCGGCAAAATGTCAATTATTAACATAGTTAGGTATATCGACGACAATATAAAAAATGCAGTCGGGTTTTTAAAGCTTTATTTTCATTTAGTTATTAATTAAAATGTCCAAGGGTTCAACTCAATAGGACTGTTTTAAATAGAACGCTTACGAATACGTTGAAATCGTTCGGCTATTGCTTGAGGTGTGTCATTTATCTTGAGAGCGATCGGTTTGTACTTGAGTGAGTCAGAAGGCTTTCAGTTCCTGTTTCACAATCTAGTAAGGCCGCCAGTTCGTCTAGGTCTTTTTCGTCGTTGTCTACCTAAGCGATACTTAATTTCGATCGGTTTCTATACTCAGTATGGTGCATTTTTTCCTTTCCCTTTCTTCGAAAACGAAAATGAATTATTGGTGTTAGAATCACAGGTGTGATTTCTTTAAAGTTTTTAAAACATAAGTGTAAAAATCAAGCCTATTATCAGGTAAGTAATAGTGAAAAAAGTGGACCAATTCATCCAGAACATGATAGAAATTGCCTAAAACCAATAAGTACTTAGTCTGGTGGTAAACTGGTGTCATCGACTTTACTATGTGATCGTATTTTTTTTTAGTCGTCCGCCATTACTGTCAAGTAAAGAAATTCTATCGTAACTTTGACAATGCCATTACATGACCAAGGCAATATGGTATGACCCAGTTGAATAGACGCCCTGGACATGTGAGTTGTACCGATGCATTGAGCGGCTTATCTTTAGCTCTCTTCTCTGGGTCATAATGGTAGATAGATTGTTTATCGAGGGACTAAAATAGGCCATAAGGACCCGAGATGTTTAGCCACCCGAGCAAATCAAGGGTAGCTCAGTGGCTCTAGTTTAAGTGTCATTATGGCACTTATGTCTAGAGTTAAACACTTTACCTTACTCTTTGGCTACGGGGAAATAAATCTAAAATTAATCTGTAACTTAAATATAAGTTACAGAAATACAAAACAACAACGCTATCTTTTAAACCCATTCTTCATAAACGGACTATAAACCTATTTTAGAGTAGGTATATTTTGTCACTTTTTGTCAGATGCAAATGTCACAATGACTAATAAGGGCATATTTTAGCTATTGCACGTTATTGAATAAGAAGGTTATGTCGAATTTCACCAACCACGTACCATTTTGACAGCTGTTAACACTCTAATCGTATGTTAAGTTACAATAACCATTACTCAAATGCAGTAAGAGACAGTTACACAGTTGTTTGTGGACTACCTAAAAAACATAAGAATATCATAATTATTATAACAACTGGTATTGAGACATGAGATACCATAAGTAATAATTTCTATTAAATAATTATATTTTTTAATGTGCGTTGTAATGTAAGATAGAAGGATTGTAAGGGAGGGAGGAGTGTTGATTAGCTAATACATATTTATTGGCCTAACAGTTAGCACATTACAATTTTTGGTCTCTTTTTGTGCCTTCTCCAAAGGTAACAGTGTTTTTTTGGTACACCAGCCCACCACCCCAAAATGTTATGCAGTATGCTATAACGGGCTAATCTAGGGTTAGACGCACTTGTCTGAAAGAATAGCATTTAAAATCAATATGCACGGGCTCAAAAGCTTTCTCCTCTCTCTTTATCATCGGCTATTTTGTAGTTCACAATTACAGCCATTTAAATATATCCAAAATGGTGTGGGGCCAAGATACTACCCTAATGGCACACCGTATGTAATTAGTAATTCACTACCGATAGTATCCCCTATCTTCACCCTCTGAAATCGGTCCGACAAGAAATCTTATATAATCTGAAGTTATTTACCTCTTTTACCATTCCGTTCGATTTTGTCTAGCATAATGAGGATAGAGACCGTGTCGAAAGCTTTTGCATGGTATAAGAAAATGCCAATACCTTTGTTCCGTTCGTCCAATGCCTCAACAATATGCTCGATAATAGCTGTCAAATTTTATTAATTAATATATTTATGTTTGTGTCGTTCTGTGTATTGTACGCATTTAGCATTTGTTCTATATCTACTAGTGAGATCCTATAATTGGCTAACGGTTTCCTACTCGGTCTATTGTTCTTATTGTATAGCTGTTGGATTTCCTTAACATAAATAAATAAATATTTTTTTAAATAAGATAATTAACTCATAAGTTTCATAAAGAAATTGGTACATACAACTGTATCCTTCTTGCTAGACGTAACAAAATGATGTATTTCAAAGTTGGTCATTATTTACTTTGATTATCAAATTCTAACGCTGTAGCGGTTCTGCCTATAATAACTAAGACGCAGTGATCAGGGTTTATACCATGGATCAATAAACTAAGCAAAGTATTGTTTAAAACACAATTATATGCACTTAGAACAATTGACAAGCATACAATTTAACTAGGTTAATATAATTTATCCCTGTAACTTTGTTGTGAAACCAAAGGGGTTAATTGCTCTGAGTAAACAAATCGCTGCAAGATTATCAACTATTACAGCAATTACCTTCGTTTTTGTACAGAAACGGACGAAATACCTATTTAGTCATAATTATAAGTGGTGATACAACGAGGAGTCGGTGAATGAACAATTAAAAATGAAAATCTAGTACAGGACAGCGTACGGTCGACAATCAGGGGACAATATCTTCAGTGATATTTCCAACCAGTCACGACATGGGTGCCTTCAAGAAAGGGGCTTTCATTCCCCTAAAAGCCGGTAACCAACAGAAAACTCTTCTTGAGTTGCTGGTGTTTATGGGTGGTGGTGATTACTTTCCACCAGGTAACCCTCATCTCCTTTGCCTCGCTATGTATCAAAATAGTACAGAATTGGTTTTTGACGAAAATTAAATGAGCCCACGCCTGAGGTAATATACCCTACTCAGGAAAAAATAGTTCTTAAATTGATTGACGATTGTTTAACATACACACAAAACCTACACACAAATTGATAACCTCCTACTTTTTTTGAATATACTTTTATACTTTAATATATCTAAAACAATAGGGATACAATAAGCGGTGTTCCGCTAAATGTCTTCTAGAGACACACACGCATACACCTTTATCCTTCCTTATGCTTCTTTTGTCTCTATACGTATTGCTTTTAACCCGGCTGCCATTACAGTCAACTAAACAGGAGCTATCATAACGTTTACAATACAAATACATTTCAAAAGCAATTAGTTAGGTTTAACCAGCGTAGAATAGAGGCCAGAGCGGCAGCGAATGCGCTTACAAGGATGATGATGTTGCTGACCCGGCGACGCTCCTATCCAGCATGGATCCCATCTTCTAGTTTTCCTACAGAACAGTTGTGCGTCCCGTAGTATGCTTGTTATGCTATGTTTTGTCGTCCCAGAATGCGCGGTAGATAAGTGACGAGTACGCTATGACGTGCTGTCTTGTTTCCTCTTTGCCACAATGTGGGCAGAGGGGATCCTGAGATCCTGACGGATACCTATTACCGTTAAGTGTCAATAGAGCGGGCAGTGCCCAGACAACACTTCTGTTAGTATACTGAGATTGTACTTACCAAGATTTAGTAGATACTTATCTTGTTCTGTTTTTGTTTACCCTTCCAATCATAAGCTTGGATTGTCTGCACCCTTGTGTTGTTCTTCACGCCTCATTGGTATTTTTTTCTATTCTTCTAGCAATGACTCTCTTCGTAACAGTTGCAGATATCGGGAGTACCGGCTCCGGGCCTAGGTAGTTGGGTCTACTCTAGCTCTAGCCAGCTCATCAGTGCTAATGAGGATGGGCGGTGTTATTTTTATTGTTTGTTTGTTATTTGTCTGCCATCTTCCGAGGATAATGTTTATAATTTACCTAGTAACCCTATTATACATGCCCTTATTTACTACTTTGTCCATGACTTATATAATCATATATCTCAAGGCGTTTTTAACGTTGTAAGGTCACAGGATGCAAGTATTTTACAAATGAGCAGTTATTATATTTTAATACGTTTCCATTTCAAAAACATGGTACTTCAAGGCTTTATTTTGAATAAAAAAGAGTCGCCTTAAATAATAACAAAAAAATCAAGAATACGCTCAATCAATACGATTCGATTTTGGTTTTTAGTTTTTTACCTCACGTATCTAGAATAGATAACATGTCATGCGTTTGCGAAAGTAAGTATCATATTTTGGTGAAGTGGAACTGATGAAGAAGACCACAGATGACCATCGGATCTTTAAAATTGTACCGATATCAAGGACAGCGATAAAATATCACGAATCAAATAGTTATGGACGATGACCATCAATGAAGTATAGTAATAATAGAGGTATAATAATAATAAGTCCTAACCGATTTCGGTTATTGTGACTGAACTTAAATCTTCTTTTTTATCCTGGGTCTAAGTATAGTATAGTATATAATATAGTTCGTCAATGCTATGACGAAGCAATTTAAATAGGTCGGATAAGTAAAAATGGCACCATCAAACTGATCTGATTAAGATGCCGGAAGGTAGGCGCCGGAATTCCGTAATAATAATAAAACAACGCGTATAAACCGTGTTTGGACTTATTGGATGATTTTAACATAATTATCATATATTGCGCTGCTTAAGTTTAAGTATATTGCGCTACTATTGTGTGGCCATCACTGTCAGAAGTCAGATTTCGTACCCAAGTTGTGTTGAACAACGATCTGTCGTCGTGCGATCGGCTTAATAATTTGTTGGTGTCCATTTCTGTCAAAACCATGATTTAGCGCGAAATATATGCACCTATACTTACCTCTTAAATCAAGTATTCTTGTTAGTAAAATAATGTAGTTAATTATTATCCGATAACATCATCTGAATGAGCTGAGCCGTGCAACCGCCCTCTCAGATTAACCTTAAGATTTTCCTAGTCAGTTAAACTTTATTGCAGTCAGTAAAACAGAAACCTAATTATTATGTACTAATTGGTTGTTCAATTGATGAATCGGATTATGTTTAATTCGGTAGAGATGAATGAACTGCGCCAAAATGCTTGGATATGTTTTCGTTTGGTAGGTAAGTAATTAAGCGTCCTAAATAACTCAAAAAATATCAGAATTTTTGGTTGAAAAAATTATAAAAAATTAAAACAGTATATTAAATTTGGGACGGATTAAGATGGACACTAATCTTAGATCGTCACATATTGGAAAAAAGTGACAGATGTGCCATTGAGAGAGCTACATACTATCAGGTATTAGTTATCAAGCTATTGTCCGTGTTATGCTCGATATGTATTGGTCTAAGATCCGAATACCAGAAGATTTGGACAGGGCTGTCTATTCGATGAAAAGTATTTTATATCAAATTTAATACGCTAAATAATATGTGGCGAATAGGTAGGCTGAAAAATTTCAGTCTAGTAGTTATATCTTTAAAAAAAATATAAAAATTGAGCTTTTTTTTAAATTGCAAATGTTTGTTTAGTAGACAAATTACATACTAATCGAAAGTATGAAGTCTATAGAATATGCAAACGTTAGGTTTGGTGCAAATTACTAGTACCGACTTACCTGTTTATACCTGCCTATCCAATAGCTTGACGAGAAAAAATAGTCAAACTAACGTTTGCATATTCTATAGGCTTCATACTTTCGATTGGTATGTAATTTGTCCATTAAACAAGCTAGTGTAATTTTTTAAAACGTTTTTTTTTTTTTATTAATTATATACTGGTCCGAAATTTTTCAGCCTACCTCTTCGCCATATATTACTTAGCATATTAAATTTGGTATAAAAAACCTTTTTATCGAATAAACAGTCCGGTCCAAATGGTCTCCTATTCGGATCTCCTACTATATCAATAGTTTCTTGAAGTGGTAAAGAAAGAAAGAAATAACAATACTGAGAAATGACACGTCGAGTGCGTGTAAACTAACTAAAGCATCGCTCTACCACTTCTGAGTACTCTTTATACATTTACCCGCTTACTAATAAACGGTGGTATAGCTATACAATGTTTTGTCCTTATCTGTCATTGTGACATTTTAATTTGACAGATAAGGACGAAATATTTTTTAGCTATACCACCGTTACTCAACGTTTATTAGTAAGGGGGTTAGTGGTTAGCAGGTCAGCATCTGTCTTCGTCCGAATCAAGGAGACAATTGACGTCACTCGAAGGGAAACCCCGTTTTGCTGTCGCAGGCTTCAATACACCAACCGCAAGGAACTTTTTACTTCTTAGAATTAATTAAATGTGCGCGGAATATTTGTTGACACAAAGTTTTTACACGTATAGGCACCTAGCGTACTTTTAGTTTAAACTACTTTTAGTCTTAAGAATTTACATAATTATTTGAAAAAAAAATATGCCAGTCGTATAAGGGTATTTGGAGTAATATTCTAGATTTACCTGTCTCATGATGATGGTAAAAGCTGAATATCTGCGCTATTATGGATGTTTGAAACTCGCGAGTTCAACTGTAATTTCCTACATTCTGTGCTTTTCGGGTTCACAAATACTGAAAAACTGAACCCTTATAAGATGACTTTGTCCGTCTGTCTGTCAGTACCCTCTTTCTTTAAATTGGTTTGAGCTACCGGAATGTTATTTGGAATGACTTGGAGTATTTAGCTGTCTAAACAACAACAAACTTATGCAACGAAATACAACGCCATCTGTACCAGTTTGTAAGGTTAAAAAAACTAAGGTTTTTTACGGTCATAAGACACTTTGATTTGTGTAGAGTAATGTCATGTTATCTCTGTAATCACTTTAATCTATAAAAGTTTAAGTTTGGTAAGTTATCAGTCAATTGATCTACAGATTTTGTTTTTGTCTCGTGTCGAAATTTATTTATAATCGTTACAGTTTTTGCGATCGCGTTTAATTTATTTAAGCCTAAGTCAAAGACTAACCGACAACTCAGTAATTTTAAGGCACTTCGCACCTGATTGCAAAAAATGCTGTTGAAATTAATTTGATTGAGATTAAATTCGGTAAACTTTACTACACTTTCAATCAGACTTCAAAACACTTAGCAATGAAATATGAACAATATTGGTCGCTTTAAGGTAAACCTAAGTCGATCTTACACGGAAGAATACGAACTTGGAAATAAACTTGGAAATAAATAAACTGATTGATTCGTAGATAAATAAATACGGAGTAACATGTTAGAGCTAGGTAATAGAAATAAGTGATAGAACAAATAAGATTAAAGATGATTATTCAGTAAATAGGCCGCACGGGCACTCTTACCTGTAAATAATCTACTCGCGCTTCCCAACAGGAGACCACTACTGAGAAGTGCCGCAAATAACTCAACAGTCAGTATAGATAATAATATTTCAGGTTTACTTAAATAATCCTTGCTGGGGTCCTTTTAAAGTTAAGAAATGGTATTGAGATAGCCTAAATCCCGGGAAAGGACGGAGAATACCTTTAATCCTGGAAAATCTACGCTGACGTACATTTTCCTTCCAATATAGGCTCAAAAGCTATGAATAAATTACTTCAAATTAGTCCCACTAAATACGAGTACATAGTGTAGGTAAAGATCTCTATCTTCTATGGTGACTCTTTTAAATTAGTTTGAGTACAATTATTTTAGAAATCGAAGTCTCATCATTTTGGATAGTGAGGAGAATTTATTACTTTAAGTGGCAGTAATCGGAGCATTGCTTACAGAAACCATGGTCCTTGGTGTATATGGTTCCTAGTGGTGACCCTATAGACGCAATGAAAGCGCTCGAAGGCTCGAACTATATCGCGCACCTGTCCTACTTCAATTACCCAAGGTTGTCTGTAAATCTCATTTTTTTTGCATAATGAGATGAAGGTAATTAAGTAGTATTAAAGTATTAAACCACGTGACAGCAGATCGCTAAGCCGATAGACGCGGGGCCGAACACTTGACCGCGGGCTGTGCGAGACCTTAGCCTAAATGTGCACCAGCTAGAATGTACGCTACGTGCATGACTCCATTTTTATGCAAAAAAAAACAGTTGCTGCTTTATTTACGTACAATTTTTATCATATTTATTTACCTTTCACATAATTTTTAAGAAAACTCCGAAAATAATGACGAAGTCCCAGCCGTTTGTTGTGGCGATTCTTTGGAAGATACTCGGTTGTTAACATTCGTCGAGTATGACGAATGTTAACATTGCAGAAACTGGCATTTATCCGATATTTTGAATAGTATGGGCCGAAATTCATTACCAATAATGTTGTTTAGCATTATGATCATATTGCATAATGCTGTGTCGAAAATGACATAAGTACCTAATTATTTTTTGCGTGGGTAGAGGAAATACGTGTGACCGGATCAGATTGCATGCCCAACTCGACGGAATGATGCCCAGTGACCTACGGAGTTAAACCTCCTCCCGTGTTGGGTGTGCTCCGTAGGACACGCTGCGCTAACGGTAAATTTAACTTTCCTGCCTCAATCCTAGTATAGTTGGGGTGGATAGCAGTGTTGTTGGAGTCGCAGTTGTAGCACTGGGGTGATTTGGTGGATTTTTGTGGGGACAGTTTATAGCTGTGCGTGGTTTCTGCGAGCATGGTTTGACGGTAGCATTGCAGTGAGCTCATGAATCACCGTACTTAAGGCAGTCAAGGGATTGTTTAAACGAAGAGCGTTCACTCACGCGCACCTGCTGGTGATCGATATCTACTTTGCCCATTTTCATAACGGCGCGCTAAGTCGCGGGGGGCACTTGAGAACTGCATTGTAGAAGTTTCCGTTGCGATGATATCTACAAGGTATTGGGATGGAATGTCCTTGTGAACCCCTATGAGTATGATCATTGGTGACAGGCTCATGGCCGACTCCGCTCTGATGAGAGTTCAGTCTAGTAATGTCTCGTCTCGTTATTTTTCGATCTCGAATTCAATTCTCAGTTTGTTGTTGGTGACAGTGCGTATCCTAATGAGAGCGAAGCTTCACGTCTCGAATGAAATATTGTTCCTGAATTTGTTGAGTGCTTCGGTGCCCATTTGGGCGTTTTCTACCGCAACTACAATCGCAGGAATATTCCGGGGATTATTTAATGCAAGCTTTTTCACCTACTTACTTACCTACCTAATTACTATAAAAAAAATCAAGGCAGTGAGCGAGCGAGCAAAGAAGCGAGCAAGCAAGATGAGTCAGCAACTCGGATAGGTTAGGTTAGAAGACTTAGGTTAGCGTATAGCTCCCATCATAACCTTCAGTGTTCTAGGTCCTTTTTAGTGTTCCGTAGTCAAACTAGGAACCCTTACTTACAGTTTCACCATGTCCGTCCGTCCGTCCGTCCGCAGCTTTGCTCAGAGACTCTTTATTCTAGAAAGCCGTAATTTGGTATTAATATACTACACACTACCCTACACGCAATGTGGGTATTTTTTTAGTGTGGGGTGTCGTTAGATAGGTTTTTCTAAAATACTGTGGCTTTGTGTAAACAATTTTTAGATTGAGGGATCCGTTTGTGAAATATTAAGATTTAATGTGCTAATTTTTGTTAAAGGGACGGAGGATCCCGGATAAAACGAATTCCAACTTAGGAAAAACTCGTTTAAAATGTGATGCACTACTTTGACTTTATGCTGCGGTAAAATAAAGCGTTAAATTTTATCACTATTTATTTAAACTTGATATTACAAATTATTAAAAATTGCCGGTCATTACGATTATTTATTTACTTTGTTGCGGTGACAATCGCGTACCAGTAATCGACTTCGATTGGTAGGCCTCCCACAACGAGGAGCTGTTGAAGATGGAGAGATTCCGATGGATGCAGCACAAAGCCAACCACAGTAATAAATAAAACAATCGCTTGGAGGCATTGTGGTATGGCAACTTAGTATAGGTATACCTACGGCAGACTATCTATAACACCAAATCAGGGTGCCCATTGAACTAAGCTTAAAACTTAAATTATTAAAAATAAACAAAAAACCCGACTGCGTCAGAAGGAGGGTTATGTTTTTCGAGCGTATGTATGTATGTATGTATGTATGTATGTATGTATGTATGTGTATGTATGTCTATTTCTGGGCACGCTCTGCAGCCTAAACGGCTTGACGGATTTTAACATACGAGGTGTCATTCGATTCGTCTTAATTGCCGAAGAGACATAGGGTATATAATATTTCAATATGGCGTCCGCGGAAAAAAAAATGGAGGGGGAATAAAAAAATATGTTTTTTATTATAACAATGGGTATCATATGAAAGCTATTAAATAGCCCATTCCAAATATATAAACATTATAATACTTTTATGCTACTATTTTGACAGGAAAGTAAAAAAATACTCAAATGTTAAGCAATAAACTACTTTAGCTAGAAAGAGAGTTTCGCTTCAAATTACAAGCGAAATCACTTGTAGCTTCGCGACATTAAAAATTTAAGCTCCAGAGCTCATATATTGCTTAGTAATAATAAACCACTATTTTATTAATAAAAACTAAAAAAAGTTAAATAAATTAAATTATTAAAATAAACAAAAAACCCGACTGCAATAAAAAAAATACTGAAAAGCGAAAAACAAGCTCTATAATCTATAGAAAATTGTAAGAGCATGTTCTTATTGATATTTATAACAATTTAAATTAAACTTGAATATTGGTAAAGGTATTGCAGGCGGGGACAAGCAATGAATTTCAAAACCTATTTCTTGAAAAAAAATTACATTTGGACTACCTTGTCCCCGCCTGGAACACCTTCACCAATATTCAAGTTAAATTTAAATTGTTATAAATATCAATAAGTATATGCTCTTACAATTTTGTATAGATTATATAGCTTGATTTTCGCTTTTCAGTTTTTTTTTTATTGCAGTCGGGGATTTTTAATTATTTAATTTATTTAACTCTTTTTAGTTTTTATTAAAATAGTGGTTTAATTAATGATTTCTGAGCAATATATGAGCTCTGGAGCTTAAAATTTTAATGTCGCGAAGCTACAAGTGACAAATTACAAGCGAAACTCTCTTTCTAGCGAAAGGAGTTTATTACTTAACATTTACGTACTTTTTTGACTTTCCTGCAAAATAGTAGCATCAAAGTGTTATAATGTATATTTGGAATGGGCTATTTAATAGCTTTCATTTGATACTTACCCATATTGTTATAATAAAAAATATATTTTTTTATTCCCCCTCCATATTTTTTTCCGCGGACGCCATATTGAAATATTATATACCCTATGTCACTTCGGCCATTAAGACGAATCGAATGACATCTCGTATGTTAAAATCCGTCAAGCCGTTTAGGCTGCAGAGCGTGCCCAGAAATAGACATACATACATACGTACATAAATACATACATACATACATACATACATACATACATACATACATACGCTCGAAAAACATAACCCTCCTTCTGACGCAGTCGTATAAAAAGAATATACAAATGAAGTGTAAAATCCCCTATCGGCGTGTCGGGTTAACCAGTCGCCTTGATCTGCAATCTGCCTCACTCAAATGGATCAAGGTAAATATTTCAGTTCATGCAACGTTTTGCAGCCGTAGTATTTTATTGCACGGTTCTGCAATTAACCTCTTGTCGCTAACAAAAGAACTAAGTAATTACTAAATCTACATTTTAATTCTTAACGAGAATAGTTCGTCTTGGGATAATTTTGCAGTAGAGAATATTGCTAGCTGTTTCTTAACTGACTTAAAAAAAGAGAGAGGAAAGGAATGGTCAAAAAATCCAAATAGGTGCCAAATATTTATTTCTGAATCGACAAAGGATGTTGAAAGCACCAATTCCCTTTTACTGTTGGTAAGTGCATAATTAATTTATTAATTTCATTTTTAAACATACAATCCATTAGATCATTAGTAACGTATTCATTTTAAAATTATAATAGGTTATTATAACCACTACATATTATAAAACAAAGTCGCTTGCCGCTGTCTGTCTGTACTTATGTATGCTTAGATCTTTAAAAGAACGCAACGGATTTTGATGCGAGTTGTTTTAATAGATAGAGTGATTCAAGAGGAAGGTTTATATGTATAATACATGCATAATATAGTACAGAAACACTGATAATTTTAGAGGTTTCTAATGTGATGTCGAAAATAAACACATTTTTTTGCGCTTACATTGCAAACGCTGGCTAAACCTTAAGAGATATATCAAAATAATGTACTGAAGAATTGTAGTTCTTCAAAAAACCTGAAGAAAAGTCCGCGATGGCATATGTCTATCTCCTAAGGATGAATCACAGTAACCATTTTTATCTTTAAAATTTTATTAAAAAGTATTAGGTTATTTGCGAAGCTATTTTCTCCAATTCAGTACTTATTCTTATCCATATAAATACGTTAGTTACCTTGGGAATTTAATGTAGATTAAAATTGTCCTTTACACTATATTATTTAAATAAATACTTTAGAAGATATGGCAGATTCAAAATTACGCGCAACCTAAATCTGTATTATCGAAACGCTTGGCCGCCGCGCCGGCCCTATAGCCACGTATAGCCACGCTTCGCCCTTTAGTACCTACCTACAGCCTGCAGCATCACATAGTATCAAACACCGGAGCTCTCGTGTTAGTTACGTAGGTACTTATATTTTAATAAAGATTTTCAAATTGTTAAACTAGGGAAATGGGTAGATTGAGTTTAGGTTTTGATTAAAAGATATTTTTATGTTGTCTACACTTCTACACTTAATATTATAAAGAGGAAAGATTAGTTTTTTTTTTTGTTTGTTTGAATTGAATAGGCTCCGAAAGTACTGGACCGATTTGAAAAATTCGTTCACCATTAGAATCCTACACTATCCCTGATGAACATAGGTTATATAATATTTTCAAAAATGTTAGGGATCCGTATGAAAGCTTCGATAATGTAACCCAAGGTGTGAAAAATATACCAAAAAAAATCCTTATATCGCGTACGCTGCGGAAACTATTGACAATAGAGCAATGTGATGTACTACAGTTTTAAAGAAGACATCAATTTCTACAAAAAAGTTCACAATACCATATGTCTAACTATTACAGTTATGTCACAATAACTACTTTTTCATGTTAAAATATGCAATAGTAACGCCGGTTCTAACTAGGCCCCATTATTCGTACCTTGGTATTAATCCATATCCAAATAAATTATTTCGTTTTCAAGGCTATATACCTGTAAATTACTTTTTGAATTATTCAAATCGGACATACCATTCAAAAGTTATCATGAGTGTAATAATTATCAAAATTGAAATTTAAGAAACAGGCTGAAACAGCCCTCTAAGTGTCTTTAATTGGTTTTATCTACAACAGAGAATAGATAGACACGTAAAATTTGGCTAATGGTTCCTGTATATTGTGTAAATGAGTCAGCAGAGCATCAAAGAGTGTATGACAGATGGGTAGGTAGAGACCACTTCTTTCTTTTCACTTTCAAGAGTGTATGTGATGATGAGAAATCTATTACTTAAGTATCTAATAATTTAACCGAAACCATGCATCTCTTCTCTAAATAGTATAAATTAAAGTCGCTTCGCGTTGTCTGCCTGTTCCTCCGCTAACTCCTTCTAAACCACGCAACGGATTATGATACGGTTTTCACTGTCATTTAGGGAATTTATTCTTGATGGTTTATATGTAAATTTCATTCTAATTTAGTTTTAATATAGTTGAGAAACTCAATGTTTTCCTACCACGCCGTCAAAAATCGTTTTTCATGCCCTTACATAGCTTACGCTGGCTAAACCTTAAGAGATGTGTCAAAATAATGTACTGAAGAATCGTAGTTCTCTAAAAAAACTAGAGAAACGTCCTCGATGGCATATGTATATCTCCTAAGATTGACTCACAGTAACCATTTTTATGTTTATGATTTTATTTTAAAATATTAGGTTATTACCGAAGCTATTCTGTCTGATTCAGTATTTAGCTTATCCAGATAAATACGTTGGTTACCTTGGGCATTTAATGTAGATTAATATTGTCCCGTACAATATATTATTTAAATAAATACTTTAGAATAAAGTGCAGATTCAAAATTACGCGCAACATAGATTAGAACTCAAAACAAATAAGAGTTTCGTTGTCTGCACGTATGAAAACGGCTCTTTGCAGAGTCGTTGCTCAAAAGAGGAAATGGACAGAAGCCCCAAGACAATAGGAGCATTAATCTTCAAAATGAGAACCTTTGCGTTTTAGTAAAATAATTAGTCGACAATGTTTATTCCGAAATTAATATTATTAATTCTAAGACTGTACTAAGGAGAGAGCTATTTTATCACCAACTAATAGTCAAGTAGGTATAGAAAATCAATGCACCGACAAAAACATACTACTCTGTAGACACTGTGCTCGACCTGGAAGAGGCTATCCATTTCCCAACGGAATTTCTCAATTCCTTACAACCTTCTGGATCGTCCCGCATAAATTAGTTTTGAAAGAATCCACCCAAATAACATCTTTAAAAACGTTGATAATAGAGTGCACAATACTGACCGGATGTGCGGCTGGAAAAGTCGTTTTAATTCCCCGGATTCCATACTTTCCAGTTTAAACGACTGCAATGACAATTTACAAGTCACAAGGTCAACATTCAAAGTTGCGGGCTTAGACCTGTGGGCCTAATATGGCTGCGTTTATCGCGTGACAAAGTGTGGATAAGGCATCCGTCATCTTCTGACACGTAAATAAGTACGAGAGTGACAACGGATGCTTTATCCACATTTGACGCGCGATATTGACGCAGCCATGCTACTAGGCCTGAGCGTTGAGTGTTTTTCCCATAGAGATATGTAGCCCTTTCGCGCCTCACTTCCGGGCAAAATTTGTTTGTATTGTGCAATGAGAAGTCCGCTGTAAACATTGTATATAGAGAGATTCTGTGAAAGCTGGCAGTCATGATTTGAATTGAATTTAAAATCTAACGGCATCAAAAACTCAATTTCGCAAAATTGGACGTTTTTCTAAAATCGTCATGCAATAAAACCTCTATGCATAATGCACATCTATAATTTGAAAAGTATATTATTCCAGATGAACTTGGATTATTTTAACTTATTTTAACCGAAGCGACGCGAGGGCGGGTCGCTAGTAAGTTATAAACTTATTAGGAGAATATTGCCCCCTGGACTCAACGTGAATGGAGTTCCAATGTCGAACCAGTCTAGCCTGTCAAGCATCGGGTGATAATGTATGATTAAAACAACACACAAATGAAGTAAAAATAAGTATATAAAGTTGGACAGTTCGTAAAATAATAACTGGTTTCCTTGGAATACCCACTTTGGTTAACAGCGTCTAATATTTCGTGAACTGAATTATACATGGAATAAACGGAAGTCAGGTTACTCGTGGATTGCTATTGTTTTCACGAAATAATTAGACGCACGTACCAAATTTGGGTAATCCGCGAAAACTACTGATTGTTTTACGCGTTTTAGTGGATTATAAGACAGTTTTTGTTGATATACTTTTTCTGTGTCGTTTCCAAACTTTTAACAATATTTATATAATATTTAAATATAAATTTAGGATAGAGAAAACTCGCAATCACAAAAAACAGGCAAACATTTTGGTCTACCTGTCTTCTGTACATACAGAAGTCAACAAATGTGACCTATTTATAAATCAGTCGGTAACGATAACTTTACTGGTCTAAGTGATTTTGATGCGGCTTGTTTGTTTTTTGCGGCTAATAACCCAAGTCTGATCGTGAGTCTTCCCAAAGAAAGCCAAAAGATCCATTATATTTCACTCGTATGTACAGTCAAGGACTTTAATTGTTGAGCCACTATAGAACCCTGTCGTCGCATAACGTTAATCATTGATTTTAATGTAATTTCTTTTATGTGGTTTGCCGCTGTCATTATGGCAGGGTTCCATAGTGGCGTAAGAATAAAAGTTTTTGGCTGTAAAAAAGATGGGTGGGTAAATTTTTACGGGTCATTAGTCAACAAGGAACCCTTATAGTTTCGCCATGTCCGTATGTCCGTCTAAACGCGGTTTAGCTCAGATAATCTTGGTACAAAGCTGTAACTTTGCATAGTTATACTTATATTAAAATTACGCCAACAAAGTAGTAAAAAAAAATATGGAAAAATAAATCGTGTATCTTTCCTATACAAGTAAAGTCAAAGTATTTTTTTATATTATCACATCGAATGATATAATGATAACATTAGATAACTCTCAAAAATTCATTATGGACACGATATTATCAATTTTTATCAGAGGCCCGCCGTTTAAGAATATACGGTTTGGAAAATATTGCTTTGAGTCATCTTTGTCCCCTTTTCACATCCATTAATTTGGTGTTATTTGCCCCACCTCATCATAATTGACCGTGATTTTGCTGTATTTTTTTTTATTAGAGTTTTAGAGGAAACATCTTTTGACATTTAAAATATTCAGATTAACTTTTTAGTCCGGTTATTTACGATTAAACATGACTGTGCCATGATGCCCATGATAGACGTTGGTCAATTATTACTCGAAGGCATTTCAAGAATCTGGAGGATACCTTTTCAATTTCAGTACGATAGCGGTGTAATGTATTTACTAAGTTATAGTGTATCTGTGTGTTTAAGTATCAGTTATTTAAGTTTAACTTTAGTTGTAAAGATAGTTGTGAACTTATACACTTACTAAAACATACAAATTTGTTTTTGTGTTAAAAGATTACAAACTAGACTAATATTTTATGAAGGCCTCTCTCCGCTTTCTCAACACACAGAATCAGCGTAGAATATAATTTCCACCGCCTATTGCATAGTCTGTTTAGTCACTAATATAATATAGGTACGTTAAACAAGGTGGGAAATAGTTGCTTGTTACGAAACCTAAAGGGTTTATTAAGTTGCCGGGCAGCGGCTATTTCTTTTAATCAGGAGCCGCGCATGCTCCCTTGCCTCCTTCGCAAAAAACTATAAAGTTTAGTAGCATTTTTAGTATTTTTGAGCAAGTTAATTAGTTTTCTGATTAAAAAATAAGTAAGGCCTAGTGCCGCACCCTACCGACCTACTTACTCGTAACACATCGCAGACTTCTTAATCCAAATTGCCCCTGGCGTTGCAACAATAATAACATACTTGCGGCCTGTTGCTGCACTTACATATGTGTATGTGAGACTGCAATTTCCATAATATCTCGATACGCGTCAGATATCCCTAGACCAGGGGTCGGCAACCTTTTAGCAGCCAAGGGCCACATAGTAGCTAACGAAATTGACGCGGGCCGCACATGTTAATAATTTATGACTTTACAGACAAAAGGTACCACATTGTCGGTAGTCAATAAGGATTCAAATTACATAAAAAACAGCCAGGAAGGCTCGCGGGCCGCCTGTTGCCGACTGCCGCCCTAGACACTGCTTACTGTTTTGAATTTGGCATCACAAATTACAGTCGCAGAGAAAAGTAAACAATGGCCATGTTTCTAACGTGTTTAACACCATAGAACCAAAGCCGAGTGCATTATGTGAGTTACATAACGCATGGCGATTAGCGCACAGTTCGAACGTTGCGTGGCGGCCTTGACTTTCACCTTCGACATTGGCTTGCGCCCGTGGCCGCGACTACCTTCTGTATGTAATGCAACTACCGTATTGCAAAACCGTATACGCTATTTGAACTTTTAGGAAGTGTATGTGATTGCCAGCCGGTTGTACAAGGTATAGGGGCACTGGAGTCCAAGCTGCAAGGGCACGCGTTTGCGCGATCTGTCAGGACTATATTCGTAATTGCCTAAGCGTTATTGCAGACCGTGTACAGATGTAGTGAATAATCAAACGACATGACATGACATAGTACTTTGTTGAATAAGTAATTTTTGTTTTGATTTCCCAGGTTAGCTTTTGTTCCCATACGATTAATGAGAAAGTTAGATAGGTACCTAGAAACGAATAAAACTGCTTCGACGGAATACGATTTCGTTTGATTCCGTACAACGCTATAACTGAGTTGCTATAGGTAGTCACTGTTAGCGTGAATATTTGTACACCGAGACGGAACGAGGAACCAATGTTGAATTTTCGCAACATTAAAAAACCATGTTATTTTAGAAAGCTCGTGTCATGCTTAGTAGTTAAGTACATTAAGTAGCATAAGTAGTAAAACCTCGTTTACGGAAGGATATTGTTCAGTTTTATTAAACAATAATCGTATCAACTTCATGATTTTGCTACAATCATTGGTTTTGTTATAGAAATTCTTGTATTCCTATAGCATTATCTGTTTGGTGTTAGGAATAATACCCGCCAGGTGAAACATTACTCATTGCACAGCGGGGCAGAACTGTAGGAAATTTCTGCAACGGATAGGTACACATAACAGACTAAGATGTCACTCAGTCACCACAGCTAAAAACCCGGTAATTCCCAGGTATCTATAGTTTTTAGGATTTTCCATCTGACCAACTTTTATGAATTAAACACAATCAGTCTTTGATATAAGGATGATTCAAGCGTAAGTACTAAGAGCTTTCCACGTCGAACATATCATACAGGTAGTATTTATAGTCCATACCGCACGATCTCTGATAACTTCACGTAGAGATTACAAAAAAACGTTTAATAATCCACTGAAAGCGTAAAACCAATAACCGGTCACTTTGGTACTCATTTTGTAACCCTATCGAATGTTTCATGAATCATTAATTTAATACCTATATGGGGTACTTTTTTAACTGGGACTGGAGGTATAAGGAGTCCCTCAACCATAGGAGATACAGGGAAAATGTTTTTGTAAAAGTAATTTTGGCCGAGTCAACTTTTTGTTGAAGTGCGAGTTTAAATTTAATAAAGTTGATTTTATTTATGCAGTTCGACTCAGTTTTATGTGAGGATCGTCGAACTATAAATAAACAAAAAAAGCCGGACAAGAGCATGCCGGACCATGCTCAGTGACTACAAACACAAATACAAAAAAGTATGCTCAAAAACCACAAGTAGGTATGAGTATAAATATATCGTTATCATTATAATAATTCTAATAGATGATATACAATTTTTTTTAATTTATTATTCAATATAAAACTTAATCTAATACAAAACATTAAATGCTTACAGAAGCCTTTGTGGTTTAATCGTAACCAGTGCTATTAAGATATTTTTAAAGGTTCCATCTTTATGTTATTTTTGTAGAGATCTGTGTAATTTACACATCGATCCTAATGATCTTTTAAAAAAACGTAATTAGGCGCACGTAAATATTTTCCAATTAAAATTACATTATTCCTCGTTTAAATGAAGCAATTACAAATATTAAGTAGTTAGTTGCTATTATGTTGTGATGTGCAGGATGTGCTCGAGTGCCTCTAGTGGAAACTATAACAATTTTAGCGATTGTAAAAAGTTACTCAACTGCACCCACGCCCTTTCGTCGTCTATTCAATAAATACTGTGCCATAACTCTCATTCAACAAAGCTTAACTTGTTTGTTGCTTTTGAAATAATAGTATATAATAGTCCTTTTGGGTTTGGGTATAGTTGGTTAGATTAGCATAAGAGGCTATAAGAGCGATCCTGCGAGAAGTGCAAACAGAAGGCCAATGCTTTTTTTAAATGTAGAAACATTATTATATTATATTTTTATATATCTCAAGATATATTACCAGGCAGTAAATTATAACTACTTCAATGATTCTACGGATCCGGATACGGATAAAGGGCCGCTTTAAGACGTGACATTATGTCATGTTTAATTTATTTAAATCTAATAAGCTTTGAGGTTTGAGGTTTATCGTTTTTTTATCAATAGCAGTAAATCAGGTTTGGAGGTAGTGACAATGTCAAATACGCGTACATAGCGCTTAAATGTATTCCAATTTGTTTAGCTATTTATTATGTCAAGGAGCAAGCAAGCAGGCCACCTGATGGCAAGTGGGATCTGAGACCCGTACACATTTGCATTCTCAGGACTGTAAAGGTCTTCGCACATTATAACCACTAAACGGCGACTCGATTCTATGCAAAATATTGAAATTTAAGCCCTATGCCATATTTTCTAGGTTTAATTTCAAAAAATGATATTATAGTAGTGTACGACGTGTGGTCTCCGCGTCGTACACTAAGGTCAACTCCGACACGTTTTTCAAGCGTTGACCACACGTCGTCCCCGCGGCGACTATGCGCTTGCGACTGACGCGTGACGGGCGACCATTTGCCACCGTTGGCACCACTCCACTCGTTGACACCGCGTTGTCCATTAGTGACCATTGGGTGGATCAACTAGTTGACTACTCATCGAAAGTGTGAGTAGAGTTGCTGCCGTAGTGGCGTGGAGTTGATATAGTGTGTGAAGACCTTTAACCTAAGACTGCAAATGCGTTGCTCCTACCACCACTAAATAATAATAAAACCCTAATTTTGTTCTTATAATATAGTAAGCATATTGTTACTAATATAACTATATGGTGGAAAACCAATTGGAATTGGCGGTCCCGTGGCCTTTTAGTTTTAGTAGGTCGCTAACGTGAGCGTTACGCAGCTCGTCTAGGCCCCATAACATTTGTAAGTCAGCTGTTATTGGTGCCTATGAAAGTACAATAAAATTGCGCTTACGCCCGCGTGTTTGATGCTAGGCAGACCAAAGCTGCCCGGCGCGGGTCAAGGCGACCCCGCTTTAACTTTATAATAGCATAATAGTAATTTATCACATTTGATTTTTTAAGTCGCGATTGCTGATAATTTGAGCTCTGTAATTGTTTTTACTTAGACATTAGCAGACTTCCGATTGTGCTTTTAGTAGTTTATTAAATAAATTGAACAAGCATGGACGGCGGCAAAATGATTATCTAATTATAACGTGATTAAATGGTAATTTGTATGGATTCTATTAAACAATTAAAGTCAGTGGTTATTAAACCGCTGGGAGTTGTTGAAGATGTTGAGTTGCATCAGTAAGTATAGGTGACATAATTATTGTTAAAGAATTGCACATGTGCGTATGATTAATCTACGGAAAACTAGAAACATACTTAGACTTCCCAACAGCGGCAGTAATATTGTATCGGGAAAAACATAAATTTCTGATAGTAATCCAATAAATCGCGGCATGTCTTAGTCGGAAATTGAAAGTGCTTCCGTCACCGGGAGATCTAAAGGTCCTTGCTGGCTCTGTTGTAACAACCTATACGTAATTGTCTATTTGGCCACTATGATAATATAGTCTTCAGGTGATATTTCGGGATTGATCTTATCGCGGCGATCGGATACATGGCTGTTTCGTAAAGAATGACGTGAATAGGCATTTTTTTTAATTGTTTGCTTGTGTTTATGAATGAATCATTGACGTGATAGAATTACCATAACCTATTCAAATTCACATTGAATACTCACTTCAGGGAATAATCCTTATTTAAGTTGCGTGAAGTTCCGTGCTTTTAAAAGTATGTATAAAGTAACGTTGAAATCGTTAATATTTACGATCTATATCAATCACAAAACGGATGCTCTATATGTATTCTTATTCTTGAATGTAATAAATAAGCTTTGTTAGAATTAATACTATTTCATCTGCCCTTAATATTATACTATGTAGCTGTATGATCCTGCCAATTATCTCTGGAATTACTCAAGTTATTAATTATTAATGTAGGTAGGTACCTACTAGAGCCGTTTGTGTCGACATGTAAGTGATATTTCCGCGGTTTTTTGCCCAAGAATTATGGATTTACTATGTGTAACAAGAACAGTAAGACAACAAGCATTGATAATAACCTTAAAAGATTTTACTCAAGAATGTTTGTTACATTATATATGCTGATAGAATCGTAACATAAATAACTAAGCTAATTAATTTGTGTAGTTATATACAATATCACTTAAGGTAATGTACGTACGAGCATATAACGGGAGGCCACTCATTAACATTTGTTTGAACATACGTTATTAAGAAAATTAAGTATTAAATGAAAAAGGTAGTGCCTTTTTGGTAAGTTCCGATAGATTTATCGTTCATTAGGAATTGGAAACACATAGTGGAGAACCCTGCGTCTACTTACCATTAAAAAATGTGGTTTTCAACACTTGACCTGCACGGGTAGCACAAGTTGTATTTTCTCGCTTGTCGCTCAGTGCGTCTCTATCGTTACGGACTAGATAGGAAGGGAGATCCGAGCGACAAAGAAGTCGCGGGTAACTTGTGCTAGCCGTGCTGAAAACTACGTGTGATTGAAAGCCAGAACCTAAATTATTTGAACAAATGTATCCTACAACCTACAACCGCCAAACCCTAGCTTGAATATAATCACTGTATTACTAAATTCATACGCATGCAAATTGTTAGTGTTAAAATTAAAAACACAATGAAAGAGACTTACTGATTTTATAATACATGTCAGAAGAGAAGTAGGTGGTATTTAAAAGATTAACATAAGGATTTATCTGCTGTTATGTAATTAGTGTCTTAATAAAGTAAACACTATAAATGGCTGGCCATATGCCGCTTCATTTACATAGTCATGTTTTTCTGTTTTATACGATAATATAAACCGCTAGATTTAATTAAATACACTTTGTCTCGCTCCAGTCTCTGCTTGCTTTTGAATATACCTTGACGATTCCGTTTGGACTTGATCTTCCAGACTTAAGTTTTGATATAAAATAACAACCTACTTTATCTGTTACCGCATGGGGATTTACGTCACAAGTTTTAATGAAGACATTTTTATACAGCAGCAAGCCGTTAACTAATAGGTATTGGTGACTCTATGATGACCATTTAACGATAAGCTTCAGTGCAAAGAATCTAGGGATTACGATTACGATACGACTCCTTCCTCAGTTTCGTTTAACGTAGATGAAAGATCTCCATTATTTAAAAAATAAAAAAGATTATATATTTAGTACTGGAATAATGGTTTTATTGTATCTAACAGGTTTTCATGAGGAAATTCAGCATAAAAAAAAGTTTTTGTATTTACACCGCTGTATTTGTAGGTAAACTTACATACTTCCAAATACATATCAAATAATGAAATATTTTTGCACCGCATCCTAAAAGAACATTACTGATACAGCTTCATGATTTCAGTGTCGATTTAAAAAAATCAAATGGTCGTCCTTATGATGATCCTAAATCCTTTGCAATCGATTTATTTTCTCACGGACCCGGTGCGAAAGCGCCTTAATGGATATAGCAATTGTTGAAGTTCCATTGCAGCTGTTCCACTATAGCTGTGCTGTACAGACACCGCCGCAGCCACAATACGGTTGAACTAGGAGCTTAGCAACAATAAGTACCTAAATAGGGCGTGACCGGGCGCTGAATAAATAACTTGTTACACCTATTAATTACCACTAACGAATGCATCCCGCGATTAATCAACTATTCTCATGTATATCTCGAGTTCTCGACACGGCTCAGTTCCGTATCCTTAACACAAATTATCGGTCACGATAAAAAAACGAAACTACTTAGTTGCTAAGTGACTAAGTGTTCGTTTTTGTACCAAGACTCCTACTTTGATTTACACTAAATTGGTTCCGCGAAGTAATTTAAGTTTTTACAATTGACGTTATTGTTTTTGGTTATTCCAGTTGTGAAGTGACGCATTTTGTCTTACCTATCTCTTCTTCTTACACATAACGTTGACAATACCTACGATAACATGTTAAAAGCAATATGGGTTTTACCTGTATATGCAAACAGCCCAAACTAACTAAAAGCATGAAATTTGAGAAGCCACTTTCTTTGAACAATGACCTAAATCACTATACCTACTAACGACGGAGTTTTTAAATTCAAATCTTTAAAAAAAGCTGTAACTTGCACAATAATCAGATAATGAGGGAAACAAACTTTTTTAGATTACCTAAGGGATATTCAGGATTCCGTTAATAATCTGAATATATCAATAAAGTATTATTAGGTAAATAACAGAGCACATTTATCAGCGCTTAAGTACAGGTTAAAAATCATTGTTATATAAAACAGGTCGCGTGAACAAACATAACAACACATTGTTGGTTTAACTTTGTTTACCCTAAGAGAACTGCTGCAGAAACAGCCTACAATCCCCTGAAGTTGCTAAAAATTTGCAACATCGGGGCATTAGCGGAGATGTTTTTGCTGTAAATAAATTACTTGACTCTCTAATACTATGTGCCTAAAACTAAGCTACACTAACCCTCTTTTTATCCGAATGCGCGAAGGAGAGTTATACCCAGTGAGTTTTACTTGTAGAATATATTTAGCCAGTTACAAAATGTATGTAAGAAAGTATTTAACTGTCTGTATTTAACTGTGCATTAAATACTGTGCTAACATAAAAAATAATACATTACTTCAAGTTTGATCAAGCTTTCTCTGAAGTTCATGACATAAACTTCAATGTTACAGTTATTTTTTTAACTGTCTCACTAGATCAAATTTGTTAGCTATAAGTGGAAGTTGTTTTGGCTAGTGTATTAACTCATATTGTTTTGTTCCATTTGTGAAATTACTGCTGTTTTTTTTCCTTGAAATAAATAAATATTGATATTCGTAAAAACAACTAATGTTTGCTATAAAATATGATATTTATCTTATCGCACTAGTAACTAACTAACAGTGAGTACCCAAGGGAGATTCAGTTAAATACTCAAATTATGGAAAAAAAAACAGGACCCGAAATTTCAAAATTTCTGAAAGTTGCAATTAAGTCTAAAACCATAAGACTTTAACCGCAGTATAAGGAATATTTTACTGAACCCATGATATGTTATTTAGATCGAGCAAAGTTGATTTTGGACCTCGAACTAAAGGACAGACTCAGTAGATATTTCACTATCAGTATTGTACCTATGAGTAAAAGTATAACGTAAAATGTTCCAAACTGCAAAGTAGTTTATAATTTAGTAAGTAGACGAACCAAATAAAATCACAATGAGCTTTAGCCGTTCTTGAGAACATAGGCCTACGTGACCAGAACCACGATTAACATTCGCGGATGTGATTTATATGAACTTCCTACATTACGTAACAATAACAATGCTAATAATTATTATTGGTAACTACTGGGAGTTGCATAAAATACCAAAATCGAATCCAGTAAGTATTTACCATCCGAAATTAAAAGAAAGACTTGAAAAATCACACTGACAATTTACGTCGGCGAAATAAATGTCACAGACCGTAAGAAGTTCACATTTCTGAACAATCTGACATTGACCGACATGTTCCATACGTGCTACTAGCGCAGACTGTACACGACATAATTATTTCTATGTAAGTAGAACTTCGTGTCTAAGAAGTATGATGACCGTGTAATAAATAGTGGGCGGTAAACCTTTTACACTGTACGATCCTAAAGAACCTGTATACGAGTAGTAAATACAAGGCTTCTTTACTATCCTAACCTAGCATTTTGATTTTAGAATGTGGTTATTGAAAAAGTCCTCACTCGAAATGTAAGAAGAGGTATGTACCTATGTGACACGTATTGATCAGATTCAAGATGTACTGAATAAGGCCAAATCAAAAAGCACCCGAAACCAACGTAAGTGCATGAAGAGGTTATTGAATGTAGAGGATTAGAAAGTTGTATGTTTAGACCGGGACACCTGGCGTGCCATAGTCTCTGCCTACCCCATTGGGAGACAGGCGTGAAGGTTTGTAAGTATGTGAATTATGGAGTACCTAATAATGATACATTGGTTATTAATTTATTAACGCCGATGTTACCAACATACTCGTAGTCTCGTACCGTTTTTTCCACATATTTTCAATTATGTGAACTTTTAAACGTCACATTGTCCATACTAATCTTAATCTTAGTCTATCAGTTCTATCACATAATTTACCACTTTAAAATTGAGAGAAAGGGGCGTTGACATACCCAAGATGCTATGGCCCGTGAACATATAGGAATGAACGGTCGGTCTTCACCAGGCTTGAAGAGCTGTTTCGTTTGGCCAAATAAAGGCAGTTGTATGCCAAGCCTGCTGACTGCCAACCTCCAATAGTGAAGAGCAATTAAAAGAGGAAGAAAGTAAACTGTTATTATAATATAGTGTTTTTTATTCAGCATATTTGGGCTAAACTGACTGGAAATCGTGTAAAATAAAGCCCTTTAACTAACTAAAAAACTATATTCTATCATATTTTATTGGGCAAAAAATGTAGCATGTCAATTTTATAACAAAAACTCTCTACAAAAACAACGACACTGTACTAGGCAGATAAGAAGTCAATCATGACCATTTGCACGACCATGAAGTTTCTGAGTATGGACAATGCTGACAGCGTGTAACAAATAGAATACACCTAGTTAGCACACTCGCTATCATCATCATTACATCCCGTCTATACAATGTTAAAGTTTTAAAGATTAATTCTGCTAGCTACCTAAATGGTAAGTGCCTATTTTTCTTTTTTTTGTATTGCAACCCGTGATTAAGACATTTAGATTTAAAACTTTTTAAACCATCAAAGATGGAATATAAAGTTAAATGACGAGAGGAAGGATTTTTTCAAGTTAGAAGAATTTAATTAACGGCCATGTAAAGGAAACGTTTAATTAGGTCTTTTCACCTATATATTAGGGTGAAAAAAGCATGCTCATATTATCATTTAGTTTAAAAAAAAAACAAAAGAAAATTTACAATAACTAGCTCATCTTTGCGTTTTCCTTTTAAGTTTTTAAGGCTTCCATGCAGGATTTTAGTCCGTATTCTCAGCATATTCAGGGAGCTTTAAATAAATTACCGTGATAATATTGGTTTCCTTATGATTCCGATTTTAGGGAGCATTTGATTTGAGAATTTATATGAAGCGCTCACCATCGGCATCGTAAGCAACGTAAACTAAGCGGATCATAGGCAAAATTAAATAGACTTTTCAATTGACATTTGTTTTTAATTTTTTAATTGCAGGAACGTCAGGTCGGAACTGTCGGAAGCAAGTGCCTTGACCGACGCGTGAGTGACCCCGCGGACTCCAACGACGTGCTAAGCGCAAGGTCGTCATTTTAACATGCGCAAATCAAAAGGAACCTTAAAGCTGCAGGCGCTTACGACGCTTCACGTTTCCTTTATATGGCAAAAACCATACAAACGACGTAATTACCAGGTTCTCTACCGTTGTTTATTTTAAACGGCAACAAAAATATAATCGGCCTATTAGGTAGTCTGGCTGAAATGTGTTTTACCGTTAATTGAAGCAGCGTGATGTAAACAAAGACGTAATGCTAGACCACTAGGCCAGCATAACCTCTTGTTTAATAGAGGTGCCCACATTTGCCAGGAAAATATGCCGGCTACACTAAATTTCCTAGTGAATATAAAGCGATTGAGGCATTCTTATAAGCGACCGCCAAGCATTAAATGTCGAACGCTCGGGTGTGCCTGTCCAGCATTGTTAGATCCCTCGAATTGTAGCAAATCGTACTTGTATCGCCGCAGTAAAAGTGCAGGTTTGGGCGGGTGCGGGGTTCGAGTCAGTGCAAGTTTGCTCAGACGCGGGGGTAGACTATTTGTAACTAAAACACTTTGATCATTCAGCTCGAACAGTTGCTCTGACATATTAATGGCTAGGTCACACTGCGGTGCAAATTGCCATGCTAGCGGGCAGAGTAAATTACTAAAGAATAGTTAAGTACTCGTTTCGTATTGTATGTGACCGTATAAAAAATTACAATTAACGAATACCAGTGGCATGTATTAAAGTAACCTGACACGTATTTCTCTTAAGGACTCGTTTTCCATCTAGACCAATAAATTATCAACTTGCGAGCTTATATGGTCCAGTCAGAGCATACAAACATCACTTTAGGGCCTGTATTTTCAACCTGGGCCATAACAAGAAGAAGAAAAAATAAAGATAAATTTATATTAGAGAAAATCAATAATGGCGTAAAGCAATCGCAATTTAACAGTGGTTTTATCATTTGAGACGTAAGGTAAAACTGACTAGTTTTACTCAGTAAACAATTAGGTACTTAGCTAAAAATAATTTAATTAAATTTTATGCTCTCACTTGAGATGTCTCTTTCCACCACGTTTAAACAACATTAAATGAAGATATTAAATAAGCTGTTCCTCCTTAGTCCCCAAGTCCTTTATAAAGGACAAAATATAAGATTATTGCAATGACATTTACGCTAATCACAAACGAGTGCGTTTTAAAAAATCCCATAACAAAATGAGCCTTTGCTTTGAGAGAGTCGCACAAAGTTACTCTATCCAACTCTTAATGTGACAGCTTCGAAATCCAGATCATTATTCAAACATAGTTTGTAACTAAATTTTACAAAATTTATTAGGAAGGTATAGGTTCTCCTAGGTACGTACCTACACTTATACCTAGTATCTAGATGTTGACGTTACCATAACGATTTTTAGGCAGATTGAATCGAAGGGATTACAAGTTCATAGCCATTATAATGCAGAGCAGTTCAGCAGCTTTCCATTGCAATTCAGCGGGGAAATGCAGCCGGTGTAATTAGAACGTTTGAGCCAGCCACAATGCAGGGTTTGGGTTAATGGGGGGTAATTAAGGTAATCATGTGTTATCAAATTTGTTTGATTAGTGTTAAGGGAATTTGATGAAGCTTGGTTGCCTATGATCATTCCTATGTAAAACGTCTTGATTCGAGATTGTATTTATTCAAATGGGCGCGAGTTAATAAGCTCTTGACCAGTTTTCCAGTTAAATATACCTTTTAAAGTGTTGTTAACATTTCAATTATAGGTACTTAGTAAGCGATTCATGTACCTAGATATTTTTGTATATTATAATTAATTAGGGGTAAGTAGCTTAGCAAAAAAAAAACATTATTTTTATTAACAGATTCCCTAAGTATGATAAATGGACACAGTTTTGTCCTTGGTCTGATACGTCCATGAATCAAATGTGATCAAATTGGATATTATCATTAAGTCCCAGAAGAAAATGGTAATTGCGACCAATATTTTAACAATAATTTCAGGCAAAACCCTTGACCTAAAGATGCTCCATATAACCACCGAGTCAGTCGGCCAGACAGAACCCTCAAGATCAATCTGAACCTCACCTACAAGTTCTTTATACTCTGAAGTAAAACCGAATTTGGAATATTATGTTCCATTAAGATAAGGTCAAGCGCAACGATCTTGTTCCACTTATTACGTTGTTTTAAACCTACAGGCGCTTAAACCTAATAGTAGTAATAGTAAAAAGAGAAAACACAGATGTTCTTTGTTTGTATGTTAGAGACGTTATTTTATGTTAGAATGTGTTGCTATACCTACCCGTGCTTTTATAACCGAGCTCAGTTTTCCGTTGTGGAGTATTTTCCTCGGACTCTTTCGTAAGGCTAATTCCAGGCGGCACATCCATAATGTAACAACATGTTCCCTAAAAAGACATCAATAAGGATTAACATAGGATTTTTTAAATCGCATTTCTCATCAAAATATGAAAATATCGTAAAAGACGACTTTTGGACTGCTGTCAACAATATCCATAATCAGAAACTTTATGTTTGTGCAATACTTATGTCAGGATTGAGTTCTTATTGGCCGGGCACTATAGTGCAAATATTACAAATCGTACCGCTGTGTTCATACAAATAATATCTATATTTATTTGTTTGAAGTGTCACTGTCTTCAAACAATCAAGAAAACATACGAGTAAGTATACGAGGGGTGCCTTTTAAGTTCTGTCGTTTGAAAAAACTAAAGACAATTTAAGTGTTAAATAGTATTTATTGTTTTTCAAGGTAATCACCGTGATATGTAATACACTTTTTCATTCGATCGAACCAGTTTTCGAAACACTTATTCCATTCCGAAGTCGGGGTCTCCAAAATGGCCGTTTTGTATGCCTCAACCGCTTCTTCAGGCGTCCGGTACCGTTGACCACGAAGTCGTTGCTTGGTTTTTGGAAAAGTGAAGAAGTCATTACGGCTTAAGTCTGGACTGTACGGCGGGTGATCCAAATTTTCGACGTTTTGTTCTTTTAAAAACGCAATTGTCTGCCGGGCGGTGTGCGAGCTAGCATTATCGTGGTGCAGTACTATACGACGTCTTGGGTTATTTTTTCGGAACTCGCCGATAACTTCTGGTAAACAAACAGTGGTATACCAGTCAGCATTAACTGTTTTACGATCTTCGAGCACGATGGTCGCAACGTGGCCACTTTTCGCTACAAACGTGGCGACCATTTTTTTCGAAGTGCTCCGGGAGCGTATTACTTTGGTCGGTTTTGGCTCATCTTGAAACACCCAAACAGTCGACTGCTGTTTAGAATCCGGATCGTAGGCATATATCCACGATTCGTCACCACTGATTTATTTATTTATTTATTTATTAAGGATATCAACAGCACATTACAATTCATAAAAGCAGTAAATTAACAAGACAATAGTGCCAATTAGTAGTGTGTGTGTGTGTGTGTGTGTGTGTGTGTGTGTGTGTGTGTGTGTGTGTGTGTGTGTGTGTGTGTGTGTGTGTGTGTGTGCGCGTGTGCGTGTGCGTGTGCGTGTGCGTGTGCGTGTGCGTGTGCGTGTGCGTGTGCGCGTGCGTGTGCGTGTGTATGTGTGTGTGAGGCTCACGAACGGAAACTATTAACAACTGCCGATTTGAAAGATGCTTTGGACAGGAAAAATAGATCCAAATGGTTGAACTTTTTGTTATACAAATTAGCCAAACGTAACATTAGGGAATTTAGGGCATATTTGGTATGAACGAAAGGGACGTGAAACAGTATACTCTTAGAGTGACGAGTACGAAAGATTGGCGTATTAAAAGTAAGTTTTGCTGTAAGCGCTGGATTGTCTAACCGGGCATTGGCAATGTCATGCAGCAGGCTCATGTCCGATAGTTGCCGACGCTCGTGCAAGCTAAGTAGGCCATACCGCTTGCAGGCTGACTCGTAACTGAGGTTCCTCTCTCTTGATATAAAATTAAGATGTCTAATAAAAATTCGTTGAATACGTTCTACCATTTCAATATATGTTATGTATTGAGGTGACCAGATTGTGCTGGCATACTCTAGAGTGCTGCGAACGTAAGCAGCATACACCACTTTTAAACAAGCGACGTCTTTGAATGGTTTACATACGCGTATGACAAAACCCAAGCTTCTGTATGCACGGTTAACTACATTGTCAACATGCTTCTCAAATGTAAGCTTAGAGTCAAGGATCAATCCCAAGTCGCGTGTTGAGGAAACACGTTCCAGAGGATGTCCATCAATGCTATAGACAAAATGGATTGGATGAGGACTACGTGTGAAAGAAATCAGTACACACTTTGATTTATTTATATTAATTCTATTAGCTTTGTAGTATTCCGATAACCGATTAAGATCATTTTGAAGCGTTAAACAGTCTTCAACCTTGTTGATATCAATAAATATTTTTTTGTCATCCGCGAATAATAGAAACTTAGAACTGCAGAAAACCGTGTAGATGTCGTAAAGGTAAACTCCATACAGTAGCGGGCCTAAAATTGAATCTTGGGGCACTCCTGAGAAAATGGATATGAAGTTGGATTTGTAACCTCCCAGAATAACTGCTTGTTGCCTATAAGACTTAATCCATCTGAACAAGTCACCTCTATGTCCTAACCGATATAATTTGCGAAGCAGGATGATGTGATCTACCCTGTCAAAAGCCTTCTCAAAGTCAGTGTAGATCACATCAACCTGCCTGCGCTGATCCATTTTGCGGAGAGCATAATTAATGAATTCTACGAGATTGGTAGTCGTGGATCGACACTTGTAAAATCCATGCTGTTGAGGAGGAATGCCTCTGGATAAGACCGGATAAATCACCTCATGCACCAATTTTTCAAAAACTTTAGCAAACACATTTAAAATCGAAATTGGCCGGTAGTTATGAACTTTTGTTTTGGTGCCCTTTTTGTGTATTGGTAAAATGTGCGCCTCCTTCCATTTATCGGGAAATAATCCTAAAGACAAAGATTTATTGTACAGTATACTAAGAGGGAGGCAGAGACTTTTTGCGCAGTGTACAATGAAAAACGACGGTAAGCCGTCGCTGCCTGCGCCACTGTTAACATCTAAGCGCTTAATGCACTTTAGGACAGTATCAGGTCTAATTTGAGTTGAGCTAATTATGCTTCCGTCATCACAAAAGGGCGGTGCCAAAGGTTCATTCGGATAAGAGGGAGCCGGAGATTGAAACATAGATTCAAAAAAGTTACTAAATGCATCACAAATGCCAGGACCATCTGAGAAAATTACACCATCATGCTCAAGAGACCGAGGATACGAGGACGCCTTGCGTCTAGCTTTAACGAAAGTCCACAGGCGCCTGGGATCCGACTTAATACTACATTGGATATTCACAACATAATTTTTATAACATTCATTCTCTATAAATTTTTGTCGCTTGCGCAACAAGGAAAACTCTGCATAATCACGTGGATTATGATAAAGCTTCCACTTGGAATGGGCATTAGCTTTTTCTTTAATAATTTTGATGAGCGCTTTACTATACCATGCAGGGTACCTGTTTTTGTTGTTATTAATATATTTTAGTGGCACAAAATTTTTGATAGCTTTATTAATTACGTCATAGAATAACTGAATATCTTCGTCAATTGTCACACCAGTAAAGAGCTCAAACCAATTTGTTGCATTGAAATAACTACTGATAATGTCATAAACGTGTTTAGAGTCTCCTCGGTTGAATTGCCGCAGAGTTTTGCCCATCTAACGCGAGCCGTTTTTTGGTCTTCACTAAGTAAATGTGGTATCCAGCGTGAGATCAATTTTTTTACACCTAAGTGATCATGCAATATATTTTGAACACTGGTCCCTGAAATGCTTAATGAAGCTTCTATCTCGCGGTATGTCGCATGGCGATCTTCGACGATCAGTTGCCGTACAGCATCAATGTTTTCCTGGGTTACAGCTGTTTTTGGTCGGCCTTCACGATGCCTATCACTAAGACTAGAGCAACCACGTTGAAATTCCAAATACCAACGTTCCACAGTCCGGATGCATGGTGCTTCATTTTTAAAAACCGTAGTCAGCTCTTCAAAGCACTGAAGACGCGTTAAACCCCTTTTAAAGTTGTAAAATATTATCGCACGTAAATTTTCCTTCGAAATTTCCATTTTCACAACCGACTTGTCAACTTTGAACCGACGCTGTACTAAAACGAATCGGCCGATCTCGAGACATTCTTTTGTTTTTGAATTCTAAATTCAAATATTTTAAGATGATACTAGTTTCTTTTTTAATAATCACGGGAGTTTTGCAAACGACAGAACTTAAAAGGCAGCCCTCGTATGATACTTTTTGTCACTTGAAGTAAAGCTCCACACGTTCCTAAAATTGGGTGGCATATAGCCTAAGCCCCAAATAACATAAACCAATTATAGACTAGGAAAGTTAAGAAGATCTCTAAAATTACGGCATTTTGAAAAAAAAACTAAAACGCCCCTATGCAACACTTTACTTTTTACTCTTTTTTACTAGACTGCGCGACGCAAAGAAGAGTAATGTGTATTTATATGTAGGTGTATATTATTATGTATACATAGTCAGACCCTATGTTGCACCGCCACTACAATGTCTGCTTTGCCTAAAGGTTAACTAGTAGAGAATGACTTGCGGCATTAAGTTCGCCTTTTGTAAAATTAAGACAATTCTTTTGTGCAATAAATATTAAATAAATAAATAATCAGCCTATACATATATGTATTTATGTATGTTTGTTCCTTTGTGGCGCTTTAGAAACGGGCGATGGCCGATTTCGATGTTCTTATGTCAATAGATTTGTCTTAATCTTGTAAGTGTCACTAAAAATATGTCAGTAATAATAATTCAATATGAAGCCAGACGCCACATTGTGAAAAAGAAAAAAATAAAGTCCACGAACTATGACAAGTTGCACATTGAATAGGTATTTAAAAACCTTCTTAGATTTAGGTTTCTTTCATAATTTTTCATTTCGAATGATCATTGATAATTTAGGATTTAAAACGATTTAACGGTCCTGATATTGTGCTGGGGTGTATTACTGTACATTAGTTTTTCGGGTCATTTAAGTCTTAGAATAAATAAACGTTGCATTCCATTTCATCTTCGCGAGTAAAAATTGAGTTAATACTAAAATAAGTCATATAGCGTAAACAGCAGGGTATACAATGCTGCAGAAACTTCAACGAGCTCTTCATCCATTTGACCTTCGATTTAATTGAGCAATTATTTTTTTATTAGGAAATAATCTGTTCTTATTCACACGCATACAGGTAAACGAGCGTCGACGCTACAAGTTACGATAAAGATCGATTTAATTACTTCAGCGTTGCAGTTCTTCTTTTGTTAACTGGATTGAGTTGGTAATAATTGCTGTACGGTTTGCTTTTTGTTTTGTAAGTATGAGGTTATTGCCGTAGAGGCCTTTTTTTATTAAATCTAAATAGTTCGTCAAATGGTTTATACTCACTAGCGACCCATTAAATGTTCATTTGTCAAAATGTAACCATGCCTAATTCATTTCGCAAAAAGTTGCTTCTACGAAATATCCCATTTACAAAAGCGGATATTTTGTAGAAGAGTTGTTAGCAAAAAGGACGTTATAGGTACGAATGTGAAATTTTGCAAAGAGGAAGTTTTGCTAACATAAAATATAAAGGTACGTACCTAAGTATTATCTATCTAAGTAGGCTCCTTATTTGTCTAGTTACGAGTATACGAAGATTAAGAAGATTTTGTGGTTGAAAATCCCTCCAAAATACAACAAAAAATAAACTTAGTTTTTCATATTAACTACAACATATTCAAAAATCGTGAACTTCGGATATGATTTAGGGGGTGAGGACGTTATCGCCAGGAGCTAAATTTGTAGGGTTTTTTTTGACAACTACGCGTAAGCAGTAATTCCACCCTAGCGTAAAAAGCAATATGGTTTCGAGATGAGAGATGGCTTTAAAAAAGTACTTAGAATATACTAAAGGTATACTAAAACTTTGTACTTAATACTTTTAGGCTTCACCGACAAAATAATAAAAGAAGCGCCACCATGCATTTTTGTTATTACATTTTGAATGTAGGTATGCAGGTCAACAGCTGTGATGCGAATGGTCGAGGAAGTGCACTCGATTTCATAACCGAAAGCGTGGGTAACAGACATACGAACAATGGTGTAAATACATATAATATAATGCACATTAACTTTCGTACTCTCGTATTAATGCGTCATACAGTTCTACTATGTATACAAATACAAACATTACCTCGTATTATCTCACCTAGTTTTCAAGTGTTACGTTTCAATTTGGGGCTAAGTACATAATATTTTTTCCGTGAATTTGTCAGCGTAGTAGGTATTCCTTCTTTTAAGCAGTTTAGCTTAGGGATAAACAGTAGCTAATGTCATTCTAGGACCGTCAAACTATCCGTGTAAAAATATTACAATTAATAGTAATTTTATTTTATACTTTTTAGTGACCAAAATATGCTGTTATGTAGTCCAACTTCTCAATTATCAAAAACTATACAATAGGTATTTCAAGCTCACTGCAAGCTACGCTGCGTGAAAGTCATAGTGCATTTAAAGCATTTTTTTTATCATAGTCACTCAACTATCTTAATCGAGATATCTTATCGCGACCCTTAAAATAGATCCCATGAAGGAGTTCCGGTAGCCACCTGTGGTCCTCATCATCAGTTCCACTTCATCAATCTCTCTTGCTTTTTACTGAAAATAACAAAATCGCTATTCGCATGTCTAAAATATTCGAGGAGTTTCCTCAATTCCTCACAGATTCCCTGATCAGATACTGATTTGGTGACAATGGGACCATTATGAGCAGACAAAAAACAAAAAAAAGTCTAAATTTTTAAATCGTTCCACTGTCGAATTGAGAACCTCCTCCTTTTTCTAAGTAAGTTGAAAACATTACATAACATAAAGGTAAGAATTATTATTTTTGGGTCAATTAATAAAAAAATACATCCTTATCTTGTAAAGCTTGAAGTAGGTATGGCTACATGCTTATATTTTGTTGTATGTAATGCGCAGAGGCTCAGGGCATGTTTACGGAGACGCGGAGCGTCGCGCGTGGCGTGCGGCTTGGCGTTGTGCAGCGCACCGCGTCATCACACGCGCATACACAAACATATGGCAATGTACGGTGTTGTTTATAAAGATGCGGGGCGTGATGCGGGGCGTAGAGAGTAGCAGAGTAGCGGTGTCCGCTACATCGGCGGCGGCCTCTCGAGCGTGTAGCGGAGCGCGCGGCGGAGCACAAGACTGTCAGAAGGTTCCGCCGCGGGCCCCGCTGCGGGCGCAGTGGTGGGAACCGCCGTTATTGACGCGGGCGACGCTGCGTGCAACGCGACGATGCCATCCGCGGGCTCCGCCGCAAGTAACGCTGTATTTGAAGCAAACGCGCGTAAAACCGCTTCTCCATAAACGCTTTTATACAACGCCATATGTTTGAATTGTGCAGACCGCGCCGCCCAACGCTACGCGTGACGCCTCGCATCTCCGTAAACAAGCACTCAGTCCGTTTACACGATAAAACGCTGGCTAAATATTTCCGTTCGTTTCCGATCATTTACAACAGCACTCCGCAATGAAATGATTCATACTGTATTGAAGTTAGTTGCAAGAGATATTTACTTGCTTGACTTATTAACATAAATCAAAAAACCATCTAAGCAACTGAAGTTACCTTCTCATAATATCAAGACTTGCGTCCGCACTCAGTTATTAAATTAATGATGATTAAGTCTTTCCTTAATCACGTTTTTTCAGAGACAAGTTTTAAAAAGGAACGAGATACTCGTAACTGTCTTTAAACTAAAATGTCCCCGAGTACGGCGCGGTTAATCGTATTCAATGGGTTAACTATAGGGTGGCAGAGCGGGTAAAATGCCACAGGCCCCCGGCAAGAGGGGGCCCCGGGCTCCGAAGTCCGTGGGTATAGGAGGAACCTAAAATTTCTTCCAAAAAAAAAGAACATGAAGGAAGAGCCTCATCCGATGAATTTGCCACGGACCTCAGATTATATACTCGTATTTACGCTACTGGTCATGCTAAAGGGTTCCAAAGGCGTACTTTAGTACGTTCCCATATATTTAGTACCCTCTGCTACTTCTTAAATAAATATAGTTTTCATTTGAAGTCCCGGATAACAAGCAACTTACGAAACGGTCTTAGAAACCAAAAGTTACAAGTGTCATAATTAAACGTAAAACATGGCTGGACTTGACTTGTTATATATATATTTAGATCTAAATATTGTGTTCCTATTTTTATTCTTATTTGTTCCGGCCTCTTGCCAATATTCACGCTAAACTAATTATGTTTGTAAAAAAATTGAATTGAAACTTCTTGCTGTTAAAAAGCTATTATCATATTGTAGTTCCTAATTATTTCATCAGAACAGTACCTACGATAATATTATTTCAGCGTATAAAGGAAAAGCAATTACGAGGTTTAAATGTTAGCCTTTTGTACGTTATAATATATGTAAGTATGTTTGATTATTGCTTCTTATGACGTTTTTCACGTAGTAACGTTTAAGTTTTGGTGTCGGGACAACTTTTTGCAGAACTAATATTCGAATCAGACGGTCATTTACCGTGGTTAATTTCAAATTGGCGTGGCACCATGCAATTGTAATTAGTCTCGAGTCGCAAATTATTTTGCCTTGTTTTTCTTAACTTGGCTAACTCAGGCTTCGAGATTATTCGACCAGAACAAGGTTACCGGATTTGCTGTAATTTTATATTTTATAGCCGATTAAAGTAATTTTGGGTAATCTATTTAAAAAATTGTGAGTAGCCGGGATGTGCATTTCACTTTATTATAGGTACGAGTGTTATTAACTTTGTTTAATTCTTCAGATTCGTATCAATGGGTAGGTACAGTCAACCGCATAAATAAGTTATCATTTATGTACCTTAACTTAACGCTTTAAATCGTTTCACAATTTTGTATGACATTTCAAACACGACGTTAAAGTGACAAGGTACATAAATGATAACCTATTTATGCTGTTGACTGTACACTGAACTAATTTGAATCATATGCCAAAATGGAACTCTGTCCAAGACAAATAATATTTCAATTCTTAACAAGTCTCTTACGATTTGATTCATTACGTCACTTTGACATAGTTCCATAGTGGCCTTTTCAATTCAAATTGGTTAACTGTACACCTACCTATCTATACATATAATAAAGCCGTAGAAGGTTGAAGACATTGGAAAAAAATGAAGTCCCTTGAAATGAATAATATTACACGTATGAATAGTTTTTGGAGTTTTTGTCTGTTTGTATGTTTGTTTATACGCGCATCACGTGAAAACGGCTGTATGGATTATATGCGGACGAATCACGAACGGGTTGAAATCTCCGGCTGGCCAGGCTGTTGAAATTATATTGATTTTATTGATCGACTTTAAAAAAGGAGGAGGTTCTATGTTCCACTGTATGTATTTTTTTTATGTATGTTCACCTATTTCTCCATCAATTATGGTTCGATTTCAAAAATGCTGTTTTTATTTGATACGTGTCATACTCCCGAGGTGGTCCCATTGTCACCAAATTTTAATCTGATGAGCCCCATTTATGAGGAATTGAGGGCACTCCTCAAATATTAGAGCCAATATAGCAATTTCAGTATTTTTTGTAACAAGTACAGCATTTACATTCAGAAAGTATCATTTGGTGAAGTAAAACTGATTATGAAGACCACAGATGACCAACGGAACTCCTCAACGGTACCTATTTCAAGGTTGGCGATAAGATATCTCGATTAAGATAGTTGAGCGACTATAACAAAAAACATTTAATTATTTAAATATGACTATGACCTTCCCGCGGCGTTGCTTGCCGCGAGCTTGAAAAGTTTTAAAATTTAAAATTTCATCTTATCTAAGAAGTGGGACTACATAACAGCTTATTATGATCACTAAAAAGTATAAAATAAAATAAATGTTTTAAAAAACAGAATACTGCCTTCAAAAACGCAAAAAATAATGACGTTACCCTTATGTTACTTGCTCGATCTCGACAGAAGGCAAAAGTACGGGCTGGAGCTACAGCACTAAGGAATGACCACACTGAGCGACGGAGAAAGCTCTTTGTTATAAGGCATAGCTGTACTGTCTACACGTTGTGTCCACTTGGTTGTTTTAGGGCCGGTTTATGAGCATTGGTTCAGTAAAAGAATTAAATTTGTGACTCACCTAAGGTTCAAAGTCAATCTGACATTCTACAACAATAAGGTTGAGTTTCCTTTAAGTTACAAATGACTTTGTATCTCTAATGACATTGACGAATTCAAGCATTTTTTTTTTAAATGGGTCTTGTGCCCGTGACCCTATCTTCACTACTAATAATAAAAAGTTTCTGCCAAAATTTTTTTTTGGATCAAGCTTTTGTTGCTGACTGTACTTTTTTTGCACAGTCATTTACTCGTCAAGACGATTCTAACGAGCCCTTACACGACGGGTTTATCATGTGTAATTTAGGAATTCATCTGGCCACCCTGAGTCTTCATCATCAGACCAGCTCGATGGTACTATGTTATTGTATTGTCATCAGAACTAAAGGTATATGCAAATTTTCAGCTTCATCGGAAACCGGAAAGTGGGTCAAATTGAACTAGCAAGATTTGACCTATACATAATATATGCAAGTTAAATAAAAGCTTGTAAAAAAAAGTTTCCGCGTTTTTTAAAATTCAACGAACAACAGGGTAAATTAAAACGGGGCAAGAGCATGTCGGACCATCATGTTCATTGTAGGTTCCTTCGCCGTTACTACAAGCGCAAAAAACTATCTCGAAAACAACAAGTCGGCACGAATTTTCTATATAGAGTTACTTAATGCTGTCTAAGATGATTTTTGGATTTATTCGCATTTTATACACTTACGCAGAAAGTCGACGGGTGGTTTGGCCCTCCGGGCCAGCTGAAGAACTAACATAGCCTAAACCTACTATTTATGGCAATATATAAGGGGTGCCTTGGGTCTGGAATTGAAATCACTACATAGGTATTATAAAACAAAGTCGCTTCCCGCTGTCTGTCTGTACTTATGTATGCTTAGATCTTTAAAACTTCGCAACAAATTTTGATGCGGTTTTTTAAATAGATAGAGTGATTTAAGAGGAAGGTTTATATGTATAATACACGCATAATATAGTAGAGTTATACTGATAATTTTAGAGGTTTCTAATGTGATGTCGTAAAAAAACACTTTTTTTTGCGCTTACATTGCAAACGCTGGCTAAACCTTACGAGATATATCAAAATAATGCACTGAAGAATTGCAGTTCTTCAAAAACACTAAAGAAAAGTCCGCGGTGGCATATGTTAAATCTCCTAAGATTGACTCACGGTAACCATTATTATCTTTAAAATTTTATTAAAAAATATTAGGTTATTTGCGAAGCCATTTTCTCCAATTCAGTATTTATTCTTATCCAGATAAATACGTTAGTTACATTGGGCATTTAATGTAGATTAAAACTGTCCCGTACACTATATTATTTAAATAAATACTTTAGAAGATATGGCATATTCAAAATTACCCGCAATAGATACCGCTTACAAGGCAGCCGATGTTCACCACTCATGTGCGAAATTTAGTATATGTACGATATAGCGCCTACACCTATAGACCTATGCGTACGCCACCCGTTTGAGTTAGAAAAATGACATAAAAAAAATATACAGAATTCGAGAAATTACTCAAATTGCCTTCATGTTCCGTGAAATGGTGTGGAAAGTCATCAAGAAAATAAAACTTTAAAAAATATGGTATTACATTCACCGATAAGCACATTTATGTTTGACCAACAATGGTCAAGTTATAATGGCCTTTTTCGTAACGTCTGTTTTAATATATTATCCTTTTCTGATTTCGTGGTGATGTCCGGCGTTGTTTCTAAATAGATTTTAACACTATTCCTTAACAGTGTTAAAAGCGGGGTGATAGTTTGTAGTCAGTTTGGTTTTTTTTTGCCAGGTCAATGAATACTCAATACTCAATACTTTATTGCAATCAATTATTATTTTATGAATGGTAGCATCTAAAAAAGTGCAAGGTCCAGGATTATAAAATAATGGCCTATAAAACCGATTGCGGATAACTTTTTTCCCAAATTATTATCATAGATATTGCTGACGATATGACAGATGCTGGTTAGTAACAAGGCCATCGGGAAATATCCATAAGGCTGAATCATTTTCCGCCTCCCGTCTTGTGTATTCATATGACTGTTACACTTGTCGGCTAACTTGCGGTTTACACGTTTAATTACTTCAGTTCATAATTATTTCCTTCGAGTTAATTGTAACCTTGAATCGTCTATAGAAATATTCCATAGGCAGTTATGATAAGGGTGTGACCGAAAAGTTAACGTTATAAATAACTATATGAAAAGCAAGCTTTAAAAAACCGACTGCATTTTTTATACTTTCGTCGATATACCTACATATGTTAATAATGTTCATTTGGCCATTGTTTTTATTTCAATTTTAACAGTTTAGGTATCCTATGACACTCTCGCTGCGAAGACGAATCCAATGATACCTCATTTGTCAAAATCGTCCAAGCCGTTTTTGCTGTAGCGGGGAACATAGAACTGGACATACATACATACATGATGGTGAAAAACATAACCCTCGTTTTTGGCTCCGCCGCAGTCGGGTAAAAACATTCGATTTAAACCAAAGAAGAAGGAGAATTTTCGTATATTTGGTGTAAATTAAAAAAACTAAATAATATAATGGAAACCAGTGGGATATTAAATTATAATAAATACTTAGAACTATTGATTTGAACTATATATAAGGTTTAACTTCTTTCTTATTTCTCGTAGACCCACTCCGTAATTCTGTGGCCCTAGACAAGATGCTGAGCGAGATCGTTATCATTGTCAAAAATGTATAGGGTTGACGCAAGCTTATATTTGGAACAATTAATTACTGATTATAATAAGTTTTTATTTTCATTATAGGTATTATTGGGCTAGCTATACAGAGAGGTAATGCAGCCAGTGTCATAGGGACCATGGCGCGAGCGGACCTGCTAGAGGGGGTGATCTTTTTAAAGTGGTGATTATTATTTATATCTTTTATATTTGAGTAGCTTACTTTTATTTTAATTTAAATACGTTTAGTTTTAATTGTTAACCGACTTCATTAATTGTATTATTGTTGAATTCTGTAAATAAAAGTGTCATTATACTCATTATTATTGATAATTAGAATAAAACAAAATATGCAATCTTGATAATTATTGCATATGTTTTTATTTATTTTAATAATTGTACTAAATGTATGTTATATCATATCACTAGCGACCCGCCCTCGCTTCGCTTCGGTTAAAATAAGTTAAAATAATCCAAGTTCATCTGGAATAATATACTTTTCAAATTATAGATAGGTGCATTATGCATAGAGGTTTTATTTCATGACGATTTTAGAAAGACGTCCGATTTTGCGAAATTGAGTTTTTGATGCCGTTAGATTTTAAATTCAATTCAAATCATGACTGCCAGCTTTCACAGAATATCTCTATATACAATGTTTACAGCGGATTTCTCATTACACAATACAAACAAATTTTGCCTGGAAGTGACGCGCGAAAGGGCTACATACCTCTATGGGAAAAACACTCAACGCTCAGGCCTAGTAGCATGGCTGCGTCAATATCGCTCGTCAAATGTGGATAAAGCATCCGTCGTCACTCTCGTACTTATTGACGTGTCAGAAGGTGACGGATGCCTTATCCACACTTTGTCACGCGATAAACGCAGCTATATTAGGCCCACCGGTCTAAGCCCGCAACTTTGAATGTTTGACCTTGTGACTTGTAAATTGTCATTGCAGTCGTTTAAACTGGAAAGTATGGAATCCGGAGAATTAAAACGACTTTTCCAGCCGCAAATCCGGTCAGTATTGTGCACTCTATTATCAACGTTTTTAAAGATGTTATTTGGGTGGATTAAGATTCCGTTGTGAAATAAAAGGACACCTTTCTTTCAAAACCAATTTATGCGGGACGATCCAGAAGGTTGTAAGGAATTGAGAAATTGCGTTGGGAAATGGATAACCTCTTCCAGGTCAAGCACAGTATCTACAGAGTAGTATGTTTGTGTCGGTGCATTGATTTTCTATACCTACTTGACTATTAGTTGGTGATAAAAATAAATGTTTAAAAAAACAAAAAAACCGCCTTCAAAAAGCAAAAAATAACTTCTTTAAAATGGTAGGTAAATAGGTCAGTCCAACTGAAGTCTGCTTTTGGTTAAAATATTGTTGGACGCCGACTTCAGTTGGACTGACCTATTTACCTACCATTTTAAAGAAGTTATTTTTTGCTTTTTGAAGGCGGTTTTTTTGTTTTTTTAAACATTTATTTTATTTTATACTTTTTAGTGATCCTATTTATGCTGTTACGTAGCTCCACTTCTATATACTAATAAGAAACTATTGAACATTTCAAGCTCGCCGCAGACAACGCCGCGGGAATGTCATAGTCATATTTAAACCTAAATGTGCTTCGTCATAGTCGCTCAACTTCCTTTATCGAAATATCTTATCGCCACCCTTGAAATAGGTACCGTTAAGGAGTTCCGGTGGCCATCTGTGGTCTTCATCATCAGTTCCACTTCACCATATAGTACTTTTCAAAAGAAAATGCATGAGTTACAGTGAAAAATACCAAAATCGCTATAGGTCTGCCTATAATATTTGAGGAGTTCTCATGATTTCTCCATGATCCCATCATCAGATCCTGACGTGGTGACAATGGGACCAACTAGAAAGTATATCTATTCGCACAACGAAAAAATTTTTCAAATCGGTCCAGTGGTCTTCGAGTAATCGGGGAACATACATAAAAAAAAAAAAAAAAAAAAAAAAAAAAACATCCCGACGAATTGAGAACCTCCTCCTTTTTTTGAAGTCGGTTAAAAATAGCTCTCTCCTTAGTACAGTCTTAGAATTAATATTATTAATTTCGGAATAAACATTGTCGACTAATTATTTTACTAAAAACGCAAAGGTTCTCATTTTGAAGATTAATGCTCCTATTATCTTGGGGCTTCTGTCCATTTCCTCTTTTGAGCAACGACTCTGCAAAGAGCCGTTTTCATACGTGCAGACAACGAAACTCATATTTGTTTTGAGTTCTAATCTATGTTACGCGTAATTTTGAATCTGCCATATATTTTAAAGTATTTATTTAAATAATATATTGTACGGGACAATATTAATCTACATTAAATGCCCAAGGCAACCAATGTATTTATCTGGATAAGGTTAAATACTGAATCGGACAGAATAGCTTCGGTAATAACCTAATATTTTAAAATAAAGTCATAAACATAAAAATGGTTACTGTGAGTCAATCTTAGGATATAGACATATGCCATCCAGGACGTTTCTCTAGTTTTTTTAGAGAACTACGATTCTTCAGTACATTATTTTGACACATCTCTTAAGGTTTAGCCAGCGTAAGCTATGTAAGGGACCGAAAAACGATTTTTGACGGCGTTGTAGGAAAACATTGAGTTTTCTCAACTATATTAAAACTTAATTAGAATGAAATGTACGTATAAACCATCAAGAATAAATTCCCTAAATGACAGTGAAAACCGTATCATAATCCGTTGCGTGGTTTAGGAGTTAGCGGAGGAACAGGCAGACAACGCGAAGCGACTTTAATTTATACTATTTAGTCATATCATATCACATGGCATTGTTCGAAATAAATGTTATACAAAATATTTTTTTGATAAATTAGTGTTATATGTATAACTTGATCGTTAAATATGCTATCAAATAAAATTAACATTTTATTTTTATCCTAAGCGTTTGTTATATATTTCTTTAGATAGTTAAATGAAATTATGCAAAAAGTGTTTCTTTAGACTGATTGAAGCGCAGGAGGATCGATACTACGTATACGCATATTACGCATAAACGCCCTATAAACGTACAGTCAAGGAATTTCATTTGTGACCCACCTTAGGTCCAAAGTCAATCTGACATTCTACAGCAATAAGGTTGAGTTTCCTATCAGTTACAAATGACTTGGCATCTCTATTGACAATGTCATCTTCAAGCAGATTTTCTTTGAAATGGGTAGCAAATTAACTTCCGTGACCGTATATTAGTTAAAGTATGCTTTGTCAAATTCTATCGGATGCAAATGTCACAATGACAGATCAGGACAAAGCATATTTTAACTATAAATCGTTTATGAATAAGAGGGTGAATGTTCTGTAGCATTTCTGCAAATACAGGGATCAAGTTTACGAGTATTTCAGTAAGACTGAAATCGACGAAGGACTGGATTTGTTGTATTAAAAAATAACAAATGTTATTTATGCTAAAGTATTATCATTTAATGAAACTGGCTAAGTTTTTTGTTAATAATTTCCAGTTAGACACTGTGGGATTAATTTCAAGGTAGGATTATAGTACGGGAGCCCACGACATTAAACCTAGTTCGATAAGACCACCAGATGATATATACATATATATTTAGTCACGTCATTAAGCGGATTGTGAAGCGCCGCTAAAATCGTGTAGCTGTAAAAAAAAATCCATACAAAACTAGCTCCGGGCAAAAACGTTTCTCACCCCCTAAATCAAGTCCGATTTTCACGATTTTTGAATATGTTGTAGTTATTATAAAGGGGTGCCCTCTATTTCGCCGATTTTTTTTACGCCGAATGTATAGTTCCACCGAATTTTGTTTTCGCATAATTTTTCTCCTGCTTAAACGGAAAATAATTTTTAATATGTTTTGTGTAATCCTGTTAGAGTAGAGTAGGTTAGGTTAGGTTTATTTTATAACATTTCAAAAAAGTCAAAGGTAAGGTAAGTAAGGTAGGTAAGTAGAATAACAATTATGCGAAATTAGTATTCTGCGAAATCATACATTCGGACAATTTATGATTACGCGAAAACAAGGGGAACCATTATAAAGACCTAGGTCTGTACGTTTCTGTTTTTTGTTTTTTAAATCTATTTTGTTCTAAGAAATATTTTCTTGGAAAAGAAAACGTACATAGTTTTTCATGATATCTACAAATTATTCAAAAATCGTAAAAATCGGACGAGGTTTAAGGGGAGAGAAACGTTTTCGCATTCTGTATGGAGATTTTTAACTTCACAATCCTCTTAATGGAGGAACGCGAAATGGCAATGTTGCAATGCAAAATCTCTGGCAGACTTTTTTTATAAGTCCGATGTCTAGTATCATATGACTCCCAAGTTTTGTTTGTTCCTCGGAACAGGGGAGGGGTAGGGTAGGACAATGCAGTGCTGCAAGCCCCCCTGATTGGCCTAATCAGTAGCAGCAGCATGATAAGCGACGCCTCGTACTTAAGTGTATAGTATGACTGATCATCAATTTCTGATGATGCGATTGAAGGTCACCCTCCGTGCAGCCAGGTTTTTTGCATTGCGGGATCGCCATTTTGTGTTCCCCCACTAATGACGTGACTAATTATATATATATATATATATATCATCTGGTAGTCTTGTCGAACTAGGTTTAGTGTCGTGGGCTCTTAGACTATTAGTACAGAACTTTAAGTTATCAAAGTACAGACCAACACATTTTTTTTTACTTGAATTCAAAAGTAAGCTCGTAAGCTCTTTTTTTTTGGTTTTTATCACCTTCTATTATGTGTCAGAGATTAATAATTTGAGAGTAGAGTCGTATTTGTTCGAGCACGAACATTTCAATCATACTGCACGTCTAATTACTATTTGAAATGTGTTCGGAACCTATCCTATACGAAAGTCAACGACAATGTTAACTTGCTATCAAATTTCAGTACTTAATCATATATATCATACGGACACGACACGCGGCGCCTATACCAAATACTATACATAATTTCTCGATGACAATAAGTTAACTTTACGTGATTGAAGGTAAAAGTTCGTTTATGGGGTACGGTCCCAGCAACTAGTAAGTATTACCATCTAGATATTATTATTATACGTGGGAGTTAAAATTCTACATTTATAAAGCCAGCCCAGCGCGTGTTGTTACAGAGACGTCGGTTCATAAATAATAGATAGGTAGACACTACCCCCCTTACTAATAAACGTTGAGTAACGGTGGTATAGCTATACAATGTTTTGTCCTTATCTGTCATTGTGACATTTGAATTTGACGGATAAGGACAAAATATTGTATAGCTATACCACCGTTACTCAACGTGTATTAGTAAGGGGGTACATGTATTAGTTCAAGTATTTAACTTTTTCTACTGGCGTACAATAAACCGCTAATACTGATGTCGTTAACGGTATCAGAATACCACCTACACCTAGTGTAACCGAAGCGGGAAAACAATACTATAATGAGCGTTGCCATGGTAATAACAGTTCTATAATAATTATTATAGCATTGTTATTACCATGGTTACGGCCATTCCGGATATCAGTCTTGGCCTTTAAAAATATTTTAATACCAATTACAATTATTTGTTATGTTATTTGTTATGTGGTTACCATGGTTACGTCCAATGGATATCTATTGACAATTTATGACAAAAGTTGGAAAGCTAAACGAAACGCTATTTTGTTGATAGAATGGCGTTTCGTTTAGCATTCCAACTTTTGTCATAAATTGTCAGAACTGTTTTTAGTAAGTATTAATGAAATTTGTTAACATTTACTTTACAATAAAATTCACAAACTATTATCGCCAATCGGAATAATGAAAATGAGTTTGCTGACGAGTAATTTGTTCTAGCAGAAAAATCGAGTAAAGTTAACGATGGTTTATTTTTGTCATTATCATTTTAAGCTTGTAGAAAAAGTTATGTATGCAACGATTCATAATAATAATAAGCTCTTAAGTTACTCGTGCCTTATGAAGCTTCATTATGTACTAGTTACATAAATAACTATTAAACTAAGTACATTAGATCAGCTCTTAATTAATAGTATTAGACGTATTTATTATGTATTATCAAATGGGTTTATATGTGCCAAATTCAGCTTGATCGAATAACCGTAATATTTACCTACCTACTTAATTATAAATTATATTTATGATTGTATTGCTAAACACGAATAATGGTATCGCTAATGGTTTTATTTTTTAATATTTCCGTGAACGTCCGAAACGAGACTATTTTGTTCTTTTGAAACAGGTTAAAGACTTCCCTGCAACTAAGTCTACATTAGGTGGTCCTCTATGTACTCGTTACCTAATCAATTTTATAGAACTGTACAAATTGATTGATTTCTGAACCATATATAATGTTTTAATAATTACGAAGTTTTTGCTCCACACGTGAGGTACTCAGCGTAATATAATAATGCTGTAAAAAATGCTTTACAAAGTTTTTAGTCAAAGGATTTAAAGCGGTTGCTACCTGCGGTTGCTCTATGTATTATATTATTATGCTGTTTGTTGACATTCTGCGACCCATGTTAATAGAGTTACTTAAGTGCTTTTTAAATCAGGTATCGTTTATTATAGCGGGTTGGTTTCCGCAATTTGACGTGGTCCGCCTATATTGCTTGTAGAAAAAGAAATTAGGTCTATTTTTGCATAAGTAATACAATTTGCTAAACACGTGCTGGAATTCTCATATATACAGTGCCTACCAGTAACTTAAATTAAGTACGTACTCTGTTTTTAGAATAACTTTTATTCATAATGAGGATGATCATTGAATAATATTTAAAGCGAAATATTTTGTAAATTTTGAATTTTGTTACTTTAATTAATAACATTGATTATGTAGCTACCGAAGTACCTGTTTAATATATTTTCAATATTGCGCTTGACCTTGCTACTATTATGTAAGACAATGAATAATTATAAAAAAACTCTTCCGGTAAATTACATCAGGGTAATAAACGGGTTATTAAATTATATAAGTAGACGAATTACTTAACATATTATTAGTATTTCCTGCCATTACAGCTAAATACACTATCGGTTTTTTTTTTCAAAACTAGGTTGCGGTAAAAACTGCAGAACTAAATACGTAAAACCGGAAGACCCCGTGTAGATGGACGCTCGGGTAGACGGGGAGACCTCAGCGCCGCCGCAGCCATCACTAGATGTCGCAGCTCGGGACCTATCACAAAGTGGCGTTTCCTAAATAAGGCTTTATCCAGTATCTTGCGTCTCTCACCTGTTAACAAAATGAAACCCTAAGCACGGAACTGAACTTATCATTTACATATAGTACGGTACAAATAAATTAAGAGACCAATTGAATTCAAGAAACGCAATGATACTCGTAATATGGATGAGCAAGGCGCTAACGCGTGGTTCTTTGGATACTATATTATATATTCGTTCAGTCAAACCAGGGTAGTAATAGTACCTACTCGGCTTTCTTGTGCTTACGCTCTCTGGTCTAACCAATTTAATGGCAGATGCCAGAATGAGAGTGACTATAAATACTGTGGTTTGACTGTACTTAATTTGTTAGAAGCAGTAGTTCTACCAAAGTAGAAGCAGTAAACTGTCATTACTGTCAAGTGTCATTCTTATTGTTTTCTATTTCGTCTATATGACGGATTCAAGGAATCTCTAAACTCAAGCCACAAAACAGATAGATGATCTGTTTTGTGGCTTTCATCATTTGTGTTGCCACTATGATTTCGCTAATGTCAGGTTTTAGGAAGGCAGAGTTTATGGGGAGAATGATCAGTTTTTAAAAGGGGAATAAAAATTAAGTTTGTAGGTACCAATGTTTATTCAAGGAAGTTACTTGCTCAATTTGTCCTTCGTAGAAACTGAGTCCTGTCGTTCGTTGTTAACGCAAGCGCTAGTATAGGTACTCAAAGTATACAAGATCGATCACCACACGCTGTTCTGTCACCTCGGTGTTAGTTTTAAGTTTCATATTGTTATGTACGTTAGTCTATAAGGTATTTGTAAATATGGGTCTCGTTGCTTGAAATAAAAATCACTTATTCTTATTAGTCTTATTACACACCCCATGACGTTTCATCATTCCTTCAATAAGGTTCTGTTCACGAAAGCAGCGAAAGACCCAAATGTAACCAAGATTACCGAGATATAATGCTGTCACGTATTATGTATACATAATATATATTACTGACGTCGCTGTATTATCCACCCATGCAATACCATACAGCTCACCAGTAAGTTCCAGGGAGTATCGTTTTATTTGGTTGGTTCCTCTGGTAGGAACTGATAAAGTGAGTAACAGGGGTGTGATTCTCTCAACAACGACGGACGGACGGACGAACGAGTGATTGTCCAAGCGGCGAGTTTAAGTAGTCCCGTCAGAGTGAACAAAACACATTTTAGCGCTTGTATTCAATTTGGCAGCATGACTTCTCGAACGTATACGGCTGCCTAATTGACAATGCACGCGCTAAAATGTGTTTTGTTCGCTCGGACAGGGGCCGATTTTTGACTTTCGAGCGCTCGAAAGTCAAAAATCAGCCCCCAGGACTACTTAAAGCCGCTTCGATTCGCTCGTCTGTCCGACCGACCACTGTTTTTTGAGAGAATATTACCCTTGAACTCTTCGTGGCCAGAGTGGCTATATGAACTGCTCCATATTAACGATTATAAATTTGGGCCCAAATTCGCTTGAACCCGATGAGACCGCTCTATAAATTACAATGGTACCTTACCTCTACAGACTACCTTTGGCATTGTATATTAAAAACTTACGGCTCCAATTGGCGTTTAAGTAGACGTGCGCCGTGCGAGCGGATGGACATAGCGGTACTGTGCTGATACTGATACTAGTTTACTACGTAACCCTCTAATGTAGGTACATCACCTTACTAAGGTCACATATCCAATTTTTTGCGAAGAAAAAACATTTATGACGATACAGACATCATTAAATAAAACAACAGAATATGAGCTACACGTAGCAAAAAGATAATTATCTCTGTGACACAAAATAACTAAAAAATCAGTGGCATTCAAACAATGGGTACCAATTTCTTGAAATCTGTAAAAAATGATTTTTCCAAGGGTAAGGACAAACCAGATCAAAATTGTAAATGCAATAATGTAAAGTCAGTGTCAATTGAAATGGCCAATAAGGTAAACAAATTAGTGCAGGGCCTATATTCAACTCGGTACCGGTCTTTGACGTGTTATGGTATTGTTTTTAACTCGGCCGCCATTATAGACCGGGAGATAGTGACACAAAATTTCCATTCATTTGTAGCAAATATGGCGACCCTTCAGGGGTCTAATTACATACGTAATGACGAAAAGTAAAATGATGGTCATAGCGCTGGTACCAGCGCAGCGGCCCAATCGAGTGGGCGTTAATCGAACGTTTCGGATAAATTACGAGTGTCGAACGATTTGTTACACCAAAATTCTTGTATTTTCCAATAGTCGATGAAACAAGAAGTACGCGGTATGGTAATGCTATATTTCTCCGGTGTTACTTACAGTCCGCCATACCGACAAAAACACATTAATTTAAAAAAACAATGTAACCATTTGTACCAGGCTAATTTTTGCGCTGCTAATCATCGTCGAGTCACGAAAATCACGAAAACACCATGTCATACTTTTTCGACGGTTCCAAATGGCCGCCATAGAAGTTATTTTTTTGCAAATTGGCGGAAATTTTGTGTCATTATCTCCCGGTCTATTACTGTTAAGTACATAAGAGTCATCAAAACGTTGACAATACGATAACACGTCAAAGGCTTAATTTAAAAGCCACATATGATCTTCAAAAGAACGCGATTATGGAGTAATAATGGTAAATTGGTTTGCTCTTCGGGGTTTGCTTGATATTGTTTACATCTTTGCCCATATTAAGTGACACTGACTATATAATATATATGTATATTCTTGTTTCGCAAAAAAATCAAGTACCTAGCTTCGCCATTAATTTTACAAAATTTAAAGAAAGGAACTGTTTACCCTCGTTTATTTTACCTTTTTACATGATATATTTTTTTTGAGATAAAAATTAAAAAATCAGAGCATAAAATTATATGAGAATCAGTTTCTAAATTCGATAAAATAAGTTTATGGGTGAGAGAGATCCCAAATTAATAACTACTTACAATACTCGTACTTATCTAGATATTTTTTTTGTATAAAAATATTTCTAATATTTTTTTAAAGCTTCTTCTCGTTTATACCGGTTTGATTTCTATTGTAAAAAGATTGTATTTTTACCAAATTATCATTTTGTAACAAAATATGAGGTATTGTTGATTGATAACATCGTTCAGTCAATATCGAGTATATTTATATTTTGTTGCCTTACTACAGCTAAGCACCAAAGTAATCGTAGCGGATTACTGTAATGATTTAACTATATCGCCCGTTCTTGAATTATACCTATTCATGTTTTAGGTGCCACTGATATCAATTTACCAATTAAAATGCCAACACTAGTAGTTATTTGCGATTGCTTTAACGATCGCAAATTAATATACCTACGTTTAATTATAAGTATTAGTAGGCGTATAAAGTATATTACGGCTACTCTGGTGTCTGGTGTGGCACGTTGAATCTATCATCATCATAAAGCCCACTGCTGGACATAGGCCTTCCCCACAAATCTCCACCGTGCTCGTCCTGTGTCATCCCGTTTAGCTAATTTCCGTGACCCTTAATTATCAGACTGCTGGTCCACCTTCCAACATTACATCTTAATTTTAGAGTTGAAAACTAAGAACTGACTAGCTACTACTCTGTCTCCTTAGAAAAAAGGGCGTATGGCTTGTAGAACCGCGTATTTAATTTTATTAGTGATCTTATTTCTTAACAAGGGAGGATAAATTTGCTTTGACTATCCAATTACGCATACGCCCTTTTTATTTACAAGGGCAGTATTACCTCCGTAGGTTCCTACTCATAAACAGTTTAGAGACAATAAAATTATTTCGTCCCTTTTTCAAAGTTGTGTATGAAAAACGAATTTACCGTCGCTATGAGTGCAGCCGTTAAATCCTGAAATATTTACAGTCACAGAAAATATAATCGGGTTTGCAAATGAAACAGTTGGGAAACGATACATTCGACCAAACATATTTCGGCCAAAAGGCAGGATACCATTATTTAATTTATATTCGCAAGTGGAATTGGAGCAGAGTGCCTGCTGACGTCACGGCAAAATTGCAATATTTCCGAGTTCCGCTTGGGTACAGCTGCGCGATACAGCTCTAATCAAGACAGGGCTACCCCAACCTAAAAACCTTTTTATTTTTAAATATTTCAAGCTTATAGCTTTTTTCATAACAAACTACCTTTATAATGGTCATCTTTCACGGGAAAGTTCCACCCGATAGTAAGGGGGACCACAGATAATAATAACTAAGTTAGATGTATATATTTTTTTGTAATTAAGTTAGGCCAATATCAAAGCCAATAACGAGTCGGGTTCGCAGGATTAGGGTTTCATACTAAGTTCTTGTCACAATCGTAACCACATCACTTTAGACGAAAACTAACTAGGTACCTAGTTACTGTCAACATTTTCTTGCCCTAGATGGGCTAGATGATGCTACATGAATGTGAGCACAGTTTTTTACCCGACTGTGTCAGAAGGAAGGTTGTTTTTCGAGTATATTTTCGCCCTGCAGCCTTAATGGCTTGATAGATTTTAACATATATATGAGGTATCGTTAGATTCGTCTTGGTTCTGGGAATAACATAGTCTATAATACTTTAATCAAAGTAATTAATAATTTAACAAAACCGAGGGGTTTATTATTTTTAACATAAAATATTATTATGTTCCGATATGTATTCGATTTGGAATGGACTCAGCGTGAGCCCAACTCACAAATGACCATTTTTAGTACCTATTGTTGTTTTTCTTCAATTCCATTCATAGAAGCATTGGCCTAAGATTAAATTGTGGCGGATATTTATAGAATTGGGTTTATTCGATGTAGATAAATATTTAAAACAATGCTGTGGTGTTAGTTTTTCTGAAGACATGTCTAAAAAAAATCGAAATAATCGTAACAACACGTTACTCGCAAGATGTCTTATATACAAAGTATCTTAATAGATGGCTCTATTTTTCGTATAAGTTCCCTAAATGTGTAAGCAATAAAATACTGAATTTAAATCTCATACAAAACAGGCCATATCAACATCCTTCGTATCCGCGGGCTTTATTTTTAAAGTGTTTTAAGCCAAGACCTGGCATTGTCCTTCGACGCTTGTATGTTGTACCGTTTTTACCATACAAGAAAAATAAAACTATGCTTAATAAAAACGTTTCTTGTATCTAATTTGTTTGGTTTTGTCTTTAATTTTTTATAATTGTTAGTAATCCGCCCTAGATATACATCTTTAAAAAAAAAACCCCAACGCAAGTAGTTAGTTAGTGTTACGGTTCAAGAGATACACCTGCAGGCCTTCCGCGTAACTCACTCGGAATCGCGATCGGCTTCAAAACAAAACAATTGGTATCATTTTGTATGCAGACAAGCCTTCGATTTTTAACATGAAAACGATTGTGATTGCGAGTGTGCTTAAGGCCTGCTGTTTTAAAAGAGCTCGGACGGACACTGGAGGCATATTAAAAAGTGCCTAGTTTGGTTATACTCGTACCTTTTAGGTATCGCCGTGCATACCATTACTTAACACTCATAAAGCCATCCTTTTTTAGGGTTCCGTAGTCAAACTTGGAACCCTTAAGTCAGAGCCACACCGGTTCCGTGACGTGCACGTGCACGTGCGCGTTCGCTTTCCACTGCGTTGTATAGTGACATGTCGTAATGAGAGTTCATACTATACAACGCAGTGGAAAGCGAACGCGCACGTGCACGGCTGGGGCTTTATAGTTTCTCCATGTCCGTCCGTCCGTCCGTCCATCCGCAGCCTAGCACAGAGACTCTTAGTCCTAGAAAGCTGTAGTTAAGCTTTAAAGCGCTAATTTTTATTAGAGTCAAGTGTCACCACCTGCAGCCAAAACTACAAATACTAAAAATCTGAAAAATATCTTAAATGAAAGCACATATAACTAATTTCAAAGGAAAACTATGACGACTAAGTAGACTTGATTGGTTCCTGAGATGCAGGTGACTAAAGTGTTTATACCCTATAAAATTACCAAATAACTTAAAATAGAGAATTACTTCATACTTGTGGTTTTTGAGATAGTTTTTGTGTATTAACGGCTTTGGAACCCTACACTGAACATGGTCAGACATGCTCTTGCCCGATTTTTATTCTTGTAAGGGCATAGCAGCATAATATGTGGCCTCTTCATAGCCTTCATGACAGACGGAACGTTGGACGGATGGACAAGAGAGTAGTTTTATAAGGTTTCCGTCTTTTCCTCCAAGGGTACTTGATCTGATCTTATACGAATACCATACGCGACGACGACTCGGGTAGGTCTCTGATTTGATTCCTCGTAAGGGTAAATAGTTATGTGATGACTGCAAGGATCTGTTCTCGTGTTTTTGATGTTTGCTATGTACCCGTACCTATATCAGCATTTTCTCCGATATACTTGGAAATGATCACCTTGCTGTTGCAAAAACAGCACGAGCAATTGTTCGTTCCAGGGCCAACGCAAAATTAAAAAACAAAACTATAACCGTCCAATGGCAGCCGCCGCGAAAAATATACTAAATACCATAATTTCACAGTTAATTTACTTTATACCCTATTAAATCCATGTTTGGACTAGCAAAACTAAACCCGAACAGCCATACACCCTATTTATAAGTCTCAAATAGTTTTAACATTTCCAATAACATCTTGCATTCTTAACATCACAAAATGTCTAATTAGGTACCTACTTTTAAACTCTTTATATATTTGTAATCCCAATTTCTTTAATATAAGATTTAAATATGTATGTGATTTTATTGAATAGTATTATTCTGTTTTTAGGGACCTGTACCAAAATAGTAAATAATTCAAAAAAATAGCAAGCTTTTCAAAACCCTTTGGTTGCTAGCCAACTTTAAGTCGTTATAAATCCTAAATCATTATAAAAAAGGATGAAAGAAACCTAAAAATCATTTTTAAATACCTATTCAATACCCCACTTGTCATAGCTCATCGACTTTTTTTTTACATTATGCCGTCTTGTTGTTGCAATATTGAATTTTGATTAAGTACTGTGATATCTTTAGTGACACTTACAAGATTAAGAATATCGATTGAAATAATAATCATCAAAATCGGTCCACGCGTGTAGTTCCTAGTGTAGTGCGCCACAAAGGAACAAACATATCCTTCTCCTTTGGCAGTCGGGTAATAAAAATTTGAAGTGTGGGTTAGTGATGGTGTATGTGTTATAGAGATACAATTTTGCCAATTTGAATTTTTGAAGGCTACCTAACTACTTATTACAGTTATTACAAAAAAAAGAGGCATATTTTAGCGAATAAATCTAGTCCTATCAAGAATTCAAATAATACTTCCTGTTTGACAAGAAGCACGATTAACAAAGTTTGTGTACGGGGAAAAAACTGCGGCCTAATTCAAAGCTGCTAGCGCAATAATAGGGTATTTGCCTGATATTCAATTTCATATATTAATTTGGATAATGTATCAATATGCGTAGTATGATAAAATAATTCAGAATCAAATTTGGAATTGGTAATAAAATAAGAAAGTTATAGAGCCTTTTAATCTCTTTCTCACGAAACGATGTTTTGCGTGTAATTCATATGGCGGTTGAGTAATGTGACGTCATATTACTGTATTATCCTCTCTGTCTAAAAGCAAGTTTTAAACATTTATATCTTTCTTATTTTTAAAGATATTAAAAAACTATTTATACTAGGCTATTCGGAAGGTAAAAAAAGCTTCAATAAAATATTAGGCAAATACCCTATTAAAGTTTAACATAATAGCAGTTTTGTGCCAACCCTAAACGATGGTCTAGTCGGTCTCTATTAAGTCGAAACTAGCTACAGGTTTTGTTTTAACCCTGAGGGCAAACGCAGGCCAGCCTTCATGTTGTACCCCGATCGGATACAGATCGGCGACCAGCTATTGAGACATATCTGTCGATTCTTGTTTACTTTACGCTATGCATCTATACACTACTTCAACATAACTCACCGCATGTTTTAAGTTGTGTCTACGTAGCTTTTAGTATTGTAAAAACTACGAAATTATACCAGAAAAAAAATATGTGTGAGAGAAAAAGTAATTAGATTTTGATGAAATTTGTACAATAGAAGAAATCGATCTGTCCAGTTGTCATCTTCAGGAACGCTCGGTTTCAATTTCTACCCGGCAGCTCTAGGACTCCCGGGTATTAAGTAACGTGAATTAACCCACTGTACAACGTACGTACGTACGATTTAGCATAGTTTTTTATTACCAATATTTTATTTTTTCATTAGAATAATCTAATAATCTACGTAGACTATAGAACTTGCTAGTTTTTACCCTTCTATATACGAGGGGTTAACATGTATTTGCAGCATAGATGTATATATATAAACATTTTTTTTTTATTATAACCACAATTGGATTTTAAAAAAAGTACCTACAATTTTTAGTTAACATCAGAACTAAACAGAATCCTACAACCACGTTTATTGTCGGTACGCCACCTTTCTCTTGGCTATGAATCACAAGAGATATATTTCGTGAGGGTTTATTTCTTATGTACAGTCAACAGCATAAATAAGTGATCATTTATGTACCTTGTCGCTTTCAATCGTTTCACAATTTTGTATGACATTTCAAACACGACGTTAAAGTGACAAGATACATAAATGGTCACTTATTTATGATGTTGACTGTTCTTAACTACTTAAACACTTGTGTGATTTACTACTTCTATGATTTTTTTTCATTTACCGATTTATTTAACCTCAAAACATCTGCTCGTAATTTTAATTGTATCTTCAAACGGATAAGGCATGTAAAAGAATTTCAATAATAGTAATACCTACCTACTTGCATTTTGCAAACTTCTGAAGCGTTCGCTCACTTTTATTTAATGATTCGATATCCTTATTGTTTCCATGCCCAGATTTATAGATTCGGTGAATATATATAAATCTACGACTAAATATGTATAAAAAAATGCAATGGACACAGTTATATAAAAAACGCAATAGTTCGTTGAGTGTATAGTCCATTCGCTTATATAGTGTCGCTACACTCGCACGTACTTGTGGTTATTGTAATATAATATGAATATAATTCGAAGTAAACTGCCAAATTCACTTACGGGTGTTACGCCGCATACTATAATTTAAATATAAACTTCAACAAAGCTGCCGAGAATCTCCGCTATTAGGGTTACTAATCGCTTGATAAATTGATAATATTATGTATAAACGTTACAAGGATTTAAAAACTATCCTCGTCTAAGTGAAAAGGGTAAACTTTCATGCAAAGTTTTGAAGGGTTATCAAGGGAATAATAGTAGTTTATGTGGCTGGTGCATAATAAGATCACACGAGTGTTTTAATGCCTAATTATGTATAGCCACATACATAACTTTATCTACATGCATATCATAAGTTTTCTATAACATGTTCAGATATGGCCTGTATTTTCAAGTAAGTGGTACAGTATTACCGATACTTTAATGTTTAAGTAATAAGTTTTCTACAATATTTGAGAAACCTGTATCTGTGGTTGCCCTGTATCTTAATGTTAACATTAAAGTATCCGTCACCGATACTTTAATAAAATACAATACTTTAATGTTAACATTAAAATACCAACACAGATACAGGTTTCTAAATATAGGCCTTTTGCTTATCGTTTCTGAACATATTGCAGGGAAGTTATGATATGGATGTAGATAAAATAACTTATGCCGTTTAAACATTACAAATGTAACTAACACTTAATTAAGTACACTAAAATTAAAAAGTAAAATCTAACCATTAAAAGTGTGTGAACGCTTGAAAAATGCTTGCAAAATGATTAACTAGGATTATGTTCAAAAGTTCAAATAAAATTAAAATACGCGCAATTATTAAAATTATAATACCTCTAGCCAGCAAGGCGGCCCGCGGCATGGCCCACATTACGCTGACTGCATTAAGGTGCTCTTCCAATGACGAGAATAAAAATGAAATCCCGGTATTGACATTATTAGCCTATAAATGCGAACTCATGATTAATATTAAGAAAAATCGTAAGCTGGCTCTCACCAACTCGTGCGACACTACGTCAGTTTATAAACATCCTACTTATGTATCTTAAATACGGTTTATTATTACAACATTTAACATTTTAATTCGCTGTTTGTTAAATCCTCGCGTATCCAGACCATTCTCCCAGAAGCTGCGAAGATGCGCTAGAATCAAATTCTATCGTACTACTTAATTATTCCTCTCCTCGCCTCGCCTCGCTTGGTGGAACAGTACCTTCGCCCCTCAGTATAGCTAAACATGTCCCTTAGGAGAGGTAAGTGCCAGCTCTGGGATCCCCAGAGGCGTCTGTAAGCCGAGAAGACAGGGTTCTTTAAATAATAAAGCGACGTCTTGCGAAAATCCAATGTAATAGAAATAAGCCCTTTTGCTTCATATACTCATTATTCCACACATCAACAGTGCCTAAGGATATTTTTATCCCTAGACAGTTTTGAACATTTCAATATAGGCATATTACTGCTGAGTCAAAACATCAAATGTATCTAGGGATATTGAGTATCCCAAGACTTTTTTGATGTATGTATTTCGTCAACCTGTCGGAGATCTTATACAGTAACAAAGCAATGCGAAATGTGACGTAGCGTAAATTTAATGTAGAAAATTGTTTCCAACTGATTTATTTTATTGTGTAATTCAAATGTTAAACAATCTATACGATGACATGTCAAAGGCAATATCATGCTTAAGGTACCGAGAAGAAGAACAGCGTAGTTAAGATTCATAACGCTAAGTTAGCGACTTTCGAAAATCGATGTAGGTTAGGATTGTCGTAAGGCGATGATAGATCACGTCGTCCGCTCATGTCAACTCCATACATTTCGAGTTTCTTTCCGTTTAGATACTCGAAATGTATGGAGTTGATAAGACGTTAGCAGCGTCTGCATTTTGGCTAGACCTACTGGTACCCAACCCGGATTGTTTTTTCCCTGAGATGTTAAGAGCAAATGGTCGTTTAAGCTCTCATAAAAGTCATAAAATAATGTAGGTATATAGTAAGTATATTTAAATTTGTATATGTACCTCATATATAAATTTAAATATACTTACTATATTTTCGTAACCATACTCGTATCTATTTTTCACAATACAGTGTCCTTCGTTGACAAATTAACAAGAACTAAGGACCATATAGCGGTCAAATAATTTGCGACTGGTTTGAGACAAGTCATGCAGCCCATACAGGTAACAACTGTGGTTTATTGTAATATTCGTCGAGTTTGGTAATTAAACGGGTTACAAATTACATGCCGAATCGCTACCAGAGCAAGGTCGGCTGGCGCTGACCTCTACTGTCTACAGCGGCCTGAAATGATTTACGTTGCTATAAACGTACCTAATAATATAATTAGTCAATAAGACAAGAAACAGCTTGCTACTCATTTCACTTTCGGCCCATTATCAGATTTGAGAAAGAAACGGAGGAAACGTAAACACGATCTTCTACTCGGGAAAACTTGACATCGCACACAGGGGTATTTGACCCAAAAAGTCGGACATATACAAATATATACATTTTTGTGTTCAGGGATGATTGAATTACTTAAAAAAAATTGGCAAAAAAATATCGGTCAAGGTCAAGGTACCCAAATTCTGGTTTTATTAATTAAATGAAACAAAATCAATTTAAAATAGAAAGAACATATAATATTAGCAAAAAAATACATTAATAATCACTTCTTATCAGTTATATTATCAATAAAGCCTTCTACTATAAATTTAGGGACGCCTACCCATATTTAAACTACTATTAATTTACCTGTATGGTAACAGCATCTCTTTCGCAGTTGCCGAAAATGAAAGTTTATTATTATGGGATCTGCTTCGGATACTGCTCAAAAATGGGTCTGAAGTTAAAAGCAACCTATTTAAAACGTCTATGTTGCATTGCTCCCGTGAAAATTTTCGGCTGTAACATTCTCGGTACAATCGAAAATGTTTGTTTCTTGCTTCTGCAGCTTCTTCAGATAATGACCCAATAGGTAATAGAGCATGGTCTATCACTGTGGGCCCATGGATCAATATTTTGTGGACAGTGGGTGTCATGGGTTGCCATGGATAAAGGTGAATATATAGTTTGGCCGTTTCTTCGCAATATATGGAAAATTTGCTGGTGTCTACTTCGTGTCCACTTGAAATTACTTCTAAAATAATGGCGAATCTTTCAATCAAGTTTTGATCAATGCCAGTTATCCGAGCAGATATTCCAGCATTGGCGAAAAATCTCCTGCTTGTATTGCCATCATTGCTACTACCGAATCCAGGCTTAGGAACGTCAATGATAAGACCTAGTTCATTTCTAAATTGCTCTTGAATTATAGATTTTCTGTCTTTTACAATATTTTTGTCTTGCTGGGATCTCGCCTGCCACTTTTTCAATGGTAATTTATATGAAAGGTGGAGTAAGGATTCAAATAATCGGATTCTGGCGTGTAGAATAGATAAACCGAATTCTGTGTTCTCCATGATTACTTCTTTGGTCTTTGTTAAATCATTGAAGTCTTTTGAAGTCAATTTACATATAAAACACCTCATTGTAGATGTTGTTTGAGTTGCTGCGTTGCATACTTTTCCGTCTACCATTGTCAGAAGCATCTTGTGTGTAACATCGATTTCGTGAGATCCTCTTTTTGATTTTGTTGATTGAAGTTCCTTGATCTGATTATTAAAGTATTCAATTTCTTCGTTTGTGATGTCTTTAGTCTCGTGCACAAATCGTATCCTCATCGGTCGACAAAAACGAGGCGAAGACGGCGTTGGATTTCGCCAAATAACTTTATCATTGTGTTTGCAAATAAGTTGAAGAGGAACCAAAGATGATTGAAAGATATGCGCATCAGAGTCAGTCATGTTCTCAAATTTTTGTTTAAATTGTTTTTGGTGTGAACCATCACATCCCCACTTGTAGATGAGCTCAAGAGAACTAAGCTCCTCGGATGATAACGTATCTAAAACTTCATCCAAATACGATAATAGTCTTTCAACCGTATGATTGAGTAACTGTTGCAGTTTAACCTCGGCACACACAGAATTAACGTTAACGCTTTCTTCGCTAGGATAGCACTTCTTTTTCTCTTTTTGTATTAAAGTGTAGCATGGAAATAGGTCTTTATCGCAAGCTCTTATAATCTCATACTGTTTTCTTGTTAATGATGCCTCTACAAACATAGACAGGGCCTCTTGTGGTGTCAATTGTCTTCGAGAGGACACGGGAGTCCTAATGTTTTCTTTTTGGTTAGAATCATCCTTTGAACCCGTAGTCATAATATTCTTGACAACAGTAGCACCGTCAATATTACCGCTTTCTCGAAGCATCATTTGACCAGCAAATAAAATCTCTTGTGCTTCATTATTTTCCCTGAGAGATTCCGTTTTGCGTCTTTTGCTTCTTTCACACAAATCTTCAAAGGACTTTTGCGGCCGGTGGCCGGTATTGCATAACACTTTCATAGGTATTTCTATAGTTCCTTGCAACCAGTTATAATTTTTCTTCAAAAAAGCGACCTCAGCTCGACCAGCTGCTTGCCAGCGAGACTTCATATCGTATTTCAATCGAGCAAATCTCCGCAGGAAGTCTTCTTTCCGCTCAACTGGGAAGCAAGCAGTTTCCACGTGGCACTTTTCCACAAAATCCAGTTTTTTTGCAAAATCTTTCTCGGCACACTCTTTAGCCATGTTAAATATGGCAATTCGAGTAACCATATTCACGCCAGAACCACCTAAAACAAATAAACAGGAACGTTAGAATAACGACCGCAAAGTTATCGTGGTTTGGTCGAGCAGGCCGCTATTTCAAAATCAGAAAAAACATTGATGCAGCAGTTTAAAGCAGTATTTTTAAAATATTACATACAGAATACTGACAATACTAATGTAGTAAGAAAAAATCAAGACCTGATATTGCCGGGAAGTATAACTAAAATGCGAATACTTATAATAGATTGGTGAAAATGGTTAAATATAGAGAGTACTTCTATAAAATGTTAAATTATATAACAGAACTATGCACAACTAGACGTCTTCATATAAATATAAAATGTACATACCTGGTTGACTATTCTCCATTATATAAATCACTGCAGTTTACTTCAGAATAATTCCAAATAAATGAAACGTAATGTAAATATTTGTGATAATATGCACTCGCAACAATTCAACAGTACGCAACAGGCGGTCGAAAGTTGACTGATACGTAAGTTGTGTGAATTCCACAATTTTATCTATCATGTATTATTATTACATAGACCCTTGGGTAACCGCAGGTAAAAAAAATTACCTCGATTTCGCCCATTTGGTTTTTGTACCTAATGTCCGCGGTTTAGTGTCAAATACCCCTGTGTGATCGTTAATAAATTACAAAGCCATATCATATGAGTGATCTCATATAGATAAATGAGCAGAAAATTTTAAACCGTTAACAATAGACGGCCAAAATATTCTGAATCGCCTAGTGTATTAGAAAGTGTTCTTTTTGAATTCGTTAGTAGGGGATCCGAATAGGAGACGACCTTCACCGGGCTGTTTATTCGATAAAAAGTATTATATATCAAATGTAACATGATAAAAAAAAATCAGACCAGTCCTGATATGATAAAAAAAAATCAGAGTATGTAGTTTTTTTTAAAATTGCTATTGCTTGTTAAATAGACCAATTACATACTAATCGAAAGCATGAAGCCCATAGAATATGCAAACGTTAGGTTGACTATTTTTTTCCCGTCATAACTATTGGGTAGGTAGGTACCTAAGTCTGTACTAATAATTTGCACTAAACCTAACGTATGCATATTCTATTGGCTTCATGCTTTCGATTTACTAATAACACAATTACATAAAAAATACATACTTGCATAATACATACATAATTACATACTTGTAATTGGTCTATTTTACAAATTCATTTTCAAATTTTTTTATACATATAAGGACTGGACTGCAATTTTTCATTCGCCATAATTATTATTACTTAGCATATTAAATAAGATGTAAAATACTTTTTTTTCGAATAAACAGCTCGGTGAAGGTCGTTTCCTATTCGGATCTTAGACCACGTAGCACTACGAAATTTATGACAATACGAAAGTCGACGTCATTGTCTACTTGCTATTTATTACGGACACGTGGCGCTGATACCAATCGCCATACACATTTACTATTTTTTTTATTGATAATGGGTCTGCTCTTGGCTATACGTTAACGTTACTTACGCAGTAGAAGGTAAACATTCGTGCTCGGGGTACTACTTTTAAACGGTGTACTGTCTTAGCACTTAAAATTAGATGAGTGAGAGAGAAACATGCTAAACAAAGAAGTTTTCTAACTTAACGTGAAGCCATAAGCACACTACAGACTATTACGAGTAGATCCAATGGTTAAAACCTTTAAATCACCCTAATTTGACTAATGACGTAAACAAATTCCGAATCAAACGTCTATTATTAATCGTAAAAAATAAGCATTATGTTAATTTAGTAGATTGTCAGGTGTCTGAGTTACCCGAGTGGGTCACGGTGCGCTCGCTTAGTCATTAAAATTCTATTAACCGACCAACTTTAGGTAAATACCCGTTAAGTAAATATTATACCTATTACGCGGAAGATATTCGACGTTATTACTAATGTTATGTGCAGGGATACATTTTGTGCTAAACATCTCGACGATGGGTTTTTCAAGCTCGCGGTGTTTGCCGATACAAAAATGCACGCATGCATTTATAGAGCGCCATCCTTGCCTTATCATATACTGATTGCACTAAATCCTTAAGGGGAATCTAAACGAAAAATAAAGGTACATCTTATCAATAGTCTTATTGATGCATAGATTTACCAAGCACAAACATTTAGGCATGTATACGATTATTGATTCCCGATATAGGTAAATAAATTGTAACTTTAAGCAGTGACATAAAAAACCGGTACAGTAAACTCGGGTTACTTTAGCCCTAGGGGGTAACATTGCCCCGCCCAAAAACCATGTCTAAAATATTATTATTCCATGAAATGTTACATCAGGACCAAGCTACTTATACAGTTCTAAAATTATTTTAATAATTTAAGATAATCATCTTAAATAGTTATAGTTTTAAGGATGGGCAATGTTACCCCCCAGGGCTAAATTAACCCGAGTTTACGGTAAGTACATATACAATATACGAAAACACGATTTCAAAGTCACAAAACCTTGTTTCTTCTTTGCTCTTTAGCTGATGACAGATCATGTCAACCGCTTATGTCAACTCCATACCTTTCAAGTCGATAGAAAACTGAAAAGTTAGCAGCGTTTACATCTTGGCTTCGCCTGCAGGTCACAAAATACGATGTACACGCTATAAGTTAACACGCAGCTAAGCGAAAAGATGAAATTACTTTTAAAAGTCACCAGGAAAACACAGTAAAAACGAATCCTAAATTCCTCGCCCAAAGGCCTTTATGTAGGACATATGTCAAAATTACTTCAAACGTAACTTGACTGACACAAGATTCGTTTTTGAACTATCGAGATTTGACGTGGGCCTTACTAGATTTGAGGTTAAATACAGTGAGACTCGTCAATCATTAAGAGATTTTGACGTCAGTGGTCATTGGAAATTAGGTAGTTTCGTGTGACGCTTTGTGACGTCACACAACGTCGGCTAGGCCAGTGACGTTGCCCATCAACCGCCGCTGACCGGTCGGCCAGCATTTTCTAATAGGTTTCTACGAGTTCAAGATAGCAGGAAAATTACGTGGGTAATCAGTGAGTTTGAGCTTGTGGGGAAAACGCGTCGCTCACTTTCAACGGTACTTAATTTTGCGTTAAACCCGTTCCTTGCCGGTAAACTGCGTGTTACTATTATGACATCTTAATGAAAAGCGTGGGCCAATGACCTGTTAGTGGAAATAGGAACAGTGGTAATTACCTCATTTTACTTCCTAGGTTTATCTTTAAAACAATGATTTACGTTACGTAAGTGACGTAAAACCAAGGTTTCTTCTCTTCGAGGAAACTTCCGAACCTCGATTTACTTACGGACGTGCTCTTCTAATCTATTGTCGCTAGCCGCAGCCTGCTTAGGCTTACCGCTCTACCCGACGAAAATGTATTTGCTAGATATATTAGTATCCAAGATCTATTGTATAAATCCAAGAAGATTCCACAGAAAACGTTATTATAAGCTATATAGAGCGCTCATATCAATGTCGAAATTGACAGTCGCGTTATAGCTATGTTGATATATATATTTTTGGCCTTGTCCTCAAAACTGTGGATCTATAAGAATAACGCAACCGCCAAATAATAATACTTCGAAATCCCTCTATTGAATACTACCCGCAATCCGCGTGGTAAAAATGTACCTATCACCATACCCTAAGCATACCATATATAGGCATTTTAATATACTAGTACAACTTGGACATTATGCGCTGACGTAGGTGCAAGGTTAACCCCATATAATCACTGTCAATATAAAGAAAAGTAAACATAACACCTACTTGACCAACTAATTGCAACATCTATTAATCCAGTTTGAACTGCTCTACGGCTTACTGTTGTCATGTTAATATACACACATCAAAAAGTCTTGGGATACTCAGTATCCCTAGACACATTTGATGTTTGACTCAGCAGTAATATGCCTATATTGAAATGTTCAAAACTGTCTAGGGATAAAAATATCCCTAGGCACTGTTGATGTGTGGAATAATGAGTATATGAAGCAAAAGGGCTTATTTCTATTACATTGGATTTTCGCAAGACGTCGCTTTATTATTTAAAGAACCCTGACTTCTCGGCTTACAGACGCCTCTGGGGATCCCAGAGCTGGCACTTACCTCTCCTAAGGGACATGTTTAGCTATACTGAGGGGAAAAATATCCCTCGGCACTTTTGATGTGTGTATTTTGTCCCGTATCGATTGACTTAGCTTCAAGGCTTCTTTTCCACTGTGTTTTTAACCATATCGTTATCATAATATTAACTTGATAGTTAAACGACTGACAAGAAATAACATAAAAGCAACAGCGCATAAATAAACATAACAGCGCTAATCTCAGGAACTACTGGTCCGATTTGAAATTCTTTCAGTGTTAGATAGTCCATTTGTCGAGGAAGGCTATAAGCTATATATCATCTCGCTAAGACCAATAGGAGCGGATCACCAATGAAGAATGTTTCAACCTTCTACGTAAACAAAGTCGCGGGTTAAAGTAAGCGTTAGCCGAAAGTAACTATTCCACGAGGACGAAGCCGCGGCCAGAAGCTAGTATTATGATAACTCTCAAACTTGACGGTAATGTCGGCCGAGCTAATAACAATACGATGATAATGTCAAAAGCAAAGGTTTAATCCGAGTAGTCTTTTATCCCCTGGAAACGAAACCCGTTAAAGTGAGGCTAAAGTTTTACCGCGTTTTAACACTCAGTGCGTTTTAATTTTATAGTTGAGCTTGATATAGACGGTAATGACAGTAATAACCAAGTCCGCAATAAACCAAGATTTATTATTTATTTTATAACGCTACTATAGCAGATAGAATAAATCAAGTTCTCGTGATGGGGACGGGCGTGAAAACCTTCGCTGTAGCGTGATTCAGGTGATGCGAGACGGTTAACGCCGACCTAGACAAGAATACCGCGATTTTCTACCATTGAAAACAAAAGATGGTGCACCGAGCGAGATGAGAGTTTCGTAATTGAATAATTACTTCTAGACAAAATAGCTGGTGCTTACCTCTCTCAAAGGATTGGGCTAGCTATCCAGAGAGGTAATGCAGCCAGTGTCATGGGGACCATGCCGCGAGCGGACCTGCTAGAGGGGGTGGTCTTTTTATAGTGGTGATTATTATTTATATCTTTAATATTTGAGGTAGCTTAGTTTAATTTTAATTTAAATAGGTTTAGTTTTAATTTTTAATTGTATTAATGATGAATTCTGTACTTAGTTGGATGTAAATAAAGTCTTTTTCAATAATTAGTAATATTACTTATGTTTGAAAACTACATTGTATAATTTTTTGACAATTACATACTTAAGGCTCTAATTGCTGTGGCTTCTGACTTGCTAAACAAGAAGCAGAAGCCTCTAAAAAACTATGTGCAACCTTTGTATTAACGGAACCTGTGGGCCCAGTATGGCTGCGTGTATATCGCGCGTCAAATCTGGGGACCTAGTGAAAAAGGGTATAAGTCGACTTAACTTGTTCTACAAAAGGGTATATTCATGAACGGAGTATACTAGACTTAGAACCTTTTGCACTTGATCTTCAGAGACTTACACCCTTGTTCAATAGGACCCCAGAAATATGGATAAAGCATTCGTCACTCTCGTACTTATTTACGTGTCAGAAGGTGACGGATGCCTTATCCAAACTTTGTCACGCGATAAACGCAGCCATATTAGGGCCCTGCTGAGTAGCTATCGATTTTAAAAAATCACTTTTGTTTCAGGAGGGCACTGCATCTTGGTGTAAAATATTATTTTTTCTATGTTTTTATTTTACCGTCGTGTTCCAACAATTTTTAATAAAAAATGCACCTTTAAAATTATCTATAGGTAATAATGGTGACAGAATAATTAAAAGTGTTCCAAACGTTTGGAAGGAGAGTTCTTAGGCCGGCTTTACACTGAAACTTACGACTTACGTAAGTAGGGACGCAGCTATCTGTTAGAATAAGAAAAAAATATTTCTGTCTACTTCTAACCAATAGCTGCAGCCGGCCTAAGAACTCTCCTTCCAAACGTTTGGAACACTTTTAATTATTCTGTCACCATTATTACCTATAGATAATTTTAAAGGTGCATTTTTTATTAAAAATCATTGGAACACGACGGTAAAATAAAAACAGAAAAAATAAGTTATAGTTTCAGTGTCCTTACGTAAATTAAAGGACACTTAGAAATGATTCCATTAGAATAGACAGAGAGAGAAAGAGTAATAACATAAAAATATATAAAAAAAGTGTAATAATACAGGTAAGATGTTTTTATATAAGTAAGACCTAGAAACCCTAGAACAATTTGTTTAGTCTCCTAAACTAAACTTCTCAATAGAGGTCTGTTGCAGCTTCCGTACCCATAATTTTATATCGCTGGAACCATAAACGTTTCATAATTTCTTAAATAAATATCTAACGTGTCGACAAGGCTAGGTGGGTGGGTGTTCGAAAACTCACATAAACCGAAGCGAAGGGAGGGCGGGTCGCGTGCTAGTACAGTCAAGTTCATAAATATGTGTATACTTTAGTATCTTGTTACTTTAATCGCTGTGACAATTCATATTATAGCAGTCTAAACATGACATTAAAAAGACAAGGTACTAATCTACCGCAGCACCAAAGTCCTTTTAATTACTTTTATATTTATTTAGTTCATATTTGTTTTTTGACTTAGTTTTTAAGAGTGAGTACGCTGTCCATCTGTCCCTCTTAACTTTAAAGAGCCGTCATCTCATGAACCGTAGTAGATAGTGGGTTGTTATAATTTTCAGTATATTTATTATTAAGGAGGATTTACAAACTTTTTTTAACGAATGTTATAATAAAGAAGGCTCTCGTCTCCACCATACAAGAAACGTTTTTTTTAACGCATTTTTATTTTTGTTGTAAGTATCGTAAAAATAGTAAAACGCATGTTTAAGCCTTATTATGAATATACCTAGTACAGTCAAGGACTTTAATTGTTATGCCACTATGGAACCCTGTCATAATGACAGCGTCAAACCACATGACAGAAATTAGGCTTAAATGAATTGATTAACGTTATGCAACAGAGTTCCATAGTGGCATAACAATTAAAGTCCTTGACTGTAGAAACTCTTTAGAAAAACAACAAATACTAATAATGGTCAAGGATGAGTTGGGCTCGCGCTAAATCAATTTGAAAACGAATTCAAATCGGAATGTAATAATACTAATGATACCTACTGTGTGGGTAAGGAACCCTCAATGCGCGAGTCCGACTCGCCTTGACCATGGTCCAAATTCAAATTCAAATTCATTTATTCTGTAAGTAGGCCCTGTAGGCACTTTTACATGTCTGAGTCTACCAGCGCTTCCAAGGGACTCTGTTGAGAAGAAACGCCGCAACATGCTCTTGCTCGGTTTTTTTATTCTTAACTAATTTATTTTCTCTTGGCGTCTGACACAACTTTTAAGTCGATTTTGAGTTCACAATAAATAGTTACATTACCACCAAACCGATTTGTACATAAATAATTCATTTCATTAGCACTTGGAAAAATGTTTAAAAAACCCACTTGAAAAGCGAATGAAGTTAAACGCACGGAAGTTTTTCGGCTGCAGACGTCAACGCGATGTCACATTAGCGTGGTCAGTGAGTCATCTCGATCGTTTGAGTGCAGAATACTCGTAAAGGTGGGTGCAGTTCAGCTTGGCCTTTTCCCAAGCCGCTGACGTAGACGGCGAGAGGGAATTCCCGATACCTTCTTGGACTCAGGGCTTATAACGGTCTTTGAAAAAATACCGGGTACTAAAGTTCGTTTACCTCAGTTCTTACATTGAGTTTCAATTTATGGACAAGTTAAACGGATAGTTATATTCAACATTGAATTAAAGAACAAGAGTTTGTACAAGTTTTACTTAACACAAAATAAGACCCGTTCGCAAGCCAAAAACAAAAATAAAAAACTAGTGTACATACTCCTTTGTCAATTTTGCTCGACAGCAACGGGTTAAGCTAGCTAAGGGTCAATGAGACATAATTACAACGGCAAATATAAAACACAACTTAAAAATATGTTTAACTCGCTCACAAAATGGTTTATTACTATGAAACGCTATCAATCAACCGGTTTGGCATAGTGTCGAGACATGTCTGAAACGTGTGCTCTGACGCACTCCGTCGGTGCATTGCTCGGCCTTCAGTACTATTATAAAGAACTAAAAGTCAGTACTGCCCCATGGCAGTTGTCTAAACTAATAAAGTAAATTTGATAACAATATTTAACTTGTACGAACAATGTTACGCACTTTCTTTATATCGGCTTATGGCCGAACCCTGGGTGTATTCAAACCGCGCACAGATAGGCTTACTTATGATTAAAATTTGTCTCATTTTTTATAGGCAAATGTCAAATTTTAACCCGAAGTCATATTTTTTTGCTTATCTGTCCGCTGTTTGAATATAGGGTTCGGTTGTTACCAAGAATTTACTGACCGTCCGGCTTACCAATGGTCACTAACGGCTCTATCTTACAACCTATAAAGAAAAAATACTACTGCAAAATACAACTTAATGTCAGTGTTAAATGTCTGAGCTAATATCGCTTAAAGGGCCAAAGCGATTTTCATGAAACCTAATAGCTAAGAACCATTCCGATTAAAATACTCAGCTTTCTTTTGAATAAAATCGCGTTCAATTCGGTCCTTTCTTTTGGGAGCTATGCTGCCAAAGACATAAACAAACATACATGGATATACGATATACCTGGGGCCTGTTTTATAAAGCTACAAATTACAATTTACAGGTTACAAGTTTCCATTTGACACAACCTCGACCAATGACGACCCGCCATTTGAGCAGTGTTGCCAGTTTAGACCTGTAAAATTGTAACTTGTAGCTTTATAAAACGTGCCCCTGTAGATACACCCGTTGAACTTAAAACACTACGCATTTTTTAGGGGTTAAAAGTATAGGATTAGGTATGCTGAAGACTTAAAGTAAACACCATTACGGAAATTATGAAAGAATTTACATGCATACATTGCTCTAGATGCACTTTACATATACGAGTATGTTAGATGAAAATAATTCTTAATTACGTGCCCGAGACCGAAACGGTAGTTATTATTTATTCTTATGCCGAAACTAACAGCATCTAACAGTAGAAACGATTCGTTAGCCTAACATACGAAATATTATATAATTTGGCAGATGTGTCGTATCAAAATAACGAAATCCATAGTAATTTAATGTGAGGAGATTCCACACGTGTAAGTTATTTAAATCGATAAGGAAACTTAGTAATTTCGCACATGACATGTAAATAAATTATTATGACCGGTTTTTTACAAATCCCAAACGAGAACGGTAAAATAAAGGGTTTTTTAGGCACAGATATAACAGGTAAAACCAATGTTTTACCTCAGTATTGGAAATAATAAACATTGCGTAGGTAACTAAAATGAAGTTTTTTAATGGAAAACCAACGTAACCGTTTATCAGCATTATCCTGCGGCCCAGCCCGCATAGATGTTTTTATTTTCACTATCTTTTTGGAATCATGCGATTCCATTTCTTTGCACAAAGAACACAACATACTCGTAGAATATTTTTAAATCATTGTCGTCCGGTATATGTTTACATGTAGATGGGTTACTTAAACTAAATTTTGTTATTTTTTTTCAATATTTAAATATTTGTTTTCTGGCAGTAGTATCGATGGATTGTATGTGACCAATTGAACCTAACGCTGGTAACCACAATGCTCTCTGACACACGTGACTGTGGTTTCATATACATTGTGCCTTTGTGGGAGATGATTGGATGACCCCTGGGGAATTGACACTTTCTTATATTGCATACTGACTGAACGTGGTTGTTGGGATTTTACCGCACATTAATTATCTCGTTGGTTGGGTAGAATAGGTTAAAAAATAAACATACTTCTAATTAAGTATTTGGACATTGATTAGGCGATTATGTAACCTAGTATTTTCAAGACTGATTGATCTTTCCACTAAAGGAGACAGGGAAAATGTACCTATAATACGAAAACTGTATAAGAAATCGCATAGATAATGACATGAGTATAGGAGCACTCATTTATATGATTAAAAATATGTCGGTCTCCTTAATATAAGCATAATTACATGATGACGCCACTGGCATCTTGAACCGATCCTTAAATGAGTAAATACATCACTATGTTACTTGCAAGGATATAAGCTATAATTAAATGCAAACACCATGTTTTATTACTTTTATTGTTCAAGTAAGTATGTTAGTAAAGTTTAATACACGATATTGCGAATTCACTACAGAGAAGCATCTATTTGCTATAGCGCCTCAATTCGAAGAGGTCCCCGGTAGTATTCAGGATCAGCGGCGTAGATGTTTACTGCGATGTCCAATATAACAGCGAACAGTTGGAGAGTAACGCGCAACTGTTCTCAAAAAAGCAAGAAGTCTTAAACAAATACAAGCCATACTTCACTTCAGAACAAAGGCTGGTACTTTATAAAACGTAGACTAGACCACGGTGTATTGTTTACATCTTTGGACTGGGGTCCGCTTTACCAACTTCCCTTTGGCTATTTACAGAGACGAGCAATTCGAACGATCGACGATCTCAACATAACATGCATAGAGGTATAGTCTGGAGCCTTTGAAGCTACGAAAGGACTTATGGTCTCTTTGTGTATTTTATAGGCTCTTCCACTAGGAGTCCTCTGAGCTCACGGTGTTTTCTCAGCATTATGACGTTTCCTCCTCGTCGCTTGAGAAGAGCATTCACTGAAAGGCATAGTGATTTGGCTGTGGCCCTGGCATTACTGACGTTTATGGGCGACGGTGACTACTTGCCATCAGATACCCTTTCTGCTAGTTTGCATTTAAGTGTTGTTTTAACATTCAAAATCTAAGATAATATGATTCGTCTCATAAAACAAATGGTACTTATATCTTAGTTCGGTCATTAGTGGCATTACAATCGCTAATGCAAAATAATCCATCGAGTATTTCTCATTAACTAGTATTAACGTATCGACATAAAACAAAATAATGTTAAAAACCCTAATCAATGTATTTTAATATTGTCGTGTGTATTCATGTTAAATAACGTAAAATATAGCTTACGGCACGCTTGAGATAGCGACCAATCTACCGATACCCAACTTGGAGTCCGTTTATACTTCACCAGGCCCTTTAGTCTACAAGACTTCACGAAGTAACCTGATCAGAAGAATTAAATATACCTTAAATGGCGGTATACATAGCACTTGTATAAGAGCTGATCACTCTTGATGGTCAATCGATTTTCATAAAAATAACAAGTGACACAATAATGCAGCTCTACAAACCCGACTGCTTTTGTACAATATAGATGTTGACCTCTACAGAATCAGAACTCAGGAGCTTGTACTTGATATTTAGTGAAAATACGTACACTACGAGTAATATGTGTAACATAAGTTTAAATTAGGTTTCCTTAAACCTCACAGTTTACGAGTAGCTAAGCAGTATCAGGTCGCTAAGAAACCTATATGGATACAATAATATAATTGCAATCTCTATTGTATAGCCGAGGCACAGGATGCTTAACGTTAACGTAAACGATTGTCGAAAACTTTCAAAATGTATGGAATTGACATAAGCGCTCGACGTGACCGGCCCCGCAGCTTTCGTCAAACCTATAACATTTTCTATAACGATAACGTTCTCACAATGCATCTTGTCTAGGCCCTATCTCTAAAACGGCGTTACCGATTTTTTATCAAACTTGGTGAAGATGACAGGGCAAGGGAAATGGAAAATAACGCGTACCTGGTTCTATGGTGCTACGCTGAAACACTTAAAAACCAAAACGAAATAAAAATCATTACATCTGTTTGGGGGCTACGATGCCACAGACGAAATACACATACACGTACAGATGTAGTGAAAAATGTTTTCCATCGTTTTTTGTCGGATAAGTTCGTATTGGTCTTGCTTTCTCAATTAACTTTCTAAAGTTGACTGAGACAGCAGGACAAAATTTTCCGACAAAAACCGATGGCAAAAAATTATTCATTACATCTGTAATATTATACCATCCTCCCTCAGTTTGCGTCGGGTGTTTAAAAAGAAACGCACTGGAATCGGTCCATCCGTTCAAGCTTTGGGCGACGAAACAAGATTCAAACACATACTAGTTATTGGTACCCCTCTTTTGCGGTTGTGATTAGGGGTTGCTCAAATGACGTTATTAGGAGATTTAATGTGGCACGGTTGATAGAGATTTCATTAAAAAGTCTGTTTAATGTCCGAAAATTAGTTCCATTTAAATATTATTAATATACTTTGTTGCTGGATAGAGATTTCCATATTTTATTAGTATATTACCTTAGTTAGAGACAGGTCAATTTGAGTGAGAGTATCCCCCATTGAATGCGTTAAATAAAGCTACGTTGAGCTAAGCTTCCCTCCTACTGCTATACCTATATAGTAAATGGTCGTAGAGCCTTACGAAATGTATAATACTCAGGACTTTTTTTTTTGTTAGCTTTTTGTCCGGTGTAGAGCCAGGTAGGTAGATAGATTGCTACAAGTATAACCACCATGAACTCCACAAACACCAGCACGTCACGGAACCAGCAATTTATTTAACATTAATAAATAAATTCAATGAAACCGACGACAGCTTTGTTCCGCGTATTTACCGTGCGACAGTACTTTACAGTTTTGTTAAAATGGAGCAACTCACTTCCGAGTACAGCAAGGTCAGATCCGGACAAGGATTTTTAAAAGGATCTTGATTAAAATGTCCCGATAAAACAAACAAACGCGTCATCACACCCACGAGCCTTCTAGGATGTCTATGAATCTTATCAAACTGCCCATATATTAACTACCTTACCTATATACATATTTGACTTCTGTTCTCGTATTTACCGTAACTACTTATTCATTTATTATTTGACAGACTAGCTCATAAACTAGGTACCTAATTGATCTAATAAACTTAAATGTTTTATGTTTCATTTGGGAGTACGTCAATTTTTGTGAGATTGTCCCCAGATATTTATTTATTTCATTAAGTACACGCGTACTACTCTGGGTTCTTAAGCAGTTATTTTGAATCAACTCCAAAACAAACTCTAAATTCCAAAATCAAAGGCTCTAGGTATCGAACTAGTTGAAAGTATATAGTTCTACAATTAAACATATTCCTAGTCTACAAAAGTCCTACTGTTGTTTGATACTCGACAACTTACTGACACCCATACTAACAACATTAGTATTGTTATTTTACTTCTATTTTTAGATTTTTTTAAAAACTAATTTACTGAAAACAATTACATATCTTAATTTATAATTAAGTAGGTTATTTTTAATAGTTAATATGAAATGTTTGTTGTTGTTGGTTGTATTGTAGGGTAGAGCGGCAGGTCCGCAGGGTACGCGGCAGGGCCGCAGGACCGGTGCGGGGCGCGGGCCGCGCAAGCGCGACGAAAGGCGCCGCGGGGTGGGAGGCGAGCGCCTAACACTATTTAAACTGTTCAAGCGAACAGTCATCATGCATTGGTCTATTTGCAATCGCAAAGTTTAGTTAGCTACCGTAATACGATAGCTCGAGTCGTAGACAGACAGGCAATAGCCCGTGGTCGAGACCAAAAGCTCTCGCAGACGCTAAGCTAGCTAAGCGCGCAGTGAACCCCGCGTTCAGGCTTCAAACCAGGAATCTAGGAACCCAGTGGAGTGTGTAGAAATGGCTGTCGCTGCCGCTCAAAAGAACCGTGAGATGTTCGCCATCAAGAAGTCCTACAGCATTGAGGTGAGCGCCTCTCCTGTCCGGAGCTCCTGGCTCCTTGCTTCCCGATAGCTTTATTGTAAGGATTTTGCAAGGACTTTGCAAGGATCCAGAAACCTAGATTTTGTTGCCTGACAATTTCCAAAAAATAAATTTTGACCAGATACCGATTTTTTTCCATCTGACCGGCAAGAAAAACCAAGAAAAGTTTTTTAACCGCTAATAGTGCCACCAAAACTCACCCCGCCAATAAGACTATCGGTTTAGCACACTTTGAAGCTTAACAATTTGACTTTATTAAATCTTCTGGTTAAAAAAGAAATTGTCAGATTAATATTTTTTTTTGCTTTCGCTTAGTACTTTTATTTTAATCGAGTAATAAGTTAACTGCCATTACTAACAATCGTTATAATTATAACCAAAGTAATTTACTGAAGTAAGAACAGAATAAAGTAGATAACTAAAATGCTTTTTTTTGTTTATTATACATGTACTTAAAAGATAAGTTTACTTGTTCGATTTCAATAACAATTGATTATCTAGATTGTATTCACCAAAGTTTATAAAAGTAACAAACTTTTATTAAATATAATTATATTAAATACCTGCTTTAAAAAATATCTCACCCGTCTCCAAAGAAGCCATAAACCCTAGGACTCCGTGAAAACCATAACATAGCGCGTAAAATTTACTGTGAGTATCAAAAATAATTAACTATGATTGTTTGCATAAAAATATAAAGTTTAGTTGGTTTCGTGCTCATTGTCATCTCCGCGACCTCCGCCAATCCGCACGCACGTAGACGGTAATCGCCGTTGCCTACATAATAGCCTCAAATCATCCACCGGCCTTGTGCGACAAACACCTAGATGAGATTTACAACTTTATCAACAACGCACCCGCCATAAGACACAAGATTAAAGAAATCGCGTGAAAGCGCTGGTAAGCATGTAAACAAATTACCGGCTCGTCCCACTATTACCAAATTATTTTTACTCATTTGTCTCATAATTACATAAAGTAAAGCCTCGAGGGTAAGCTGCCGAGTGCTTCTGCCGCGATATTAAGAGCGCTGTTACAGCACCGTCAGGGCCCGTTTAACAAAATTATCCCAACGCACAATTAAATGGCAGTTACGCGACATCGCATACACTTTCACGGCATATTCACAATATCGTGTGACGCATTGCATAACTGAGAAAACAATACCTAATGATATTAAATAAAATCATTCATTGTTTGTAAAGATTTGCGGAAAGAGTATTAGTTAGTCAATTTGTGTAATTCTGGGTCAGTTGCATCCGAGCCAGTTACAATTGTTGCCAAAATATATTACGTGACGGTGCAAAAGCTGCGCATCGTTATACCGGGACAGATCATGGCATCCTGTGATAAACAAACCGTTACACATCCATCAGACATATTTGACATATTAGCGCAGACAAATCTTTCATTATAATTACGCATAATAAGGTACATAAGGTATTGCCCATGTTTTTTTGGAAGTGGAAAGTGTTCGCAACGTTGCAGCGACGACAATTTCGCCGGAACAATTGCGACACCGCTCCGGATAATTTGTACTTATGTCATTATGCAGTATGGCCACTGCAGAAAACACTTAAGTAGTAAACAGTCCCATCATTGTTTGCAAGAAGATTAATTACTATTGTGAATATTCAAGGCGCGTGACTCCAAGGCGGGTCTAGTAATGGTTTCGCCGTGTAAATGCATCTACTGGTAAACCATGATCATTTTGCGATCGGGCTCCAAGAGGACTAATAGCTCACGAAGCTCCTGCGAAATTATGAATAATATTGTTTGAATTATTTAAATCATTGACCTAGGAAGTGGGTACGGGATTATAATTTGATAATTTACTGTTGCGATGCGATGCGATGTTGTTAGCTGTTTTTATGTACTTATAATCTGATGTGCTATGCGATAATGAACACTAAGTAATTTGTAACGAATAGACTTGAATGATTGTATTTCCTTGACCGCCGAAGGTCGGAATGCAGGGCAGGTGCGACACTCGCCGAGTCCACCGCAGCCAGTACGGATCATTAAAACTCAATCATATATGAGACAACACTTATCAACACGAGACAAAGAACACTAAACCACTTCTTTACACAGAATCTGATTCGAATTTGCCACAAAAGATAATGATTTAATAAGATATCGTCACGCAATGCACAAAGCGGTTTACTTAGCTACCGTGAAGTATAAGATCAATGTTTACAACAAATTCGAGGTCATCGGATACGCCCTTGACCAATTAGAGGCACGGCGCCGCGGTCAAAATCATCTTCAAGGAAAATCACTTTTTTTGCTTATTGCAATTGTTTAGGAGAAAACTAGACCACGCAAGCATTCCTTGTAACGGAAATACCCAAAATTTTCATAAATTCTGAACCAGTTCTGGCGACAAAAAAACCCGGTTCTTCAATTCGATCTCAATATTTACTTAATTAATTAACAAATTGCTTACATAAACAATGCAACAACTATAATTATGTCGTTTCCAACGATACGCGCGAGTTACGATCCTAATCAGATTTTTCTATTTGAGTCAAATGTTCTTTTTTGTTTTTAATTATTTAAGTAATGTATGAATTGTACATTGTACAGTACTTCACTTTACATATCCAATAAAAGGCTTTCCGGATTTAGTTACTTACGTAGTGAAACGAAAGACTTAATTTAACATTTTGTTATTTTCGAACTTAGTACCTATTTTTTTCTAAATTTGGGTTTTTATGATTAGAACTTAAAATTACTTACATAAAACTTATTATATATATACCAATAATAAAATATACCCATTCTTCGTCTATAAAATAGAAAAAAACCGTAGGTACTGAAAAGTACCGCAATACCAGGATTTTCTATTAATGAGTCAGTTCTGAAAATCCCAACCCCAATGCTGAAAAAGGTACCGCGGTACCGCATGCCATAGAGAAAATGTACACTCGTCCGAAATTAAGGTTACATTCTGAATTAATTGGAGAACGTGCCCAAGATGGTAAATTGTAAATTGGGTTTGAATGATAACTGGATATAGCCGAGTTCCCGGGATGGACAAGTGTGGAGGGCGGAAGCCCACGTGGACGGGTGCTCCGGGGGCTCTCTAGTTCCGGTTAATTACCCGTCGACCGATTCGAACGGTGAAGTGGCCACTCGGACATACCAAGGCTATCCACTGGATTCCAAATCCAATCCGCTCCATTTAGACGGACCTCAGGCTTTGCAACTCAACAAGTTAATATTGTTTCCGCCATTTTACGGAGAATACGCAAGTTATGATTAAAATTTACCGATCAGATTGTAAGTTACTGCGTAAAAAAAAGAATATGACTAAAAACTTTGCAAAAAAGATTCTCATTATTTTTAGTTGGTTTTACAGTCACTTAAAAATAAAAATAGCATAACCGTTTTATGGAACGCATTTACTGAAAATGCCTTAACAACTTTGCAGAAAAGCGTGGATTCCAAGTCTTTTATTTTTTACTTGCGTCCGAGAATAGTTTTAATTCAGGGCTGCATGTAACAATCGCGAGTGATTAGCGCAAAGCGCAACCCTTGACACAGTTAGCGCGCCACTCTAGTGGAAAATGCTAGGTGTTGCCGCGCGCCATCATCTCGGGAGCTCGAATCCCGAAACGGAAACTATTCAGTACTTACTTAACGAAATAAGTTGATATCAAACATAATTTGACGGTTCATTTGGCAATCGATATTTAAGAAATTAAACACTTTTCCAAAAAGCTGTCACAATTTTACTGTGAATTTCCCGATGCAGTAGATAAGTAAAAGTTATTCAATTAACACTCGCTTCTAAATGAAGTAGCTGATTGAGTTGTCAAGGCATAGTTAACACTTTTAATAGCTTTAAGCTCTATTGAGGCGCAGCGGTCCAGAAACTCGCGTTCCTTTGAACGGTTCTCGTCGGAGATGACGTTTCCGGAGCGTAGAGGGTAATGGCGGCACTTTACACCCGGCCGCACTCAGGAAATAAGCTTAGGAACTTCGTAAAAGCAATTTCTGCTCGCACATGAAATATAATGCGATGTGACCGCTTTATATTTATAAGGATTTAGGAGATCAACCTATTTTTAGAGACCCTTTGTGCTCGATCGCGTCTGGCTGTGGAACTAACAATCCCTGAATTAACGCAAGTCACCTTCGTAGCTTTTTGTCGATAGGTCAAAAACTACGGTTTTTACTCAATTTTTTAACTTATGATAATTAGAGCCGGATCAGTGCTGTAATGACTCGTAAAATATCTACTGGCAAAAACAATGCTGCTTGACCAGTTACTTTAATTGATATAATGACTTTGTAAAAAAATATACGAGTAGGTATGTTATATTTATCTCTGTAGCGGCCGTTACGCCAAACTTTATCAAGGCAGATTAAATTAATAAAGCATTTTTAATTCTTAGGTCTCTTTAATAGTATTTAAACCAAGATTATATATATGTGTTGTAATACTTGTAATTCACGTACCGCCGCCTTCACGTATGTGTAAATGGGTGTATTTTGTTTTAGAACGGCTACCCATCCCGCCGTCGCTCGCTGGTAGACGACGCCAGGTTTGAAACGCTGGTTGTCAAACAGACCAAACAGAGTGTACTTGAAGAGGCTCGCGCCCGCGCCAATGGTAAATACATATACTTATCTCTACTCTTTAATTTATCAATTATGATTTGTTTTTTTTTTATTTTCGTTTTATTATTTTTTATTAAGACTCCGGCTTGGACTCCGATTTCATCCAAGACGATGTTCAATTTGGCAATGACGACAAAACCCCGACTGTCGAAGACGGCACCCAGCAGGACGACACTAAGAATGGCCACCTTGGTAATTTTAGTTTCTTTAGATTCATTGTTTTTATTTAATTTGGTTATTTTTTATTTCTTAACACTTTTTATTTTATTTTATTATTTCTATTTCTATAGCTGATGCTGATATAGGAGATGACGCCGGAAAAAACGATGCCGGTAAGTTAGTGCGATTTGATAATGGGCAAAATAGTAAAGGTCGGTCTAATAATGAAAACATTGGGATAATTATACAATTTGGTTGCAGATTATACTCTGACCGAAGAAGAGGTGTTCCTGCAGAACGCCGCCAGTGAATCCCCAGAGGCTGAACAGGCGATCCAGCAAGCTGCCATACTGCTGCGCATGCGCGATGGCATGGGTTCTTTGGCGCGCATCCTCAAGACCATCGACAACTACAAGGGTTCCGTCATGCATCTGGAAACCCGCCCCTCCCAAGTCACCGGAGTCCAGTTCGACGCGCTCGTCAAAGTCAGCATGACCCGTGTCAACCTGCTCCAGCTCATCCGGTCCCTCAGGCAATCCTCCGCCTTCGCCGGGGTTAACCTCGTCTCCGAGAACAACGTGTCGTCCAAGACCCCTTGGTTCCCGCGTCATGCTTCCGACTTGGACAACTGCAACCATCTTATGACCAAATACGAGCCGGAGTTGGATATGAACCATCCCGGTTTCGCTGATAAGACCTATAGGGAGCGCAGAAAACAAATTGCGGAGATCGCTTTCGCTTACAAGTATAACGACCCGATCCCTTTCATCACCTACACTGAGGCGGAGAACTCTACTTGGATGCGAGTGTTTAACACTGTCCTCGACCTGATGCCTAAGCACGCGTGTGCCGAGTACAAGGCTGCTTTCACCAAGCTGCAGGAGGCAGATATCTTCGTCCCACACCGCATTCCCCAGCTGGATAGCGTAAGCAACTTTCTGAGGACCCACACCGGCTTCACCCTGCGGCCCGCCGCTGGTCTGCTTACCGCCCGCGACTTCCTCGCTTCCCTCGCGTTCCGCGTCTTCCAGTCCACACAATATGTGCGCCATGCCAACTCGCCCTTCCACACCCCCGAACCGTAAGTAGTCATCTTCATGTTTTTTTAAAATGTATAAACTTGCAGTGATCGCCTATCGCCAACCTCCTTTTTAGGGTTCCGTAGTCAAACTAGGAACCCTTATAGTTTCGCCGTGTCCATCTTTCCGTTCGCAGCTTAGCTCAGAGACTCTTAGTTCTAGAAAGCGGTTATTTGGCATAATGATACATATTAGTTACGCCGACCAAGTGGTACAATAAAATCTATCTCTATTCTAATCTAGCAATTTTTTTACTGTACCTGACCGACACGTAACGTGGGGATATTTTTTTTTCTCGTCTACCTCTTGGTGTGCGGTATGGTTGGATAGGTCTTCCAAAAATACTACGGGTTTGCTAGAACAATTTTTCGATTAAGGGATCCCTTTGCGAAATATTAAGATTTAAAGTGCAAATTTTTATTAGTCACGTGCCCCCCCGCTCTAGCGCCAAAACAAGAGCTCTTAAAAGTCTCAAAGATTTTAAAGGAAAACTATAACGACACTAGACTCGATTGGTTCCTGTGTTCTACACATGACTAAAGTGTTTATGCCTACTAAAATCATCTAATACTTCGGAACCCTACACTGAGCGTGGTCAGACAAGCTATAGCCCTGTTTTTTTTCTTCTTTTATATACAGTCTAAGTACCTTAGAATCATTATATCAACGAAGTTTCCTTACTTAGCCTAGAAATATTTGAACGAATATTATAGTTCCAGCTTTTTAACACTATTTTCAACTAATTCTACCTTTTATATCATACACAATGTTTACATAGGCATTAATTAATTATTAGTTGGTCTTTGACATTGAAAAAAATCCAATACCAGACATATTGAAGTTCATTAGAACAACACCACTAAAAATGTTTGATTATTTAATATATTTTAATAAATTCAGTTAAGTCTCTTCCGGTATCATACAATTTAAATAAATACATAATAAAATCAGCACTAGTGTTTAATGGAAAAACATAAGGTGCATTTTGATTAATATTTTAAATAGAACTTGCTTCTCCAATGAAGTGATATAACTAACCGAGAGCATTATAATTAAACTCATTGTGTCTGATTTACATTTGGCATTGAAACAGCAAATTAAATTTGTCAAACAATCCGTGCATACATCCACAATGTTATTTACCGGTTATTTAAAGGACTCGGAATTTATAATTACATGTCAATTACCTTGACATGTCTTTTTTACGGAAATATTACGCAACATGTCCTTGTGCGCGCATGTTAATAGGAACAAATCACACCTGAGAGGCTGAGCTAATTAAATTTGAAACCGAGGGTTCATTCCGTCTATTGGCTTCGTTCTGACAATGACGCTACGCATCTCTGTAGCGTGTATCGTTGTTTTAAAATAACATCTAAATATTAATTGAAAACTACTCGTAGCATCCGTAGTTCCGCACTGGGCGTTTTCCAAAGAAAGTGCTCATAATTAAGGACTAAAATTAATAGCGGTAACTTTTCCATTACGTCACGACTATTAAAAATACTGCTACATAAGACAAATAGTGGCATCACAGACAGAACTCCTGTAGCAAATACAACAGCACTACATTGTAAAAACCAGCTTTTTAAAATCCACTCCATTTGCGCTCAAAGTAACACAGACCAGAATATGGACACAGTACAGTTTAAAATATAGGGGTCTTATGCCGTGATGGAATTGTAACCTTGTTAAGTGAAGCAAGGCGCCTCGGCTATTACTCGTAGTTAAATCACTTTGACCATACTGCAAGGAATTTTCAGACCGACCAGGAGACTTTAATTCAATCAAAAGCCCTTTCAAACTAAATAGGGACGAATATATTTTAGATAAAACTTCACTATGGCCTTTCCTGATACATATTATATTTTGTTACAGCGATTGTATTCACGAGCTTCTTGGACATATTCCGCTTCTGGCGGATCCCAGTTTTGCTCAGTTTTCTCAAGAAATTGGTTTGGCATCCCTTGGCGCTTCGGATGCTGAAATTGAAAAGCTGTCTACAGTAAGTACATTTTACGAAAGCTAGCTTATAATAGTATTTTAAATGCCAATGCGAAATCGAATTGAACATATATTTTTGTTTAGATATGCAATAGCGATTGTGGAATCTGTTGCGTTTAAGATCTAAGTGGTGAGCTTTTAGGCTATCGATATGAATATTCATTTTGTTTGCTCAGGTGTATTGGTTCACTGTTGAGTTCGGACTCTGCAAAGAGAACCAGCAGCTGAAGGCTTACGGCGCCGCCCTCCTGTCGTCTATCGGCGAGCTACTACACGCACTTAGCGACAAGCCCGAGCTGAGGCCGTTCGAGCCCGCGTCCACCTCCATCCAGCCTTACCAGGACCAAGAGTACCAGCCGATCTACTACGTTGCCGAAAGCTTTGAAGATGCCAAAGAAAAGTTCAGGTAACTATATAGCATGTTTTTACATTTACAGCCTATGATGATAATGTATGATTAAAGACCGATAAGTTTAGGATGCACACTAACGCTTATTTCGTGCAGACGCTGGGTGTCGACCATGTCGCGACCCTTCGAGGTGCGTTTCAACCCGCACACGGAGCGCGTGGAGGTGCTGGACTCGGTGGACAAGCTGGAGACGCTGATCTGGCAGCTCAACACCGAGATGCTGCACCTCACCAACGCCGTCAAGAAGCTTAAGGGCTCGCAGTTCGAGTGAACCCAGACCGCTCACCCCAATGATCAGTGCACGCGGCCTCGCCGTGTTCTGTATAGCTAGTGATATTATAGACGTAAGACTGCTCTCGTGTGTGGAGCGTGTGTGCGAGTGTGATAACCATCGGATGGTACTTCGTTGACTTCCTTTTTATATGTAGCTTATTTTATTATTTATTTTGCCGAGCTCATTGCCCGGGCCTCGGAAAGCGCGCAGAGCTCCTGATTGCCCATTTACGGAGGCCGTGCGCGTTTCGCGAGTCCTAAACTATTATTAGAATTAAGGCGTAATTTAAAGAAAGACACAAAGAAATAAAAATGGAGCACCCAAACTGATGAAAAAACAAACCGAAAATAAACGTGTTTGAGCACAAGTTGATGTTTTATTCGCATTTTTTACAACCCACTTATATTTCAGTAAACAGCATTATATAAATAGGTAGTTATCTCTCAATAAGTTTCCCTGTGACTTTGTTCGCGATGTACTCATTCCATTTTATTCCCACAGGAGCTTAAAATTTTCCGTAATAACAGTATTTAATGTTATAATCCAGGACAAGCACTTTCTTGTTCAATTTCATTGACAATTAAAAGTGTTTACAAACTTACCAATTTATAATATCTGTTGGTAGGATAATAGATCAATGGAAAACGCTTAAGTGTACTCAATAAAGTATCAAGTTGCATTATTTGATTTAAATGGACAAGAGCGTAGATATAAAAGAAATAGAAGACAAAGCAATAAGCAAAAGGCGGCGGCCCCGCGTACCTGTAATGCGATTTGTTCAAGTCTCCGGGGAATTTGATCGCCCCAATCGTAATCAGATTGTAAAAAGTCCTCTGTATTATTAATCTTTATTGGACCGCAAATGAGCGTCTACTCGACTTCAACTTTAATCACTGCAACATTTATTTGAATAGCTAATAAAACGCAATCCACTTAACTATGCTCTCGATTCCAAGGTGTTTCCTGAAACAATTATGCCAATTGCGCACAGCGAAGCCAGCATGAAGTCGGCGGGTCGAGGCGATTGTTATAGGCAATGAGCGAACAGGTTACTCCGGATTGAGAGCAAAGTCGACCGAAAAGGGAAAAAAAACTTTGTGTGAGGTATGTGTGGTAATATAAAGGTTGGTCTTGTGCGTTGACATTAAGCGAGGCAGCGAGCGGTGCGCGGCGGACCCCGGCGGGGCAAGGACGCCGGCGCGGACCTTGCCGTTACTGCAGCCGCGCGGAAACGCTGCACTTCTTGTAAATTAGCACATAAAACATTATTTACGCTCTTACTAGAAATGCAAATAGAATAAGGTCTAGACCATATACAATGATTTCTTAAGAAAATTCGATGAGTTGATAATGGTAAGATAATCAATCATATATTATCATTACCTACTATGATTATTGTTATAATGGACAGGGAGGAGCAGTGGCACACAATTATAAGCTAATATAAATAAATAAAAAATGATGATGAATTCCTATTTTGTGAAATATACCTATTTTAAAATCTCATCAGTCATTCCAGACAAATAAACTCTAAATACAGGATTCGCTGGAGGTGCTGCTAGTGTTGGTAACGACAATTTTTTTTGAAGTCTACCTTGTAAGAGCTGGACTCATATTTACGGAACTCTGAGCTTAAAAGACTTCCGAGTATTTTAGTCGTGAGTCGAGTCCTTTTTCGAGTCTTATCGAGTCCTGTAATAATAACTCATGTTTTAGAAAAGACTCAAGCTACCGTATCTTTTATAGTTTTTTTTCATCTGTAGGTGTGCATTAAAAAGACTTGAGTCCTATAATGAAGAATCACTTTGAAGTTTCTTTCCCAATATATGAAAGATGAAAATATTTTTTTTGTGAAATATTCATTTTTCTTATTGGATTAAGCTAGATCGGACCAGCCAAGAAATGGATACATTCTAGTTGAGTTCTAATAATTACTACGAACTAAAAGCCTTAAGCGTAAACGAAACCCTCGAGTCTTTATAGAAGACACTAGTCTCTATAGAAAACTGAGTCTAGAAGACTACAGAACACTCAAGTCCCTCCCAAGTTTAAAAGAACTCGAGCTTTGATTCAATGACAAGAGTCTAAAAAACTAAGTCGAGTCTTAGAATTGGAGTCTTTACCAACACTAGGTGCTGCATCTTTTTTTTTATACGATACGAGCTCGCATACTGTAAAAACGATCATACGCATACTTACGGATTAAAAACGCTTAAAAATGCTTTGCCGAAGCTGAACTAGACTATCTTAACTAATACGCTAATTTATTCAATAAAACATGTATATTGTCAAAAAAACATCAAATTAAGTATTGCTGATCTTATTAAACTCGTCGTCTTCGTCAGTGAGGATGACTGTGTAGCTGTTCTTGAGGGAAGTCACCTGGGTCTGCAGGGCCCTCAGGCGGATCTCAACCAGCTCAAAGTTCTCCTGCAAGGTGGTGATCTGAATCTGCATTCGTTGGCGGATCTGTAGGAATTAAACCGTGAATATTAAGAGTTTCTAAATAGGGACGCTGATTGGTCGACCACATTATTGTCCAACCTTGAGAAGCAATTAAAATTAATCAATCATTTTTTGTATTATAGCACCATATAAAAATAAAAACCGGACAAGTGCGAGTAGGGACTCGTCCACCGAGGGTTCCGGACAAATTTGTCAGTACTTTTTCCATTCTTCGTCATAAATCGAAAACTATACATCATAAAAATATTTAAAAATCTGTTTAAGCTTGTGTCAATGAAGCCCTTTCATACGATACCCCACATGAGATGGTTAACTCAATCGAAAAATTTTGACGGCCGTCCCTTGCGTTAAGGCTGTTTTTTTTGTGATTTAATTACTATTAAAAGTTTTCAGATTTTTCTACGGTATTAGGTACTTGCCAAAGTTCATTGTTCTAGGTCAACAGAAAATACCCTACGAGTATAAGCTATAAGTTTTGATTTCCGTGAGAGTGTCGAAATATACTAGTACGATTTTTGCAGCATAAACGGCCGTTTTTTACGTTAACTTAGAAGTTTGCATTTTTTCACAGCTTCAAGGGACTGTAGACTTGAGTATAGGTTTTAAGGGTGAATATTTGGGCGTTTCAACCGCCGTCATTGTTGTCTTCTATATATTTACGAATATAATAAAAACAGCCAGCAACTTTAGATGTCAAAATCAACGGACCCGGGGGTAGTATCAATTCCATTTAAAAGAACAAGAAATGTTTAAAGTTTATCTTAAATAATATGCGAAGACAATAATGACCGTGGTAAAAAAGCCGAATAATCACCCTTAATTACAACTTGATATCTCGACGCGTTCCCGAGATAAAGGGTCTTGCTTGACAGACAGACGGACTTTCCTTTTGAGGTGCGGAACCCTTAAAAACCAATGAAATCGATTTAATCAGAAGTCACTTTTTTGTTTCATAATTTCATAAATTATAAGATGCATTTTTACTAAAAAATACACAGGCTAAAATAATGTCACTACTTTTTTACGGTTCCGAAGTCAAACTAGGTTTTCAATATTAGTTTTAATTTTCAGTGTTTTATACTTCATATCGTTTTTCAATAAATATCAAGTTCCCTTATTAGTTTTGCCATAGTTTTTTTTGTATAGAAAACCGAAATCTCTGACAAAATATGTAAGCTAACTGAAATCGTCGTAAAGTTTCATACTTATTGTTTATAATGACTATCTCGTGGTTCAACCCTATAAAAAGAAATAATATTCTTCTCTGAAAACGTGTTAGGTAATGGGACTAACGGGTCTCTATTCTACTGTTTAAAAATCATATTGTCTTCGACATGTTATGGTATGGTAGCGGCCGAGTTAAAAACCATACAATAACACTTTCAAAAAAAACAGTGCGATAGCCCTTAGGTGCTTCGGGTTTGTACTTGTTTCTTACTCGCTCTCATACGCTCTTATTAAGAGCGACTGAGATAGAAATACAAACCCGAAGTATCTGGGCGTTTACCAAAAAAAGCGCACGTAGCCACGTAGTTAAGGAGTAAAATTAACGGTGGTAACTTTTTCCATTACGTTACGATAATTAACTATATTGCTGATAAAAAAAATAGTGCCATCTCAGACAAAACTCCTGTAGCAAATGCAACCATTTTACTAATGAGTGAGGATTGCAACTAGGGCTTCCAATCCCGCAGCCTATCTTCAATCTCGGTATCCGCGGGACTGAACATTTTGCGGGATCTCGCATGGAAATTGATACTATTGATATAGATAGATATAGGTACTTATATCAATAGTTATAAGTACCTACCTAAGGTGAATGAAACAAAATAAATAAATAAAATATCTGCACTTGTATTAAGGTAATTTACTATAAAGAGATCAATTAAATCAAATTGAACTTTTATTGATAGCAAAAATATAGAAAAAATAACAAAATCATACATACAATAAACCAAAACGAAGAAATTTTTCAAAAGAATGTTGGAAAAACCAATTAATACTTAAATTTGTTTGTTGGGCATTCAGTTGTTTTTTTTGCGAAGAATCTACTGCCAATCTACTGCGTAACTTAGAGGCAATATAACCAGCAGCAGAAGCCCTTTCAGCTTCCACATTAGTCGGCTGTAATGCTTTTAAAGCTTTATATGTAAATGATAGATATTTACCCAGATTCATCGAGTTTTTTTTAAAGTGCACTTAAGTACATTCGATCGAGATGGCGACGGACAAATTACATTAGTTAGGTACTGACGATATAGTTAACTCTAACTCCTGTTGCAACATAAGATTAATATGATCATGCTTCTCTTGCAGTTCCGCAAATCGGGATCCCGGTATACCGGGATTGGAAGCCCTAATTGCAACTGCTTCGGTTATTGAATGTGAGAGACGGCCTACTGGCGTATGTGGGCAGTACATAAATATTTAACTAATTATCGTGACGTAATGGAAAAAGTTACCGTTGTTAATTTTAGTCTTTAACTACGTGCGCTTTTTTTGGAAAACAGACTATATAGTTTTACCGTGTTGAATATCCTCGTCCTGCCCAGTGTTCTTAATCAAGGACACATTCGATTTGGTAGTTTCTGCCCGGGAAATCAAATTTTATATGTTAAATTGTCCTCTGTAGAGGACATTGGGCAGAAACCGGAAGTATAAACAAAAAATGCTTGGGCAGGACGAGGATATAGACCTATTTCATTCAACAACTTTAAGAGTAGCTTTAGCGATATGGAGCTTTTTATTATTTTGATAATTGCGGTCGTTGTGTACTATATATGAAGTAAAATTTACGTAAGTACTAAAGTAAATATTTTTTGTTTTATTGTACCTAGTACCTAGTAGTTAAAAAAGCTTCACGTCACACGGACAGGAAGGGAAATTGATGGACTCGTACACAAGAGGTCCTCAACTTTGTTTCAACCCTCTACGAGTATATGAATAGCCTATTGTGTACTTTCTAGCTTCTGCAAGAGTGCACTAAATGTGAACATCCAAACGAAAAATCGGTTCCAGTAAAAACAATCTCTGCTGAGGTAAAGTGCAATTCGAAAAATCATTCCATGGAATTTTTGGGTTTTTGGTAAACTACAAAGAACCGGTTTTTCACTTTCTGCGTGGGCGAATATTTAAAAATTTAGGAGATAACAGAAACATACCTACACAGTGTTACATAATTTAAAAAAAACACGGCAGACGGCACAAATTTTGTAAGGCTCTAAAATTTCCCTGTATTTTTGGCGTTAGAGCTCATACTAATCCTATTATACTCGTAAATGTCGTAAAGGCATCAATATAATAGACAATATTGGCATCTTAACCTTAAAAAACGTTAAGTGTCAATATTCAATAGGACCTACTAAACGGATTTTATGATTGGTTTACTCATTGACTCATTAAATAAACTGTTTAATCAACACTATTAACCATGACGGCTACAGTTGCATGCCAACAAACTTTCCTACAATTACAATCATGCGATGCGATCCGCGTTGCGCACTAAACCTCCGATAGTGTCACAGTCTTTAACATTGACTATTCCCTTGGGGCCGGTTGTAATTTACAACAGAATTTCTGTATCATAAATTACTAGCTGTTGCCCTCGACTCTGTCCGCGTAGAAGTCGTTTATAGCTTCTCGCAAAAAATAACCCTAAGTCCTTCATTGGGGTTATAGCTATCTCCATACCGAATTTCATTAAAATCGCTTCAACGGTTTAGCCGTGAAAGCGTAACAAACAGACAAAGTTACTTTCACGATTATTATATTACGAGTAATATGGATTAACAAAGAATAGAACATTATCACAAAATATAATAAATGCAAAATATGCACAAGACCGGGCAAATGGCGTGAAATTGAAGAGGCCTTTACGGATGATGATGATAGTAAATGCAATTAAACGATTAATACGGACGGAGTTACAATTTTTCATTATGAAGATAAAACTCTACAAAAGCATGTCGATTGTTGAACCATGGTTGATGTTTTATCGCAAAGAAATATTTTAAGTAAATACTACGTAAGTATTATTTTAGTAAGACATCAGGTACCTATTACAAATACGTGTTACAAAAATAGCCAAAAAAAGAAATGACTTAACAAAGCCAATAAAAAACAAAAAACCGCCTTCAAAAACGCAAAAAATAACTTCTTTAAAATTGTAGGCACCTAATAGGTTAGTCCAACTGATGTCGGCTTTTTGTTGATAATGTTGTGGTCGCCGACTTCAGTTGGACTAACCTATTAGGTGCCTACAATTTTAAAGAAGTTATTTTTTGCGTTTTTGAAGGCGGTTTTTTGTTTTTTAAAACATTTATTTTATTTTATACTTTTTAGTGATCATAATACGCTGTTACGTAGTCCCACTTCTTAGTTGAAATGAAACTTTAACTTATATCAAGCGCGCCGCAAGCAACGCCGCGGGAAAGTCATAGTCATATTTCAACAAGTAAATATTATTCGTTGTAGGTAGTCGCTCAACTATCTTAATCGAGATATCTTATCGCCACCCTTGAAATCGGTACCATTGAGGAGTTCCGATGGCCATCTGTGGTCTTCATCATCAGTTCCACTACACCAAATGATACTTTCTGAATGCAAATGCTGGACTTGTTACTAAAAATACTAAAATCGCTATATGTTTGCCTACAATATTTGAGGAGTTCTCTCAATTCCTCACTGATCCTCTCATCAGATACAGATTTGGTGACAATGGGACCACCTCGGAAGTATACTCTATCAAACCAAAAAAAAAAATTTGGAATCGGTCGACAATTGACCGAGTAATCGGTGAACATACATAAAAAAAAAAAAAATACATACAGTGGAACGTATAACCTCCTCCTTTTTTGAAGTCGGTTAAAAATAATGTCAACCCTAGTAAGCAGTCATCTCAGTCAATCTGAATTGGCACAGACTATTTCAACGGAAGCGTAGTTAGGTATTTGTACCTGCTTTAATTATGATTGACCCGTTTTTCGTTCAAAATGTTTTGGAATCTCAAGCTATAAAGTACTTTAAGTACCTACTAGCTTAGAAAAACATCGTCGGAAAAATAAGTTATGTTGACAATGTGTGTCAGTCACTTTTGCACCTGTATATAGGTATTTAAAAACATGTATTTTTTAAAAGGTAGTACTTTGTTTTTTTTTAATATTTAACCTTTATTTTATACTTTTTAGTGATCCTAATATGCTGTTATAGAGTTCAACCAATTATCAAGAAACTTAAGAATATTTCAAGCTCAACAAGCAACGCCGCGGGAAAGTCATAGAGCATAGGTATATTTAACCTATTTATATATGTGCTTCGTCATAGTCGCTCAACTATATTAATCGAGATATTTTATCGCCACCCTAAAAATAGGAAGGTGCCATTGAGGAGCTCCGGTGGCCATCTGTGCTCTTCATCATAAGTTCCACTTCACCAAATGATACTTACTGAATGAAAATACTAGACTTGTTAATGAAACTACCTTAATTAATGTCAATGGGACCATTTTGGGACTATACCTTATCAAACTAAAAAAAAATACCAATTGTTCCACAGTTGACGGAGTAAGCGGGTTACAACATAAAAAAAACAGTCGCATTGAGAACCTCCTCCTTTCTTTGAAGTCGGTTGAAAAGACAGATGTCGCAAGTAAATCTGCAAAATTTACTAAGCCGATGAGCAACTTTACTGAAGGAGAGAAAATGAAGTAGACGTTGATGGATTTACACACCAGAGGGCCCTGCAAAGATGCAATACGCTAACTAACGTTTCTATTCGATTCGTTTTTAAACCAATCGCGTCACTGGGAGATGACGTGATACGAAAAGTCACGTGATCTACCAGTGACGCGATTGGTTTATAAACGAATCGAATAGAAACGTTAGTTAGCGTAGTGCATCTTTGCAGGGCCCTCTGATGTCATTCGGAGCACAAAATGGTCGGCTCAGCAAAGTACTAAGTAATTTGATTTATTGGAGGCGTGCGATCGGCAGGATGCCTGCTGTGCCACGACCGCAGCATCCTGGGTATAGTGGGTATGTTTGTGACGATAATAACAAAATGAGTGGTCTTTAAAAAAAACCGTTAAGTGCGTGTCGGACTCGCGCACCGAGGGTTCCTTATTTAAGATAATATGGTTGGAAAACGCAAAAGAAATACTCATTTTGTTATGAACTTTATTTCCTATGCAGTAGGTCCATTTTGACTTGCCAAATTTTTTTTTAAAAGTTTTTTGATAATTTTTCCAAAACTGTAAAAGTTGACAACTTCATTTTATTTTTCGCGTAAAATATAAATAATTACCATTAAATCAGGAATTTTTCAAATTGTTTGGTCCATAAACTTCGGAGATAGGGGGGGAACGGTCATTTTAAGTACAATTTTGGCTATAAATCAAAAAGTACGATACGAAAAATTATAAAAAAAATAGATTTGTAATTTGCAGAATGATTCCTTTCATATGACACCCCGTTTGCTATTAATAATCAAATCACTTTAATTTTCAACCCCCCATTCTACTCGTGTCAAATATTTAGAAAAATAATTTCATTTTTTTTACTATAATCAGATGCGGGCTAGCAAGTTATACAACTATGACAAATTTCAAATTGATAGCTTTTATCGTTTAAGAGAAAAACTGGTGTGACATACAGACAGACACACACTGAAGTCTTACCATAAAGGTTCCTTTTTACCATTTTGGTACGGAACCCTAAAACAAGATTGAAAACCATTGCCGCTTACGAAAATCCTTTGTCGTGCCGCGCTACGCTGTGCCGTTGGTATCGGCTTTTTGGGACTTTTAGAAAAGTGAGCAGGCTCTTTTCTCAAGGCCGGTATCGCACTTGTAATTCACTTATATTGCGGTTTTTTAAGGGTGACGTTGATCACTTACTATCAGTTGACCCGCTTACCCCATTGACATACTTTTTATTATTTGTTTGTTTTTTTTTTGTATTATGTGGTTTTAATAAATCAGTTTTCTTTCGTTCTTTCTTTAAATACTTAAACGAAAGTCAACTTACGTCGTCCCGTTCTTTTTGACAAGCTCTACACTGCGCCCGACTTTGTATTAGCTGGCTTTCCAGCTCAGATATTTGTGCCTGCATGTATCTTCTCATCGACTCTGAGCGGTCCTTGGAGCGGTTAAGAGACCGGCTGCTTTCAACCCGCAACTCCTCAAAATTTTTCAGAAGCTGAGTGCTTTCCGCCGCCTTCTCCTTAAACCTCACTTCCTGCTGCAATAGCTTCTCGTCAAGGCGACAGACCTTCGCTCTGGTAAACAATAATAATTTAGTCACGTACATTCACGAGATTCAATTTGGTACCCACCTTAGGTCCAAAGTCAATCTGAAATTCTAGTTTGAGTTTCCTAAAAATTACAAATGACTTGACATCTCTAATGACATTGACGACTTCAAGCATGTTTTTCTTGAAATGGGTCCCAAATTAACGCTCGTGACCGTACCTATCGTGACTCTTAAGGCATAAACACTTTGTCTCGTGCCATGAAAGGACTATTTCATAGTCAAAACCGCATGAATATTTAGCAAATCGTACTACGCACCAACTTCTCAACAAAAAAAACAGAGTGTGATACGAGTACAAATTTACTGATGCAATAGGTGCAACTGTATGGGGGTTGTCACGTCGGGAAGACCGCTACAGAGGTAGGATTATTACCAGATATCGGAATTTTTGGAGCCAAACCTTAGTGTAGACAGCTGTTCAATGTGAGCTGAAAAAAATTCTGCCGCGCGAACGGCTTTATCAGTAGCATAATATAAATAATAGGTCCTGCTTGCCTCGTAAAGGTGTCGGGGCACGCGGGGTTAATAGATGCGCCATGGACAGTGGTGAAACTGGTGAAGCACCGCAACTGCAATGGTCCTCGGCTGTGTAACCCCACTTTACCAAGTTTTCTCAGCATCTACCGACCTTGGCCGATATTGTAGGCTGTAAATCAAATTGTCTTTGACCTGTTATCGTTATGACAACGTTTTTTTAGTTCTCATTTACTTGTCCGTAATGGCGAAAAACAATACCATACAGGTCAAAGACGATATGGTTTTAATCACCTAGAATAAAGGCCCTGAGCGCGCAGTCTGTTGAGCGATTTCGGTAGAAGTGCCTCCACAGGGTGAATAAAGATAGGCAGATAATCTTCCTCTTCCCCCAGACGAGAACGGGCCATTAGAGCGTTTTTGACGGGAGATACATAGCCGAGGCTTTTACGGCTTTTTAACCTACTGGCTGGTTTGATGTCCATATAGAGGGTGACGCGCATCCTGATCCTGGCGGTACCTATCAACATCAGCAGCCACGTTTCTGCGCACCAACGGCTGCGCAATGCCAGCCAGCGGATGTAGCATCTGGGCGGAAATCGGCTTGAGTCAGCCAGCCTGTGATGTTTCGTTGAGTGCTACATACATTGACTTTGCAAACTGGGCACACAAACTTGTCGCTAAACCTAGTAATCACTTTCAGTTTATTTTCATAACAAAAAGCAAATTATAAATAATTCACTAAAGAGACACATTCGTGTTCAATTCAGCTCCTAATTGTACATTACTACAGAGGCCGGGACAAAAGGGGTTGCCAGCCGAAGACATATAGACGGCCGAGCAAAACGAGGCCGGATAGGTCTGAGGCGAGCAACCCCATATTTCCCGCCGAGGTATGTATAGTGCTTTTTTCAAACATGCAATGAAATAAACAACAACAAAAAAACAAAGTTTCATTTTTTTAATACGCATAGTGGCAGAATGTCATGATGCCTGTGCCACAAATTTATGTGGAATGGAAATTAAAAAAGAGGACTTTGCCGGCCTAGGCCCGCACGATTTGTATGAAATTCCATTAACGACCTCTTGTCCTAGCCGCACCTGAAACGTCGTACTTCGCAGCCTATTATAAGGAACATAACATCAATATTTCATAGCATGTTTGAGAAAATTTATTTTATTTAGTCTTCTTAATGCAGCTCCATTTGCTATTATACTAGATTAATATTTTATATCTGGGTGCAAATTGCGATCTCTGTATGACAAGCATCACTACTTGCCAAATAATATTGCCCCAAAAATTCCGATGTCTGATTATTACAAATGGATCAATACATAATCGACTATAAGCTACAATCTACATTCGGGGAAACTGTCGCCCGTTCCATACTACTTACTGATAATATTAATAAACACTTAGACTCAAAATAATAAGCAGCTTAATAGAGTTATTCTAAAATTTAGTTGTAACTGATATCTTAAGGAATACTTAGGTCCCTTAATACTTTAGTAAAAACCTTTGACTTTAATAGGCATTTTTGTTGTAAATCTTAATTATGGGTTTAAAAATTATGATGCATTGATTATTTTATTTGACAATTTTTAAAGGAAATCTCTTGTAATTAGTAGCTACCGGTACGAAATACTTAAGACTTTCATTCCAACGAAACAAATAGGTACACTTAATGTAACAAACCGGTCTTAGGTGCCAGTCGAACTGAGGGTTCCATGCTATCTGCCCTTTATAAAAGTAAAAACAAAAGATACAAAAAAAACGTTTCTCGTATGGGGCAGTCTTTAATATTTTTTATATTTGTTAGGTAATCCACGGGCCGTTATTAAGAGTGATTCCCATCTTCGAATCTAGCCATCCGACCCAGGTTGGATATTGGGAAATCGCTGTGCCATCTTCCAACCTGTCTCTGGTTGGATAGTGGGAATAAAATTTACTATTAATTTTTCTTCTCATCTTCCAATCTATACTTTTGTACAGTCACTAACAAAAAAAACAGTGAAATGTTCAGATTGTTAACAAATAGGTGTTTTCCCTTCCAAGTACATTAACGTTTTTTTATATTAATATAGGTTTATATTGTGTGCCAAAATTATTTTTAGTCATAATGTGTTTTAGGTCATAATTATCGTAAGTTACAATTACAACGTATTTTTTAAGAAACTTTGAGTTACGTTCGTAGGAACTAGATTGCAAAATGACTATGAAAGCAAAACGTCGTTGTTGCATAATGACCACCTAAACAAAACGCCTTTTTTGTTCAATGCCCCAGTAAGCAAAACGTCTAGGTTGTAAGTAATGCCTACTAGGGAATATGCATTTATTTTTACAGCATGTAACAAACAGGTGAGAAAAAACATTTTTTAAATAGCTATAAAAATAACCAAGATAGCCAACAAAGATTTGTTCCTACTCTTTCCAGCAAAACAGAATTTTACGTGGAGTTTATATGGCCGAACTGCACAATGACGTCACCAGTGCACTTCGGATCTCTCTGTCTAATTAGCAGTTTAAAATGCTTGTTTCATCCGTATGTCTTGACCGATTTTAATTTCAATTTCACTTTTGGTGATCTCTTTTACGGTATTTTCATATTTTGTTGAGAAATGCGATTTAAAAAATCCATACATATTTCCAATTAGGCATAACATAACGTCATGGTTGTAAAATGACAAAGTAGCAATAGATCCAAATTGTACATGGCCTTATTAGTTGTATTATGACTCATTATACAAAGTGTCTGGATAGTATAAGTTCTTGGTTTTAAATCGTCTAAGTAGCAAAACATCGTTATTGCATAACGACTAGGTTATATGAATTGTAATATTAAGTGGCCAGATACTCACCCTTATCAATATAATAAAGAGTTCATTCACAAACGACAGTCATTCAACCATCTTTTAATTTTGCCTCTTAGACGTTATCATTTTTTAACAATATGCCTTCCTAGTCATTTTACTATCAGTATGTTCTGGATAAGTACGTTGACGTTTTTACAACTGGGACATTTTGTTACTTGGGCGTTATACAAACAAAACGTTATACTTAGAACTAAGTCCAATCTTCAACCCCGGCATTCTACTATTAAGACAATTTACACAATTATACATTCTGCAACCAAGATTTTATGAAACTAAGTCGTTTTGCTTACATAGATGTTTTGCAATCTAGTCCTTACGAACCTAACCCGAAACTTTATTTTCTAGGTTTTCTTTTTGACTGAATATTAAGCCAACGTTGCAAACCTTGTCTTAATATTCAGAAATCCAGAAACAGACAAATATACAAACATACAAATACATATATTTATATTCATCCAAAAACACGAACGACGTGACTGTAATACCTTCGCTTCGCCGGGTAAAGTACAGTGGTGGCCGGGATATTCTCTGTGGCTGTACCCTATTCAGTACGTACAGGTTGGATACTGGGAAGAAAAATAAATAACAAATTTTATTCCCACTATCCAACCTGAGGCAGGTTGGAAGATGGCACTATGATATCCCAATATCTAACCTGGGTTGGATGGCTAGGTTGGAAGATGGGAATCACTCGTTAGTAACACGTATTCTTTTTCTTCGCTGTTGATTTAATTAACCGGTTATCTTTTACGATTTAAAAGATACAGCTTACAAAATTTAAGATGGGTGGATGGGCGGACAACAAACAAGGTCCTCGTTCGGCACCCTTGGGTACTGAACTATAAAAAAGCACTATATTTAAATTGAAAATGTTTACTTAAGCCATTTTTGAACTCTAAAAAGACACCGTATTTTGATTAAGAATGTATGAAATGTTTGCCATCTGATTTTACAGAGTTTTACCTAATCATTTATAAATTCTGTATTCAGTTCAATGACATAAGTAAGTTAAGTCCGCCCTAAGTCATACTATTGACAAGGTAAAGTTAAAACTAAAACTTGACTACGGAATCAAGTAGGTAGGTAAGGTCTGTTCATCCTTACTTGTCCTATCGTGTAAACAAACGTGACGTCATGGGAGATACTAGACAATGACTAGTGATTGGAAATGTCGATAAAATATATTGATTGATTTTGTTATAAACACTTAAGTTTACCAACAATTTAAAAAACGTTCTACGTGTAATGTTTTCTTCACATTTCAAACTCAAATGCTGTGGTAAATGCTATTTCATTATCCAATCCTATAGTAGTACTTTAGTACTACCTATGTAATATTTTTATAGAGAGATATAAGAAATACACCGATAATCAAAAGTAGACTTTAGTAACGCACTCACTTAAACCGTTACAAAGAATTATCGCACTATAAACTTCGAATACTCAAATGATCGCTGTCGCTCTTGTACCTAATCATGAAATCATAATAAACTGTGATGTAGTTCCATTTTTTAGTTGATATGAAACTTGGAGACATTTCAAACTCGCCGCAAGCAACGCCGCGGGAAAGTCATAATCATATTCAAATAATTAAATGTTCATCGTTACAATTGCTCAACTATATTAATCGAGATATCTTATCGCCAACCTTGAAATAGGTACTGTTGAGGAGTTCCGGTAGCCATCTGTGGTCTTCATCATCAGTTCTACTTCACGAAATGATACTGTCTTAAACTAAAAATACTAAAATCGCTGTATAAATGCCAATAATATTTGAGGTGTTCCCTCAACTCCTCCCGGATCCCCTCATCAGATTTAGATTTGGTGACAATGGAACCATCTCGGAAGTATACTCTATCAAACCAAAAAAGATTTTTTTAAATCTGATAAGTCTGTAAAAAGTTATGCGTGGTCATACCTACATAACATTACCGGTGGTAAGTCACACCATTTTTTTTTTGAGTCGTTACTATATTTTGTCAGCGCTTTCTGATGACACACTTCGGCATCTTACGCCTTCGTCGATCAACAGACGACTAAGGTAAGAAGTACGAGGGGTGCCTTTTAAGTTCTGTCGTTTGAAAAAACTAAAGACAATTTAAGTGTTAAATGGTATTTATTGTTTTTCAAAGTAATCACCGTGATATGTAATACACTTTTTCATTCGATCGAACCAGTTTTCGAAACACTTATTCCATTCCGAAGTCGGGGTCTCCAAAATGGCCGTTTTGTATGCCTCAACCGCTTCTTCAGGCGTCCGGTACCGTTGACCACGAAGTCGTTGCTTGATTTTTGGAAAAGTGAAGAAGTCATTAGGGCTTAAGTCTGGGCTGTACGGCGGGTGATCCAAATTTTCGACGTTTTGTTCTTTTAAAAACGCAATTGTCTGCCGGGCGGTGTGCGAGCTAGCATTATCGTGGTGCAGTACAATACGACGTCTTGGGTTATTTTTTCGGAACTCGCTGATAACTTCTGGTAAACAAACAGTGGTATACCAGTCAGCATTAACTGTTTTACGATCTTCGAGCACGATGGTCGCAACGTGGCCACTTTTCGCTACAAACGTTCGAAGTGCTCCGTGAGCGTATTACTTTGGTCGGTTTTGGCTCATCTTGAAACACCCAAACAGTCGACTGCTGTTTAGAATCCGGATCGTAGGCATATATCCAAGATTCGTGACCACTGATAATGTCATAAACGTGTTTAGAGTCTCCTCGGTTGAATTGCCGCAGAGTTTTGCGGCACCATCTAACGCGAGCCGTTTTTTGGTCTTCACTAAGTAAATGTGGTATCCAGCGTGAGATCAATTTTTTTACACCTAAGTGATCATGCAATATATTTTGAACACTGGTCCCTGAAATGCTTAATGAAGCTTCTATCTCGCGGTATGTCGCATGGCGATCTTCGACGATCAGTTGCCGTACAGCATCAATGTTTTCCTGGGTTACAGCTGTTTTTGGTCGGCCTTCACGATGCCTATCACTAAGACTAGAGCAACCACGTTGAAATTCCAAATACCAACGTTCCACAGTCCGGATGCATGGTGCTTCATTTTTAAAAACCGTAGTCAGCTCTTCAAAGCACTGAAGACGCGTTAAACCCCTTTTAAAGTTGTAAAATATTATCGCACGTAAATTTTCCTTCGAAATTTCCATTTTCACAACCGACTTGTCAACTTTGAACCGACGCTGTACTAAAACGAATCGGCCGATCTCGAGACATTCTTTTGTTTTTGAATTCTAAATTCAAATATTTTAAGATGATACTAGTTTTTTTTTTAATAATCACGGGAGTTTTGCAAACGACAGAACTTAAAAGGCAGCCCTCGTATGCTTAAAGGTAGCCTTCCGAGACGGGCCGCAGACCGCAACCGCAGGCGAAACTGCGGCTGGCCTGTGTAGATGGGCAGGCCGCAGTGACGCCGCGCTCGGAATAAATTTCATAGAGATTCATAGAAACAAGTGGTGTCGCTTGTAGTTTGCTGTTGCAGTTTGCGGTCTGCAGCCCATCTCGGAAGGCTACCTTAAACCGTCATTGAGCACAGTTGTACCGTCTCCCGCGTTTTGCGTGCTGATGCGAAGTCCTTGTGTATAGAAGGTCAAGGTTTTGCTAACACTTAACTATTTCTGTTTTATTATAAAACATAAAAAGATTTATTGGGAAACCTACCTAGTAACAACACAAACGAACAAACATCCGATCGTATGCAAATCGAAGTCCTTGAAGAGTAGCCAATAGTTGTCATTTCAGAGAATATCACCGTCCAAATCACAAAAGGTATCACAAATCCGTAAGCAAGCCAAGTCGTCAGATATATCACAAAAAGAGCACCCGTTACGTACGACATCAAGCGAAGTAGCGAAACGAATGACATTTCTAGATTCAACTTAGTTTTTATTTATTTATTATTCTTTCCTCTAGGGTAAATTTATTCATATCGATAAGTTGTCGTTTCCCATCAATACGATGCGTGGACAATCTAGACATTGCAATGTCAGATATTTTTCAGGTTATTCATTCGTTCCTACGATTATTGAAGATAATCTTATTAAAAACGATATTTTGCAGTGGTTACTTGGTTGATTTCAATACTTCGTTAGTTTCTTTAAGTATACAACAACATTTTAAGTGATGGTTATTGTGTAATTCGAGAAGTGTTTGTTTACATGATAAGACAACTAAGTATGAACAGACCTTAGGTGGGACAATGCATGGATTTTTTAAATCACATTTCTCAACAATAATTATATGAAAATACCGTAAAAGAGATCACTAAAAGTGAAATTAAAATTGAAATCGGTCAAGAAATACGGATTATACAAGCATTTTAAACTGCTAATTAGACGGTGACGTCACGGCGATGGTGACGGTGACGTCATTGTACAGTTCGGCCATATAAACTCCACGTAAAATTCTGTTTTGCTACAAAGAGATAGGAACAAATCTTCGTTGGCTTATATCTTGGTTATTTTTATAGCTATCCAAAAAATGATTTTTCACACCTGTTTGTGACTCATGTAACACAAGTCAGCTTTTATTGAAGCTGTAAAAAAAACATGCATATTCCCTATTGCAAAGTAAACCCCTACCTTTGCAACATTCTGAAAAATAACTTACTTGTTTTCGTTTAAATCTTTAGTTAACGCTTCTATTTCTTTTTCTTTTTCAAACACTGTTAATTTTATTATTTTGTTCTCTTCAGCCAGTTTACTTCTGTCAACTTTCTCTTGATTAAAACTATTTACAGCCATCACTAACTAAAACATAATGAAAGGGTTTAATTAAAAGTGTTTTTACTTGAATTTATCCTGCATACGAAAAAAAGGTGTTAATACCTTCTCTCTAACCCGATGTAGTTCGGCGGACAGTTGCTGTGAATTGTCCTCCGCTAGTTTTTGAAGTTGTTTGGCTTCTTGCAACTGAATCTGCGCTCCTTTCAGCAAGTCCGGTAGCGGGGCCAGCTCTTGCAGTTTTTCTTGGAACTGCATCTGTTTTAATCAAGGAAAGCTAAATCAAATAGCATGTTCGAGACGGGAAAACTATTGTCAGAAACTTAGTAATAAACGTAAACGTAGTAGACATTAAACGATTCTTTCTTTATCCGTTTAAAGACGCTTTTGTCGTTTTATCGCGATCCCGATTCCGAATATTTTTTTGTTATTTCCACCCAAGCTTGTATTGTGAACTTAGTGTTATTATAAAACAGAAAAAGCATGAGGGTTTGTAATCTGTACAGCGAGCTCAACGCGAATTCTCTCACCAGTCGGTCAGAGCAGAGCGTCTCTTCCGTTACACAAGCAGCACCAAATGCCGTTTAGAACTCTATTAAAGTTCACTCGTCATCTTACAGCAGTATACTGCCAATGCCATTCAAAACCACTTAGACTGAATAAAAATTATAGTTAAGGAAAATCGCCATTATTACGCTATAGGTGTTTATTTGGTAGGTATATTTCTTTCGTTAAATGTTTAACAATCAAGCGTTTTTTTTTCCAGAAACTTAAAAACATAAGTAAAAATATCTATGCTTTACTTTTTATAAAGCGTCTACAGACTGACCTCTAAATTTTTTTATATAAACTCTTATTAATTATCCTTGGGGCGGCGCCTTAAAATTTTCTTTAGTAATATAATCAGAAGAATCGTTCGAGGACAGCAGAGCTGTTGTCTTGTAAAATTTACATCTTGTTTACAAATCCTGTTAATATTATAAATTCGAAATTTTGTGTGTTGGTTTGTTACTTCTTCACGCTGCAATGGCTCTGCGGATTCGGATGAAATTTAAAATGTACATAGCTTTATACCCTGGATTAACCATAGGCTACATCCCGGAAAAATTTAAAGTTCTCGAGGGAATAACGATGATCGAAGTCTATAATTATTATCATTATTAAATTAATATATTAATGAGCCCATTTCTCCTTTAAGTTACGGTTGGTACGTTTTATGAATGTTAATAATTTGCATAGTGTGATTTTCCAAGAGGTTCAACACGACGGCACCAACATTTACTCTAGAAACTCACTATTGGAAATATATGTGTACATAAGGGGACATGTGTAAGGGAAAATCTTTACTGTGGTCAGAGTTTAAGACATAATCACAAGATTTAAATTGTTAAGGATAGTGAATTTATATATCTAGGGAACAGCATACTTATTTTTTATGATTTGTATGTGTTTTTTTAATTACGTCATGTTTTCTAAAAGTTTACTAAGGGATCATTTTAAACGCATGCATGTATAAATTGATCCCCTGGATACTGTGATATTTAACATTAATAAAAAAACATCCAGGCGTTTACTTTAATCATATGATTGCTCAAGACTACGTTTGTTACACATAAAATTTTAAGTCGTGGGCGACAAGGAGATATTTTTCAAAATTAAATAATACATAATAAACAAAATTAAACTTTAAATAGTTGTAAAAAAACGTTTTAAAGTGATTTTTCGATTCTAAACTCGCGGTAGGATCTGCAAAAACTAAAAATATTTTTTAGAGAAGGCAAACGAGCACATATTATTATGCCACCTGATGGTAAGTGGGACTTCTGACCAATAGACATTTCCTAATGGGGTAATTTGATCCCAGGGATCATTTTATACTCACGAAAAGGGATCATTTTACCTCAATCATCAAATTACAAGGCATCGATCAAAATATGCGTTTCAAGTTCAACATGTGGTACTATAACATCGCTTAATTATAGATGAACGTCAATGGAATATGCCAATAAAACCAAATTTTAATAAAAATCAACATGCAGAAAGTAAAGAAACTTTAAAAATAGGCGGTCCATAGATTAGACACTCACTTTTTCATTTTTTTTAATAAAACCCCGCTCTGTGCTTCCACCTCCATGACACTTGGAGAGACAACTGGCTGGGTCGCGGGGAATACGGTTAATGAGTATTTGGATAGATATCCTAACAGTAACTCGGATATGATGGGGAATCATTTTACCTTGAGGGATCATATTGTACACATCTCCCCATATTTATCTATTTATTATTGCGTTCAGCAAATTATAAAAATACGCGTACGTACAGACGAGTTCATGAATATTTGCACACTATAATCTCTGTGACTGTTCATTAATGTCAGTTTAAACATGGTATTAAATAGACGAGGTACTAAAGTATATACATATTTATGAACTCGACTGTACAAGTACATACTCTAATAAAAGGCATGCAGGAAGCTGTATTAATTGAAGTCTAGGTACTTACTAAAATAAACACTGGTCAAATGCTTAAAATACTCTCAAATATTAAATATACATACTTATTGTATTGCGATTGTTTGTTTACATTATGTTCGAATGACGTTCGTCTATTATGACCAGACATAGAAGTTTTTGTGGCGAAAACGTCAATTGACTGGGGTCTTATTTCAAAGTGACATTTCATAGGTACTAGGTAGGTATTCAGATAGGTAGTTTACAAGACACGCTTTTTATTTTTCAATGCAGTAATAATTTTTTTAAATACAATTACTTCCTAACATAGCAACGCCACTGACTCTCTGGTAGTAGTGAAAAGCAAAATGTATGTAACGACTTTAAAACAAAAAAATCCTGTAAGGAAAAATGCTTAACTACCACACTAATTGTAAGTGTACAATTAACATAGTGTAAAGTTCCCAAAAAAAAACTATCTCGCCTAAAGTGTCACTTAAAAGAAATAGCCTTTCACCCCTCGATATCTATGTATTTGGTTGAACCGACTGTAAGAGAAACTATACTGATATTGTACTAGCAACAGCTTAATCAAGGTTTCGATAAAAAAACGCGCATCGCGAGATTTTCTGCTGTTTAACAATCTTTCTGAAAATAAGAAAACCTATTTGAGTGGCATGACACTATAATACACTTTCCCGTATACTTTACTTAACCGAAACCGTCGGGTCCAGTCGGGTGTAACCAATGATTTATTAATCTTAACATGATGTCATATAATAAATTGTTGGCACAATTTTAAACCCCTGTAAGCCTCTGTTAAATTGTTCGTGATGGTCCAGTATAATCTTGTACAAAAGTGTTAAAAGCAATTTCAAATCTTTTCATACCTTCATCTTCTGTATTTCCATCTGGATTAGGTCAGAAACCTGTTTGTTATCAATTTCAATGACATCGCGTTGACGTTTCGCTTCTTCCACTTGTTGCTGAGCCTGAAGATACTGTAATCAAAAAATAAACTAAAGTAAAAAAGTAAAAACCACTCTTTCAAAAAAAACTTTAGCAGATGGTTAAAGCATAAAAGCTTAACATAAATAAGTATGTATCCCGTATCAAAGATCCGCTTTAAAGTGAGCACAACACACTACATACCTACCTACAGTACCTACTGACGTAATAACCGTCACGTACCTACCCTGCGGGCCGATTATGGTCGTGTTTATCGACGTAGATAAGCGTAGATAAAACATCTGTCACTTTCTGAACAGTATGTAAGTGCTAGAGTGACGGAAGCTTTATCCACCGCGATAAAGGCGACCATAATACGGGCCCTGGAGACAATGTCGCGCTATACGACAACAGGTCAACGGGCGGTATTGTGAATTTTCAGACGCAATATTACTCACTAAAAAACCCGCCTTCAAAAATGCAAGAAATAAATTCTTATAAAATGGCCTACCGCGTCTATTTTATAAGAAGTTATTTTTTGCTTTTTGAAGGCGGTTTTTTGTTTTTTTAAACATTTATTTTATTTTATACTTTTTAGTGATCCTATTTATGCTGTTACGTAGCTCCACTTCTAAATATTAATAAGAAACTATAGAACATTTCAAGCTCGCCGCTGTCGCAAGTCTGCTTTTGGTTAAAATATTGTTGGACGCCGACTTCAGTTGGACTGACCTATTTACCTATCATTTTAAAGAAGTTATTTTTTGCTTTTTGAAGGCGGATTTTTATTTTTTTAAACATTTATTTTTGCGATATCAATTAAATAATAAATTAATAAACGCTATTATTTAATAATAAGATTGGTTTTTTAAAGTGTCGGGGTTCCAAACGCGCAAACACGACCACTACTGAACGAAATATATTCACCAGGAAATAATAAATCGTCAGAAGATTTAGCAGTGATCATATAAAAACTTAACTTCCTATCTCATGCCACATAATTATGTTAGAAATATACAGTCCAAAGAGTGGTTTTTAACGGTCCACAAATTGGCTGTAACGCGTGGTTTCACCCGCTGTATGAAAAGGGTGGTTTCACCCGCTGTCCCCCTTCCTGTACAGACAGGGTTCCTACGTATTCGTAGATGCATTAGACTTGCGCACAGCGTGCAGAATACCAAATTAATTTGCTTGTAAAATGCCCACGAAAATGATACGTTCAAACGACATTCAAGAATCTGTCCACATTTCTAACACCAATTTAACACTTCTTCATTAATTACTAAAAGTTCATAATTATTACAATGAAGCTTATGGAAAATGGCTTATTTAAATGTTACGTTGTTGGCATAAATAGTAGATTATACACCGAGGGGATAAAGCACTGTTTTATGTCACGGGCGCGATATTGAATCCTGAGCAAATGAGGGAATTATAACGGAGTCCTGAGTGCAGCGAGGGATTCAAGCTCGCCCAAGACAAAAACAAAGGAGTATTCTCCTTTGGGATAAAGCAAAGGAGAATACTCTACTTCTCTCACCTTTTGCGAGAATAAAAAGCAAACCTAACGTTTTATTAAAACTTAATGTACCTTATTTTAAAAAACGCACATATTGTATTTTTTCATAGGAATTCAAATCTCATTCATTATTAACCAGCGGGTTATAATGACTTACTTTAGGTGAGATTTGCATATTTATAATTGGGCAATTTCGAGCATGATGTGTGAAAAATAGTTTATGTAACTGGTGCATAATGAATGAAATATCAGTTGATTACGAAACACCTTGGATGAAGTATACCCTGGATCCGACACGCAAATGACAATACCAAGATTAAGAGAGATAGTTTTACGGAGGTCTCAATCAGAGAGAAAGAGTAGGAGACCTTAATTTTTGTCTTTGTCATGGACGCGCTTCTTTTTTGCTTGCCACATTCTTGTTTTTGGGTGCATGGCAAACAAACCGCTGTCATTTCAAACTGTTTTCGTTAACGTACTCGTATGTATGTGTTAGAAGCAAATTTAAGACAGGAAATTGTGTTTTCAACGATTTGTTTGATGTTACTAGCTTTTGTTATGTTTTTATTTTATTTATAAAATAGTGAATTGTTGTGTAATCGGCTGTAAAAGCCGCAGTGAGCGAAATTTGGAGAACGCTACTTTTCATACATAAGTACTCAAAATGATTTACAAAGTGATACATTCAATCTCATTAAAGATCATTAAAACAACTCTAAAATACTACATGAAAAAAAAAAGTATGAAAAATTAACTTCATACCTCAGCTTAAACAAACTCCTTAATAACAAAATTGATTATTCTAACTTCCTATCTATGGGTTTCCGCGTGCCTAGACTCAACTCTCACCCCTGTAACTACCCTTACCTATTAAGTTTAGCCGTAAAAGATATGTTTTTTTTTAATTCTCCTATTTCTGTACTATGTATGTAGGTCTTACAACAGTATTTTTAAGAACTGTAGAAATCTAGACAATAATTCAATTAGTTTAGGTAAATTTAAAAATATCATCTTATACTCATCCTCATCACAAGATTAAGCCTTTACATTTATTGTGACATTTCTTACTATTGTTTTATTGCGTAACTTGCTTTTAAAATTGTGAAAGCTGTGATAACTTTAATTTAGATGTGTACTGTGGAATTCTGTAAATGGTATGTATTATTTTACACGTAATACATATTTAGTTGGTTTGCCTAATAAATAAATAAATATATAAGTAAATAAATAAATAAATAAATGAATAGGTAAATGAACAAATAAATAAATAAAGATATAAAAAATAAATGAAATTCGCTTCAAAACAATTAGATTATTGCAGTATTAACCACCCAAATTACGTAAGCTATGTTTGTGGTATACGCAATTTGGCCAGTTTATGAAATGATTTGGGGTTGCCAGACAAACAATATTTTTTACCTCATTTATAGGCTTTGTTTTTCAACTTCATATAAAAGTCATATCGAGAAGAATATGGTAGATGCACCAGTAACCAAATGAGGTAAAAACATTTAAAGTCGGGGTCAATAGAAATGTCAAAAGATGTAAACAAATCAGTACTGTTTGACAAATAACCTCAATATTTCTGCAAACGAGTTTTGATTTTAAAACGTATAGTCAATAGTTATTTCACTTATCAAGTCTAGGTATACTTAATCTGAGCCAAACAGCGTCACTGACATTGCTCATGAAATGATCACTATCAATGACTCTTTCGATTTGTATCATATCATAAAACAAGACTCTATTGTTTTGTCATATTCGACTTCAGTTCGATTACCCGGTTAAGGCAGATGAAAAATAAAAAATCTACAAACGCAGGATTTATTTTTTTCAAAAATAAATGTAAATCTGCTTTGCGTAGAATTTGCTATTACATTTTGACAGCTGTTAACACTGACCTGTTAAGTTGTTAACATCATTTGAATAAATTGGTAGGTACTTTAGGTAGTTGCCGTCCATGTGGCGTTCGTTTTATAACCGACTTCAAAAAAGTAGGAGGTTATACGATTCACTGTATGTTTTTTTTACGTACAGTTCACCGATTCCTCTGTAAATTGTCGACCGATTCAAAATTTTTTTTTTGGTTGATAGAATATACTTCCGGGGTGGTCACTAAATCTGAATCTGATGAGGGAATCAGTGAGAAATTGAGGGAACTCCTCAAATATTGTAAGCAAACATATTATTATACCGATTTTAGTATTTTTAGTAACAAGTCTAGCATTTGCATTTAGAAAGTATCATTTGGTGAAGTGGAACAGATGATGAAGACCTCCTCAACGGTACCTATTTCAAGGGCGGCGATAAGATAGTTTTGAGAGATTACAACGAAGAACATTTAATTGTTTAAATGACTATGAGTTTCCCGCGGCGTTGCTTGTGGCGAGCTTGTAATGTCTTAAAGTGGGACTACATAAGCTTATTATCATCAATAAAATGTATTAAATAAAACAAATGTTTTAAAATTCAAAAAATCGCCTTCAAAAATGCGAAAAATCTTCTTTTAAAATGATAGGTATAATAGGTTAGTCAAACTGAAGTCGGTAAATCACAATAGTTTCAACCAAAAAAGCACACTTCAATTGGACTAACATATCATTTTAAAAGAAGTTATTTTTTAAGGCGTTTTTTTGTTTTTTTTTCCACTCTGTATAGTTACCCTCATTCTGTAGTCCTGCAACTGTTCACTTTTCTCGTACACCGTGATTTTTAATTCTTCTATTTCATCTTTCATATCACGTATCTGGAGCTTCAGCGATGAGACTTCGCCATTGGTGTGACACCGCGGATCCTTAACAAATAAATATTTATTACGATTCGAAGTTACGAATCTAAGCACGCAATAAAACCAAAAATACTTTATCTGTCCTGAGGATTCCTGACTGACTGAAAGGCACTGCACAGCCTAAATCGCTAGACCTTGGACTTGGAATTTAGATAAAATATGTGCTTTGGGTACCCTACAGTTTCAATAGGAATTTTTGGAATATACCTCATTAGAAGGACAAATTAAGGTGGAATTCAAACAACAACTAATTTTACTTTCAATTTGTTATTAATTGAGGTTATAAATAAGAATATTTTGTTAAATTTATTTTTATTAGGGTTATGTCTCTGTCTCCTAGATTTTTTCTCCGTAGATTGTGAATTCATATTTAGATAGGCACCAGACGTTACCGATATTTACTTTTATTAATATAGAGAAATACAAATATATACAATATATACACTATACAATTATAATTAGAATAATTAACAACTATTGTAACCTATTATCTACTTAAAACTAGAATTATTAAATATATTTATGTACACAACTACAAAAAGAATACCCCCTCTAATAAATCCGTTCGCGATATTTTACCCATGATGCTGGCTGTACCTCTCTGGATAGTTAAACCTATATTTTGGGAGAGGTTAGCGCCAGCTCTGGGATCCCGGAGGCGTCGATAAGCTTGGCAGACAGGGTCTTTATAAAACGTTTCATGTCAGCAGACCTAGGTCCCAGAGTCTCCACTGCAAGCGCCGCAAATTCGTAATCATTAATTAATGATGAATATTTGCGACGCTTGAGGGTCAGGGCCTGATCAGCTGCTGCGCCCGGTTCAGAGACGGTGGCAAGCGAACGACGGATCAAATCATTGATGGCGCCGTGGCGGACCAAGCGGCCGGCACTCCTTGAACAAGAAAGACCATGTCTACCGAGCTCATCCACCTCCTTGCCGCAGGTGCAAGAATGAGGCACACAGATCTTGGCTCCAAGCCGCAAGCAAATTGATATTCGCAAGCAGCTTGAGTCCATGACTGTACCTATGTTGCGAGAGGGAAGGGCGCGGAGCCAATGGCCCGACTCACTAGCAGTGACAGCGAGAAGATGGGCGCGATCTGAATCGTCTGGACTATTGGCTAAAAGGGCTGCATGCCATAAGACGAGGGGTATCCCAAGCTCTTTGAATATGTTTATGCGTTGGCATATCCACTCCAGGGCATGACTCACACGAGGCATCCCTTTGGCTTTTTTACGAACGCTCCAACCACTCGAGACAGGAAGCTGGTTAACATTTAAATCGAACCACATACGTACATGACATACATAAATACATGATGAGGTGTCATGCTGTAGGTACTCTAATTGTGTAGGTATATATAGTTCAGGAAATATGATTTGACTGTGCTGTTTGACGAACGAGGGCAGTTTTACGATTATCTTTTGTTTGATTTTAACAAAAAGATCATTAGTGAAGATTCATTAGTGAAGACGGCCAATTCATATTTCCTGAACTAACTTATATTTGAACCGGTAGAGTTTACAGTAAAAATTGAAATATGTCACGTCATCGTCAGTCTAGCAAACAGTTCCTTTGGGCCTTGACATATTTGTGTTCCACTTGCTGATAAAGCGGTATATCACTTGGTTTTATTTATTTACAGTTAGTCAAATACCTGAGCAAACTAAATAATTGCTCCAAAGAGATGGCTAAAACGCTAAGGATTGTTTCCTCAGTTCCTCACCTTTATATCTACAACCTCGGGAGAACAGAGGTCGTTAAGTTTCATTTCAAGATCTTTGAGCTTATCTTCGTACTTCTCACGCTGTATCCGTTCCTCGTCAGCTACATTCTTGGCCTTGATTAGTTCCTCGCGTAGATTGCGAAGCTAGTAATAAAACTTATTGTTTACTTAAGCTCTCTACTGGAATAAGACAAATGAAAACGTAAACCTAGCTTTTTTTAATTAGAATAATTACTGCCGCACTCAGAGACGTCAATTAAATTTAGTGCTTGATTAAAGTTGCTTCTGTCACTTTCTTTTCTATAGCAATAGAATAAGACAACACGTCACTAAACAAGCATTAAATTTAATTGACGTCTCAGAGTGCGGCAATTTAAGAAAAAATTCTGTGTAACGACCTAGTGACCATATCTGGATTACTAGAACAGGGCCCGTATTATGGTCACCTTTATCGCGGTGGATAAAGCTTCCGTCACTCTCGCACTTACATACTGGTCAGAAAGTGACAGATGTTTTATCTACGCTTGTCTACGTCGATAAACACGACCATAATCGGCCCGCAGGGCTGAGACACGGTAAAACCTTATTGCTTTTGACGTGTTTCCATATTGTCAACGTTTTGATAGCTGTTATTTAATAGACAGTAATGGCAGCCGAGTTAAATACCAATACCATAACACGTCAAAGGCAATATGGTTTTACTAAGTTGAATACGGGCCCAGATCTTATAAATTAAACTGCATTATAGCTTAGCAACAAAGGGGCAATGGTGACGGTTGGAACTACAATATTTTTTATCTACACACGTCATAACTCCACTATTATGCGTTCAAAACCCGTCCGTACAAACCCGACAGCGATGACAGCTGTTTGGAAGATGTTCCAAATTTGGATCCATTACCTTACAATATTCGATAACGTAATTTTAAAATTACGTTACATCTGTCATCGCTGTCGCCTACTACCACAGGTAAGGTAATGCTGGTCATTTGCCTTTCGGCTTCTGAACCCATCTTAGAGTACATATAATATGTGTATAGATAAAGTATTGTACGCGATTCTGCGTAATTAGCATTACGCAACCGTCACTTAGACTACTATGAGTGTAATGCAGCGATCGAGTAAAATCTTTGCATAGTATTACATAGTATAAAACAAAGTCGCTTTTCGCATCTGTATTATGTCTGTCTGTATATTAGTTAGTTAGATAATTTTTCATAGAATGTTGTATGTAAATAAAAAAAATCTGGTTTATGTACGGATATTACAGAAACCGAACATAAACCGAAGCGAAGCGAGAGCGGGTCGCTAGTGTTGAATAATTAAATATCAAGGGACAATCTCACAGAAATTCATACTAAAACTACAGACCCGGGAACAAATAACTACTGGTGCTCATCAGACAAGCATTTACCCATACCAGGAATCTATCCCGGGACCGGTAGCGTCGCGTGTAAAGGTTCACTCTCCATCAATTAGGTTAATCGCGACCCAGGGTAAAAAAAATATGTTGCCATCGACCACCCCGAACAGCGCAATCGATTTTTAAAACTCTAAACTATGTAGTGCTAAGCCTATATACGCGTGGCCATTCTTACATTAAGTTATACTTAATGAAACTTGAAAAAGTTTTCTAAATATAACTTTGCTCCTAACCTAACCTAAACTATTCGCTAACCTTAACAAAGACACGATATGTATGAAAGTGTACGTGATCAAATATTATCATCGTAAGAGGCCTGCAGGGCCGGATTTAGAGGTGTGCAGGCCCTGGAGCAACAAAGAAGTGGAGGCCCCTGATTATTTTTCAAAGATGCGCAGCAAAAAATAAAAACCTCACCACAAAAAACTAAACGTTCACCAAACTACGCTTGTGATAAACATTTAGTTTATTTGCTGTGCTGTTCAATTAGGTTCTAGGTTTTTTTATGCGCGTTGAAATACTTATCTAGGGGCCCCTCTCTTGTGGAGGCCCCGGGCACTTGCCCCGCTTGCCCTGCCTTAAATCCGGCCCTGGAGGCCTTCTTTCGACGACAATGCTTTATAATTATAATCTTATTCATAACTAAGAGACGCACCTCTGGAAATCTATTATCCGAGTCGCAGGGATTGTGTTCTCGGGATAAGACATCCAAATGGGTTACCTGGCAGGCAAAATTAGCAGCATTGAAACATTTATTATATAGAAACAATGATATTTTATATTTAGATACGTTATGCTCATACTTAACGCATTCGAAAACCGTCGCCAATTACTGACAGTTGCTACGTTGCCATATTTCTACAGACTAAGACGGCAATTCGAAGCGAACGCTATTGTTAGAAAGAGATAAATAGTTGTTTCAAATTGCGTACCCGAATGACCCGGCGTGCCCGCTCATGGCTGCCATATAGCTACTCGTCTTTATCGCACTCATGCGATATCTAATTGTGTATCTCATTTTTCACAGGTGACAATGACGCCACCGGTGGAAATTAAACAAAGTATGGCGATGTAAAACAAAATGTAAAAAATATTTACGGTACTTACGAATGAAATGAGACATCCTATCTTCATTTTATAGTTACAGTATAATTTCGGCAGCCTCGAAAAACATAAGACGGCATTTTTTATGACTTATATTTGTTGCATTTCGTTAAAAAAACTTTACTGTTTTTGACGCGTGCGTGCCATGGCGCGACTGAACGATAGTAAGGCAATTACCTTCCTTTTCGAGGAACGCTTTTGCGCGCAGATGACGTATCTTAATATAAAATATCATTGTATAGAAACCTAAAAAGATTTAAACTGTTTGAGACCCGCATCCTCAACGGATACAGCTTTACCCAATGATTGCTGACACTAAAATAGCTTTGTCTAACGACCAAGAAGTTACTATTTTGGCTTCTAGGTGCAGCTACTTTAACAGGCGCTTGGGCTTTCCTTTTGTCATTATATCCCCTCGTCAGTGACGAGACCCGATTTTGACATTTTGTCAATCGTCCGCATCTGCAGCGAAGCCCGATCCGGGCCGATTCGAACGTCGCTGGTCAGCAGACAAATGCACACCTAACTCTTTTACACTCATTAAGGTGAAATGCCAGTGAAAAAGGATAGATAACAAGCTTAGCCTTGAGCTGTCATCACTCAAAAAACCCCGGGAAATTACCAGTTGCAGTTGTAAGGGTTGCAACGCGTAACAAGGCCGTCTTCAGACAACTATCTACTTTTCATTATTTTTGTCGCCACAGACGAGTGGATATAGATTAGATATACTTAGTTGCGTTTCTACACGACATAAAAATGTCAAATACGGCCTTTTCTGAACCAAACATTTCCTTTGGCAGGATTAATCTTTGGGTTCCTAAGATGTTTGTAAGAAGTGGAGCCACGCAGATTTTTCATTTTTCGCGATGTCTGAGATTAACCCCAGACATCGCCAGGGCGGAAAACAGGGCGGAAAACTGTTTAAGTTTAGGAACTAAGACAAGTTTGGTATCATTTTTAACTAAATCAAAGATGTAGGTACCTACAATTCAATTCTGGAATACAAATTGCATCAATCTATAGTAAAAACACAAAAAAGTTATTTTTTTGTAACTATCGAAGGTGAGGCTGAATTGGATCCAGAGGCATTCGGCGAAGTTAATGAGGGAACATGTTAGTAATTAATTAATTTGATATTATAAAGTTAAATTTTCTTAGATATTATGGCACGAATTGGCCTAAAACGGAATGCATAACCATTACTTATATTTTTTTTACATCTTTATCATGTTTGCGAACCCATCGCCATCATTCTAGGATCATAAAATATCATTTTAATTATAATTTTTCCATTTCAACATTTATCACCGTCAACAGTTTTTTCGTACTACACCCATACAAAACGTTTTAATTTGAGTTTTATTTTAGTTAACGAAAAATAGGGCCCTCTGAAGCATCTCTTTTTTTTCAACATTCATAATTGTTTGTAAGTTATGGAATTTTTCCTTGTGAAATAGGGAATCAAAAAAACAAGTTTTCTTTTATTTTACTAATATATTTTTACGTCGGAACGGTGTCAATATGATACCATAAACGAATTCGGCATCCCCAATTTATACGAAAACGATACCAAACTTGGCCTAGTAGCTTAACCTATGTAGATATAAAGATAAAGTTGACACTCCACCCTCTCAAAAATTTACATCAAAAATCTTGGTGGCTCCACTTCTAAAATCCATCCTTGGGTCCTAAGGACCAATCCTGCCAAAGGAAATATTTGGTTCACGAAACGCCGTATTTCATCATCTACAACTGCCACTAATAAGTTTAGCCTCTAGGATGGTAAATGATAAAGGTTTTTAACAAATGTTCAAGTCAGAGTGTAAATAGGAATTCAATATGTAAAGGTACGGAAATTTTGGGAGCGGCAATGTTCGCTGCCCGCCTGGTCGTCTACTTAATAATTAACTTCATTATCTCTTACCGTTTCATAAGTTCTGGTATGTTTCAAGCTAACCAAGTCTCGTCGGTCTTTTTTTATTGCTTCTAGCTCCATTTGAATCTCTTTAACTTCGCCCTCCATATCACCCAACTGCTTTTGCTGGATACAAATACAATGCAAAGTACTTATAGGAATAAAAGTGTAAGTTCTACAGACATTGATACTGCCTCTCGGATACTCAGATTTTTTTAATGCCATATCTGGTTAGTTAATGTATGTAAATTAAGAAATGATTTAGTTCTGGAGAGACAGCGTCGCTCGATTTCAGTAAAGAGTAACATGTTAGCGTGCTGATTTCCATATTGTTCAGAACGATTGTAAATTACATTGTTCAGGGCTTACTCTGCGTGCTACTTTGCAATCGCACCCTCTGCTCTAAAACTATAGCTTTTAAACAATGGTTGTTTAAAATACAACCATTTTTAATTCTAATTTTATTTTATTTTGACTTTAAATTATTGCCATCAAATTTTAATTTTATGTGTATTTCTAGTCTCAATTTTCACAATTAAATTTCCAGATTTATTTTTGACTTAAAACAAAATTTTTATATATTATTTTAACTTAATTTAATTGTTTTGTCTTTGTGTCTGTTTAATAATAATTTTACAAATTGTAATTTTACTTTTAATTGTTAATTTAATGTAATTATTTTTTAATTGGTCTAAGGATTTGTAATGGGTTTTTTTTTTATAGTGACAGAAAAGGGATGTGATTTAACAAAAACTAGATAAATACGCACGGCGTGCGCTATTTACTTCTCAGTCAATTAGTCCATTAATCACGATTAATCATCACGATTAATGGATTCTAAGCAAGGACGTCCCGCCCTGCTTTTTAATCTTTCATATTATGATCGCATTCGTGCAACGTCAATTAGACTGACGGGGCGCATCGCCGTGGATTATAATACTGAGCCATAAAATTACCTTTAGCAAGCAAAGCTATTAGACAATTCCAAGTAAGGAAGCTAACTTAAGTTCTATACAAAGATTTCATACGAGTAAGTAGGTATTTGTATTGTTTTTTAAGAATTGGTAAAGCTAAAAAGAGTTTCAATAATTGAACACCACTTACTAAAACGGATGGTTCTCCTTTAATTTCCACATCTTTAGATGCCCTGGTGCCTTTGTTAAACGGCCAAAAGTCCGATTGCGGCATTAATGTTATAAGGCGTGTTCAAAGAATACAACCACAGCAACCATGTGATCTTAGTTCCAGAAAGAATAATAAAATTATTGATAAACGTATGATCAATTTTATAAAAATGATTACAGTGAGTACTCAACAATCTATAAGGTCTTGTCAAATTGTTTATATTTTTTGTCAGCCAGGTTGACTTAAACAAAAAAGTTGACCAATGAGGTTTTTTTGACGAGTTGTGTAGGGTAAACGCTCCAGTGTGGAACATTTAAGGATTTATTCGACTTTGTAAAATATTTTCTTTCCTGATGCTTTTGCTACGCTATTTTCTGCTTCATGGGATCTTTGATTATTGTAGAACAAAGTAATTTCTACATTTTCTGATACTTTCCGAGCTTATGTAACAAAATATCAAAAGATACCCAAAAATTCAGTGAGTGAACAAAATAAATACTTAGTGAATGATCGCCATAAAACCCATCACAGACCCCGAATCGCACATTTGAAAACCACCAATATTACTCAGTAGTTTTCTGGACATATTTAAGTCAAGCTTTTGACAGAGCCTGTGCCAGAGCACGATGGATTACTAAACAAGAACAAGATCACAAGAACTCTGTCCATTATTTCTTTTTTAAAATCTCAGATCCTACTTAACAAACCAATTCTTTGAAGTCACTAAATTCTGGTGTCATACAGGGTAGTATTATCAGCCCATCCTGTAGCTAATATTTATTTCAGATCTAAGTAGAGCTGCAAGCGACCTTATTACTGCCACTTACGCGGACGACACTGCACTGCTATCCGTACGCTGGAACGCTCACACAGTCTCACGGAATCTACAGCAACAGGGTGCCACATTGGAGAACTGGTTTGACCTACAGGGAATGAATACGGATCAGTCGAAATCGATGGTAGAAATCGGTTCAGGTAGCCAATGAGATACTTAACCTTTACGTTAAGACAAGAAACCTGCCAACCGATCCTATTGAACATCGAATGTGTACCCCAGGCAGAGGATGCCAAATATTTGGGTAGGTATGCATCTAGATCGTCGTCTCACTTGGCGCAAACACATTTGGGCTAAATGGAAACAGCTGGATCATAAACTAATAAGTCTTTACTAGCTCACAAGATAAACATCAAGCCTGAACATAAACAGTTAAGTTCTCTTGTATAGTATGATGGTATTGAAACCAGTATAGACATATGGGATTCAGTTATGGGGAAAAGCCAGTAATAGCAGCATTGACACCTTAGAGAGCATTAGACAGATTCCAAAGCAAAGAGCTTCGAACCTTATTGAATATCCATTTCTACATCCACAAACAGCTATATCTACCGGCACCTACAATACAGAAGAATTATTATCTCTCAGCAAAAAATACCAAGACCGACTCAAACAACACCCAAATGAGCTAGCCGCCATCCTAACAGGCAGTACCAGATAGAAGACTGAGGAGATACAGTGTGCCAGATCTTATTTAGTAGAAGATTCGACAGAAAATAAATAAGGGCAGTATGTCATTACAATTTCCTTTACATGAAAATCCTTCGAATGGTTAAACCTGTAAAAAAAATGGGTTATTGTTGTTTAAACAGATTCCCAAGATACAGAGACACAATTTACTACCGGGAAAGTTGTATATTTTATTATGTCTGTGATTCATATTGTTCGTCCTTTAGTATAATTATAAACTTACTAGCTATTATTGCCTGCGACTCCGTGCACGCAGAAAAATAAAACAGAGCCTATGTCCATCAGGGATAATGTAGGATTCTAATGGTGAAAGAATTTTTCAAATCGGTCCAGTGGTTTCGGAGCCTATTCAATGCAAACAAACAAACAAACATACAAACAAACAAACAAACAAACAAACAAACAAACAAACAAACAAATAAACAAACAAACAAACAAACAAACAAACAAACAAACAAACAAACAAACAAACAAACAAACAAACAATCAAACAAACAAACAAACAAACAAACAAACACAAACAATCGAATCTTTCCTCTTTATAACATTATAATAGTTTAGAACTGAAGATTATAATTAGTGTAGTACCTAGATGAAATCATTTTGTATTATTTTTTTGTTTCCGTAATCATGCCTGTCATTATGGACATTGAGCTTCCTTTAAAGTCATTAATATAAATAAATACCTAATTATGACTATGCTCTGACTTCACTATAGTACCTACTTGATTGTGGAGTACCTAATAATGGTAAATTGATTTGTTTCTATGAGTGACGAAAAGAAAAGGTCCCGACTATACCTTTCCGAGTTTTAATTTAAGGTCTGTTCATTCTTACTTGTCTTATATAGTAAAAATCTTTTTAACCTCAAAATGAACCTTTTTTGGCTAAAGCAGCTCTTTTATCGTAAATAAAGTAAACTGAATAAACGTTATGGACATCACTTGGCTAATGTATTGTCTGTGATTGCTTTGTTTTGTAAAAAATAGCTGTTTTAGTCAAAAAATATTCATTTTGAAGTTAGAAAGTTGTTTACTATATAAGACAAGTAAGAATGAACAGACCTTACAAATATAATTGTCTTTATACCGCCATCTAAACGTAACTTAATAAATCCAATCGGCTTGGTTTTGTGCATTAAAACACGGATGTTTTATGAACCGAACAAATGCGAGGTAATGTTCATAGATGTCTCTTATGCTGACGTTTAAACAAGCGTCATCTGACGATTTGTATATATACTAAACATGTTTGTTAAAACATGCTGAAGTAATTCATAAAAAAAATATAAACATCATGAAATGTAGTTTCTTCGTTAAAATATTGTTTCTAGGGTTAACAAAGACTAAACCGTCGATCTTTTATTAAAATCTTATAAAAATCACAAGCAATTGTTTTTTTTTCCAACTTGGCTGTATAAACTTATTTTCTTTGCCAATGATTTTTGTGACATTAATGTGACAGTTAGTGCCGAACTGATGGAAAAGAACGATTGAAAAATCAAAAATTGAATTAGAAAATGGCACTTGCGCCGGTTTTGCGGACGTGGAAGTCTCACGTAATAAGACCCTAATATTCCTCATTCAAGAGATGGGTCAGGAATTAAACTTTAACCGTATTTTCTTTGTGGTTGTTCCAAATTCTCGTAACTTAGTTAAGCTAACGCACTCATTTTCCAGATACTCGGAGAGATGTAATAGTGCGAATTTAAAAATAAATAGCTCATAATGAAGGGGCCTGCCGGCGAAACTCAAATAGACGTGACCGACGGTGATCAGGAAGTCAATAGCAGCTCTCATGAATGGAGTCCTACGAAAGACACATCCATTCTTATAACTGATCACAATCAATCAATATCTCATAGAAAATTCATAAGGGTAAGCGATTTTCCCCATTGCATAAATCAACTTTCTGGCCAACATAATGTTTACAAACAAAGTTAACATCCTGAGTTATGTACCTATTCAAATATAACTTAATGTTTTGTTCCAAAAACTGGGAAATATAAAAAAGTACAAAATGGCAAGTTATATATAACAGAGTATACTTAATTATAAAAATTAAATACATCTTTTATTTTGTAAAACCAGAAAAAAATACTGTGATAAGGAACAAATATATAAGTGGTTCAAAAGCTTGATTGCCTTACTGCTGGGTGGTTTGCTGCATGATATGAATGAGCAAAAAATATTTGAAGCTAATTGAAAAACACAGGGTCTACAGACCATTCTTTTTAAATAATTTCTATTTATCAATTGTTGATAATTATGAGTGTTCCTCAAAAAGTTGTCCCGTCATGAAATTGTCAAAAAACATTTTGTCACAAAATGTCAAGAATTAATCAACACAATGGATGGTTTAATACTACATGCTGGAGAAATTCAGTAACAGAGATATAATGAAAGTGTTTTTGGTAATCGAAAGTTTATTTTACTGTGTACTGGCAACAACACAACACTGCGGCAACAGTTAAATAACGCTAATTACTATTTGTGATCAGACTTACAATAAGGATCAATAAAATAAAAATTAGACTTAAATCCTTGTACAGTCGGCCAAAAATGTGGTCTTCCACCCTACCGTTGAAGTTTATTGCAATAATATTATGATAGTGACAAGTGTCAACCTTTGCGCTAATTAGATCTCACAGAAACTTTTGTCACAACTGGTAGACCACTTTCTTGACCGACCGTATGACAATTTTGTTATGTGACAGATCTTTGATTCTGAAATTTGATTAGTACAAATTCTCCGGGCTTAGGAATTAGGACTTGTTATAGTTTTATACTATGTTTCGTCTGATGACAGGCAGATAGATACGCGAGTGATACTCTAAGCTTTCCATTTTTTCCTTTTGAGGTATAAGAACCCTTAAAATACACCACAAAATTTCTAATGTGATCTTAAGAATCCATTTAACATAACTGGAAATTCCTCATCCGACCAGTGTTTATTATATTAGTAGGTAGGTATGCATTAATTATACTTTTCTTTGGTCAAAAATTTAGTAGGTATTTATAACAAACTTTTTTTCAACTGCTTCTCTGCCCAGTTAAAAATCTGCTACCCATCGTTTTACAGTGGCATATGATGGAGCGGGGCTTCTCTTAAAGTCTGGCACATACTTCTAATATTTTGGCGTTAAGCCCTTTTTTTGTAAGTACTTTATGACAGAACGCTGCTCAATTTTATCCATTCTAAAGGAAACCGCAAACCTCGTTTTTTAGTAATTTGATTACAAAATTTGCAATTTTTACTGAAGAAAAACAAAAGATAGTGCAATTATGATAAAAAATGTGTAAGTCTTACGTGCCAGTATTATTTAGTCTTTTTAATTTCGTTATCAACCTCAGGCTCAAAACTTTTCAATTCACCCTCGAAAAATGTTGAGCATACTTAGAACCTTGCCATTGTCACTACCATTGTTATTGTCATACTTGTCATTTGATGTTCAGTTTGAAGTTTATTATGACAGTGCAGTAAAGTGCTTAACATTTTCGTTGGGGCACTGTATGTTGCAAAGTGAATAGATTTATAACAATTTTAAATAATATTATGCACCATTATACAAAAGATGTGCCTTGGGTTTTCCATTATAGATAATAGAGACTGGTATGTCTTGTAAGAATGTTTTTGTTGAGATCAAAAGGTGAAACTGATACTTACATTTGTTATTGAAATGCAAGATACAGATAAAAAGTTGTATACTTAGGATGCTGCATTTAAATTGAGTCTTCGCATATTTGTCATTTAGTTGTAGATAACATACACGGTAGCACTATTGAGATGTGCTGTAGTGGTTGCTGCTGCTGCTTATGTCAGGCAAGTTAACTGTGTCATAATCATAATGAAGAAGAGTTATTTTGATCTATCTATTTAAATCCGAACGTTACAAACCTAATTGATTTGATTAATTCAAAAAATCTTTAAAATCGGGCTTGATTTAGGGATGACTCATGTGGTTGGATAGTAGTAAGTAAGTTTTTATTTATTTCTCCAAAAAATATTTTCTTGAAATGGAGAAAAAAAAAATTCCGGGAGAGAGAGACATTATCGCATTTTGTATGGAAAATTTCAGGTTCACAATCCTCTTAAAAGCCATTTATGTTGACTTATAATAAACATTGACTAAAGTTTTACATGTAGTAGTAACACAATGGATTTGGATATTGTTGCCATTACCATCAAATAGACAGTTTGTTTAAAAAAAATGGAAACTTACTCTCTATTTTAGAATAGGTACAAAGTACAGATTGGAGGGAAGGCAGATTTTTTTTTTACTTGGCTTACTTCTCTTGTTTCAGAGATGGAATCGTCTCTCTCGCCTGCAGAGGTCGATAGTGTATGCTGTGATTCTAATTGCTGTGACTGTACTGGTACTGTGGTACGCTAGAGAATTTAAGCATAAGCAAACAACTGACGACAACCACATTCCACTGGTGAGAAATATAGGTTCAGCTGTTATCACAGAGTTAGTTAATGTTTTTAGGCATTCATATATCCGAAGGAGCCAACGGGACCCTATAACCAAGGCTCCACAGTCCGTCTGTCTCTCATGGGGCCGTGTCTTTTGAGCTTTAATAGCTACTTGCAGTTTTCACAGAGTGTATTACTATGGCCGCTATAACAACAAATAATTAAAATAAAATCGAGGTAAAAAATAATTTTTTCAAACATGCTTTTGAAAAACGAATTAAAGTGCTGATCCAAACAAAAAAAATAACGCAGCTAAGAATTTTGATTTTACAACAGCATGCTATCTAATCTATCCAAAAAATAATTGAATTGTAAAACCAATTACGTAATCAGTTATACCATTTCTGATACGGCTGCTATCATGCCAGTAGTTCAGTTGGTGTTTAGTTACGAGTTGTGATACCTACCTAAAACACAGATTTCTCTTATCTACCATTCATTTGACAAATAGTAATATAAGTATCATTATTTCTATTCCGTATTATTTACATGTTTTTTAATGTTGCCTATTACATTGGTGGTATATAACAAATCCAACTACACTTAATGTATCATTTATCAACATCAAGGTTGATGGAATGATGGAACACTGGAATGGATACCTATAAACTATATTCCTACACACATAAGTCTTCTGATCCCAAGATGAAACATCGTAGGGCTAACTTAACTAACTTAACGTATACCTATAAATAACTTGAAAATTTATCTCTACCCTTCTTGTGCAGATATGCACACACACTAAAACAGTGCAGATATCAGGGTTACCACCCGTACTTTATTATAAAGTATTGTGCTCTATTTTAGCTTCCTGTACGTTATATTTTACGCAACACATAAAGTACGGCAAAGTACTTTATTTATGACATTCGGTTTTTAATGGTAATTTTATCTAATAATCAATAAATTTAAACCTTAACGCAACCGTCAAAAACCCTCGACAAAAACTTTGTTTTGCCATGTTTGAACGCGATTGATACTTTAAGGCCGAGGCACACCGGTTGCGTGACTTGCACGTGCACGTGCGCGTTGGCTTTCCACTGCATTGTATAGTGACATGTCTTAATGAGAATTCACACTATACAACGCAGTGGAAAGTGAACGCGCACGTGCACGTGCACGTCACGCAAGCGGTGTGGCTGGGCCTTTATTTGTTGCCAAATACGCTGTTAGAAGGTCTGATGAGTGATAAACTGATAACTTTATAAGAAATATGTATTTAAAATTAATTAAAAAAATACTTTACATTTATGCTGCGTACTTTATTTTTATTCCTCTTTTGGTAAGTAATACTTTATTCTGTTAAAAAAAGGTGGCAACCCTATCAAATATGCACACACACATACACACACATACACGCACGCACGCACGCACGCACACACACACACACACACACACACACACACACACACACACACACACACACACACACACACACACACACACACACACACACACACAACCACACACACACACAACCACACACACATCGCTGTGATTATTTCTATCTACAGATCGATATTTGATTGAAAATCATTTGTACGATACATAAATATATAGTTGTGTATTTAATTAAGTGTTGTTTTCTAATTGTACTCCGGTCTGATACAGACATAGGTAGCTGCATTTACTAGGTTGCAGGATGGTTCTTAGATCAGGCATGATACATCGTAGCACAATGCAATGTCACCTATTGTTGGATTATACATTGGTATACTTTTAACTAGGTTTACTTGCGCGGTGTTGCTAAGTTTTAAAGTATATCGAATTGTCACCTTTTAACTGTTACTGTCAGGTTTTTGATCTGCTATATGAGGATGATACGCCGCCCTGAATATATGGTATTTCAGAGGTGCCTAATTCTTATATTTGAAGACAATAAACTTGTTTCTCATCACTGGAGCTGGAGGAAAGGGCTTGGAGGAAACCTCGCGTGCCCAACAGTGGACTTCTTTCGGATAATAATAACTAATGTGATTGTGCTGATCCTGACTGTCGTATTTTAGGAACCCGCAAAGAATTTATCTCTAGTCAACGAGCCTGTAGAGGAAGTGGCTCCGCCCAAGCAGCCCATCTTAGAAATCGACCTGGATGAGAGGCCTGTGTTTACTGGTGAGTGATGTGTGTTCCAATTCCAAAATTAAATTTATTTTTGCGGTGTGTTGTGGTATTTTAATGTTAGAATCGTACGAGTGCCATTATAATATAACATTGTCATAAATACAACACGATTTACTGACACGATAAGTTCCGTTCCGTTCCGATGACTACACCCAGCCAGCAGTTCTGCTGCAAGGACACAGAATCGTTTACCATCAATAAAGAGGTGTTGAAACATGTCGGTTTATCAGGGGGGCTCAGGTGCCCACAGTTTCACTACGCGAGCTGTAGGACGAGGGTATATAGGAACCTTAACTTCCCTCGTCCAGAGACTAGGTCCCGTAGGGACCTCGTGGATACCCAAGCCCTCTCCTATACAGCCTCGCTGTCGCCTGCCACCCGATGTCAGCAAATGCCACTTCTGTCTGAGACACCGGGGAGCCGGAATTACAGGTAGGGAGTATTCGGGGCTTTTGCAGTCGGGTGGGGAATGGGGAGGATAAATCAGACCCGAATGCTAGCATCGTGGCCCGAATGAGGGAAGATAGATACTATAATTATTGTGTAATAAATACGAGGAGGAAGAGGAAGTTAAGACTGCGTTTTACTGATACCACTCGATCCAGGCACGTTGTTTTCTGGTGCAGGAATCTAGGTTTCTTTGTTGTATTTTTTTTTCCTTAATGCGTCTTTGGTTCAGGTTCGGTTTCTGGTCTCTTTTATATTTTTTCTTCTGTTTTTAGTAGACACCTTGATTGCCACCATATGATTGAAAACTCCTCTCGCATTAGTATTTATCATTCTCAGTGTGTAAAATTGAACTTTTTATACATGTTCCAATTAATTGTCATTTTATCACATTTTGTAATACTTATTAAAAAAATATTAAATGTAAATATGTAAATATTACAGTCCGTGACTAATGTGGTGACGTGCCATCATGAGTGGCTGTGAATTCCAGAATACTACCTAGGAGGACTAACTTAATTTGAGTATCTTCCCTTTCTGACGCGAGGTGGTTTGCAAGTTCCTCTCTGATAGACCGATGGGCGTAAGTTTAGGGTACCGGGATAACGATCTACTAAATGTATTTTTTTTGTATGCGCTGCACCTTTTCCGATAACGCGTACTTCCGGTTCAAATTTCGGAATGGTGACAGGCAGATCCGTTTTCTGCTGGGTCAAAACCCTATGATAACGTTGTCACCGCAACTGTTATACGATTTGCCGCTTGCATTCTAATTCTTCAAAAATTATCCTACTGTATTAAATATTTTTTTAGCTTTTATTTTTGTATTGAAACGGTTAATGTTTTCGGTCGGTGTCCTGAGTTATATTCTCTTACGACAGGTCCCACGAACTCACGCCAGTTTGCCGTGGTGGAGAGCTTTAAGCATGCCTGGAAGGGATACAAAGAGCACGCCTGGGGCCATGACAATCTTAAGCCGATCTCGGGAGTGCACTTTGATTGGTTCTCTCTCGGACTCACCATCGTCGACGCCCTAGACACTGCCTATATAATGGGGCTCACTGAAGGTAACCAGATATAAACCTAGAAAAATAAAATGTTATACAAAAACACCTAGTATTAAATAAGAAGGGACTCTCCAACAAGGTTAAAGTCTCAGCTATATGTCAATATCCACATAACTTTATTGTTTAGGCGGGGAAAGAGGAGCAGACAAGAAGAGATAGGGTTTTGAGACTTGTTCTACGCCTATAATTTTGTCCTTGACTTTACCTATCAAGTTACTTACCTATTTGCCTTTATTTTATACGCATTGTAAATAGAGTAATGTTATAAAAGACAGAAACTCATGATATGTTATAGTATATTTGACTCCTTTTTCTACCAGAGTTCGAGGAAGGCCGAGAATGGATTAGCAAAGAACTTACATTCACTAAGAAGAAAGACGTCAACTTCTTCGAAGTTACGATTAGGGTACTGGGAGGATTGCTGACGAACTATCATTATACACAAGACGAGATGTTTTTGAGGAAGGCGGTAAGTTGCAGAGTGGTTTTAATACTGAAGTGTAATGTTTCTTTTAACATTTATAGTTCATATTTGGTATTTGATTTAATTTGTATGTGTGGATTGTGAGCGGATAGAAAATCGTGAGCAAATAGATATGTCATCCTTCCTGTTCAAGTCAGCTATTTGCAAAATATGTGTATGAGCATGTTCAGTCGCCATCAAGTATATCCTCGTAAGGTCCAGTGTGCAAAAGGATGTACATAATCAAGGCAATTTAATTTGAACTGTGTTGCAATAAGAATAAGCTTTATTTTCCTATGTTCATAAACTGAAAATGGCATTATCGAACAAACATAATAGAACTTTATTGCCTTGACGGTAGATTCAAAGTCCCAATTACAAAAAACTCCCTCTTTGTAGTATGGTGGACCTTACGAGGATATTGGAGCTTACAAGATGCTGAAAAATGTCTCGTTCACACCACGCTCTATCGCCCTTAAGAATAGTGTCGAGTTCAGATGTATTTGTTCTGATTGCATTGCAAAATAACACTTTTATTTTGCGTAAAAACTTGAGCATAATTTCATTTAACTACGTTCGTTTAGCATGAAAACAGATAAGTAGTACACTTTTATCAGGTATACGGTCAAATAAAATAACACTTATTTATCAAAACAATCATTTTCTTTCTTTTATGCATTTTAAGTCCATTAATTATTACTACGAGGGCTGCTTTTTAAGTTCTGTCGTTTGCAAAACTCCCGTGATTATTAAAAAAAAAACTAGTATCATCTTAAAATATTTGAATTTAGAATTCAAAAACAAAAGAATGTCTCGAGATCGGCCGATTCGTTTTAGTACAGCGTCGGTTCAAAGTTGACAAGTCGGTTGTGAAAATGGAAATTTCGAAGTAAAATTTACGTGCGATAATATTTTACAACTTTAAAAGGGGTTTAACGCATCTTCAGTGCTTTGAAGAGCTGACTACGGTTTTTAAAAATGAAGCACCATGCATCCGGACTGTGGAACGTTGGTATTTGGAATTTCAACGTGGTTGCTCTAGTCTTAGTGATAGGCATCGTGAAGGCCGACCAAAAACAGCTGTAACCCAGGAAAACATTGATGCTGTACGGCAACTGATCGTCGAAGATCGCCATGCGACATACCGCGAGATAGAAGCTTCATTAAGCATTTCAGGGACCAGTGTTCAAAATATATTGCATGATAACTTAGGTGTAAAAAAATTGATCTCACGCTGGATTTACTTAGTGAAGACCAAAAAACGGCTCGCGTTAGATGGTGCCGCAAAACTCTGCGGCAATTCAACCGAGGAGACTCTAAACACGTTTATGACATTATCGGTGGTGACGAATCTTGGATATATGCCTACAATCCGGATTCTAAACAGCAGTAGACTGTTTGGGTGTTTCAAGATGAGCCAAACCCGACCAAAGTAATACGCTCACGGAGCACTTCGAAAAAAATGGTCGCCACGTTTGTAGCGAAAAGTGGCCACGTTGCGACCATCGTGCTCGAAGATCGTAAAACAGTTAATGCTGACTGGTATACCACTGTTTGTTTACCAGAAGTTATCGGCGAGTTCCGAAAAAATAACCCAAGACGTCGTATAGAATTGCACCACGATAATGCTAGCTCGCACACCGCCCGGCAGACAATTGCGTTTTTAAAAGAACAAAACGTCGAAAATTTGGATCACCCGCCGTACAGTCCAGACTTAAGCCCTAATGACTTCTTCACTTTTCCAAAAATCAAGCAACGACTTCGTGGTCAACGGTACCGGACGCCTGAAGAAGCGGTTGAGGCATACAAGACGGCCATTTTGGAGACCCCGACTTCGGAATGGAATAAGTGTTTCGAAAACTGGTTCGATCGAATGAAAAAGTGTATTACATATCACGGTGATTACTTTGAAAAACAATAAATACCATTTAACACTTAAATTGTCTTTAGTTTTTTCAAACGACAGAACTTAAAAGGCACCCCTCGTAGGTAGGTTAGGTTGAGTTAGAACTGTGACAAAATTAGTAGTGATGTAAGACGTTAGAATTGTCTACTTTTTAACCTTGTCCGAAGCGCTAGTAGATTCACTGTATATTACCGACGTGTAAAAGAGCCCGTATGTGGCCAATTTACTGAATAAATATTTTGATTTTGATTTGATTTTGACCTATTGACCATTATGTTTCGAAAAAATATTTATCATTGGTTTATAGATCTAAATTATGCAATTGGTGTTATTGAAACTGAAAAGTATTACTTACATTTTAACGCAAATCTTTATTTAATACGCACTCATGTTTTTATCCCAGGCATTTTTGATGACTGTATTTGCTGGGGACTTTAAAGGGGAGGCTTTAAATGCAACAGACATCTTAGCCAAGTATTGCACGTGGTATGTGTGTAGCATTGTTCATTTCGCGGTCAGCGTCAACTAATTAATCTGTACTATATTGTCGATATTCTTATTACCCATACAGTTTATATGGTACAGTGTTTGTTTATTGGCGTATTCCGTGCCAACATCTTACATGTCGGCACCATTTTGTTTAGAAATCTGAAAACCTACCATTTGTTAATCAGAAACCTGTTGATATTAGGTGGATCTTGGCGATCGTCTAATGGCGGCTTTTGACTCTCCATCGGGCATCCCTTACTCGGACGTGAACCTCGGAGCGAAGACCGCTCACGCCCCGGAGTGGTCACACTTCAGCACTACGGCAGAGGTGACGACGGTCCAACTGGAATTCAGGGAACTATCAAGAGCCTCCAACAATCCAGTGTTTGAGGTAAGGATCCTATTCTTCAGGAGCATTTTTAACCCCCAAAGAAAAAGACAAGGATAAGTTTGACACATATGTCTGTTGTTTTTATTTTTATTAAGACCTTTGTTTATCGGAATATTACTAGTAAGTTTAATGGAAATACATAACTATGTTTTTACAACGGGGACTTTTAGTAGTAAAGTTATCGTATGGAAGTCTACGATTAGGTATATATTTTTGCGAGTGCCTAAAAATTTCCTCTATTTTTAGTTAGTAAATTTAGCATAACATAGCATTAAATCAGATTGGTCAATTAAATACGATCTCTTGGTTGTTGACAGTGTGATGACTGATGACACTATACTCAGTCCAGTAATTATTTTCAGTAGTCCTCTAATGTAACTGTTTAGCAAAAACCGGGTAGGTGTTATTCTAGCTGGCAACATGGGAAATAACTTTTTAATTAATGTACGATAACGTTTCTCTAACCACCCACTAAAACTTGAAACCGCTTATCGCGAAACAGAGAAAACTCAAGGTAATGGTTCAATATCGACACGTTCAAGCACTTAGGTACTATAGAAGTATGATAAAGAGTTTTCTCAACTGCGCAACGTTAAATTCTAAATCTAAAACACGATACTAAAAAGAACACCATGTATTTTCGCTCTAAAATTTCTAGCAGGTCGTGGGGGTCGTACTTTTGATGCTGATGACGTCAAAATGACGAATTTTACGCTCAGGGTGCTCTGATTTCATTTGGCAGTTGTGTAATGTACAAATTATTAAATTATTATATAAATTAAATATTAAATCACCGGAAGCTCAATCGCAATCAAAATACGGATCACGGCAGCGTCATATTTTCTTTCACCACTCATTTCTAAAAATGTTTTATTGAGACAACTCATATCGCAGTGCATGTCCACATGAGTCGTTATCTGGCGCTCGAGTAGTTAAGTCGTTGTACTCAAAACAAATAGTTTCATTTATGTTTTACGTATGAAGTAGGTATTTATTATTTTTCTACGCGTCAATAGATTACTTAACTCACTAATGCTGGACCAGGTGCTACAGTGTATGTTAAAAACGCGTAAAACTACTGATACTTATGACATTTCACTTGATATTTTATTATTTATTTGGCCGATTATTGGTGATATTTTAGTTAGATTAGTTAATTATATTTTTGCTACTGGCGTATACCCTGATGTCCTTAAAAGTACCAGAGTGTGTCCTGTGTTCAAGGGAAAAGGAGACAAGTGTGACGTAAACAACTACAGGCCGATAACAATAGTCCCTACGATTTCTAAAATAGTGGAGTCAATCCTGTCGTCGCACATCATGGGCCACCTTGAGAACAATGACCTTTTGACGGACCGGCAATTTGCGTATCGGCAGAAGACCTCAACGACCGCGGCAGCGTGTAAAATACTTGACTGCATTGTTACTGGTCTGGATGAGAGGTACAAGTTAGCGGGTATTTTATGCGACTTGTCCAAGGCCTTTGATGTGATCAATCACTGCAATGCTTCTGGACAAGTTGCATCACTACGGCATCAGTGATGTCAGCCACCGTCTACTCACGTCGTTCCTGTCCGGCCGTCAACAGGCAGTTAAGTTGTCCGCAAACGGCAAAAGAATGCAGTCTACGATCGGAAGTGTAGGTCTTGGGATCCCTCAAGGATCAGCTTTAGGAAACACACTGTTGTTAATTTATGTGAATGACCTTCCGACAGCCATTACAGCTGGCCTTTCTGTGCTCTTTGCGGACGACACGACTGTCGTGGTTAGTGCGCGCACGCAGGAACAGCTCGGGGAGAAAATTCATGACGCGTGCCAACAGTTGCAAACGTGGTTTTCGGCAAATGGTTTGATCTTAAACTTGTCGAAATCCAATACCATGGTTTTCTCAGGCCGGAGTGTATCCCTTCCTCCGTGCGTAGCAAACGGTCCGATGCCGATATGCAATGAGTGTAGGTTCCTGGGCTTCACACTAGACTCCAATCTTAACTGGAAGTGCCATGTCGACAAACAGTGTGATAGACTGAGTGGTGCCGTCTTTGCGTTGCGTAAACTGAGGAGGCTTATTGCAAATGAAGCATTAAAACAGTATGGTACGCTCCTATGGGGAAACTCCACAGATGCCAACAGGATAATGCTTATGCAAAAGCGTGCCTTTCGCACGTTAGCCGGGGTGAAACCTAGGCACTCTTGCAGGGGCCTTTTTGTAAAGCACCGCATATTGACGCACTACTCAGTTTACGTTTTTCAAATATTAATGTTCGTGAGAAACAATATTTCATCTTTTGCACGCGTCAACATTCCGGGCAAGGAGCTCCGCCACACCGGGCGTTTGAGAACAGTTCCACGTCGCATGGCACTTGCGGGTAAGAACCCGCGTGTCATCGGTCCCACATACTATGAGCGTCTACCCGCTAAACTTAAAAATGTTCCATCCGACGAAGCATTTAAACATCAGCTGAGAAACCTTTTATTGGATAATCCATTATACTCCGTCGACGAATATATGCAACTTAAATTGTAAAATTATTATTGTTTATTTGACTTTATTACTTTTTGTACATTGACATCGGAAACTGACCATTTATTAGTTGTTTATTAATGTTGACTTTGATTATTTGAGTGTTATTTTTGTATTATTATATTATTATTTGGTATTAATTTTGACAATATCAATGTAATTTCGTATTTTTTGACATGCAATGCAATTTATATTGTAATATTACATTGATGAATAAATAAACTAAACTAAACTAAACTAAACTAAACATTTGTACGGTCGGCCAAGAAACTGGTCTCCCAGTTTTGACAAAAGTTTATGTGAGATCTAATTATCGCTAAGGTTGACACTTGTCACTTTCATAATATTATTGCAAGGGAAATTCGAACTTGTTATATCATGAAGTGCAAATGAACTTCAACCGTAGGGTGGAAGACCACATTTTTTTCCGACTGTACATGATTAAATGATTGACGAATAACGGTTAATGTATGTTTCATTAAGTATATTTAGGCGCGGGTCACGCGCGGTAACGCGCGGTCATGTAAACGACGAAATTGATGTGTTATAATCTCACATCGCGCGGCGAGCCAACCGCGCGTTGACGCGCGTTCATGTGAACCTAGCCCTAATTTGTTGCATCAGGACGGCTAAGACATTCATGTTGCCTGAAATGTATTTTTCATGATTATATTTTACAACTTAGTCGGCAGCATTACAGCGTTGTCAGCATTGGGGTCTCTGATTGTGAGTTAAACCGCGGACAGACTGACATGACGAAACTATAAGGGTTCCTTGTTGACTACGAAACCCTAAAAAGGCAGTTCCCAGCTACAAACAAGTTGCGAACACCATGTGCTAGCCGTCCAGGGCCGATTCTAGACGGTAAAAACCATATCGTCTTTGCCCTGTTATCGTCAACGTTTCGATAGCTCTTATTTGCTTGACAGTAATGGCGGCCGAGTTAAAAACAATAACGTAACAGGTCAAAGACGATATTGGTTTTTACCGCCTAGAAAAGAGGCCCAGGTCGCACTAAACTCCTTTAGTGGTTGACTGTTAGAGCTACTTAGGTACTTGTTGTATTGTGCATTGAAGTCTAAATAAGTATAAATTAAGAAATACGCTTATTGAGAAAGCAACATGGAAACTAACTTTATCTGGGATTATATTATAATGTCGTAGAATAATTCGCTACATCTTTAAAGCTCTCGATGCGAAAGTTTCTGTAGACTTCGCTAAAGGTAGTAAACATTACAAGTGAACGGGCACTAATCGACTGTCATTATTATCGTGCGAGTGTCCTTACAAAAATCGAAAGATCAAAGATAGTTATATGTATTTTATAAACAACAATATTTTAGCCGTAGGTAGTTAAATTTTCATATTGACAATTCTCATTTCGAATCTCTCACAAAATTACCTATCGTCGGAGATAGTGGAATGCCGCCTGACTGGGTGATTCCACGGGCGTTTCAACCGTCATCAGTCCCTAGTCATAAATATTGAAATAATGACCTGCACCAAGCAGCAGATTTTCATACTAAGATGTACTGTAACCGTATTTCTTGTCACAATTGATCGATTTTTAACTATATTATGGCAGATTCCTTTAATATACTAATGCTAGGGACTGACAGCAGTTGAAACGCCCGTGGAATCACCCAACTAGCAAATTCAATAAGGTGTAACAATAAGATTTTTTCTAAGTTACACTATACAATTCATAATTGCACTATCTCTGGCGCTAAAGCTTAAATGAAACTCTTTGTCACTAAATGCCGTATTAATCAATAAACTGACCCTGAGTGCGCTGGCTGTCTAACTCGTGGTAGTGAAGCGAAGAAGTTAGTTCTGAGTCGGTTTAGGACGGGCATCCCAATAACGAGCAGCTTATTAATACCGCCTTGAGTGCTTAGTGTACTGGCTTTGCTTGACCCACCTCTGGGGCACGCCACCCATGACGCGGGAAGCTGTAACGGTGCGCCGTACCAACTGTGAAGATCCTTTAACAAAAAAATATTCTTGTCCTCTTGACAGGATGCAGCGGCGGCCGTGTCTGAGAGAATCCACCAGCTGCCGAAGAAACACGGTCTGGTGCCAATATTCATCAACCCGAACAGCGGCCAGTTCCTACCGCACGCCACCATAACCCTGGGAGCGCGCGGAGACAGCTATTACGAATACTTACTTAAGCAGTGGCTGCATACTGGGAAAACTATCAACTAGTGAGTTTATTAAAGCTGGAATACTAACCCGATCGAGATTATAGGTTAAACTTAAGCACAAACATGGTAGTGGGCGAAGTTGGTATAAATATACATACACCCTTAGGGTCATAGGTAGGGTTAGACAGTTCAAAGTAAAGTCAAGTTATAGAAAACTGTCATCACCTACACGTCTAGGAAAGGGTTGGTTTTTTTTTTCAGAATATGTGTTATTACATAAAAAATAAAGAAAGTGAAGTAATAAAGGGGTCTCTATACAAGAAACGTTTTAATAAAGATATAAACCATATTTTATTTTGTTGTATCTTTAAAACGGTAAAACATATAAGCGTCAAGTTTGATATGATTATAGCACAAACCCTGAAGAAAAATAAGAAATACTAAAAAATTGTCGTATGAGTTGTGCTCACACTGATTCAATTCGAAATCGAATTCAAAGAGGAATATATACCTACTGTACGGTCTTTTGAATTTGCATTGCTCCTGGTCTTTACTACGAAAGTGAACCAATGTTATTGACACCGGAGGCCGTAGAGTTTAAAATTACCTATAATAAAGCTTAAAACTCCTTAAAATCCGGTCTGGGTTCTGAAAGCTGCACGAGCTGCATCTGTCACGAGTGGAAATCTCAAATTCTGGAAAGTTACAAGACATCCAGACATTGATTTGTAGTGGAAAGCAATAAGATTTTCCAGTATTCGTTAATAGTTACAGTTTGTGGAACTGCGAATATCTTGTTTAATTGTCTAATTCGAAATTGTTGAAAAAGATCCTTCTAAATTTTATGAATGCGGTTCAACACCTCGATCAATTGATGTAAAATTTTGGTACAGAGATAGTGTGCAGTCGGGAATAGGGTCAAGAAATAAAAGTACTCAAGCTAATGTATTGACTTAGCTACTCTTACCTATCACCTTCGTATCAGGTATTACGATTATAAGCGAGAGAACGAACATTTGTGTCCTAAAAAACTCATGACTTCTATGACGTCTGAAATAAATTTGCGTGTATGACGTTAAGTACCAGTTTCACCAAACGATGTTAACAACTTAACAGACGATTAGAGCGTTAACAGCTGTCAAAATGTATGAACTAACAATGGATTAACATTGATTAAATTTAACATCGTTTGGTGAAATTCAAGTGTGCTAGATGTCTGCTTGAATCGAGTTTGTTTTAATTTGGACTAGCTTTACACCAATTAAACTCAGTACAGAGGTTAATTACGGTGTCGTGATGCTCCAGACGTTTAATAAAGAGGAATGATTATTAAAAGCGAATGTTGTGAGGCTGCTCGGCGAAACTGAAATATTGAAGTTCATTAAATTTAATTCTATCGTATTATTAAAATATAATTTTACAAGATTTTATAATGCTTGGCTTTATTACGGCTCTATTTCTATCTCTGGATCTACTGAACCGATTTAAAAAAATCTTTTAACAATAGAAAGCCACGTTAGTTGTGAGTGTCATAGGCTAATTAACTCAAAAAAAATGTTTATTGCCCAACAAAGTGGGCACGAGAACAGGCAGTCAATTATAAATATGAACGCCAATACAGCAAGGCAAGGTCACTTATGATGACTTCGAAGTTTACAGTTCAACAAAGATGTAGAATTTTAAAGTGAATCTTGCGGAGTTGTGTGAAAATGTCGCAAACGAATGTGTCATTTGCCTCGGTGTTGTCCCTTAATAACCAGCGAGATTTTGTTCACAGTTTACTGGAAGACTACCTACTGGCCATCGAGGGAGTCCGAGACTTACTGGCGAAGCGATCGTCACCGAACAGATACTTATTCATTGGCGAACTATCTGCTGGATCAGAGGTATATACTATAATTGCAAGGGCTCAAAGTTGAATCTTTTCAAAAGGTCATTGTGCCTTAGGGTGGTATTCCACCTGTCCAATATCTTTGTACAATGTACATTTGATCAAAGAAATTGGATGACTTCATCAAATTTACTAAAAACGCCGACATTTGATCAAATGTTACGAATGACATTTAATTCAAAAGGGCTACGCAAATAGTATAAAAACTTGAACCAAGATATTGGATAAGTGGAATGGGCCTCCATCTTAGAAATTTGATTAAATATTGGATTAGGAAATTGGACGAAAATATTGGACAGGTGGAATACCACCCTTAAGCGTTTCCGCTTACCGTGCTGAACCATCTAGTATTGGTAGTGATTTTTCCAGCTCATGGCGGGTCGAGAGCTCAGGTAGACCTTAAGTGTTGTAGATCTACTGCACAGCCACATTTGCACAAGAATACGCATGTTATTAAAAATACTAACTGATATAACATACTTTAAAAATACTTAGCCTGCTAATTATTATTATGTCCTTGAAGTAAAGGTATCGGTAGGACTTTCTAGTCACAAGATTTTTCTCAACAATTCCAGTCGTTCAACCCGAAGATGGACCACCTGACCTGTTTCCTGCCGGGCACGCTGGCGCTGGGACATGCCAACGGCCTCCCGGACTGGCACTTAACTATGGCCGAAGAGCTAATGACCACCTGCTACCTCACTTACGCAGCACACCCCACGTTCATAGCTCCGGAGATTACGCACTTTAATCTGGTTAGTGGTTACAACTGTAATTTTTTTAATTTTCTTCGTGTTCCGTGCTTATAAGTACATCCCCACGCTCTCCATTTCCAGTGTGTTGTATATAGAATATTTTAATTTAGAATGAAAATAAAGTCTTCAAGTTCAGAACAGTAGAGTATAATAATATTATACTAAGAGTTATTTCGTTTTATTTAGTTTGAATTTAAATTTCATTTTTTTGTTTCCAGGCCAGCCCTACCGACGACATGTACACAAAACCAGCTGACGCGCACAGTTTGCTGCGACCGGAGTTTATCGAGAGCCTGTTCTACATGTACCAGCTGACTGGGAACACTACTTACCAGGAGTGGGGGTGGCAGATTTACCAGGTTAGTGTCCTTATAACTTATAAGTCATTACATCTACTCTGTCAAAACTATTATAGAGCTCGTAAGTTAATTTTCATATGGACAAGCCACTAAGTAACTTTCGAATTCTTACTTGAAAATTGCAATGGTATTTATTTTTAAATCTTGATAAGACCTGCATATAAGTAATATGTTATTTTGTGAATCATACATGCATATACCTTCACGCCTGTAATCCCAGAGTGGGGCAGGCAGAGCGACAGAGTTACCTAAAACTCTAAAAAGTTGTTGATAATTCTGTAACCTCATTTTGCACAATTAGTCTAAGATGTTTACCAGCTTATTAGTGACAGGTTGCAAGCCCATCGCCTAACAGTACTAAAAGCCTCCATTCCCTTAGTTGCCTCTTACAATATCAACGGGAAGACATGGAGTGGCACTATTCTAACCCGGCAACCACACGGGGAAGTAGTAGTAGTAAATCCGTCCGTGTAGAAGTCGTTTATGGCCAATCTCTCGGGCACTGTCCATTTTTCCGGAATAGCTTTAACCCCGGAAAAGGGCAGGTACTATCACGAACGTTAATTTGTGACCCTGTTCAAGAAAAATATGCTTGAATTCGTCAATGTCATTAGAGATGTCAAGTCAATTGTAACTTTTAGGAAACTCAGCCTTATTGTTTTTGAATGTCAGATTGACTTTGGACCTAAAGTGGGTACCAAATTAAAGTTCGCGACTGTACCTTCCGGGGTTTAAGCTATCTTCATACCAAATAATTATCATAAAATCGGTCCAGCGGTTTAGCTGTGAAAGCGTAACAAACAAACAATCAGAGTTAATTTGGCATTCATAAATAATATTAGTACCTATGAATTTTCTGGCAGTGGCCGCTATGATGCGTTTGGTATTCCTGAAACTTTATTCATGTTATACATGTATAAACATTAGTGAATGCTAACCGATTTTATAATTCACACATAAGTATTATTCGTCATCTTGTTAGATGAAAGACATTTCTGAAACCAGTCGCCTAATTAATTTCAGGGTTTCGAGAAGTACGCTAAGGTGGCTAATGGGTACACGTCACTAGCCAACGTGAAGACTGACAAGCCGGTCCAGCGAGACATGATGGAGTCATTCTTCTTATCCGAAACACTGAAGTACCTTTACCTGCTGTTCAGCGACGACCGGCTCCTCATAGACCTGACCAAATACGTCTTTAACTCGGAAGCACATCCCCTGCCTATACACAAGTCGTAGCTCCGTTGTGACGACAAGACATTTATAAAATGTTGGTTTGTACGTAACCTTTTAAACCATCCACAATTAGTCAAAGATTAGTGTACGATTCATAGGCTTAAATATTCAGTGTCATGAATAAAATTATGGAGGTATCTGTTTTTTAAAGAGGTAATATTAATTATAAGTCCGCGATCAGTATGGGCATTACACGTCATCGGACGAAAGAATATGAATTGTCAATTATCTGCGGTATGGTGTGCAAAAAATGTAAATCTTTTTTCAGGTTTGAAACATTAAGTACGGTGAAAAAAAGTAAGACGAATAATATTCAATAAAATATGTTATTTGTTTAAAAATTGTGAGCACACCTTTTATCAAATTTTTCAGAGTGGAACATCTTATATCCCCTTTTTACATAAAGTCAGTAGCGTGAAAATGCCAAGCAATATGTGTGCTTACCTTGTCAAATACATATATGAAGTTAATATTCAATTCTGACAAAATAAGTTCCATCAAATGGTTATTCGAAATGATATCTAATCTAATTAATAATAAAATAAAAAATATGTAATTTAAAACGCCAAGATAACATCGCTTTTTTCCCGATAACTATAATTGCTAGGCAAGTAATTAATTAGTCCTGCTGCACTGATGGTACTGTCCATTCCTAATCTGATTGCGGCCGCATAATAGTCTGCGGAAGGTCTGAATGTGTAGGAAAAAGCTTAAGGGAGATATTATTGTATCTGTTGTTTACTTAATAATAATATTTTCAATGTGTTTTAAATTCCAAAGAAATTGTGTGTCTCGAACTAGCTTTGCTAAGTATACTTAATGCCAAACCCAACTTTTTGATTTCGGTTGGTAATTATGTACTTCGATTGTTTGAAATAATACGACACCTAAAGTAATTAAACTAAATTTTGAGCTGTTTTATCAATTAGGTTTAGGTACTTTTACAATGCAGCGGTATTTTGTACTCAAGTATACATTCGGTCTCGGCATTAATGAGTTCGATTTAACAATAAGAGAATCGGGTGACTTCGAATCTCGTTGCGATAGAGTTTTCCGGCCGGCCACACCTGCGCGGTGGCGACTCGAGGCACCCTCCAAAAATATCTATGCATTTGTTTATTGCCGTTGGTCGCCTCTACGCAAAGTCGTGGCGTGTCGCTCCAGCCATGTAATTTGTATTATAATTCTAATAATAGTGTGTACTTACCATTTTCGAAACTGTATTGAAATATAACGTGTATACATTCGTAAGTAATTAAATATGTAAACAGGTCATAAGTTAACTTAATAATAAATTGTAGTACATTAAATGGACGTTTAATCCGATGTATTTGAACCGGGGTCAGTATTTCTGGGGTCCTAGTGAAAAAGGGTATAAACCTTCTGAAGATCAAGTAAAAAAAGGTTTAAGTATAGTACACTCCGTTCATGTATATACCCTTTTTTATTAAGAATTAAGTTGACTTGTACCCTTTTTCACGAGGATCCCAGGTTTATGGGAGTAGTTGGCAGCTTGATTCAAAGCTTGCTGTACTTGGTAATACTATCTGCTAAACAAATATTTACAATTGTGAACCCAATTAATTAACCTAGCTCTGGGACTATGTATTTGAGGCAATGAGAGCACAAGTAGACTTACCCCTAAATATTATTATAGTTAATACAAGCTAGACGTAAGACACGAATTGCAATAATGCGGCCATGACAAGTTCAATTTAGCTCACTGCCATTTGTCTAGGTGATATAAAGAAGGTCGGATATATGAACAGGCGGACATCACATTTTTTAAATACTTTTTTCTATTTTCGTTTACATAAATGTAAAGTAACTAACTTGTATTTGTCGTCTTATAGTTATGAAATGATTTTCGCGTATTTCGATTCCATGAGTTTTGTAGTGATGTACTTATACGAAACCATATCCCGCAGCGCGATGCGCGCATATAATAGACTAACCCCCTTACTAATAAACGTTGAATAACGGTGATATAGCCATACAATGTTTTGTCCTCATCTGTCATTCTGACATTTGAATTTGACAGATAAGGACAAAACATTGTATAGCTATACCAACGTTACTCAACGTTTATTAGTAAGGGGGAATGTGTGCCGAAAACAAAACGGTGCAAACTGCAAATCATCACAGGGGTGGCAGCGTTGAATAACCTGAACTTTGAAATCATTCCTTCTGTCTTGTTGCTTGTTGGCCTTATTACTGAATTAATTGCCCACAGATTTCGATAATTCAAACAGCTTAAACTTTTGAACACTTTAAAATTTAAATTGTTTTATGTATGAACGATTAAGGGACCAAAAGTTTCATACATAGCGAAGTAGCTATTGCGATGATATGATAATAGAAATAGCCTAGAGGAGGCGGCTTCTACTAGGCCCGAAGTAATAAAAACGATCATCACATTTTAGCGTTATTACATAAACTGTTACTTTATATTATTTATTATGCCAGAATTTAATGCAAAGTAGTCTCGCACTGAAAAATAATTAAACGAGACCGTTTAGGAAACAAGTTTCGTCTGTTGCGATGCGACGTTGTGCCTGTTGATGTATTTTGGCTCGAAAACCTTGAACACGTAACTTATCGAAGAACTCTGGCAATCGAATAAAGGTGAGTAACGGTAGGCGTCCACCTAATCCGTTGTCGGCCGAAGTATGTCCGGTCGTCGTCTTCCGAACTCGGCCGATCGATAATTCACTGCTACCGACCGACGAAGACTGACCGACCGACGGTAGCAGTGTAGGCACTCTTGTTCCTTTATATACGTTTGATTCGATCGGCCGAGTTCGGACGTCGACGGCTTCTCCTCGAACATTGTAAAAATACGGTGTGTTCCAATCAAGAAAGTTCCTTTCGGTGCCGCTGTAACGCTATTGCTGAGCGAGTTAATATTTATTGTCTTATTGCAAATTGACCGTCTCGATGTGTTTTGTGTTATAATAAAGATAAATATAAATAAGATAGCTACGAGTAGTTACATGCAGAAAAGAAGAAGACTTATGAGTGAGATTGATGTGGGTAACTGCAAAGTTGGGCGACATAGTCTAGAATATTCGTTCTGCGCCTCTATTCTAGGCGGTAAAAACGATATCGTAGTTTGCCTGTTATGGTATTGTTATGACGTCAGCCGCCATTACTGTCAAGTAAATAAGAGCTATCAAAACGTTGACAATACGATATCAGATCAAATACGATGTTGTTTTTACCGTCTTGAATAGTGCCGCTGGTCTTGTTAATGCGACAAATCAAACCTGTACATATGTTTATAAGGGTACACTTAATAATTCCTAACGTTAATTTTCGATCGAAGACCTGAAATTTTTGAGATTGGGGAATTCAAATCTAACCTATGTATAGCACGATATGATACAACAACAAGCTGTTGTCCGCGACTCCGTTCGCGTAGAAGTCGTTTAACGCTACTCGCAGAAATGGATTTTTCGCGGTAATTCCTTTGGATGTTCCTTCGAAGGAACTATTGCAAAAAAAAAACGCACTAGTAGTTCCTTCACAAGAGATGAAGGACGTACTGCGACTTTTTCGCGTTTGTTCCTTTGCAAAAACTGAAGGTGCTGAGCTGAAGGAACAACCGAGACCTGTTTTTCGCATTAGTTCCTTTAGTTATTTTATTAGTCATTTTGCAAAAAAAACTTCATTAGTTCCTTCGAAGGAACATCCAAAGGAACTACCGCGAATAATACGCATTAATAGTACCAATGTCCTTCCTCAAGGTTCAAGTTATCACCATACCAAATTTAATCGAAATCAGTTCCACGGTTTAGCCTTGAAGCGTAAAAAACAGACAAAGTTACTATATTAGTATGGATAAAACAATTTCAGCATAGTAGTATCTCTTCTTTGCCCAAGGGTAAACTGGAAGAGAATGCCTTACAGCATTAAGTTCGCCTTTAGTATATTAACTGTATTCCTTTGTGCAATAAATATTAAATACAGTCAAATGGATAATACGCTATAGTTTGGAATTTTGAGGTGTCCCCTGATATTTTCTTTGAATTTTATTGTGAATTATTTTATTTTATTTATAGCTAAAATTATACCGTACTTGTATTTTTTAAGGCAGTATCACTTAAATTTCGTGTAATGAAAATATCTATTATAATCGTCATATATTATGCCTACCTACTTACTGCGGGAACGATGTTTGTGCCTAATTGTTTATGGATGCGTTATTTTATTGACTAGAAATTATTTACTTAGTTACCAGGAACCTAGTATGGCTTTTATAAAAACTTGTACGGAAATTTAAATATTCCTAAATATATTCTATTTTTTAACTTTAATATTTGTTTACATGGTTAGTAAATGATACTTAACGGAATTTACGTGTAATGTGGCGATTTAAGCATTAATTAATATTAGATAATTATTGTTCTGATTATTTTTAAGGCATGGCCTTGATTTTATGTTCTAAGTTTTTATTTTAGTTTTATATTTTTACCCAAAACATAACGACACCCGAAGTAACTGGTGGCTATCGCTAACTCGCTATCACAGTACATGCCACTTGTATTTCTATAAAACTCAAGAAAACCGAGAGCTATTGAAGAAATGGTAGGTACTGTACTTATAAAGCGCAAAAAATTATGCAATAATGGCGCTATTATTGTTAGCTGGCGTCGCTTCACTATATTTTCCGACAGTGATAATCACGAGCGGGATAGGTCGTACAAGCATGGCGATCAATAATCTACCGATCGATTACTCTTGCAAATAATGATAGGTTATTAAGTTATCATATACATCAAACTGTAACATGGTCGGCTTCTGTCATTTCGCTTTACTCTTTTCTGTACATAAGAACACAGAATTTATGTTTTGGGTAAAAAAAATGTTATATTTATTTTTTATCACATATCATTGTCTGATTTATATTTGAATGCAAATTAAATTATGTGATGTATATGGGTCGCAGTTCCCACTTACCATCATGGCCTGTGCGCTGGTCCGCCTTCTCCATCCCATAAAAAAATTCCGACTCGGCAAAAATAACACGTACGAGAGCAAACTATAACGGGATGGATAAACACATTAAGTTGATTTTAATTATTTTTTGGTACTTAATTATATCAGCTTTACGCCCGATTGATATTTGTTATACAGCTACGAGGCATAAACTATTGTTAAACTTAATTTTATACCTACGTAATTAAGCCAACATTTTGAAAATTCAGCCTGTAATAAATGGTGTTACAAATACGGTATATTGTATGCCCAACTAAATCACTTGTTTTCTTATTATTTGTGGCTTATTACGATTATCCCCCTGTGTAGGGTGGATTAACGGAATTCAATTCTGATTGTTCTTCGGACTTTTCACCCTAAGTACGGTGAAATATATGTTTATATTATTACATTTTACTAAGCATATTTTTTTTATTAAACCTTACACAAAAATCATACAACATTTAAATCAACTTAGGCATCTTCCTTTTAACTATATAGTGTAACTTAATATGAAATCATTTAAACACGTCACCAGCATAAATTAATAAATTATTGTTTAAATAAATTTCTGTCATCAATAAGTTGGTATTACAAATAAATGTCTCATCGAATGACTCGGATTTGACCCGCGCAGTGTGTATGTAATGTGAATCAAATCATGCCTCTACACGACTGTACATTTGTTAAGGGGAATAACTATATGAAAAGCAAGCTTTAAAAACCCGACTGCATTTTTTATACTGTCGTCGATATACCTACATATGTTAATAATTGTCATTTTGCCATTGTTTTTATTTCAATTTTAAGAGTTTAGGTATCCTATGTCACCCGGGATGACGTAAGGATTCTAACGATACCTCACACATCTAAATCGGTCAAGGGATTTAGAAGTTATAGTGGAATAAAGAAACTCACATACATACCCCCTGAAAACATTACACTCCTTTTTTGGGGCAGTCGTGTAAAAATCGGAATAAGCCTTATTTGTTACAATTTCCCTTAAGAGGATTGTGAATGTAAAAAATTTCATACAAAATGCGATAACGTTTCTGTCTCCTTAAACCTAGTCCGATTCTTACGATTTTTGAATATGTTGTATTTTCGTTTTCCTTTTCAAGTAAATATTTCTTAGAATGAGAATTAAATTAAAAATAATAATAATAATAGAAACGTAATAACTACAACATATTCAAAAATCGTGGAAATCGGACTTGATTTAGGGGGTTGAAAAACGTTTTCGCCGTTTCACCGAGCAAACGCCGACAGTCCAGTGGCACCTTCACTACTATTATTGTGTGTTTCTAATAAACGGTTTCTGGTATTTTCTTGAAAAATCATCTTGATATAAAGAGTGGGTATTCGTTATACAATTGAATACACAATTTATCAACACTAATATTATAGAGAGGTAAAGTTTGTGACGTTGTCGGGGGTAATCTCTGGATCTATGGAACCGATTTTGAAAATTCTTTTACCAATAGAAAGCCACGAAAAAAAAGGTTTATTGCCCAACGAAGTGGGAACGGGAACAGCTAGGTATATATATTTAATAATAATTGACTTGTTAGTGTGTAACTTAACGGAAAAAACCAGAAAGAAGGTTAGGGAGGTTATTAAACTATTACTTATATGCCATAAATTGTTAGTAGGTATATTCATTTGTTCAGCACAAAGCCACTCTTCAATTTGAAGACAATACTTTAGTTTATAAGAAAATGAGGACGCCACTGTACGGTACATTTTGGACGCTTAGTGGACACTGGTCCTGGGGGGCCCTTCCGTACGCCGTGCAGACAAACCGCACCACCTATGCTGGCCTTTAGCAGGTTTGCAGCGTGCATTTGTCCCTTTAGCTTTCAGAATACACCCAACCCAGAATATCCACCTCGAAGAGTATTGGGATCCGACGAGTATTGGGATGTCGACGTCTCCAGCGACGTTCCGAAGTAGAAGACAAGGTCAGGCTGGCGTCTAAAAAGCTCGGTGTGCTAAATAGAACCATCGCACCGCTCGCCATCGGCGGGGAGTTCATCCGCATACATTGGCACCCACATGGTCGCGCACAGTAGTTCAAAGGAACTTCCTCCCGGGAACGCTCCGATTGTGGAATGAGCAAGGTTTTCCCTACGGACTACAGTAAGGAGTTCTTCAAGAGGGGAGTAAATAGGTTTCTAAACGGTCGGCAACTTGTTACTGCAGGCGTCCATAGGCTAACCATAGGGTAACCGGTTACCATCAGGCGGGCCGTACGCTTGTTTGCCACCATCGTGGTACCTAATAAATAATTAGGAACGCTTGCATTTTTCCCATGTCAAGAACTTTTTGACTGGTGGTCAAAATTGAAAAACCAAATTTGTATAGGTAATTGTATGGGAAAAACGCAAGCGTTCCTAATTATATGGCCACCACTGTATACATAAAAAAACATCCGATGTATGCACGGCACAGTCTTAAAAGGACGGCGTCCTATCAATTTGCCAAATTTCATTTCGCCAATTTTCGTTTCGCTGACAACAAAGAATTCGCAGATTTTTACTTAGGGAGAGTAAAGTTCGGTATAATTATATTTTGCATCTTATTCGTTTTTCAACGGCCTTTTGACTCATAACCCCAATGAAACGTATGCGAAGCAAATGTAGGTTGCGACGATGCATTTGCCAAAAAATACCCAGCGAATCGTTAATCGGCGAAACGTCTGCAATGAATGTTAATTTAATAGTAGTTACCCCCTACTGACGGATGAAAGACGAAGGCTTAGTTATAAAATTCCAATTGGACCCTTTGGATACGGAACCCTAAAGCAAAGATTTTTTTCTTGCGTTGCTTTTATATCGTATCTATAATATGATATAGTTATTATTATTTGAAGCGTCTTCCTGTGACTTTGTCAGATAGGTCGTTTATCGTTATTTCTTGGAAACTTAAGTCATTTGTCGAAACTGAACCATCCACGTTTTTTCGTAACTGTGTTCGTAGTTTTCGTCGTCGTTATAAATATGAGCATATTACTTTAGGTCGCCCGATGTTGCATTCTCATCCTCATCACCGCTACCCACGACCACAAACATAGGCAACCCCAGAGTTTGCATCACTAGATTTCGCATCGCATTTATTTCACATCGCTTGCTTGAACAAAGTAGGTATAAAATATAAATTCGCCATTGCATTCAATCTTAATCGGACTATAGCATTCACTGCAACGCGCAACGCCATAATTATAAGTATAGGATAAATGTACTTAATAAAAAGCAAGGTTGTTTACTTACAATTTCACCCAGTTCTCGTTTGTCGTTTTTATAGTATGAGAGGTTTGTATAAGAGAGCACCCTTACTGAGAGCATACGCGTGTAATGAGCATTTGGCGCGAACATCGGTGGTGTGCAAGCTTTGTAACGCCTGGCATTCAACATTCACACCACTCGAATATTCACGCGAATGCATACAGTGAGGAAGTTCCTTAAAACAAAAGATACGGCACCAGAAGCCCTAGCCAAGATGCAAACGCTGTATGGGATGACAGGGGCCTCAGGAGCCCTAGACAGGACGCATAACGCTAACGTAAACGATAATCAAAATCTAACAATATGTATGGAAATGATGACATACCTACCTAAGCGCTCGATGCGACCGCCGTCCGCAGAGGAATAATATACGTCGATCCTATAAATTTTCGATCACTGTATCCCAACATTCAGCCTAGTCGTGAACGAGATCACCGCGTGACTTATTTTATTATTACTCACTAATTATCTTTAAGAGAAAGAAACTACTCCCTCCGGACGGCAACTAATTCGTTTTAACTAGAGACGAGATGCTGCAGAGGATATCTTCGTAGCCACGCAGAAGGAACCTTTATTGCCATCTCAATCAATCTGTTTTGGCGGGAGCCTGCCTGCTATGCCAGGTTTGATGGTTATTTATTGATGGGCTATAGGTACTGCAATACTAAGTGTCAGTACCTATTAGATACCTACTGTATTGTGTATATTATACATTTCTGTACAGTCAAGTGTAAAAATATGGGAGAACGCAACATCTCAAAAATATGCCCCAATGCACCTTACCTATTCCAGTGTAAAGTGTAAAATAAGAACTTAATATATTTATGCGGATTCTTTCGATAAGTACATATTTTTTCACTTAGTAGGTTACCTCACTCACTTTTGCTGTCCTATTACATTACAGTGGAAAAGTACTTAATATTTTGTTACATAAGCACCTGGCGCAATATTTTCAAGGTACGATATTTGATGTTAAAAGTCCCCTGTCCCCATACACGAGTACATTTTCATCGTCGTACGTGTAATGCTTACTTCTGTATGTAAAGTTATATCCAAATTTGATCACATTTGATTCATGAACATATCAGACCAGCGACAAAACTGCATTCATAAATCAAATGTGATCCATGGGAGAGGGAACCTGTCAAAGTGTGATTGAACATGGTGCGTGTGTATTGTTTTGTTTGTAATATTTAGGGAATAGGTACGTGGTAAGGATAACATTTTATATTAAATCAAAAATGTATAATCAACAAGTGTCAAACCATGCAACTTTATTACGGGCCGACAATAGCCGAACTTCAGGTTTTTTTTAATTGTTACATTTATAATTTTTCATTTGATCTATACGAATCTATACTAATATTATAAAGAGGTAAGTTTGTGACGTTGTAAGTGGTAAATCTCTGGATCTACTGAACCGATTTTGAAAATTCTTTTACCAATAGATAGCCACGTTATTTGTGATCGTCATAGGCTATATATTAACACAAAAAAATGTTTATTGCCCAACGAAGTGGGAACGGGAACAGCAAGTCTATAATAAAAAAAGTAAAGTTTCGTGGTTTTTGTTTATTTAACCAAAATATGTTTTACAGTCTAAGAAGATAAACATTTCATTATGAGCAGTACAAAAAAGTACAATTTCAAAAATATACGAAATACAATTCAGTCATCATAAACTAATTTTAGGGAAACTGCTTGCTTAGTTACAATTAACCCTCAAATATCACTAAGAACTACAGTAAAGAGAATACAAAGAATAAAGCTGTCAGGCGTTTACGGTCTGGTAAACTCGTAATAGTAACGCACACCGTTACCTACCCACGGGCACCGTGCACAATCGTTTACGCGTATACTAACTTATTTAATTGGCACATTCACTGAATTGCAGAAACCAGATCATTAGGCTAATACAACCACCGGATTCAGCAGTGGGCGTGACGACCCATACAATGCCGTAACAGGCAGCAGCAGAATAGCGTGGACACATGGCCAGGGACGTCTTACTTAGTAAGCTGGAGTAGGCAAATTCCTACATCTCCTATAACACTGGGCAATAAATGGGCTAATGATAATAACTACTTTACAGTCTAGATATATATGAGAAGTTAAACATATATATAAAAATAAAGATCTCTTATTTATCACATATATTTAGGAATATTGTTTGTAATATATGGAATGGCTCATAGTGCTTTCAAGTCACAAAATTATAATGGTCTTCGGAATGTTTAAATGTGGCCAACTAACTCTCTAGAGAAGTGCCATCATCATAAATATAGACAAACCAATCTCAAAATAAATTGCTTTAATTACTGAGAACTTGCCTCGTTTTTGGTCAGAATATAGGTTATTGTTAATATATAAAGGATAGTCCCAAAGTAAACTTAGATTGATACATGCACTTGTATCTCCATAGGGTGATATGGATGGCCACATATAAAAAGGACCTTAAAGGATTTTTATAAACCATTTCATTCAAATACAACATTATAAAAGAACAGTGACCACTCTCATCTCAACCTGATGGTCTCATTTTAAGACCGCTTGATTGCTTACCTAATAGAATGTCATATAAGTAGGTAAGGAAGTATCATATCAGGCTCAAGTGGCAGTAATACTTCTTAAGTTCATGGCAACTTACATGAGAACACAATCACAACATTGCAGAGTATAGTAAAGACATTTCATGCCACAACTCTCATCATCTGGATTAGATGGAGAGGACCTCGCTTTGTGTGAAGGTGGAGCACGCAGATAAACACTATCAACTTTGTCCCCAAATGTTTCCTTCTCTGACAAGGTGTCTGGCAAGTTCTTTCTAACAGGTTCATCATTATTCAAGTAGTCTTTGTCGTCATCTGTGTTGTCATCATCTTTCGTATCACCAGCAGCCTCCTATGACATAAAATTAAGACTTTAGCAGAATGTAATTTCAGTGACAAACTTTGCAATTTTTGTTTTAAAATTACAAAAATGACAGGACGTAAGCGAAGAAGTCAATCCTGATGTATATTGCACAGCAATGAGAAAAATATTTTTTATGATCAGAAAGAACACAATTAGTAACTGATTCCGACAATATCTATGTGAATCTCAGAGTTCTTTTTTTATTAAATTAATTTTAAAATGGGTAATTTGTTTTGCATAAGTATACTTATGTGTACAGTCAAAAACAGCAAGAAAAACTGATTAAATAGGGTCTCAAAATAGTATATACATTAAATTAAGTAAGATATTAATACTATTGTAGCTAAGCAAAAACAAATTAACTGCTAAGTGATTAGCATAACTGAGTGTTTAAAATTAAACTAATTATCTAAAATGTTTAAAAAAACAAAAACCCGCCTTCAAAATTGCAAAAAATAACTCCTTTTAAAATGGTAGGTCAGTCCAACTGCATTCGGCTTTTGGTTTAAAATATTGCGGGACGCCGACTTCAGTTGGACTGACCTACCATTTTAAAAGAAGTTATTTTTTGCATTTTTGAAGGCGGGTTTTTGTTTTTTTAAACATTTATTGTATTTTAAACCTTTTAGTGATCCTATTTATGCTGTTACGTAGCTCCACTTCTAAATATTAATGAGAAACTATAGAACATTTCAAGCTCGCCGCATACAACGCCGCGGGAATGTCATAGTCATATTTAAACCTAAATGTGCTTCGGCATAGTCGCTCAACTACCTTAATCGAAATATCTTATCGCCACCCTTGAAATAGGTACCGTTAAGGAGTTCCGGTGGCCATCTGTGGTCTTCATCATCAGTTCCACTTCACCATATAGTACTTTTCAAAAGCAAATGAGCGAGTTACAGTGAAAAATACCGAAATCGCTATAGGTGTGCCTATAATATTTGAGGAGTTCTCTTGATTTCTCCAAGATCCCATCATCAGATCCTGACGTCTTGACAATGGGACCAACTAGAAAGTATACCCATTCAAACAACGAAAAAATTTTTCAAATCGGTCCAGTGGTCTTCGAGTAATCGGGAAACATACATTAAAAAAAAAACCCGACGAATTGAGAACCTCCTCCTTTTTTTGAAGTCGGTTAAAAATAGCAATAGTCATTGAGACTATCAAACTATCACATGTAACTCAATACAGGTTTTTGGGATTTTCACTTTAAGTCCACTCTGGAATGCAAGTCAAGACTTTTGGTTAATGAAAATGAAAATGAAAATGTTTATTGCATAAATGAAACCTTACAAGTAGTAGAAACAATACAGTGGGTCCTGTGCTAGGGATCCCTGTGTTACAGGACCCGATTACGTATCAAGAACAGTTTTAGTTTGTACAGGGTTATACAGGGTTACATGATTTCTTATTTAAATGCTTTAACTAATCTAATTCTAAAGTGTGCGTGAGTGTGTGTGAGCGTGTGAGTGTGTGTGCGCGCGTGTGAGTGTATGTGTAGGCGTGCGTAGATAGATACTTGAACATAATTAATATGATTATTATTGGATAAATGTATAAAGGTACCTGGCGACACTTATTTTATCACGGAAAGAAGGAGTTCAGTCTCGTGGTAATCCTGGGGCATAAGCCATTTTGTTAGTAGGAGTTTGCTAGGGGCCCTGCTTACGTGATTATTTTTAGTAAAAGTTTTCATGACTAGTGGTGAAATAAATGTATGGAATCTTTGCGCGAATTTGGTGCAAGTTTTTGGGGTTTTCCAACGCTGGCGCCGCCTTGTATCTGCTTTAAAGATTTGGTCATGCAATTTTCCGTAGGTGTACATTATTTTCCTCAGATACAGTTGGCGAACAGTAAGAACTTTAGCGATCTTGTAAAGCTCTTTGGTGCTGTGGCGGGATGGTTTTCTAAGAATAACCTTCAACAGGGACCGTTGTGCTCTTTCTAGACTGATCAAATGGGTTTTTGCCGCTCCGCCCCAGACCGAGTTGCAGTAGCCCAACACGGATTCACAAAGAGCGAAGTAGACTGTTCTAAGCAGTTCAGGGTACGCAAAACTCCGCAAGGTGCGAAAGACGAACATTAACTTCCGAACGCGAGACTTGAGTGACTCGATGTGTTGCCGCCACGAGAGGTGTACATCCAGTAGTACTCCGAGATATTTCATATGGTCCGAGCGCTCAAGGGGGCTGGCATTGCTATGGGAAGCGTGACCAGACAGAGGATCACTCACAGGAATGACGTTGATACTAAAACCATCATCAGGTTGACCTCTAGAGTTGATGGAGAAACATAGGTATTTAGTTTTTTGAATGTTTAATGTAAGAAGATTATTGTCAAGCCATTCCACTACTAAACTCATGTTAGCCTCTGCTGCGTTTTGAACCTCCGACCAGTCTCTTCCCCGTACTAGGATTGCTGTCATCAGCAAAAGATATGGTTGAGGCACTTGTCAGTTTGAGGTTACAGAGCCCGTTTATATATATTAAGAATAGCGTAGGGCCCAGGACACTCCCCTGCGGGACCCCGAAATTTACGTTCGAAATTTCACTGCAATGTTCGCCCACACGGACACATTGCTTTCGGTCCTGTAGGTAAGATTTGAACCAGTGGAGTGCAGAACCTCTTATGCCTAGTCGCTCGAGTTTTGCCAATAAAATAGGAACAGACACGGTATCAAATGCCTTGGCCAGGTCTAAAAATATTGCTACGCATTTGTCACCGCTGTCAACATAGTCAACTATTTTACTGACCAGTAGATCGACTGCTTGTTCGGTAGACCGGTTATGTCTAAACCCAAACTGATTAGGGGACAAGGTGCCGTTACGCTCTAAGTAATTAAGCAATCGTAAGTTTATGACTAGAATGTAGGTTACAAACACGCGAATCGACTATAACACCTCTCATTTCCGTCGATGCCAAATTTTGACCAAATGAATAAGATGCGAAATGTAAATGTGCTAAAGATTCGTTTGGGAAATGAAACTACTGCGATAAGTTTTTTGGGAAGTGAAATTTGGCGAAAAATACTTTGACCAAATGGCAGTACACCCTTTTTGGCATATTGATATGTCATTTTGGCCTATTCCCAGTTGTCCACACCCCCTTTGTCCACACTGTGGACAACTGGGAAAAAAAATCCCAGTTGTCCACACTCTTTAATTTGACTCAACTGTGTTAGTTTTTATTCCTTTGTTCTTCAAACTCGTGGTCACCACTCGTGGTATTTTTTTTTACATGTGACTTACACATTATTTTCAATATTTTAATTTGTTGAGTTTTAAAGATAATATTAGCAAAAATACATGTATTCGTGATTATTTTCATATTTGTAGAACATTTTTTTTGTAATATAAACCAGATTTTAAGTAACCGTATCTACTTAAGTACATTAAGTACCCGAAACTTAGTCAATAATAATTTATTCAAATGCAAAATCTTTATCTTGTCTAGGGGACACCGTTGATGTCGGAAAACATATCGAAACTTTTATGTGGTCGTCTCGCACCATCTTATATACACATAAGTATGTGTTTTTTTTTTCTCTCTTTCTCTCCCGTAAGATTCTTAATTGGCATGTTTTCCTGCTGAACTACGCATGTTATTTGATACTATATTTAATTTAATATTTATAGCTTTATATAATGCTAGACTAAGTAGTACCATTGTAATAAGAAATATGTTTAAAAAATGACTGACTGCTGAGTTTCTTGCGGCGTTTCTTCTCAGCAGTGGTCTTCTCTTGGGAAGCGCTGGTAGATTCTTGACGTGTAAAAGTGCTCGTGCGGCCTACTTACTGAATAAATTTATTTTATCTTTTATCTTTTATCTTAATAAAAGCTAACACAGTTGAGTCAAATTCCACAGTGTGGATAACTGCGAATTTTTATTCCCAGTTGTCCACACTCATTAATTTGACTCAACTGTGTTAGTTTTTATTAATGTACTTAAGTAGATATATTCGTATTTATATATTATACCCAGATTCAGGAAAATACAAAGAGTCATTTAAGAGTACCTAACAAACGGTTACTTAAAATCTGGTTTATATTACAAAAAAAACGTTCTACAAATATGAAAATAATCACGAATACATGTATTTTTGATAATATTATATTTAAAATTCCACAAATTAAAATATTGAAAATAATGTTTAAGTCACATGTAAAAAAAAAACCACGAGTGGTGACCACGAGTTTGAAGAAAAAAACAAAGGAATAAAAACTAACACAGTTGAGTCAAATTAAAGATCGTGTGGACAACTGGGAATAAAAATTCCCACAATTGTCCACAGTGTGGACAAAGGGGGTGTGGACTACTGGGAATAGGCCGTCATTTTGCTTCTGTGTCCCCGTGTGATTGATCATTATATTTTACTAATTAAATTATATGTTCAGTTGAAAATTACACTTCGGTATATATAATCTGTTATATCTGGTGCGTCATGCTGTAACATATTTTGAAAAGTTGATTTTGATCACTTGCTTTAGACGTTGACTGTAGAGTACTCCCAGCATTTTAATAGCATTACGCTAGATATGACTATCAGTACCTCACACCTGCACTCCCACCTGAGAGTACATCTGTCAGTCATGCTCTATAAAAAAACCAAGATTGCCAATAACTATTAAGATAGTGGTAGTACTATAATGTAGATGTAGATAATGAGTCCTAATGCTGTTATCTTATCTTATTCAAATTCAAATTCAAATTCATTTATTCTGTAAGTAGGCCCTGTAGGCACTTTTACATGTCTGAGTCTACCAGCGCTTCCAAGGGACTCCGTTGAGAAGAAACGCCGCAAGAAACTCAACAGGAAGTCTTTTTTTTTATATGAGTAACTTATTACTATGATAAACTTAAGCTAACTAATTTAAATGTCACAGGGATGTACAGGTCCCAGGAGCAATTATGAGACTCAAAGTATATTCAATTTAAATTGGAAATGTAAAGTCTCCAAATTTCAAATAAAAATTAAAAATAGACATAGGTAAGGAGATGTAGAAAGTCTCCACGGTCAATAATACAATTATGGAGATGTAAAGAGATCTTATCTTATTTGGTAGGGTCCTCACGGGTACACTTGGACCCTATGGGATCTTTTGTGTGATTACCCCTTTTAGCACTGAATCCAATGCAGCCTCCACCCCTTTCAAAAAGCAGATAGTGGAGTGCAATGGCAGTGTCTTGAAATTGTTTGGTTCTGGATACCCACAACCGAGGATTTTCATTCTTACTCCGGCGAGGGCATCACATTCACACAATAAGTGTTTCATTGCTTCCACCTGTTCGCTGCACATTCTACATTTTCAATCTTTTTTCTCATTGCTAGGCCTAATGCTATTACATAATCAATCTTATTTCTCTGCTCAACCACAGAACACGCATTAGAAGTATCTACCTAGGATGACATATAAGAGATACAACTCCTCACAGCTCAAAGCATTTGGAAATTGCTGGATGCAACAGGCCTTTACAGTGAGCTCTTACCAAAGAGCTGCCATAGTAGATCAGCAATACTCCAAGTAGCACACAAGACCGATCTTAACCCACCACAAAAATTTACTGTTGATACCTAATAGGGAATATGCATGGATTTTTTAAATCGCATTACTCAACAAAATATGAAAATACCACAAAAGAGATCACTAAAAGTGAAATTAAAATTAAAATTGGTCAAGAATTACGGGTAATACAAGCCTTTTAAAATGCTAATTAGACAGACATCTGAAGTGCACCGATGCCGTGTCATGACAAAATGATGTAACTCCAAGTGTTTGTTAGTTTAATTCTAAATTAGTGTAACATAATTCATTTTATATGCCCGTATATTTTTTTCAAGATATTTAAGGCATAATTTGACTTATTTTCGTTAACGCAGTTTGTCATGACAACAATTTCATACAAATCGTGTCATGACAGAATATTGTAACTATAGTCTTGTCGATATTTTGGAAATATTTCTAAAGAATTCTTGTCATGACAGAATATTGTAAATATAGTTAACTCATCTTGTCGATGTTTTAGAAATATTTTTTTAGAATTGCCTATATTGTAACTATTATTAACACAATTTGCCATTACTTTTATAACTTTTTGCAGAATGGTAGGTACTTGAAGTTACAACAAATAACAATTGGGTGAATCAAGCTTCTTCATCTTTACCCGGTGGGACAAAAGTTTCATTCAGCAATTGGTACTAGGAGGGCCCTGCCCAGATGCATTACGCTAACTAGCGTTTCTATTCGTTTCGTTTTTAACCTTTCGTATGCCGGAGCTCGCATACTTGTACCCTTCGTCTGCCGGGCTATGACGTCATCTGTGTCACGTGACCAAGTTTAATAGCTCCTAGCTCGAAAGTGATTTGACGTTTCGAGGAACCGAATGCTATCCATGGAGGATTGAATTTTTTAGTTTTTTTTACAGACAAATTAGAACCTTATCTTTAAGCTACTAGAATACAATTTTAAATAACCCGATTAAGCCCCTTAGTGACGGATACGGAACAAGGCATAGGACCAGGGTCAGTACGGATCCGGAACTAGGCATACGAAAGGTTAAACCAATCGCGTCACAGGTAGATCACGTGACTTTTCATATCACGTCATCTACCAGTGACGCGATTGGTTTAAAAACGAATCGAATAGAAACGTTAGTTAGCGTAATGCATCTAGGCAGGGCCCTCTGGGGCCTGTTTTATAAAGCTACAAATTACAATTTACAGGTTACAAGTTTCCATTTGACACAACCTCGACAAATGACGACCAGCCATTTGAGCAGTGTTGCCAGTTTAGACCTGTAAAATTGTACCTTGTAGCTTTATAAAACGTGCCCCTGGTGGGAGCTTACAAGTATTGCCAAGTCATGTAACTGCGAGATACAGCAAATTGACGCGTCTATTTGGCGAGCATGCTGTCAAGCCTACCTCAGGCAATTTATGATACAATAAATAATCAGGACAACACTTGGGAAATTTTAAGTTACATGGGCTGGTAATGTCATTTTTCTTCTAATAGGAAGTTACTCGAGGCCAAATGTTTGTATGGGGAGCATAGTATGACCAAATAAATACGATTGACACCTGTTGCCACTCATGTATCTATAGTTACATCATTTTGTCATGACACCGCAGACCGGTGACGTCATTGTGCAGTTCGGCCATATAAACTTCACGTAAAATTCTGTTTTGCTAGAAAGAGATAGGAACAAATCTTTGTTGGCTTATATCTTGGTTATTTTTATACCTATTCAAAAAATGTTTTTTCTCACCTGTTTGTAACATGAATCAGCTTTCATTGAAGCAGTACAAAAAAATATGCATATTCCCTATAGTCAATATCATATCCCTAAAACATTTAAATTTTTACTATGATAATTTAGCTCTCTGTTGATAATGTGGATTGGAGTAAAACAATGCTGTTATCACTATTGCTTCACAAGTAATAAATAAGTTTGGCATTTTTTACTGCTGTCAACAGGCTCTAGAGAAAAAGGGTACAAGTAAACTTAACTCCATAAAAAAAGTATATAGGTACAGTCAACAGCATAAATAAGTGATAATTTATGTACCTTGTCGCTTTCAATTGTATCACCATTTTGTATGACATTTTAAACACGACGTTAAAGTGACAAGGTACATAAATGACCACTTATTTATGCTGTTGACTGTACATGAACAGAGTATACTATACTTAAACCCTTTTTCACTTGATCTTAAGAAGACTTATATATAGACCCCGTTATCAATTGCTCAGTTTGGGGGCAAACGTCACAATAGGGTAGTCTAGGGACTAAATGGAACGGTGATCATTAACACAATATGAATTAAATTAAACTATAATAATAAATTACTTACAAGTCAATAGTCATTTGATTAATTTATCAATGAATTTTATCAACATTGTTTTTTTGTTAACTGAGTATCTGTAACAGATCAGAAGTTGTTCTAAATGACTAAACCGTTGTAATGATAAAGTTGTTCTTAACCACATTAAAAATAGATTCTGAAAAACTATTATAAGAGAGGCAAAAAATACAAAGCAAACATTGAAAGAGAATTAAATTTCATAAAAAACATCACATGTGCTTTTCACAATCTATTTTGATAGCGGATAACATACAGGGCGAGCTATTTAAATTAATTCTGCAGGAAAGAAGATGAAAAATATATGAAAAGTTGAGATTTGTATTAAAAAAAGGGACAGATTTGCCATGTTGCGTAACGTTAACGATCTTAACACCTTCATTGCCAAGGTCTCAGAGTTTCATACAAAATGGACCCGCCTAGCGGGTCGGCGGCAATGAAAGTGTTAATGCAAGTCAAGAAATACAAATAAATCCAAGCAACCGTTACAAATCCTGCTTTGATAACTGCTAAATTAATCAATTGACAATTCACTTATAAGTAATTTATATTGTTGATGACTGATTATAAAAAAAAAAACAGTTAAACACCAAATACACTAGATTGTAGTGTTAATGAGCACCGTTCCATTAAGTCCCCAGACTACCCTATTGTGACGTTTGCCTCTAAACTGAGCAATTGATAACGGGGTCTACTTTAAAGTGGTGGTCACATAATTAGGGACACTTGTTTTTTCTCATACAATTGCCTACAAATATGACTTTTCAATTTTGACCACCATTCAAAAAGTTCTAAACTAATTTAATATCTGGTTACACTCATCGTTCATTAATGAACTAAGGTTTAAATGTATGTACAATTCATCTCTGTTGAAAACGGATCTTTCATTTATAAGGATTTGAAAAAATAAATACCTCGCATTCATACAAAGTTGTAAAACTTTGTATGGACGGGTCAGCACTAAGTTTTTAAATCCCTATAAAATATAAGGTTCGTTTTAAACAGTAGTTCACTGTACATAAATTTAAACCTTAGTTAATGATCTAAAGTAAATTGTATTTAGCAATAAAATTGGTCAAGAACTTTTTGAATGGTGGTCAAAATTTAAAAGTCATATTTGTAGGCAATTGTATGGGAAAAAAACAAGTGTCCCTAAGTATGTGACCACCACTGTATACCCTTTTTCACTAGGACCCCAGCATTTTCGATATTCAGAAACTTTGTGTTACCTAGTGCAATGTGTCAGACTTGTCTTTTTCACTGCCTAGTACTATAATATCTACATAATAATAATTTTGAAACTGCACCTAACATAAATATGAAAATAGCAAATACATAAACGAAAACAGTACTTAAAGTATAATATTAGGGATTATAATCCCATCAAGTATGGATATACCTAATAGAACAGTTCAAATATTAAGTAATTTTGATATCTACTTCTAGTTTTAATTAATGGCTTTCTCTCATGTTAAGGTGTATTTCGCCAATGTCGAGTTATTTATAGACACTCCCATGGACTTCTTAGAGAAATGAGACCATGGATATCACACGTGAAAGTAAAAGTAATTTAGATAAGAAATTTAATTGACACAAAGGTAAGATCCCGTTAAAACATTAACCAATTGGACAATGCCTATATTGCATAGTTTGTTGTCATATTTTTTTAACATAATACCTAGATGACGCACAACTTACTTTACTTTCTTCTGTATCATGTCTCAATAGCTGCCGCTTATCATCCACACTTGATGCTGCAACATTTTCTAAAGGTAACTCTGAAGCAGCTGTTGTCTCTGGTAATGTTTTGCGTTCTGGCACTACCAATAAGTCTTCTTCCTTCTTGTACGGTGGATCATGAGAGTCTCCAGACATACTTAAAAAAAAAACACCTTTAATTTATGTCAGTTAAACTGAATGAAGAGAGGAACACGGCCGGTATCAAGCAAGTTTCTAGTTACAAAGGGAAGTCGTATTACACCTCGCAACAATACGCGCGCATCGTTGATACAAAGATTGTACTTAATGTAAACAAACTAATAAGCTAACAGAAATATCGTGTTACTGTTATATTAATCAGCACCTTCCTAAGACAGTATCTATTCGTTCACCAGACAATCGACGCCATGTGTTTCGTATTGTTTCGAAATTGCTACTTTCTTGTTCCTGCATTGTTGCAAAAAGAAACCGACTAAAAAGTTTGGAAGCCGAGATGTAAACAAAGTATTTAAAGCACTTCTTTGGACCCAAATGTATGTCTACGGATAGTTTTAAGTTGAAAATAATACTTAATATTGTGTTATTTAACACGAAAATTTACATTGTTTTTCAAATTACAATATAGTTATGAGATCATAACACTGCAACACACACAACGACGACACATAAATAGCAAATCATTTTTTTCTATTCTGTTCTGTCGTCGTTTTTATCATGTTGGCAAAATTGATTGCACCTACCTATATGATATGCTGCCCATATCGTTTATAAACTTTGTAAGCAGCGTTCACACGACTTTAATTTAATTCATCTATTCTATGGAAAATATAATTATTATCTAATGGAAAGGTAGAACAAAAAAATCATTATTTAGGCAAACTTCATACAAACAAGTTCGACAATTTGAGAAATAAATACCTACCTAATGCCCATCAGGCATTTTGCACCGCGCACGAATGGACCTAAAAAATATCGCGTTATGTTTCCGGTTTTCACCTTAGGCCCTACTTTGAAAATCGATGATCGAAGTTACGCTAGCTCCCTCCCTGTCACTCATCATTCGAGAGTATATAGAGAGAAAAGAACGGAGCTAACGTAACTTCGAACTTCGATTGTCAAAGTAGGGTCTCTTGTTTAGATACTGACCTACATGAGACACGAAAACCTGGCCAAAAAGTCGAGAAATTAAATGAGGGCGCCACTTTCTACGTAACTGTCACATTTTTGACGTAAAATGCGTAAACATGGCAACAATTTTGTATGGATTTTTTTTAGTTGCAGCTGTCACCACTGGCTCGACTTTTTGGCCAGGCTATACTACGGAAAGACATATAAATAAAGAAGACAGCATCTTTACTTTCTAACTCAGTCCGCGAATACTTAAAGGCCGATTTTGTTTGTCACCAGAACTGGTGCCAAACGATGGAGAGATTATTTGCTTTTAGCTATGTTAGGTAATGTATTGTTTACTTGCGTATACGTGAGCAGCTTGACTAAGTGATATTGCCAGCATCCGGCCCAAAGAGTATAATAACATTAATAACTATACAGAGGCACGTTTTATAAAGCTACAAGTTACAATTTTACAGGTCTAAACTGGCAACACTGCTCAAATGGCTGGTCGTCATTGGTCGAGGTTGTGTCAAATGAAAACTTGTAACCTGTAAATTGTAATTTGTAGCTTTATAAAACAGGCCCCAGGAAGTTATGCGCATGGTTAGACAAAAAAAAAGCGGTTAAGTGGTGCCATGTACCTAAGTACTTATTCAGGGCTAATAAGGAAGGAGGTCCAGGACACAAGGTTTAAAAAAACCTGGTTCAAAAAATGCCAGAATTCATTATTTAAAATCAAATAATTAAAAAGAAACATGAATATAACCCCCCTAATGATTCTCCGCCTTGATTTCTTGAACAACGGCATCGCTTCCCGTAAAGTGAGATTGTGGTCCAAAGCAGTGGTTTTATTGTAATATGTAATGATGGTTCCGTGTCAAGTAATCATGTTTTTTTAAGCTAATTACCTACTTAAACCAATATGCCACGTGCGTACTTTTTAAAACAAAAAATCAAAGGGCTTTCTAAGTAAGTATGTTTTTTTTTAAATAAATTAATTCTACACGTTTCTTTTACACGAAAATGGTACCAAACATGACCTTATAGCAACACAGATAATTTGGAATAAATATTTTGTATGATCTCTCCCCCCTTAAAAAATACACTCCCTTGCAAAGAAAACGGGCACTTTCGATTCTTTCCAGTACCTAGTTTAAATATGAGGTAGGTATACCTAACTAAGTAAGATTTTGTGCTACAAAATAAAGAAAGTATTGCTGTGAAGAAAGTGTTCATTCGGCTTCCTATTTACAAGTGATCAACGATTATACTGGGGTGGGCACCATACTATTCTGCCCACCCCCCCCTCCTATGTAGGTACATCAAAAATCTTGATGACTGTTCTTAAATTAACCTTTGGGTTGTATATTATGAGCTCTGCAAAAAAATCTCTTATTCATCAAATGCCTTAAATTACAATTTCTCGTGTACCTACTAGGTGCCGTCCAAGTTTCCGGTCTAACAAAGAAAAGAAGTACCTAGCTAAATAAAAAGCATTGTCGAGGAGGAGCCGAACACCTCTGCTAAGTTTTTCACGACGCTTCTGCTGGATCGCCTCTCGTGTTGTCTTTTCACCAGGACAGCGCAACTCCATCGATTCCCTTTTGGAGAGAGGATCATAGAAAAAACCATGGTTTCGTCCCCCGTCGTAACAATGGGCTCCAAAAAACTCTCTTCCCTCCCTGTCGTCTAAATGCGTCTAAAACCTTCTTGAGAGCACGCTTGTCGCTCACTTCGCTGTAAGCTTAAAAGTAGCTTGGGCACCCACCTCGCAATAACTTCATTCATGTGAAGATGTTCATGAAGAATCCTAAGGAAGTTTTCGAAAGCCCTGTCCTTACCGCTATGAGTCTTCGGTCTTCAACCACTCAGAACCTCCTCTTCCACTAATTTGACGCAGTCCACGGTGAGTGCTTCCACAGGCCGGCCGGAGCGAGGTTCGTCGTCAATGGACTCCCGCTCTAAACTGCTTACTCCATTTTTTTATGGTAGAAAATGAAGGAGATGTATCCCCGTAAAAAGATAAAGATAACATTTACTCAGTAACTAGGCCGCACGGGCACTTTTACGCGTCAAAAATGTACCTGCGCTCCCAAGAAGAGACGACTGGTGAGAAGAAGCACAGCATCTAACGTTTTTTATTATATCGGTCGGGTTGACCCCTTCCTTTATCAGGAACTTGATCACAAAACAATGTTTCAACTTAAATGTTTCGAAAACTTTCATAAGTACTTCCTATTGTTCTAAATGCCGTCAAACCAAAACCACAACCATTAGAAACCTCAAACTATACACGAAGAAGCAAAATAAATGACCATCAGAACGACATATTTTTATTATATTTTTAAACCGCCATATTTCTCCAGCCAGAAACTTTTGGACCGCACCTTGTACAGACGCAACTACTATAGAAATTGACTACGAGTAGGTAGGTATTTGAATTTATAGAAAGTGAAGGACTGTAGCAAATGAATTTAGAGGAATACTTAACAGTATACTTACCACTTATGGTTATACTGACCATTTTTTAATTATACTGTCGGCATTTTAAATAGCTTCACACTTTAGTGCTTTGTCTCTTTAACATGTTTTGTCATGTTTGAAGTAGGTAGGTACGATAACCATACTATAGGCGTATAAATTAATTGTGAGCCGGGGTATAAAGGGTACGGTAACTAGGTATATGAGCTTTATCGTACCTCACCCCCGCTGCATCTGTCAAAGGCGTTAAAGCGGCAAGGAACAGAAGTGTGAAGTTGGGTACACTTCGTTTAAGGCACAAGGCCTACTATACCAAAAACAAATCCTTTAATAACTTTATTTTACTTAAATCGAAAGAATTGATGATTTTCGACTTGGTAATCTAAGAAAGGTGATGTAACTGATCAGTGATCAAATACTTACAATTTGTAAAAAGAAGGTGATCTGTCACGGCGGCGGTCATCATTGTTAGCGGTGAGAATAATATCCTTTTTCTTGTTGCGCTTTTTGGTCGGTATCCATATTATACCGAAAGTAGCTGATGATTTTCCACTTTTTGTATTACCGTATGCATCGTGTGAAGCTGAAGCGTAGCTTTTGTTCGTCAGGCTCGTAGGCTTGCCGCTGGGTATGAAATCAAATGATTTTGATGGTTTTGGACTTGAACTTTTTGATAAGAAACTACTGCTAACTGCGCTTTTGCTTGTGGGACTTAGTCCACCTTTGTTAGTGGAGCTAAGACCACCTTTGCTAATAGGGCTAAGCCCGCTGCTGCTCGTGTTGGCTCCACTTTTGCTGCTCGAACCGAGACCAGATTTTCCGGAAGAACCTAATACAACACCGCCCTTTCCCAAAGACCCGATACTACTTTTTCCAGTGGAACTTTTACCAAATGAGCCAACTCCACTTTTTCCAATGGATCCTAGTCCACTCTTGCCAGTGGAGCTGGTCCCCGGTTTCTTCATTATAGGCGCCAGGATTGAGAGCTGAAGATAAAAAAATAACAATTTAGCTTCGAGCAGGCTTAATATAATTTTAGGACTTACTTAATAATACATTCTGAAACACCTATATTATACTACTATAGGTACCTATTCATATCTTCAATATTCCTAAAAATATTCTACACGGTCGGAACAACCACGGAATAAATATTTGGACTATTTATGCAACTTTTGCAGTGATTATTTCCAAAAACTTCACTTAAGTACTTCACTTAAAAATTCCTAGAAACCTTAGTTTTTTAAAAGAACTGTAGAAATAGGTGCAAAAAAATTCAGCTTCTGCTACATGTATGGAGTATGGAGTAGGTACCTCATACAACTATTTATTTTTGTTATTTAACTACTAAACTATGTAGCGAAGTCTTGTATAAGCATACGAGACACTATACTCGTACTCAAAATTTCATCGATGTATCTTCTAGTTTTTCAGTAAAATGCGGCGCCTGTGACATACGGACGGACAGACGGACATGAAGAAACTATGAGGGTTCAATTTTTGCCATTTTGGTTACGGAACCCTAAACATAAATTCCCCATAGTAGAAATATTCCTGTCCAACTTTGATATTTAGTCCTTAAGAAAGTTGTGGTAGCGCCCTGGAGTCTTAATGAATAAGTATATTTTATTTAAATCATCCTGCGTTCTCGATCACGGCTCTAAATAAGTAATCTTAAAATCAGCCGCGCGTAATTGTCCAACTTTAGTTTTGGTGGACCATCATAGCTTAATTTTGTTTGTTATCAAGATTATGATGACGACCCAAATTAAAATACTAACTTTAGTCGTAATTATCTCATGGACGTGACGTTGTTTTACATAAAACGAGATATTGCCGGCCGGCGTCTCTATACATGTAGAACCCGTTTATAAATTCTGGTTTCTTCGAAATTTCCCGGGACGAAAAACATCAAATGTTTAGGCATTCTAGTATAAAAACAGTCGTATGTCAAAAGTCACCCATATCCTGGCCTGCCGTTTACGCGTGATGAGAAACAGATAAAAAAACACCCTCACAAACCAAACTTACACATTTACAGTAGGTACATGAGTGGTATGGTACCTAATAAATAAGTAAATACTAACAGTAATTAAATACGATCCCTGATTTTGTAGTCCGACCCAAATGATCGAGGCAATATTATTAAGGAAAAGAAAAATGTACCTACTTAGGTAAAAAATGTAAATTATTTTTAACTAGTGAGGGATTCTGCGAGTTTATTTCTTAAGTTGACGTCAGTTATGATGACGTTTGAATGCACACATAAACACTTTTAGATATGCAGTTTTTTGCAATCACCTAGTAGGTATTTCAAACCAGTAACAAGACATGGAGAACTTGACATACCTACAAGCTCAATCCCCGCGACAGCGGGTCGATAACGGTTTTCATACGGTTCACGAACATATAAGTGGAATACGTTACGAGAATTACTTATAATGCACGGAATGCAAACGAGTAACTAACAAGGTTATTGAAGATAAACTGCGAGGAAATTGCTCTACTCAAGATATCAGATAAATTGCATATGTGATGCCAATTCTGTAGATAGATAAATAACTGACCTTTGAATTTTTATATAATAACGTGGTAAGACATGACTTGAAACTTACTTGTTTTTATTCAAATTAATCCCAGGACACTCACACTTGTGTCACATTACATTATGGTCCTTTGAAGCCGCAAGATCTCACCGCTTTGGACGCGTAGCGCCCGCGCCAGTGTTCGAGCACAAACTGCTCGCGCCACACTCTACAGCACAAATAAAAAACACATACGGCTTCCCCGACACAAAACTACTTTCGCCATAATAATTCCAAGTTAAATAGCGATGGCGTCATTTTCTTTTGGACGTGAAACACCTAATGAAGTTTGATTCATACATTATGTGTTGTAATTACTGTAACTAACGTCTTTGCCTCACTGGCAATATACACAGCTGGCAAATAAATTCCTTAACGTTGACTAGATAATGAAGAGTTGTTCTGTCCTCAATCTTTAACTTGTCTGGAGTTAATTAAATTAATAGATACATGTATACATACAGAAGTAAGTAGCAAGTGTTAGATAATCGCAATGCCTTGACGGTTTTGCCCTGATAGCAAAGTTAGGTAAAGAAAATGGTTGTTAATGTTATTGCTAATGGCGTTTCAGGAACCTACCTGCTACCTAGCTACCTGGTTAAATGTTGTTAGCGTTCAATTTGATTTTACCACCTACAATTGCCAATTTCCGCAAGCAATGAGTATTCGTTAAATTAACGTTACTTAACGTCGAGAACAATACTCCGACCAACTCCGATACCTAATCATTTACTACCCATAGTATTATTTTTAATTTGACAAAAAGATTAAATTATGAAATTTCTGAAAAAAACGTAATAAAAGATTACTGTCTGAGACTATTGGCGAGAGTACTTAAGTATAGTTAGTCCACCTATCGTAGTAAAGTCAGGATCAGCCGCAGCGCAAGGCACAGGTCGCAATAGACACGTTACTGATCTGACTGAGTCTTTTCATTACTCCACGAAGACAGGCTCTCTTTGACATTCAAATTGCAAGATAGATAATTCCGGTCACATACGAGTCGGATTCTTGCTCTTTTTAGGGTTGTGACCATTGTTCTTTCCTACTAGGTGAATTTTGTTGTATAAAAAAGTTCTCTGCTGTCGTTAGGTCAAGGAAAAAACTGATCCATAAGGCCTTCACTTATTAATTTTTTCACCAAGTTTCTCCGAAATCCTGATCAAATCCCCAAATTATGTCCTTTAAAGAAACGAAATTACAAACTTTGTTAATATGGGTACCAGATATATAAGATAAGTAGCTGCACACTTTAGTGCTTGGCCATTTTAACATCACGATTGAACTGCTGTTGCACTAATCTGCCAAGGCGTTAAAGCGACAAAGTACAAAAGTGAGCAGCTACTTCAAAGACCGACTGTACTTAAATGTTTCACGGAGTAAAAAGAGCCAGTCAAACACGAACAAGACTTGAGCAACGGGTTCCGCATACCTACGTCTTTTTATACAGGGTTCCGAAGTCAAACTAGGAACCCTTATAGTTTCGCCATGTCTGTCTGAATGTCTATCTGTCTAAATTTACATGTAAAGCACTTTCTTTAACTTTACAATATCGTGTGACATATGGTTGGATATTATAATTCATAACATTATATTTTTTGATGTTTGTGGGACCGTATAGAATAATTAAATTCTTAAATGCGTGCGCTTATCTTATCACTCGTTAACATGAGTTAAATCCTTGCCTTGAAATTTATATTGTATAACTTCTTTAATTAATATGTTTCACACATTGCACTCCAGGGTCCCAAGATACAGGCTCAGCCTAGTTTGGGGTCCGCCAGATATGTCTTTTTATGTATACTCGGTGTTGTTTAGCAAATAAAGTGTTTTGTATTTTTTTTGTATTTGTAAAAGTGGAACCCTAAAACTTTGCTATAAGGACGGTTTATTCGATTTAGATTGGCTCGTCTCGTGGCCTCTTAACTCACAATTGTGTTGTGTGTAACGTAATTACATGTCTATGGGTTAGTTAGCGGTCACGACAAGATTTCTTCAAGGTTTAATTGTTTTATCCATGTCTTATCTCTAACCATCCTACGAATTAAAATGTTATGTCGGTTGTGTGATACTATCAGAGCTTGTTTCTTGCTATCTAGGTGTTTTTAAACTGAATTAGAGGTATATTCGGTCGCAACAGTGACGAAGAAGTGGTACCTACACCACAATCATCATCAGTATCATCACATTAATAGTACTTACATGGTAAAAACAAGTGGTTATTAAAATAATGATTACGAGTAGGTAAGTATGGAGGGATGATTAGTGCAAATTTACCGCATGCGTCGTCCTTTGAGATCACTTGACCAGTGTCGCCCAAGCATTCATTGCATTATTTTTATACCTAGAAGATCCTATCAGCCGATGTTAGCTGACCTATCCATGGCAATAATAACAATAAATTCAGACTTTACAGCGAGTGTAAGGCTGCGGCTCCACTGAGCGGAGCGGAGCGGAGCGGAGCTGTGCCAATATTAACCAATAGAAGGCGCATGCGGTCACGTCAAGCGAGCCTAGCGTACGTTACTTTAGATTCTATTGGTTAAATTGGCACAGCTCCGCTCCACTCCGCTCATCTCCGCCTCAGTGGAGCCGCAGCCTAAGTGCCCCGTGAATGAGGCGAGGAAAGTGAAACATTGCCTCTTTGTCCTCTATACGATGATAAGACTGGATGAATTTATTATCGCCTTGTACCAATACGAAACGCAAGTGAAATGTACGGCTTCTCGCGTTTGACAATAAGTGAATGAGTACAATGAGTACCTTTCATTAACTTCAAATTTAGATGGTTAAGTTTATGATTATTATACCGTTATTTTTGCATGTTTCATTACTGGCTAGTGAAGTCTTTGTCATTCAGTAAATGAATGGTGTTCATTCAGGGGTGCTATTACAATTATGTGCTAAACTACGTATGGACACAGTGAACACTAATGGATTGCGTTATAAGATGTTTTTATATTTGATGTAGGGCAAAGGCCCCCTTGCTTGAACCTATTAAAATCCAGTAAATGAACATGTTGTGTTCATTCATTCGGTTTTATGGCCTTCATTCACTAATGTTTTGTCTTTATCACTGGGTTTTCGAGAAACTTTCGATTTTTTGCTATATTATATACTCGAAATTAAGAAAAATAGCAGAAAAAGCAGGAATTAGTTAGTTTTTTTAATAATCGACGATGACATGAAGCAAAAGAATAAGTACCTACCTAAAGTAAAATTTTCAAAGTTGTTAAATTCCTTAAATGCTGGGGCGTTTACCCGACACCTTACCTGCACCTTCTTACCTACCTACTTTTAGTAATAATATAGTAGTTTATTTGTAGTGTAAAAGATAAAATATAATTCTTTTTACATCTCATGGTCTTAAAATGTTACTTTAGTCTCTGCACATCGGGACTAAAGCTCCTTATTAATCTCTAGGGACTAAAGTGTTTTTTTAAATTTACTTTTGAAACCACTAAATAGCCAATCACGGTGTTTGTGAATGGAGGATTATCGCCATTTTCAGTGGTTGTGTGTGTAAACAATTTTTAGGGCGTGGAAATAACCTCAAAATGACAACTGTGATATTTTTTTTATCGTGAAACACGATTAATGATTACGAATATGAAAGAATTTAAGTAGGTAATTATATTAAGGATAAATTCATTTTATTATGCATGGTCCAATAAGTACCTATTAAAATAGTTTTCAAGTTTGAACCTGTTGGCTACCTAAATATGCAAGAACTTAAAGCATCACTTTACAAAATAACTTATAAAAGAAAAGAAAAAACCGCTGATTTTTTTTGTAATGAACTTTGTTATAATCAATATTTTAATTTTGTGTAGAAAGTCGTTTTTTTTTGCTCGCATTTAAAGTGAAAAGTAGAGTGTTTAACGTTTAAACAACCATAATAACACTCGACTTTTTTCATTTTTTTTTGCTTGTTTTTGTCACAAAGAAGATGCAATCGCTCGCTCGACTTTTCGCGCAAATGCGCTGCTTTGCACAATTAGTTAATAATTATAAATTTCTTTAGTTTGGTCTTTTAAAGCTCCTAGCTTGACCATTAAAGGCATGTAGTATAGAGTCTTATATGTATAGTAATTCGATTACTCATTTAGCGATGCAGCGTGAAGTCATCGGCTTAAACCCGTTTCTTAATGCACGAATGGTCGGGCAACCGTGCATCGCTCATACCCACACAATGACATTGGAACTCGGTTAATTCAATAAATAGGTACCTATAACGAAAGGGCATTTGGTGACTTTGTATGAACATAATCTTTATTTTCAGCGGACCTCGAAATACTCATAAATATATAAAAGTGCCGTTTAATAAGTAACATCGGGACCAAGATACTTATTAGAATAGAATAGAATAAGTATATTTATTGCATAACTGTGTACCTACATAGGTGTTAAATATTCAAGATAAATTAAGTTTTGTTTTTGGTAATAAAAGTACGCCCAAGTACCTATACATATTTAAGTACGAATATGTTTATTTTGAATAGATCTATCATAATATTAATAAACTACCATTTTTGGGAGTGACCGCTCACCTAAAAAAACATGTGACATTTACAAATGACAACACTTTTACCAAAAAACCAAATACCTATATCTAATTTGATATTTATCTAGAATCCTTATAAACCCTCTCGGATACACTTAGACTGTGTGGGATCCTTTGTTCAATGAAATACTTATCTGTAACATAGGTAGGTACGGTCACGAGCGTTAATTTGGGACCCATTTCAAGAAAAATATGCTTGAAGTCGTCAATGTCATTAGAGATGTCAAATCATTTGTAACTTTTAGGAAACTCAACCTTATTGTTGTAGAATGTCAGATTGACTTTGGACCTAAGGTGGGTACCAAATTTAATCTCGTGACTGTACCCACCATTGAACTGTGTCACAGTAACGTTATGCTTCAAGTCGTAAGAAGATTCAAAGAAATTATTTTATGATGTCACTGTGACACCGTTCTATTATATGTATATGGTGGGTCAGGGTTCATTTGGGCTGATAGTACGTATGGACAACTTTCTTCAATGTTTTTCCTTCATTAAAAGAATATCGGTTGTCATAAGGAGCACTCAGGAAAGTAGTACTTAGAAAAAAATGCTTGGTAGCCTATGGAGATCGAACTCTGTACTATAGGTACCTACGCGATCACGTCACCTCAAGCCACTACCTACTAGGCCGCGGCGCTTTTGTGTAATTAACACCGATAAAACCCATCAAAATATAAAAAAACTAATTTACGGACGAGTTCCAAAGTGGTCTTAATTGATCGAGTGAGTAAGTTCCTATTTTAGTTGCGCTAAGATTGATAGTTCGCCTCAGCCTCACAATTCTAGTCTCAGTCTCAGGTAAGTATAGAGTTGAAGAATTTTGGTAAAAATATGCTGTACAATTTTAAAATCAGTTCATGTAACAATCGGGATTACTTTATAAATAGAGCATTGTCTAATACCGGGTAATACACGTGCACCGCATATGATGCGAAGGGCCGCTTCGACCAATCCGTGCCAAGGCTGCCTTGTACACGATCGTCAAACTTTATTGACGTCCAACAGATATGTGGAAAAGCAAATACACTAAAATAATATGTCTGAACGGAACCCATACCATGTTAGAAAAAGTCATGATATGCTAGTTTCGTTAATTTTGCGTTCGTTTCAGTAGCTTTTTAAGTATATTTATTTTGTCTTTAGTGAATTTAATAAATGACCGCATAATAATATATCTACATATTATTAATTTAATAATAAATTGACTAAAACGTTTGGTGACAACGTTAACTTCTCCAAGTGTAACGTCAATAAAACAAATGGTTATTTGCTTTTATTATGCGCGTTATTTGCTACGCGCAATATTTAAAAATTCACCCTTTTTTAAAATGATCTGTTGTTTTGTGGTAACAGGTGTTACCACAGGTGATTTTTACGTTCTTTTTTTAAATTGTAGCTAATATCACAAACAAAACACAGAATCTGATTCATTTTAAACTAATTCCGGGTATTTTGTAAATTTTGTTATTATTCACAAATTGTAGCCTTCTTATTTCAATTCATTTGATCATCAATTCCTCAGAGTAAAGACAGTTTTTGGTAATCAATGTTCAATAGGTACCCTAATTTACAGCCTTTACATAACACGATCAACAATCTGTTTTGTAATATATATAAATACTTACTTAAATAAATATTAGGGAACAATTTGACCTAGTCCCAAACTAAACTAAGCTCGAGGCTTATGCTGTGTGCTAGACAGCGATGAACATAGGTACTTATATGTAGGTAAGTGTATATCGATAATACTTGTACCTACATCGAAAGTCGATAAATGAGAAGTCACCTCACTACGATAGTTTGAAAGCGTTAAAATAATTTTAGCGTAATCTAACGATGTGTTAATGAAATTAGCGGTTTAGGTATATTTTGCGGGTTTTTTTTCCAATTACCATTGTTTAATGTAAGTTTTCTATACTTAATTGAAATTTGAATGACGTTAGATTGTTTCGAAAATATGTGAATGATGATAACTAATTTATCAAAACAATATGATAAGATCTAGCAATGAGAAGTGTTTGAGAAGGCTAGTTTCCTTTCTCTGACTGGTTTTTAGTAACATACCTATTGAATGCGTTGTAGAAAATCGGATCTAAACCAATAGGGATGTGTCCTGGTTAAAAAAATATAATAATAATATTGACAAATATAACGCGCATCAAAGTTCGGGAGTGGGGGCTTGTGACGTCACAACTCAACGCAGTATTTAAATTAAATTATTAAAAATAAACAAAAAACCCGACTGCAATAAAAAAATAACTGAAAAGCAAAAAACAAGCTCTATAATCTATAGAAAATTGTAAGAGCATGTAGCTACCTACCTACTTATTGATATTTTTAACTTGGAACACCTTTTCCAATATTCAAGTTAAATTTAAATTGTTATAAATATCAATAAGTACATGCTCTTATAATTTTCTATAGATTATAGAGCTTGTGTTTCGCTTTTCAGTTTTTTTTTTATTGTAGTCGGGTTTTTTGTTTATTTTTAATAATTTAATTTATTTAACTCTTTTTAGTTTTTATTAATAAAACAGTGGTTTAATTAATTATTACTAAGCAATATATGAGCTCTGGAGCTTAAATTTTTAATGTCGTGAAGCTACAAGTGACAAATTACAAGCGAAACTGTCTTTCGAGCGAAAGGAGTTTATTACTTAACATTTACGTATTTTTTGACTTTCCTGCAAAATGGTAGCATCAAAGTGTTATAATGTATATATATTTGGAATGGGCTATTTAATAGCTTTCATTTGATACCCATATCGTTATAATAATAATAAAAAAAATTATTTCCCCTCCATATTTTTTTCCGCGGACGCCATATTGAAATATTATATACCCTATGTCACTTCGGCAATTAAGACGAATCGAATGACACCTAGTATGTTAAAATCCGTCAAGCCGTTTAGGCTGCAGAGCGTGCCCAGAAATTGACATACATACATATATACCTACATACATACATACACTCGAAAAACATAACCCTCCTTCTGACGCAGTCGGGTAATAAAATATAAAGTATGCCACGGCGTGATGCCACGCGAAACTTCAATGCACTTTATCTTCATCATTTTTTGATTAATTGACAAAAGAAAAAATACGTGTTCATTATTTTTTGATAGGTAATGTAAATGACGGACTAATAATGATTTTTTAGGACAATAGGCTATTAGTAATTAGTAAATTAAAATTATATACTAACTCGAATTCATATTTATTTACTTAAACTTATTTAGACACCTTGCTTACCGCGACCACGGTGTCGATCGATGGCGATGTTGCACCTAGGGCCTGGGGATAATTAAAATTTTTAAATATTATTTAACCTCATTTTAGTATATACATATAGACTTAGCCCGCGACTTGACCCCCGTAGAATAAGTAGTAGGTACTCTTGTTTCGCTGGCCATCCCAACGGAATGTTTTTTCGGGATAAAACTTTGCCTCTGTGTTAGCCCATAACCCATATACTTACAGCGTAAAAGCTATATAAATCTAAAGTCCAAATTTTATCCAAATCGGTCCAGTCGTTTCAGCGTGAAAGAGTAAAAAACATACTGACTCACACAAACTTTTGTATTTCAAATCTTAAAGGGTTAAAAGGTAAACACTCATTCATGTAACATTGAATAAAGTAACAGGGGCTGGTCATAAATTTTGGTACAGATAGAGGTATGTAGGCAAGCGGATCACAAGAGGTATTTGCAGTGGTATGTACCAACTACTCTTGAAACTAACTATGTGTACGTCGAACGAGCCTAAAGTCCGATTTACATTGGGCAAGGACAGTGGCAAGTAGGGGAGACTGGGTACGGTTGTAACGGGGTACGGTTGAAACAAAGCGAATATCCGAAAAACTATCAGCTGTAGGATGAGGGGTGTAAGGGAAGAAATGCGTGGCATGTTAGCGCGAACATGTTCCACAGTATTGCATCCACTATCGCTCATTGTAGTTTCTTGCAGGGGAGCCTATTGTATTTTGGTAATCAAAAGTTAGTATTCTCAGTTGATATCTTTGTCGAATAACTTTTTTAATTATATCGTTTGAATATTGAGTATTTTTTTAGTCATTTGTCAGATGTTTATGATAAAATAAAGATGATTACTTTTTGTGTTGGGTTCTTTGTCTCGCCACTATGATTTTTCTTTGACGTCAGGTGGGGATGGGTACGGTTGAAACACACGTAATTATTAATGAGTATTGATTGATTGATTTAATTTGGCACGGAGTGAATTGATCCGGGAATAAGCAATAAAATAGGATCTTATAATTACGAGGCTGTTTAGTTCCGGGTAACTTTTTTAAAGAAGAAATTCTTTGATTTTATGTTAAATACCTTTATTTGTCTTGATGAAGTTATTTTAAGTTTTTAATACATTACAAGTGTTGATCTTATTTGAGACTGAGTTGATTAATACGAGAATGAGCAATAAAGCAGATTTAAATACCCGTATTGAATATTATTTCTTTGTGTTTCAACCGCCCCTGGAATGGGGTCGGTTGTAACAGAGGACAGACTTTTTCAAAAACTGCTCCTGTGTGAAAATGAATATATCTGGGAATAAAACAATAGTACATATTTCAAGACAGATGTATGCCATCACATGTTTGACATTTTATTCAACTCTCAATAGCATAATGCTGATGCTATGAGCGATCAAAGCAAAATTGTTTCAACCGTACCCAGTCTACTACAGTGCAAAGGACAGTCGAGTGGAAAAATAGAAAGCGATTATATTCGGATCCACTGGCAAGGTAACTTGACTCGCCACTGTCCGATCGGTTTACACTACTGTACTGTCCAATGTCCTTGACCAATGTAAATCGGGCTTCACTGAACCCTTCACGTCCGCCACGCGGGTTCACGGGTCTATGGAGCATAGCAGACACGAAGCACAGCACGTTCCTAGCGTGTACAGGATTCAAACCATGAATTAACTTGTCGAGTTCATTTTACAATGACCTTAGCTTTGACCTCTTTTGGACAAAAGGCATTGTTTGCTTTCATGTGGCTCCAACTCAACTATGCGCCAGAGAGTAGTGTTATTATATAGAGGCTAAAGCTATTTGAGTTCATACAAAATCAGCAGAATACAATATTTAAAAACACTGTGTGGACAGTTTAGCTAGGTACTGCAGATTGTGTATTGTAGACAGGGATCGGAAATTCGGATCGATGTTTACCTGGCATCGGTTTCGGCAAACATGGCATCGGTTTCTTAAAAATATTATTTTAATAATATAAGTCCCGGGATTCCGGGTTTTTCTACAAATGTAAATTACTTAAAATGTTCCGTTTTGCTAAATTCGTTAGGTCAATGAGTTACAGGTATATTAAATAACATTTGGCAAATCTATACATATGGAAAATAACTTCAAATAGTTAATATAATTTATACTTAATTATGAATTTATGCTGGCATAATTTATTTATTTAGAAATCCTGGGAATTTTATTAATGAATTATATGATTGAGTCCACCTGCATACAACTGAACAACAACGCCGCGCCGCCGCGAAAGTTTAGGTAAATATCGATCCCTGATTATAAATGATGCAAGTGAAGCAATGACTCTGCCTTTGTGTAACGAGCGCTTGCGCAGTATTAAAAAATTACTCTTAGCCGTTGGATGTGTAAGCATAATATGTAGGTAGGTCATGTATGTCATTTTTTAATACGAGAACAGCAATAATCTTTTTATGCAATTAAACGCAAGTCCTCTTTTTTACCTCGACAGGTCAAAAAAAAAGGTAATACGCAACAATAGCGGTTATGAGTACGGTTTGAACTCGGAAAACATCGATCACTTTTGTGTTCTGGCACAGCGATGTCATGTGCAGAGGCCAATGACCTTTACGAGCATTCCCAAATATATTATAACTATTGTACAGTCTGCATCATAGGTACTGGTGGATGTACATTTGATTACATTTTAGCTTTAATTTTATCTTATCTTTAAGAATCTGTTAAATTCCGTAAGTTAAAGCGATAGGGTGCTATAGTGTAGGTACTCCTATTTATGATGCTGAACCTAACAACGTACCTACAAGGAAGAATCCAGCCAAAGTTACTAAAACTTTGTTATGCCATTTCTTTTCAATCCATTTTGCTTGTTAATGTTAAAAAACATTGTGGACTGATTTCTATGAAATTTTCGTGTTTTTAAAAGCTTGCTACACCCAAAAACTTGTAGGTATGTTTAATACTTATTATTGCGATGTGATAACATCAGGTAATAGCTAGTTTGGAATATGTTGTTTAAATTGAAAGACCAGCACTTTATCAATATCCTTAAGAGGTCGTTTGAATAGAGCTGCCACTAAATGTATCGAATGGGCGAATGAAACGTGTGTCAAAAATACAGGGTTGGGTTTATAATTAGAACTTTTTAAAGGGTATACGGGCAGAACGTCTATTATTCGTGAAAAGTTTTTTTTTAAAGTGAAATTTAAAAGTTTTGGGTTTGATTCAAATCTATTTATTTTTAGGGACACGACATGTTCTTTCTGTGTGCCCTTCTTATAGGTAGCCTGGCGGAAGAGTTAAGGGGCTTCTAAACGGGCCATATTTTCACTGCAATATGTGGCCGGCAACTATTGGTGTCCCTCTCTTACTCGTATGTTAGAGAAAGACACAAATAGTTGCCGGCCACATATTGCAGTGAAAATATGGCCCGTTTAGAAGCCCCTTTAGACATAACTACAGGTGGAATAGCAATTTTCCCACGTAGCAACGACCACATTAGGCACTAGATTTTAGGTATAAATTGGTTCTTGATGCCAACTCTACTCTGTACGGCAACACTTACACAAACATAAGTAACATTCGTTTCGTTTGTTACATTTTTCGCAGCTTTTATGTATTGACCCATATCCTTATTAGTCCGTTCAGTGAAGTCTCGTTTCCCCAAATCACCAATGTACAATGACGCGATCGCGCCAAACAACGGTTATTGGTTTGAGCTTGGACACCGCACCCCATGTTGACGTGACTCACGGGCCTCAGAATTAGGGGCGATCAAAATTGATATTTATCGAGACGCAGACAGTTTTTATGAAAATATTTAAGTAGGTACGTACTAACTATTTAGTTAGTCGACTTTAAATTCTTCTGCAATAAGCTCGTGTATTAAAAGACTAAGCAAAATAAACGACTAGAGTTGTTTCAAAAAACTAAAAGACTAAAAGGACTAAAGTTGTCTTAAAAGGACTCGCGCCTGAGTATTACTCATGACTCATCACATCATCTTTTGTGTCCTATTAACCACAAGGATAAACTTAAAAAAACCTTTCCACGTAGAATGTGTCATTAATTTTAAAAAAAACGGGTGTATACACAACAATCGTAATTTAAAAAAGAATTAACAATGTTGCTGCTTTCCGATTTTATTTTACTCATGAGTTATCAAAACGCTCGATTTAATGTGACACGCCAGCCCAAGGCTATAAGGCACTTTTAGTCCTTTTAGTCTTTTAAGTCTTTTACGTTATGAGGTTAAAGACTACGACTGAAATTAGTCGTCAGTTTGTAGTCTTATGACTAAAGACTAAAGGGTTACAAGATAAATCTAGTCGTAAGGCTTTAAAAATTAGTCTAGTCTTTTTAATAGGCCTTAAAAGACTAAGTCTCTTTCATCTCTAATACTTACCCCAAGATAAACAGTTCGTTTAACATTTGCAACGCCACAGTCGGGTCTGGCCGTCAACTAAAAGTCGTGCCACTGACGCCACGTCGGCTACAGCCGACAAGAGTTCAAGATTAAAAGATACTTTGTTTGGTAGCAATAAGGTGTAATTTGCATAGCATAGCAAACATGTTTGGCGTGTGGGTGGCACATTTTGTATTTGACGTATGGCGTTCAAAAGGTTAAAAAAAACAGCGCTTTGTGACATCCTAATCTAAATGTTATTCAGTTCCAAGAGTTAGTAAAAGAAATGTACAATGCCGCGGACGGATTTATTAGAGGGGTATTCTTTTTGTAGTTGTGTACCTACATAAATATATTTCATAATTCTAGTTTTAATTAGATAGGTATTAGGTTACATTAGTTGTTAATTATCCTAATTATAACTGTATATAATGTTTTTTTTTTTCATTTCTTAATTTGTGATTTTGTTGTGAATTACATAATATTAATATTAAAAGAAATTGTTGTTTCTCATATTATTAAAAATGGGTATTGGGTAGGTATGTAGTCAAAAGAAATAGGTACGCAAATCATCTAGATATAAAATTTTATTTTAGCTAAACAAATCGATATCAATAAGAACACATAAATATCAGTTAATCAGTCAGTTCATACCATTACAACCACGAGGTTACAGTAAAGTTTTACGAGTAAATATTTTCAATGGCTTACAATAAGTACAGTCAGTAGTTTATACTTGCTTAAACACGCACCACTCTCAAACTAACCACCTAACTAGCAAATTGGAGAATTATATAGCATTAGCACAGAACACGGATATGATAATAATGTAAAGCGAATGCAATTAGGAAACATGCTCTGGAGTTAATACCGTAGTAAGTTTTATACACTACAACACCTGTAAAAACATTAAAGGTGTATAATATTTGGCTTAAATGTGTGTTTCATGACGTGTTCTTTGTCAGAATAAAAGGGGAAAGAATAATTAAGCAATATAAGTATCATCTAGAGGTCAGTAATTGTTTTAATTACTTTTTAAACAATTCAAATAATTTAATAAGTACGATCGAATTTAAAAGTAGCTGCTGTAGCTTTATTGTACAATACACAAACTAAGTAAAAATGGCGGACTTAATGCTTTGACCTACCAGTCAACCATTGGGCAGCAGAGACAAGTAGAGGTTGGTTATAAATTTGATGAAACGTTAAATTAAAAAATTACGTATGTCATATACATAAACAACATATTAATATAAAAGCAAATACACATACATAAAAATAATATAGACACCATATACACATACATATAATTATAGTCGTACCTGTAGACCGTGACATTATGTAGAGCCTCGCTGGATAACATAATAAATTCAAACCCTACTTATTTTAATTACGTTACTACTAGATAGGCCGCGGCTACGGTAACGGTACTCGTCCCAAATTACTTGTCTATTCTTTTATGGGCACCTGTAAAAGGGGTCCTTGTTGCGTTACTTTCCAACGCTTTCAAAGTTGTCGAGCTAACGGCACCTGACCTCCCCTTACCTTATTAAATAGCAAATACACTTACTTAATTGCTAGTGAGGTGATTAGTAAAAATTGCATCTTATAAAAATGCGAGTTACTTTATCCGTGATAACTTTTATATGTAAAATCCCTTATTAAGTAATTACAAATAAGATAATGAATTGTTCGATTAATTCAACCTACCACAACAAACATTTTGTAGGTAGGTACACACATTTTGTAAGGTTTACTTAGAAATATTCCATGGACCTAAGGCACAAACAATCACCGTAATAGGGCTGTTTAAGGGAACGGAACCATCAAAAATGTCTTAACCAATATTGGACTCAATAATATCTGACACGCTCTCTAACATTTATTTTGGCTTCTTAGAATGCAGTCAGATAGTTTTTGAACCCTATATTGCTTATGATAGCTGTTAACTGTTAAATGTAATGTAAATGTAATTGTGTATTAAGGTTGGTAAAGACAGAATTACAAACGAGAGTCTGTTTGTTGTTTTGTTGTCTGTGGCTTTAATGACTCGTGCTTTGTATTTCCTTTACCACCCGTGTAACATACAATGTTTTTCATCACAATTGCGAGGAAATGAAATAAAATCAGACAAAAGATCATATTTTTAACTTACGATTGTCACTCATAATTTTAGCCGCGTTGGCGATGTCCGGTGGAGTCGTATTATCCATTTCTTCTGATGACATGTGTTTTATTGATACATAAATTTTTCGCACCTTTAGAACAATAATGACCTAATTCAAAATTTGTGCTTTCAAACTTTGAATCATAAATTTATTATCATAGAGACCTAACTCGAAATTTTAAATTTCTCAATTAGGTCACTATTGTTCTGAAGGTGCGATATGTGCACAAAGACACCCTTTTAATTAATATTTTAGAATCACACAGTTTATAATTAGTATTTATAAATTAGCGGCAGACTACATCATTGTCTATTACTTACCACAGATAATGTCAAACGTGTTCAGGAGTCCGATTCTAGTGACAGTCGAGATCAATAGTTTATATACGAGATTTTTAGAAAATTGTATGCAACTGACATTTCATCTCGAATGAAACTTCATATCGAATGGTACAAGAATTGGGGTCCTGGCGTATTATGATAGTTTGAGTCCACGTATTATATTTAAAAAAAAGCTATTACGCTCGATAGAACAGTCGATTTTTCTAGCATAGACAACTATTTACGAGCAAGTGTGATGAAAAACGAATTACTTATTCCGATAATCAAAGAAACCCTAGTTAAAAAATAATCCTTAGCATAGACACTGTGACTTAAAATACTACAATTATGTTTATCTACACACATGTCCTCTATTATGCGTTCAAAACCCGTAGGCAATGACCAGCATTACCATTAGCTGTTAATATTGGAAGATGTTCCAAATTTGGATCTCATTACCTTACAATATTCAATAACATAGTGAAACTAATGAAATTACGTTACAGCTGTCATCGCTGTCACCAACTACCATAGGTAATGCTGGTCATTTGCCTTTCGGCTTCTGAATCCATCTTAGAGTACTTATAATATGTGTGTAGATAAAGTATTGTACTAGTTGTAAAGTATTGCGACTCTGCGTAATTGGCATTACGCAACCCTCACGTAAACTACTATTAGGAGATCACTATTCCAAAAATACCATAATCCTATTCATAATCACAGTATTTTAAAGTTACTGTGCCTACGATCGTAAGTGATTTCCCGCCAGACACTATGTGAATTTTTTGTTTTGCCTAACCATAAATACAATGAGTTCAAATTACTTAATATAAATGCAGTAGGTACAAGGTAGATTCACTAAAGCTGGCACGAATGGGTCCTTTGAACCGATATTCGAATTTCAAACCGAAAACCTGTTATTATTTAACACAAGTGTGTTTATATTTATAAACTTTCGTTTACTCATTCAATCCATTCGTGCCAGCTCTTGTGAATCGACCTATATATTATCGACAGATGTCATCGTTTTTGTCTAGACTACCTGGTTATAAATACATTATAATCAATAATTAATATAAACAATTTGATTAGCATTTAATAAACCCTTCAAAATAGCAATTTTGCCGTTATCTAAAGACATAATAGTTACTATACTAATTCGTGGCAGTTATTGATAATAGAAAATGTTGTCGCGATTTTGTTCAAATTGTGTTTTTAATACTTATTGTGTATGTACTATTGTTTGCGCGGCAAAATTAGTGTCCTGGGGTGTCGAACGAGTGAACGCGGCTCAGCTTATATAAACCGGCGAGTTTAAGTAGTGCCGTCAGAGCGTATAAAACACATTTTAGTGCGTGCATTCTCAATTAGGCATTAGGGCTTCTGTCGAGCAATCGAACGTAAAAAGTCTGCCTAATTGAGAATGCACGCGCTAAAATGTGTTTTGTGGACTACTTAAAATCGCCGGTTTATATAAGCAGGGGTGTGATTATCTCAAAAACGGCGGTCGATCGGACGAACGATCGAAATCGCAGTGGCTAGTTTAAGTAGTCCCGTCCGAACGAACAAAACACATTATAGCGCGTGCATTTTCAATGTGGCAGCATGGCTTATCGAAAGTATGAGGCTGCATAATTGAGAATGCACGCGCTAAAATGTGTTTTGTTCGCTCGGACGGGAGTACTTAAAACACGCCGCTGCGATTTCGTTCGCTCGTAGGACCGACCGAAAGCCGTTTTTAACAGAATAACACCCCTGCTTATATGGGTGTTATTCTCTTAAAAACGGCGATCGGTCGGACGAAAGAGCGAACGAGTGAACGCGGCGCAGCGGCGAGTTTAAGTAGTCCCGTCAGAACGTACAAAACTCATTTTAGCACGTGCATTCTCAATTAGGCAGCTTGCCAAGATGCATTACGCTGACTAGCGTTTCTATTCGTTTCGTTTTTAAACCAATCCGGTCCCTGGTAGATTACGTGACTTTTCTTATCACGTCATCTACCAGTGACGCGATTGCTTTAAAAACGAAACGATACTGAGCGTAGTGCATCTTGGCTAGGGCCTCTGGACTTCTGTCGATAAGATCGAACGTATAGGGCTCGTTCACTCGTTCGACCGCCCGAACGCCGTTTTTTTACGAGAATAACACACACCTGAGGGCCCTGCCAAGATGCATTGCGCTAACTAACGTTTCTATTAGTTTCGTTTTTAAACCAATCGCGTCACTGCTAGATGACGTGATACGAAAAGTCACGTGACGACATCTTGGCAGGGCCCTCTGCTCCTGCTACACTCGCACAACTTACCCACCTTCATGTTTGTTGCAGTTGGCTACATCGAATCACCCCATAGAGTAACCTCACTATGTAGATGGTACACGAATGTACAATACATACTTATTAGTGTTTAATCTTTCAAAATCAAGATATTTTTGTTCTTTATGGCACTTGGGAAATATTAAAATAGACGATTTTGTGTTTTTCGATGATATTAATACAATGTATGAGTCATGTGGAATGAAATGTGTCTACATTTAACTCTCAAACACACGCATTTAAATCACACACTTAACTTATTGAAATGAACAGAAAATTTAGCAAAATTAACATTGCCTATAGATAGTCTGATATTAAAATATTGTCTAGCAATTAGTACTTTCGTTATAAAGTATTTGGTCGCTGTATGCAGTACAAACTAATCGCCTAAGTTATTCACTATAAAGTAGGTATCTATTTTAATTCGTTTAATAATCTATTATTAATAATAAATCTATTAAATACGGTAAAACCCAACTGATATGTCTTACGGATGTATCTGCGCAGATGACGAATTTCCGAAGCGCGGGAACCAATCAGCATGATCTACGCGTTGTGCGTCTGTAAGTATTCTGTGTTATTATTGGTTATTAGTCATTCAGTCAGCCGTGAGTGAGATGGAAAAAATAGATGCAATTTATTTTGCACCTTATATCTATTACGTACAAGTCTGATCGTGGGTTTTAGCGTGCTTTCAGAAATCATCGGAGTCGTTGTTCGTATCTCCGCGAACGAAGATTCACGACACGCCATATAAATTGTGTTCTACTGTATCATGCGTTGTACAGTCAGATCAAAAATATGAGAGTAAACGAGGTGCTACGTACCTATTCGTTTATACGAAAAAAGACATTTCTAATGTTTACATACCAAAATCACTCTTTAGAAACCCTAAAGTAAAATTCACTGCCGAACCATGATATCTAGAAACTTGGACTAGAAATGGTCTGCCTCCGAACTTTGACTGTCTGGGGATCAAAATGAAATGGATCAATGGTGAATTTGATGCACAATAATTAAACTTAACTAACTTTAGATACCAAAATAGTGGATGTGTTATTGACCAAAGTAGACGTAATTAATTATTCTAGATTATCATAAATTGTACAACGAACACCCATCCATAACGTATAAAAAAATCAATACAGTCATTAATATCTCTCATCGTAATAATCATTTCTATCACATAATCACACTACAAGCAATCCTACTTAAAACAAAAATGTAGTACCTTAGGTATACCTAACAAAACTTAAATTAACTTTAGTAACACGAACACATTTTGTGTCGAAGAAATCTTATTGAAGCTGATCAACATTTACTAAAATGTTAGCTACATAGGTAGTTACAACGTAATTATAACTAAAGTAAGCACTTAGGTTACACCTTAACCCTTTGAGCGGCATAGTCGACCAGCTGCCCGGAATCAACCACGTCGTTGTGCCGACGCAAAATTTATAAGCATAGGACCACTCGCTAAGTAATAATTAGTTGGGCGCCCGCGACACAAAACACCGCAGTCGTCTCTCGCCGACTGGGGTATTCAAAAGGTCGCTCATAAATACTAAAATAAATCTTACCTCGAATATATAGGTAGATTGCAAGATGACAAGAATATTCTGAAAGCAGCAATTTTTTTCAATGACGTAAACATAATGATTACTTACACGAAGACGGAAGCGTAACTTACTATTATAATTATGTCGGAAACGTATCCCATCAACACTCAGTCTCAACGTTTCGAAGTATATGAGGTAGGCACCCACACAGACACAACTGCAATAACGTTTTGTTTTTAGTTGAATGAACGCAGATGGACACGTGGTGGGTGGGATTCCACTTTCAAGCGGATGTTTTAAATTACCTATTTATATAAATTATTGACAGTAAACACAATTACTTAACATGTCCCTAAATTTGAACCCTACTAGATTTAGAGCTACCTAGATACCACCGATCCAAGTTTGCTACAGTACCTAGTTCATTCAGGCGTTCAGGGTCCTCATTCGACATCGTCTTTATTGTTATCGTGTTGCTAACAGTTTGTACTTAATGGTTTTAGAAGCCCTGATTAACTTGACAGTAAAGACGGCTTAGTCATGAACAATATGACTGCAATAGGGGAAAAGACAAAGTGGTCTGGGTCATAAGAATGTATGTTCTGGATTTTGACACCCGTTGACTTTAAAGATCTTTTAACATCAGTTATAAAATACTGTAATGACGTGAAGGACGAAATTCTATTTTCGTCGTCAGATTTATTATTGCAGCTGCTTCTACCAATTACGAATTGTGTCACAGTTCAAGCATTCATCATCGTCAATTGAGTAGTCTTTTGCTTGTGAGGACATCACTATATATAACTACAATCTTATCTCATTGGTTAGGCATAAAGCTCCTTCATCGAATGTGTTACATACTTATTTGGGGAAGAGACGCTTACCCGTAAGCATGTAATAGGTATCACTGACAAAATTAAAGATCGTAGACGTACGCTCCGAAGAGCTGTTCTGTTGTTGTAGAACAAAATCATCGATACTGCATCTATTTTGTCATCTCGCTTAACATTAAATTGTTGTCTAAAATACTGCTCGAAAAACTTACATTTGTAGCTCTTAATATAATAAATACTGCGTTGTTGACCTTATTACGTAGTGTTTAATGAGCACCATCTTTAGGAGATTGTACGCAATACTAAGACTTATTTTAAATTAAACTAGTACGTTATCACAACATTTTAAATTAATACGGTTTAAATATTTAACATTAGCATCATAAATATTAAATCTTACATAAATTCTTAATACGTAAATTTATACATTTGAATTTTAATATAATTTGCTTGCAAAAATGGGATGCCCCATTACAGGTATAACTTTAAAAAAGAAAAACCGAGCAAGAGCATGTCTGATCAATGCTCAGTGTAGGGCTCCGAAGTCGAAACCAGCAAACTACACAAACACCATCTCAAAAAACAACAAGTATGAACTAATTCTCTATTTCAAGTTATTTGGTGCTGTCTTAGATGATTTTAGTAGGTATACCTAAACATTTTAGTCGCCTGTCTCTGGATGTAATCAAGTCTACTTAGTCGTCACAGTTTTTCTTTAAAATTTGTTTATGTGCTTTCAGCTAAGATATTTTTCAGATTTTTTGTATTTTAGTTTTGGCTGTAGAGGGGGGGACACTTGACTCTAACAAAAATTTGACCTAAGCTAAGCTGCCGGACAGTCATCAGAGCGCTTATATAAATTCGTTACATTTGACGGTTTTCGAAAATCGAATACGTGTTTAGCGTCTCGTCTCTACTAGGCCCGTGGTGTTATAAAATCATCGATGTAATAGGAAGCGCACATTCGTTGTCAACTTTGGCGGCCGCGACAACAAATGCGAGATTAATACGTCGTATAATGTACCTACTTATTATCTAGACACGCGGTAGCGTGTCCAGCCAAGTTCACGCAAAAGGAACTGGCGAGTGCAGCCGTGTGTTATTTACACGAACCGTTTGGAGACACTTTTGTCGCTTACTTAGTCGTGATATTTCCTTGGTCGTGATCTTACTTTAACTTTGTTCAGTATTCAGTTGATTATCAATTTTCAATGGCAATTAATCAATAAAAACTAACCGAACTCTAGAAAGACTAGTACGTCAGCCATCATCAAATGATCCATAGTGCCTGAGTCGGGTGTGACATCCTCCTAATAACAGATTTAGCAATCTAATACAGTCGAGTTCATAAATATGTACACTTTAGTACCTTGTCTATTTAATATCATGTTTAAACTGCCATATAAGAATGGTCACAAATAAAAGTGACGAGGTACTAAAGTGTATACATATTTATGAACTCGACTATAACTATTTTGACAAACCTTTTTGACCTTCGGAAGTCTTGTTTAAAAACAGCATTTTAAGAGAAATACTGTAAACTTAACGAGCGATACCGAAACTAACTTAATATAGGTAAGTAGTAAACAGTCTTGGAGCACCTCATTTACATAAATTTGATGCTGACTGTACATTAAGTCAACGGATCATCTTTTCAATAACATAAATAGGTTTAACCGTAGATAACTTTAAAAACACAAACGTTAAGCATTGATCGTTGCAACATTTTAGTCTAGTACCTATCTACACGCAGATGCAAAGTACTCGTACCTATTTCACGTAAATAAAATATAGGTAAGTTATTACTACGCTACGAATGTTAATATTTCCTTATATGAAACGAGATCACAATTTACGTTTCTTACTCTCTTGAAATTATTGGAAGACAAGTAACGAATTCAGATTTCAGTGCTAGTCTCCATGACCCAATACAAAATGAACCCAGTATGAAGTTTCTGGCAAATGTGCTTGAATCCCACTTCGTACTGTTACAAAGATATTTCTTAAATGTCTTTCTGTTAAACACAACAAACTACTAAGACAAAAAAGTGCTTTTGAACCAAGTACAATATAAAAACTGATTAGGTTTATTTATATTCATAACAATTATAACTTACCTTAGACTGGTTACAATGGAAAATGTTCCTCGTTCAATGTAACAAGTAAATTCAAATCACTCAGAGAGGCTCAGAGGGCTCAGAAGATGTTCTCACTAAGCAACACATCATTTCGTAAGATTCACTGCTCGTGCACAGCGCTAGGTGTGAAATGGCTTACAAATTACTATATCACGATTTTACCCAGAAATAAAAAATGATTTCATTTTGGTGGAATTAAGCTAGTATCTGCTTGGTCATGCATGTCCCAGGACATCTGTGTTCAGCCAAGACATATGTGTCCAAGATTCAAAGTCAGACAGTCGACTTAATTATTGAGTAACCTGAATATGCTACAAATTACTTAAATGACATTTTAATACGATTAGTTTAAACATTTTATCGTGTTCGTATTACTTATAATATAGCCAAATAAATGTAATGATACCATTACCTATTAAGGCTCTTTTTATAGTTTTTATATCTATAAACCTTTAAAGTTATCACCAGAGTAATTCGTGGCTTCTTGAATAGAAGTGGCATCGAAATTTAAATTTAAGCAATACTTCTGATACTTTCACATGACCACATGATCCAGACGGTAATTAAGCTCTTTACTCTTGTTTAGAGAGAGGGGCCAGTGTTACTTAAAACTATTATAAAAGAGTGTGTTTGTTGACGAGTACTTTTCTTCTAGTGAAGCGGAGCGGGAACCGCCGCTTCTTCTTGGCACCTAGCTGCATCAGGAGGTTCTTGGCTTCGGTGAGGGTCGCAGGCTCGCCTTCCTCCACGCCAGACACGAAACCGCTCTCGGGCCGGGATAGAGCCGGCGTGGCCGGCAGTAGAGAGAACCAGCGGTCTATCTTTGCACTTGAAGACAACTGTTATAGTGGAAAAAGAAACGTAAGAGATTTTCGCAGAAGTGACTAAGACTACAATTTTCACTCCTTGCTCCAGCGTTAAGTTCAATATTAGGATAGGAACAGCACTGAACACTAACTAGAGCAACTTATACCACCTTTGTTTTTTACATCATGGGTGTCATGAATTCGCTTGTATTCGTTTGTAAACTGTAAGGTAGATAACGACAATACTTCTTATGGTTTCGCAATTTTCGCACTTTTCAATTTAATGACGTTACTTTGTTTATGAAACGTATTATCATAAAGACGACATAAATAAATTTTCACGGTTTACCTTCATTTTGTGCACAACGTTAAAGCGCTAGACCACCACAGGACGCAATAATAACATATACTGGATTGACTGGCAAACGCTATATTATTTTACATTTAAGATGAATTATTATCGTATGTTCGCAGTGCGTGCCGCGCTACACAATAGAACAGTGAGTTTTTGGGTTCAATTAGAAGAAGATCGCTTCTAGTAAATACAGTGTGTTACCGGCATGCGGGCATTTATTAAAAACTGCCGATAATATGTTGCTTTAGCAATTGTTTGCAAGTATTATCAATTAAAAAATAATTAAAATAACTTCACAATTAATTTTCTTAGATACCGTCCATTTTTAATGTAGTGCATGTGCTAGGTGTGTTCATCGTAATTAGTATCGCTGTTGCTTAGTACAAGGCATGTCGTGGTACGGGGGCAAATCATAATAATCAAAGTATCCGTCGACTGTCATTTATACTTGTCAAATTGCTGTGCTTTACATAGCTGGCAATTAAAATTTTGTTAGAAAGTTAACAAAGCCTGAAAATTTGTTTATTAATTAAATTAATGTCATGGTAACGTTACAGATATACTTTATTTTAACCTCATTTAAAAAAGCCAGTTTCCTGGTAACACACTGTATACTACTAACCCTATGTAACTCCCTGTTATATGTCTAGCCTTCGCCTAAAAATATGTCAAAAATCAATTCTATAAATGATTCAATCGAAGATAATCACATATAAAAAAACAAAATAAATCGAATATAAAGAGATATTTTTAGGCGAAGGCTAGACGTTTAAATGCACAGGGGTTTATTATGACATGCGGCTATGTAGTTCATTTTACGGGGAGCGTAAAGGCGAGTGCTATAGCAGTTATATAGTACTGTCTTTTTCCTCAGCATAAACTGAACTGCATAGCTATGTCATAATAACCCCCAGGGGGCCTAATATGGCTGTGTTTATCGCGTGACGAAATGTGGATAAAACATCCGTAAATTTTTGACACGTATTTAAGTAAGAGAATGACGGATGCTTAAATTTATTCACATTTTGTCACACGATAAACGCAACCAATACCAGGCCCGCTGCGCTGGTCTGTGGCAATGTATCGCATCGCAGTAAGTACACTGGTAGGTTGCAAAATAACAAAATAATGTTGGGATATTTTAGGTCCTTGGACATTTTTGATGTGTGTACTGTGATACGCTAAAATTTATTACTCATATACAGTGTGTGACATCCATACGAACATATCTTTTGACAACAGTTAATATGCATCCTAATTAACATAAAAGTATTGTTAACATAAGTTGTACTTCTTTTCATAGTAACTAATTCGCCACGCAATGTATCAAAAATAGTTCAATTATCCCTCAATTAACTTGCAATTAACTTAGACTTAATGTTATACATTGCTGCTCGATGGACCCTTTAAAAATTAATTACACTAAATTTATTGGAGCTATTAACTTAATTCCTTCTTTAAACGGTTCACAGTACTAAAAGGTATCATTACTTAAAATATATGTTCTTATGGATGTCACACACTGTATATCGATCGTGATATTAATTGACCGAGTACGAGTAGTCCAGGGGGGTTAATATGACATGGCTAAGCGATTCAGTTTAGGTGGCATAAATGTAAGGCATAGAGCTCCCTCGCCGTATACTGAGTTGCTTAACCCTGTCACGGTAACCCCCCAGTCCAGTGTAGATTTATGATCTCCGGATCGTGATAAATATTGAAACGCTGGATTGTGATTGAAAGGTGTGTTCTTGTGCCAATATTTATAGCTTCGGTAGGTGTACTCGTTGCATCAGCAATAAAGGAAGACGCGTGTTTTTGGAACCCAGAAGGCGCCGTCATCGTCCCAGGATGAATTTTGGGGTGTTTCAACAGCTGTCATTTCCAATAATTTGACTAAAATAATGAACTACGAGTACCTGCCACTTTTGATGTTAAAAACGGCGGAGTCGGGGGGGTACTTGCCATTCCATTTAAAACAGCGAGACAGTTAAAACGCTGAAGAATCACCCCGCCTCAGCCAACAATAACAAATCAACTAATTTAAGGAATTCTTTTTCAATTGTCTAAGCTACCACGAGCGAACGTAGTTTCGAATTGGATCCACTTAGGGTTTGCAATACGGATATTGGAAATATTCAGATGTCCGCTTAATTTCAAATCCGGATTTGGGCTTAGGTATTTTGTATCCGGATAATTCGGATATTTCGGATCCCTATTCAACAAAATGAATGATTCCATCTAAATTCACGATTTAATAAATATTTTACTAGGCACTGTTGAAATTCTTGCGTGTCCATTTTTATAGTTGATTCTGATTGTTGTAAGGTTTTAAAATATTTCTTACCTAATTTAAATACTAAATAAAAGCAGAAAACAGTTATTGTAATATTATTACATACATACATAATCTCACGCCTTCGTTCCCAGAGTGGGGTAGGCAGAGCTACAGAATTACAATCATCTCTAAAAACTTGTTGATAATTCTATAACCACAATTTGCAAAATTAGGCTAAGATGTTTACCAGCGTATTAGTGACAGGTTGCAAGCCCATCGCCTAACAGTCCTTTATTCCCTTAGTCGTCTCTTACGACATCCACGGCAAGACATAGAGTGGCACTATTCTAACTCGGCGACCACAAGAGGATATTATTACAATTAGAGATTATGGAGATTACGCATATTTTTTATTATTACTGTGATAGAAATTTAGTTTCAATGTGTGGTGTGATCTCTATTGATCCAATTGTGACTAAAACTTGATTAGATTTTTTTTCATTTAATTTTTTTAATTTTTGTAGATTGTAACGTTTTTTTATTCTATAAAAATATACTGGAAAAATACCCTATGAGATACGTTCTCCTATTTGCATCAATACATAGTATAAAATGAAGTCGCCCTCCGCGTCTGTCTGTATTTCCGCTAACTCCTCCTAAACCACGCAACGGATTTTGATACGGTTTTCACTGTCATCAAGAGAATTTATTCCGGATGGTTTATATATATATATTTCTACTTATATTAACCGAAGAGAAGCGAGGGCGGATCGCTAGTTATCTATATTGATGCAAACGCCAAACATTTATTTAATTTTTATTATTTATGCAGTTAAAAAAATATCCGTTTTATTCGTTTTATGCGGGTATCCGGATATTCTGTTATCCGATATCCGAATTATCCGGATAGTAAAATAAGGCGGATAATGCAAGCCCTAGATACCCTGTCTAGAGTAAAATAAGTCAACACATTTCGTATCTTTATTTTAAATTCTGCATCCAAAGATTCACATAAAAAAAAGAATTTGTATACATTTACGGAGTTCAAATATAATACTTCAAGATTAACGGTTTCAAGAGGAACACTTACACCGCCCTAATAGTATGTACTATGATAAAACTCTGAACGTGCTGTTCAACGAGTAATATGATTTTGCTTAAATAATTTTACATATTTTTATACTTCTAAACAATTACATCGGCATAAAAAACATCTATTAAGCTTTGTGGATAGGTACGTTACATGTGTATGGTTTGCTTCTAAGGCATATTTTAAAATATTGGTAGAGAACAATATGCTATTACTTCCATATAGGTAGGTACGTATTTGGCATATATGTTAGCTATTTAAAATCCTTTGCGGTATACCATAACAAGAAGCAGGTAGATAGCTAGGCCTTGTATTTTGAGTGAATCTGGCGAAGGACTCTAGGTACGTATACCTACATGGAAAATGTTAACACTAATATTACTATATTTCAAAACGTCAATCATCGCACTACCAACATTGAATAGGTATGTGTCATACTCGGCTTATCATCAAAACACAATACACGTTTACTTAAAGCTAACAATGCTTATAACTTAATCATTATCGCCCAAATAAACCGACCTGAATGACATTTCCGCTATTAACATTACAATATAGGCATTGCTAATAATTTTTTGCATATGGCTCTAAACTTTAAACCCACGACCGCCTATTTGTGACGTTATCTATGTGAAGGGACCTTACGGCGGATGGCGCTTACGCCGCACTGCGTCACGCGACGTTGTATTTATATCGGAGCATCATTAATAATGGCGGAAGCGCCATCCGCCATAAGGTCCCTTTACATAGATAATGCCACATTTTTTTTCTCTTTCACTTAAATTTTATGATTGTAACTTACAACATCAAGACAACAAACACTGAGTTACATGAAAATGAGGCCGTTTTCGATCGAGTCAATCAAGCTATTCTGTCACACTTTCTGTCCGTAGCGTACAGCGACAGTCCGACGGCCAACATTTACCGAAGTGAAGTGAGTGAAGAATAATACGAATTGACAATAATTATCCCGTAACATTAATCAATTAAGCCTATCAACGGTGTCAGTGTTCCCTTGCACAACTCGACTGCATGTATATGGCATTTTTGGGTAGGTACCCTAATGAAAACCACTCTAGCTTGTAGGTTTCTTATTGTTTATAGGCTTCTCTGCTTATATCTGAACGATAACTTGTACTCGGTGGTACACATTCCTACATTTAGCAGCCAGGTGACGACTACAGCAGCCTGCTTGTCGTCCGAAATGTAAGAAAGATATGACTTTATGCCACTTTGATCTAAACAAGAGATGCATCGAATGTTCGAACGTGCCGAAGGCCAGTTTACTCGTAAACCTAACTTGTACACACGGAGTAACTTTAGCAGCAGAATATCTTTTTTGTAACAAATTGATATAGATTTTTCATCATTAAGGTCTTACTTAGGAATTATACTACAAATCATAAATTTAGCACTGGTAAGATAACTTTAAAAATATATTTTTCTTTAAAAAGTTTCTGCTAAAATGATAAGTATATATTCAGCCTCATGTCATCATACCTCATACATACGAGTAGGTATGAAGTTCTTAACGGTGAGAGAGGTGTTACTGTAGGTCCCACAGTGATACTTCTCTCGAGGTACTGTTAAGATATTATAAATATCTACATTAATTGTCTCGTAGTTTCCCAATTTTGTAGTGTTATGATATGCCACTAGACTAAGTACAGCAGTCAATCCTCATTCCGCAGGACTTCTTATATTTAAATCATAGGTAAAAGAAAATTAATTAAAATATTTTTCTAGCTAGTGTATACCGATCAATATAATTGATATGGCATATAATTTTGGCACCTTCATTTTAAGTCTCAATTTTTAAAAGGGAACCTTGTTCACTTAACCATTTCAACCTGTACAATAAATAACATTCATTCTTTTTCCAAATAGGTATGATAATTTACTTTATGTATCTATTTATAATTTTGGAAATCATGAATTTACTTGTAACAACAACAAATTTAATTGTGTTTTATTAAAAACAACGCCTTGTTACGTAGAATGACATTATATAGATTTAAATACACTTACAATAAGCAAGCTCCAAAACAATACTAATATTGGAAGTTATTATTGTCACTTGTATTTTATTTGAATTTAAATTTCGTAGTAAAGACTTCAATAAATAATCTGTTCATAACATCTTCTACTGGTCACCAAAGGTTCATAATCATTTGGGGTTACCATTCTATAAAAGTATATGCTGTAGACAAGGTTGCTGTAAAGTAATAATAAAAAAAAAACAGATAACAACTTATTAAGTAGATTTTTGTAGGTACTTTGTTGGTTTTGACTAGAATGGGTTCAGCCGCAGTTACACTCTTACCATGCGACTTTAAAATTGTTCTTTCTATTGTAGATCAAACGGACAAAATACCCACACTTCCTTGGTGGGTGAAGTGAAGCGACTCTATTATTTGTCCGTTTTTATGTTATTTTACTTAGTAGTGTGCCTGGTCCACTGGGCTCGTAGGGCTGTCATCATTTCGCTGCGATTTGGCACTTTCTCGCTGGTGGACCTCGTGATGGGAGCAGCGTAAGCAATTGAGGTATCGGGCACCGCCAGGTTGCTCCCGTGGGGCTTCGGCTCGGCTGGAGCTATAGGGACATCGCTGCTACTGCCAGACGGGCTCACGGGCACGATCAGGCGCACGCGGCCATCCTCGCCGGTGGCAGTGAGAGTGCCGTTGTGCGACAATGGCATGATGAACGGTACACCATCGTCCGAACTTCCATCGGGACTCGAATCCTTGGAAGTTGAAGGCTGGCTCGCGCTGTACAATGAGGTGTCGGACTGCCCCACACTCATAGCTTGACCCAAGTTTTCAAACTTATATTGTTCGAGGCTTATCAGACTTGCGAGATCGGCTTGACTATAGTTGTTTATCACGGGTGGTACGTTGGGGAATGCGTTGCTGTTCTGGTAGAAAGGACTGTATTTCACGACATCGTTGTTCGCTTGAAATTCAGCATTACCGTTAGTCACGGGCTCGTTGTTTTGGAATTTGGCGATGAGATAGTTTTGTATCTGTTCATTGGTCATGCTGCCGAAGCACGGGGGCGAGCCGGGACTACTGAACTGCGAGGCGACAGCCTGCATGTTGTTGTTCTCGGCGTTCTGGGATATCTTGGTCTTCGATATCAGATCGATGAGTATGTCAATGTTGGGTTGGCCGTCTCCGTTGCGAGCGCGCTCAGTTATTTTCCCAGCAACTCCCTTTTGATCCAGCAGCATAGAAAACAAAATATTAATTAGTTTTTATTGTCACTTTTTTTTGTAGGTAAATCACCACAGCAACAACAATTACAGAACAAGCTTACTGGCGGCGATTAATATTTTTTTATTAAAAACACAATACAAGTCATGCAAAGCTTCTACTTACTATAAAACATGGCATAACATACCTGATTTAAAATGTTTGAAGAGTAAGAGAATAACTCAATTGGTGCGGGCACGAGGGTTTTACTGCGGCGCACAACAATTAGTAACTCTCTATCTCTCTTTAATTTTGGGTGCGTAAGAACTTATTGCAAGCCTCACAATAAACGCTATTTTTGCAGCCAAAGCACTGTTAAACGACATCAGTAAGTGACTTGACATTTACTGACTTTATTGCACACATATGCGATAACATCAATCAATGACCCCAATTCGGATGCGTTCTCTAATTTTAAATATCTGTAAAGCCAAATTTGTAATCGTCAAACTCTATTTTTTTTAGCTCAGAATCTATTTTGACGCGTTTATTAATTTAGGATTACTGATAGTTATTAAACAATAGAGAACACTAATCCGCCTTGGCCCCGACATGTATGTATTAATTAAACAAAATCTTCAACTGAAGACACAACAACTATAATAGGATGGCAGATGATAGTTGCAAATATTTCGATATCAAAAAAAAACGAATCGAAAGAAAGATGAATGAAGGTAAACCATGCTTTTTAAATAATTAAAAAAAGCGCGATTATTAATTATTTTCACTTGTTAAAAATGAAAGAGCCTACTGAGCCAGAAGTGAAATCAGCTAGGTATGTGTGTTTAAACAATTCTTTTCTACATTTTATAAACGGTCATGGCACATTCGGCATGCGTATGACATCAATCATGTTACCCAGTCAACACACAGCTATGGAATAATCTACACATCAACACAAATAATCAAATGCGATGGGGACCGAGCAGATTACTCAAGTTGCATATAATATTATAGGTAGTAATAGGTAGATGAATGTGTTCATGTACACACGTATAGTGCTTTCCATAATTCGACGAACCAGGTTGACAATTTTAAATGCAGAAATGTTACCAAAACGTGTACGACTAAGGATACCAAATAGGTTGTTATACGAATTGACGTGTTCGCGTATGTGATTTATATTTTAATTAACATATTTGTTTGACTCAGACTCAAACTATATACTTATCTCACCTGACCTACCTGACTGACCATGTAGACGATACTAATACACCGACATATCTTTATCGCTATTCAATGTCATACATATTTTGCAACACCTGTACTTTATGTCTAAGCTAGTCCGTCGTGTTCTGTATTATATGTAGTAAAAACGTTTATTTACACCTCTATTACTACCCTGTTAATTGTGACTATGAGTAATCCGATTAGTCTTAGGAAGTTGCCACCATTTTACCCAAAAGGCATCTCCAATAATACCAACGAATGTTTTTAAACTTCTTGTAGGTAAATTAGACTTATTCTACATGGCGAAAACTCATACATATTTTGGATAAAACAGTGACAATAAAACTATACAACGTGTGTTAAGGTTTGAAGACAGTCGAGCCTTGTTTGGCTTTCACTTTCCTGGTAATTAATCACTTACTTAGAAATCACCTCACTAGTGAAAGTCAAGCTAACCATAATAATATATCGAATTTCACCAAAAATTAAACAACAGTCTTAACAATAGAACAAAATACATTCTAATTTATTGTGTCTCAGTATTTAGGTACAAATTTGTATATTTATATGTATGTACAATCTGACCCAATTTCATTGCTCTTGAGTGTAAATTATGATTAAACGGCCTGATTCATTTTTTGCTGAAATCCGATATCTGTGATATTTTTTTAACGCGACATCTGACTGGTTGTGAAGTGGGTAGCTGTGGGATAACTACTTAAAAAAGTGCGGGTTAAGCAATCGCGGCAGGAGAACAACATATTTTAGACCAGTTCAGCACCAACAACTTATTTTGTTCTGGATATACGTGAATTACGAGGCGCTAATAGCTATTTCGGACTTAATTATGCCGGTCTTCAAATAGGATTCTTTGTTTGGTGGCTGAGATAAGAGTTAGCCTTTAACAGAATAGGTACGTAGGTAAGGTAAATAATGTAAGTAATATCTTGATCCCATGTTACAAATAAGTTGCTAGTTCTGATAAGGGTGTCATTAAACTCATTAACAACAAACAAAACGATTTAATGAATAACTGTCACTCATTCATTATGATTCATGCCATATCGAAAATATATATACAGGTGTCCTGTATTAAGAGGTCCACGATAAACCTGTATGTATGTTCATATAGGTGAGCTTTTGCTCTTCGTAAACAACCAACATGGGTCTGCTAAAAGTCTTAAGGTTTTCGAGGTATACTGCAATTTTGATTTTTTCATCTTGTTTAAATTTTTATGCGTTTTCATAACTTCAAGGTTAAACATAATTTACTTATGTAAATTACTTTTGTTTTATAAAGCTAGTAGTCTTTTCTCATAAGTTCATAACGTTCAAATATCTTTTTTACATACCGTTCGATCAAGTTTTTTGTCAAGTCCAATATTAATTAATCTAACGTAGATTCAATAAGTTAAAATACATTTCTTTTGATTTTTAGTAAATACCTTTACGATAAGGGAGTAGAATTAGGTTCGAGAAAATACTTATTTTGTTATGAACTTTATTTTTATGCAATAAGGTTACTTTTAACTAAAATTCTACTACAATTTTTTCAAGATTTTTCCTTACTTTTCCTGAACTAAAATGAGATAACTTAATTTTATTTATCGCGTTAATTAGAAGTAATTATTAAAATTATTTAAGACAGGAATATTTCAGCTTTTTTGGTCCATAAACTTCGGGGATAACGGGTTATACGGGGATAGGGCGAGGAACGGTAATTTTTTGTAAATTTTTGGCTATAACTAAGTCAAAAAGCACATCAAGGAAAATGCCAAATAAATAGTATTGAAATGTGCAGGTCGAGCCCTTTATATATAATCAATTCCATTTTTTAACCCCCCATTCTAGACCTCTTTCTAAATATTTAGAAAAAAAACATATTTTTTTACTAAAAACAGATGCAGGCAGGAAAGTTATACAACTGTGCCAAATTATAAGTTTATAGTTTCTATACCTCTAGTTTCAGAGGAGAATTACTGTGACATACAGCCAGACAGGCGCCGAAGTCTCATCATCACGATTCCGTTTTACCATTTTGGTACGGAATCCTAAAAACACGAACCAAAAAATCAAAATTCTGGTAATTTTTGATTATCTTAAAAACCATAATACTTTTACTAGACCTAATCTTATGTGGTTTAGATAGAGTACTAATAATAAGTACCTAAACGTTGAGAATGATATCTGAGACCAAATTCAGGTTCATCACTCATTCATTGCCGTTCCTGTCCTTGCTGATTATCGATACGAGATTTCAACCCAACCAGTTGATACACTTTAAGCTTTTGAACACCATCGACCAACGTTCAAAAGGTTAAACCAAAACTGTAATTAACTAATGAAAGCCCTAAACACTCAAAAAACAGGGTTGAAATCTTGTTTTGGCGACAGTGTATGACCCTCAAATGTTTCACCACGGTATGGAGTTTGTCAAACCTGGGGTAGTAGAGTGAGCTGCTGCGCGTTGATTGGCTTTGAGGAGCCGCGCTCGCGCTCCTGGAGGTGGGCAACCAGAGCGGCGATATGTTCAAGGAGTTCCTTGTTGTGGACGAGCAACTGGTGCGTGCGCGCCTGTAAACCAACCCCTCTTAGTTATAAGGTAAGCGGTATATAAGCTTAGTTTAAGCGCTTTTTCACATATGTAATGTACAGTTTTATGTCTGTCTGTTTTTATTTGTTTTCGCTTTTCATTTTTTTTGTAGGTATGTTAAATAAATGTATCGTTATTTTTATCTTTCTATGATTACTGTCATCGGTCCTCTAAACTCACTTCACTGATTACTTCCTTTGGCAAAACTCCTTTTAAACACAGAGTTAACCGATGGTGCAAGTTTCGTAGTAGGGAGTTGAAAACCTTGTTTTTTGTAAGACTTGTTGTATTATGTGAGCAGTGCACTTCAATTTTCCACATTTCGGAATATGTGCTAGGATGTAGAGTTATAGAACATATAGATAATAGGAACATAGAAAAATAAATAAATAAATATTACGGGGCAACCTAACATAAATCGACCCAAGCTAAGCTCATGGCTAAATAAATTATTGTTCGATCAAAATAATTAGGCGAATGGAAAACAATACAATAAATAAAAATATGAAATGAAAATATTAGCAACATAAGATAAGCATTACAAGTGCGCAGTTGCGCACGCATAGATAAATGGGATTCGGGGAAAATCGATTTTTTTAATATATTAAAATTGTTTATGAATTATCTTTAATAGGAAGACCTAATTTATCAGTTTCACCTAGTTGAGATGTTCAAGTAGCAAATAAATTACTCTATCGTCGAAGCATCAGTTCTTGCAAGTGGTACTCACTTGTGCTTCGCAGCGCGCCGTTTGCTCGGCTGCGAGCTGGTCGCGGAGTAGCAACAGTTGGGCGACGGCCGCACGCGTCTGCTGCGCTTGTTGGTCGAGCTGCTCCTGCATCAGTTGAAGCTGGTGTTGCGAGCTGAGCGGCGTCGCCAAGTCGACGACCTCCAAAGCAGGCTTGATGACATCCGTCTTAATCACGCACTCCGGCAAGTCCGGAAGATTGATGACCGTAGCCGGATTGGTCCTCTGCAATATTGAGAACCGAATATCACACATAAATGACCCGAGGTCGTTCATAACAGTTGCTTGTTGGAAAAAATAAGCAGCTCGAAATTTGCGATTGTCAGTGTATCTTTTAAAGTTTTTAGTTAATGTTTTATCTTTATTAGGTGCATCCGGTCTCAGCATATATGAGGAGCCTCTCATTGTAAGAGTTCTTGACAGTAGTTAATTATTTTTTAGTTACGATGCCTCGGTTAACAACACTGCGGTAGCTGCTATACAAGAGTACTGAGAAGCGTTGTTTTTGTTTACTTCTACTTCCCGGAACAAAACGCACCTCTTTTGCGCAGGTCACATAAGCAAATCAATACAAACAGGGATACCACTGTTAACTTTAGGAGAAAGTTGTAAAGTAATAGATTTAACAATTAATTACGTATGGCACTAGAAACATTAAATATTTTATTTAAGCGGTATTTCTTCCTTCCGTTGTGTTTCTTTTTATTGAAATAGGTGGCGTTGTACATCTAATTAATGAAGCTATTGCTACGGCGAAAAAGCAACCGATTCACGAACTCTCGCACAGATGGCTCTTAGTGGCTATGCCATTATTTAAAGTAAAGCTGATATTGATATTTGTTAAACAAGGCGGTCCAAATGTTGAAGTTAACCGTGTCATGTGGGGTATCGTATGAAAGGGCTTCATTGGCACAAGCTTAAACAGATTTTTAATTATTTTTGATGTATAGTTTTTGATTTATGACGATAAATGAAAAAAGTACCTGCAAATTTGTTGGAACCCTCGGTGGGCGAGTCTGACTCGCACTCGTCCGGTTTTTTTAGTAACATTAACTCATAGTTGTTGCTTTAGGGAATATATAAAGTTTATTGTGACTATTTCAAAACATGTTCAAAAATATTGCAGTATTTTCAGTTATATAACTAAAAATACAGCAATCCAGCTCTTTCATACAATACTCCACATGACATGAATAACTCAATTCAAAATTTGGACGGCCGTTCCTTGCATAAAGAGCCTGTTTTTTGTGATTTAAAAAAAATATCGGTTAATTCTCTGCACTTGTAGTATAGGCCGGTATTACTTGCCTAATTTCATAGTTTTAGGTCAAAGGAATATAACCTATAAATTTTGATTCCCTTGAGTGTCGAAATATACGTTTACGTTTTTTGTTTTTTGAGGTAGGTATTTATATTTTTTTACGTTAACTTAGAAGTTTGATTTTTTACAACTTCAAGGGACTGTAGACCTCAGTAGGTATATGGTTTTAATTTCAACTCGATACATCCACGCGTTCCCGAGATAAAAGGTCTTGGCAGACAGACGGACGGACGGACGGAGGGACAACAAAGTGATCCTATAAGGGTTCCGTTTTTTCCTTTTGAGGTACGGAACCCTAAAAATTACGGCAGGTTTCGGTTAATGTTTATGGACTTATCGCCAAAAATACCGTTACCATAGTTTAGGTAAATGGAATGCAAATTCGACCTTTTATTTACACAAATATAAAAAATGGATGAGTTGGATATTATTTTACTTAAAATTGATTTTCAAAATTGATTGGTCTGCTTTTAAATTTAACAAAAAAATCCACGAGATATTTAAATTTTGTGGTTCCTGTACACTATTAGCTCGGGAGTTAAATTGGAAAACAAGAGACTATCGAGAAGGTTGCAGAAATTGCGATTTAGTCTAAAATGGGTTGCGGGCGGGCGCCGTGACCGGCGTCTTGAAGAGTGCGCCGTCGGAACCCCTGGTCTCGTATGTTTACAGTGGTATCCCGACACTGCTTGTGGAAATTTGATAACAATGTAGCAAAAGTACACTGTCAGTGTACAGCGGGCCTTTATTCTAAGCGGTTAAAACACATCGTCCTTGACCTGTTATCGTATTGTCAACGTTTTGATGGCTATTATTTACTTGACAGTAATGGTGGCCGAGCTAAAAACAATACCATAACAGGTCAAATACGATTTACATTTTACCGCCCAGAATAGAGGCGCAGTATCTTTACAGTAATAATGATTTCGCCCAATTTGTGACCGATTATGATTTTAAAAAGAAAATAAATGATATCGTTTTAAAGAGGTCCGTTCATTTGACTAAAAATATTTTTGGCAAACATTTTATTTAACTATCATTTCGTGAATAAAATCCATAAATGGTTTATTATGATTTAGTGAAACAACAGTGGACCTACTTTTAAAATTGTATAACTATAAAAAAACGTTTATGTCAGCCAAACGTACCAAATTTTTATTTAAATATAATGCATGTTCAATACAAAAAAGATTGTCTTGGAATTTTTCTTTGCGTTTAAATATGTATTTCTCTAAATAAGTAATGTTATTGTTGTATAATAGTATATCTATAATAAAACCCTATAGAGTTCACTTTGGGTCAAGTAGTGGTCACGTTGTAGTTACTTTGGGACTAGGTAAATTTGAGTGAGATTACCTGATATTTATTTAAGTATTTTATTTATTTATTGTAATAAAATGATGCGGATGCAGCGTGAGTCTACGCTAATGCTAGCAAAACTACTGCAGACATTTCAAGAACGTTACTCGGAGCCACAACGGGATGTGCCACGATTTTAAACTTGGTGTACGCGAGGTCTCTGCATAATGACTTCTGGGAAAATTCGAAATTCGCTTCTCAAGGAAAGTTTAAATTTATCACTCCTGCCAAAAAGTGTATCCCTTGTGGAATAGAAGCGGTTAAAATGACTTTTCTTACGCCTGCTAAACTTTTTTGAGTAGGCTTTCAATTGTAAATTATTTTCGACTGAAAAGGCACAAAAATTCCGTAATGATAATGAAAAAAATAAATATTTCTAGAAAACGTTATAAAAATTATAAAAAAGTAAGTAGTTGTATTAAAAGGTTTTTATTACGTAGTTACCTAGGTCATATTGATACTTGTTGATGTGGTCACAGTAAAACGAAAAACAATTATGTCCCTACCTACAATAAAAAACTATAACTTATTTTATCTAAATCATGACATGTATATTTTTAGTAAGAAATTTCCACTAACTTTCGCCATTTTTTTTTCCACGACTTTTAGTCATGAAAAAATTATTAATTAGGTACTTAAGGTTGAGATATGTTTTTCGAATATAACTATTTATAGTATTTATATAGTGGAAGATAAATCCTGAGGCATCAATGTAAGCGTCTGCGTTCTAAGTTACGCATGCCGATGATATTATTATACATATCCAGTAGGGATGCGCTGTCAGTAAATATTGAATGCGAAATAGGTACCTACTGTGTACCATTTTTACCACTCTTAGGCTTAAGGCTTAAAAACCTCAAAGTCTTGTTTAAATATTTTAATCCGCCGATTATTTTCTTCTTCTCAGTAGCAAAAAATAAAGTGCTACTTCAGCAGAAAACACGAAAATATACACCAATTTTACAATGCAGGGCCTCTAATCCAATTTTGCTACACCTGAGAAACACGCTTCAGAATAACTTCTTATCATTATTACATTTTCATGACAACGCTTGAATTAAAAAGTACCAGTAAAAGTATCATTGGTACCAGTCGTTTTACAAATATTAACAATGACGTTATTATATTTTTTATTCAGGTATTGATAACAGGTGTTTGGATTTAATAATTCGAAACCTTTAAAGGAGTAAATCGAAACAGCCATTTTCACTAGCTTCTGAACGTTTGATTTTATAACAAAGTTTTTATTTATTCGTTAGGAATTTATTAGCAAATATAAAATTTACTACAGTGTGATGATTATTCATTAAATACTGGATGAACAAATAAAGTTTTCAAGTATACTACCAAGATACTTAAGTTGACATTATAGGATATGAATACTTTTCCATATTGTTATTTCTTGGTAACACAATTTCCATTCGTGTTTTTCCCGAGTCAAGTTTTCAGTCGTGTTTTTCCACTGACCCGCTTTTTCCTGTTGCGTTTTTCCCATTCCAGGAATCAATTTGATCTCCTTTTTCTGGGTGATTTGGCCATTCGGGCTTCAGCAAAACTAACATAACTTAAAACTACCTCCCTACTTCGATATTATTAATAAGTAGGAAAGTTCGTTACGTTGAAACTGTACCATCGAGGATACGTACCTATAATATATTAATAAAATCTGATCCGCGCCGCCTCACTAGTGTATCTACACCATTGATTTATGATAACGATCTTCGGATCCAATGTGGGAGAACGATTATTATAAGAAGGATCCTATTTTCAGTGTCGATATACATTCTATTTATAATAATGCTCGTTTCCAATATTTTTCAACTATTGATAGCTAGGCGAAAATCATTCTTGGTATGCCCTATTAAAAATATGTGATTTATAATTTATAAGAAAGACATTGAATTTTAGAAATTGTGTTAATATTGTATAAATACTCATCTCATTATAGAGAACGGGGTCCAAATGTAAGCCCTGGGACACCCCTGATGCGATATTAATAAAATTAGACCTATAACCACCTACAATCACTGCTTGTAATCGGCTTTCCAAATAAGATTTTATCTAACGAAGACGATCCCGATGCATTCCTCGGTGTTTATGCTTGTGGAGCAGAATGATATGATCAAAACGGTCAAAAGCCTTTTCGAAGGTGTAGATAACATCAACCTGTCCACCATTATCCATATTCTTAAATGTGCGTTGTATAAACTGTACAAGAACCCGTGGTGGTAAGTGGGTATACAACTGTTAAAGGTTTGATAGATGGTATCATAAACAAACTTTTAGAATAGCTTTGCGAATATATTCAGGATCGAAATAGGTCTATAGTTCTCGACTTTGATAAGAGATAATTTTTTATTACCGTCGCTACCTGAACCCTAATCGATATCCAATATTTTAATAATGTGTAATATCTTCTTTTAACATATATAACTTATTAACGTGTAAAGTAGAATTATTAGGTTCCGGTAGATCGTAACATGAGTAGGACGTCAGCGGCTTTGTAAAAACGTTGTGACAAAATGTGTTGAAAGCCGATGAAATGTCTTTACGGGTGTCATCAGTCGAGTCTTTGTACATTATTTCTGTTGGATAGTTAGATGCACCGCGCTTAGTTATAATATAATTCCAGAATATTTACTATTCTTTGTAAGTATTTTTTGAACCAAACTTATGTAATTATCGTAGCATTCAGTTTTAATTAAGTATTTTAAACCTTTTTCGCAGTCTAAAAAAAATACGTAGTCATTTGGTTATTAAACCTTTTACATCATTTGTGTGCCTTTGTTTTATTATTCATCTTTATTAGGCTACGACTACACCAGATGGTAAACATATTTTACAGTTTAAGAAAATGCTACTATAAAAAAAGCTTCTTCAAATGACTTATTAAATTGCTCAGACCAGTTAATATTTTCAAAGTACTCGATAACTTCGAGTAATTTCACTTATTGTACTTATATTTAACCAAAGGTTTCTTTGTCAAAGGTCTAAAAGGGTAATAGATCAAAAGTCGATTGAAAAAGATGGATGATAATTTGTCTTCGGGAACCAACGGTTAATTACATCTAACAACTTCTACGTCTATATTATAGAATACGAGTACTAAGTCAAAAATGTTATCGCTACAATTTCTTAGTTGACAATATTGTTCTAGTCCATTTAATGAAAGTTTATTAATCATATAGTTACATGCTTGAGTTTTGTAGTTCAATGGAGCTTTTTTTTAAGAAGGAACACAGGCTCCATTTAAATCCAGTTAAAATTTGATAAATAAAAATCATCTAAGACAAGAAAATAATCATCTGGGTAACGGTTAAATAAGGATATGGAATCATTAGTGAATTTAAGAATATCATAAGCGTTATTATACGCGGAATATACATAATAATTATTTTGGTACTCTACTTCCGTTTGTATAACAAAATTGAAACCCTTTTTCTCGTAACACTTGTAGGCCTTAACATTTAAAAAATTTGATTCGTCAGTCATTGTAAACTGACTATAGGAATAACTGTTTCAATTATTGTAGTTGTATTACTGCATTATGTAAACCTGAGCTTCATGTAAAGCGCACCTGTGGGGTTCGACGGTCGGTCTTCCTCGGCGGCGGTGGCAGTAACTCCAGATGCGTGGGTCTGACCTTCTCCTCCGGTACTGGCTCGACTACCGCTTTGGAGGTGGATGCCACGCTCGCCTCAGAGGCACCACAATCTGACACCGCTTCTGTTGAAGTCAAGTCTTTCATAAGGAGTTCGAGTGGGCAAATGTAGGGAAGCACAAATAACAGACGATTATAACGAACAAAGAACAAAAACTTTTGTGGGTTAGGTCGACAGTATTCCAGGACTTCTAACAGCTTAATTACGAGAATTAGTTCATTAAATTTAGTTCAAGGTGCACGTGGCCAACGGAAACGTTGTTTTAGTCTATAAAAGCAGCGTCGCGAAGTTTACTGAGTTTGCTGACGGGGGACGACGGAAAATATTATGGTTCCGACTTGACCAAACAACCCACATCGGCGCCTACCAATACTCTTTCAATTTGAGTATTTACCGTTTATACCTGAACAATGAAACTATTTAATTTCAAAGTAACTTTTAAAGATAGGCAATTATTACCGTGAATGATATATTTATTGTGTAAACAGAAATGTACCTACCTAGGGTGTACCTAAAGTAATTTTAAGTACATTTTCCCTACCTATTGCAATTGTGTTATTTTCGATTCGGCCGACTTTACTGTGAACACTGACAACGTTGACAATATGATAAGAGTAGGTGTAAAGACAATGTAGAATTATAGTCCCTGTTGTACGTTTGGATAGTTTGACATTTTGAAATAAGTATTTAGCAATTGTTGAAAGATGAACTGGAAGAGATACTTTACAATGATAAGTTCGCCTTAGTACAAATCTTTAGAGGTTCTGAATATTTAGTGTTTGTTATTTTCCTATTTTTAGAATCAAGTGTTTTACATAGGCACATACACGTTAACGACCTATAATCAAATCTAAACAAGTAAAGAAAGCCGATCGTCTCATAATATAGGCGTTAGGCATAGATCATAAAATAATGACGTTGATCGTCGAAACAGCTGTTACTCGTTACGTCGGATATCATAAACTGATACATAAAAGCTAATTATAAATAGCTCAAATTAAACTGGAGAAAATAAAGAAACGCCAGTAGACAACGGTCAGGGCGGCACCGAGATTTGCTATTGAACATTTTAAAGACCTTCAAATTGTATTTAATGTGTATTTTAGCGGGACAAGTGCACAGTTGGCACAAAACACCTGTAAGTTTATGCCTTTACGCTCAATATAATGACTTGGTCGTTACGTCCGTCCGGTGTAAAATAGCGACCAAACGGTTCCGATGGCTTCATACAGCGCCACCGTACCGCCGCCGCCGGCTCGTTGACGAGCCGCGTCACGACCAACACACGTAACACGACGCATCACTTTTATTTATTGACCAATTTTAACGCTAACCGTACCGTTACTAAACAAATCCCAATTCCAAGCTCAAAAATCACGCAACAAAGCGATATTGAATGATATTAATGTGGAATGCCGGTCGCATATTGACGGGACACATTTGGGACAAATAGTTCGCACTGCTAAAGAGGGTAAAAGATAAATATTCGCTGTAGCAATTTCGCTGGTCGCTTTGGGTGGGACACTGTCGATAGCAGAACACGGCGATAAGAAGATTAGCAATCAACGGGTGCTGCGCGGTGCGGGCTGCGACGTTTGACAAGCATGTACCTAATTGTATTGTCTACTCGGTGTCGCCCCGGCTGGTTCGGTTTAATCTCACGAATCTCGCAATGCAGTCAAAAGAATGTAGGCATATCCATGTAGATAAAAATTAAATATTAGCTACCTATTTAAGATGGCGCCATCTCGTATACAATTAGTAAAATAACTTTTGTCAAGATTAAGAATAAATAACTCTTCTATGTAAAATCATTACTTCTGGTATTGAAACGCTCATCACGCGTTCGACGGCTATGGCTACCTTTGGCAGGCGGCTGGTCGCTGGCTCGGTCGGGGAGGGTGAGGTCATCTGCGGCCGAGGAGGTGGAAGGCGCCGGCTGCTCCGGAGTGTTGATTTGCATCTTGTGGCACACCTCGAACGCCTGCCCCACGGTGCGTACGATGCGCATTGCTTGGCTCTGGAGTAAACAGAGCGACATGTTTCATAGACAATATGAAAACCAATATTCTAAAATACAATAAAATAATCCCAACTGCCTTGAAAAAGAACGGGTAACATCCTTTGGATATATTTTATTTAGAGAGAGAGATTTTTTGGATTATGAATAGTTATAGTACGTACGTTAAAATAATATAGTTATAGACTGTAAATAGGTAAAACGTAAAGAGGTTCCTTCAATATCGTTTATACGACCATATAGTACCACGGTACCTTGTGTTGTGTGTTGTAGTTTGCAGAGGTTTAGGGGGTACTTGTCCTACTAATATTACAAATGTGAAAATTTGTGTGTGTGTTAGTTTGTTACTCCTTCACGCTGCAACGGCTGGACGGATTTGGACGAAATTTTAAATGGAGATACCCTGGATTAACACATAGGCAACTTTTCATGCCGCAAAATATAGTCTAAATATAATCTAAATATACGCGGATGATGTTGTGGACAGAAGCTCGTATTAAATAAAGCTCTCAGAACGACGAGCATGCCTACACCTGGGATATTAACACTGAAAAGCTAATAGGGACGTTATTAAATATATCTAGGTTATAATTATAAACTGTACAAAGTTATTATGGATTAGGTAAATTAATTAATAATTTACTCGTAGTGTTTAGATCTCTCGTTAGACGTTAGATGTACAAAAATGAAGAGTACCTTAATATTGAGTAAAATTATTATTTATCCTAGAACATCGATTGACATATAGTTGAATATCTCTTAGATAAAAAAAATGATTGTTTTGTCAATTTCAATAAGTATAATATAATATGTCAAATAAGTAAGTATTGTGTTGTATATAATGCAGCCCGCCCACCTGCGTGTCCCTGTGCCCATCAACCACGTACAGCTAAAACTAAACATCTGGAAAATAACTGAAAGGAAAATTAGGAGGACCGACAAGTCTTATAACACTGATTTTATGCATAAAATGTAGGGTTAGTCATATGGATTAAAGATAAAGAATCATTTATTGCAATTTACAAGTATTCTGCGTAGGTACTCTTCCAAGGATGAAAATCATATTTACTTACTCAACAAAATACACTGTATTCGAAAATCTTTTTCTTTTTCTGTTTCAACATTGCTATCGCTCGATTTTCGAAAATATTATCTTGCGAATACAATCTCGAAAATACTGTATTTTTGTAACAATTTTCTATAATTTGATGAAGCGTAGCGTTGTCACAGGAACATCATATATTTATTTCAAAATTCCCTGCGCAATTTCATAAAGTAAACGAGATAGTCCTTGGGCTTTAGATTTTACTGTAGAATGAAGGTCTTGCTACAGTCACGTACATAGGTACATCTAAAATAATAAAATAAAACGAGTATGGGGTAGAAATATTAAGTGAAAGGGTGGAGAACTGGGACGCCACACGTGGGAGCTGACACGTGCTTAGATATGTTTCGCTCATTCATTCGGTTTACGGAGAGAGATTATTGAGGTTGAATGCTTTATTTGTCGTTAAATGAGTTTTATAATCAGAATTTTGCGATTTAGGAGATATATTTGAAACTTCAATCGACGTCAAAGATTGCGACTAATGCGTAGGAATTAAGCCTGTAACAAACGTCTACATTACAAATCTCAGTGTTTCCAGATTGTTAATCACACACACCACATTCTCGACTTTTTTTTAATTTGCTTTTATTACTTAACGTTTCCTGTCTGTTGTTAATATTTCAATACCTAGCGGAGAACGTTTAGCCAACATTCAAAACTGTGTTAAAAACAATTGCCTTTATTTTTCTAAGTACATTAAAATTTCTACTACTACTGATTATTTAATTGTATTGATTGTGTTTAAAAAAAAGGATTGTTCGTGTCTTGGTCCTTTAGATCTTTCTGAGCTAATAATTCCGTAGTCGAACTAGGAACCCTTATAGTTTCGCCTTGTCTGTCCGTTCGTCCGTCCGTCCACAGCTTAGCTCAGTGCGGCTACCACAATTTGCCTGCGACTTGGTTATCGCTCGGATCTCCCTTTCTATCTAGTCGTAACGATAGAGACGCACTGAGCGACAAGCGAGAAATTACAACTTGTGCTACCCGTGCAAAGACTCTTAGTTCTAGATAGCTAATAATACCAATTAGCATGAATATACATATCAGTGACGCCGAGAAAGTAGTAACATAAAATCTTGGATACAATAGAATAAAATAAATAAAATAGCCAAAACTACAAATATTAAAAATCTGAAAAATAATTTAAATGAATTCACATATAAAGAATTTTAAAGGAAAACTATCACGACTAGTACACTTGATTGGTTCCTGAGATACGGCGACTGAAGTAAACTCATCTAAGACAGCACCAAATAACTTTTAATATGTACAGTTTTAGTTCATACTTGTGGTTTGTTTGAGATAGTTTTTGTGTAGTAACGGCTCCGGAACCCTACACTCATAGTCAGATATGCTCTTGCCCAGTTTTTTTAAACAATTTTAGTGATAACTTATGTAACCCGAATAATAAAAAAAAATGCCCTTGCTTCCCCTAAGCGTAATGTCTGTGTACCCTATTACGCACATACTCGTATTTTCAGATAAAGCTTCCGGAATATCCGCTAATTGATTGTATTTAAAAACCACGTCAAAATCTGTTGCGTAGTTTAAAAGAACTAAGTATACGGACAAACAGAAAGAAATAGCGACTTTATTAGTCCTTACTATTTAATATTATAAATGCGTTTTTTTTTTGTGTTTTCCGTCTTCACGGTTAACGACTCAACCGATTGACGAGTAGGTTCAGTACTTTTTATCCTGTTGAACAGTTCCCGAGACAATGACGAAAAGACTTCAACGCGGGCAAAAGCTATACATTATTATATACCTATGCAATACATTGGCAATGTAAACAGCTCTACGGCTGCAGTCAAGATTGGGTACCTACGCCAGCGAAAAAATGGAGAGTGTTTTTTATTCCAAACAAAGCTGCCCGCTAGCGACTTCGCTGCCGCTGCAAATTTCCGACTTTCCCGGTGGATTTTCCATTTTTTTTCTGTCATACATACCGATGACGACACAAAGTGTGCCAATAACGCACAGTTTTTTTGTTTATTCCATTTGATGCAGTCGTTCGGAAGTTATGTGCGTACCTACATACATTTCGACGATTCATTTTTATTTATACATATAGATTCACGAAAAGTGATGTACAACCGCAATAGAAATCAAGGATAAACTGGCACGTGTACAATTACAGTTTACGTGACCGCTTCATCCCCAAAAAAAATGTTTGGCTAGAAATGATCGTAACACGTCGCACTCCGTGTTGTTTGTCTATTAGTCGTCTTCTGGTGTAGGTACAAGTATCTGGAGCGTTGCTTATAATGAAAGATTTTTAACGTGGCAGTGGATAGTTTATAATTGTTTTCTAGCTTCATTTAAGCATAATACTTAGAGAGATAGACGTCATCTTAAAGGAAAGCAAAACGTATTATTTTTAGATTAACTCTTTTTACCTCCAACGGAAAAAGAGAGGCATTTTATGTTTAGTGTACCTCCTCGTATTTATTTATGTATCTGTGTGGCTCTCTATCTGTGTATATGTGTATGTCTGTGGTATCGTGCGTCCCAAACGGATGGACAGATTTAAACGAAAGCTATTTTTTTTAAATCGCATTTCTCAACAAAATATGAAATATCGGAATAGAGATCACCAAAAGATAAATTAAAATTAAAATCGGCTAATACATACGGGTGATACAAGCATTTCAAACTGCTAATTAGACAGCGAGTAGACAGAGAGATCCGATATGCACTGTGACGCCCCATATAAACTCCATGTTAGATTCTGATTTGGTAGAAAGAGATAGGAACCAATTTTTGTTGGCTTATAATAAGTATCTTGGTTATTTTTATAACAATTCAAAAAATGATTTCTCACAACTGTTTGTTACATGAATCAGCTTTAATTGAAGCGGTAAAAAAACTCATTAATATTTCCTATTGGGATGATTCTTAGATACCTAAGGTCTGTTCATCCTTACTTGTCTTATATAGTAAACAACTTTCTAACCTCAAAGTGAACCTTTTTTGGCTAAAACAGCTCTTTTATCGTAAATAAAGTAAACCGAGTTAACATTTTGGACATCACTTGGCCAATGTATTGTCTGTGATTTGTTTTGTGTTTATTTTGTTTAAAATAGCTGTTTTAGCCAAAAAAGATTCATTTTGAGGTTAGAAAGTTGTTTACTATATAAGACAAGTAAGGATTAACAGACCTTAGTTTTCATGAAAATCAGACGGGCCCGTTAAGAGATCAGCTTTGTAAAAAGGAGTCGCTATTATATTGAGGTTTTTTGTCCATACTTTTATAGGTACCTAACAGGTAAATAAGCTTCTTTTAAAAAGGTTTTCATACAAGACGCAAGGCAGCTCGTAAACTTAATTCGAATGCCGAATGCAGACCCACTTTTGTTCAAGTCCGCCGTGTGAATGCTGTGCGCTGCGAATGACTAGCCTGTCCACACCAAGTAATACGTAAACAAAAGTTGGTAGGTACGGTTAAGCCACAAGGCTCAGTAAGTGCCCAGTTTGGGGCGACACTAACGCCAACGTTGATTTCCGAGTAGATTTTTTCACGTGTTTAACTGTGTGTAGTTACTAATCGTGTATCTAGTGATCAGCAAGCTTTATGCACGCATATTCAAATTACAGTTTGATAAGTCTCGGACGAACACGGACCAATGTTTGCCTACCCTTGATTGACATAAACGCCTGAGCAGGGTTTATTTAGGACCACTGACCATTAAAACGCTGAGCAAGCGAGGCGGTAGGTAAATATCTCTCAATCATAATTTTGAATTATATCGGAAAATTTGTATTATAACAAAAGAGTATTTCGTTGAAATGAGATTTGTAAATTGAACTTAATATTTCATTTAAATTATATTTCTGCCTAGCTAATCCAATACGCAGTATCTCAGATAAAACTCCTGCAGCAATATCAACCTTATTACTAACAGAAGAGAATTAAAACTGCTTTGGTTATTAAATTTGGGATAGTGCTTATTAGATTAAATTACCTTTTTCAAAATTAAAATTAGTTACGTCTAGCCCTCACCATATGATAATAAAATTGTATAACCATTTACCAAATTCCATACGAAACCTTGATAAGCCAACGCTATTTATTAAACAATTAAAATGTTTTTATAATTTGAATGAATTTTTCAATGTCAACTACTACATTTCGAATATTTATGCATATATGCGTGTGTTTGTGTGTGTGAATTTATATATAATATGTACACTTTACATGTTAACCTAGGTTAAAGATTAAGTAACAATTTCACCATACGTTGTTAAGTGTTAATCGAGTGTTAGTTCATAAATTTTGACAGCTGTTGACTCTGGTCGTCCGTTGAGTTGTTGGTAGAATTCGATATAAATGTTCTCTGCACGGGTAGCACAAGTTCTATTTTCTCGCTTGTCGCTCAGTGCGTCTCTATCGTTACGGAGTAGATAGAAAGGGAGATCCAGGCGACAAAGAAGTCGCGGGCAACTTGTGCTAGCCGTGCAGGTTGATTAAATATAATTAGCCCTCCTAGATCTATGTTGCTGTGCCCTTGCAGGGTGTCCCATGTATACCTACCTGTATTCCCACCTGTATTTTTGAAATGTGATTCGCAATAAACAATTTGAATTTGAAAGCTTAGTGGCAGATTTACTTACTAACTTTTTCAAATGGCATCGTAACCGTTACATAATACGATGTTAAAAAGCATTTTGAAGCAGTAAAGTAACTTTGTCTATCTATAGCGTGTGTATTCCACACGATCCTATATTTTAAGGGCAGTTATATAAGACCCTAATTAACGTAAATTGGTACATTAAGTTAACAAAAGAAATATATTTTTTTCATACAAATTAATTCGGAACGCAATGTATTCAAATAACCAAGTCGTCTACGTAAGTACTTTGTGTTCATTGATTTATTGTCAACTCAATATTTGCATTACATTGCTGGCCGGGAAAACTTTAAAAAAATCATTACGCTTAATTATTGAGAGTATTTGTTAAAATTTATTACTGTACCTCTTAATACTGCTTAAATCTATGGTATGTTAAAATTTAGGATCGTATGGAATACACACGCTGTATAGCTATAAATAAAAATCAATGTTTGTATGTGGCTATGTGTATTGTGTTGTGTATGTAATATGTTCCCTATGGAGCCCAGATATGCTGGATTGATTATGATGACCTTTTTAAGCAATTTTCAGAATAGCCAAGCGGGTGAAGTTTGTTAGTGATCAGATCAAGTTTCTGTAATAATTGACGCGGAAATTGCCACGGAATCTTTTTCGCGGTGATGCGCCGGTGTCGCCGGGAAAACTAAATCTAAAAAAACGAGTTTCAATACAAGCTTGTGACAATTTGCACAAACCATATTGCATGTGAATATTTTAACTAGGCACAGATTGGATCAGGTGCTCTATTCTACTCGGGCTCAACCTAATTGCTTTTGATATGTTATCGTATGGTCTACGTTATGAGAGCTCTTATTTATTTAACAGTAACGGCGGCTATAATATATCGACAGTGGAAAGGTAAAAATGCTTAAGCGCCACTTTGGCCGAAAATGAGTTATATATACAGTTTAATTTCTTTTTTTTTTCTGCGTCGATCTGTCTAGGACCCACGTCGATCGGAGCACTTTTTTGGCGCTTAAGCAGGCTAATTTTTCACGTTTTTTTGAGAACGTGACAACTAAAGCGACGTTTATTTTGATGTTTTTCGTGTTGAAGCATGTTAGTCATTTAACCTTAGGGAAAATTTTGGGATGCAAACGTATTAGATTTTTTTTATTCTTATCTTTAGTCGAGTTATTACTGTTAGCAATTTCAAATTATTGTGATACATATATTTTTTTCGTATTAGAATTTTTATCTTCATGCAATAATTTACTATTTGGCGCTTAAGCAAAAATGCTATTCCACGTTTTTAAAGAAAAATGTGTTTAAGCACAATCTAGGTCATCCCAATCTGTAGAATTAGGATGTTAGTAGAATATAAAAAAAAAAAAACTATTTACTTTGATTTAGTGAAAGTAGACATATTTCATTTTAGACTGTTACACTGCTTAAGTCTTATTTCGGATTCAGTTTCTTATAAAAATATGGGTGTTCATTACTAGTAAGAAAAAACTCGAAAAATGTTTAAGAGAATACAATCTTCGCTCGAGTGTAAGCTCCCGTTTATCGCATAAAACCTGTTGAATCGGGACAACTCAAAGGGCCTCTGCATGTTGGCTTCCGCTCCATGTACGCCTTGCAAAGTTTTCCATCCAGTATATACCTACGTATGTAATTTTTAAATTTTATTATGTTAAATTAAAAAACCGGAATTCAGTTCCTATCTTTCGAAGTTAATACAAGTAGAATGTTGGCTAGTGGGTATAAAATCAACTTTTTTGAGAACGTATCCCCTTATTTGCTATAAAATCAAACACTACAATTACATTTCCTCTTAATTAATTTGCTGTAAATTCAAATGTTATAAAAGTTAATTTCTAAAATCTTCGCTTAGCATAAATATTATATCAAAGTCATTTCGTCTACTAATCATCAGCCATAAGATTTATTTAGTACCTATATTACATTCAAATCTGGAATTTTTACTTGCTATAATGGAACCAACATAGCGAGTGGTTGTGGAAGGCGGTGGGCAATCCCCGCATTGAAACGGAGAAAGGGAGGGCAAGGCTCGCCATGAAAAATGAGCCTTACCAAATTTTTTTGTGAGGTAGGTAAGTTTTTTAATATTATTTTGTTCTTCAGAGCACGAAATAGGAGCCGAAAGCCAAAAGGGCCTCGTCAAACACAAATATATAAAGAAAATAATAAATATATGAGGGAGGTTTCATTTTATCACTTTTAACCGTATTCATTATAGTGTGAAAATTGGCATTTATTTGAGTTTTTGGTTTAAACGATTAAACATTGTGAATATTATAAAAAATAATGATAAAGGTTGTAATTGTATTGTATTATGAATATTAGACATATTAAAATTATAATTTCTAAAAGTTTTAGAACATGGCTTTTGTAACCAAAATTATAGCAAGTGATTTAAAAACATATGACTATTTAGAATATAATTCTATGTCATTTGAATTTATAGCAAATATGTTAGATCCTATTTTGAATGGTTCCAGGTAGAGTGGTTATTCAGGCTGGTATAACTTAGATACATAGTGAACTGTTAATAATTATTCTTATAGTTAGCAGAAGGAATTCTATGGATTCAATAGATTTTTGATGATGTTTTAATTGCAATCTGCAAAAAAAAAATGAAAAGGTTATTTTTCAACCGACTCCAAAAATTCGACACGTATCTGGGTCAATCAACTATTCTTTCTCACTAAAATTTTGCAAGTATCTGAAACTTCTACCAATAATAATGGTTTTATTTATGCAGCTATTAACTTTTCAGGATTCTTTAAAAGGTCATTGTATAGAACCCATTATGTTAGGTTAGGTTTATGTTATAACAATCCCGAAAAGTTTACAATTTCAGATAAAATACCATTTTATATTATGAACCATTATGTATCCCATTATTATTGAACTTTATATATTATGATACGTACTGTTAAAAGACATTTTGGTACTTCTCTTTCTTAAATGACGTCAAAGTCACTAAGTATGTAATGTATGAATGTATTAGTTAGAATTTAAGCTTTTAGTAGTCCGTGTAGAAACGAAAATGCTTGCTTTAAACTATTTTATACTCGAACAATGAGTAAAATTAGGCAGTTAAGTGATATATAATTTATAAATAATAAATAATTAGTGACTTTAAGTAAATTCACCATCCAAGATAACAGTAATTATCATTCGTTAGATTTTTTACTTTACCAGTTTCTAGAAAGATGAAGTAATATAAGTAAATTTTGTATTTTCTAGACATAAAAAATATGTACCGTTAGTCATTTTGGTTTATAGTTAGTTGCGATTTAAGCATTTTTACCTGACTGACATTTTTGGAACTAGCTACACAATTATTGCTTAAGCGACATCTATCTCTGTAACTAGAAGGACTAGGTCAGAACTTGTTTCATAAATAAATAGCTGGCATATTCTAACTTATACATTTTGACTTTCATGGAAATAGTCGTAAAACTTTTTGAGATATGATTTTTTTTCTCAAAAAAAAAACTTTAAACCTCATTTCTGTAAAGTTTCCAATATGGCGCTTAAGCATTTTTACCTTTCCACTGTCGATTATGATCCAAAATTGAACTCAAAAATATCAGACATCCTTCCTTCATCATCCTTATTATTGGAGTTCTTCGAAAGTACGGACAAAATGGCTCACATGGTATTGTATCGGTTCAGTTTGCCACATAAGAAATACATAGAAGGTTGTTTTTTTTGTAAACTTACATGTTCTCGGATCTCGGGAACACGCCTCGGTTATTTCGCGACAGTTGAATTTCTCGGAACGTCAAGTTGTGCGATAGAAAAAGATGTACTATAGTAAGTAGGTATAAGGTAATTTCAACCAAATTATTTTTGCTGTATGTAAATAAAATATTAAAATACAAATTATTAAAATACCCGGAACATAGTCTTCTATCTTTACTCCTAGTAAGCTGTAAGTACTTACTCAATTTTCACATGCTAATGTTTAATTTCTCAGAAGCGAGCTACTAAGCCGATTTGCATATGACAGTAATTCGCACTAAAGGAGCACACGGTACGAGTAATGAGCAAGAGTACTGACTATGCTATCTTGCGTCGTGTAAACTATGTCTTAGTATAGTAATTCAGAGCGTCTGGAGTACATCGCGTGCACAAATTGACGTGGAGAGGTGTTTCGGCAGAAACGGAAGTACGCCGCACATTTCTAGGAGCGCGGACGTGTATTGTATATATTAATGAATGATATAAATATATTTAGTGCTCTATATTAATGGCAATAATAAAATCATATTTTTTAATAGTTTAGCTTGTTAGCTATGTAGTATATTTGGGTCAAATACAGATAATTTCGTACATGATGTACGTAGGTGTAGGTAATTATTATAAAACAGAGCTTATCAGAAATATTTTAGAAAAAGCACAGATAGTTCTTATAACCTACTTTTAAAACAGAAAAAAAACAACGATCTGATAGAGTACATACATACCTACATAATCTCACGCCTTCGTTCCCAGAGTGGGGTAGGCAGAGCTACAGAATTACAAACATCTCTAAAAAGTTGTTGATAATTCTATAACCACAATTTGCACAATTAGGCTAAGATGTTTACCAGCGTATTAGTTCTTATCTGATAGAGTTTTCCCAAGAAAAATAATAACGAGTCGTCCTTTAGAATTCATCAAATATAAACTTACACATGCTTAATAAACGTTTGAAAAAGAACTTCGGTTAAATGGTAATATTTACATAGGTAGGTACGACTTAACTAGACCAGTCAATTAGTTGCAATAGAAACGTGTTCACCATAAATCTGTAAAATGTAATGCACCTTAAATAATGAAGAATATAAACCTAGATCCGTCACAGTGTCACAACTAACAGAGAAATATACACAACGACCGAAACACAACTACTTGTTATGCATTGCGCGTCAATGCGCCTCAATATTGTCGATAACGTAAAGCATGGCTCCGAAACGTGTAATGTAAATCAACCTCGGGTTCACTCTAGGATCGCTCACTCAGGCTGTCCTTGGACGTCAGCCAGAGATACATAAGATACGATGCCTCAAACATGCATTTCTACAAAACGCTAGTACCTACTTATCGCGAAGAACGACTTTCGTAAAGCTCTACAGCGAGACGGAAATACACTTCTTTGATCAGGGCGTCGTTCATTTTGCTGGATTGAAAAAACGTCTGTGGCTTGGCTTGTATTCTTAATTAGATTTGCCATTCGAAAACATAATGGGAAAACTTCTAAACTAGGTTAAAACACAATTCAATCAATACTCAGTGGCTTCTTATTTAAAATTTAGGTACATTATGCAGTTAGTTATTTATTTCAAAGTTGTTTTGTTTACTTATCAATCGCGTAATCCTGCTTTCGCTAAAGGAACAGAATTTATCAAATAGATTTTTCACATGAGGCATGCGTAAACAAGATTATTTTATTAACGCGATATTGCAATTTGCAATATAATGTAAAAAATATCTTTAGGTATAAATTAATAAAAAAACCCGTTGATTAAATATTTTGTTAACATAACATATCTGAATTCAAAATTGTTAAATTTGATTTTTAATACCTTCGAAGCACACATTAATAAAATACTTTTTGTATGATCTGTGTGCCTTATTTACACTTTAATTAATACTAGAAAAGGTAAGTCCTTTTATCAAGTTTTACAATGTATGTTAGGCTTAAAAAGCAGAGCAAGTCTGAGAAAACTAGAATAGTAGAATTTAAGGTTTGACGGGGCGTCCCAAGACTGCGACATGAAGGGAAATACCTTAAATAGAATAGATAGGATATTTTGGAATATGTTACTCCTTTCTTTTAAAATACTATGTTACTAAAGAGGACTTATTATTTTTTGTCCATTCTTTCGATTGGCATCATAAAATTACGGGTGATTTTTTTCACATTTAAGTCGGTTCGATTCCGATACAAAACAAGTAATTTTTAGAAAATCATTGAATGCAGTATTACTAACTTTTAAAAATAACATAAAGTCTTCTTTCAGCAAAATATCTTATCTACGATATTTAATGTACTTTCCCTTCATTATGCGACATGAAGCCCTAGTCTTGGGACGCCGTGTATATGTCTACCAATTTGTATATCGTTTACATATAAAAAGCTTCTTCAAACACAAATTGACGTCAATTCGAGGTTGGTTAAACGTCTCGGGATTAAAGTTGTAAGTAGTGGGTTGTTTGCGGAGCGGGCCCCGAGTTACGGAACTTATAAGTAATATAGGAGTCCGTGTGTGGGATGGGCAGGATGCTAAGGCGCACAACTTCGACACTTGTTGATGGATCGCTTAACCAAATGCCAGTTATGCTTAATTTGTTTATCGAGTAGCAAATTTTAGACGAACTTCTCAATTTTGCGCTATTTAATTATCCAGTTCATCAATCAAGATTAAACAGCGATTTGCAATTAAAGGCACGCGAACCACCGCAGCTTGTGATAAGTTACTAAGCATCGCTTGTGTTTACTTCGATGCTTAGTAACTTATCACGAGCTGCGGTGGTTTTTGCTCAAAGAAAAAAAACAACTATAGTTATTTATATAACGGGTACATAATGAACCTTCTTAAGGTACGAGTGACGAGGTTAGAGCGCGAGCGAGCTTGCGAGCACCATACGAGTATTTTAATTTTCAATAATATTTAATGAAACTTCTATTTTGTTGTTGTTATTTTCCCGTTTGTACAATAAAGTATTTACATACATACATATACATACTTTATACCATTATGAATTTTCCTAGGTTTTATTTTATAAGTACCTACATCCTTTGAAACTCGAACCAAGAATATCGCTTTAAATATCGCTCATTAGGTATGTGCTTCTAAATGAAACGCACTAGAAAAGTATTTGTAACTAGAGGACCCCCGCGACTTCGTACGCGTAGAATTAGTTTCCCGCCACTCCCCCTATTTCTTCCCGTTGGGGGTCGATTTTCGGAAAATCCTTTCTTACTGCTCACTTACATCATGAAAGGAACCCAAATTTCAAGTTTCTAGGTACAGTAGTTTCGGCTGTTCGTTGAAATATAGGTCAGTCAGGTTTGCCTTTTATATATATAGATAGATTAAATGTTCTGTAGGCAGGTAGTTAATTAATTATTATGTTGTAGTGGATAAAAAGTTTTCGTCACTTTCGGTAACTAAGCTATATAAGTTCTGGTGGGCTAAGTGCGTGAACGGAGTCAGTGCGACAAACCATATATTTTTTAGGAGATATTGTTGGTTAGACGGACTTGCCCCGTAGACGCATTTGCCCCGTCTGGTGGGGTAAGTGCGTCAACGGGGTCAGTGCGACAAACCATATATTTTTTAGGAGATATTGTTGGTTAGACGTACTTGCCCCGTAGACGCACTTGCCCCATCTTAAATAAATAAATAAAAGGAATAAATATGAGGGGACAATATCACACAAATTGACCTAGTCCCAAACTAAGCTCTAGGCTTGTACTATGGGTACTAAACAACGATAAACATATATAGAGAAATTCATACTTAAATACATAGAAAACATCCAAGATGCAGGAACAAATATTCGCGCTCATCACAAAAATATTATAGTAGGCAGCATAGTTGCTTTATTGCTTTGTAGGCAACGTCACTACTACAGGCCAACGCGTCATCAAAATTTGATAATATGCAAAATGAGTTTGTCCAAAGCCGACCGAAAAGACCCTCAAGGCGCAAGTATATATTTGCAAGTGCGAACCCAACAGTACTTACCTACATTCCATCGAAGGGGGTAGTTTGAACCCGTCTCAACAGAAGGGTCACTCTGAAGTGAGTTCGAGTGTTTACTAGTTAAGTACCTAATCTGCAGCGTGTTTTTAACGTGTTTTAACAGACTCCAAAAGGGATACCTATTCTTCTTCTTAAGGCTTGCTTACAACCTCCAATAAATTGTAGCTCTGTATAATTTATTTTGTTATTTTTTTTGGACAGAAAAGGAAAGCGGTATCTTTAACTGACAGATGACAATTAATGCGTAGATTACGAAGGAGGCCCTTAGGGCCAGCGCAAACCGGCGGACGGCAGAGTTTTCCCTTTAGATTTCCTCCGCCGCAATCCGCTGCGATGCTCTGAGGTCGGTCTCAAAGCATTGACATTTATACCTTATTTCAATTGAAATAGCATTAAATATACATTGATAAATTTAAGTTCCTCTGCCATCCCGTCCGCCGCCGGTTTGCGCAGGCCATATTCGTAGTATTCATTTGGACTTAAATAGTTTCGATATTTTGTACCAAGTCAAAAAAAATGAACTGTACAAGTATCTAATTTGGAATACCTACTCGTTCGATAAATGGAGACACTTTTAACTAAATTGCACTGTAAAAATGTCATCAACGAACGATAGTACTCTTTTATTTTGTTAAATTAACGCACTCCCATTCTATTTATTGTTTGTCGGTCGTCCATCCAAGCAAAATCGTCATTAAGTAATAGAAGGAAAAAGCAGTTTTAAGGTTTAGATTCCATAGGGAAAAACGGAGCCCTACTGCTGACACTGATGTCTCTCCGCTCGTCCGTTCGAGACGGTCTGTCCGTCCACATGTCAGAGGGAGGAATATATGGATCGCAAAAATGAAAAAGGAGCAGAAAAAAGGATAACATCTACTCTGACATGTGGGAAATCATTGTTTAAAACTCGTTTTGTTATTATGTACTAACTTTAAAAGTAAAGAAAATAAGCACTAAGTAGTTTTATAAATTAAACTTGTTTGAAATTTGCAATTTAGGGTGATGGCACCAATGATGGACACTTTTAACTGACAGGCACCAGTAATGGACTTCACTATTAATTAAAAGTTCATACGGTCCTAAATTGATTGTTGCAAAACAAATGAATAACCCTTAACTTCTGTAAAAATTAAAATCAAGTGTCCATTATTGGCTTGTCCATTACTGGTTCCATCACCCTATGTTTATTTTGTTGATATACTCGTACCATAAGCTACAGCAGGATACTTATAGGTTCTGTAATGATACGACAAAAACTTGAAAAGGACGATTCATAACATAAATACCCCTACATCAGCTTATGATCTCCGATTTCAATCATTTTCTATTGGTACGGAGGTTTGTTGGTACTTTTCATGATACCTACTTTTTCGTTTATTTAGAAGAAGTTTAATAAAATGGTTGAATATGTGAGAATACGAAACTCTAAGACCGCACTCTTAGGGTTCCGTATTATTAGCCTGAGTCTGACTCTCACTTGACAGATTATTTTTTATTAATGAAGCATATCTACATGAACTAAGGCGTTAATAAGCATTATCAAACTCGGAGTCAAGACAATGACCACGTCAATCATAATTTTGGCCACCTCACGAAGCACGTCACCGTTCTATTTCAGCGGGCGTCGTCACTGGGGTCAAAGAAATGTGGTTCGGGATGAGAGCTTTCGTACGTGCCGCCGTGGAAACCGAGGGCACATTAACGCGCATGCGCTGATTTTATAGCCCTGATCATAAAAGGCTTTTGTGAAGAGTATAGCTAATGCATGGCCCTATTTTAGGATGATTCTAGTGTGGTCTAGCGTAGACGAGCGCGACTTGCATTCACTGTTAGCGTGTTGGCAGTCAAAATAACTTTTCATACACCAGCGCTACTCGTATACATATCAGCGCACAATCCTACACAAATTAACCCAGTCCCAAACTAAGCTACAGCATGTACTATGCGTACTATAGACAACGATAAACGTAATTATTGGTTACCTGTCAAAGGGTCGAATTTCAGTAACCAACTCTTTCGTTTGTCCGAATCTCATAAGTTAGAAAATATTTTTTTTCTGAAACCATTTAACTTTTCTACATTATTATAAAACTAACCTTACCTAGCCTACAGTTTCTGAAAAAATAATGTGTTTAGAAAATAATAATTCTGTAACTTATGAAAAACAGTTGAGAAACAAAACTTCAGGCTTGCGATTGGATACCATAATCATAACAGAAATAAAATACCTTTAATCTGAAACAGATGCGCCCTAAACAATATTCTCGATTTGTTTGAATATTAGATGCGTTCCGTGACTTCTTAGGCTATTCTGCTTATCACATCTTCAGTACTCCGTTAACCGTATTGAATAGTCCATCGATATAATATTTCAAACAACACCTTTCTTAATGTAGTAGTTTACGTTGCAAACTAACTACAAACATGTAGGTATTACGAGTAAGACAGATAATCATCGAGAGCAGGGTAGGGATAAATCGTACCTGAATTGCCTTAAGAGCTTAAAACGATGTCTAACAAAGGGTAACATAGGTACTCATCAGAAGTCTTTACGCTCACTCGGACAAATTTGAACTGAAAGAATTTAGTCGCAGATTAATCTTGCTATATAGCATACACACTATTTATCAATGACAAAATTGAATACCCATTCTAGATAGACAAACCAGCTCAAGAATGGGTAGATTAAAACCGCCACTAGAAACGTCCTTGAAACAGTTCTTTTGTCCCTCACTCACTACTGAGTCTACCCCATGCAGTCACTGGACGGTACGAGTATGCCGTTACGGACCATGCACAGTAACTATGATTTATTACCGACCTATCTTAATTTAAAATTACATTGCCAGTATTGCCTTTTATAACTAACAATTCATTTACTACGGTCAAATACAAGAAATCTGACTGCAATAGGGTTGAAGTTGAAATACGAAACTACGTAATTGCACAAAACTGCATGCCCGACAGATTCATGAGATGTTTGGCGCAAAAGTCAGCCATAAATATTAGAAGTTACGCATTTAAATATACAGCTTTAGTAGAACTGCGAAATAAAAAAGGATTACTTATAATAGTCAAGATTTTAATAATTGTTTTTACAGGACTTTTCTTTTTATCGAACTTTTATGTGAACTGCTTTCTAATTATGAGCTATGACATAGTCACCGGGTCTCTAAACGCATTTACTCGTAGTACGAAGTTCTAAGGCAATAAGTTAGCTAAAAGAGGTGAAAGCTCAAATTGTAAGAGTTACCACCATAACACATGATTCAAAACGCTAGCTGATTAGGTAAAAGCCGTAACAAAGAGTCAGCTGCTGACAGGCCCACGCCGGAGTCTGTAATCATCCGTCCGCAATGGCAGTTGGCAATCCCGCTTGATCACACTACATTAGCACTTGTGTGTTGATTTTTTGTTCCTCAGTGTAAACAGAACACATAGAATTAATTGCGCCGAGACTCGGTTCCAGTAGGTAAAGATTCTAGAGCGTAATTCACACGTTGGCGGCAGTTCGAAAATATCTCTCACAACACACGTTTACTAAAGTTTCCTAGATAATAAATGGTGCTGACGACGGAAGTATTGCCTTTGACGTAAGACCTCGGCCGTGTGGAATAATACGCGAAAAATCACTAGAGACATCAATTTATAAAAATGTTCCGTTTCCGCAAAATGCGGTCCTTGGACGCGGCCATCGTGAGTCAAAATAACTGTGAGCCAACGATCTGGCGTGACACCGGCGCCCGAGCGTTGTCAGGTTATTGGCGACCACCACGTTTCATTACTATTTGCCGGTTTATTTTTTATGACACCTGCTTGTTACTACTTTATTTACGTTAAGGTGACTCTCTTATTTTACTTTTATCTTACTTCTGTATAACATAGAGAATGGGCTCTATTCTACTCGATAAAACCATATTACATTTGACGTGTTATCGTATTGTCAACGTCATGATAGCTCTTATTTACTTGATAGTAATGACGGCCGTGTTGAAAACAATAAAATAACATGCCAAAAGTAAATGGTTTTACCGAGTAAAACAGACCCCTAAATCAATATCCACCGCTACGACAAAACAAACCGTACCCAGTTTTGTTTTTAGCAATTGGGCAAAACGTGCACCGAGATTAATGTGATTGCATCGTTTTAATAGCACTTCTTAAATAAACCATTACGATGTAAGTACTGTTTCATAAATCATACATATTATGTTTCATGTTTCATAAATGGATAGGCAAAAAATAAAATCGATGCAATTGAAAAAAACTTCCGATGTGTTAAAATCCTTAATGAATATTTTGTAAATACAATTTAAACCAGATACTACAAAAACCTACCTACTCGTATAAAATTATTAAAGTATGAATATGTGGAAAGCAACCCAAATACTTGCCTCTAAATCACAGTCTAAGCCATTTAAGCTTGATGAATGCACTTCAGCACGCAAAGATAGTCTGTTAGGTCTACGAGAAAGACTGTTAACACCCATATGTTTATTGGATCGACCTAAAGTAAGGCTGCCACTGGGAACTATCTCAGGTTCACGGAATGATAGTTTTTTACGAGGTCTTTCACTTGTGTCTTGTACATGAAGATCTTGGCTGCCGAGTCTGTCTGCTGCGGGTATCGTAAGCCGCGATTGAACACACACATCTTCCGAAGAATCAAATTGTCTCAAATGTAAAGCAACACCTTTCGTATCACCTATAGATTGAAGTTCTTCCAAATCATGTTCGATTCGCTTCGAAGCTCCCACTGACTTGGGCCTCGGTCTTGCAACCGCATATTCTCTAGAGATGCTTTCGTCGATACGACTCCGCCGTCTGTTAGATCGTAGTTCTCTGAATTCAGGTTCTGATCGGCTGCTTTTGAGTCTCTCCTGATTTTTCTTGTCCTTTGAATCGTGTTTAAGTGAGGATGGCTGATCATGTTTAGGTTTTAAAGCGCCACTCAGTGAAAACAAGGTGCTTCTTGCTTTTAATAGTACTTCAGTGGGTAAGTTTTTAAGCAGGTGTTCGTTTCGCCTGTGTTTGTGGTCCGGGCGAGCCGCCATCTCAGCGTGAGTCGGTCCAGGTGCATGCGCCGCGTCCTAACGAAAACTCCGCGAGGTTCCGATGAGTAAGCGACGCGGGCTGTCGGCCGGCTTTCGCGGATCTACTGAAGTGGCGGCAACGTGGTTGCGCCCGCGTCGGTAGTCGCACCACAAATAAACATGTTCTCGTAATACAGCGTTATACTTCTGTCATTGTTATTGATATAGTGATAGTGCGTCGGCTCAGGTAAATGACGCCTGCTCTGCTCATGTGTACTTTTTATATTTTTTCTCGTAAATACACCGCTTAGTTTAAAATCATTGCCATCTATGTATAGTCAACTGTAAAAATATGGGAGAACGCAGCATCCCAAAAATGGGTGCTCTTCAATCAGTCTAAAAACATTTGGCTTAATTTAACAACGAAAAGCATAAATAACGTTTAGCATAACAAATTTTATAATTTTGTCTAACCTACGATCAAATAATATTACACTCATTTATCATGACGATTATTTTCTTATTATGCATTTTAAGTCAAATTATTTTTATTTAATAGTAATCAAAGACGTTAGAAATGTCTACTTTTTAACCTATGAGCATTATAATTTCAGATATTATGCATTTCGCTGTTATGCATAATAATTATTATATCGTTGGTTTATGATACATAGACACGGAAATTATGTAGGTAATTTGTGTAATGTAAAATGTAAATAAGTACATTCGTTTTTATGCAATTCATTGGACGGACACCCCTCAAAAAGATGTCCCAATGCACCTTATACTAGTGTAATACGAACTTCGTAACATATTTATGAGAGGATTCTGTTGATACATATTTTTGCACTTGACTGTACAGAATACTTATGTACGTATATTAAGTCCTCAATATCTAACAATTTACCAAACGAGTAAACTTCGCGACTTGAACATAATGTTCAAAGCAAAACTCTTTGCAATTAAGTAATGCTATTAAAACAATTTTGAACAAGTTGCCACAAAGAGCAGTTTGATTTTGATCTTGCTAAAACAAAGAATAGCGACTTCAATCAAAAAGTAAACTTCATCAATTATAATGTTAACCCCGAAAACAATGAAATCTTATGGCGTCTAAAATATGATATTATTATAATGAAGTCGGAAGGTCGGGACAAGATCAGAGTTGTAATGTAACTGGAAGTAGCAATCAACGAAGAAGAATCGTTACATACATAGTTTGAGTAAAGTTCGGTATTATTATAAGCAGAGCTTCCCGTATACTGCGGCTGTAGTGTTACTTACCTAATGAGGCTCGAACGTAATCAAACGGAACTTCTCCTATTTATTCTGCCGTCTGCGTCAAAGTTAGTTCTCACTTCTCACACGTGCCTCCTTATACGTAACTATTCACTCGCTGAGTGGATAAAGTATCTCGCCAACAGTAATTTAGCTTTAATAAACAACAGTAACAATTAATTGCGTTATTTAAGCTGACGCAAAGATTCCGAAAAGTGTTCTCACATGAATATTTACGGCGTTCAGGAATGGTTGATCGAGGCCTGTAATTGATTATAAAAGTCGAGTCGGTAGGGGAATCAGTGATTTATTATTGTCTATAAACAATGGCGTCAGCTACCAGGGAAACTCGTCGTGAACTCGCCTCAATACTTAAGCTTCGACTCATCGTTATTTCGTTTCATCTAGAAGTATAGGGCGATTATGTGGCGGTGATTGAGCGAGTTCGGAGGAGTTTAAGATTGATTGTAGAGTGCGCAGCGGTAATTCCAGGCATCAGTTTGACAAGCGTACACACAGTAGTATTTACAGTTTGATTTAAGACATCGATTAATACACCAGCTACGGCGTACTGACGACGGACGACCATTAAACACTTTGAAACAGTGCCTCTCTATTACTAGCGCTTTGTAGGTAATAGGCGACCAAGTTAAATAGTTAAAGTGCTACATTTGAAGAAGAAGGCTTAATATTAATTGCAATTCTGTACTTTGTCCTGTATAATGTGGCATATCTAACTATGGGACAATAAACAACAAGTTACATTACAGTACAATATTAGAAGGGCCTTGACCTGATAATGCAGCCAGAATGGTCAAACCTCGATTCTGACAAAGTGGCAAATAGAGGTATGTCATGTACGATTGTAATATACCTACTATATGTACATATTTATTTATATTTTTAATATACTAATAACCAGTGATCGGAATAGGCAGAGCTAATTTACCTAAAGTTCGCAAAAGGACATAATATAGAGTGGTTACAAACGGGTAAACTTTAATTATTTTTATGGAATTCCGGTTTTAAATTATTTATGTTATATCTAGCGAAAGTGTGGAAGGAATTTGGAATTCATTTCATAAACAAATTAATATTTTTACCAGTTGTAACTAGTCTGTATTATCTCCTTTTGCGAACTTTAGGTTTATTAGCTCTGCTATTATAGTATTGTCGACGTTTTGATAGCCCTATTTCGTAAGATTATGTCCCAGCTAACATTTAAACGCCATCTAAAAGCTCAGCTCACGGACAAGCAGTAAGTTTAGAGTTCCTCAAATTCAATGGTATTTTCGATATACCTTAATGTTACATTATTATTAGTTAAATTTTTGCACAAAATGATAAAGCGTTTTTTTTTTTTATTCAATTGTTTTCTTATTCTCATTCATAGTATTTTGGTCTTGATTGTTATTTCTTCATATTCGTAAAAAGGAATGGTGTTAACTAGTTATAAATAATAGATAAAACTCGCCAGCTAAGGCTACATTGTATCGCTAGCGTGAGACAACAGGAGCGGACAGAGAACCAACGCTGCTCCCCCGCGTCACACTCGGAATCGCAGCATTTTCTTAGTCGGCTCCTCTTACCGCATGCCGTACCATTTATGCCTTTTTTTTAATTATTTGTATTATTGTCGTAAATGTGGCAATAAATCATTTTTCTATAATCTTTTTTCTTTTTTTTCTTTCTTCTTTACTGGACAGTTATGGGGGTCGACTCAAAGATAATACCATAACAGGTCAAATACGATTTGGTTTTTTCCGCCTAGAAAAGAGGCGCTGTTGACTATCTTTACCTTATATTTCAAATTTGGTGTTTTGGGAATCTAGCAAAGAGCGATAATGAAATACGATAACATGTCAAAAGCAATAAGGCTTTAGCGAGTTAAACAGAGCCCCAGGTATGGAAATGAGCGGAATCGCTATCTGTTAATAAAAAGTCCGTCATTTAAAATAAATGAAAGATTTCCAAGAAATATAAAGAACTTTTAACTTTTGTACAAATGCAAATTGTTTGATCATTATATTATTAAGTATAAGTATATTATTTTTTAAATAATAAAGCAGATCAATATAGAAAGATTCCTTTGCGGTCCCACGTCATATGTTATTCAATACTGGCCTTGCTTTGATCTGAACTTTATTATCTCTTGCATGTGACAACATCTGATCGTAAATAAATAGAAATAGTGACGTCGGCACGATGCGAATTGAACTTGTTTTTTTTTATAAAATTAGTTTTATTATATGCTTGTAGGTACATTCGAGTCACTGGCTAGTAACTGTCAGCGTTTGGATTGAGTTGTTAAGAACGTTAGCCATTTATATAGTCAGTAACGTTAATGGGTATAAACCAAAATAAATGTCCAGTTAAAGAAGAGTTTAGTCACCATAACGAAACTGTCGCTTAACGTCCAACACATACATTTTTGTAACGAAATTTTAAGTTAGACATCATTTAAGTGACGTTTAAATAGCGTCTTTATGTACATTTATTCTGGTTATCGGTCGATGCCATGCCATATCACGAGCATTTTCAAGTTACACCCCAAACTCGTGTTTATTTCTATACAGGATTTGTAAAATAAAACCGACACAAGCTGAAGTAAACGAGAATTGAATTGGATTTATCCGCGCTTTAGTTACGCGACAGCAGTTGAACAAAAGCGAGATCCGACGCGATTTAGAGCAACCAGAGAGATGGCTGTAAATTTGAGAAATCCGAGATGATATCTCGTTTAGTTATTAACATCCTCTTGCAGGTTAAATGTTTCCTAAATTAATATTTTTAAACATTGCAACAACCACGAATTATCAACGATTTGTCATAAATAAAATACTTGTTTGGAATATTTATCTCATTGATTTTCTTAAAAAAATGTGTTTTTTTTTAATTATTATTCCATTTTAAATACCTGCTTTGGTCATAGGAACACACACAATATGCTAATGATACATTTTAATAACTACCTTTCTATATATTTAAAAGGCAAACTACGGTACTTAGAAACTTGAAATTTAGTACTGAGGTTCCTTTCATGACGACGTAAGTGAGCTCTATAAGAAAGGATTTAGCGGGAAAGTAATTCTACGCGTACGAAGTCGCGGGCTTCCTCATGATGCTTATGAAATGCTACTGTTGTATTTTGTTCAATATTGAGATTTACTCCGTCAATTTGTGCTAAGTGTCTTGAGTGACGGCACACAGAAGTGGAGAGCGATTAGATTGAGCTCTTGCTGGTATTTTCGGTGACATGCTTACTTGGTAACAAGGCGGAGAAGCGTGACGGTGCACACGGCAGACGGTTCTCCACGCTAGATTTTTTACGTTAAATATAGCCTTTGTAACAAGCTTTCCGTTTAGGGTACAAAAATTAAGTTTAAATCCATCCAACCAACTGAACAAAGACGAGCAAATGAACACAATTTTGTCTTTACAATGTTCCTCGTAGTTGGGATTTGCGTTAATGAATGTTAACAGACTGCCAAATTACCCTTGCAAATCAAAATGTTTTAATACTATACTTGCATGTTTGTATATAACCGAATAAATAATAATTTAAAATATAGTGAATGTCGTCGAGCGGCAAAATAAATTTCTTAATTTTTATATTTTCTTAGACACTACATTCCATTGTTATATTTACGTCGATATGTTCGTTAATTCCTTTTGTCTATAGTCCCTTTCCAGTAATATTACTGTTATTAGTATTCAAAATATGCTCGTGTCATGCTAATACTCCAAATGCACCCAAGAACCTTAACTCATTCACGGAATTAAAGTAGGTAATAATTAATAAGTAATAAAATTCAATTAGGGCTGCAGCGTGAAAGCGCCTCGGGAGAAGGGAGCGCGGCGGATTGAGACTTAAGGCACGAATTTGGACTATTATTAAATGTATTACAACATAAAGGGAGTGAGAATTAGAAATTTCGAGCGTACTTGAGCGTAATTAACATAAACATCCTTTACCTAATAACACTTACACAGCATTAGGTTTAAGTGAGTGTGAACCGTTATTTTCATTAAAATGTTCAATAAAGGGTTTCCGTTAATAAAAAACCCGGCTCTTAGGTTTACATCTACAGATGCCAAAAATAACTACAACTATCAGTAAGTGGTAAGTGCAAGCATTGTGTACACACCTTATTTAATAGTGGACTCTTTCTAACCACGCCTGCAGGCTTCAGGGCAAAATATCCGAGAAAAAGGGTTATAAGCAGGGGTCGTACTTTTGATGCCGATGGCGTCAAAATGACGAAATTTTACACACAGGGTGCCCTGCTTTCATTTGCCAGGTGTTTAGATATGTAGGTATTAACTGATACAAATAAAAAAGTGAAAAATAAGAGGCGGTAAAATGATTGTAGTTAAATACAGCTTAATCGCAATCAAAATACGGATCACGGCAGCATGATAATTTTTTTTCACTACTCATTACTAAAAATGGCATATAGAGACAATTCTCTTTTATGAATATTAATGCCATAATTGTATTAATGACTATTTAATCATATTTTTTTTTTTTATAAAATAAACAGTTTTTTTTTAATGATAATGTTACTCGATGATTTTTGCCATTGTCCTTCTCAATCAAATAGTTTCATTTACGTTTCAGTTATAAAGTAGGTATTTATTTTTCTACGCGTAGATTACTTAAATCATTTTTACATGATTAAATGATTGACGACTAATGATTAATAATTACAATAAAACCATTTGGAATCATACTCTATGTAGCATGACGTCATTTTTGCGTCAACGGCATGAAAAGTACGGGCCCTGGTTATAAGCGTTCGTTTAGTTTCTCAAAAACTATCGGTCGTTTAAAGAACCTACCAAGTGGGAGTTGGACTATCGCTCCGAGGGTTTCGTACCGCCACACGTATTAGATTCCGATTTGAATTCGATTTCGAATCAAATCAGCGCGAGTCCACTCACACTTGGCCATTTTTAGTATTTAGTGGTTTTTCTTCTGGGTTTGTACTATAATCATACCGAAGGGTCTTGGGTAAATGTGTTGTCATTTTAAGGTGAGCGGCCATTTGTAAAAGTGTTAAATTATGATTAAATCTATTCAAAATAAACATATTTTTTGTTAGATAATGTAACTAAAAATCTTAAGTGCATTGAAGCCGAGATATTTAAATATTTATACATGGGCGTAGGTACCTTTAGTATCAAAAACATAATACCTTAATCTTTAATATCTCGGCTCCGATATTATTTAATGCCTCTCAGTATATAATCGCAATATTATTTTATATTTATGTGTATTAAGAGGTTCTCTAAACCATGACAAAATCATCTGTAGCTGCTGCAAAAAAAGACTATAATGTTCATTCAAACTTACCCTTCAACACTTGTATGTTTTACCGTTTTTACGATATAACAAAATAAAGGTTCTTGTATGGGTCCTCCCTTTAATATTTCACACTCTTTAATAATTAACAAAAAGCAAGCTTTCAAAACCCGACTGTTGCTAACCAACTTTAAATCGTTATAAATCCTAAATGATCATTCAAAATGAAAAATGATGAAAGAAACCTAAATATGATTTTTAAATCCCTATTCAATGATACTTGTCATACTTGGTCGTGTTTTTTTATTTTATTTGCGCAATATGGCGTCTGGTTGCCGCCATATTGAATTTTGATTACTGTCATATCTTCAGTGACACTCACCAGATTAAGACAAATCGATTGACATAAGAATCATCAAAATCGGACAGCGAGTTTAGTTTTTATAGTGACACAAAGAAACAAAATTACATATAGGGATAGGCTGTGAAACACATTACCCTCCTCCTTCGGCAGTCGGGTAAAAAAATGTGACGTAATCCGCTGTAGCAACACACATACTGAAAAAAAAAACCGCTATCTATTACGGTTCAAAAGATACAGCTCCTAAAGTTAAGACGGACGGACGGACGGACGGACAGCGAAGGCATATCAACAGGGTCCCTTTGGGTTCCCTTCGGGTACGGAAGCCTAAAGACATACATCTTAAACTACGCGGTATAAAACACTATTTATTAATGTATGAAAATAAAGCTCTTCCATATTTAATCTAAGTAACCTTTAAAAATGGAGCCTCCATTAAGACTCTTAATAAACATTTTCATTTGCAAAAAGGTTACCTAATTTGTAACTTCTTGAACTTCGAATTTAGAATATAATCAATTTTATTGATGGCATTTTACATTCGTAGTAGCTAAAATATTGACACAAGCACAGCTAAGTTTGAGCAAATACGTCTTGAAACATGGGTGCATAGCGCCAACTGCGGAAGCCTCAGCGTAAGCCCTTGTACAAATTATTATACGTACTATCACTTATCAGCCCAATTGAACACTGACCCAACGTAGAACGGTGTTACAGTGGCATTATAAAACCATTTGTTTGACACTTCTTGACTTACGACTTGAATCATAACGTCAGATAGACGGACGGACAGACTGTCTGTCAATACCCTTTTTCACAGTAACGGGTAAAACTATTTGTCTGATATTTGTAATATTTGGTGGTCCAAACAAGGCCAACGTGAAATTATTTATTTTAGCAGCGAGTAGAACTTTCTCATTATAACAGATAGTTGCATCCCTCTCGGCCTGTCAAAACTTTCCACACGTGCAAATATTAGAAATACTTGCAGTTGCGCGTGACACCGTCCGCGTCGAAGTCGTTTATCGCTCTTCCCTCGTACCCTATGTCTGGTCCAATCTATCTCCATAAAAGCATTTCGCTATAAAAGCGTATCAAACAGACAAAGTTACTTTCACATTGATAATATTAGTAAGGAATACTTTTGCTGATGACGTGTCTTTCACTGCATCAAATACAAACTTGTTTATAATGATATTATTTGTATATGTTATATAACCAAAACAACCTAACGGGGCTGACACGATCAGATTACCAATAATCAAAGACCTGAAAATATTGTAGAATGTAAATAAATAAACTATGGAAATTCTTTATATGAACTTTCCGGAAAAACCATGAAACAGCAATTATTAGTAGTCCTCGGCTGTCCATCGCTGTCACAGTACACTGGCATGACAAATATACTACTGATGCAAGGAGTACTCGTAGTAAAATTAATACTCTGGTTTTACAGTTTCATATTGATTCGGTTTAACCATGGTTTAACACTCGGCCCGATTTTATAAAGGCCCGTTAGTAAATATGCCAGATCAAATTTTAGTAACTTCATACAACTTTTGACATTCCTGGCCGAAATTTGATCTAACGGATCTTTATAAAACCCAGCCTAATATAGTTTCATATTCTGAAAGTGAATTCTTAACATAAAATAATGTCTAAATAATTATTGCGCCAACTTGTATTCCTTAGGTACTAAGTTGTTTTTGGATGATTAATTAATCTGAGCCTGTATAATTCGAATTTGTCTAATTATTTACGCGTCCGATTCTGCCCAAGTAAAATGGGGAAAACTTGATGAAGCATAATAGAGATATTATATTACCATACCATAGCGTTACAATATGCATGTAATGTAAAATAAACATGGTGGTTTGGCGATTACAATATGATTTTAACATGGCTGTTGTTAGGAACCGCCATAGGTAATGTTGTATTTGGTTCGTGGAGTCGGCGGAGTGCAAACTTGCACTTTGCTTTTGGGTAAAACACAGATAAATAATGTATTTCGAAAGAAATAAGTAGTGTTTTCAGCTCTTTACCAGGTTATTTCTGTTAAATTTTCATAAATATCTCAGTTCTGACCAATTCCGTCTTCGTATTCAGCCAGTGTGTCATAGTATTGCTTTTAACTCGGCCGCCATTAATGTCAAGTAAATAAGAGCTATCAAAATGTTGACAATACGATAACAGGTCAAAGACAATATGGTTTTTACCGCCTAGAATAGAGGCTCTGATTATTATAGGTACGACATTGTTACATTTCTTACGAACATTAATATTTGAAAGACGTAAACCGAGTAGTGAGTCGATATGCGATGCGGTACAAAGAGGCCCCTGCAACAGTGCCTAGGGTGCACGCTGGCACGCGTATGGGACGCTTAATCATAATTAATACAAAGATTTTTCTACAGTCTATCGGTAGACAACGCGGTTTGCCTAGTTGGTACCCCTCCCCCCCTTACGAAGCTACTGATCCTAGCCTAGGACTCCTAGGTTGTTTCTGTCTTGAGACTTTTCTTGGTATAAGGTTTTACTTTCTGTGCGTATGTTAGTCGTTCTCTAGTACAAGCCTAGAACTGAGTTTGGGACTAAGTACATTTGTGTATTTTTTTACTTTGCTGGTCGCTACATTGAAACCGTGATACTCCCTACCGGTAAAAGGTCACGTAATCCACCGACACGTGCTACTTCGCATCGACATTGTTTCCGCAAAGCAGTTCGTCTGGTAATGTCTTCGTGCGAGTCACTTTACCCTTTTACTGCGTCCATTCAGTTCCTAAGTATAAAGGGGTTTGTTGAAAAAGCGGTGATTTCCACATATTGTTTGCGATACGACGGCTGCGGTTTATCGCTTGCCCCGCGTTTTATGACACTCTGCGATCTTCATAAACAGCATAAGTGAGGCGCGTGGCCCCTACTCTACGAAGGATTAACAACAATTTTCTGTTTCTGTTTTACCAAAGCTAAATCTTCGATTTGTAGAGAAATGGTTGCGTTGTAAAAATTGCGGTTGTCCTGAAAAGGGGTAATCGCATGCATTCGACACGAATAATAATAATATGGTTGGTGGGTAGGTACCTAAAGTTAGGTTACTAAATGAAGTGGTGCCAGTGTCTGATTAGATGTTGACATAAGATCCGCATGATTTAAAAATAAGGCAGATTTAAAAGTATGACATCCTACCATTGGTGTATATCAGTGAGAAATATAAGAGTGGGAATACGTTATTGAATGAACATGAATCAAGTTTAGGTAAATACTACCCATTTCAAACTCTGCACCCTACATTCATCCTCCGCAGCGTGGGCTTAGTAAATAATTTTTTTTTTCTATTATTAACGACATGGAGAAGGAAAAGAGCACATGAACTCTGAAACTGAACACTTACGACGACAATCTCAATACTGTAAATGCGTTGTTGACACTGAGAACAGCACTGAGAGCGAGAGAAAAATACATTGACAATACAAGAAAGCAAGGAATATTTTTTTTACCCACGTTTTTAGCTGTTAGTAGAAGGAAAATAAAGTTTAAAATTAGGAATTCCTGCAAAAACTACGATAAGCCATCCGAGCTTTTGTTAATTTATCAATATGAATCCATGGACTCACCTTTCTGTTGCTCTTAAAGACGTTGCACTTGAACAGGTTGGTGGCGCCATCCCTTGCAATGTAGGAGAAGATCTTCAAATCGGAGCTGTCGTGGGACACGTAGAAGATGCGATATATGGGGTGGTGCATGATGTCGATGTTTTCGATACTTGAGTCGCTGCGGTTGCTGGCACGGCTGAAGAATTTCCCCTTATGTGGAAAAGTAGCAGAATTACATGGAGAAGACGAGCTACAAATTTATAGGTTTAAACGCGGACAAATGCATGCATGATTTGAGAGATTATTTTCACAAAGGCATTTTTTCATAGTAGTGAGTTTTCACATCGGGTTCTGTCACGATCCAAAATTTAATTATTCGTCTTTCTTCATGTGGCGTTTTTTCATATAGCATTATTTAATGTTCAGGTTTATTTTAATCGCTGAAATTACCTGTAGATTATTTTGTTAGTCACATTTTTCCCCATTCCAAAAATCTAATTTGATAGAGTAGACGGAGCTCCGCTTGGCGGAGCTCCTGTTGCTGGATCCTACCTACCGTAACCTACTTACGTATTACGATGTAATTACTATTGTGAAAATTGGTGATGGGAAAAATTGGGAAAGGAAAAAATGCGAATAGTAAAAATCACAAACATAAATTATTAAAATTAACTATTATGAAGGAAAGCGATGTGAAAATTCGCTACTATGAAAAAATATTTTTGTGAAAATAGTCTAACAAACCCGTTTTATTTAGCTACAGGTAAACTAACAATTTGTCGTCGGTCGTCATTGGTCGAGGTTGTGTCAAATGGAAACTCTGTAAATTGTAATTTGTAGCTTTATAAAACAGGCTACGGGTATCGCTGGTACTTGGTAAGATATAACGACTTGAAATGGGACCCTTCAATTTATCGTACAGACGCGGCACAACAAGTTATTCTAGCCATATTTATGGAGCTTACTAGTATGAACTGAACAAGGTACCTGAGTAAATAATTGTTCAAATTATTATCCTGGATTTTTTCGTTCGAAGTTAAGTATTGCATACCTGCAAACTTTCATAATGATACCTAAGCTGCTACCTTTATATATTCCAAAAGGAAAGTTCAAGTATAGTTCGCCGATATTCAGGTAAAATGGAAGTTGATAGGGAAAGTTTCCAGGTAAAATGCCGCATTTGCTCGGTAAAGAGCAGTTCTATTAGTTTAAGGTCTAAACTTTTATCTAATAACAGTAATAACTATATACTGGTTATCGTTCGATTTATATCGACTGTTCTTTGCATTAGAGGTGAAAACTGCGAACTGCATCCATTGTTGCTAAAGTTACTCGTACTTACTGTTGGTGTGTAGTATTGTTTTTCACAGGATGTTGGCGACGGGTACAAATTGATAAAATGTCGTTGATTGATTTTTCGGCTCGTTAGACCACTACTGACAAAGTGAGCGAGAGAGAGAAAGATTAATAAGCTTTAGGTATCACGTAATATGCTGAAAAATACATAGTAGCTAACTGAATGAATGAATTGTTACATACTAATTATTGCGATCGTTTTAAATAAGACGAATTTAACCAAACGGCTCTTTTGCCTGCTACCTGCTTGATTATGCTGATTTTTAAAATAGGAATATTTCATTTTACACCTAACCTACGCTTCACAAGTGTATAGGTAGGTATGTAAATGTGTATTTATTACTCCTAATTTTCAAGTGGTCTTCCAAAAAAAGACTACTTAAAATATTGTATAATGTTCTATCACAGAATCACAGAAGTTGCAAATATATTATGCATAACCTTAACTTACGTAATGTTTCTCACTATTAATAATTTTCACTTTTAATACTTGCGAACCCATTAAGCAAAACTTATGGAATGTAAGATACTACAAAGAAAAATCACTCCTGGCTATACATACCTACAGCCTACGGAGTGTTCTTATTACCATTTCCAAGCAAATTTTAATATCATTTTTAAAGTGGTCTTATCAGACTATAGGTATAACTAATAACAGAACCCAATTACCTACGACTTACAATAAAGAACACCACGGTCAGTAATTCGCACCTCGTACCTAGTGGATGCCTTAATTACACGTAACAAGATACAGTTGGGACACAGTTCTTCCGCCGAGTGCTCGGTAGGTGACTAGGTGTAAACTAGAGATGGGCCGACTACTGACTTTGCTGACTGGCCAGTCGGCCGACTAATCGGTTTTCAATTTGCCGATGAATCGGCCGTCTAGTCGGCAATGCCGATCGTAGGATTTTGCTAAGTTCGAGTGAACTCGTAAACGTTCGTTTCGCTTCGGCCTTCGCGCTTTGTTACCTACCCCTACCATGTTTTGACCTGTTTTGTTTACGTTTTTTCTGCACGAAAAAAAAACAATTAGAACCTTAATTATAGTATTAAAACGAAACTCCCTAGTGCTTTTTATAACTATGTCGAAAAGAGATCACGTGTGTGGACATTTTTTTACGCTATATCCTATAGGCAATAAAGTGCCGAATATTCGGCATTTTTTGCCGACTAGTCGCCGAGTAATCACCGACTAGAAATGATGCCGAATAGTCGGCTTTCCCGACTAATCGTCGACTAGTCGGCCCATCTCTAGTGTAAACACATTACTCGCTCGTTCAAGCGCTCGGTCTAGTAATAGGGCGAGACAGCCACTAGGGCCCCGTTCCACTTACTAACCTAAATGCCTAACTACCCTCGCACTCTCCTGCACTGAATCGCTAGCGCACTCGGTTGATTAAAACATTCGTGTTTCGTTTATTACTTAACGGATTTCTTTCAGCTGGTAGGTGATTGACTCTTTAACAACTCGATCTAGAACTCCACTAAATATTAACCGGCGAGCTGAAATTAGGTAATCCTATTAAGCGTAAAAACCACATTTAAAGTGGTTTTCCACCAGCGAGGCGAGGCGAGACGAGGCGGCGCGAGAATTTTAATTTGTATTAAAACAACCATTTCTACCGAAGATGCGCGAGGAGAGAATTGAAATATAACTAAAGGAAAGGTGTTTGTCTACCGGCAAGGATTGTTTTCTTTTTAATATATATATATAAATTCTTTAAGAGCGTGCATTTTCAGCTTACCCGCTTTATCCGTCGAGTGAGCGAGCTCAATTGTGCCCGTTCAAACTAAGTTAATTAATTACGAGTAACCGCCCATTCTTACACCAATTCGGTGAACGACAAGGAGCAAGTAATTTTTTACGGTTCAATTAATATTGGTTGATCGCGCTTTGTTCTTGCCGTTCTTGGTTAACTGGAGTTATTGGGCCAAAATTGCCAAGGTATATTATATCCTGGGGGTATAGCAGTGTACCCCAGTGAGAAGATAAAACGCTGGCGAGGCGCAAGAAATAGCTCTCAATTAGCCCCTCGCCTGGAGCGTAATTACAAGCCATCGCTAGGGGACCCTGATAACAACACCAGCATGATTAAAACCACGGTTCCCGGCCCGTCGCTCTTACACGGTTGACTGCGAATGATTTTTGGTAAACCGCTGACCAACAAACTTCTTTTTCTGTTATGACCGGAATTGTCCTACAAGATGGATTATTAAAAATAATTATTATAAAACCAATATTACCATGATGAGGATAGGTACCTACTTTTAAATTTGACATGTACCTAATGCAAACTTATATTGTATTTTTTTTCATTTCATAAATAATATGTGTATATGTGATTATTCTCCTTACTTTGACTTAGTGATTTTAAGGAATGTGCTTGGTTCTTTAACATTTATCAAGAACTTACCTACGAAGGTGTCAAAGTCTGGGCAAGCTTTACTGACGACGACGTGGTACTAGCCTAGTGGGCTGCCTACGAAGCTAGCGATCCCAGGTTTGATTTCGAAATATTTTTGCAATGAGCGCAAGGAGGTATATTTATTTCACAGCATTGGAACTGCAACCCAGCTGCAAAATGGCAGTTCGAGTGCAGTTAAGGTACGTACGTTTTGATGCAGGTACGTCAACTGCATCAGAACTGCACTCAAACTGCTATTTTGCAGTCCGTCTGTTCCGGCCCTAACAATTTTACAAGTGATTAAATCAGCGAGATGTGAGCCCTGTTGGTAGGTGCGGGTTCGTTCATAATTTATCAGTTTGATATGAATGAATTATAAACTATCCAAAATGAACGCTTGTAAGCAGTATTGTACCGTTCACAGTTTATCGACAGTTTACCATCTCGCGAGATAGATTGTAAACTAATGATGATTAGAATTAGTTACAATCTGCTTTTAATGTCATCTGCGATTAATGTTCTTTAATCTGAGCATTTCTTTTCTGTGTAGGTAATATCTTGATTTAAATGCAACTACTTTTTAGAACCGAACTACCTGTCTAATCAAGATGTTGTTGAAAGTATCGTAGGTACCACTACAGTAGTTAGTTCCTAGCTGCCTGAAGCACGCGCAAGGCAATATTTGTCGCTAAACTTTTATCCACAGCTTTTATCGTATAGCACAGAACATCCGTTCATCTTCTAGTTTGGTTCATCTTGCTCTTAACTCATTTAATATTAAAAATCGAATATCTGTTGGAAAGTCCTATTGACTTATTCGATCCAGTGTTCAGATTCTCATACATCGAATGCTGATTCGAAGTTCAGAGAACATCAAGGTCTCGCTGAACGCTGTCCCTGAGGAATTGTCACTTATATTTACTCGAATGTCGCTAAACGTAAGAATACATACCACTTAAGTCTATGGACTGCTCAAGAGAACTTTAATCATCCTACGGGAATACAAAAGAGGCGAAATTAAACCCCAAACCTCAGATTAATTGCTTGATGAATGGCGTAAGAAATTGGGAAATAAGAGATTTACCTAATGGTTTATTTTATTTTACTACCTTTTTCACTTTTAATTCTTACATATATCATGCATGACCTTTCATTATATTCTCCTTTTGCTAATAAAAACTGCCCTATCTGAATGGTAGTCTTCAAAAAGACACAGTTAGAAAATGGTAAAACAAAATCTACGCACTAAATTTGAGGGTTCTTCTCGTTCCCTAGCTTGACAGAGACTTAGAATTACTGACTAACAAGAATAGTAATTTTCTCTTAGAAATAACCCTAGCATCAAGTTCTTTAAGAACGCGCTAAGGGACGCCCAGTCAGGTGTCGTCCCATAGGTCGGGCGTTAGCAAGGGGGCATTACCAGCTCCAGAGCGGGAGTGGGGCTCTGCCTTAAGCGCAAACCATAATGCTTCCAAGCATTCTGCTAGTTTAGTTAAGTCTACACTCTCGTAATTAGAATTCACAATCATCTCGCTATCTTTTTAAAATAATGGAGAGTTATTCAGGTTTCTTTATTTTTTTTATTTTCCTTCTGTCGATTCAGGATATCCCAATTTGCTTTTGGTTTTCTAGTCTTTTAAAGATTGTTCATCTCAGTTGCACATCATAAAAGGACTTAGGTTACTTACGGATACTAATATAGGATCTTTAGACCCTAGATAGATCACTTGGCCATATTTCAATTCCGTGTTTACTACGAACTAATTCAATTTAAAAAGTTTTTTTTAAGGAATAGCGCGTCAGGTTAGGGTATGGGCCGGTACAAATGGACTCGCAGTTCGAGGGCAGTTCTGATGCAGTTCACGCAACTGCATTAAAACTGCAAACCAAATGCTCAGTCCGCTTGCAGTTGGCGTGCAGTCACCTAAGTGGACTGCGCAGTTAGTTTGCAGTTTTGATGCATTTACATCATCTGCATCAGAACTGCCTTCAAACTGCCATTTTGCAGCTGAGTTGCAGTTCAAATGCAGTCCGTCTTTACCGGCCCTATGGTGTCGGTATTGGGTTCTATTTTTGTAAGCTGAGATCGGGTATGGTACAATACGTAACCGAGACATATTTAATAATCTGCGGAGGTCGATACAGCATTCGGATTAAACCAGTGTTAGGTAAGGCGAGCTTTTCATTTTCCGCAATTATAGCTCACCCGAAAGTGCAACGGCATCGATTTTCCTGGTCTCAAGTGGATTAGTCAACTTTGAAGAGTTTAGCAGGATATCGCGCTTCAGCGGTTAAATAAGGTTAGGGTTGTTTTTATATCAACGAAAATATTTCGGTGCACAAATAGGTAACTTACATTTAAAGTAACAAAACTGCGGCGCTACCTTTTGCATCAATGCGTCTCAGTAGTACAAGAAACTTGTTCCATTTTGAACCAGCGTGTGTCTTTCTTTCGTTCCAGTATAGTATGTACTGATTATATTTCAAAACATATGTTAATGTATAGTTAATAGTATGTATGTAAGTACAATGCCTGGCTTGCTAGGCTGTAAAAGGGCAATATGTTTTACGTATTTACATGTTAAGTCTAAGATAACTTTATTTTTTAAGTTTTAAATGAAAATCGTAGAAATATACGTTCATTATACCTATACTTCGTCTGGTGACGTCAGGTCAGTGGACACGTGGCTTGGCTACCCCATGCAGTGACCTATATTTCCTTGTTAAATGCTAAACCAAGTAGGTATTGGTTCACTCATCTATGCGTCTGCTCGTGTGCGGTTTGAGGCCGAGGCATCATTCTGTTTCACGGTTAAGCAATTCTGAAGCTATTGCTGTCTGGGTTTTCCCCGAAATTTGCTACAGGTTCGATCGGATTCAACGTTGTTCAACAGACCAATAAAGTTAAGTCCTATTTCAAGCCTCATAATGTATTATAATATTTATTATCTAATCGATCTTAGTCGGCAGGGAATGAATACACATAAATCTTTTAGAAATTACTATACTAAAATCTATGTCTATCCAATTTAATAATTATGTAAACAAACTAATTTGTTGACATTCTAACTAAACCTTACGCTAACTGGAACATATTTCAAACATATTTATTGGTATTTTCAAGATTTCAACTCGATATCTCATCAGTTTTGTCAATAAAGTTCGTTTGACTAATATATTTTAATTTTATTAGATTGATATATAGAGCGAAAGTGAGTGGAAGGGTCGGAAGGGTTGCTCTCCGCGTACTTTTTCGAATCAAATTTGAGAAATATTGAAGAAGGGCCGAATCTTAAGTACTCGAAACCGACGTGCGTGCATAACTCGTTGTATGAATGTGGAAGAAGCGGAGGAGATTTGTCAGGATCGTAGCAGTAGTAGTGGAAAGAAGTGGTCTCTGCCTACCCCTCTCGGAAACAGGCGTGATTTTATATATTATTATGTACTTATGCATTTGAAAGGTTTGTTAGTAAATAGCGCAGTTACGACTATTATACATAAATGGATTGATACAGGGGTCAATCAACTTTTTTACCCACACATTTCTGTCTGTTGCCCACCGTTCAAATTTTAATAAATAAAATAAAATCTGGGGACTTATTTTAAGTGAAATTATTTTTAACTCCTTTCATAAATCAAATTTTAATGTATTGTTTAAAAATGTATGTAATAAAAATGTGGTAACTCAGTTGACAATTCACTATTTATCACACAAATTCGCGGACAGTGTCTACTGAAGACACGTAATTACCCAATTTTCACACAGTTTAGAAATTAAGATATGGGTAGGTATTTGAAAAAGATAGATTGATAAACTAGTAAAATGACTACATCATTAAAAACGAAAATAAGCAGTGATATTATATTTAAAAACAAACATGTTTGTTGAAATCAGGTAAAATAAAAGTGTGGGTAAAAAAGTTGATTGACCCACAGACCAAAAATACCAAGTCACGAAAAATGAAATGCTAAAGAAACCCCTTACATACTCGTACTATTTGCTTACAAAACGTAGATAATACTTAATAATTCCTATAATCTAACCTCTTAAATGCGCAAAACTCGTGAGCAGTCCTGCTCATATTCGTTGCGTTTTGAATAGTACATTATGGCCTAGGCGCTGAAAGTAGGAAATTGCCTGACAAGGCTTGGCAAGGCCTGCTAAAATCCGCTCTGACGGGACTACTTAAACTCGCCACTGCCCCGCGTTCACTTGTTCGACCACCCGAACGCCGTTTTTAAGAGTCCCCGTTTCCGCCGACGCACATAATGCATTTCTCAAACTGTGCGAGGAAATGATACAAATAGGGTGATACTTTTAGCTTTTTAGCTGACAGATACCAATAATGGACACTTCACGCTTAATTCAAATTTCATACGGTCCTAAATTGTTGTTGCAAAACACATGAATAACCCTTATCTTCTGTGAAATAAGAATCAAGTGTCCCTCATTGGTCCTTGTCCATTACTGGTTCCGTCACCCTACATAATTTTAAGTATTTATAAAAAGCTTTCAAGAATCTTCTTTTGAAAGCTACGAGTATCCCGATAGTTTCACGTTCAATGAACCGCCGCCGCCCAGCACTGCACCCACCATCCATGGTTCTTTCAATTTGATATGCAATATAGAGCATTTTTAAATAAAATATCGCAGCAGGCAGGAATGGGTTTTCATATAAATATGTTTATTTTACTCCGAGGAAGAAATTGAGGCTCTTTCCGTCTTTGCTTTTCTAAACAAAACCCATCCTTTCCGAGCATGTTTGAGAAAAATACATTTACCTCAACAAATCTTCTACAAAATATGATAAAGATCGGATCAACAATAACTCAAGTTATCGTTGGACAGACATAAAAGCCGACTAAGCTGACTTTATTTAAAACCTCACTTTGCTCGGACGAAAAGGAGTCGTCTCAATTTAACTACCAATAAATAACTCTAAACTCCCTTATTCGAAGTTGTTTTGTTCTATTTTATTAAAGATAAATACGATAAAAAAATGAAATGTAGGAATTGGTTAGACAGCTACGTCATAATAACCCCCCAGATCAAAAACAGACCAACCATAATGAAAAAGTCAGTGGTAGTAGTAGTAGTCAGTAGTAGTTTTTAGGGCCTAATAGGTTAACCCCGGGTTAACAGGTCAATTTGAAAAATTACAGTTCTGATATGAATCTGAAATTCTTTAATAATTTAACCTAGGGTTACACTAGGGTTCAATTTACGTGCAAGCGGGCCAGTGGTTAGTGTTTGAAAGATAAAGTTATATTATTTTAAAATTAAAAGAGCCTCGCCTCACTGCTCAATATTACCTACATTGAGGCAACAACATCAATTTAAATAGAAATAGAATTGTATTAAAGAAGTCACGAAATAGTGAATATCTACAGACAGTTGTCCCTTTATTTCTTTACAAAAACTATCTGACAATAGTGCTTCTTACAGAATGTGTTTTTAGTCTTAGGCCGGGTTTATGCTGCTATTGAATCAGTTTAGCACAATTTGCGATATGTTGTGTCCCGCAGAAATTTGAAGCCATTAGGCAGAGTGATTGATGCCGAGGAAAAATCAAGCTCACTTCGTACAGAGATAAAATCTAATCCCATACGCCGCAGGGATATTTTTAATTTGCATCTACTCACAAATGTAAAAAGAAACTTAAAATAGCATAAGTGCCATTTTATAGGGTTTTTAATTATACCCACAGACTGATAATAACCAAAACTTCGTACTATGTCCAAATCATAGGTATTACAGGAATGTATAACATGCATATTACTTAACAGGAACCATTTAATATAACATTAAAGCACCCTGTGTTTTTATTTATGTACTGTCGAAATCATAAGTAGTTGTACATTTTAGTACCGTAGTCGCAATAACGTAGTGAAGTGAGAGTGGTTTGAATTTGATACATCATTAGTTGCGACAAGGTACCTAGGTACTAAAATGTACACCTACGTATGAGTTCGACCGTTCCTACTAGCAACCTCATGGTGTAACGCAGAAACCACAAAAAAGATACCGAAAAAATCAGTCTTGATACCTACTAGTAACTCACCAGTAATAAAACTTGGACTTGAATGAATTCGGTCCTAACATTTAGGTTTATTTTAGCTGAATTAATTCTTTAGCTACCGGATGACAAACTTTAAATTGAAACTTTTTTTGAAAAGTTTGCTTCATTTATTAACACGTTCACTGCGCGCAGCTGCGGGTTGAGGCAAAACCGCCTCAAGCTCGATTTTACGCTGGTGCGGGGCTAAAAGTTCGTGTTATCTCTCTCGTACGGGAGCTGTCACCGTTTACTTACAAGGCGTATGATAAATTCAAATATACATTTATTTATGTTTTTCAAACCCGGACTCGTTGGTACAGAAAAAATAATTGAGGTCTAAACAGACTTCAAACGCACTGGGTATATATTTTTTTTCACTCAGTGCGTCTTGAAGTTTATTTACGTCTGAAGAAAGTTGCCTCAAAGCCGCACTGAGGGGGACGCGGGCGACGCGAAAGTCGACAGCTTGACTTTAATGCGGTCATAGTTATCGATAGTAATAATAAAATAAAAATTATACATACTAATGACGGTGCAAGAAAACCACATAAAAAAAATCGATACATTCTCCTATGGAAACCGTGTCCCCTAGACAATATAAAAATACACAATTACTAGATAACTAAATACTTACATAGAAAAACAGCCATGACCCAGGAACAAGTATTCGTGATACCACTTATTGGGACTCAAACTCTAAATAATAAATCTGATACATATGCATTAGATTGGCAATCGATTTCTGAGATATTATTGTACCAAAGATGCTCGACGAGATGATGATTTTTTTAATCGATAATTTAGCGATAAGTGCTATTCCCTGCACTAGTTTCAGATAAAAATTAGTGCGTTTTGAGGCCTAAACGATCTCAAAAAAACTTTACGTATTTTTTCTTTAACCAGAGGTCAGAACCAAGGGCGTAGCTAAGGATATATTGAACATTTACTGACAAATGAAACTCACATAAAAAACCCCCAAAGCCTCATATTGGCAAAGTTATAAAGGATCTAAGAAAGTACTAAAATTTGAAAAGGCCTCACCCGCACTGTAAAAGAGCTTAGGTTTGGGCTGATTCGATCTCAACAGCACCAGTTAAAAGTTCTTCAAGATTTGTCCCGCAGTGAACGTGTTAAAATAGAAACTATATTTTGTACCTCACAGTCATTAAATCTAACGAAATAATTCTATTTAGTCATCGCATCTGATAAATCTGCCTCTGCGTAGGTACATACCTCGGTCAACCGCGTTCGCTCAAACAGACGTAAATTCTTGCTATTGCGCTTGCAAAATGTAATGATCCTTTACCGGAAGACATTTATCCAGCCATGTGTTATGTTTCGCATAGCAACATTTTGACACAATTTAGCAATAAGTACAAACGCAACGAATAATTTAGAATTAAATTAGTCACAATGCGATAGAGGTAGATATATTATTATATGTATATGTAAGGATTTTGAGGAGGTAATTCAATTGAATGACTTGGTCGGATTCAAACAAAATTTTAAATAAATCGAGACCGGCCGAGGTGTCAGTAAACATATACGTATAGTAGAAGACGTCACAAATATCTGTCTATACGGTCAACCACTAGTCAGATAGGTAGGTACAATTAAAGATTTTTTTTAAATTTAATTGAATTTTAATAAAAATTATTTGACAAAACACTGTAACACAACCAACATCAAACATTTAGACAGAAAAAACTAAAAGGTAAAAGAATACAACATAGAGATGTTTATACTTATACAAATAGCGAATTTAGAGACGCATTCGAAAATTCGGTTAAATTAATAACGGTTTGATACGGCCCAGTTTATATATAAAGATCGAATACCTATATAAGATAAAACCATTTTGAAAGTGCAGTTTAATGAATTTACCAACAAATATAGAGCAGACGTTGAAGTTTTTAATCTAAGTTTGAAGCCTGGGGAATAATGCCCGTGAAAGTTATGTATATTTTTATGAATAATAATTACATAGTCTATTGTTTACGCGCCTCGAGTTGAAGGATTCTGTAGCGATAAGATGAAATTATGTAAAAGTGTGCACTATATCAATTATTAATAGCGAAGTTTAACGAACTCTTGCAGCCTTAAATGGAGGCTATTTTTGGCTCGTGTAGTTGAATATTTAAAAATACTTAAAAATGGTTACAAATTGTTGGGGAACTGGTAGGATATCTAATAGCTCACCTTGGTTTTGGCTTTTTTCTTCCGAGTCGACACCCGCACTCCATCGGTGGATACTTCGATCGTCACTTGGCGCTTTTGTACACCCTTTGCCTTGAACTCGTACTGAAATAACACGTTCAAATTTCAATTTCAAATTCAAATTCAATTTTTTTTTTGTAAATATAGGTAATTAGGTGTCACAAATTTAGTATTACTCGTACTATATTTTGCCGGTAGGCATACAAATACATCAGGTCATGATAGCGCATGCACAGAAATACAATATAAATAGGCGTTGCTAATGAGAAGGTTTGGTCAAACATGCTTTTTACGAATTAACGGTTGCAATACTATAATAAAACATATACTCGTAAATGTTGGTTCATGAGCACTGTAAAAAATTAAGCCAAAATTACGGCAGGTTCTTTGAAGATTTTACTTTATTTGTAGCTTTGAATTTACCGGATGCGTCTGAAAAAATGGTTGAAAAACTAATATTACTCAATAGTTAATAATCTTGTCTATGTAGAACAATTTCATTGTTTTAAGAAATTAGGCCTTCAGCGCCTCTATTCTAGGCGCTAAAAACGATAGCGTAGTTTGCCTGTTATGGTATTGTTATGACGTCAGCCGCCATTACTGTCAAGAAAATAAGAGCTATCAAAACGTTGACAATACGATAACATGTCAAATACGATATTGATTTTACCGTCTTGAATAGAGCCCCAGATCATTGTTTATTTTCTCGTTATTTTAATTTAAGTAGGTAACATAATACACGTAAGCAAATTCGCCGTGATCAATTAAGAGCCCGCGGAAGCTTCCGCCCGGTTTATCAATTCACGACGTATCGGTTGAAGTAATTCACTCACTAATCAATTCTAATCTTCCCGTGTCCTAATTCTACATCAAAGGCGCCATAGACAGGCATGTCCGTCCAATGAGGGTCCATCAGACGATGAATTCATACCAGTTGTTGCGTAAATGCAGCTCTGAGAGATAATGTACCATACCATAACAATATGCTCCACCTAAATTGCGTATTAAATCAACTCATAGGTAAGGTATGTAGATAACGTAATGAACCATTTCATGTTTAGTAGAGTCAATCGCTTGAATCTGAAGTTACTTGCAACTCGTTAAGAGTAACTAAGTTTTTTACAGTCATTTAAATATATTCTTCTATTAAATTTTTTACATGAAAAAATATAACCAATAGTATTATTTGTTTATAAGTCACCATAAAAAGTCCAACTTGTGCCAAGAAACAACTCAATTTCAGAAGAAGATGTACCTACCTACAAGATCCGACCGTTTTTATTTAGTATAAGTATATATAATTATATACGACGTCGGCGCGCGGCGTATTCACATGTACCAGAGTAACAAGGGTATATTAACTAAAACAGCTCACTTTTAGATTCGACAACCTAGTATTAACCGACAATCTTCTGTTGTAGGTACTATTTGTATTCGTACGTAATTTTTTCCTAACTCGTTTACTATTTGAAAATGTGGTCACGGTACGATATCTATCCGTAGAAGGACCCCCTAATGTAACTGACTTCAGTTTTCAGCCCTTTACGTATACTTCACTTGATGACGATATGAATGCCTATAGATGTCAATTTTAACGTGCTAGAAAATTTTACTACTTATTAAATAGTTGGAGAGCCTTGGGGGAGGCCTATGTCCAGCAGTGGACGTCTTTCGGCTGACATGATGATGATGATGATTAAATAGTTAAGGACAGGGGCCGCGGAGTCCAATCACCGTACCATGCACAATAATTTTCTTGATGAACGATACGATATCGTTACTTCTAGTAAGTAAGGTATAGAAGGAATAATCTCTATAACGAATTAAAAAGTGAATTGTAAAGGAGGATCCGCTCCACCAGGATTCTTCCACCTCGCTCACACGAAAATATATCCTAGCAGGCCTTTGCTAATTATTAGAAAATCTGCAATCTAAAAGGTACATTTCTAGGATCATTATTTTTCCCGTTGGCAATAAATATTATGTCTCACTCCGTCAAAGCAAAACTATCAAATTGTCTCAAATAAAAGCCATATAACTTAATATGCGATCGATGGCCAAATGATTACTTATTAGGAAAATATTATGCCTTTGGTGTTATTTCATTTTTTTTCGATATTGCTGTTTTCCTAAACTTACGTTGCATATGTTTATAAATCCAAAAATCTGACCAATAACCTAAAGGACCTATGAACTTTGACTGTGCTACGGTGGTCTTTCAAATATATTCTTAAAGCTAATAATATTTGTTTTTAACGCTTATTATTAAAAAATATAAGACCTAAATCGATTGATTAGAATGTGTTAACTAGATTTAAAAACATTTAGTTAGAACATAATATATAAAATTTATTTAAGCGTTTGTTGAATGAATGACAGCGCCAGCATACTGAAATATTAGAAAAAAAAAACAAATATCACAGACGGTCAAAAGTAGGTATCATAAGTCAGTTATTGACCAAGCGTCCTTGATCAAACCTAACTGCGACTTCATCGTCACTTACCTTCTGACGAAACTATGGCTTAACGTTTATCCTCCACGATTAAGTACGGTGATGAATGTAATACTTAATGACATCGTTTTACTCTTTTAAGCACGCTGTTTACTGACCGGTGAGCTTCAATGAATGACCCGGAAAATAATAAAGTCTATATTGCACCTAAAACTGTTGTATCCAACACCTGCGCGTCATTTTCCTCGATTACAGCGATCCACTGAAGCGATTTAAATGATTTATGATGTTTTCCGAGCTTAGACGAGGTCGTATCAATCTTGCTTAGTTTTTGTGGGCGCACATGAAAAAAAATATTGCTTAGTAAAATGCTAACTTAATTTAGATTTCCGCGAGTCTTATTTATATAATTATTACGTTCACAGCCCGTCAATGTCGGTAAAAGTACAAGGGACGGTTATACATAATATGTACATGACGACGGGGGCCTTTATAGACAAAATTCTATCGAAGAAAAAAAGATTTTTCCTAGCAATGACGTTAAATTTCATAATAATTGCTTAATACATTTTATTTATTTAGAATCTGTCGAACGAATCAATAATTATTAGTTTAAGGATACAAAAGAAACATCCTACATACTCGATATTAAAACGCCCAATTGAGTTTTATTTTTATCAATAATTCCATGCCCTGGTGGTCAATGGATACTTCATTTCGTATTTTACGACGAACCGTGAACCTCGCGGAGCTTGGGAAATTGAAGACGAAAGTAAAACAATAATATCAAAGAGAGATTTACAAAGGAGACCACATTGATTGGAAGGATAAATAACAGTACTTATTAAACTTGCTATCGTGTATCGGGGTTTAATAGTATATTATTATGTACTAACCCGTAGAGAAAATGAAACTGTTTAAAGAAGATAAAGAGCAACCGACCCTAAGATAAACAATAAATTTTGTATTTTCATAAACGTATTTTCTTATTTCTATTGCAATAATTTTATTTATTAAAAGCACGTTTCCTCATCTTTGCCTATTTGACCTGCCGAGTTTGAGGAGAAATTCGAGTCGTTACAAAGATGTCCCCGTGTAACATCCTCTTTGTTAAATATATCCATAGTACGAGGAAATATACCATCCGTCAATATTGTATAAACTAGTCCGAGATCGGGATTTCCGTTCTAAAATTAAACAGGATAGCATGTAAAACTTAGATTCGTAAAATGAAACGTGGTATTAACCCGCAGCTTCATCAGTTTTGCAAAGATGCCAAGACTATGAAATAAATTAAATATACAAAAAAAATTGTACCGGTATTTCGCTACGCTTTAGAAGAAAGTGTTGTAACCTTTTTGCGTAACTTTACATCTAATCTGACATCCGAGGCTATTTTTTTCATCTTTATAACTTAAAAATTAAATTTAGGGAAGATGCAGGGACTGCGGTGATTAGAATAATAAAAAGGGCACGTCAAATTTATCACGAGACGTGCGGCTGTGGACATGGTTCCGAGAGGTTTTGTTCCCGGCCTGTACAGAAGTCAATCTTTTTTGTCCCGGGGCGACGTTGTTTGCCTTTGACTAATTAATGAAGCTCTTTTCTTTGCTTCCCGTGAATTGTATTAAGATAATGATTAAGTAATTAAGTATTTTTAATTTTGTTAATAAGCGAAACACTTAAAGTGATTGAAAGTTCGCGGAAGTTTTTACAATTATTATTGTACTTCTTAATAACCGCATGATCAATTACCATATCAGTAAGTAAACTCATATTTCTGAACAGAAACCTTTTTAGCAAAGTAAAATTTATAGACCGGGAGATACTGACACAAAATTTCCAGTAATTTGTACCAAGTATGGCGAGCCTTCAAGGGTCTAATTACGTAATGATGAAAAGGAAAATGATGGTCATAGCGCTGGTACACGGCAGCCCAATCGCGTGCGGGTTAATCGAACGAGTCGGATAAATTACGAAAGTCGAACGATTTGTAACACAAAAATTCTTGTATTTTCCGATACTTGATGAAAAAAGAGGTAGGCGGTAGCGTAATACCATACGCATAAAATCTTACAACATTCGCCACCTACCACAGGTATGGCAGTATCAAACTTCTATTTATGATCATACAAAGAAATGATTAGCTGTGCAAAAATTAGCCAGGTACAAATGGGTAAAATGATATTTTTTTAATTTATGTGTTTTCGTCAGTATGGCGGGCTGTAAGCCACACCGGAGAAGTATGGCATTACGCTACCGCCTACGTGTTTTTTCATCGATGACCGGAAAATACAAGAATTTTTGTGCTACAAATCGTTCGACTTTCGTAATTTATCCGACACGTTCGATTAACGCCCACGCGATTGGGCCGCCGGTACCAGCGCTATGACCATCATTTTCCTTTTCGTCATTACTTAATTAGATCCCCGAAGGGTTGCCGTACTTGGTAAAAATGACCGGAAATTTTGTGTCAGTATTTTCCGGTCTATAACTGCTCTATGGACTCAGTAAAACCTGATTTTGACATGTTACGAGTATCATGTTGTTTTTAACTTGGCCGCCATTAGTCTTAAGTACGAGTAAATAACAGCTACTAGTATCTATCACAACGCTGACAATACAATGACATATCAAAATCAATTATGTTTTACCAAGTGGAACCGAACCACAGATGTGTAAGTAGGTGATTGTCTCCGCAGTAGCCTTCTTTCCAAGAACAAAGGGGGTAGCCAAGATGCAAACACTGCTAACGACTTCATTTTCTATCGACTCCGATGTATGGAGTTGACATAGCTGTCGAGCGATCTGACATCAGCTTAAGTCCTATAACAATTTGTCGACTTCAGAAAATCGCTAACTTAGCGTTATGCGTAAACTAGGTTCCCAGTTTGTCTGTGCGTGCGGAGAGATCAATGCATTGAATTCGTTGCTCCGCTTGTGCGTTCAAAGGTCGAACCTAGTTAGACCGGAACACTTTTAGAGAAACGCGACGAGCACACTTTTGTCTGTGTAGAATACCTTATAATTATTTTAATTTAAGGTACTAACTCGGACGCGACGCATGGCAGCGACGATCTCCACCCGACTCGACGGGCGCGGCACGTCCATTGTCCCGATGTACTGAAACAAAAATATAATTTATTAATACCATTCAATCTACATAATCTACTATAAAACTGCACTAAACAATGCTCGAGCGAAGATGTTTTTTTTTTTCGGTTAAACTGAAATAAATATTTTATTACAATAGACCGTGGCATAAATCCATTTCTAGGTAGGTATCTTTCAATTAAAATACAATGTTTTATTTTGTGCCAGGGATATAAAAAACCTCGCCACGTTCGGAATTAAAAAAAGAAAATATTTTAGATCCCAACTAACGCAACACAGAATAAAAAAGGGAACCATTTGTGGCATTTTATTCTCCTCTCAGGGTATAACTATTTTGTAAAAGTAATAACTTTTGAAATGCCATCGTAGGTAAATTGTATGAAAAAATGTGGGGGTCGCGCATTAGGTTCGCGTCGTATTAATTAATTACTTTTACATCGTCTATTTTCAGTCGGTAGGGAAACGCCGACGCATGGCATCGGCTGTGCTTGTAATTACCAATGTTATTTTTACCTTGAAATAAATTTTATCAGTTCATCAGTGGGGTGCCCGATAGTACGGCTGGGGCTTTGATCTACTCGGGCTAAACCCAATCGGTTCAACATGTAACTTATTGTCTTTAACTCGGCCTCGGTTAGTGTCCTAGTGGTAGATATACGTATCGCGCGGTTATTTTTTATTATAATTTGTATAAGATGGTTATTGATTTGAACGCTTTCGAATCCAGGTTTGACAGCGGTCATCAAAATAGTAGTAGTAAGGACAAAGCTAGTTACTGTGGTATCCAAAGCAGGGTAGTCAAACAAAACGAAGTTAAAATTGGCTTATTACCAAATATTCAATTGGAATTGTTCGTAGTTCAAGAAAGCTTTGCACATTAATTTATGCTAAGCATTCATATATGTGTTTCTAAACATAACAAACAACTATTTAATGTAAACGCCTACATTCATCGTGTTTCGGGTTAAAACAAACATAATGCAGCTGATCTCGTTTTCGCATTATCTAAAGTAAGTGTTATAAATACTTTGCGTAAATTGAATTGAATTATTAAAATAAACTGAGATTTTTTTTAAACTTACGTATATGGGTATACATTGTTACCGAAGCTACAAAGTACGCAGTTTATGGACGAGTCATATAGCCCTCTAGTGTACGAGTCCGTTATTTGCTCTTGCCGCCGCGGCAGACATAGTGCTTTTCACGACTACTGCGCCTCTACTCTAGGAGGTAAAATCCAAATCGTATTTGACTTATGCTATTGTTTTTAACTCGGCCGCCATTACTGTCAAATAAATAAGAGCTAAGTTTTGAACGTTGACAATACGATAACATGCCAAAAACAATATCGTTTTTACCGTGTTGAATAGTGGCTCTGCGGGGAAATAGAACAAAGACCACACATAGATAGTAGGTAAATTTTACTTCGTACTATTGTGACATACGCTATTATCAAAACAATAAAAGTTTGTTAACGTCACATGGCTTTAGTGAATTCGAAAGTTTGCTGAAATACGAAAGTAAATTCTTCTATTGCGAAGATTTTTTTTTTTAAATACAAATGTCAAAAGTCTCATCTCGCCTCGTCTCGGCTTGCCTCGCCGATAAAAAGCACCTTAACACCTTTTTAAAGAAGGATTTTGCTTTTTCAAGGGTTGTGTGTGAGATTAAGTTAAAGTAAATATTAGCATATTATTTCATGATTTCTCACGCAGAAAATTAATTACTTACCTTCTACTTAATTTGCTGCTTTGTAAAGACTTATTGGTGTGAGAATACTTGTATAACTGCATCACAAGATAATCATCATAATTTGCAATCCACTTTGTATTTATATAAAATATAAATATTTTTTGTACATACTTATTGCATAATAATTAAGTCGTAGGCCAAAAATCTATTATCTACATTACAATTAACAGCACGCAGGGCAACGTATTCTATGGGTTTACTACTTGTTCAAAATTACCACCTTACATTGCCGGTTTCAATTATCAGAGGGACATTTATTTAGTCAAATGTCTAGCCTATAAAATATAACAGGCCGCTTCTTATTTTTTAGTCTTCAGGAGTCTTTATTTCGCGATATAAACGAAACAACCCCAACACTGGCCCGTTATGTTCGCCGCTATAGTTAATGTTCGAATTGTGGTAGGTAGGGTCCTTTGGTGATAGGACGCGAAAATCTATTAGATTGAATGCGAACATGAAAGTAAGCGAGGTCACCTGTAGTCCACGAAGCGCTGAACCCAATATCCTCCAGTCACGTGCCGCGAAAAACGCCTCGTAATGGCGGAATCAAGATGCCAATTTGCGGGCTGCGCGCCGTTTTTAATTAAATCAACGTATTTATTGTTTAATTCAAAGTAACATCGCTGTCCGTTACCTACTCATGTTTTTTTCCGGAACGCCAATCTGTTTTATTTTCATGCTACTGATTTTATCACAGCGCAAGAATTTCCAATAAAGTCAGAGTGCCGCTTCTCTTCGCTTACGATACGAGTATCAATTTAATTTACAATTTAATTCTTGAAAGAATGTTCAGACATGTTGTTGAGACTGAGCTTTTCTTTACAAAGGTAGAATGTAAATTAATTTCCTAGTCACAAAACTTAAATTACATGAACAGGAGCAGGCGAGTTCATATAATTTAAGTTTTGTGATGAAAGTGACAATAATGTCTTCTGTGAAGTTTTTTAATACATTTTATTTTAGATAGTACCAGAGGCCCGTTTCACGAAGCTACAAGTTACAAATTACAAGTCTCCTCCTTTTGCTACAAAGAGAGTTCCGCTTGTAATTTGTAACTAGTAGCTTCGTGAACCGGCCACAGGTATAGGAAAAAAAACCCTCTCGCATGTTTTAGTGAACCCGGGTTCTATTCCGCCGCGTTTTTGCACCTATTTTAATCGTAATTTGGACAATCTTACCGCCCTTTACTACTGTCAAGATAATAAGAGCTATCGAAATGATTATAATATGATAACGATAGGGAGAAGATAATCTAGAATAAGGGCCCAGGGGCTCTATTGTACTCGGTAAAACCTAATTGCTTTTGAAATGATAGCTCTTATTTACTTGATGGTAATGGCGGCTAAGTTAAATAATACAATAACATGTCAACACTTATAAGGTTTTACTGATAGAATAATTCGAATAGACGTCCGATATTTTAAGCACTAGCTATTGCCCTAATTCTCTATTTAATTGACTAATTCTCTATTTGGTGCTGTCTAAGGTGATTTTAGCAGTTATAAACACTTTAGTCGCTTGTGGTATGTTTTAATGTTTTATTTGGGTACAAACAGTACAATGTAGGGGGCAGGACACTTGACTCTACCAAAACTAGTACTTTAAATTTTAATATTTCAAAAACGGGAACCCTTAATCAAAAAATTGTTCTCACAAATCCGCAATATTTTTGAAAGACTTATCCAACGACATCACACACCATTGGGGTAGATGAGAAAAAAAAAATCTCCACGTTACGGGTAGGGGAGGTAAAAAACGTTTTTTTAAGGATTTTATTTTATTAGTTTGTCAGCGTGACTAATATGTATATTCATGCCAAATTACAGCTTTGTAGAACTAAGAGTCTCTGAGCTAAGCTGCCGACGGACGGACGGACGGACATGGCGAAACTATAAGGCGTATAAGGGTTCCTAGTTTGACTACGGAACCCTAAAAATCCAATCTTATTTAACCGGGAAAAAAGAAAGCAATGTTTCCTATTGTGATTTTTACTCGACTAACAACCGTAGGCGCTTGAAATTCAATATTAGCGTTTAGCGTGTAGGTACAGGCCTACAAAGGGCCTTTACCATTTTTGGACCTTTTATCGTCATACAAATAGAGTCGAAAAGCGGTATGGGATTTTCTTGGACGACTATACGTACATACCTATAGCAACACACATTTAATATGGCTCGCGGATTAAGCAATAATAGACTCTTGGTCAAAGGCGTAAGAGCTTTGACGCACGCCATGTTAATTGTGTCCAACTGTACCACAGGACCTCCGCTAACGCCGAAATCAAAAACAGCAATGAAGCATAGATGCATACATACTTGACGTTGATAAATTAAAATAAAGGTTTATATTTAAAATAATAACAGGAACATAAATGTGCTTGTCATGGCTGGCATAGTAAAATATTTCATAAAGTTTTGTTACGGCTATTAAGCGAGTCACAGGCGCTTTAGCTCAATCCATGAGGAATAAAGGATACGCCCTAGATACGATGCATTCGGCGTTCGTTATCGTTATCCAAAATGTATAGGATCGACGTAAGCTGTCAGACGGTCGCGTCAAGCTTCTACAGTCTGTGAGCACTTAGAAGGTACTTCGGGTTGGTACTTCTCTCTCACTCGCTCTTAATAAAAGCGTATGAAAGAGAGTGAGACTCAAGTAAAAACCCGAAGCATCTTCTAAGAGCTATCGCACTGTACGTCAATTCCATACATCTTGTCATTTATCGAAAATCGTTTTTGTTAGCATAAAATAACATGTCTTGCCTCACAGTTTAGAGAACATTACCAGTGAGCGAATAAAAAGATATGAGGAGTGATCTAGATTACAAAACATTGAGGTATGTGAAAACTCTGGAAAAAGAAAATAGATTTCCTCTCGCGGCTGTATGCCGTGAACAATTCCGGACGATTTCCGCCGACGGGAAGTGGGGTACTATAATGTAATGTCGATTCGAGTTCGTGGAGATTACCTACGATGTAACAGCTCGACAAATAACGCAACGGATATTCATTTTTAGGACAGTTCAAGATTAAGTGGTGAATTGGCGACTTGGGAACCCCAATATTCATAAACACACAATAGTAACTAGATATGCTTTCAATATGCTGTGACCTTATCTGATATTGTGAAATGTTAATTTGACAAAACTTTTTAATAAGAGTATTATAGCTAAAATTGATTTGAATTTGATGCTTGTGTGAGTAAAAACCTAATGTTCCCAGTCCTAGAGTAGATGAAAAGTAATAAAGTAATTAAGAGTCTACTTACATACCTACCTACCTAATGATCGCTTAAAGATTTCTTAAACGTGCATTTAAAGGCTTTTATAAAATCTAGAGTAGGTAAGTGTCACTTCAACGCGAGGGAAGGAGGCTTCAACGTCAATTTAATAAAATAAGGTCAAGTACACATCCACCTCGTCTTGGTTTTAATGTATACCTACTTAGAAGTTTTTGAGTTAAGCTTTAAAGCCTAGTTTTTTCAAGATCTTCATTAAAATCGAGCATTAATTTAAGAGTTAATTTAAAACGCTTGACATATGCCATACTTCATTAAAAAGAAATGCAAATGGGCGTTTTCCCTAAAAAGTGTGCCCAATTAAGGACTGAAATTAAGGAACTTTAACTTTGTCAGTTTTGTGACGAAAATTAGCTACACATTGACGACCGAAATTTATGGCTAAAAGTTCAGTCCTTAATTGGGTACACTTTTTAGTGAAAACGCCCAAATTCTTCTTTACGTAGTATAAGTCGCTATCCGCGTTTGTCCGTCTATCCCCTTTCTATATCCGCTAATTCGTCCTAAACCACGCAACGAATTTTGATGCGACTCTACCATCAGTTAGAAAGTTTTTCACAAAAGGATGTTATGTTTAATAAATTCTGGTTTATGTACGTGTATTACAGAAAACCCATAAAAACCGAAGCGAAGCGGTGGCGGGTCGCTAGTATCTTATATTATAACTAAACAATTCAAGCAACTAGGGAACTACGAAGTTTAATAAGTACCTAAATGGGATTGGCCGGGTGCCATTCATATCAGCTTTAACGCGAGGGTCGTAAGGTTATGTTATGACTACGACATCAATATTATGTTACTTACTAAGATGAGTGGTTGGCGCGATAAAAGTGTTCAAGGTGCAAGGACATTTTCCTCGTCACTTTTCACTGTCGTTGGATAGATTACAGCCCTCGGGAAACAAATGTGCCGCTATCGAGAAAAAGAGATATGATTTAAAATTGCGTGTCGAAGTCTGAAAGGGACCATTTGGACCCTTTGAGATAAATGATGTCGTCCGTTTATTGCTATAGCTACCTAATAGGGAATATGCATGTTTTTTTTACAGCTTCAATAAAAGCTGATTCATGTAACAAACAGGTGAGAAAAAACATTTTTTGAATAGCTATAATATAAAAACAACCAAGATATTAGCTAACAAAGATTTGTTCCTATCTCTTTCTTTACGTGGAGTTTATATGGTCGAACTGCACATTGACGCCACCGGTGCATTTCGGATCTCTCTGTCTAATTAGCAGTTTAAAATGCTTGTATCATCCGTACTTCTTGACCGATTTTAATATTAATTTCACTTTTGGTGATCTCTATTTTTATATTTTGTTGAGAAATGCGATTTAAAAAATCCGGTAACCTATCGCAACCTCGATTTTTTTTTGACCGAATTTCATTTGACCGAAAACGTTTCGATGCCGCGTGCCCGATGTATTGTTACGTATTTTATTTCAAAGCCTATTTTTCATTACACCAGTGCTACAATTAGCCTAGGGATCGTTTCGTATTTTGTTTCTTAACCCATTTTTCACTTCATCAATGCTACATATAGTTTTCGCTACGTTACGTCAAATATTCATTTCAGTTAAGACAATCTTATCTTGCTTGTAATTTGATACTATCCAGAAAATGCACCGAGCAAGACGAATTAGGGCAGAACCGATACGGATAGGTTAGGTTAGAAGGCCAAGGTGGGAGCAGGTTATTTTTTTTTCTGCCCAAAAAATTTTTCTTGTAATTTATCCAGAAAATGCAACGATCAAGACGAATCAGGGTAGAACCGACTCGGACAGGTTAGCATAGTCGATTTAAAAATAGGTAAACTATTAATAAACCGAGCCTTTACATTGGGCAAATGATACTAAAGTAAAATCAGAAATGGGAAATAGATAAATTGACAAACCATTACATTGGACAACTGTTCGTACGCCGAAACCAGTATTACGGAATAGATAATTTGTCAAATCGGTAAAAAACCTAAACAAGTAATGATTAAATGAAAATATTCCAAGTGATCTTTCGGGCAAACGTAAAAAAAATCAAACAATAGTGGTCGAATAATATTTATCGAACCAAAATTCGGTCAAACATTTTTCGGAGGTCAGATAGGTAATCAAAAAATCCATGCATATTCCCTATTGTATCAGTGTATCTAATAATAAGAATATTTTTATGGCAAGAAGACAGAAGGCTACGAGACCTTAAAATTACAGTGGGACGCTGACTTCAGTTGACTGTCGTCTTTTCAAATGATAATAGGTTTATCATTTGAAAATAAATTATTCAGACTTAATGATACTTTCGAAATGCAAATGCCAGTGTTAATTAAAATACCAACATCGGTATGTGTACCTGCAGTACTTGAGGAGTTAATTCAATTCTTTATGAATCCCCAAATCAGATTCAGGTCATGGTCATAAAAGGACCACCTGGAAAGTATACCCTGTCAAATAAAAAATATTATTTCCGAAATCGGCGGAGAAATCGAGTAGATAGATATTAACATAAAAACAAAAATAAGACGAATCGAAAACCATCTCCTATTTATGAATCTGTTAAAAAAAGCTTATTTTACGTAAGACGCCAGCACAGGAGCTCCCAAATTGTTTCTTACTGTTAAGTAGGTGGGCCGTCGGTTCTCGATAACGCGGGAAACCTCGTTCGTCTTAATTTTGTCCGAGCCGACGGAGCTAACGCTGCAGAAGTGCGCGCAGTGAATAACACTTTAGTTAGGATAATGCCTATTTATTATCGTGTGTGTACATTCTTGACATAATAAAGATGTGGGGTCTTGTTTCACGAAAAATACTGTAATAGATAAGGGGATCCCATAGAGTACGAAATTGCAAATTTTGTACGTAGGTACTCAGGTTGATTACTTACCTGCTTTTTTACTAGATACTTAAATAATTAACCCTTCTAGAGCTTAGTAATCGACTACTAGCTGATGATAATTTTTATGAATATATATATTCATTAAAACTACCCTTACAGTCTTGTAAATTGTAGACTTTTAACGGTAAGTCAGGTATAGGATAATATAGGAGGTATATTATAATGGATTTACACGATTATTTAAGTCCCGTTTTAGATTTATAACAGTAGCATGCCTTAATGTTTCCTTAAATTAAAGAAAAAATATCGTATTCTTGAGTCATTGTGCCAAAAGAAATTAAAGAAATATATGTTATAGGATATTTTTTATGTTTAAGTAACATAAAAAAACGATTACTTATTCATAACTTGATAACCCGTATTAATTCCAAGAAATACATTTTTTATTGCGTTGAGGCATGAACACCACATTTAACCAACAATTTTTACTAACTAACCCTTTTTAAGTTACTGCTTATGTTGTACCTACACATTGATAAAAAAACAGTACGAGTAGAGAGCAAAATTATGAGAGCGGGCAAATAATATCTACAAGTAGGTATCTGTTCCGGCTACAAAACGCAGAACTTATATTTCCTAAACTTGTTCGGTCTCATATTTCAGCTTGTTACTCAACGTTATTGTCGGAGGTCTTTAAATATAAATCTTGTATGCACCCCTCTCCTTTATACTCCATGATTTATGATTTACATAACTTTGTCATTCTTGTTCCTCCATCCGTCTTGATATTTGAGCCACGAATATCACAGTAAAACTGGTCAAGTGCTAGTCGGATTCGTCAGTCGGGGGATCCGTACAGTAACCATTAAAAACGCTAGATATCATGTTGGGATACATAAATCTGTTATTAATAATGTATAAATCAAAAAATGATAACCATTTCGAGGAATAAGCTTCTCAAATCGATACCAGGGGCCTGTTTTATAAAGGTACAAATTACAATTTACAGGTTACAAGTTTCCATTTGACACAACCTCGACCAACGACGACCAGCCATTTGAGCAGTGTTTCCAGTTTAGACCTGTAAAATTGTAACTTGTAGCTTTATAAAACGTGCCCCAGCAGTTATAATTTAAAAATATGTAACATGTATGTGGCTCCGTCTTGTAGAAGTCGATATCGCTACTCACGAGTAAAAACTACAGTATGTTCTTCCCCGAGGTTCGACCTATCTCCATACCAAATTTATTCGAAATCGCTTTGGCGGTTTAGCCATGACAGCATAACAAATAGACAGAGAAAGTTACTTTCACATTTATAATATTAGTATGGAATTATATTAAAATAAAATAATATTTGATTTTTGACCCCTATAAGCGAATTGCGCTAAGTATATCAATCTTATTTAAGGTTTTACGTAAAATATATGAAACCTCTCTAATATTTTACCTTATAACTTATAAGTACAATTGAGACACTTAGGTTACACCTTAGTTTCACGATAACTGTTGTCGCGACACTTTTCTCGCCTAACCTAGGCCTGTGATAATTTGATAAATGTTAATAATTGGTCTGGATACGTTACCAAAACAAGTTCAACTCGTCGGTATGAACTTTTATTGTAGAAACTCATGATTGAAGTATTGTATTTATTTCTTATGTATAATACAAATATTTTGTATTTAACACCACATAAAATAATATTAAATAAAATAATTATATTTAATATGGTGTGTTCAACAAATCTACTCACGGGAGAGGAGGGATGCTGAAAATATTGTGTTAATTGTAGTTCAGGTACGAGGTAATGGTTTTGACCATTACTAAAAATAACTATAATGTAATGTATTGCGATTTTTATTTACATTACGTTTGAATAACGTTTGTTTATCATGACCTTGAAAACAGATCACAGATAAGGAAAAAACGTGTTTCCATATTGCTTCGCCATTTTTTCGTTATAAGTATGAGAGTTTATTTTAATTAAAAACAATATTTTATATAACAGTAGGTACCTAACACTCAAAGTCAGGTTTTTATAAAAGGCTATTCTTTCGAATAAAATGAAAAGTGAGCAGTTTATTTTTAGGTGTACCCCAATTATGTGACTCTTTAAAAATACCAAACAGCAAAGTAACTTCAGGAACAGGCTAACAGAAGTAGGCTGGGTCATCGTTTCAAAAAAAAGAGTTGATTTGATATTATTGTTTGACAATGAGGCATTAATTATGTCAAAATTTGCAACTATACTTCATCGTTTAGTGCAACAAGGGCAACCAAAGAACAATATTCTTAGCTGTTAAGCACCTAAATCTTTGGGAGATTAGCTCGTTGATAGATTTTTTGACGTCAATGGTTTGAATGATCTTGATAACACTTGAAAGATCAAACGGATTTCAAATAAACCTGGCTACCATAAAATCGCATCCATACCATAAATTCTGTCCATTTATCTAGACGATGCAACAGACAAACAAACAGACGCTTAGTTAGGTCAAACATACTTATAACGTATTTTTTGTGGAAGGTTAAGAAATGATTGCATACGATTTTTTCATTGTTCTCATACACATCCTACTTCTGGGTCTGGGCTTCTTAGTTGTCACTTCAATAGATCGTCTCAATCGATTTAAAAAAAACAATGATATTGAACGCGACCACTCACTTTAGTAAGGCGTTTTTTTATTACTCAAAAAGAACTTGAACTCGTATTCATGTATCAATCAGTTTATGAACTTGAAACTTGACCTATGGATGCAAATGGCAATCTGCCTGTTCCCTCGTTGGTGCGGTTTAATAGACTAAGGGCGAGTGGATACCAGTTCTGATTGAACCACAGCTAACTAGAGACAGTACGTGTAGATAAAATAAATAAAGATCAGCTGAGCCATACTACACTATTCACTGACAAACGAACATGTTTGAGTCTTTGTTGCAAATTTTACCTCTATACATAACTAGTTTTATTTCAGTTGCAAGTTTTAACCGATATAGGTAGGTACCTATCTACATAAATTGAGTTTGTAAGCAGTTGGTTGACAAGATAGTCATACATTAATTACATGAGTTATTTTGACGCAAAGTCAATGTAAAATGGACTCGGTATTGAATTCTTGCCATTAGTGGCTATTACTTGGATACAGAATCAATTTTGTACAAAAACTGCCAAAGTTAAATGTGTTTTGTACAAAAAAAAGATAAAAAACAGAAAGCAACTGTCAGTGTCTCAAATAAGGTAGTTCCTATAAGAAGTAGAAAATCCTAGTGAGACCTCAGTAACGGCAGCACCCCGAATAATATAAATAACTAGAAACCTGAGCGCTTAACTAAGCGGACTTTCAAAGTTTCTAATTTTCGAAGTTTGCCTGTTGGCAGGCTGTTTGGGTCGAACCCGTAAACTGTCACAGTTTTGTACCGGTCTTTTAGGTAAGTAATTGTATATATTTCATTGAACAATACTAGAAACTGAGTTTCCTGTAGCGCTTTTTCAGTCTCATGGGCGCTTGGCGAACCATTTTCGTTTTAAGAGGCCACCTGTGGTGCCACGCCCCCACAAGAATAAAAAGGGATGGCTTTATGTGCTTCCGCGCGAAGAATGTAAGATGGAGATAGTTCGCTCGCGCCTTGACGGCAGCGTTAAATTCAATTAATCGCTGTTTTCTTTAAAACCGCAACATTTATTTAAAAAATGGTTTACCAGTATTAAGAAGTTAAATATCCTCAACCATTGAATCGAAAATCATCGTTAAAGATTATAGGGTTTCAAAGATTCAACCAAAAACATGCAAAAAAGGTGTCATGTTTGAAAAATAAAAGTATTGAGGATTTTATTTTTAATCGTGTTTTCACGTTTGCCAGTCTCAAGCAAATATGATCAAGTTCAATATATCCAAAGAACAGATACAAAGACGTTATGGTTATTGAGATCCAGATCGCGGAACACTACAGACTTTAGCGTAGGTGGCCTCTTAACATGAACGCGTTACGCCGTCGCTCCCCGACCCATACATAACCAGTGTAAAAAAAAGTTAAGGAATTAGGGTTCTAACATTAGTTAGCATAAGAGCGGTTTTAGAAACAACACTGTACCTATTCGTATAAGCTATAGTCTTCCGTGTCAACTTCAGTATGTATTTCTTGACTTATCATATTTTATGAAAATTTACAGCACCTGTCACAAAAATCATCCTAATTTGAATGAGTGTGGGATTTAGTGTACTTAAAAGTAAAAAACTAAGTATTATCGAAATTATAAGTCAAGCCGAACGGGCTTTGGGCACACTCCACTTCTCGAGGCTTTTCCTTACCTACTGGTGAAATCGGCAACTGTGTATGTTCCGATTATGTCATAACATACAACAGTATCGAAATTTGAACGATTCCTTCTAATCTGTTACATAGATGACCGAGAACTGGACAGTGCGGTCAAGGCCGCTGTTGTCACGACTAGCCGAAAACGTAATTGACAGTCAAATGATTATATCTACAATATACACTCTACACACTCTTCATAACTGAGGTTGGTAGCCGTGATTTAGCAGTTCGTTTAGCTTGCATCCAATTTAGTAACGCTCAGAGGATCGTTTTCATGTACCTTTCAGTTAAGACTCTTGTTGAAGCGGAGTTTATATCACTATAATCCTATTATTGGTAATTTAGCAAGGAACTGGGCACAAACTAGCTTCAGATTCACGTTATAATGATTATAAATGTTGAATCATTTAGCAAGATATAATCTAGAACAGCATTAGGTAAATGTCACCGAATTATTTTCTTATTTTACATACGTTCTAAAGTTTATAATCTAAACGTGGGTATATAAAATGAATATTATAAGAAAATATTTACGGTAAAAATACATTTCAAAATACCAACTGAAATAAATAATAATATTACACCTAAATAAACTATTTCAATCTAATAAACCGCTAGCAGTAAGCATCGTTCGCAATATAAATTCCAAACTTCTCCTGCTCTTTTTTTTGCGTGAGTGAGAAAGTTACTTTTCATCGTTAAAAGAAAGTAATGTGGACGGAAAGTAATTGCTCACTGAATTCCCATAAGCATTGAAACAAACTGCCGCGGGCTTCTCGAGAATTTGTTAAAAATGTTACTGCCCGGGAGGTTCAGCGATTCCCTTCTATTACTTTTTTAAGCAAATAGGATTCGCAAAAGGTTTGGAGATGAAACTTTTAATTTGTTGAATGAATTGTTCCAGAAATTGAATCTAGGGAGTAAAATTGTTCCGTCCGCGGTAACCATTAGGATAGCTGTGATAACATAATATAAGGTCAACATAATTATTTTAAAGGGACCTTCCTTTAATTGAATATAACCCGCAGGCTGACTTATACGAGCCCGGAAAAATTATTACGGTAAACGTTTTGCACAATCACCGTGAAATATGTAAGGAGATATTGGTATTCATTTTACGGACGGGAAGTTGGCGTGTTCCCGCGTCGATACTCGGAGTAACTATGTAGGTGTATACACGGGCCATGCTGTTCAGACATAAAATAAATCAAAACACACGATTTACTTAATATGCCCTTTTTATTCAATAGGACGAAAAAAAAGAAAGAAGCATAGCAGTGAAAGAGCATTTTGTTGACCTCTCAGATTCCGGAGAGCAAAAACTTAAAGGTTAAGGAAGTTCACGGAGCTCTTAGTAGGTACATAATAATCCGGAGCACATTAAAGAAGGGGCTTTCTCACCACGTTAGTGTGTACCCGTGTGCAAATGAAACTCTTTGAGACCTCTTAAAATCATTTTGACAGTGAAGAATATTAAATTCGACGGATGGACTCTTTGCCAAGTCGAGATTGAGCTCCGCCGGTTTCGGTCAAAGTCAGTAAGTAGGTACGGCTAGCGTTTGCAATGCGGATCCATTTTATATGGAAGATCCGGATAATTCGTATCCAGATCCGGATCTTACCGTACAAAATGGATCCGGATTGCAAACCCTAGGTACGGCTGAGCAGTTATAAAAAATGTAAGGCTTAAAAAAAAGATGTAGCGGATAATCTCATACAAATTGACCTAGTTCTAAACGGAGCTCAAGGCTTGTGACAGATACCAGCAATAATAATCGCACTGTAGACATTACTTTTAGGGTTCTGGAAGAATCTTCGTAGCTTTATGCTGCGTTAGCGCCTATTCTTCCCATCATCACTTGGACTATTGCATCTTTGGAAAAGTTCTCGTTTTTATTATTATTCATCTGAGAAGTCGAGTACAATAAGGAATTTATATACACACCTAGGAACATGAAAATATATAAATACCTTTCTTATAATAGGTACTGTAAATTGTCTCGATATGCACACTGCGCTAAAACTGCTAAGCCCGAGCAATATATACAGATAGCATTTCACTTTAAAGTAGATTTAAGAAACACGTTTTTTTTTGTAGCAGAGCTTGTTTTTAAATCCCAACATGTTCAAAAATTTAGGGTGACGGCACCAATGATGGACACCTTTAGCTGACAGGCACCAGTAATGGACAGTTCACTCCTAATTCAAATTTCATACGGTCTTAGTTTGACTGTCAAACAAATTAAATAACCCTTCACTTCTGTAAAATAAGAATCAAGTGTCCATCATTGGTCCTCGTCCATTACTGGTTCACCCTATAAAGTAAAAAAAAAGAAATTCATGTAACCAGAGATGTCATAATATTTCATATAATAAACTATTATGCCAAGTTCAACCAGCGACTAACAGGCAAATTAAGACATAAATGTAACAAAATGTTCCACAAAGGTATTGTGTAATGTGTAAGGATGAAGCAGCGAAGCAAGATTTGCAGTAGGATACGAATAACAACTTGTTGATATCTCAAGCTCCTTGGGTTTGTAAGACTTCAGCGGGCTCTTACAATAAGTCTGTTTTTTTTATCAGATATCCATTTAAAATGTTAACTAGTGTTACTTTACTGCTTAAAGTAAATATATATCCGATCTGCTATCGTAATTATAGTTATAAAGTAGTTAGCGATCAATATCACAGAACTCAATTAAAAGTAAGTATGACAGTATGTATAAGAAATTCTTCTTTTATAACGGTCTTGAACTTGTCAACATGTACATTTATACATTTATATAATGTTAATAAATACATCTAATAACTCAAAAACGTACACATTTTAATTGTCCGCGCAAGGACTGTAATTGTAACAATACGAGTATTTACTAGGTTTATTATTTATTTATTTTAATTAAATACCTACATACAATTATGTAGGGCTTTAAACGAATAAATTAAGCGCAGTTAACCCTTGTTAGGGTTCCGAAGTCAACAAGGAACCCTTATAGTTTCGTCTTTCTGTCTGTCCGTCTACCCGTCTATACGTCAGTTCGTCTGTCCGGTCGGTTTAAATCGTAGACTCTTGGTCCCACAAAGCTGTAACTTGTTGTAAAATAGAATAAAAAAACGGCTTCCTCATACATGTAAAGCAAAAGTTTTTTTGTACATTGTATATATGTATCATTGGATAGATCTTAAAAATCATTACTTACTTACATGTTTTTAGATTTGGGGAACCGTTTAGGAAGTAGGTAGTGAACTCGAAAAGTGTCATTTTCGCTAGTGTTGTCCCTCACTAAAACAAAAACGACAAGTAGTAAAGTTACAAATCGAAGTCGTTTATTACTTTTTACCGTTTTAATAACCGTAGGATTTCAATAATAAAGGATAAATTGGATCATGTTTCCCATTACTCTCCGAACAGCGCTTACGTTTTTTTTTCACCTTTTTTAGCTAAAACAACAAAAAATACGTGTGTATAAATAATTTCATTTCATTCGGATGCACTTAACTTAAATTGCCTTCGCATACATACAAGTCCTGGCATTTGGTATTACTGCGTCTATATATCCTGGATTGTACTATTTTCCGTTGTTAAATGCAAGCGTGAAAATTAAGCTAGCAGAAAACACGCTTTAGGCAAAAGAGAACCAGGCTCTCATAATGGTCAAGTGATGATGTTCGGGTCCGCTAGGCGTCAAATTCATTATAATATGTATGTATGTATGTATAGGGGTATGATACAGTTACCTATAAATAACTAATTTTAAGCGGTTAAATCTTACAGCAGCAGTAAAAGTTTCAAAGTAAGGGTATGTAAACGTGTTCAAACAGGGCTTCAGATTCTACTTTATTCTCATCTCCATTGCATTTGTATTGATAGGATTGGCCCGCCTTTACTGACAAGTTAATAAGAGCTATCACAACGTTATTCTATCATAATTAAGTGACTTAAGCATAAAAGTTTATCGTACAGACAAAGTTCGCATTCAATACGCATAAATAAAGTCGGTCGGCCGAGTAATCATTATGAATAACATTGATAATCCAAATCGTCGAAAGGAATAACAATTATTCGTTTAAAACAAAAAAAAATAACATCAACGTATTCAACAAGCAAGCAAAAAAGAAATATTTTCCGATGTAATACAAAAAAGACTTAACATCGAAAGTTAAGAAGGGAACGAAGCAAAGTGAAGTAGCCTTCTAACTTAACCTATCCGAGTCGCTTCTGCCCCGACCAATCTTGCTGGCACACTTATAGCCATTTACAATTTTTAGTAATAAGATACTTAATTTTCCAAAGAAGTCTATTCTTAGTATAACGATTTACGTATTATCTATTTCCGAAAATCGAAATTATGCCAAACTATCAGTCTTTAGTATAGGTAGTCCCGGGAGCCGAAAAATTCCCTCGTTAATACTAAATAATCGCTTGTTATCAAAGCTTGGGTTTAAAGTCTTGTTTACAATAATTAATAAATTTGTGTTACGCGAGCTCAAAGAAAATAGTCTTTGACGTGCCGAGAATTACACGAGATACGAGTAAAGGAAAGTGTTCGCGGAGCTGTTATATTTGATGTTAATAAGATTGCCTCATACATTTTAAAAACAAAACTGGAGGTTACTTTTACCTAATATTTCCTTATTTTTCTGACTACATCGTTATATTTAAAATAAATAACTCAATGTAAAACATTTATTTTGAATCTTAATACATACTTACAAATAAATATTATATTTCTACTTTTAACTAAGAGTCGCCAGGTCGATCGCGTCCCCAGGCCCATGTATTCTCGTTTTCGAACGCCTCATCAAATATGTAAGAAAAAATTATTGTTCAGTTTAAAAAGGAAAAATAACTCAGTCGCTGTAATTTATTTCTGGATTTATTTTTGATCGACATATAATGTCCGATAGGTACCTATCAACTATTGCAATTTGGTTAAAAGTTTACTTTATTTAAATATGCTGCTTTAAAATTAAAATAAAAACCAAAACTTTACGGTACCGTGGTGGGTATTCTGACGACTCTTAATTTATAAGAAAATTATGAAAAAATATTATGTAGCTGAAAAATGAGTATTATGTGTTTAGGAAAGGAACAAACATGATTGTAAACACAGTACCTAGAACTTATTCCACACATGCATGGTACACGCAGGCATTTACTATTATAATGCAAATTGAATGCAGAAGGCATCAGTAGGTACTCATCACTCAGGATTTAAAGTTTAGGTACTTAATAACGTTGTGTATAAAAAGTGGAAATGGTTTTAATTTTCATAACACACAAATCTTGGTTTGAATAAAGTGATTGATGACATTATAAAGATTGGTGTTAAAGATCGTAACTACACCGTTAAAAGAAAACATTTATAATTACCTAAACATACACATAATGAAAAATTCTTCCTTTAAAGATCATTCTCTAAGTCACAAGTCTTTTTAACTCAATCGGATAATTTAAAGCGGTTATAAATCACTTTTAGTTTACCACATTAAATAGATCAAGCAAAAATAACCTTTCCAAGTCCCAGTCTCCCAGTAGCGTTCTAAATTAAGTTCCGAAACACGTTATAAGCCAAGTCTCGCGAAGGTTTACACGGAATATAATCACTTGGCTCTATAGAAGATTTTCATTATTCGAGTCACGTACGCACCTAGTCGGCGGAAATTAAACTACACGCCATCTGTACTACGATAACATCAGAAGGATTCACCAAAACCAAAATGTTACGCTTTAATGTTAAGCCCTTAAACCTCATTCAGGTTTTTTTAATAAGTAGTATCAGAAAATTTAGTGACTTCATAGCTAAAAAGTTAAGTCAATTAGGTAATTAAATTGTCTGCAAATATTCTACCCCTGAAATTTTCAGACAACATTTACTAAGTACGGTCACGGACGTTAATTTGCTACCCATTTCAAAGAAAATTTGCTTGAAGATGTCATTGTCATTAGAGATGTCAAGTCATTTGTAATTGATAGGAAACTCAACATTATTGCTGTAGAATCTCAGATTGACTTTGGAACTAAGGTGGGTCACAAATTAAATTCCTTGACTGTACCTACGAGTATATCAAATATAATCGGGAGTATATAAAGAATTGAAATGTACATCGGGTTTGGTTTTTTCACATAAATAAGGAGCAGGATGGATAAAAGGAAGGATGCCTATGCCATGGTTCTTACTAAAATAGATTACCGACCTCATGCCAATATTTTCGAAAATCCTACCAAATTACTTAGGGCCTTTTAATAAACTCATCTTGGCCGAGATGCCGGTCACAAGATACGTCAAAGTAAACGTCAAACCATAGAACACTGTCATTTTTGACGCATCTCGAGACGAGCATTAGAGTTGAGATTATTTTATTAATACGGCCCTTATTAATTAAGACTCAAATATAAGGTTCCGTGACCGAAGGTAGCCCAACGGGACCCTATTAATATGCCTCCGCCTGTCCGTCCTTCCGTCCGTCTGTCATAACTTTAAACAGATGTAACTTTTGAACGGTAATAGATAGCGGATTATACTTTTTCAAAATACGGCATGTAATGGGGACGGACGAAGGTCACATAACTAGAAGAGTAACGAGAATGAATGAATGTATAGAGGAAGACTAAAAAAGGTGTGGATGGACTGTGTGAAGAATGATATGTCTATGAAAGGTGTGTACGGAGTTAACAGCAGACAGAGGAGAGTGGAAGAAGAAGACATCGCTCATTGAATGCAAAAGGGCCACAAATCAAAAATATCAGAAAATCGTTTTATTCCAAAATAGTGATTTAATCGATAATAATTTTAAGCTTACCTGAAGACACCAGTCATTTTCGTGTGATTTCCGGCTGAACGGATCAACCGCCGTTTTTGAATTTTAACGATTAGCGGCACATCTTCGGTGCAAAGCTGCCATTTTGTCAGTTGTGTCGCAAAAATCGAAGTGAATGCACGTCAGTTTCGTGGAAAACGGCCACAATCCAAAAAAGTACCTGATACTGAGTGAATTGTTCTGTACAAAAGTGCCATATTTTGGAATGCGGAAGTTTTGCATTCCAATGTCAAGTAAGTAGTTTTACAATTTATACTACAAAAGTGCCATATTTAAAAATACGTCCATTTTGCATTCCAATATCAAGCAAGCATGATAAAATTTGTAAAACAATAGTGCCATATTTTAAAATACGTCCGTTTTGTATTCCAATATCAACCAAGCATGATCATAATTGTGATACAAATTATGCCATATTTTATAATATGTCCGTTTTGGTCGGAATTGTGAAATTATTTTGTGCCATATTTGAAAAAACTTCCGTTTTGTATAGAATTATATGCAGGATAGTAGAAAATTATTTCACATTAAAATGATGTTTTTGTTAATGTGTTCGTTTTGTAGGAATGTTATTGCGTTGAATGTTTAATTATTTTAAAACAATATGGACGTGTTGGCGTTTAACACTTACGGTAAAGGTAATTCAAGGTAATAATAGCGAAGAAATAAAAATCTAACTAGCTTGAGACGTTCGAGTGTTATCATTCTGTGTTAATGTGTATGTTGCGTATACTGCGTGGGCGTGTGTGTGTGTTTGTGTAAGTGTGTAAGGTATTTAAATTAATGTGTGTCTATGTAACAGTTCTTATATTTCATGAGTTAAATTACAAATGAGGATTTTATTTACAGAATGAATAACCGAGCAAGAAAGATTTTGAACATGGCAGTCGGTACTACAAATAAAAAAACAGACAAAAATGAAGCCTGCTCCACTCACAATTCTGAACTGGACAAGAAATCCAACATTCCATCACTACAATAAATTTATGTTGTTAATGTACCTATATGCTGTACACAAATTGCCGAAATTGAGAAGTGTCACTCATAAGTTTCTTATTAAAGGACACACTCAAAATGAAGGGGACGCCGCTCATTCATTAATTCAATGAAACATTGCAAGTGCATTAAAATCATCGCCAATTTATGTGGCTGACCAGTACATTACTCTTATAAAGACCGCTAAGAAGAAAGGCAACATCAGACACCTTTCGCAGTTCACGAGCTGATGCATGATAGTTTCTTGGACCTAAAATGTCTAGCTGTCGGCAATTTTGTTACAACCCAAGATGGGGATAAAGTAAAATGGTCGGATATAAAAGTTATTAAAGTCCATCGAGAACATAAAAACAAATTTTTGTTCAAGACTTCTTACGAAAACGAAGAGTTTACTTCAGTATCTACGCTGATTTTTTTTTTATCATCGATTGAGACTGATATAATAGTGCCAAAAAAACTATTCAATAATAAACTTAAAACAGCTGAATCAAAACTAAAGGGTATACTTAAACTAATCGATAAAAATATAATACCTAAGTATTACGAATCTTTTTATAAAAAATTGTAATGTTTTGTGCCTTAAATATTAAATTAGGTAAAGAAAGAGTCTGTGATTTCAATAAGGATGTTATTAATTAGAAAATGAATATGATTGTTTAAGTTGTCGTCATTGAATTTAATAGGTACTTAGTAAGTTGCTACAAATTTATTCAATATAAAAGAGAGAATGCTTTAAAATTAAACTTTGATACGGGTAACTAACTTTTTTTATATAAGTAATGAGAATTTTTATTTTTGTTACTGTGAGTCATTTTATACGCCATTTAACTTGTGATTTAGCTGTAGCAAACAACTCGTGTATTTTTCAATACCTGACACTGATTATTGCCTTATGGCTTATGTACCAACATAAAGATTTTACTTGTTTGTTCTTTTTTTAGAACTTTTATTTTGCTAGAGGTGTAAGTTCCTTTAATTAAGTTTAACTTAAACATTTTGATAATTCTTAAGAATTTGTTTTAGATCTCTTGTTACACCTGAATTAAAATAGTATAGTGATAAGAATACCTATTTTTTGTTTATTTCGATTTTTATTGTATTTTTATTATGCTATCGGTAAAACCCTACGTTTAGCTTAAAAAAAAAAATTAGTATTTTATGAGAAAAGTCTATTAAATTGAATTTATTTTTAAAATGAGTTTAATTTTTGGAATAATTTTTGAAAATTTTGTTAATATTTTGAATGCAAAAGGGGCATGTGTGTGTTTTTTTTGATGTGGGTTAATGGTACAACAATGTCATTATTTTAAAAATATAGCTCATTAATTGACGAACATAGTGGTATATTAACATTATAAAAATAAGACATAAAAACATTAAATATAACCAAAAAACCTGTTTTAGAATTTGTAATGGCTGTCCTGTAAAATTATGCCATTTTGATTTGTGGCCCTTTTGCATTCGTTGTGCCGATCCCCGATAAGGGCAGAAGGATGATGAATAAGCGAAATAATAAAGAGGGTTCCCCATACAAAAAACATTTTTTTTTTCATCGTATTTGTTGTATAGTAACCCTCGGTGCGCGAGTTCGACTCGCACTTGACCGGTTTTTAAGTGTAACACCTTTTGTCGCTTACCTTTCCGTCACCTTATACCTATGATAGAATCTCCAAATTGCGTGAATCACATTTTATCAGCTAACTTTGATAGTGTTGTTTTACAAATATATTTATTCTTCAACCTTTTTTATTATTTCCAGATACCTATCTAAATTGCCTACGAACAGGATGCTAGCAAACCATTCCCCGGATATTTCCAATAAAATGCCAATCTGTTTAAGAGCAGCGCAAATGGCTTTTATACTGACATTTTTATGCAAAATGCGTTAACTAATCTAAGCGCTAGTTTCTCGAGAAAATGGCAATTAATGAAAGATTTTGCACTACTCGGGCGCTACTATAATAATACGTTGATGACCTATTATAACTATTATAACTGAAGGTGAGCATACTCGTAGTCTATTTTTATCCGACTACGTTGAAGCAAAAATGAGGGTTATGATTTTGACCGATATGTATGTATGTATGTATGTTCAACTGTTTCCTCATAACTTCTAAATTACTTATCACAATTTAACAAATGAAATAGTATCGTTGGAAGCGTCTTGATTGACCGCTAGACTTGATTGACTAGGTGACATCAAATTCCCACGTCTTTCCCCAAAACATCACAATTAATGTATTAAATAAGTAGATTAAAATATATAACGTGTAAGTTATTGAATTATTAGACGATTAATATTGAAAACTTTGTGCATATTCATTTCAGATGAGAATATTTTCTTGTTTCATACTTTTTCAGTAGTCGGGTTTAGGTTTTTGAACTGTTTTTTTTTTTCTTACTTTTACTAAGGTCTGTTCATCCTTACTTGTCTTATATAGTAAACAACTTTCTAACCTCAAAATGAACCTTTTTTGTCTAAAACAGCTGTTTTAAACATAATAAAGTAATCACAGACAGTACATTGGCCAAGTTATGTCCAAAATGTTAACTCGGTTTACTTTATTTACGATAAACGAGCTGTTTTAGCCAAAAAAGGTTCATTTTGAAGTTAGAAAGTTGTTTACTATTTAAGACAAGTAAGGATGAACAGACCTTAGAACGATCCTTTGTGCAAAAACAAAGAAAAATACCAATACTTTTTTATTACCCTTCCATTATTAATTTCGCATTTAACTCAGAAATGCATTTCCAATGACTTATAGATTTAGGCCCGGACAGTCACAAATTACAATCATCAATAACAGTCAGTCGGCACTCGGCACACTGACCCATCTCACAAGCAGATGCATGTACCTAACTATTATGTTAAAATTCACCAAGGACACGGTGAAATCTATTACCATTGCATTTTACTGGCATTCCTACAGGCATACTTCTAAAATGAATTCAAAATTCTGAATACTTACACTTATATGTGTCTGAATTTAATATCAATTCTAAATCACTCTAAATGGATTTCGATTTCATGCAATAGGTACATATTGACAATGTTTTACAATGTTGATAATTTTTTTAGAGCTATATTCAAAAATGTATGTTCGGCCTTTGACAGAAAGTGTCTTTGTTATTTACTAATAGGATTCGCACAAATACAATTCTCACAGCAAACATGCTACAAATGCTCACGGCGCTTAGACTGGATCCGTAACTAAGCCGACCGACTGCCAAATTTCCAAACAGCTTCAAGCTATTCGGCTGGGATTGCTATACGTCAGGATTTGCCCCGGAATATCAGGACCGTAGGGTAACCAGTCTTTGTAATCCGGCCGGTGCTGAGACCACACACATTAAGAATTTGGTAAAGTTACGATTTTCCTAAAATATTACACAATACAAAACTCTTTATTGAACATCACATACAATAACAGCACGGAAAGTAAATACAAAAGGCTCGTTACAAATTGTGAGTCAATGTAGTACCTAATCACTAATTAACTACAGAGGCGCGTCAAGTGAAATGTAATTATGGTTTGCGATAAATCTGCGATTCGAGGATGGACATTATATCAGGGGCACGTTTAATAAAGCTACAAGTTACAATTTTACAACAATGACAAGCTCTAATCTTAGTAAGAGCTATCATAATGTTGTCAATATACGATAACATGTCACAAGCAACATCGTTTTACCGAGTAGTATGGAGCCCCAGTACTTTTTTTAGGATATTTTGCACGTTCCCTGTGTGCGCCCACATGTAGGAAATATCGGAAACAGACTGTTTTCAAAAAAATCTGCCTCTGTGTAGTGCATTCACGTAACGCGCGTATCTCAAATATGGGGTACGCGCGAGGAACGTGTTAAATTTTACGCATGTATGTAAACACATATTATGTAAGTGTGGCTCTGGTATCGCAAATTTACTGCCTTAAGGTACCCATTTTCATTACATGAGCAATATATATGTAGTGAGTAAGGCTCCTTATTCAATCTATTAAGGCAATTAAGGAAGATCTCTCCCTTAAATTGTTTGGTACAATCTTGCATTGCCATGATTTTTAATATTTACGAGCACTAATAGGTACAAACAAATAGCTCAACTTTGCGACTTCTACATCCTTTTGACCATTAAGAGCCTCCGCACGTGGATCGTATGTGTAGTCGACTCGTATCGCCAAACGCATCGAGTACGAGACCCGCAGAGTTCTACGAACGAATCGTCGCGTAGACGTATCGTTTTGGTGACATCTCATTTGAAATCATGGCGTCACTGACGTCAGATGTTTTCTTTCGGTGGATGTATTGATGATTTTACATTCTCGTCAGACGAACAACGTTTTATATTGTTTGACTATGTCAGAAGTATCGACGTGCTCATTGTGTCCTTCCATACATCGCAAATAATTCCAATAAAACATTTTTTGTAGCAGCACGTGATCTGTCAGAAGATGATAATAAATTCCCTTTGAAACCTAGTTATTCACTTACGTAGCAGTGGCCGCATTGTATAAAATTATTTTTCTACAAAAAATTAAAATATTATATCGCATTACCTGCCCAGTTTACTTTAGACAATATTTTTCTGCCCAAGCTTTATCGTTACATCTTTCCTTGAATAATCACTTAATGAATGAATGAATTAATGAATGAATGACTTCAAGGGAACGCTTCAACCAATTTTACGAATTCAATCACTTTTTCCGTCATATCGAAAAGTACAGAAATCACTTATTACATTAATTAGACAAAAATGTTTTTATTCGTCTCATTTAGCCTGATCAAACAGCGAAATAGACCAAAAAGATATGGTGATGGCACCAGTATTTGACAGTTTAAGCTGACAGGCACCAAAACTGGACACTTAAAACTCTTAATTCAAAGATCATACGGTTATAAATTGATTGTTGCTAAACAAATGAATAACAAGAGTTATTCATTCATCCTCTATAAAATAAGAATCATTTGTCCATCATTGGTCCTTGTCCATCATTGGTACTTGTCCATTACTGGTTCCGTCACAAGCAGGAAGGTTCCAATTTGCGGTACCGCTGCAAATATTCGTATGAATTGAAATTTTCGAACCATTGTTACTCATAACATAATCCTGCTCTGCGGGAGTAAAAATATGTTATGCCCCACTGCGTGCACTTTTAACTTTATTCGAAGTTCATAAATATGCATAGGTCGCGGGTCATTGACCACCATAATGCATTGTGTCCAAACGCGCGTATCGGCAGGGCTGAGTTGTCCGCGTGTGGGTTTAGTGGACAGTTATTTCGGTTTGCAAAAGGGCCCAACGCCCATGCAGTTAGATTGTTATTTAGCGTAACCGCTAAAAATGCGTCGATGAGCTGTAACTACTACCGACTCACTTGATTTCCATCGGTTTAATTTATTTCCTTAGTGATCTTATAACAATATGAGGTAAAGATCCGTCCGCCCTCAAGTAAACTGCCGGAGCAGATAGTGAGTCACTACGCGATGGTATAGTACGTATTACTATTAAATCAGGAACGACTTAGTTAAGCAGGGGATGGTCATAACTTTGCATGTCCTCTAAAATTCTACATAGGCGCTCGGACGTCCACCTTAGCAATAAGGGTAAAATACAAACAAGGTCTATCATGTGCATAGTACTTTTGTGAATAGTAATAAGGATGTATCGGAAAAAGGACTGTGCGTTTTTTTCGTTATGCGGAATAAAGCGATTAGGGCTAAGCCGCCTACTTTAAAAACATGGGTACCTAACGCTCCTCATTGTGGACCTGCCTATGTAATAATAAAAAACCGGTAAAGTGTGAATCGAACTAGCGCACCAAGGGTTCGGTACCGCCGTACCCTTTTTCACTAGGACCCCAGGGTATGTACGAGCGTAGTAAAGCATCCAGATAGGTATGAAACTGACAAAGACAGAGAGGCAAGATACTTGACACGTAGGCTTTCCTACGTGTCAAGTATCTTGCATGCCATGACATGTCTGTGTTGATTGCGCCCAAACTGAGAGTGGTACATCACAGTGTGCGTTATCAAGCGGTGAGAATGTTTAATAGCCTGCCTAGTGTCTTAAAAAGCATACCGAGTCCTTCTATTTTTAAAAGCCACCTAAGAAACTATTTCCTAGAGAAATGCTTCTATGATGTAGACGAGTTTGTGAATGAGTTTTAAAATAAAGTTAACTTAATTAGGGTTTGTAAGTATTATCAAATATTTATTTATTTATTTTATTCATGTGCATGTTGTAAAAATTTAATTTTAGTTTAAGTTTTTATTTTAATTTTAAGTGTAATATTTCCGACACAAAATGTATTTGTTAATGGAATAAATAAATATGAAATATGAAATATGTCTTTACCAAATAAAAGAGATGTAAATTTACGTGAGCCCATATCACACTTCACCGGATTTTAGTGTTAGTTGTTTTTCTTTAGGGTTTGTACTATAAACATATCAAATTTGAGGTAACCTATCGCAACCTCGAATTTTTTTTGACCGAATTTCATTTGACCGAAAACATTTCGTTCCGCCTCCGATGGCACGATTCGTAATTTTCTTATTTCACTATTTGACATTAAGTAAACATATCTTTAGTCTTAGCAACCTTTCTCCTTGTAGTCACTTGCCCTATGTATTGTTACGTATTTTATTTCAAAGCCTATTTTTCATTACACCAGTGCTACAATTAGCCTAGGGATCGTTTCGTATTTTGTTTCTTAACCCATTTTTCACTTCATCAATGCTACATATAGTTTTCGCTACGTTACGTCAAATATCGTAGAACCGACTCGGACAAGTTAGCATAGTCGATTTAAAAATAGGTAAACTATTAATAAACCGAGCCGTTACATTGGGCAAATGATACTAAGGTAAAATCAGAAATGGGAAATAGATAAATTGACAAACCATTACATTGGACAACTGTTTGTGCGCCGAAACCAGTATTACGGAATAGATAATTTGTCGAATCGGTAAAAAACCTAAACAAGTAATGACTAAATGAAAATATTCCAAGTGATCTTTCGGGCAAACGTAAAAAAACCCAAACCATAGTTGTCGAATAATATTTATCGAACCAAAATTCGGTCAAACATTTTTCGGAGTACAGATAGGTAACCCAAATTTGATGTTTGTAAGTTTTACCGTTTTTTACGATACAAACAAAATGAAAATACTGAAAAAAAAAACTTGCATGGTGGGAGTCTAATTTTTACACTTTCTTTATTATTTTAATATGTTAGGAAACCTGCTACGGTATAAAAGATCCTCTTCTAAGTTAGGACAGCTGTATGTGGAAACAATTACTGTGTGAATGTGATGCCTTCGCCGGAGTAAGAATTAAAATCCTGGGTTGTGGCTACCCAGAACCAAACGATTTCAAGGCACTGCCATTGCACTCCACTATCCGCTTTCTGGAAGGGGTGGAGGCTGCAATGGATTAAGCGGTTACCTATCTGAATTCCGAAAAATGTTTGACCGAATTTTAGTTCCACAAATATTATTCGACAACTACGGTTTGGGTTTTTTTACATTTGCTTGAAAGATCAGTACGAATATTTTCATTTGGTCATTACTTGTTTTGGTTTTTTACCGATTTGACAAATTATCTATTCCTTATTACTGTTTCGGCGTACAAAAAGTTGTACAATGTAATGGTTTGTCAATTTATCTATTACCCATTTCTGATTTTAAATTAGTATCATTTGCCCAATGTAACGGCTCGGTTTATTAATAGTTTACCTATTTTTAAATCGACTATGCTAAACTATCCGAGTCGATTCTACCCTGATTCGTTGCATTTTCTGGATAAATTACAAGTAAGTTTTTTTGAGCAGAAATAGAAAATAACCTCGAATGCCAAGGCGGCAGCTAACCCAACCTGTCCTAACCTATCCGTATCGTTTCTGCCCCAATTTCTCTTGCTCGTTGCATTTTGTGGAGGCAGCAAGATTTTCTGGGCTGAAATGAATATTTGACGTAACGTAGCGAAAACTATATGGAGCATTGATGAAGTGAAAAATGGGTTAAGAAACAAAATACGAAACGTTCCCTAGGCTAGTTGTAGCACTGGTCTAATGAAAAATAGGCGTTGAAATAAAATATCTAATAATACATAGGGCAAGCAATACAGGGAGAAAAGTTGCTCGGACTAAAGATATGTTTACTTAATGTCAAGTGGTGAAATAAAAAAATTACGAATCGTGCCATCGGAGAAACGCTAAAAAACGAAACGTTTTCGGTCAAATGAAATTCGGTCACAAAAAATTCGAGGTTGCGATGGGATACCGGATTAAGCGCTAAATATAAAGAGGGGTACAATTACACAAAAGATCCCATATTTAGAGTCGAAGTGTATCCGTAAGGACCCCGGCAATAATATAAGATAAGATAAGATAGGACAGATGGACGACCGGGCGGACACCGTGGACAGCGTAGCTTTAGTCATAGGGTCCCGTTTGACACCCTTTGGGTACGGAACCCAAAAAGTGGATAAGCGAGAGCTTTTTAATCAAATAAAAGTAAGTTACATAAGTATACTAAATTTCAGCTTAACTGGATTTTGACAGACATACGAATGAAGCATGTTAAATAAAAGCAACAATTGGTTTCCACTATTAGATGTTATCAAAAATGTCGCGAAACGTGAGATAACTTGCATCTTGCGTTAAATATGACGCTTTTCTAAACGGTCATATTACTCATTTCGATTGATCTTGCTCAATGAATATGTTTAACAGCTGCCCATATTACTTTTTAAAATCCCATTGATTGTGAGCTACACGTTTGTTGAGTTAAAAAAGATACGTTTGATTCATTGTTTTTTTTACTGTGATTGATCTCTTTGTATATCTTGTCAAGGGGCAAACATTTTGAATTGTATCAGAGCCTCATCAAATGACCCATCTACTCGTAAATCCGTCCACCTAGTACTGGACCCTAAACGCCTGATTTATATTCAACACATGGGCTCAAAACAGAGACCGTCGACGGCAGGTTCCTATTCCTCAAGTTTATCGTTAAATTATTCATTGAGATTACTGATCAGTTTCCGTCATTTTATTATCGTATAAAAGCTAGACTAGTGATATTATATTATAACGTCTGCTACGCCTTTTTTTTTCAAATACGTATACGGGGTAACTTAACAACAACGTAACTGGATAAGTAAAGGAAACACTTTCAAACAAAAATATTTTTACCCGACTACGTCAGAAAGACGGTTGTGTTTTTCGAGTCTATGTATGTATGTATTTATTATTTTTTATGTGAAAAACGAGGTACACGAGCAAGCTGGTCACCTGATGGTAAGTGATCACCGCGACTCATAAACACCCACAACACCAAAGGAATCGCAAGTGCGCTGCCGACCTTTAACAAAAGAGAAGGCTCATTTTTTGAAGGTCCCCAAGTCGTATTGATTCGGAAATACGCTGAGAAGAGCTGATTCCACATGGATAGAATGCATGGCAAAAAGGTTCTCGAGAAACGTACGGTGGTAGATTTCCTACTTTCAATATGGTGTTGATGAAATGATAGTTTGGTACGAGTTGTCCACATGTTGCACGATGTTGGAATCCAGCGGCTGCTGGTATTAATCCGAATAATTACTCGGATCACTTCTCGTGATAAATACGGTAAAAGACACAGAGAAGCGTCATAACATCGAGTAGTCGGTATTATGTGGCATGTTGGTGATCATAAATTTACAATACAGGTGGCAATAGACGTCGAAAAAGTAGGATGTGTAAGAAGCTATAACAACAGTCTAGCTAGACAATCCTTCGGCTGGCTGCCAGAGCGTGAATATGGTCATCGCTTGAGCGGCCTGTACCTCCCACCCCCCCCCCTCCCCTACACAAACCGACAAAGATATACATGGATACCTACACAAACCGGCTATGTGTAGGGACAACAATAGGGAAAAAGAGGGGAACATTTTTCTTAATACCACGGAGAAGGCAAACGAACACACAAGCCAACTTTTGAACTACTAACCCCTTCATACGCAGAGGATCGTGCGGTAACTATTATAACAAAAAGACACTTTAGGTCCATCGAATGCAAACTTGTAACCTATTTTTACTGATTTCTCAGATACTTTCGAACTTAGGTTTCTGAGCAATCGATATTTAATGAGAAAGTAGGGTGTCATTCGCGATCCATAATATCGTTTGTCCTAATCGTCATTTGTCCTAATGCATTGTTTGTCCTAAACTGGTTTTCAGCTGAGTCAGACAACTTTTTAATCTTTCCAAAAATACCTGCAGTTAGGTTAGGTTACAGTGGTGTTATAACAACACTAAAAAGTTTTAAACATTAAACTACTTAGGCTTTAGGAAAAACAACGATTAGGACAAACGATATTATGGATTCCAATATAGACCCGAGAAATTAAAGTAACTTAAATCGTTAAAAAAAAAAACTTTGTAAACATACGTAATATTCGACTCGCGAGTCTAACTGCCACTTGACTGCTTTATTCTGAAGCGCTAACCACCTTAAAAAATGTTAATTTGCCTCTCCCAAAAAGCTTCCACGGCGACCATTAACTCACTAATAATGAAAATATTGCCTTGTTATTGTATAGGGAAAAATTGAAACCTGCATCACGTCAAGGTTGGCAGCCATTTCAATACTCGTATCAGCCTTGTTTCATCTTCCCTAAAATCACGTAAGTCTGGGGTGACTGGGATCTTGGACTACTATCCAAACGTTGACAATACGATAACAGGTCAAAAACGATATGGTTTTTACCGTGTTGAATAGAGGCCCATAAACTCAAGACACATCAACGTAAAGTTCAACCCTTCTTAAACTGTCATTCGTGACGTTTCTGGTGACGGACGTCTCACCCAAAATTAGATAGTTTATTAATTCGGCAGATTAATTATTACCCCCTCAGCGTTTCAGAACATAGATACGGAGCTTGCGATTTTGAATTTCTTGGGAGGGGACGGCCGCTTTCAGTGGTCCTAGCTAGACGATGCATTCGGCGAAAGTTATCGTTATCGACAATGGATAGAATTCACGTAAGACGGTCGCGTTATATCAATGCGCTTAAATGACAATTCCAGACATTTTGACGGTATTCGAAAATCGTTTAGGTTATCGTTAAGCATCATGTCAAGAGCCCCAGGTTGTAGATTGCTGTTTGCTCTCCGAATCAGCTTCACAGCCACACATCGACGCAAAAACATGTCGGGATAAGGCTCTATTCTACTTGGTAAAATCGTATTGCTTTTGACACGCTATCGTATTGTCAACGTTACGTTACATTACGCTGTTTTTGTCTTCAGTGGAGGTTAAACCCAAATTCCATCTACCAGCGTGCAACTGTGGAATATGGCGGAGCGGAGTCCTCCAATTGGCCACATACATATTTTTTCAAGCAGAATTTACTAACTACTATTCGATCACTTCCATTTGTCCAATTTTTGTGCTTCTCGCAACAGTTCGTTAACTTTTACATGTAACTCACTGACAGCTTCATTTTTCTCAGTATTTATTTTCGTTTCAGTGACAAACTACAACGTAATTAAATAATTCAACCAATCCACTGCTTTATTATTTCACCAGTTATGGTAAATTCTCCGTATGAAAACTTTCGCTCCTAATTCTATTAATAAAGTTTGCCAGTAAGTAATATGTGAATATTAATCTAATGAATCATCGGTTCCATTATGGTGTTACAGCATTTTAGTTATTTGATTTTGATTTCATAACTACACAACCCGAAATAATTTTATTCACCTAAAATATCAATAACTTTTTGATATCTTTTTAACTTTTGACAAGGTTTCATTTGAAAATGAAACATCATAAAATAACAATCAAACGCGTACAGATCCACTGACATGGATACTCGATTTAATTTGAAATTCTGTTCGGCCGCTACAAAAAGCATTCGCATCCGGGGTCTGCATTTAATTGCTTTACGCACAACTTAGTTGGCTGCCATTCACTCTAAGCTCCAATTAAAATATTTTCCATGACCAAAAAAGGACTTTCTCCATTCAATGATTATTATATAATATAACGAATATATAGGTGCCTTTGAGCTCAGGGCTTTACATAGAAGTAAATATGTATCGATTATAATTTCGAAATAGAAGCCCTTTTGTTTTTCAAAAAACTAGATAATTAATACTTTTTGAAGTTTCAGACGAAATCAATAAGTAGGTATTTATAACGCACAACGTCCGTTGTTAAGGATAACTCATTAAATCAAAACAAAAGACAGGTATCAATTACCGCCCCTGTACCAAGAAATACAGGTGATAAATAGTATCGGACCGTTAGAATTGAAAATTAAGTTATTTTATAAGTCGTAGAACAAAAGAAGTATCATTTGAGGAGTAAAATCGATGCCATATTTAAAGTTTCGAGCACAGGCACCCTGTATAACAATACATTCAGTCATTATTAAGGTGAAATCTTAAATATGTAATGGATACGGTTATGATAACTTCTTATTTTTCGACTTTTTAAGGTTCCGAACCCAAAGGTTAGGGTCCCGCACTATTACTAATTCTTCCAGTCTGTTTGTCTGTCCGTCGGTCTGTCAGCGGGCTGTATCTCATGAACCTTAATAGCTAGACACTTGAAAAGTTTACATACTGTGTATTATACTATAGCCGCTATAACAATAAAATATTTTTGTTAAAATTTCCGATGGTTCCCTAAACAAAACACGTGTTCTTGCGGCGTTTTTTTCTAGACCTTCACAATCGCTTTACTTCTTGAACCATAATAGGTAGACCTCATTGCAGAAAAGGGACATATTTATAGTATTCCCATTTAACTATCCCTTTCCTGCCTGTGTACAAGTTCGTATTACAGTACCGGATTGCCTAAGCCACGTTTCGGAAAGCCACAATACAAGAGGAATGATGGACCGGATTCAAAATATTGCGCTCGATCAATTTCGAGTTACGATTACTGTTGTTCGTTTTTGTAATAGTGAATATATTTTTTTTGTATCCTCCCCGTACCTGAACTGCCGGCGCAGACAAGATTATTCTGCAAACATTAATGACCACCACAATCAAAGAAAACGATTATTGTATTGATTTATATGCTGCTGTACGTTCGCGTCGGCCGCTTAAGTCTTTTCCATACATTTTAATAGCTTTAGAAATTCGTTAGCTTATCTAGCTATACAAAATATTATTATCTCAAACGTAACAAGTATGAACAAATTTTCTATTTAAAGTTATTTGGTCTTAGAACTCTTAGATAATTTTTAGTATACTCGAAATCGTAATTAAAGACCAACGTTGGTTGCCACAAAAAAAAAAAAAATTTGCCTTAGTATATTTCCACTTTTTAAAAGACCGCACTAAGAATATTTATTTGTAGGTAGTTTTAAACCTTCGATTTAAATAAACAAGTTAATTCAAGTTACTTACACAAATACAAGATGGCCTATTAAATATTTAACCATAGAAGATTTTTGGTAGCAAAACTGTTATTGCACTTGTAATACTTCCGGTATTAATAACATTTGGTACGATAAATAAACAATAGTTGTAAACAACGTTAGATGAAATTTAAATATTACATACGTTTAGCTATTCAACAAAATAACAGGCCAAAAGTGTGTAGCTCACTTTATATTGACAATCATCGGGCATTTTACCAGCCATGACACCAAGGGGTCCATGGGTACCTGTCAAGTTTAAATCAAGCATAAGTGTAAGGCATCCGAATTTAGCTTGTCATTTTGTTTTAGCTGATAAAAAAATCGCCATTGAACACACACACCCGCCATTTAATGACAACACACTATATGAGAAAATATTTGTTTTGGGATATTTTAATGTTTTGAATATCGGGTAGAAAAAACATTGAAAGCATATTCCCTATTGTTAAATATAACTTTTGATATTGAAAATGTTAGAATGATCTACAAATATTTACAACAATTTGATTATCAATGCTAAAAGGTTGGTTAACTCTGAAATGTTCGGTTGACACTGACATAATTGACTTTGACACTTATGACAGTGACGTATCTGTCGTATTTTTTTTGGTCTTAAATTAGAATTTCGAGTATAGGTATACATATTGGTACACTTTAGTCACTCGTACCTCAGGAAAAATTCAAGTCTACTTACAAGTCGTGATTTAAGATAATATTTTTTATAGATTTTTAGTAGGTACTTGTAGTTTTCGCTGGAGGAGGGGGGGGGGGGACTTTTCGAGTTCAGTAAATATTTCCTAAACGGTCCTTCGAATCTAAAAATTTATAATTACTAAAACAACGATTTTTTAAGAGCTATTTTATGATACATCACTCGAAGTTATAATGTAAAACCAAAATATTTTTCATAACATTTTGCTTTTCACGCATTTTTTTGTGCAACTTTGACGATGTAATGTTAATGTATAACTATGGCAAATTACAGGTTTGTAGCACGAAGAGCCTTTGAGTTAAACCGCGGACTGACGGACATGGTCGCAACGCACTAACCGCCCGCAAAACTAAACACTAAACCCACCAACGTTTTAGAAAACACCAGGACCAACTTAGCTTTAGCCTATATCAGCATTTTAATGATTAATATCAACATCCGCATCTATCTAAGTACCTAACATTAATAGGGCTGTTGAATGACAAAAAACTGGACAGATTGAAAAAAGTGAATACCTTCTTTTTCTTTTGAAGTCAGTTTAATACGTCCAGCGTAGATGTTTCCGTGTATATATTATATTATATTATATATTATATATTGTGCCATGTTTCAGAATGTTTGATGAATTAATCTATGTAAGTCGTTAAACATTCTCGGCTAGCATACAAATATAAATCTACCCGTGGCTAAGTGCTTGACGAGTTAGAATAATAAGCACATTATAATAGGCCCTGCCTTTGAAATTATTTTTAACCGACTTCAAAAAAAGGAGGAGGTTCTCAATTCGTCGGGATATTTTTGTTTCTTTTTTATATGTATGTTCCCCGATTACTCGAAGACCACTGGACCGATTTGAAAAATTTTTTCGTTGTTCGAATGGGTATACTTTCTAGTTGGTCCCATTGTCACCACGTCAGGATCTGATGATGGGATCATGGAGAAATCAAGAGAACTCCTCAAATATTATAGGCACACCTATAGCGATTTTGGTATTTTTCACTGTAACTCATGCATTTGCTTTTGAAAAGTACTATATGGTGAAGTGGAACTGATGATGAAGACCACAGATGGCCACCGGAACTCCTTAACGGTACCTATTTCAAGGGTGGCGATAAGATATTTCGATAAAGGAAGTTGAGCGACTTTGACGAAGCACATTTAGGTTTAAATATGACTATGACATTCCCGCGGCGTTGTCTGCGGCGAGCTTGAAATGTTCTATAGTTTCTTATTAATATTTAGAAGTGGAGCTACGTAACAGCATAAATAGGATCACTAAAAAGTATAAAATAAAATAAATGTTTAAAAAAACAAAAAACCGCCTTCAAAAAGCAAAAGTTTTTTTAAACATTTATTTTTGCCAGAATACATACCTACAACAAATAAACCAGCAATAACCCTAAAATTACCTTATTTTACATTTTCGATCTATTCGTATCGTCAATTTATTCCTTTTATGTAGGTGAAACAATTGCGAAACCGACACGTTGTGCCAATAATTCAGAACGATTCTCGAGAGTGACAATCGACGCGCTCGCGAAAGAAGGTCGTTTAGATAAAGGTTGGTTAACCGTGCACCGGCCTCCCTCAGGACGCCTTACAGTAATCCAATACAGCCTCCATTTTGGGGAATCGCTCTGTAACTACCACCAAGATCCGTCGCAGGAAATTCAATCAATGTGTTCTTTTCAAACAAAATCCTATTTAAAAATGAATAACGTGGGAGTTTGAGCGACGTTAAGGCATGAATTTAAAGGGGGTTTAGTTTAATATTAAAAGTTAGACCTGCATTACACTGGTGGCCTCCAACCTCCATTTGGAGGACTTATAGAATTTGACCACTAATCAAAAAGAGTTTGACCAATTTTATTGTTAGTTACAATTTACTAACTAAGATCATTAACTTAGGTTTAAACTGATGTACTTATAGTGAACTGCTGCTGAAAATGAAAATTTTATCTTATATGGATTTATATAAAGAGCTGACGCGTCCATACAAGTATTTTAACCTAGTATGACCACAGATAAAAGCTATATTTTATATAGAAATAATATTTTACATATTTTAAACCTTGGTTTATTTGTTAGTTAAAGATAGGTGTAACTAACTTTAAAAGTGGTCAAGTATTGATAAGTTCTATTCAAAGGCAATCGTAAGGAAAAAACGCAAACGTTTCTACAGATCTAGTGAATAATCCTTTCACATCGTGAAAACTCGGAACTCACGTCTACTTCCGAATGATGCCGACGCGTGGAATTATTGAATTATTAAGTGACATGTTTGTATGAAATAAATATGGTACTTTAGTTATCAGTGTCAAATGTCAAACCACGAGTTTGAAGTATATCACACCGAAATGTTAAAACACCACGTTCAAATATATAGAAATAAGGTGTAGGTAAACAAGAAGAAATATAAATAAATGATGAAGATAATTTCACAGGCTTGTCGATCTAAATGTATCCCAGGTCTTAATGCTTTCGGCATGACTATCAAAAATAACTAAAAACAAACTTAATCTTAATTACCCAAAAAAATGTCTGGTATTAACCACTGAATGTCGATTACCACTCTCGCGATGCGACGCTCTTCCACGTGGGCTTGATGGGTACTGAGTCAGACTGAAGTAGCATGACAAATACGAACATTTCAGAGAAAATACGATGTGAAAGGATATTTCACTACTTGCATCTGTACTTACCCACCTGTCGCCACCTCTGTATACCTATAATATTGTTTAATACAGGTCGACATTAGCTACCTATTTGGAAACGGATTTCTGAAAAAGAACGACATTCGGTTTGAACTTGCGCTGCTGGACACAACAAAAAATACGCTCCGACAAACGATTGAAAATAAACTGTAACGTGTTATACGACACACGTTTACGAAAGATAATTTTTTTTTGGTACAGATGGTTCGTAATAAAACCCCTAATTTATTGCTAGTCTGCTTCAGCGCTGGTTTAAAATGATATAATCAAATACCAGAATTGCGAAGTCGGTGTGAGATGCAGTGCAGTGATACGGGTCTCTTTAGCAGTGTAATATACTTCAATCCCAACTATTCCCAACCCGCATCCCTTTAAATTGTACCGCACCTAGCACTGAGGGTTAATTAACAGCCTAACTACGAGAACTTCGGTGTGCAGCCGTCGATTGTACTATGTCACATTATTAACGGGTGATCTAATAATGGTCTAACCTAACCTCAGACTTAGACACATAATGCGTTATTCTACTTGGGCTAAATTTATATAGTTAGTTATCGTGTTATCAACGTTATGGTGACTCTTGTTTACTTGACAGTTATGGCGGCCGAGTTAAAAGCAATACAATACGTATAAAGACAAAGTATAATAATGCTTCTGATAGACAATGATTTATTTCTCTTGCTCTTGATCAGAATAGATTATTGCCAAAAGATCACGAGTTGCAGACTATACGTCGTAAGGTATCTCCCAGAAAATACATCCTTATTCCACTTCATCTCTATACGTATTGTTATCATTTTATTGTTTTTAACTTGGCCTCTATAAAATAAATACCTAAGAGTTATCCTAACGTAGATAATACGGTAACAGTAATGTCGAAAACTCAAGAAGAAAGAGCCCCGATAGTATCAAATCATAAAATAACTTTGGATACACGTCTTACAATAACCACGACCTAAAATAAATAAAGAATAGTATATGAAGACTATTTGAGTCTCGAAATCGTTATTAAATATGTAATAAGTACTTGACGGAAAATTTTGCTAAACACAGTCGCCGCTCCTAGTGACACGTGCCTCAGTCCTATCTTCGATTTAAAAAACCGGGCAAGAGCATGTCTGACCATGCTCAGTGTAGGGTTCCGAAGCCGTTTCTTCACGAAAACTATCTCAAAAAAACAACAAGGAATCTAATTCTCTATTTCAATTTATTTAGTGCTTTCTTAGGTCATTTTAGTAGGTATCAACACTTTAGTCGCCTGTATATCAGGAACCAATGAAGTCTACTTAGTCGTGATAGCTTTTCTTTATAATTCGTTATATGTGCTTTCATTTCAGATATTTTTCAGATTTTTTGTATTTGTAGTTTTGGCTGTAGGGGAGAGGGAGGACACTAACTCCAACAAAAATTAGCACTTTAAATCTTAATATTTCACAAACGGAAACCTTAAACGAATAATTGTTGACAAACCAGCAATATTTTTGAAAGACCTATCCAACACTCCACGTGGGGTAGACGAGAATAAATAAATACATCCCCACGTTACGTGTAGTGTAGGGTACTTACCCTACACTACACCTTAAAATAATATGATATTTTTTTAACCACTTTGTCGGCATGACTAATATTTATGTTATATTCATGCCAAATTACAGCTTTGTAGAACTAAAGAGACTCTGAGCTAAGCTGCGAACGTTAGTTTGACTACGGGTCCATAAAAATATGTTGTGTTAAATGGAGTGATCAAGTTGTTCTGCGTTCAAAAAGTCCCTTTTGTACACCGAAAATAAATTAAACATGGTTGAAGGTGTTTTATCGTCAGGTGTTTCACTTCACTAAATTCAGGCGGTGCTCCTAGCAACACATGCCCTAGTCCTACGTATCCTCCTAAGACCCAAGGTCCTACCCATAGTACTTATTGACTTTGTCATTCAGACCCAGCTCCTTCGACAGTTGTGTAGTCATAGCGTACCACGGTCCTACCAGTAGGACTTAATAGAAAACCCGCCATTTTGTCTTTTTAGTACTTGGGTCTGAATGAGTATAAGACAATAGTACTACGGGTTAATATAATAATTAGATTATAATTTTTAAAGTTACTTCGTGAAATACAATTTTAATGACTGAAAACAGAGTGACCATGTTGTTCGGTCCCTTTTGTAAAGCACAGGAAAACAAAGTAAACTTGTAAGAAACCTTTTTCTCACGTGATAATTTACTGAATTCAGGCGCATATTTCAGCAACTCGTGCCACGCCCAGTCCTACCGTCACGCACGTTGCAGAATATAATTTGTATTTCTAAATTTATATTGACCGCACGTTGCACGTTTCCAAAAGGTCCCTTTTATGAACCGAAAACAACGTTAACTTTGAAACAACTTTTTGATGTACCTGTATGATTTACAAAGAGCGTTTTGTCCTTTTGTTTTTCGCTTAGCAACACATATGTACTACGCACCCTTATTATTTATCTCCTGTTGAATTTGCAGACAGACAGAAAATAGACATTTTACGAGCTTGACATTCGCATGGCTGCTAGAGGAAATCTCTGCTGTGTTTTGTGTTCTATTCAATTACCTTTTGCAAAAAGCACTCAGGTAGATGATAAAAGATAAAAGATAAAAGAAATTTATTCAGTAAGTAGGCCGCACGGGCACTTTTACACGTCAAGAATCTACCAGCGCTTCCCAAGAGAAGACCACTGCCGAGAAGAAACGCCGCAAGAAACTCAGCAGTCAGTCATTTTTTAAACATATTTCTTATTACAATGGTACTACTTAGTCTAGCATTATATAAAGCTATAAATATTAAATTAAATATAGTATTAAATAACATGCGTAGTTCAGCAGGAAAACATGCCAATTAAGAATCTTACGGGAGAGATAGAGAAAAAAAAAACACATACTTATGTGTATATAAGATGGTGCGAGACGACCACATAAAAGTTTCGATATGTTTTCCTACATCAACGGTGTCCCCTAGACAAGATAAAGATTTTGCATTTGAATAAATTATTATTGACTAAGTTTCGGATTTAGGCCATGCATTTTTGTCTGTTAGATAGTCCTCGATCCTATAATACGCTTTAGACATTAACGTCCTTTTCAAGTAACTTTTAAGTGCTGGAAAGGGTAACTTTAAAACTTCGTCAGGTAATTTATTATAGAAATGAATGCATTGACCAACAAATGATTTATATACTTTACGGACGCGGAATTTTCGGATAGCGATTTTATTTTTATTTCTGGTATTTAAATTATGTATATCAGAATTTTTGGTGAAAGAATCTAAATTTCTAATAACGTAAATAATATTCTCATAAATAAATTGAGACGCTACAGTCAAGATATTAATTTCTTTAAAAAGTTCTCTTAAAGAGTCACGGGAGTTTAAGTTGTAAATAGAACGAATGGCCCTTTTTTGTAACACAAATATAGTTTGTATGTCAGCTGCCTTACCCCAAACCAGAATACCGTACGACATGACACTATGGAAATAACTATAATAGACTAAGCGAGCTGTCTCAACATTGGTTAGTTGTCTAATTTTCCTAACGGCGTAAGCTGCCGAACTTAGTTTACCTGCCAGTACAGCTATATGGGGACTCCATTGCAAATATTTATCTAATGTTATGCCTAAGAAAATTGCCTTATCTACCATTTGCAAACACTCGTCATTTAGAAAAATACTAGAATGTACCGGTTTAACATTAGGCAAAGCGAACCTAACACATTTCGTTTTCTTAGCATTTAGTAGCAAATTGTTGCTAGTAAACCAATTAAGTACTTTAACTAGTGTGGTGTTAATCCTACTGTAGTCTACGGATTTTCTATCTACCTTGAAAATTAGTGAAGTATCATCAGCAAAAAGTACAATATCACAAAGTTTATCTACTGTTGGTGGCAAGTCATTTATGTAAACCAAAAATAAAAAAGGACCTAAAATAGAGCCTTGAGGCACACCTATTTTCAATGTAGCTCCAACAGATTGCGTTTTGTTTACAACAACTGTTTGAGTTCTATCACTTAGATAAGAAGACATAAGGCTTAAAGCTTTGTTGGACAATCCATAATGTTCTAATTTTAAAATAAGGGTCGTATGATCCACGCAATCAAAAGCTTTAGAAAGATCACAAAATATTCCTACTGCATCGCAAGATTTCTCCCAACTGTTATATGTTAACTGTGTTATATGTTTAATGAGTACAGATGCCGCATCAATTGTTGATCGACCTCTGGTAAAGCCAAACTGGTTATTGTTAAGTAGTTTATTTCTGTTAAAGTGACCTAACATATCCTTTAGCATTACTTTCTCAAAGACTTTAATTAAAACTGGTAGTATGGAAATGGGACGGAAGTTCGTTATATCACTCATCTCGCCCGATTTAAAAAGAGGTATTACTTTACTATATTTCATGAGATCTGGAAAGACCCCCTCTGATATGCAATTATTGTAGATTAATGCTAGATGGGGTGCAATTACATCTATGATATGAAAGAGTACCTTAACTGATGTGCCCCACAAATCTTCAGTCTTTTTTAAACTAAGTGATTTAAATATCTTGACTATTGAATCTGAATTTACAGGGCTGAAATCAAAGTTTATATTACATTTACTGACATTAGTGCTAAGTAATGATTGAGCTTCAACCGCGGATGATTTAAGACATTTCGTAGTATTAATGGCTATGTTAGAAAAATAATCTTCGAATGCTAAGGCAACGTCTTTATTTGACGTGATTTGTTGGTCACCTGTGTTCAGAGTGACTTGATTATCACGAGTTTTTGATTTTCCCGTTTCTCTATTTATAATATTCCATACAGTTTTTACCTTGTTGTCAGATGATTTAAGTTTGAGTATAAGAAAATTTGCCTTGGCAGTTAGATGAGAACACCTATTACCTGTAAAAGAAATCATACATGTGAGCACCCAAATAAAAGCTATTCATTCGTATTCAGCAAAACATTCGCTTAACGTTTTGAAATGTTTATGAAAGCATTTAACATTTAAACGTACCTACGTATTAAGATAAAGGAACAATTAATTTTAAAAGAAAATGTAGAACAAAACTTTGCGAAATCTTCATAGTATAAAAAAGTCGCTTCCGCTGTCTGTGCGCTTAAATCTTTTAAAGTACACAACGGAATTTAATGCAGTTTTCAGCAAAAGAAAGAGAGAGTGATTCAAGAGGAAGGTTTATGTGTAATAAATTCTTGATTATTTACGGGTTTTACAGAAAACTCAAATGAACCGAAGCGAAGCGAGGGCGCGTAGCTATTGTTGTATAATTAACAAATATCGAGGACCTACTAAACATAATGGCGAAGGAAAGTTTTCGATTACGCAGTATAAAGGATTGAGCAGGGACGTGGTAATCTAGTCGAAGGGTAGTGCAGGCCGTGACGCGGCTAATGCCCGCGTGCTCACTCAAAGCGCTTTGACTCAGTAGCCTGGAATTTATTTGAGCATTAGCCGTTCTTTGCGGGCGCGTTTTGCAATACCCAAACCCGGCCCGAACACAGGATACAAAATTGCGCCATTTAATGCTTCTCATGGCGAAGTCGTTCCCAGAAATGTCCGTTCACGCTGTAATCGTACAAAAGGCAAATATTTAGATAAGTAGGAAGCTAAGCTGGACGTCTGACAAAACGTCGCCACTTGGGCCACAAGGGCCTCTTGCGATGCGTAAACGGATTATGAGGGTACGGCCCTTGTTAAAATCAAAGTGTTGACTGCCGGCCTAATGGCTGTCAAAGTCAAGCCGCGAACTGGAGAATCACTCAAAATCAGTATATACCTTTGCTGACATATATTATAATTTACGTGTTAGTAAGTATGTTAAACGATGTAACGATTAAATTACTAGAAAAGCTCATCGGCTCTTTAGTTAACTAAAATTCCGTATTTCTGACCTGTTTCTACCCTATCTACAAACACAGACTTAAAAAAATCGGTCATTTGCGTGCCGGGTCATACTCAGTGCAGGATTCCGTTCCTTCCTCGTGAAAACAAAAACGATAAATGTTTAAAAAACAAAAAACCACCTTCGAAAACGCAAAAAATAGCTTCTTTTAAAATGGTAGGTACCTATAGGTCAATCAAATTGAAGTCGGCTTTTGGTTAAAAATATTGTGACCAGATATTGTACCATTTTAAACGAAGTAATTTTTTGCGTTTGTGAAGGCGGTTTTATGTTCCTTTTTAAAATTATTTTATTTTATACTTTTTAGTGATCATAATAAGCTGTTATGTAGTGCCACTTCTTAGTTGATATGAAACTTGAAGACATTTCAAGTTCACCGCAAGTAGCGCCGCGGGAAAGTCATAGTCATATTTAAACAATTAAATGTTCTACGTTATAGTCGCTCAACTATCTTAATGGAGATATCTTATCGCCACTTCGCCACACTAGAAATAGGTACCGTTGAAGAGTTCCGTTAGCCATCTGTGGTCTTCATCATCAGTTCCACTCCATCAAATGATACTTTCTGAATGCAAATGCTGGACTTGTTACTAAAAAACTGAAATTTCCATATATAGCCTATAATATTTGAGGAGTTCCCTCAATTCCTCATGGATCCCCTCATCAGATTAAAATTTTGTGACAATGGGAACACCTCGACCTATACCCGACAAAACAAAAAAAAATGGTTTATTTTAAAAGTTATCCGCACAAACATAAAAAAAATATATTTATACGGTCGAATTGAGAAACCTCCTCCTTTTTTGAAGTCGGTTAAAACACCGGCAAAGTGCGAGTTGGTCTAGCTCACGAAGGGTTCCGTATCTCTATCGATATTAATAACGGCAACTGGTATACCTAGTGTCTAATGTTGTAAGTATAGATAATGGTACGGAACCCTTAGTGAGCGAGCCCGACTCGCACTTGGCCGGTTTTTTTATATTATATTGACTTAGACATACATACACACACATAATATATTTTAAATAAATGTATTTGATGACAATTATAATAGATCATGGAAATAATACAGTCGCCATCAGATATATTGGAGCGGCCGAGGTACTCAAATATTTCTGAGCAGCAATAAATTTCAATAAATTCTTTACGGTAAATAAGGTCAATAACATCTGAACATCCAATTCGCCACAAATATATGAGCAGTGGTTTTTCAATTAAATCTGAACACACAACGAGACAATAATATCTGAAAGCACAACTCGTCAAAGTTATCTGCACAGACAGGGTGATCATAAGTATCTGAACATTTAAGGAAAATATACCTTAAAGCACTAGGCATACAGTTTAAAATTCTTTAACGTACTACGCTGGAATACATTTTCTACACAACCACCATTCGGTTTTATCAATGTCAAGACTAAAAAGAGTTTTCTGCTGGATGGGTGTATACACTGCCTGAGATAGAGCGTGACGTCATCGTGATACTAATGGCGTCCTTATCTTACTCGTACTGTGCGAAACGTGCGGTATGCATGTGTCGGCCGGACTCTGTGACTCTTTCAGATACAACAATTGGCAGAATTTAGAAATATGGCCTTTTTGTACACATTTATGTTTTTGTTGGGATCTAGTTTACACAACAATGATAATTTTAATTTCCTTTAATACCGCTGAACACATGCGTCTTGTGTGCGGATTTGTGCAGGGCCGCAAGCTTGGTCGTAGAGCGAATGTACGCCCGCCGCAATCGAACACCCTCTTATAGGCTACTGAAAATACTATTGGAACTACACATTCGCTTCACGCTGCTCGCTTCTCGCTAACCGTCTGCGGTGGGACAAGTGCCTTCTCATTTTCAGTTCGTAAAGTAACAAAATACGGTTAAGGGCTAAATGCACGGCAAATAAGTTTGTTTACAGTTTTCATTAAATAAAAATAATAAATTAGAAAAAAAAAGAACATGAATTCTTAATAAAATACAAAAAAAAAGCACAATAATGAGGATTTGAACCCTGACGCAACGGTATTATAATTATAATTTCTAATTACTAAACCGCTAGGCCAAGGCGACTGACACTATAGTGGATGAAATTTTGCAAAGCATTCGTACCTATTTTCATTTGGCAGCTTCAATATTACATATTTGCATTTGATAAAGACACGCAGTGAATTATATGCAATGACAGTTATGTTACCGATTTTGTGAATTGCCAAATATTTTATTCAAATGTGTCTCTTGTAACAAGACCGTGAAGTTGCTTTTCGCAGATTTATATTTTGTATACCTACTTATTTTGTAAAAGGAAAATTCATTACATCTGTACGATTACCTTTAAACTGTATGCCTAGTGCTTTAAGGTATATTTTCCTTAAATGTTCAGATATTTATGATCACCCTGTCTGTGCAGATAACTTTGACGAGTTGTGCTTTCAGATATTATTGTCTCGTTGTGTGTTCAGATTTAATTGAAAAACCACTGCTCATATATTTGTGGCGAATTGGATGTTCAGATGTTATTGACCTTATTTACCGTAAAGAATTTATTGAAATTTATTGCTGCTCAGAAATATTTGAGTACCTCGGCCGCTCCAATATATCTGATGGCGATTGTACAAGAGAACTTGTACTTAGAAAAAAGATTATTTTTTATTTCTTAGATAGACCTTACTTTTTGTTAATTTATATTTAAAATGGTATTCCTTTTGAAAAACTAAACTTTTTGTTTCATGAAATATAGTACATTGTTACTTAGGCGCGGAAAGTAAGGGATTTCCTGACGAGGTTGTTAGCAGGCCGAGCAATAGCGAGGCCTGCTAAAATACGAGCCAGGAAATCCTCGTTTCCGCCGAGGCATACATAATGCTTTTCTGAAATAATGCGAGGAAATTATACAAATATATGATTATAAGTATTTTTAAAAACCTTAGACAAATTCGGAGAGAATGTTTGTTTGCAAAAAACGAGTATTAATTAAGATAGTTTCACGCACAACGAGCCGCCGCCCGGCGCCGCCGCTCCACAAGTTGGGTGTACGGCATAATATATTTTTCATGATCCTTTCGATTTTATACGCAATAGAGAGCACTTTTAAAAAACAATATAGACATGGACGGAAAGTGTTTTCATATGCTTTTTTTACTCCTAGGCGTAAAAAGAGGCATTTTCCGTCCTTGTGTTTCAATCGGAAAACCGTTCTTTCCGAGCATGTTTGAGAAAAATCTCTTGTCTCTAACAATTAATAAAAAAATCAGCACATAATTTTTGTAACAATCAGTACTCGTACTACCAAATTTGAGATCAGTACTGGGTAAAAAAGTTTGAATTAACACTTTCATTAATGAAATGGGAGTGTTCCTATTCTGCGTAAGTCAGTTATCTATGGATAACTAAGTTACGCCCTACAGGTGTCAAATAGCTTATTTGCCATTGTACTCCGGTCGGCGGTAGCGAGCAGGGGTGTGATTCTCTCAAAACCGCGGTTGGACGAACGAACGAGTGAATGTCGCAGCGGCGAGTTTAAGTAGTCCCGTCAGAGCGAACAAAATACATTTTAGCGCGTGCATTCTCAATTAGGCAGCCATACACGTTCGATCTTATGGACAGAAGCAATGCTGGCAAGTTGAAAAGGCACGCGCTAAAATGTGTTTTGTTCGCTCTGACGGGACTACATAAACTCGCCGCTGCAACATTCACTCGTTCGTTAGTCCGACCGCATTTTTGAGAGTCACACCCCAGCGAGTGCGCGCCATTTAATACAATTTAAGATATATTAGATAGTCGCGGGCGCATTCATACTTGGTGGTCATGCACATCTACTGCATCTCAACCTGTAGGAGTTGTGCGTGAGTTGTGTTTTTTTTCTAGATACATGAGTTGGGTCTATGCTAATTCGGTAAGTCCGCCTATGTAAAAAAAGTGTTTTAGTATGGCAGAGTACAATGGAAAATAAGCTATTTGACACCTGTAGTAACTTTAATATCTGGCTGCGTTACACGGCAGCGAAGCGGCATAATAACGGCCTGCACACGTAAAGTTCGGACCGCGGGAAACGCCACGCGCCATTCCAATCTTCGCTCCGAACCGTACGTGTAAATGCAATGTAATAGTAAATAGAATAGTAAAAAATGTACGGTTCGGAACGAAGATTGGAATGGCGCGTGGCTTTTCCCGCGGTCCGAACTTTACGTGTAAACGCCGCTTATGCCCCTTAGACATTCTGTCAGTCGAAGCTCGTCCTATTTACTTAATCTTTTCCACCGACCCATTACCCGTTTATCGTTATTTAAAGATATAATTTTGGTATACATATATATTGACATCGTTCCCAGTATCAAGAGTTTTATGGACGTATCCTTTACTTTATTTCCCTGTCAATAGTCGTAGTCGAGCGGGGCGTTCGGTTCGGGGCAATATGGGGGGATAACTTCCAATTGTTCAAACCACCTTTGAACAGACTCCAGAAAGTTTGCGATATTTTCCTTGTGCTATATTACATAACTTTAGCAATATTTAAGTTCTGAGGTTTTACTATATAACGTCAGTGTAATCATAATTATCATTAAATAGCCACGCACCATTGTGAATAGTTACGTAAACCATCTTTAAACCATTTAAGAAAATCAGTTTGCAATGTTTAGTACCAATTTCACCATACGATTACGATGTTAATTTTAATCAATGTTAATCGACTGTTAGTTCATACATTTTGATAGCTGTTAACGCTCTAATCGTGTGTTAAGTGGTTTACATCGTTTGGTGAAATTGGTTGGTACTTAATCTATGTATGAAGCTATTCTTAATTAGATCTTACTTAGATATACCTATATTTATTTTTGGATGAGTAACAGAAAGTTAAAAAGCCAGGCCTGTTATTGTATACCCGAAATAACGGTATTCGTAAGACTTAACAGTGGTTCAACCTGTGTAGTTTTCCAATCCATAGGTGGCGATCAATTATTTTTTACAATTCTGTGACTCGTACTGTTTTTTTATTCTAGTGCAAATTACGCCTTTCAAGTCAATATTTCCTAAAAGGGGAAATCTAATCATTGATATTTAACACCAAAACAGGCGTAAACGTAACAGTTCCTAGTTTGAAAAAAAAACCCGCCTTCAAAAAGCAAATAATAACTTTTTTAAATGGTAGGTAGGTAATAGGTCAGTCCAACTGAAGTCTGCTTTTGGTTAAAATATTGTAGGACGCCGACTTCAGTTGGTCTGACCTATTACCTACCATTTTAAAGAAGTTTTTTGCTTTTTGAAGGCGGGTTTTTGTATTTTTAAACTTTTATTTTATTTTATACTTTTTAGTGATCACAATTATGCAGTTATTCTCCCACTTCTCATTCAATAAGAAACTATAGAACATTTCAATCTCGCCGCAAGCAACGCCGTGGGAAAGTCATAGTCATATATTTAAACCTCAATATGCTTCGTCATAGTCGCTCAACTATCTTAATCGAAATATCTGGTCGCCACCCTTGAAATATATACCGTTTAGGAGTTCTGGTGGCCATCTGTGGTCTTCATCATCAGTTCGGTTTAAAGAATTTATTATCATCTCAAAGAAATTTTTACATTTCACTTATTGAGATCTTATTAAAATTAAGTATAACAGCTTTTCCCCAGTGAGCACGTGTGCTACATATGGTAATATAAAAGTTACAACTACGTTAACATAACAGATTTGAGATTAAAAATAAAACAAAACATGCATAAATTTAAAATAAAACGGGTAGAAGCAAAATACAATTGATTGCTGCGGTACGCAGACTTGGAATGCGAGCAGGGCCGTAATTAGGTGATTGGAATATTTTCTAATATGTGAATTTTAAGTTTTTTCTTAAAACTATGGAAGGAGATGGCTTCTTTAATTGTTTTAGGTAAATTATTGTAGATACGTGCTCCTTCATACTTTATATTTTTATTCCCAAATATTTTTGTACGTGGCGGAGGTAAATACAGGTTGTCAGCATTACGAAGTATTCGTTTCCCTTTTTCTCTATTTGTAGAAAATTGTATTTCAGTGTGTAGGTCTTTTTTAAGAATTCTTCTTATAAGTAAGCAAGTATTATATGTGTACAATTGATTTAGACTCATAAGTTTCGTTTCCAAATAAACTCGATTAGTCGGAGTAAGAAAGTCGTAGTGAAAAAGTAGTTTGATTATTTTGTTTTGGGTGGTTTGAAGATGTTTTAAATTTGATTTAGCGGCATTTCCCCATACCTCGATGAGATAGTGCAGGTGAGATTGTACGAGTGAGAAGTATATATTATAACGAACCTGACGAGGAAAGCAATGGATAACGCCACGAAGTGAACCCAATAGGGATGATAGTTTGGATCGCGTTTTATTAATATGCGCCCTCCATGACAAGTCACTATCTAATATAAGACCGAGATATTTTTCACTTCACCAATAGTGCTTTCCAAGAGCAAATACACAAGTTACAATGAAAAATACCATAATCGCTATAGGTGTGCCTATAAATTTTGAAGAGTTCCGTCGATTCCTCATGGACTCCATTATCAGATCTTCATTTTGATAAGAATGGGACCAAACGGGAAGCGTCAGCTTTCAAATAAAAAAGAAATCATCAAAATCGGTTCACCCAGTCGAAAGTTCTGAGGTTACAAACATAAAAAAATACAGACGAATTGGTTGCGAATGCAAATTAACCGGTTATTAACCGTTTTTGTATGAAAATAACCGGTTAAAATCGGTTAAAACCGGTTATTTGCATTCTTATTGAGAACGGTGTGAAGTCGGTTAAAAAAGGGTAGTACAAAATAATAAACTACCTGCGTAAGTTATGTTTGGGCCACATGTAAGTATTTTTCAGTTTTTCCTCGGCTTAACCTAAGGGTAGAACCCTAAAACGCCAATTGTCGCCATCATTCTTAATTTAGTAAAATATATGGCAAAATGTTGTGCGCCGCTGCTATTAATGAAATTAGTGAGGGTCTAAGGCGGAGGTGAAACCATTTTCCTTTTAATAACTTAGACAGGTAACGTGCGAAACGGCACCGTTGTTAGAGTACGCATACTTTAATAATTAAGAATATTCCTCATTCTTGGCGCCGCCGAGCTCCTCTCAGAATTCCGCTAATTAATGTATGAATTAATTGAATAATTTTATATTTATGCCCGCTCCCTTATTGCTAAACAGGATTTTTTTTAAACACCTTTTTTGATTAGAAGCCTGTAGTTTTATTAAAAGTGTAAACTCAGTAAGGACAATTTTTACACATAATATACCAATACTTACGTTTAGTTAAAAACGGAAAAATACATACAGGGTGTCTGGAAAACCTTTGGAGATATTTGGCGCGGTAATAGTTCGCACGATTCTGATCACGGGGGTATGGTTCATTTTTGTTTCTGTTAATGTTAAAAAAAAAGAAGATTTAATTATATTCATTTTGTTACTTGATGTATCGCAGCCGATATATTGACCTTGACATTTTGATGTTGATACTATACTAATCCAAACGTTCGTAGTAACTAACGTCAAAAGTCTAAGTTCAAGGTCAATGACCTGAGACCATACGTTGTTTACATGGTATGTAAACAGTTCGCTCCATGTAAACAGTTCGCCCCATGTAAACAAAAACCAAATTACAAAAAAAAAGATTAATTTTAATGCAACTCACTGTATTTTCGTTTTTATAATTGATCATTTTAGCGGATTTTGTAATGTTCGCTAGATCTATTGGAGCACGCGCTGCCGAGCTCTGATCGTATCGTCTGTTTCATATTAATGTCGAGATCTAAACATTTACCTTTTTTCTGCTCTAAAATGGCCCATTTATTGTTTTACATCAAAATTAATTCAGACTATTATTATTATTTATTCAGACTAGAAAATCTGAAATTTAGTTTACCTGACATCTAATGACAACCATAAATTTTAAAGCTGGCATCATACTATCATACACGTTGTTGAAAGATTTTCGTATCCTAGAACAAGTTCAATTCTTTGATAAATGGCTATTGTCATAGACTGCTGAAAGTTCGGGTGGACATGAAATGGACGATCCGGTTATTGCTGTCCGTATTGATCTGTATGGTATTCGTCGCGCGGTATAGCTAACAGTCCGAATATAAAGGCCGTCGCATAATTGATTAAATTTGTATGATCGCACTTGTCATAGAGAAAAAAAAAAGACCGGCCTTTCTCAGGCCATGGAATCATGGAATCGATATACGTACGTAGTAGGTACTTACATAACACATACATATTCATTCCATGTTCCGGACTTAGAGCATTCAATAAGGCTACGTTCGCACGGACGTGCAGAACGGCGTTGCGTTAGCGGGCCGATCTCGCATCGTCAAAGCCTAGGAACCAGAGGTGTTCGCATAGACATAAAACAGTCACTTGTCGTTTTGTGCTCACACGGTTCTCATTCTTCTAGGATACGAAACTCTTTCAACAACGTGTATGATGCCAGCTTTAAATGTAATTCTGATTAAACATAACGTGTAGGAACGATTTTATTTTTACAAAAGATACCTCTTTTCATAAAGAGTTTTCAATGTTAAAAGATTTAAAAAATACTATGTCAAACTGTCAAAGCACAATCACAACTTAATGATTCGTTTTAATTATTGTGTTTTTTATTCGTATTACTCCTTGATAGTAGTGCAAATCAATAAAATAAATCCATGATTAATGATCTCGTAAAATAAGTCTAATGTACGAGTACAAGTGCTATTTTAGCGGAGTGAGTGTGAGAAGAGTGTGAGTAATAATCGTAATCGTAAGTTTAATTTTTAAATTATTTCACATAATAGCTCTTATCAGAGACCGTCTTTATTATTATTCATTATTTCACATTACAGAATAATGTGAAATAATGAATAATAAATGTGTGTGAATAACGTGTTTCATTGAGCTTTTGACCATGATTAGAAACATTGTTGATAAGGAACAACTTGTTTATTTACATTACGTTGTGACACATGTAATGAATGAAGTAGTTAAGGTGGGGCACACTGAGAGCATCGTCAGGAAAGGCGATGATAAATTAGCCTGTAACTCAGTCAAATATTAACTTAAAAAAAAGTTACCAATGTAGGGATGATCCAAATCATCCACCCTATCTACTGTTAAAATTTCTCCAAAGGTTTTCCAGACACCCTGTATAACAGAATTCAGGAAGCAAGTTACTAAAGTACGCTTATCGACAGATTATTATTACCTACGTGCAGGTTTTATTCTTTTTTGTATCATGACATGATAATGATAAAAAAATGTGTGAAGTTCATTATTACCTATGAGCTCTAATTAAGCAGACTTAAGTTTATCTTACACGCTTAAAAACCAAATGACGTCATTCCAACCACTAGTCCAAAGCGGGCATAGCAAATACCGTTATTTTTTTCTCAGTAAATAATAAATAAGCGGACTCGACAAAAGACGCACTACTTTCAACCTTGCCCACCTCGTCCAGCTCCTCGCTATCGTAGTCGGGTGACGGGAGGAAATAACTAGCGACCTATACATGCTTGCCTACACTCATGACTCGAAAGGATCTTGGAGTTGTATAAAGTTGATGCAACTCTAAGGTCCTTTTTAGGTACGTGTACTTATCAGGCAGTGGGTCACAATCCTTCGTTAGCCAGGTGGTCGAGATATCCCCTCTGCATTTGCCTAGCTTGATAAGGATTGAAAGAGGCATCTTCCATCTGACAGTCTGAGTCTTTTGTGGTTTTGCCTAACCTTGAATCCTTTCAGTTCTTTACTGAAGGATTCCGGGCTTGGCTATCGACTTCGTAGAGAAACTGAAGTAATTTCTCACTTATTGTTCATGGATGACCTCAAACTATTTGCATCAAAGCGTCAAGATCTTATCGCACTATTGAAAATCACACAAGAGTTTAGTAGTGTCATCAATATGGAATTCGGTGTAGATAAGTGTGCGGTCATGCAAGTTCAACGAGGGACAAACTTACATACTCCTTTGGCATACTGAGGTGGACTCAGACTGAGCTGGGCGCCCTGGATAGGAGAGTCCGTCTACTGTTTAAACCACATCGCATACCCACGCTAATCTGTTATGAGATTGTACCTACATCCCGAGGAAAAGTGAAGGTCGAGTCATTGTAAATGCTAAGAATCTCTACAACCGCGATGTGTGCAATCTAAGGGATTATTTCCTTGGCAATGAGTGTGGGATGCATCGTGATGTAGTTGCAGTATACAGGAGCCGTACGCCTCTCTCTTTGGCGAACGAGGACTGGCACAAACCAACGGTGTTGAGGACTGAAGACCGTAAGAATGAATGGGAGAGCAAGTAGCTACACGGCCGCTTCTACCGGGCCCTCGCAAGGCCCGAAATTAGACTTTTTAGCATCCGTGAACTGACTGCAATTTGGTGACCTCTTTGGGGAAACCTAAGGTTTTGTCTGTACAATTGCAGACGAAGTCATAATGACACACCATCCCGCATGACGAGAACCTCGTGAAAGCTGAGAAGGACAAGCTCAGTAAGTTGGTACCTATACTTGGCTTACTAGGTGACCGACATGTTGGATGTTGATTTCACGATCATTGCCCCAATGGTCGTTTCGGCAAACGGTCTCATAGCCCAGATTCTCCACCAATATCTCAAGGGACTAGGCGATAGCTAGATGGCTGGATCAAGTGCTAGATACAGAAGGCAGTACTCCTCTACACGGCACGCATTGTGAGAAGGTTCCTCTCTCTGCAGCCCTAACCACCGGTAGCTTGAGCCCTGCCCCGCTGCCTCTCGTAAGTTGGGTTTTTTATAATGTAATTTTTTTGTATTAGTATTATTATTTTACTGTTATATTTGAATATTTATGATAAAAAACCTAATGAACATAAAATTAAAAAAATATCTAAATAAAAAATAATTGTATTATTCCGAGACAAACCTCTATCACTCTATCTCTAGGTGTTCTGATTTTTATCAGAACACCTTTTCAAAAAATCCTGTTTTCAACTTTTGGTGAACTTCGCAATAAACTTACTATTTGAATATACGACTTACATGTACAAATCACCTCTGAATACTTTTCAATTTCAAAGTAATAACTTGGTTGAAACTGAACTGCTGCTGCACGAAATGAAATAGTTCTGCGAAATTGCGATGGCGTTGGCTTTGATGAAGTCAATTTTGAGTTTGTCCCTGTCAATAAACTCGGAATTCAAACTTCACTTTTAAATTAAAGGTAAGTCGTTACGGAAAACCGCGTGAAATGCAAAATATCACATTTCTTTACAATGTTTCTCCCGATATCGAAATATTAAACGGTGACTTTTATCAATCAGCATTTTGGTACGTACCTACGAGAAGATAAGACAATATATTTATTTAACAGTACGATTACAAAACTGATAATCTAAACAGCATAAATAAGTAGTTAAGTATGCTGCATGATTGTTAATCGCAACGCTATGGTATTTCGCGCACGGTGAGTTAGAGTGATATATTTTATCACGGGATAAAGCCTAACAAAGACAACTCTATCGCTGCTTCTCTCGCATTGTGATCACAAATTAAGGATTTTGTCATTATAAAATATTTGTTAGGAAAATGTGAAAAATTAAGTAATTCGAAACTTGTTGAACTTCTAAAGCAGTTCTTTTACATTTTAGTGAGGCAACATTACATAAAAGTACTCTTAATAAAACAATCAAATCAGCAATTTTGTGATAAAATGGTTTGGAGCTTCCGTCATTTTAAACTGAATCAGTAAGAGTTTTTCTGGCCGTGACTTTCAAACTTTTTTTTACCGGTTATTAGCTACTTAATAGCTTAGTTAATAACTCAGTTTTTCACTGACGACTTAATTCGATAATATACGTCACTTTCGTGATCTTAGCGCGGTTGCGGTTGTAGTAAAGTTGTAAATCATAGTATAATTTCGTTTAAATTCAACACAAAAAAAACTTGGTTGCTTCTTACAACATTTGTGATTGTTGTAATACGATACGAGTCTACATACAAGACATCAACCAATATCTAGTAAAACATTAACTTGTATAAAACAATTACTGAAAATTAAAACAAAAATTTAATAAAACTAAATCTAAGACTAAAGATATAGAAATAAACTAAAACATTAAATCTAAGAATGGTCCCTGCGGCATTATACCAAAGATGCTGGCAGCATTTCCTCGTTGAATGACTAAACTTATTCGTTGAGCGACGAAACTGCCAGCTCTTCTGTCTCCAGTGATGTCAATGAGTCCCTTTGACAATTCCTTAAAAAGGTTTAGAGCGCTAGGACCCCAAGGACCAAGGGTCTCGACACCAAATGGAATAAAATTATATTCTAGGCCGAGACCACTATATTTGCCATCTTAATGTTTTCAGTCGTTGTGGTTACATTTACATCGCAAAGGAACTTGCAAAATTATTACTGGGTAGGTATCAGCATTAGGAAAGTAATCGATATGGTATTGTTTTCAATTTGAGCCAATAAGGTTTTATAGTCTAAAAACTATTTCACCTTTGAGAAACTAATACAATTAAAGCCAGGGATACACTAGGGGACAAATGTCGCGCGACACGTGTCGCTAAAGACGTCGGGTGAAGTGGCTTGACGTTGCCGGACTTCGCTCGAGATATCGCCGACACATGTCGTGAGGCATTAATTTGTCCCCTAGTGTATCCGTGGCTAAGAGAAGTTCGATGTCCCGGTTATTATTTAAATGCTATCAAAACTTTGTTTGAAAATATAAACTAAATCATTGGAAACTCGACAAATAATTAAAACACTAAACAAATCACTCATTAGGTACAGTTTTACGGTTGAACAATGTTGAAACAGGAGCAAGCCAGCGGAGCGGAAACAGACAAGTTCCAACTTGCCAGCCACTGCTGTGAGCTTACCTATTTAAAAGTAATAAACGTATAAAGGCCCAGCCACACCGCTTGCGTACGTGCACGTGCACGTGCGCGTTCGCTTTCCACTGCGTTGTATAGTATGAATTCTCATTACGACATGTCACTATACAACGCAGTGGAAAGCGAACGCGCACGTGCACGTGCACGTCACGCAAGCGGTGTGGCTGGGCCTGAAATGAGTTTGGCCTCAGCAGACTCCGCTGCAGAATTGGAGTGTATAGAAGTGACAAAATGATGAAGGGAAGGGTTCCTTACAATGTATAAATTTACGGCGGTACGAATATCAAAAAGTCTTACGTAATTAAGTGGCAAACTTTCCAGATAGCCATTAGGATCAGATTAAACAGTAACGTGGAGAAATCAAAATGTACTTAAAAATATAAAAGTGTTTTCATAACTATGTTTAATAATTACATAGGTACAACGGAGTTTGATACGGGTTTCACCGCCATTTAGAGAATTTATTCCGGATGGTGTATATGTATTTCATTCTAATTAAGTTTTAATGGAATTGAGAAAACTCAATATTTTCTTACCAAGTCGTCAAAAAATCGATTTTCGGGCGCTTACATAGCTTTCGCTGGCTTGAACTTAGGTTATTTCTACTTATATTAACCGAAGCGAACCGAGGGCGGGTCGCTAGTCTTGAATAATTTGCACACGTCACTCTAATGATCTAATCCCTAATCCTAATGGCTATACATATAACAAGTATTTTATAGGGCTTACTACGAAATAAATATTTGATTGCAGATTAATTGGGCCTAATTGATCTCGTAACGTTCTTAATAATCTAACCAAAATGGTCTTAAGAAGTTATTACTTAAACAATTATTAAAGTGCTCCAAGACGAGGATAACTCACAGGCATAATTATATATTTTTGTTTTAATTTACTATTAGAGCCTCCGTTATCCTTATACGTATCTTTTAACTAGGTAACACAATAGGTAACTAGGTGATAACGTTTAAATAAATGAAAGCGAATTCAATATATTATGTTATTATCGTAAGGCACCTATGTTGCCAATGAATTTAGAACAGCTTTATCGTCCATTTATAGGTCTCTGTCGTCGGGAGGCATTTTATGACTTTCCTATTTTATGTGAGCTTTAACAGCTTTTAAGCTAAAGAGGCTTGTGATGAGGAACCGTGTGAGATTTTATTATATCTACTATCGCTATCGGTTCTTATATCTACCTATACAAAATCTATCATCGCAGATAAATTGACTACCTAAGATGAATGATAATAATTGATAAAGATAACGAAATGAAATCGATTGTATAATTTGTGTAAAATTGTCTAAATATTTTATTGTTTTTTATCGCACAGGAAATCCTAGTGTGGGACCAGAGGGTGGTGATTCTCTCAACAAGCATAGGTGATCGTTCGCTCGAGTGAAGTTCCAAGCGGCGAGTTTAAGTAGTCCCGTCCGACCGAACAAAACACATTTTAGCGCGTGCATTGTCAATTAGGGGGCCTTATACGTCCGAGAAGTCATGCTGCCAAATTGAATACACGAGCTAAAGGTGTTTTGTTCGCTCTGTCGGGACTACTTAAACTCGCCGCTTGGACCTTCACTCGAGCGAACGATCACCTTTGCTTGTTGAGAGAGTCACCACCCAGAGTATTGAAAGGTATTAATTGTCTGTTGTCTTAATTTTGCGAAAGGATATTCTTTGATTATTACTATTACAATCTTTTTTCTAATCAAAACTACAAAGATGCTCCATAAAATAATTGACTAAGGGCTGATTTTTCTGATCTGGCAAGTGAATTGTAGCTCTGTCCTTTTCTTTGTCATAAGAAAGATAAGGACAGAACTACAATTTACCTGACAGATAGTGTTATCTGGAGATTGAAAAATCAGCCTTTAGTATATAATTTAACGTTTCAGTCTTACTTCTGCTTTTATCAGCTTCGGCCCACATTTTCACCGCTGACATTATTAAAATGATTATGAAAGGATGAGAGTTAAGATTACATTAATTTAATTTCATACACATGGCCGCGCGGGTTGCGGGTGGCTCGATCGACTGAGGAAGCGAATTAGAGCGGCGGCGAAGGTTTTCTCAGTGACTTGCGGGCATATTATGGTTGCGTTTATCGAAATGGATAAACGTGGATAAAACATCTGTCACTTTCTGACCACTCTGACCAGTATGTAAGTGCGAAAGTGACGGATGCTCTATCCACCGCCATAAAGGCTACCATAATACACCCGTCGCTATCGAAATGAGTCGGTACCGCCGTACCTACTACAGCGCCCAAGACAAGAATTAAAAAACGACATAATTAGTGATGACTAATGGGAAAAATTAAGCGCGTCACAGACATAGCCTTAATACCTACATTATATTGATAATAGCAAGGCATCTTAAGACATTATTTTCATAATAAGTTTCGAAGACACACAAGGCTATAAATTATTTATTAGGGAAGTATATCTATTAGAAATAAGCTTGTAAAACAGCATTGTGTTGACCAATTTCGAGATAAGCTTTAATCAAGACCCCAGTCTCAAGAATAAGGGGACTGCAATAGTTAAATTAGTTTCGATCATAAATTTTTAGGGTTCCGTAGGGTGACGGCACCAATGATGGACACTTTTAGCTGACAGGCACCAGTAATGGACACTTCACTCTTAATTCAAATTGTTACGGGCCAAAATTGATTGTTATTCATTTGTTCCAAAACAAATGAATAACCCTTATCTTCTGTAAAATAAGAATCAAGTGTTCACTATTGGTGCCTTGTCCATTAGTGGTACCATCACCCTACCTCAAAAGAAAAAAATAACCCTTATAGATTCCCTTCTAGATTCTGGTCACTCAGTTCATCGTTCTATTAGTAGTAGAACACAGACTATCAGTTTCTCTTAAGTCTTCATACATTTCGTTATAGATTAGGGACTGCCAGGCGGCCGAAGAGACTTCAGATTGTAGGTAAAACTGTTGCTGTCGTGGGCTTCCAGTTTTAGACAAGATCTTAGAATTGGTAGTATCACGATGTAAGATGTATTTTACTACAGTTACCGCCTGTTTCACAATCGACGAGTAAAGCATATTTGTTAATGCAAAATCAACATGTTACATACATTAAATCACGCCTGTTTCCCAGAGGGGTAGGCAGAGACCACTTCTTTCCACCTGCTACATCAACATGTTTTTATTTATAATTTGTATGATCGTGTCTATCACTAAGTTGTAGCGTATGAAGCCGACTTAAATACCATAGACATAGATATAACCATAGTTTTTCATAGACTTGAAGCTGTCATTGCTTATAGGTTATATCTTTCTCTGTCTTCTCCCGTGTCTTGTCAACGAATAACGTTTGCATTTCTCAGGCTTTATTACAATCAATTTGTATTACGTTAGAACTTAAGTTTTTGCATTAAAAACGTAGTAGTCTAGCTTCCGTGTTCCTATTTCAATCATCATCAAAGTCTAAGAGGCTTGTCCGGTCTGTTCCGACCAGTTCCATTATTAGTTCCAGTGATGGAACTAGTTGGACTTATTTTTCCCAGTAGTTACATTCAATGAAGAGGGTTTCGTTAATGGAACTACCTGGACTTTTTTCCAAGTAGTTACATTATAATGCAGGGTTTAATTTAATGCAATTAAATGGACTGTACCATTACTTCCATGGCCTATTGAAGTAGGTTTCACCGGTTTTACAATAGAATGTCATAATTATGTCCAATTGAGACATCATCATGCTATAAGAAACGCACTAAGTGATAGTGTGATTAGCTATTTAGTTTCATTAAATTAACTCTGCGTTATTAATGTAACTACTTGGAAAAACAAATACAGGTAGTTCCATTACGCAGACTCTCTTCGTTGAATGTAACTACTGGGAAAAATAAGTCCAACGAGTTCCATCAATGGAACTAATAATGTAACTAGTCAGAATAGACCTCCGGTTGAACCCGCGCCAGGCTTTTTGGGAACTTCACATCAACATCATCAGCAGCGATCCCGCCGGCCAGGGTCAGCCAATGGTATTTGTCTACAATATTTGACATATAAATTTAGCCCTTTCTCTTTCTTACACTTGAAAATAGACAAGGAGAGAGCCAACTTCAAATGGCACATAAATTTACTCGTCGATTGTGAAACGGGCTCTTATAATAAAAATTTATTTAACGCCAATAATTTTCAACACATTTTTTCGATGATACCTAGCTGTTATAGCATAAGCACTTTCAAATGTAGATTAAATAGCGCTATCTGATTTATAGCTTCAAGACACCAGTAAATAACTAGGCACTTCTATAACAAATGTAAAAAAAATATTGTAAATACTCGTAGCAACAAATGTTTCGTTTTATTTAGTTAAATAGTTTCTAAAGCATGTATTAGATAAAATACTCGTAGATTCAATAAGTTATAAAAAAGATAAACTGCTAAGCAGTTTAGCGAAGTGTAATGGATTTTTTAAATAAATTATAAGTAAAATGAGAAGAATGTTAATAAATATCTAATTGCAACTATGCATTATAGAAACCACTATTTCTTTGTTTGCCAAGTCTAGCGGTGCCAACATCACTATGCAAACGAAATGAGCAGCGGTACTCTACCTATCCCATGCATAGCTAAACTTGCCTTTTAAAACAATAGACGGTCTGTCTGTATTTTATTGACTAAAGGGTTTTAATTGAAATTGTTGTAAAAAATATACTTTATAAGTAAATTTGTTCGGTAGAAACCGTGGTCTGTTTCACAATCAATATCAAAGTATGACAGGTGTCCCAAAAATTCATTTCCCTTTATATTTACTTCAAGTTCTAGGACACCCTGTATACATGGGCGTATAAGTACCACTATAAAGACAAATATGTTTACTTGATAAAATAGTAGACATTGCGTACATTAAAGCAATTTAGTAACTGATAGGGGCGCGTCTTCATAAATTGAGCACACTTCAATATCTAATAATTATATTAGGAACACTATGGAAAATAGTTAATGCATTTCTGTCACACTAAGACCGTAAAGTGTCGATTATTTTTTTCGCGGATGCATCAATGGAATTGTTTATTTTAACACGTACTTTTTACCAAACACATTGTTTTCAAAGTACTACTTATCAAAGGTAATAAATAATAATGCTGCTAGGGATGGCACGGATCACGGGAAATGTGGTTACCTACTTACCGGGGAAATTGATACGGCACGTGGTTGGGCACTCACAGTAATGAGCGAGGCAAGTGTGCCTGTAGCAGGGAACTGGTTACCTTAGGTACACAGTAAGAGTACATTATATTTACTGAAACAACATAATAAAAAGTTGTCATTTTCTCATTACTCCAGAAAATTAATCAATCAGATCTTTATTAAACTTCGTAGGTATTACACTGATAAAGTACGCCGAAAAGTGAATGTGTTAAAAAACCTGCCAGATCAGGATCAGAATGTATATCAGTACCTTGATCAACTAACTAGATACTTAATGAAAAACTAACTCCTAATTAGAGTTCAATTCACAACTAAATATAAGTTAAAGTATCTTTTTTATTCCAATACTTAGAGTCACTTATTGATGAGCGCACACTTAGCCGAGCCGAACGCGAGGTGCGAGGTTTCATAAGATTTCATATACAGGGGTGTGATTCTCTCAACAACGACGAACGGACGGACGAACGAGTGATTGTCCAAGCGGCGAGTTTAAGTAGTCCCGTCAGAGTGAACAAAACACATTTTAGGGCGTTTATTCAATTTGGCAGCATGGCTTGTCGAACGTATAAGGCTGCCTAATTGAGAATGCACGCGCAGAATGTGTTTTGTTCGCTCGGACGGGGCTACTTAAACTCGCCGCTGCGATTCGCTCGTTCGTCCGACCGACCGCCGTTTTTTGAGAAAAAAACACCTCAGCATTCTAAAATTCGTTTCGTTCGACTCGTTCGACGCGTTCGGCTCGGCTAAGTGTGCGTTCACTTTAAGTCGTTCCATGGCGACGATTTTTCATACAAACGTTTGAAAAGCCAACGAATTGACAGTAAAAGTCCTCTTAGTAGGTACGGAGGTTAGTTTTAAGCGCTATGATTAACCGTTTATAATCATTGTATGCGTGTAATCACAAGAACTGAACCAATTGATTAAAAATTGTTGAATGTGTGTAAATTAAATAAAAATTCGTACTACTTATAAAAGGATAACACTCGCAGATGACATAAGTTTCATTGGTCCTATTCATGGCAGCTCTTATGAATCGACCTATTTGTATCCTATTTTTGTCTAAGTCAGATAATAGATAGCCAAATCGCAGGTTTAGGCCTGATTTTTCAATGTCCAGATAACAGTAACTGTTGGGTAAATTTTAGCTTGGTCCTTTTCTATGTCAAATAAAAGAAAAGGACCAAGCTAAAATTTACCCAACAGTTACTGTTATCCGTACATTGAAAAATCAGGCCTTAGTCGACAAAACAGCACGTACCTTCGAGCGCTAGGGCAGCTTTGGCTCGCCTTGAAACGGTGAGTTGTAAAAGAAAACCACCCTTGTAAATTTTACAATCTAAATTTCTCTAGTATAACCGTTAAACTATGTCGCGTGTAATCCAGCGCTAAGATGATTAAGATTTCACGGAACGTTCTTTGTCGGTAAAACCTTCTTACAAGAGGCTGCTTTGTTGTAAGAGCGCACCCAGACGTGCATGCGCTGCACTTAATGTTACTGCTGTTGCACAGATTCACGGCATCGCATGCATAACAAAACAAGATTCTGAGAGAATAAGTTTACAATGTTTGCAAATTGAGAAAAGTTAAACAATGTTTTTAAAGAATCATGTTTAAGAAACTTGCCATGTTAGCTTGGATATCTTACCGATGAGAGCTTTCAAAACTCGTTCAATTTAAACGTTTAACCTAAGGGATGGGCGTAGGTTGTCTACAAACTTTGTATCAAACAATAAAGTACCTTTTAAGTGTCATTCTTGGAACGGAATGTATTGTGTTCTTATATGTTTTATTCTTAAAATAATTCCAGATTAAGTATCGCTTTTACTCTGTAACCTGCATTCAGATACTTTAAATGGGAATGATATAGACCTACTGTAGAAGGCAAAAATGAATTCCTCAGGTGCTCTCAGTCTCATTTCAATGATACTGCACCTTAGATACGTAGTTACGTATAGGAGCTACTTATCGCAAATTTTCACCCCTCCTTGCTTCGCTGCGCAATATTTTGCGACCTTGTACCAAATCCAAAGCAATCAAACTAACTACCAACACAATCAGCGACATTAACACATTAATGTAAGCTTAACACCCGTAAGAAGCGCAACCATACTGTAGCAAAGATAACTACATTAGGAGAATTTGCTTTAATTTGCGCTTATGTTCAGCAGATGACAGATCACGTCACCAGACGAGACTCACCAGTATTTTCTCTTTCTTTATAAAATATATTTTTCTTGTACTTGCAGTAAGTCCTTGTTCAAAGTTTCGTGAAGCCTTAATAATAACATTGGGTGTTTGTCAGTTTGTGTACGCGGGCTGAAGTCGGAAATAAGCGTGTAGTGAGCATTCCGCGTAGTGATTGTAATGCCGATGCCGCTCACAACGGCATGCCATTTAAATACGGCTCGAGCGCGAGGCATTCCAATATCCTTCCTATGCCTACGCAGCAGTAGACCACACGAGGCAAATAAACAGTATCCCACCAACAACATAAATATAAAAAATTGGGCAAGTTCTCATGTGCCACCAAAAGTAGCTATTCCTAAAAAGGTGCCAAGTTTGGCACTAGTTGTTAACAGTTAGATCAATTTATTGCTACTAAATTCATTTTGATCCTTAACTCGTCGGTTGTCTTAAATACCCAACAGATTACAATATGATATTGTCAACATACTGTAGAGAAAACTGCCAAGTTTGGGATCAAAATGCAATTATTGGCAAAAAAAAAACTGCCGTGTGTCCAGCCAAGAACACAATAATTTTAATCATAAGTATGCTAGTCTGTAATTCAAATTCAAAAATCAAAATTCAAAATATTTATTCAGTAAATTGGCCACATGAGGGCTCTTTTACACGTCGGTAACATGGAGTGAATCTACTAATGTTTCACGATATCATTTATCATAAAGACTACATGTGTGTTCTTTAAAACTGTTTAACGCAAAATAGGTACCAATTGTATCGAAATCACAGGTTTTTGGTTGAACCTTCCAAATCCTACGGCCATTTATATCGAATTTTGATTTAATCTAATGAAATTTAAAATTGTATTGTATAAAATGATGGTTCGGTCATTTGGAAAGGATGGATGAAAGAAGATTGACGAAAGAGATATACAGAGCAAAAGTGAGTGGGAGGGTAGGAAGGGGCCGCCCTAGGCGTACTTTTTCGAATCAAATCGGAGAAATACTGGAAAAGGGCCGGATCTTAAGTACCCGAAACCGACGTGCATGCATGACTGGATGTATGAATGTGGAAGAAGCGAAAGAGATTTGTCAGGATCATAGCAGGTGGAAAGAAGTAGTCTCTGCCTACCCCTCTGGGAAACAGGCGTGATTTAATGTATCTATGTAAAATGATAGATTTACACGAGTTACTCTTCAAGAGAAACTTACTAGGTAAGTATATTATTATTAATAGTGGCGTACTAGTTTTTACAAAACTGCCTAGAAGTAGGAGTAAAATGTTTTATTTAAATAAATGGTGTGGTTTTATAGACACAGATAGTTTGTATTAGCGCGTATGACGTTAACATAAAGCTGTCCCTTTTGGATATTTTTCAAGATCAAAATCACCAGGCCTATAGAGTAAAGTGCCACCATCAGCTTAAGTGAATTTAACTCGCGAAGACGCGCTGCATTGCACGTTGCTAATGAAGTACAGCGCATCGTCATGGAATATTAAATAACAAAACTATTTATCATGTCCATAGGGAGCACCGCTTTGATCACAAGATGATAGGTTTGGGTTCGGGACTTTACTTAGTTTCCGAATTAAACACATAATTATTTTCATGTCATTTAATATAATGTACAAGACATGAATACAAATATTATAAGACATGTTTAGTAATATTACAAAAAAGACAAATACCTAATAAGTACCGTTTATGCTACACTTCGTCAGTTTATTTTGCAAAAAATGATATCCTACTGCCTGATTCTATTTTCTGCGAACTTCGCAGTTCACTTGTTATTGAACCCCGATTACCTCCGTATCGTTAGCAAAATAAACGTTTTTAAATTAAATTTGACAAACCGTGCTCTACTTTTCCAAAATAGTGAATCATAAGGGGGCCTTTACAAGACGCACAACACTAAAGTTAGTAATTTTCCGAACCTGACCAATTGTATAGGATTGACGTAGGTAAGTTGACGATCTATTGCGTGCTAAGGCTAAAATACCTTTACATGAATTTGATGGAAACCTGTTTAAATAAAGAGCAAACAAATTAATATTAACAAATGATGTCAAGAACTCATGAACATGTTCACATACATATATTTGGTTCCCTAGTCATAAATGTTATTTTATGTGGGTCATTATTTAGATATTTATTTGTCCTCTCCCCATGCTGTAATTGTGTGTGGTGTTGAATTGATTGTATTTGTATTGTATTAATTTATATGTAAAATCAACGAAGAAACTCGTTTACTACTTTTCGACTTTATTTTTTTGACTTTAAGGTCCAAAAGAGGGTAAAGGACGTTTTGGTCGACTATACTTATAAAGTATTTATTTATATGTATTGATGTATAAATATAGAGTATACTATAGTATAGCGTATGAAAATAAATCCCTATTCTATTACTTCACATAAAGGGACAAGTTCGCCCTTGAACATCAGTTGTATATTTTTGAGAGGATACTCGTTACGGTATCGTACTGCACGGTACGGGTGATTTCTATGGGAGAAACCAACAGTAAAATTGAAATTCTATTCAAACGCTCACAACTTAGTCGCTTGCTGGCCTAGAGTGATGGAACCAGTAATGGACGAGGCACCAATAATGGACACATGATTCTTATTTTACAGAAGATAATTGTATTTCATTTGTTTTGCCACTATAGCGGCCTGCGCACGTAGAGTTCGGACCGCGGGAAACGCCACGCGCCATTCCAATCTTCGCGCCGAACCGTACGTGTAAATGCAACTGTAATACGAGTAGTAAAATAGTAAAAAACCTACGGTTCGGACTGGCGCGTGGAATGGCGCGTGGCGTTTCCCGCGGTCCAAACCGTGCCGTGTAAAGGCCGCTAATCAATTTATAGGACCACCGTATGAAATTTGAATTAAGTGTCCATTACTGGTCCACATGTGTCAATAGAAAGAAGAAAAACCCTGGGAAAATTACTAGGCATTTCATGACGTCACAGGTAGGTCATCGAAAATTGGGATAAAAATTGAAAACTTCAGGCTTCACTACAGTTTCAAAAGTTTAATACATTTATATATATTTATTATACTATATGATAGAAACAAAGAAACCGTCATTAACATGTTCATCAAAGGAAGAATCGAGACGTGTTTTTTATTGAGCACAGTTCGAAAGTGAAATAATTATGATAACAATAATGCAACAAAAAAAATCGCATTTTCGAAAAGGATGCGTCCAAAATAGGCAAATGTAAAGCTAGTACGCAAGAAAATTTTAAGGGCATTGACTGAGACAAAAAAAACAATTATTATTGTTCCGCAGAAAACTTGACAATGGGCCCCGTGAAGTTGGGCCGCGCAGTGATAATTTCGACCTACAAACTAGTACGAACAAAGAAGGAACCAAGAAATTGAAGGATTTGGCCCTTTTGAAGATGACAAGGGTGCCTCCAACTGAGACACCCATAGACGTTAACAAAGCGCCGCCTACATTGTCAGCACAAAATACGGCTCACGTAGAGCTCAGAAAGTAAACATTTATTCTATTATTTACTTTTTATTAACTTAATTTACACACACATTACAAGGTTCGCTGTTTGAAGTGGCAAGGGACGACCCGTTCATACTTCCCTCGTTTTTTTTACAATACATATAAACAATAGGATATATATACCTACTTGTTTCATAGATCCGTTTATTTTTTTGACTTAAAAAATTAAAATATTACCGAAACTCCAGAAAGCAAGGTAGCACTGCGAGGCCTTGGAGCTAAATTTTGTGCGCCAACCGTACCACCAATAGTATGCAGGTCGTGTCGTGGGTACTTGTAATCCGGTATTGAACGGATACCTTTGTTTATCCGGCCGTGGCGCTAAAGCGTCCTATTCAAATAAAATGTTCAAAAAAAATCGCTATATGTAGGTGTGGTGTGCCTATAATATTTGAAGAGTTCCCTCGATTTGTCCAGTAAATTATACCTATGATAGTTAACGTATATTTAATGGAATATCCAAGACCCCAAATTAGGGTGACTGTGTTTTTGGAGACAGTGAGGCGGTTGACAATACATAAGTACCTACCTAATACAAGTGCTCGAATACTACGTCGTACAGTCGACGTCAAAGATATGTTTACACTTTATTACCTTGTCACTTTATCCGCTATGACAATTTCATATGGCAGTTTAAACATGACGTTAAATAGACAAGGTACTAAAGTGTAAACCTATTTATGACGTCGACTGTACAGACCAGCGGCAAATCCTAAGTAATTTTTATCTTTGATATGATTACCATTTAATTTCAACATTAACTTTTTTTAAATCAATGACGCCACACAAGCCTGAAAGAATTTGCCACAACGAATTTTGAAGTGGGCCATACGAGGGTGGTAAGGGCGCAGACAATAATGCAAAAAGATCGTCACAAGGTCAAACTTAACAAACCCACGCGTCGCGCAGTTGCTTCACTCATATTCACGGCTCGTAGGTACCGCCGTCTTTTGTTATTCAAGTAATAGTTAAATGTACGGTCGTTCGTATTAATTAATCTTAAAACGAGACTAGATATTCCTTGGTATGTATCGATAAAATAAAGAGCGAAATCTCCACGTTTAACGGCAGCTATAGGGTGACGGCACCAACGTTGGACACTTTTAGCTGAAGGCACCAATAATGGACACTTAACTCTTAATTCAAAGATCATAAATGGATTGTCTTAAAATAAATGACTAACTCTTATCTTCTGTAACATAAGGATCAAGTGTCCATCATTGGTCCTTGTTCATTCATTACTGATTCCATCACCCTACATAGACCACCCAGTAAAGGTAGGTACTCATACCTGTAAAGGGGCTTCTAAACGGGCCATATTTTCACCGCAATATGTGGCCGGCAACTATTGGTGTCCCTCTCTTACTCGTATATTAGAGAAAGACACCAATAGTTGCCGGCCACATATTGCAGTGAAAATATGGCCCGTTTAGTAGCCCTTTAAGTCAGTGTATGTATGTATGTATCAAAACATAAACAAAAAGTGCGGTAGTTTATTTTTTGTGACATTTAAAACAAGAACGCTATTTAAGAGTGCACCGAGCGTCGAGTGACGCCCTCATTACTATTATCATGTTTTCTAATACACTAAAGTATGTAAGTTGTACAAATGAGTACAATGAGTGTGTGCTATATATGGTGGCGGCGAGAACTGTTTCCATTTTATTTATTTTATTCCGGTAGGACCTCACGGTCTGTTCCCGGGTATAACCGGATGCTAGCGGTGTCGGAAGCACAACCGGCACCCGGCCGCTCGGTAAATTGCGCCAACGCGTGTGACACCTGTCATTTGCTTCTATGTAATTGGTGCCAGCTCGTTCTTATCATTAAATTAATAAACCCGTATTTCAAAATTAATAACTAGCGGCCCATCCCGACTTCGCCCGGGTTGAATAGTAAAAGTACATAATATATAGCTTAATAAATCCGTCTGTGTGTTTTAACAAATGAAAAAATGCAGTAGTGGTCCCGTAGATAACTCTCGACATATGAACCAACTTACCAAATCCGCTCTCTCTTTCTCTCTTTTCAATATTAAGTACCTGGAAGACCGAGCGTCGCTCGGGTTGAAAACGAAATTTCCCGAAGATGACAGTTGACAGATCGATTTTTCGCGTTTAAAGGTAATTAGATAATGAATTAATATACATATGTATATGTACTTTATTATACTTATATCTATATCTACACTAATATTATAAAGAGGTAAAGTTTGTGACGTTTGTAACGGGTTATCTCTGGATCTACTGAACCGATTTAGAAAATTATTTTACCAATAGAAAGCCACGTTATTTGTGAGTGTCATTGGCAATTTAGCACAAACAAATTGTTTATTGCCCAACGAAGTGGGTACGGGAACAGCTAGTGTATCAGTATTGAAAGCAGGTATTTCAATACACGAATGCTTGCCCCACTCACTGGTTAATTATTATTATGTAGATAGGCAAAGTCAAATTATGTAAGTAAGGCCCGTCCTTCTACGTGAATTTAAAATCTTAAAAGGGTTAATTAAATTGCTATTCTACTAGTAAAACATGTCACATAATAAAACGAGTGCACTGTGACTACTATCAGTGTTACCACGTAGCAAAAGAACACACTTAACGTAACATGGCGACTTGGGTGTGCCAGTGCGTCAATATTCAATCACTTGTAACGGAAATAACACAACATACGTAGTAGGGTACGACATAAACACATTTAGAAAATAACATTAGCTATGGGCTTGTCTCGTAACTATTATGGAAACGGAAATCAAGTGTATTGAATAACACATGCATGCATTGATTGCATTTTTGTGCGCTGACTTAAGTGCACCTGGATGACAAATGAATCATGAAATTGCGTGGAGGTTATCACCTACACGCAATACCTACAGCTATTATAAGTATTGTAGAAGGGAAGCTACGACGAGGCTAGCTTACTTTATAATAACCCTCCCTCCCGACGAAACTTGAGTTTCCGGGTGCGATGCACGATAAAAGCAAATAATTATACCATGAGCAAGCACGAATATTTATTTGTTCTCAAGTATAGTTGAATATCTTCTATTAATTCCGTTGCCTGGTAATCATACTAAACGCCTGGAAATCGTTCGAGACAAGGTCATATTGTTGTGACATGTTATGTGTTGTGCTCAGTGTAATTTTTTGATTCTTAATATTTATTTTTAAAAAGAACAGGGGAGTAAAAATTGGGAACCACCAAATTTATTTAGGCACTCAATGGATCAATTGTCATATTTGCTCAAAGAATTTTTTTAAAGCTACAGTGAGATCCAAACCCAGCATTAATACCTAATTAACAATTATCAATTCAAATACATCCTCGTTCTAAAGTCGCGTTAGCGCAAGTGAAAGACATAATGTTATGTTAGCGACGAAAACTTATTACCTGATTAATCAAGTATTAATTGAGAAAGTTATAGCGTTGTTTGAAGTTCCAACAATAGTAATAAGGAAACTTACATATTTAATTAAGTTAAAGACTTAACTAAAGCGCTATGTGATGCCTATTTTATCTAATTTACCTATGCATAATTCAATTTCTTGAAACGGTTTAAATGTGATTTAAATGTTATATTTATTTCAAAATCAGTTAGGTAAGTAGTTTTATTGAATAGTAAAAAACACATAAAAATAAAACATATTTAATGTGCCCTTAATTAATCATGGTTATTACCTACGACTAAAACGTGCAGTTAAAAAAGGTCGCTTGTAAAGGGTCATTCCTGGAATACCTACGTTCGTCGTAAATAGTCCTAACTGATGCAATAAACTTCGGGAAGGGGAAATGAGGAGACTATAAATTTTCGCGACCGAAATCTGAGGGGTGTATACAAACTGTTAATATATGGCATTATCTATTTAAAGGGACCTTATTGTCGATGGCGCTTACGCCGCACTGCGTCACGCGACTTTGTATTTATATCGGGGCATCTTTAATAATGGCGGAAGCGCCATCGACAATAAGGTCCCTTTTCATAGATAACGTCACATATTTTATCATAACGAGGTAAAAAAGAAGTTAAGTAAAGACATAATAAAGATGCAAGTATAGCTGTCACAGCGGAAAACTTGGCATATAAATGTAATTCCTAGAATAAACTTATTATGTGCGCAACGAAACTAATAGTTTATATAATATATAGATAGATATTGTAACTGTTGGTTTGGAAGCATAAAATAAGTATCATAATTATGTGAATATATATTGCAGTTCACAGTGGTAGGTGGTAATGTAAAATTACATAGGTATAGGTAAACAACTAGTAAAGCTCCACTTGCATGTAGTTGTGTACAAAATTTATATGGAATTTACGTCAAATTTCAAATATAGAATGTCGAACGGTTTATACAGATGTGTTACTACTACATGCAAGAGGAGCTTTACTTGAGTTTTTTACCTATACATACGTGTTGAATAGATAACCTTCTTTTTTTTGAAGTCGTTTAAAAAGATCTTTATCAGATCTTCCTTTGCATACTTACTACATATAGACCTGTCCCGAGCACAACACGATCGTCCAGATAAAAATGAAAAATATTGCGGTAGGTACTATCCCGCGTAACTTTATTCGCTGGTCTTGGCAGCAAAACAAAGAAAATGTTGTCGAGGTAACTGAAAACTTAGAACCATTACAAGTTTAGCAATACGTACGTGAAACAGTATTTGATACCTGAAACGAAGAAATGAAATAAAAGGTTTTAAGCATAGGTACACATGTATTGTTGGAATCATCGACCTATGACAAAACCATTATTTACAAACTTCCCGGGCCACTTAACAAATGTCAAACTGCTGTTCTCAATTCCGTTTTCGTTTTAACTTTATTTACGTCCATAATTGCCCAAAGAGCTTTTCGTTAACTCTAACGTCCAAACTACCGCATAACGTACATCTTGGTACCTACTACGCTTGTATTTACCCAAAAGTATACGAGTAAATATGAAGAAATATTAGGGGTAAGAAAGCCCATTCTATACTGGTCCAGAGTATACTTTTAACTTTCCAATATATTTATGAACTTTGAAGTTATTAAGGTTTTAATGATACTGGTAAATAACGATACCTAGCAATACACCTTAAGCTAAATTTTGTAATTCTAAAACTTGATATCTAACCCTCAATAACACATTCAAAATATATCCATCAAGCCACTGTACCATTTCTTGTTTTTCATTTAACAATCTTAAACTCGGTTTACATTCATCTGGCATAACTTTTTTTGGCATACTCATCATTTGGCATAATCATCATTTAGCATAATCATCTTTTAGCATACAGTATTTTTTTCTGTAACCGTATACTTTTCAGGATTGTTATAAATTAAACCTAACCTAACCTATTTGGGTTCTATGCAAAGATATTTTAAATAATCTTGAAAAGTATACGGTTTCAGAAAAAAATACATTATGCGAAAAGATGATTATGCCAAATGATGAGTATGCCAAATGATGATTTTGCTACAAAAAGTTATGCCAGATGAAGGGTACCCCTTAAACTCTTATGGCCAAACCCTATATTCAAACCGCGGACAGATAGGCTTACTTCGTATTAAAATTTGACACATTTTGTATGGACAAATATCAAATTTTGACCCGAAGTAAGCCTTATATATCCGCGGTTTGAATATAGGGTTCGACCGTTAGTAAATATTGAAAAACAATTGCTCTAAATCAAGGTGGCATCGTATCTGAAAAGTTGGCGCAGTTAGTATAAAGAATTTGAAGGCGTGCAACAAGTACAACCTGATATGGACAAAAAACTAAGTTGCAAGTGTTGCAACTGCTTTTCTTCCAAGAGACCAAACTAAGTTCGGTTAAATTTCACACCTATTCCAAAATGCTTAGTGTTTTAATTAGACGGTTCACCTGGGCGTCTTTTCTACTGGGCAAAACGATACTGCCTTTGATAATGTTATCGTGCTGTTTTTAATTCGGACGCCATTACTTCTAAGTAAATAAGAGCTATTTTAAAGTTGACAATACATGTCAAAGGCAGTGTGGTTTTGCGAGTAGAATAGAGGCCTGATCGATGTAAATAGACGTCATTTGATTATTCGTTTTTTCAATCAATAAACAGGTTTTCATTAAGGTTGAATGCGAGCAGTATCATTGAAAAAACACAAAGAGCAAAAAACATTTCGTATTTTAGTTACGATTTAATATCGTCTTTCTTTCGACGGGCATGATAATGTCAATTATTAAGAGTAAACCGTATTCTTTGAATGTTTTTTTATCTTAAATCACAATAAAATAACGGTCTAATTCCATTACATTGTATTTCATTTGTTTCAGCGCTCTTTGTCCTGAAACTATCAAGCCCTTGAAGATGTAAAACATACATAAACCTAACTAAAAACATCACGAGAAGACGTAGTGTACACGAGCGGTGAATCCACTGAATATTTGGGGCTCCTATTAGCTGGCAGTGCGATGGCTTTGTGGTTCTTAATTTGAATTTGTTTAAGCACCGGCTAGGTTTAAAGATTATGATTTATATGCTATAAAAATACCACTAAAAATAATTCTTAACTTTGTCCCAATATAATATTTGAAAGTACTCGATGCTGAACTCAACAGACACTAATCTCCAAACCCACGTACGTAAAACGTACTTATATTAAAAAACCATTACCTATGTTATTACTCCAGAACCACGTTATCTCGAAGTTCGAGCATGGTCATGTTATTTATTCAAACACTAGCCCTCTTATTCATAAATGCGCAATAGTTGAAGTTTGCTTAAAATTAGGTTTGTGATTATCTGTCATTGTGACATTTGAACTTGACAGAAGTGACAAAGAATACTTTAACTAAAACCGGTTTATAATGCTTTTATGAATAAGGGGTTAATCATTCTCTGCATGTTTATTTTGATGTAATTATTAGATACACGAAGTTAGACAAAGCAATAAGGGAAAGAGAGGGAATACAATAGGATGTGACAAATGGTTGCCAAAAAACATTGGTGATTTTAGAAACTTATTATAACGGTGGAATAAAAGGGATAAAGGTGCGCGGGGTGCGGAATTTTGCGCTGCGATTGGCATGGCAGCTGAAAACTTCTTGGTAGGAAAATGAATTGACTTCTATAGACAAACAAACTCAAAGGTGTTGTTGCGGATGTCGTGCATTTCTATTGTCCGGTTATTGTTTAATATTTGAGTAGGCTTACATACTTTTTTCAACCTTTGATGACTATTGACTGTTTAAATCAGGGGTCGTATCACGGTATTATTTTCATAAGAAAAAAAACCTGTTAAAATTTTGGTATTTCGCTTATTATTTATTTTGCTCTTCAATGAATTTATATAATTGCATAGTGTAATTACTTAAATTACAATCGAAGGTATCAAGGTAGTGTTGAAAATAAAGGAAGATACCTTAATTTGATTAATACCGGTATCGATCCCTGGTTTAAATACGGTTTGGCTTTCTCTCTTTTGGACTTTGATAAACATACCAAGTTGGCTGGCTGAACCTTGCAGAAATTACAATTTGGACAAAATATGATGATCATGATACCATATTCAACATTTCGATTACCTGAATTATTTTTAGAGTAAACATTATTCCCATCACTATTTCATTCACGCGATTCACCCAATTGAACATTTCGATGAATCCCTCATCTATTTGTTATGCATTGAGAATGCGCTAGTCACATTGTATGATATCAAATAACCATAAACTTACAATGTATTCGTTCCGAAGTATCAAGAAACGGATATAGTTTCTGACGTATTGGTCTCTAGGGGCTTAGACAAACTTTATTTAACGGTAGTATTTTTGTTACGGAATTTTACTTGCTAGAGCTAGAGTAGGTACAAAATATCTTATCTTTTCTTGCTTAAAAACAATTTCCCATTACTTTTAAAAGCGTCATCAATTCAGCCGCCGGTGTAACAACCATTTCCGTCGATTAAGCAAAAAATAGAATTATCCATTCAGCTACAGGGAGCTTGGACACAGAAAAATTAAATAACCGTAAACATTGCGGGAGTGCTCATAGTCCATAAAATATGGGGTAAGAGATGAGAAAAAATAAGGAAAAAAAATCCAAACCTTGAGCAAAGTTTATCTAATGGAACTCGACGACTACCGTCTACAAAAAATTTTTATTAACTTTTTATCCTGATTCGGGTATTAAGAACTCTTCATAACAACCGGCATAATATTATTATCATATATGTATACATAAATCAACTACAATCAAGAGGTAACATTTCTCAGACTACTCTAAGTGGACTTCTGATTTAGTAAGTTGTATTTTGTTGTAGATTGAATGCTATATTTGGCATTTGAGAACTGGATTTATTTGGGCACACTTAAATTAAGCAGTAGTGTGCAACCTCGTGCCTAACTCAGGGTGAACCGTTCACGGATTGTCGGTGGTAGTTGGTACAACCCTCGTTAACTTTACTTGGCCCAGAACTTGTTTGAAGTAGATAGAGGCTATGATTATAATTTTAGTGCGTTATGTATGTATATATGTATACAGTATTTACACAAGTACCTTTAGGAAACTTCTGGGCATGCGCGGGGTGGCAGTAAATTGTATGTACCTATACATATTTTCAGTTCTTGTTTATCGTGTTGGTCGTTACATTATTTTTAATTTATTTCATATAAAGGTTGACACATTATTGTAAATAGTTTTTGCTTATTTGCGTTCAAATTTAAGCATTACCCAATTATTAGTTAAATAAAAATCGTTACCTCATCCACTCTACCAAACCCTTAACAACAAACGAAGTTCGTCAACGATTGCCCCTCAAATTTAAGTTTGCCTTTTAACAAAGCTGCGTTCAGCAACAATTCGGGAAAAACTGTGGCAATAGCGGTAGAAAACTTTTCTCGTCACACGAAGTTTGGGCGAAGAAGGCTTAAGTGAAAAACTACTGCGGGATACTCTCACTTGTTCGAGAGTGATAAACTTGCAGAAATATTCGCTAGCGGTTAGCGCTTTCAGAACTGTTTGTGACAGTTTTATAAAGCGGGGATTAACGCATTTGCCCCTTTGTTTGGATCTTTCAGGTGCCAAAATTTTAGCAATTATCTTGACAAAACGTGTCTATACTATACCACCGATGAGCCCAAGGCATTTGGTAACAGGAAGGTAAACACATCGGTGCGTTCAGACCAGAAAATAAGTTAAAATTTAATTGCGTAAGTTAGCATGCCCAACTTTTTGGACAATACCCATTACTACTTTTTGAGCTCGGAGAATGGTAATAATAACAATTTAGCTTATTACGTCTCAGAAAATCGTGTGTTACACGTGCTGTCCTGTATGTTATCATAGAAAACGTAATGACTAGACTTTACACGTTGTTCAAAAATCACATCAATTGAAATGCGGGATAATTACGCATTCATCACAATCGGCACATTCGACACTGATAAAATGTGCTGCGGTCTATTGAACGCTTTACAGATTACCTCACTCGCTTTTACCTGACAATATTATGCCACATTTAAAACAAAGCTTCAACATAATTTCCATGGTATCGACATTGTACAACGGCAAAAATAACCGCCAACCAGTCTTTTATTCATACAGGTGTTAACAAATAACCATCTTAAATTAGATAATAACGTCAAGAATAATCAACCAATTTCAATTCAGCTTGTTGAGTTTTCCAGCTAAATAATCAAGGCCCATTATGGCGTACCAATAATAATCTTAAAGGATGCAGTGCTTATTAAAATGACAGTCAAAAGTCACTTGAAAGACATTGGGGCTAATCGGGATCGTGTTTTCTAATTTTAAACATCTGTTAACCCAAATTTATAAACTTCAAACTCGATTTTAGGCTAACAAATATTGACGATTGACGTTTATAAATTCAGGTTTACAAATATTTAAAAATAGAAAACGATATCCGAATTAGCCCCACTGTCCAACTAAATGCAATAATTGATTCTTTTTTATTTCTTTAGGAAGAGTCACGACGATTAAGAAGAATATTTGGACGCCATTTTGAACCTGGGCTATAATTACCTGAAAAATAAAACAAGTTGGATTCAAATTGGTTAACCTATTCTTGACGTTATTGTCTAATTTCAAAAGTAACATTTGTTCACACTTGTATGAACAAAATATTATGCGTGGGCGGCTATTTTTGCAGCCAAGTGTATTTTTGTTTGTTATAAATTTGACCTTCAGCCACACCTATCATCAATAGATTGATTTACCACATGAAATACACCTTCAATAATGATTGAGATACTGATTTTATCAAAACATATTAAGTAATGAACACATTCACTGCCATTAACTAGCAGTTTTACGCCAGACGTGTCGCTAGTACTGAATAACTAGCCTTAAGATTTAATGAGGGATGGTTATTCATTCAGAAGCCCATTTTCAGATATACCTACTCTTCGATTATCATATGTCTTTTAACAAACTAAATATACTTCATATAAATATCACGATTTCTCTGGGGTATATAAAGCAAGGTAAAATTAACTCCGCCCTTCCAGGTGGCCGACTCAACATTAGCAAATTTTAAGGACTTCGTTTCTATAATTCTTTTTAGGGGAAGATGAAGGAAGCAAGTGAGTATTTATTTTACTTTCCCGTATATATTACAGGCTATTAATTAACATACGTGTTGTTGATGTGTTTATAATTTAATACTGTGTCTCACAATTACTCATAAATAAATATATATATACAAAATAACAAGTACCTACAGAGAGTCGAACGCAAAAATCTACTTCTGGAATACGGTAACGTTTTGTCGGTAATCCATTCGGGTACATACTGCATTATTTACAAGTAAATACCTACCTTACCTAGACATAATATGAAACTGCTTAAAAAGAAACTTTATAAACAGACTAAGTTTCAGTCAAATAATGGAAAAACTTAAATACATCTTTGCCCATGTCCATGAATAACTATGCGTTGGACACGGGGACTGTTATTTCTGGCATTCATCTAGATAATTGTTTAATACATACAATACAAAAGGGGGTTGGCGACCATTTAGCTAAATGATGAGTGAATATGTAACTCTGTGATGTGCAATAAACAGTATCGTATTGTGTTAATCGTAGTGGTAATATAACAAATCTATCTAAGTAATTGGATGACGGTTACTTTACTTTCCTTTCCTTTACTTTCCGCCAAAGTATATTCTTCTATAGGTACCATTTGTTTGCTGTTGTAACGGGGCTAAACTGATAGTTTACATGAATATTAAGTACGCGTAGTACCTACACTGACCTAAAGACGACTTCACCGAGAAGTCATAATGTCCACGTTTATTAGCCATACAAAACTAGATTAACCATATGAATGTACAATGCACTTCAGTCTTATATATTAAATATCACTACAGATCTGCTGTAAAAATCTCAAGCAAAGCTTTTTTAGGTATACTATTTTTTTAATACTTGAATTCCTATCCTATTCAGTTTAAATAAGATAGAAATTGAAAATTTTAAAAAGGTCTTTTTAATTTTCAACTTATATCTTAATTAACTGCCTATTGCTACCAAAAAGCAAACGCAATAAACTCATACAATAATAATTACGGTATAATTTTATAAAAGGAAGTTGTTGTCCTGGGGGGTTGTTATGACATCGCTATGCAGTTAATTTTACGGTGAGCGTAAAGGACAGAGCTATAGTAGTTATAGGTATAGCTCTGTCCTTTTCTGTGAGAGCAAACTGAACTGCATAGCTCTATGTCATAATTACTCCCCAGAACCGTATTCAAAATTCAAATGTGACTTGTCTAAAGACTACTAATAGGAGAACCAAAAATACGTAAAAGGAGCATAGCTGGGGGTCTCGGATCGATGTCCCGACGGAAACCGCCTAAATTCCTGTAATGTAATTACGCGGCCGCGGTCGCGCGCAAATATTTGACAATTAATTAAAATCCCAATGCTGGCAGCAGTGTAATTATAAGTTGGCCATGCGAGAGCGATAATATGTGGTCACAACTTAAGCTATTTAAAATTATTGTCAAAACATATAGATCCAAGTAGCCGCAAGTAGCAAAGCAGAATACACCACAGACTATATAGGTAGGTAACGTTGCAAAATTAAAACGGTTGGCAGGAATATAAGTTGCGCTCAATTTATGCAGCAAGAAGGTTGCGTTTATTTTATGCTTAACGAAGCTGATCAAAAAATGTAAATTAAGCTAACTGAAAATTTATAAAACGTGACTCACATGAGGTTGCTAAAATATTGATTTAAGAGCAGCACAATATTTTTAATTTTTATTGCTGATCAAGTTTTGGTATTCTAGCTAACCATAAATAGCATACAAATTGAATATAGATCTTAGTTACTGTCAAAAAAACTTTTTCTGCTGAGCAATTGGATGATTAATTTGATTTTCTGCTAACCTGCTGTGTAATTTTGCTGACCATACAATAATTTTAGTGTCCCATTAGTTATTTTGGTATGTGATTATTTATTTAACAGTATAATGTTTTTATCTTACTAAATATTCACTAATTTGTTAAATATTACTTCCCAAACTTTAGCAATTATATCTTTGCCATATTTTGTTTTGGATTTTGTACATTTTGTTAACCGAATAAATTGACCACATAAAAATTGGCGAATCGATGATGACCAAATACTTAAATGACAATACATGCGTTTGCCTAACGTTTGGGGTCGGAAAAAAATATGGAAAGCGTTTATAGTTGCCAGTGAATGTATGCCGAAATGATATTTTGCGTTAAAATGTTTGGAATGTGATATTAGGTGAAAAACATTTCGCCAATACAATACTACCTAACTCTCAAATAAAACATTCTCCCAGTAAAATTGCCAGCGGCTATGCATAAAGATAATTATATTGAAACAAAGATAATATTTTTAACGAAAAAGCAGGTGCGAGGATTATCTTGGTGAAAATAAGTCCGCCCTGAGTGATTGAACGGTCGCGCTAGAAGATTCCCGCGAAATGAGAGCGGCCGTAAAAATTTTCGGCATCTTCACCGAAAATCCAAGCCTCTCGAGATAATCGGGAAATTAATGAATGGAAAACTAACCGCCCGCGTGAGACTATTTATGTCAGTTACTCGTAATAGACAACTGGATTTTTGAACGGCTATGCTAAGATATGTCTCAAAATATCATTTTAAAATATACTTAAAAAAACATTCATCAATTACTAAAACAATCGTTCCTCTTAAGATCAAATACTTAGGAAAAACTACGAGGACCTATTTAATTACTGCAGGGTAATGTATGTTTAGTCCATTCGCTTAGATAGTGTCGCTACACTCACATGTACTTGTGTTTATTGTTATAAAATACGAATATATTTCGATGTAAACTGCCAAATTCACTTGCGGGTGTTACGCCGTAACTGTATATGGCAGTTTACTTCGTATTATATTCGTATTTTATTACAATAACCACAAGTACGTGCGAGTGTAGCGACACTATCTAAGCTAATGGACTATATTTGATAAGGTTGGGCTTGCTATCGTAATAACTAGAATATACTAGTAATAAGAAAGCTCACTTAAAAAAAAACAAAGATACGCGAAATAGGTACATACCAATCAAAAAAATATAATTGTAATACCCAAGAGTAACAATGAGTACGGTGAGAGAGTGTGGGCGCGTGTACTGCCCTTAAATAGGTTTCCATAAGATTTAATAAATAAACTTGAAAATGTATCAAGTAACAAGGTAAAGATAACCTAAAAAAACAATATAATATAATAAATAAATAAAAATAATAACAACACTTAACTAGTAAACACCAGATTGTATAGAACTCGTCTTATTCTTAACTAATACCTCACCTTTTATAAAATTAAGATTGGATGTTAAGTATAAAAAACATTGTATCTTTTTATAGATAGAAATAATATACTAGTATACATTACATTTTTTGATGTTATGTATACTAGACATAAATACCAAAAATCCTGTACTATAAATTAGTAGCTTCCGGATGGTTAAAAGAACAACTTCTTCCTTCAGGCACCGAATTAATGATCAAAAATAAACAAATAAATCAATAAATAATATATAAATATCAGGGGACAATGTCACACCAATTGACCTAGTCCCAAACTAATCTCTAGGCTTAGGAGGTCGATTTTCGGAAAATCCTTTATTAGTGCTCAACTAGTGTTGTTTCTTACATCATGAAAGGAACCCCTTTACCAAATTTCAAGGTTCTAGGTACAGTAGTTTCGGCTGTGCGTTGATATGTCAGTCAGTTAGGTTTGCCTTTTATATATATACCTCTAGATAGATACATAGAAAACATCCATGACTCAATAGCAAATATTCACACTCATCCATCACATCACACAGTCTAGCTTCTTAGGCAGGCTCACTACCAACTAGGCCATCGCGTCATCAGAGGCAAATCTTCTATTTAATATCAAACACATGTACTCTCACTCTTTTTAAGCTATTACGATCCTCTAGCTGCTGCCCTACCAAGAGTTAAATCATGATTGAAAAATAATCTCGTAAATTTTCATTTTTTACTTCGCTGTTCATCAGGACAAATTGATAGCAAACAAGCTGGCGGCGCGGCGACTGAGAAAGGTCTCGGCTGCAGCGCCGAAACAGTCCTTTACAGCTGGGTGGGTCATTTGAAATGAGAAACGTGAAAATAAACAAATACCCTGAAACGTTGAATTGATTGCCAATACCGTCAATATTGGCCTCCGACGTAAAACATCAAAGCTTAATAGAAACAGTCGGTAATCAATTCGTTGGTGTGTTCGTTCTCACTTGCGAGTACGATAACGAATAGATAGATACGTATTGTAACGTAACGTACAGTTTAATGCGTTTTTTTAAGTAGACCCCCAGCCCACACAGGGCACTGTCGGTGACGCTACCCGGTCGAGAGTCAGCAATCACAGTTACTGTGGAAAGAAGGACAAAAAGTGTCAAAATAATAACGTTTGTACATACTTAACCTGCCAAGTGCCGCCTAGGCAAATCAACATTATTGTAAGTTACATTTTGAGCTGCTTTTTATTGTCCTCTGCGATTGCTCTTAAAAAGACTTTCGGGTTTGGGTCAAGTTGGTTAGACTTGCATAAGAGCTTATGCGAGCGAGTAAGAGAGCAGTACAATCCCGAAAATGGTTTTATGAGCTATCGTGTGATCTGCTGGTACTCGATAAGGCAGGGTTTCCTATGGTTCTCGTAGCGCACCCAATTTTTAAATTTAATTTAATTTCTTATTTAATTATAATACAGAAGAATCACACTAAATATCAATCAAGTGAAGCAATTGATACAGTCCCTTATTAAACACCGCGAAACACTCTGTTAAGATTTAATCAATCCTTCTCGCCTTACTTGAGAGTGGGAATAAAAAGAATTGGACTGAGTGAATTCACGCCGGCCCTTGTTGTTGTAAACCGAAATTCAATGGATGGGCTCTATGCGACCGCCTTATTGTGCTCGATGCTGAATAGACCTCCGCGGGTCCGGCGGCTCTTTTGTAAATAGCCTATTTTATTAGGGTTCCGCAAATAACACAATATTGATAGCACTGAGTAAAACACTGCGTTTTATATATTCAAATTAATTTAAAAATAATTAAAATTTTAGACGACGACGGCATTGACTGAGTACATAAGAGCATAGGCGAGGCGAGGGACCGCCGGCGCCAGACCAGCGAGCGCGTAATCCCGGGCTTAGAAACCTCTCAGTAGGATGGCCGCATAGGTTACCTCTTTGCATACATTTATAAGGTTCTTATTGCACGGCTCGTGCCGAGGCTTGCGAAATAAGTTTAAATTCTTGTCATTCTACAGAGGGCCTTTGTGTAACGTAGGGCATGAAATATGATATTTAATTAAAGTTGTAAATTATTTAGCACTATTGTCTATTAGAGTAAAACCAAGTAAACGATGTTCTTTGTAAATAAATATTAGCAGTAAAACCAATATACAATTGTATTATAAGTTAAAGCCTGCTTCGTGTTTCACCGGTAGTCACAAAATTGTGTTGTATTTTTAATCTTATTTTATTGACCATATAAGTGTTTAGCTGTTCCACTATCTCAAAACAACCTAGAGGTATAGTGAGAGACAGGGCGCAACAAAATATTTGACCTTTAGAATCGCTGATAAAAAAGGTGGTGGTGGTACGGGAAAAAATCAAAGTGCACCCGGCTACCGTTTTTCGATTATACCTACGTACTCATATATAAAAAGTAATAACTAAATGTAAAAAGTGCGCTCATTAGAGAATTCCTCTACGTCGAAGTTGGCAAATCTTGGATTGGGAAGATCAAAGTGAGTTAGTATTAGTACATATTTATGAGCAGTTTAGCATTATTTATTTAACTTTACAATCATATCTAATAGAAATAAAACAAAATAATTATAGATTTTTTTATGTATCAAACTAATAGATTCCAGCGGTTTACCATCGTTTCATTAAGAACAATTCACAAATTATTTTTTAACAAATAACGATTCACAGACCATTTATTTCAGTATCATATAATTCCTTAAAAATCCTCTTATCATCAATGATTACCTGACAAATATACGTTTAACAAGTAATAATTTGCAAAAACTATTAAGTTTAAAAGTATCATTTAAAAAAAAACATTTGCCGAATGAATTGATTCTCAAATAAGTAATTTCGATAAATGCCGATTGATTAATGAATACATGCGTAATTATACATTATTTAGGGAAAATAATTATAGAGGCGAGTATTTATTTCAAAAAAATACGCATTCACTTTTTTTTTTTGTCTAGTTTGGGAGCAGCGGCGATTCCGACGCTGCAGGAAAAGCAACCGCTCCGTCTCCGCTCTCCTTGCGCGCCTCCGGCTTTTATTAAGTACCTACACTCTACCTCTAGGACAGGGCAGACAAGACCACGTGGACCGTTGTGTGATGGTCTTTAGCACATAATTATCTTGTTTCATAACAAAAAGAACGAGATTTATACCTGTATTTTTATTAAATTTGTACTCATACATGAAAGACATCACATGATCATTGATATTTGATATATTAAATAAAGTGCTAACCGAACAATGCGTTTTACTAAACGTTCATTTACCATACGTTAGTCGTATTTTGGCAATTGCCATAATTCATGCCATGTTTATCAAATAAATGTTTTATAATAATGATGTGTTTTCACGAACATACTTAGTTGTTATTATAAGTTTATTGTTATAAACGAACTTTAAAACATAAAAGATTGTTATGTATCCCAAACGCAAAGTGGTCACTTGAATAGAAAGTTTCAATTCTATTCAAGTGACCACTTTGCGTTTGGGATACATAACAATATTTTATGTTTTAAAGTTCAATATAATATGATTTTCCCCTGAATGTGCTTTGCACCTAACCTAAGCTAAAAATGAACAATTCAATGAATAACCGATGTATCCTGGCCAATAAAAAAAAAGGTTTTTTGGACCAACGTAATAAAGATGGATGTGTTGAGATATTTCCGAGCACCTCGTCTGCTCCAAATAATAGCGGCTGTACCTAGTTAAGTAAATCTAACTTCGTTTGTGAGCATTTACAAAATCACTGAATTTAATTGCCTTCGACTAGAGATGCTATGATTCTTCGTGAGTGTTACATCATGTAATACATAAATGACCTATTTTTCGTCATTCCAGAAGCGCGCCTATTTTCCGGCTGCCTGTGGCTGGCATGAAAGGGTCGTCTGAAAAGAAGATGTATCCAGACGCGCCCCTGAAGGCTATTCACTTACGCGGTAAGAAATTTCGGCCGAAGTACCTAAGTATATTTTTCATTTATGTATTCTCGATGCAAATATGCAAAATTATTCGAGACGAGACTTCTTCGAATTCATCGTCTACGTCGTCCTGTTAACCGGCACTAAATGGAAGTGGAGCTTTTAAGAAAATAATTTAATATGCAGGGATTTTCCGGAAAAATAGACAGCTGAAAGAACCGACCGCTATGCCAAGCTAGGCGTCGTTATCAGATACCATGGGATCGATTTCCAGTTTAGTTAGGTACTCAGCTGTTAGTTTTGATTTATACCTACAACTACTTTTTATTGTGTCTATTTGTACATGTCAGGCAGTATGTTTGTTAATCCAAATATTGCAAGTCAATTTTGAACCTGAGGGCCCTGCCAAGATGCATTGCACTAACTAGCGTTTATATTCGTTTCGTTTTTAAACCAATCGCGTCACTGCTAGATGACATGATACGACAAATCACGTGATCTACCAGTGACACGATTGGTTTAAAAACGAAACGAATAGAAACGCTAGTTTGCGCAATGCATCTCGGCAGGGCCCTCAGGGCCTCGTTTCTACTTTTTAAAAACAACATTTCTTTTGAAGTCTCATCGTATTGTCAACGTTACGATAGCTCTTATTTACTTGACAGAAATGGCAGCCGATTTAGAAACAATACCATAACACTTCAAAGGCAATATGGTTTAACACTTGACCCATAAAATATTCTATGTGTTGATCAAGGACATGGACTATCTCTTATACGAAATTTTATCCAATAGCGCTGACAATGAGTCGTTCAAACGTGATACAAAGACAAATAGCCGACCATCTGAACATCCGAATTCAAACTTTTTCTGTCATAATAATAGAATATAAAATATATATATGGTGTATTGATGTAAGGTAGTGAATCACGGTTATTGCGGAAGAAAAATGAAGCAGGACAAATGCTGTTAAATGAGAGCTCTGAGAAGTATGTATGGAGTTAGGGTGACTGATAAGAAATAGCGTGATCCGAGAACGATGGGGATTGAAAGAACATCTAGTGCCAAAGATCGAAAAGGGTATGCTAAGATAGTTTAGTCAAAGGTAAAAAGGATGGATGAAAAAAGAGTTATAAAAGAGGCAAGTATGGCGAGCAAGAGTGAGTGGAGATATCGGTAGGGTTTGCCTTAGACGCACATACAATAATCGAATTCACAATGTGGAGTGGTTGGGTGGTAATCAATTAAACCTTGAAATATACGTTCATACATTTATTTAAAATATTATATTGGTTGTTTATTTATAATGTTTCTATATCAAAAGCGTGAGAGGTTCTGACGTACCAGACCATGACAACCATATGTTATTCTCCGAAGTTCTTATTTTAAAATATCAGGCCATAGAGGTGACGTGAAGGTCTTCAACGTTCACATCCAGTACAGTACCGTATCTTAAGTGCCGACGTAAGTGCATGAAGAGGTTGATGAAGGCATGAATTCAGAGGAAGGAACGAGGTATATTTGGACCGGGGCACCTGGCATTCCATAGACTCAGCCTACCCCATTGGGATACAGGCGTGAAGGTATGTTTGTACCTATTTATAAATATATGTCATACAACAACGTGTCTACAACACAGTATAAGATTAGAGATCAATCACGAATAGGTTAGAACAAATAATATTTCTCATTCATACATAATAAAATGTAGTTTTAATGATTAAACTGGCGAACAATGTACGAGCACGTCTAATCATTCTTTCAGCGTGGTGGAGGCATTTTTAGCTCCGCTCTCAGTGCTTTTGCGACTTAAGTGCTTTTATTGCGGGTTCCGCCAAATTAAATGTTAGTTATCTAATTAGTTAGGTATAACGGTAACGAAATCATCATAAAAATACACATAAAAAATCTAATACTTCTGTTGATGAAGAACGTACATTACATGCAAAAAGGTCGGCGTTTGTAAGAAAAATTACATTACCTACGTGTAGATGTTAAAGGTGGAGGTAGAGGGAGAGTTGTAAGCAAACCCATTCTTTTGAATCAATCCAGTAGGTACCTACTACACATATCCAAAATGTCTAAGGATCAAAAATATCCCTATATTCTTTTTATATTATATAAATGTAAGTATCGCAATTTAATGTGTAGATATTTTTTATTATAGGTATTATGTGTAAAAAGATATATACGTAATGTTAAACCACATTAAACCAAAACCTATACTATTGTGAACCAATTATTTTCACCTCGATCTGTTTATTTTAGTTTGGAAAAGTGGAATTATTAATCCATACAATACTCGTACATTGTAGGTAGGTACCTATAATTGTTATCTATCACTTTTACACCCTGACATTTTACCTCCATTGTCAATTCAAAGATGTGATCAAATCTGGAAACTCGGTTCAAATTGAAGGACGTTATTCGTCGTTTTCGTAAAATAAACGTTCCAAGGTATTCCACCGAATTAATATTTATTGTCGCCAAAATTGCGCGATTCGACAGAGTGGAAATATTACTAATTGAATTTAGAATTGTTTTACTGTACTATTGGTTCGCTTTATCCTTCGTTTATTTAAAGAGGTTTCTAATTGGAATTTTAATTAAATTTAAAAGAATTCTTGATTTTAAGTCTATTAGTTCCGAGCGATGTTTGTGTTAAACACTCGTACAAGTGTAGAGTTATGTTCTCTGAATGCCAGAAAGTACAAGCAAATACGGCAGCTATCTATGCTCGTAATTGTATTTAATCTTTTTTGTTAGACTTGTATTAAGACCGATTGACTAGTGCCGAAAGGCTATAGAAATGCCGCGTCAAAGTATTGAGCACACGACTATTCATTTTGCCAAATCAAAATTCGCCGACAAAATATTGCTGAGTGCCTTGGGCAAACAACGGCTCACGTCACGTCCCAGTCTTAAAATCAGCGTTAAGACTGCACCCTCGTCGACCAGTCGAAGGCGCCTGGCGAAGCCGCTAACTGCAGGCAACTTAAAACCCAGTCTAAAAAGTGCTTCGTCTGTGTCACCTTCGGGAAGACGAAGTACCTTGCCGAAAACGGTAGACGAACCTACCGCTAATGCTTTTAATCTTGCATTATTTCCATATTAAGTTGCCCACCCGAGTGATCATTTATTGCCTTCTCCGTGCCTTTAAGAATGGTAATATTTCCTTGTCGGCCTATTGAGCAGTGACTAGGCTATATGTAGGCGTTATACTTATGTATATCGCCATCATCGTATAAGTAATGTTGATTATTTTATCCCCTGATATAAAGTATTGTCAACGTGGACTATTAACCTAAGTTGTTCAGGGTTTGTTAATTTCGCACGGTATCAAGTAGGTAATCAAACGCATTGTAAGCTTTTATTAGAATTAATTACAGCATCATCTGTCATAGCTCAGTCAGAAGTCTGTCTGTAAAGACTGAACGCGACAACTGTATCAGATATGTTTTATTTGTTATGACATTGTTTCGTTTTAACTCAGCCCCCATACTATCAAGTAGAGCTATCATCACATATCAATAGCAATAGGGAATATGCATGGAATTTATTAAATAGCATTTCTCATCGAAATATGAAAATACCGTAAGAGATCACCAAAAGTGAAATTAAAATTAAAATCGGTCAAGTAATAGTCACGTAAAATTCTGTTTTGATAGAAAGAGATTGGGACAAATCATTGTTAGCTTATATCTTGGTTATTTTTAAAGCTATACAAAAAATGTTTTTTTCACAACACTGCTCGGAAATATGGCCATAGATGGTCTTGTTTGGGGTCACAAAACGTCACTTATAAGGACTGACCAAGAATGTTTTTGTCGGCGTGTTTGCTGATTGGTCGAGAACATTGTTGTCGAACTTTAAGAACCAATGAAAATCAATCAATCAATTTTTGTGTCATAGCTCCTTAAAATGAAAAATTGAAATCGACCAATCAGAACACACCATTTTGTGTCGTTAAATATTAGGTGCATTTTTGCTAAAAGATACACAGACTAAAAACTATGTCACTGCTTTTTTTTAAATGTAATTCAAACTTGGCCCCTAATCTCGAACCACTAGAAATGAAATTACATGGGAGATACGGCGAAACAAATACAATTTTATATGGAGTTGTCATCTTAATCTCGCATGTTAGTTTATTAATCTCGAGTGCCACGAAAATAGGGGTCCAGATTTAAAAAAAGTTATCTATGGTAAAATTGGCGGTGATGTCACAGTAACATAAAATAAAATTTGAGTTTAGAATATGATTTTTTATTTTATTTCCTCGCAGTTGTTGTGAAAAGCACTATGTCTGCCTCGGTAGAAAGTGCAATTTATGGACTCGTACACTAGAGGGCCTCAACTACGTTTCGGCCCTCTATATGACTCGTCCAAAAATCGCGTACTTTCTATCCTCTGCAACAATGTACTATTGTTACATGAATCAGAGATTAGTGCAACTGTAAAAAAAAATATGCATATTCCCTATTAGCTATCATCACAATATCAATAGTAATAACCCGAGTAGAATAGAGCCTCTGGATCTCCTTTATTGAATAAAGATATCCTACTCGCACCTGTGCAAAAAGGGGGGTGTTATATTTAACTTTAATGTGTGTATTTTCGTGTCTTTGTATACGTGTGTCGGTGCCATCGTAGGTCCCAAACGGATGGACTGATTCAAACGCAGTAGGAACGAAAGAAAGGGGTCGCCGTTACTTGAGGGGGTTTTATTAATTTAATAGTTTTATAGCATACGTTACATGTGCTTATTAAAAAGTAAAGCTACTTAAATATTTATTGATTTGTAAGACAGTAAAATCAAAATCAACATGATTTTTTATTTCAGACTAATTTGCCACGATATAATTTTTTAAACTTAGTGTTGCTTAATTTGACTATGTATTGCAAAACATCTGTAATACAAAACATTTACACTTAAATAATGTTGAGTGAAACTGTTTATTGTTTAAGCTACCTACAGCAATTATTCAGATGACATATACTTATATATACAACTAGCTTCTGCCCGCGACTTCGTCCGCGTAGAATTAGTAATTTTGCCATCCCACGGGAACACTGTTTTATTTCGGGATTCAAGGTAACCTATGTGTTAATCCAGGGTATAAGCTATCTCCATTCCAAATTTCATCCAAATCCGTCCGGCCGTTGCAGCATGAAGAAGTAACAAACACACACACACACACACACAGACGCACACACACACATTATAGTTATTCCCTCAGGAACTTTTAAATTTTCCGTGATGAAAAGTAGCCTATGTGTTAATCCAGGGTATAAGCTATCTCCATTCCAAATTTCATTCAAATCCGTCCAGCCGTTGCAGGGTGAAGAACTAACACACACACACACACACACACTCAGACACACACACACTCACACACACACACAGACACAAACTTTCGCATTTATAATATTAGTAGGATTTCTCAAAATGTAATTACTCTTTTGAATTCTCCGAATCCTCTAACTATTAATTTCCATTAGCAACGCGACCACTAAAGCGCGCGACATCTCTTTACTGTTTAAACCTGTGTCACACACATACCGAGCCTGTATGCGACAAAATCAGGTGGCCCGATATTTTGTGCCATTCGCCAATTTATATTTCAAAAGCACTTTAAATCACCCGTGGCAACGATTAAGAGTAATCAACATTTCAATTCGAATCATTGCGGACGAAATTCTCGATAAACGTGCGTTGCGGTTAAATACATTAATTGTAACCAAAAATAACGTCTAAACGTAATTGTTGACGTTACGGTATTACAATATAAACAATATACCTAATTACAACTAGGGCAGGACTTATTATGCCGGCTGACCTCCACATTGTTGAATTTCGCAGGGTCTCTATTCAGTAGCATTTATCACCCCCTGTATTGCGTCAAACAGTACCTATACCTAGGAAAAAGTGCTGTTTCTTACAAACAGTTACCAGTCATACTATTTAATTAGTAACTTTTTATTACGAGCAACAGTATAAAAACACTTTTCTGTTGATTCATTTAAGCCCCTTTTACTTAAAAACCTGAAGAGTAGGTAATCTAAATATATGGGCGTTTCTTTAAAAGTTTGTACCTAGTTAAAGGCTAAAATTAAGAAACGTTAACTTTTCCGCTGAGTTACGAACATGAGTTATACTTGTTATAAGATAAATGGTGGTATCTCAGACAAAACTCCTGCAGCAAGTGCAAGCATATTACTAACGGGTGAGGATTGAATCTACTTCATTGATTGAATTAGAGATACTGCTAATTGGCGCTGAGAGGTAGTATATAAATGTACGACTAATTTTCGTAACTCAGCGGAAAAGTTAACGTTTCTTAATTTTTGTCCTTAACTAGGTACAAACTTTTAAAGAAATGCCCATATACAAGAACAAACTGACTGACATTATCAACGCACAGCCCAAGCCGCTGGGTCTAGAGATTCCAAAAGACAATGGGCAAAAATGTATGGAACGTGGTACCCGCGCCAATGGACATAATGTATATATCATTGGAAAGGTATTTTTATATTGGGCAAAGATAACCATATCGCTTATCTCTATTTGTCGGAACTGAGTTATTTTATTTTGAATATACGTTATTATCAATCAATTTCTTTTAAGGATACCATTATGAAAGAAAAGAAAACTGTACTACAAACGAGAAATATCTAACTTCTTGTCGGCCGGGCACTATATTTATACTACTTACTATTAGGTGCCTACATTACTAGTCAAGGGTACAACTTCAGTGTTTCCGCTTCATAAATAAAATGGATTTTTTTCTCATTTGAAAAGTGACAACATGAGGTGATTTTTGTTACATTCGTTTTTTTACAAATACCTAACTGTCCATGACGCTAAAGATGGAGCTCTCTGGTGCAGTAGCAGCCTATTCACTTTTGCTTAAGTTGTATTTTTAAGGAAATAAAGATGCAGGGAGCAGATTTTATTTCGCATAAGGTGTCATGTTCGTATATGAATATCTCCGAATGGACAGGGATTTGAGACAAACCGCCATAGTAAACATTGTTCCTATTGGTATGACCTATTCAATGACACTACCATTATTGCTATTGGAGCGGGTACCAAAATGCCCATTGTCCTTTGGCACGAGGTTTCTTATGAGGTCTAGGCGAGCACTAATAAGCGATTTGTGAAAATTTGGCCCCTAAGGGGTTAAAATAGGGGGAGTAGCGGGAAATGAATTTAACGCGTAGGACGTCGCGGGCATCCTCTAGTTCTAATATATAATTATCCATAAGGTTATTCCAGCCCCCGCCCAGACCTAAAGCATTTCTGTGTTGCGATATTTATACAACCGTCTTGCATGCTACGTTTTTGTGGCTATTTGCAAGTATTTCCCATTAAAATTAGTGATGCAACGATTCGGTCATTACGATTAAGATTACGATATTAATCGTAACTTATTGGGGTAACCGACGCAATTCGATTATTAAAAAAAAGGTCATAATTTAAAGTTGATGCCTTACGTTTTTTTGCTTTACAGTGGTAAATAGTTACATACATATATTAAATCACGCCTGATCCCAGAGGTATAGGCATAAATGATAACAGTTTAAAGAAAAAAGAAAAAGAGAAAACATTTATTGTTTAACTAAATACGTTTAATTTTTTTTTAATAAAAATATTGCGACACTTAGGTTTGTTCCGATCTTTTTGGTACTTATTATGATATATGACGTTATCTCCGCAATGAAAACACTACAATAATATTATTAATTAATAAGTTCATAACATCGATTTGACAAAATGTCAACCTTCAGATTTAAGCGGAATTCTTTTTATTGCATAGGAATCTTGTATTTAGGCTAGAAATAATTAAGTGCGTTCTGATTACCGTTGTTTAGTTTGTTTTTTGCATATAATAATCGGGTCGATTCTTACTATACGATGAATCGCTTTGTTATTTATCGCAATTATTACGATTACAGATGTGAAACGATGCACCGCTTCGTTCGTAATCGTTGCACCCCCAATTAAAATATATTTCAATGAAGCACATCGCTTTCAAGTATATTTTGGAATAATATATTCAAGCCAAATTATAAAAGTAACTGATGATAAAAAAATAATTTAAAATCAATTCGCTAAACCCCACATAATCTGGTTTATAAACATGTATGTATTATATTTTTTATGTTTTAAATATAGGTACATCTTTCCAGTACATATTGATTCATAGTTTCCTGAATGTTGTTAGAGACATGTACAGTTTGTGTTGCCCTATGGCACTTCATTGACGCACCCTGGTCCTATCTTATGATCTTGCACTAAAGAATGAATGACATACCTTAGCCTGAAACTTGATGCCGTACTTGAAGGCCTCGTCGGGATGCAACGGGACTCGAGTGTCGTAGTCGTCGTCCGACACCAGGTTGTACTGCTTGGTAGACGGCATCTTGCGCCCCCACTTGAGTAACTTCATGGGCATCCGCTTCCAGCCTTTGGCCTTAATCACGAGCACGCAGCGACCCTTGCTATTTTTCTTAAACATCCTCATCCGCGCTCCTCGGATATAATCGGTGTTTGACTTTTACAATTCTCCGGATCTGAAACAATAAAATATGATATGTTTTATGATCAATCAAAATTAAATAGGCCGGGTATTTCATAGTTCTTTGTTTAAGATCTATATTTCAGCGTCGACAACCAAAAACAAGTGTGTTTCTTTTGCGATACATCTTGCACTTTAATATAACATACATATGATAATAATATCTGTACAAAAACTACCTTACGTCGATTTTATCCACTTCCTGGAGAGGTTTTTAAAAAGACAAGAGATAATTTCACTAAGCATGACTTTTGTACTTGTAAATCTGTGAATAAAAACAAATAGTCTTAATTTACCATATATGAAACGAGCTAACAGTAACATTAGACCTCAACGAGTAAAAATAATACCTACTATGATAATAATAATCCGGAAATGTAGCAGAATGAATAATAATCCAGAAAGCGCAATCACAACTAATTGTTCGTAAATTAGGATAAACGACGCCGACGAGCGAGATGAATATTGGAAGTGACGGTTATAGTGAATAAGCTTAAGTATCTAGAGAAGACGGTAGAGGGCTTTTAGAAACACGCCGTGAGCGTTGAATTTGATTAGAGGAGCTCCATGCTCGAGACGATTCAGTTTAAAAATTGGCAACCCTAAAGAGTCGGATTTGCTGAGAGGAAAATAGTTATACAATTATAATTATTCACCCAGACAACGACAAACATACTTACAGTGCTACCATTTTCTTAATGGCGATCGGCAATCTTCGTTTTTCTATGACACAAGGGTGACAAAAATACTATCAGTTGCGAGTGCAAGCGTGATAGCCATAGCCAGGCGAAAGCTATTAAGAAGCTGGGAATTCTGTACATGTGTACTAGCCCGAACCGGAAATCGATCGCGGGACCGCCAGCTTCGCAAGCAGAGTCACTAGGCTAACTGCGTCGTCGAAATTAAATCCCATTCTGAATGTAAGCAGTCTAAACGCTGTTTTTCACACGCACGTTAAAATATATTTTAAAATATTTGGTTATAACAAATAAAAACCATAACGTTTTATGAAACTTTCGGGATTGTTATTTATTTGAAGGCGCGCTTCATTGGCTCAGTTGATTAACAGCGCGCGATAACATTTTCCTAGGATAACCATATCTTTCCGTGCTGTAATGAAGGAATCTATATCTAAGTTTATTGCTATTTGAGCGAGGTTTCCACAGTAAATGTTTGAGTGTGCTTGGATGGAAATCAACGAATTAAGCGATAGCCGAGACATTGACAGCAGAGTCGATATCTTCGTGATCACTTGATCCGTCTGTAAATAGCGGCTAAAGTGATTGGGCTACTATTAAATATTTAATAATTGTAGTGGAATGGACAGCAAAATTAACATTAGAATTGGCATAAATTTGACTTTAGACCACTAGCGGAATTCGGCTGTCACCGTGTCAAATTGCCGAAAATTCTAGTGAAAACGGAATGCGAATCGGGTGATTGATTTGTTGGTAGTAGCCAAACCTTGTTAGCAACAGCTTGATTTTAGGGCAAGCAATGGGGTCAACTAGACGCACTAGAATGCACCGGGGCATCAATCAATCGGCGGTAGCCAGTAGTGGCGTAAATATTTCTCACAGAGATGATTAACAGCGGATTGTTTGAAGAATTTATTGTAAGTTCTATTATTATGTCGATACAAGTAGTACCTAATCGAGATGGGTAAACACAACTAAAACAAATTTGCTACTCGTATAGATTCGTAAACATATACATTCTTTATGAGAAAAATAATAAAAAGGTTAGAAAAAAGTATAACGAAATTAAATCCAGTTTTTTTAAGTATGCATACAAACATTATAAAGAATTTTACAAAATTAGAGTTCATGTACCGACGCGACGTTTCGACACGATAACAAAAGCCTTAATTTCGAATTTTCGGCACCACCGACTGTGTTAATCATAACTTTGGCTTGAAAAGCACCAAGGCCATACGAGATATCCATTTTTGTACAACATTCCAAATATTGGACGAAGTATCAATGACAGAAGGAAGGGTGCGTCAGTCACCGTAATTGCTAGCTCGCCGACTTTCTTATACAATGGCAGCCGTAAAATAATTCTAAGTACCAATTTCACCATAGGATATTAAATTTAATCAACATTAATCGCCTGTTAGTTCATACATTTTGGCAGCTGTAAAGCTCTAATCGTCTGTTAAGTGGTTAACATCGTATGGTGAACTAAATGTTAGGCAACCAAATATCCATCCAACAATATAACAAACAGAACATCAACATTTAAAATCTTTAAAATATATTTAGGTATGAAAACGATCAAAACCGTAAGTGCGAATAAAACAGGATTCTTTACGCAATGTCGAATATAGGCTTAACATCCCGAGATCTCCTAGACCAATATCGAATTTAGCCTAGGGATATATTCGTTGAGGGTTGTATTTATTAACTTCCATTACGTTTAGGTACCCCACAGTTAATTTAATTCAGAGTATAATTATATACATTCGATGAACGTATAATTGAGTACCTATTTGTGAATATTTAACCAAACCGTAGCAGGCCTGATTCAGGCGTTTGTCGTAACGGAACGTTACATTAATGAAATTAAACTGTTTTACAATTTACAAAAAAAAAACTTCTCTTAATCGAACTTAAAAGTATTTTTGTTAGCTCTCATCGGTGTTGTACGAGTATTGTCCGTTCTTTCCTATTTCGAGCCTTCTGAGTAAGACACTGATACGATACGACTCCTACTTTTTGTTTTAATTCGTAAATTTTCCTGCAATTATCATGTTAACGTAGGACTTATTCTGTGACGTAGGTAGGTACTTGTCTCATGCCGTAACAGGTGACCAAACATCTTCCGTCCATCTATTTTCTATAGGTATTGCCTGCAATAGACTTCTCTTTTCCTTTACTATGCGTGGACGGATATACATATATTTAGCTAGATTGAAAAGAAAACTAATTAGGAAGTACTCGTAAAAGTAGATATCACACAATTAAGTCACATCGATACCATACTAAGTATATTAATTTGTATCAAACTTTTGTATTAAAACATTCGAACTCTCGCCCTATTTATGTTGATTGTATTTATAATTTCGACAAACCGGCCCCGGTTATTGGTTGTATTGTAAAAGTTTGAACCCTTTTGTTTTAAAGTTCCGTGTAAACAGGCTTTTAATATGACGCTGAAAATTATTCCGCTGTGAATTTATATTGACTTCATAACGGAGCTTGATTTTCTTAATCCCGGCGTACAATTGCCCGACTTTAATGGTTTTCGGCAAATTTTCTTTAGGATCCCACGATTTTCGCCTCGAGTTAAATCACTATGTGCTTGCTGGGCTGTACTGCCTTAAGACGCAGATACAAACTTTCTATGCTAATTGACACCTCGGTAGTTTCCAGAGAGATTCGGAAGTTGGTATTGTGTTTGTTCTTGACAGCTGTAATTAGCTGCGAAAGCTACGTATAATAACAACTAAGTACCCCACGAATGAACAAAAAAAGGAATTTAATGTAGGTATACGTAAAGTAAGGGCTACGAGGAGAGATAGTGACTGCCTTTTTTAAGTATTAGTGCTACATCCATAAAGTCTTTCTAATTCAGGTGAGGATTATATTTATCTTTTACCCAAAGGGTGCCAAACGGGACCCTATTACTAGGCCTTCATTGAGGGTGCGTCCGTTCCAAGCCCTAACTTTTAAGAGATGTATTTATTAAACCGTTAAAGGTAGCCGTTTTATTTTTTAACTGAATGTTATAACGGCGGATTTTCTTAGAAATAATAAAGAAAACAATAAGTAAAGTAAAACGGGGGGTTACTATCATCTCGTCTAAAACGCAATTGGTCGAAGTAGCATCTGGGCTAAAACACAGCTAGTCTAAGTGTCATCTCGTCTAAAACGCAGCTGGTCTCAGTATCATCTCGTCTAAATCGCAACTGGTCGAAGTAGCATCTGGTCTAAAACGCAGCTGGTCTAAGTATCATCTCGTCTAAATCGCAACTGGTCTAAGCAAGTTCCTTACGCCTAGATAATAAGCAAAATAAATAAATTTTAAGTTTAACGGGGTAATTTTAATAATTATATAACAAACCGCACCTAAACTTTTTCTACAAAAAACATGTTCTAAAATTAGTATCTCTAAAATATCTAATGAAAATACGTTATTACAAAATCATTTTCATCGCAGATCATAGTTTACTGTCACTGCTTAATTTTTGGTTCATGTAATTTATCGACACAAAATCAAAGTCGACAGAGTAAAGCACTGGCGAAGTAAGAAACGGGTAACATTATACGTAAATAAGGAATAACAACACATATTATCGTCTCTTTCTGACGCATTAGTGGAAGTTATAAGGACAGATGTTGTATTTTCTTTATATTTTGCCAGGTTTCTATACTGTAGTTATTGTTCTGAGATCGAAACTACTTTAGATGGTAAAGATAAATACTGGTCACTTTAGATTATAGGTAGTTTGACTATTGTCATGTAACTATTGTCATCCTATTATTTTCAATTTTCCTGCAGTAAAGTATGGCCTGTTTGATTTTAAATACGATTTAATTGAAATGGGCCCGGGACGGAGTAGTAATGGACATGCTAACCAGCCAGAATTGGTTTTCATAGAGAGCCAGAGGGGTCATCCATCTCTATTGCATAATGGCTATGGATACAACTTAAATAAAACTAATAAGAAGGATGACAGTACTAGTTGGCGTTGTGCAAACTGTGGCGAATGCAGTGCGTCGATCAAATTAGGCCCAGGGAGACAAAATTTAGAGACGCCCCCAACCCCACATTCCTGCAGGAAATAAATTTAGAAATGAAGTTGATGTTATGATATAATTGGTTCGTGCAAAAAAGAAGAAAATTATGCCCCGGTGAAACAAATTTTCGAGGAAAAAATATCCGAATTGCATGAAAGTTCCAAACATAAAATAGCCGAAATGGACATGTTTGTTTCGAAAAAGGATACGCTATATAGAAAGAGGAGAAGATTTTTCGATGTAAAAAAAACGAATTTTTGGTATGGAGTTATGGGGACAATAACGACAAAGTATTGGCCTTTTCTACTAAAAAAAGTCGGAACACTTTGAACAAAGTAAAGGGCCATCAGTTTTTTGGAGACTCTACGTTGAAAAGAGTACCCAAACCCTTCTACCAATTTTTCTCTCTGTACATGGATATTGGGAGTGATGATGACCATACCCACATTGCACCGATGGTCTATGCCCTGCTGCCCAGTAAAAATAAAAATACTTACATCCGATTGTTCGAGGCTATCAAAACGAAACTATCACTTTGTATAGATAAATATAGATAAGGTTTTATAAATGCGACTACGAAATAGCCCAGTATAATGGTTTTCAAACAGTATTTCCTGAAGCGATCTTAACCGGATGCTACTGCCACTTTAATAAAGCTGTATGGAAGAAGGGAAACGATCTTAATATTACCATTACCTATGAAGGGCGACAGTTTGTCAAGTAAGTAAGGCTGACTGCAAATTTACCGTTGCTACCTACTACCTACATATCCGATGCCTGGATTAACATTTTGCAAAGTGCATCTGACACAGAAGATATGCAAAAATTCCATTCTTATATGAACAGTCAATGGCTGACTTTGCCAATGATTAGCTGTGCTCACGAAAAGCATCGCACGACAAACAGTGTGGAAGCATGGCATCGTAGATTAAATAGCCGAGTGCCCTCAAAGCCTACGTTTATTCAATTTTTGGAGAAATTACTACGAGAGGCGAAAATACAAGATATACCTAACGGTGACGAAGAATGCGTTTAATGTCAATAATAAAAAAACGGGAGACAAAAAATTCAATGCTGCACGGGTAGCACAAGTTGTATTTTCTCGCTTGTCGCTCAGTGCGTCTCTATCGTTACAGACCAGAAAGAAAGGGAGATCCGAGCGACAAACAAGTCGCGGACAACATGTGCTAGCCGTGCTGAGTACTCGAAGTTATTGACTGCTTTGGAAGGTGGATTGATTACACCATTCGATTGTCTAGAGAAAATAACGGAAGATAGAAAAAAATATATATAAACAGTAGTGAATGACTAGTACAAAGATTTGTTTAAAGTAAGGAACATTTTTAGTTGAACAGGGAGCATTTTTAGTTTAATAGTTTACTAAAGAGTTTGTTAAGATTATTCCATGTTTTCATGAATATAATTTTAAGGTAGTAAAATACATAACTATTAATAGCTATTTCTCATATCTTCTTTTATAATAATTTTTAATAATATGCGACAATGCGGTACATTTTAGAGCAGTCGCGTTTTAGACGACATGTATATTAGATTAACTCTGTTTTAGACCAGTTGCGTTTCAGGCGACTTGTATTTTTAGACTAGTTGATACTTAGACCAGCTGCGTTTTAGACCGGATGCGTTTTAGACTAGATGCGTTTTAAACCCAGCGACCAGAGGGCTTAGACAAGATGCAGTACGCTAACTAACGTTTCTATTCGATTCGTTTTTAAACCAATCGCGTCACTGGTAGACCACGTGACTTTTCGTATCACGTCATCTTCCAGTGACGCGATTGGTTTAAAAACGAATCGAATAGAAACGTTAGTTAGCGTAGTACATCTTGTCTGAGCCCTCTGATGCTACTTCGACCAGTTGCGATTTAAACGAGATGATACTTACACCAGCTGCGTTTTAGACCAGATGCTACTTCTACCAGTTGCATTTTAGACGAGATGATAGTAACCCCATTATGTTCCTTAGGCTTACACTAGACTTTAAAGCGCTTCAAGAGCTATCCCGGGATTCATGAAAAAAAAAACTTTTTCTTTAGATCTAAATCATCAATCAAATCAATTAAATAGTACATTTACTAATTGGCGCCATACCATCGTAATCATCGATAGTAATTCTATCTTAGAATAGAGCAAGACGCTTAATAATGCCTTGTTTCCCAGCTCACCCTAAAAGCCAAACTACGCACATAACGTGCGCACAACAACCAATTGTTCCTAGCATGAAGATTGCTTGGAAATTCATCAACAACATCTAAGATGGTCGTCATGGCGTTGTGGACACGAAAGCTTGTGACCACTTCATACGGTGCATACATATGTAATTGCAATTTACATGGCAACCCTCAAAGCACACACAAACGTAAACGGTCAGCCATTTTGCATGTTTCGGTCATGATTAGGCGAGGTAACGTCCGTATTTTTTTTAGGTCCGTGATTCGAGAATACTTTTGACTAAATGCATATTTCCTAAACTATTTTAATAGCCGTGCAACTTTACAGAAATACGAATACAGCAAAAGCAGCTAACGTAATTAACTTAATTCATTTTGAGCAAGCGAGTTACTAAACTGAGCACTGGCGGAATCCTTGGTAAGTTTTGAGCAATCCCGTTAATTGTGAAGTCGCGCATAAAGGCTATTTTCAGACCGCCAGCGATTCTACCGCATCAGAACTGTCATTCGCATCGACCACTTACTAATGGCTGAGTAACTACACAATAAAGGTGTGTAAACTACTTCGGACCTGTTTTTGATATGCAAGATAAGTAAACTGTTATCGTTATACTTAAACAGTGTCTATTACTGACATACAAAGGGTAATAAAGGCTAAAACAATCAAAGATGACATAGACATTGCGCCGAATCAAGTTATAGGTATCAAAAATTGCCTACGCCAGTTTATTGAATGCAATGGCAATTCATAGAAACAGCAATCTGACGGTTTCGCTGCTGAAAACAGACTCTTTATATGCCCCAAGCTTTGATAAGCAGTTGAGAAGCCTGCAACCGCTTAATCCTACTGTTCTGTCGAGCAACCGTGGCATAATTGCATTTGCAATATAAATGAGATTGATACATTACTACTAGATAATATGAAAAAAAAGCTTTTGGCTAACACTTGATGTATAAACTGAGATTCGGAAACCATGTGCAGTCGGTCATCAATTCTACATTTGATGCTCATAAAACCATTCTAAATAAAGACAAATCCGAACTTTTCATGAAAGAGACGAAACAGTACTATCAAATAGTAATTAGAATTACAGTGAAACGCTTTTGAGGTAGTAGTGTAGGAGACGAGGCCGTTTCTTGTTTTGAGGCCCCTGCATTAGATATCATTTAGTAAAACCTTGCTCGGTTAATTGTAATCTATACTAATAGTATAAAGAGGTAAAGTTTGTGACGTTTTAGGGGTAATCTCTGGATCTACCAAACCGATTTCGAAAGTTCTTTGACCAATTGAAAGCCACGTTATTTGTGTGTGTCATAGGCTATATATTAACCCAAAAAAAAAGTTTATTGCGAAAATTAACCCAAAAAAAAAAAGTTTAAACTAAGTGGGAACAGGGTAGTATATTATTTATGGTGACGCAACAGTAACTCTAATTCGATAGCAATATAAGTTAGATGTGGTCTAGGGTTAAATTAAAACCGCTCAGAGAATCCGGTCAACAGCACCTTTAAATATTTTTTCAGTTTGAAATATACGTTCAGAGGTAGACAAATAAATGTAAATTGTAAACGTTCAAAGTTTCACCTTTAAAACATAAAATCGTTGTCAGAGACCTAATAAATAGACGAAACTATGTATGGTAAAGTTTATAGATGTTGAAGTCAATTTAAATGTACGTACGTAGATTCGACAATGATTACCTAGACGTCGTGGCCACGGTTTAAACTGGCGAAGCTTTAAATAGTTAAAAATGTATTTTCATTTTAAACAAAAAAATAACTAATATTAAGACGAATAATTCATACTTCATATTTGTTTCAGTAATATGTTCAATATTATATTTTGCCATAATGACCCAGGAGATTGCAATAAAGGAGCAGTCCAAGTTCATGAACCATGGAAACAACTTACTAATGCGATGCAAGAGAACTTCGACAGTGCCTGGAACCTGAGTTGTCTCAGAAGTAACTTAACCCCAGCTTAGCAAGCTTAGTCCAAAAGTTTCTGAATCTAAGTAAGTGCCAACATTCCTACGCGAGTGCTCCACCAGACCGCTCGTTTGGAAAGTGACAAATTAAAGCAAATCGCTATTTTATTTGCAACTTTACTAACTATTTTGTCAAAAGTTTAAATCAGTCTAGATCTTATTCTCTTCTACTAGTAATAAAACAGTTAAAAGTAATATAAGCACTGGTTTAGCTTCTATAGGGCAACACAATATTTTCACAAAGTATACGTCACAGGGAAATGAGTTTAGGAATTTGATCAAATCCCTGAATTGCTTTAGGAAAAAGATGAATGTAATGAAGCGGGACTACAGGATTTGATGAAATCACTTAACCAGTTGAGGGGTTGTATCAAATCACTACTCTCTCGTCTAGCCGGATTTGATCAAGCACCGGATTTTTGTAGAGATTAGACCATAGTTCGTGACGTTTTAAAGGATGTTTACAGATGTAACCAATTGATAATAATGCCATCCCTTTTTTGATTAAATCCTACTTTTTATTGTTTCCCTGGTACATGCGTTTGTTTAAAATTAATATGCAGAATTATTACTAATCCCTATATAATTGACAGATTTGTATTGTTTCCGAAATATTTTTGGGCATTTCGTTTTTTAAGAAAAGTAGACATAAATAAACCCGTCACGGCACAAAACTTAAATAGATACAATAACTGTCAAAAATATTATTAAACATTGAAAACAGTAGTTATACATTTTTGATTGCTTAATGTACCACATTATTTCGATGCTTAGCTTACATTTGTTATCTTACTAACATACAAAAACCAACATCAGTTAATCATCCTACGTGCGTTTCTAACTTTTCCCATTTATGTTTGGCAACTTGGGCAGTGCATGCAACTAATAAAAAACAAAAAACCGCCTTCAAAAACGCAAAAAATAACTTTTTTTTAAATGGTAGGTATAGGACAGTCCAAATGAAGTCGGCTTCTGGGTAAAAATCGCCGACTTCAGATGGACCGACCTATAGGTACCTACCATTTTAAAAGAAGTAATTTTTTTTGTTCTTGAAGGTGGTTTTTTGTTTTTTAAAACATTTATTTTATTTTATTATTTTTAGTGATCATAATAAGCTGTTATTTACTTCCACTTTTTAGTAGATATGAAACTTTAGCAACGCCGCGGGAAAGTCATAGTCATAAGTATTTAAACCATTTAATGTTCTTCGTTACAATTGCTCAGCTATCTTAATCGAGATATCTTATCGCCACCCTTGAAATAGGTACCGTTGAGGAGTTCCGGTAGCCATTTGTGGTCTTCATCATCAGTTCCACTTCACCAAATGATACTTTAGGAATACAAATTCTGGACTTGTTAGGTACTAAAAATACTAAAATCGCTGTATGTATGCCTATAATATTTGAGGAGTTCCTTTAATTCCTCACGGATCCCCTCATCAGATTCAGATTTGGTGACAATGGGACCACCTCGGAAGTACTCTATCAAACCAAAAAAGATTTTTTAAAATCGGACAACTCTGTAAAAACTTCAAACTGAAAACCTTCTCCTAAGTGTAACAAATACTTACCTACTTTTCTGAAAACCGCATCAAAATCGGTTTAGCCAAATGCGAGATAATCGCGGACAAACTTATATACATGTGTACATACAGACATACATACATACAGGTCAAACTGAGAACCTCCTTTTTTTGAAGTCGATTAGAAAAGTAAAATCGTAAAACACCGTAGGTATCGTGACGTTCATAGGTAATTATGTCCTTCATAATTATTTATAGGAAGTTATTCGGCCCCTTTCTAGGTAACCTAAAATTCCCGGACCCCATTTATGTAGGTACTTCGGAATACTTTTTTTCTTTATATTTGTATTTTGAAACAGAGGCTAGATAGACACACACGTTTTGAAACTTATCTCAGACGGAATAAGGTAGGGATGAACTGGGTAAAAATGCTTGGATATGTTTTCATTGGTAGGTAATTAGCGTTCAAAATAAACGAAAACATATCAGATTTTTGGTTGCGTCATATACACTAATTACCAGTGATCGGAATAGGTAGAGTATATTTACCTAAAGTTCGCAAAAGGACATAATATAGAGTGGTTACAACCGGGTGAAATATTAATTTATGTTTATGGAATTCCGGATTTCCGGTATTTTTAATGCAAAATATACGTAATATTTACTCACGGTATGGGATATTTTATGTTAGTTTGTGATAAAAGGGGCCTGTAACTCATTCCTTATATCTAATTATGTAATAGGTGGAGTACTATATCTAAACTTCGTAGAACAGAGTCATAGACTACCTTGCGACTACATTTAGTAGTACCAAAAAAATACCAAAAATCCGGAAGTCAATAAAAATAAATTAATATTTCACCCGGTTGTAACCACTCTATATTATGTACTTTTGCGAACTTTAGGTAAATACACTCTACCTTTTCCGATCACTGCTAATTACATACCAACGAAAACATATCGCAGCATTTAGGCGCAGTTTATCCCTACCGAATTGGATCTAAGGCCGCCATCTCACAAACAAGTAGAAGGGGCCCATTTGTCAAAGCGTCTTAGTTTAATAATACCTATTAGTGCTTTGTCTCGTAAATAAAACTACAAAATGAGACAAAACACTAATATTAATTGACTAATAGTTTTTGAGAAACGGCTACGTTTGTATGAATTATTATGATTATGAATTATTATGAGTCTTAAACTGCATTTGAACAACACGGCCACAAAAAACACTAATAAAAAAAGAAAACCCAAGTTTATGGATTTTCTTAGGTTACGTATAATTAAACTAATCCTTTATGAAGTGCAAGGCATTACAGAAAATTAAGAATTCTTAACAACACAGTTACATACAGTTGTTGTGTTTTAGATAATAGTATTAACGTTTATTTAAAAGTGTTTAAATAATTGTATTACGGCTCGATTGTTTATTCTAACTCTTCAAATTAAAAATAAGCCTACTTGTTATTATGAGTTTGGATAATAATTCGTAACTCTTGTTACTGAGATTTCACAACTCAAACTAGGTAAATGCTTCTGCGCCTGACAAAGCCAGGGCGACTCGTGGCGGATTGAAACTTTTAACAAGACCAGCGGCCATGTTGGAAATTATTTGGCTCATTAAATAACCCCACGTTACGAGTACGAATTCCATTCCATTCCCCACTCAATCAAACAGGGATATTTCTGACGCAGTTTTGACTTATTTGATAATATTCGATACTTATGGGAACCATGTACGTTAAGATGACCTAATATTATTTTTTATTTCAATTATATTTTCAGGTCTCATACAATAAGACGCCATTATTATGACTTTATTCACATAGGTATATAAATAATTGTTGTTAACAATGCTCGTGACCGACTGGAATAGATTAAGACAACCAAACAATCTGTGCAAAGGTACTTGTATGCAGGTGCAGGACCAATGCTATTGTGTAAGTCTGACAGAAGAGAAGTTAAAATCAAACGAATTTAACGATGCAACGAGAAACGTATAAATAATTCAACGTAGAATTTAATGGATTTTATCAAATTCTATAGTGTTTTCAAGCCATGACGGGGCCCCGTTGGACCGAGGATGGACTGTTCCGTCAATGTACGCAACTACGTAAAATTAAGCAGTGGGGTGCGCCATCGTACATTATTATTACCTTTAGGTACCATAACAAATATGTAATTCCTAAAAAAGTACATTTTATTCCTGTTATTGAGAAATCCTTGCTTTCTGAACAAGAGAGATCAACATTAATATGTGTGAGGCTGTGAGGGAAATATGTCTCGCAATTCAAAATACTCGAATACCTTTAATGGTTATTCAACACCAAATCTATAAAAGCACCCAATGAGCTAATTAAATAAATAACATCAGTGCCAGGGACAATGTTACACAAATTGACAGATATAGAAGAGTGTCTACCAATGTATTGTTACGTTGTCATACAAACTGTTACGGCTTAGGCTGTTCACCGCGGTATTATTAGACATACAGGGGACTAGACCGGTTGGCCTTCAACGTCTTATTGAGATGCTTCTCCGATAGGCAGGACTTTAAAGGTCTTATTGCTTAAAATTTGTAAATTCGCGAAACCTTGGCAGCGGATGAAATTAAAAATAATTCTTGCACTAATAAAATATATTAAGTACCTAGTTTTGGCTTGTTTTAAGACTATTTCAATATCATTTCCATTCTTAAACGGTATGTATAATTTAAAATATTTGCATTTAGGTTAGAGTAGGTACCTAAGTGAAATGTTCAAACAATGTTCTACTTAAGTTGAGTAAAGGGTGTCATTATCATTAACATTGCAGTTCACTGCTAATTCAAAAGAAATAACTACTTGAACAAATATCAGCGGACAACGCGCACACATCCTCCCCCACTGCATTTAATACGAGTACTATTAGTACTATGCATCTGAAGCGTATCACTACACATGTGTTGGGTTGGGTGGCGGGACGGTTGGCACTTGACAAGTAGGTATGCTTATTAAACGCGCTCAATGGGTGGAACAGAAAACCATGCAAACCATGGAGTTCAAAAGTATGTCCAAACGGGTTCTTCTATCGTAACCCAAATTCGGTACGATAATCAATCATAACAATATAGCGAAAGGTCCCCATCTTCAATTTTTCGTAGCTTTCTTCTTACCGTTTTCATGATACGTTGGACCTCAATTATTTTTTTTAGTTAATTAGTTGTTTTTGTACCCTGCGCTTCAACTGAGTCTGTGATTTCGCTTCCCGCCCATCACTGTAAACTAGTCTACTGAGAATTACCAAAAAAACCTCCATTCGACGAGCTATAGGGACGTTCGGACGGTTTGAATCCTTCGGTACGAAGTTAACGTCACGCTCCTTTAGTCAATTCTGGGTGCTCACTGCATAGTGATACTTTCTTCGCAACTTCCTGCACTTCTTAGGAAGTTTTTCAAGCTGTTTGTCGGAATATTTGTGTGCTTTTTGACGCTTTAAGTGTTGAACATTTTATTTCTTTAAAATATTCCCTACTCACCCACATGAAACATCATATTTTACAGCTAACTTATCTGGGACTCACCCACTTTGTTTTGTGCAAACATTGCCACTTTCCTCCGGTCTCGATCATTAAGAATGGATGGTCTTCCCGTTTTTGGTAAATCTTTAGTCCTAATGTCAAGTTCCCACCACTAGATCAAACATTAAATTGTAGATACAGATACATTTTCAGCTTTGAAGTTAGACCTCTTCAGATTTTTGACGCAGTCCAAATCGGCGAAAGACAAGTTTACGTAATAACTTCCTCGCGGACATTTTTTTAACCGACTTCAAAAAAAGGAGGAGGTTCTCAATTCGTCGGGTTTTTTTTTTTTTTTTTTTTTTTTTATGTATGTTCCCCGATTACTCGAAGACCACTGGACCGATTTGAAAAATTTTTTCGTTGTTCGAATGGGTATACTTTCTAGTTGGTCCCATTGTCACCACGTCAGGATCTGATGATGGGATCATGGAGAAATCAAGAGAACTCCTCAAATATTATAGGCACACCTATAGCGATTTTGGTATTTTTCACTGTAACTCATGCATTTGCTTTTGAAAAGTACTATATGGTGAAGTGGAACTGATGATGAAGACCACAGATGGCCACCGGAACTCCTTAACGGTACCTATTTCAAGGGTGGCGATAAGATATTTCGATAAAGGATGTTGAGCGACTATGACGAAGCACATTTAGGTTTAAATATGACTATGACATTCCCGCGGCGTTGTCTGCGGCGAGCTTGAAATGTTCTATAGTTTCTTATTAATATTTAGAAGTGGAGCTACGTAACAGCATAAATAGGATCACTAAAAAGTATAAAATAAAATAAATGTTTAAAAAAACAAAAAACCGCCTTCAAAAAGCAAAAAATAACTTCTTTAAAATGGTAGGTAAATAGTTCAGTCCAACTGAAGTCGGCGTCCAACAATATTTTAACCAAAAGCAGACTTCAGTTGGACTGAACTATTTACCTACCATTTTAAAGAAGTTATTTTTTGCTTTTTGAAGGCGGTTTTTTGTTTTTTTAATTATTAAACCAGCTCATCTTTTTTTGCCGTTTTACAATGTTTTTTTGACAATGTTGACATATTTTCTATTTATTATAGCCGTCATAATCCTTTTTGAATTTTTTTATTGGCTTACCTTGTCAATTGAATACCTTCTCATTACTTTAAGCCAACCCGCGTTATACCAATGTTTTAATAGCCCTATTCCGTCCGTCCGTCGCGTCTGTCCGAACTATAAAAAGCTGTATCTTTTGAACCCTAAGGGCCGGACAGCATTTGAACTGCAAAATAGCAGTTTGAGGGCAAATCTGATCCAGTCGACGTAACTGCATCAAAACTCAAACTAGGACTGCGCAGTGCTTTGATGTGCCGTTTCAGCTTAAGGTGAGGCAGTGCCGGTCGAGTGCCAGGTGGCTCTTATGTGCGATGACCTTAAATGATAATGAAGATGGCGATCCGGACGGACCCTGCACAACATCCTACCACCACAAAATATAGCATACCGATTAATGGCACCCTGAACTTTATCTCTAAATAGTATAAATTAAAGTCGCTTCGTGCCTGTCTGTTTCTCCGCTAACTCCTAAACAACAACAGATTTAGATACGGTTTTCACTGTCATTTAGAGAATTTATTACAGATGGTTTATATGTATATCTACTTTTATATAGTTGAGAAAACTCAAAGTTTTCTTACCAAGTCGTCAAAAAATCGATTTTTAAGCGCTTACATAGCTTACGCTGGCTAAACCTTAAACGATGTATCAAAATAATGTACTGAAGAACTGTAGTTCTTCAAAAAATCCAGAGAAAACCGACTCCTTGCAAAGTTTTTTCTAAAATAGGAAATGGACAGATGCCACAAGATAATAAGAGCATTAATCTTGAAAATTAAAACCTTTGCGTTTAAGTAAATTAATTTAGAAATTAATAATATGAATGCTAAGAGTGTACCTTGATTATCACTAACTCATAATCAAGTAAGTAGGTAGGTACCTATAATAAATGACTTAATTCTATCGAAGATCAATGCGTGGACACAAACAAACTACTCAGTAGACACTGTGCTCGACCTGGAAGAGGCTGTCCATTTCCTAACGGAATTTCTCAATTCCTTGCAACCTTCTGGATTGCCCCCACATAAATTGGTTTTTAAAGTAAGGTGTCCTATTATTTTACTACGGAACCTTAATCCACCCAAATTATTTAATGGTACACGTTTGCAAGTAACATCTTTAAAAACGTTCATAATACATCTACCCCCTTACTTATAAACGTGGAATAAACTTGGATTAGCTAAACCATGTTTTGTCCTTATCTGTCAAATTCAAATGTCACAATGACAGATAAGGACAAAACATGGTTTAGCTACTCCATGGTTATTTCACGTTTATAAGTAAGGGGGTTAGAGTGCACAATACTGACCGGATATGCTGCTGAAGTCGTTTTAATTCCCAGGATTCCATTAATACCAACGGATCTACCTATCCAGTTTAAAAACGACTGCAATTTCCCGTAAAATTATCGTTTTCAATGACAATTAACAAGTCAAACATTTAAAGTTGCGGGCTTAGACCTGAGCGTTGAGTGTTTTCCCATTGACAGTTGTATGTAGCCCTCTCGCCCGTCACTTCAAGGCCAAATTTGTTTGTATTTTGCAATGAAAAGTCCGCAGTCAGTTTACAACATTGTAGAGAGATTCTGTGATAACTACTTAGCAGTCATTATTTGAATTGAATTTAAATCTAACGGGATGAATAACTCATTTATACCTAATAAAACCTCTATGCAAATGCACCTATACATTATTTCAAAGGTATATTAACCGAAGCGAAGCGAGGGCGGGTGGCTAATTAAAAATATATATATATTCTACAATCACTTATTTAAGATAAGTGTCTAACCTATCCTTTTATTTTACTGCTCACTACGATAGCTATACCTACATTTACCTAGAAATACATATAATATATAATAAACCACTACCTGAGGGCATCGTTCCTAAAATACTGGCAACATTAGCTCGTTGCGTCGTCCAGGGGCTTTGAAATATCCTTAAATATGCGATGAGCTCCTGTTCCCCACGGTCCTAATGTTTCGACCACAAAATGCTTATTCGTTATTTGGTATCTAGTTTCATAAGTCATACTAGAAATACAAATAGTAGGTAGTCTATTTTATTAAACTCAATTCTAAATTAATATAAAAAGGAATCATATTTTTCAGAACTAAAGTAAAAACATTTTTCTTATATTTGTAGTCTGCTTGCTTGGTTTTGTGTGAAATGCATAAATGTCTTGTTCTATGTCACACATCTTAAAGAGTCTATAAGATAATAATATTGTCTTCCGAAAAACTTAAGCGCATTTTTTAAGTCCAAAACGATTTCTATCATAGTTAGTGTTAGTTATATACCATAGTGTGAGTTTTAAGTCATAATATTAAAAGGTATATAAATTATAGTTCTAATTTTCGCACGACACTCATATTTATTTAAAGTCATAAAACAAATGGAAGGTGCTCATTCCCACCACCAGTATTTTAATATACCAGATTCTCAATAAGTATATCGGAATCTCAAAACTAAACATACAAATTAAGGTATAGCTTATTATCTTCACCCAATATTTCGAATCAGGTTTTTTTAGAACCTGGTAAAGGAGCAGTTTTTTTTTTGAAATACAAGTATTTCGGGAATGTGCTAATTTAGAGGTCTATTAGGTAAGTCAAGCAAACTATTAAAGCAAGTCGATAACATGTGATAGAAAAATGCGTAATGCCAGCTACCTTGCATGTACTTAATAACCGTGGTCACACGAAGCATAAGCTTACAGTGACAAACCATGACGTACCTACTCGTAAATATTCAAAGTTATTCATTCAATCTACTCCCGGAAGGTATCAGTCGGGGAACTCTATGAATACAAAGTCTATTCGTAATCATTAGGTACCAACTGATATGAAATGAATACCAGGAAAATAATTGAGTAACAAATGGGTAGTTCTGGTTACTTTTTATTTTTAAAAAAAACCGAGTAATGCTGCAAATAGGATCGCTGAATATACATATTACATATAGGTAAATAATATAAAGGGGAGCTTAAAAGTAGGTCACTTGAAGATTGCTTTAGGTAAGGCTTGGTACATTCCGGAAACCAGCTGACATTTATGTAATCGTATGTTTAGTTAACATAAGTATGTGCTTTGTTTAGCCGCTAATTAGAGACAACCATTGGCTTTATGTAGGGTAATTTACGGGCACAAAGCAATGCGCGCACGTTGCGCAAGTGAGTTCGCACTCTCAGTAAGGATCGCTGCAAAATTATACTTAGCCACTTTCTCCGCACTTGAAGCTATCATTCTACTCATAGCTAAATAGTGGTAGTGTAAGACGTGTGTGACGTCATATTTGGGCAATCATCAGCCGTCTGGCTACACTATAAGTTCAGACACATTAAATGGATTTAAGATTAGACCATCATACTCTAAAATATGTAACAAATTAAGTGAGGTGCGAAAGAAGTAAACACCTAAACCTAGCCTAAACTGAAGACAACTTCGTATTATCCGCATCACCTTTTAAATCTCTTTGAACTATCGTCAGATTCCCTACTAGTTCACTATACTTTGCATGTGCGTGTGCGTGTGCATATGTGCATGCGCGTGCGTCTTTGTGTATGTGTGGATTTGTCAGATAGTGTGTACGAGAATGTGAGAGGGCGTGTGTGTGGGCGTATGTGCGCGTATGCGCGTGAGTGAGTGCTTAAGTGCAAGTCGGGATGCATGTGTAATTGTGTATGTTATGTACGGATGTTCTTGTGTCACAATTCAGTAAATAAGATAAAATTAACATATGAAATTATTGTTATTATATTATGGTACAACTTCGCTATTTTGTATACTGATTTAATTATTCGTTATTTCCGTTAACTTACATAATCCATTTAAGTCACGGTTAACCGTGTTAATCAAACATAATTGTGCATTTTAATCCGCCAAGCCTAGAAAATATTGCTATATTTTTTGTTATGAATGTTATAATTATATTTTTGTTGTTACATAAAAAAACAACACATAAGTATCTAAGGTTAGTAACTTCTTACGTTAAATCCGGATAACAAAGAGAAATGCACCCAGCACCCCAATTACGCCTTGCTTTGTGGATGTCTCCGACCCGGAAAAAAATTACGAGCAGCGTTGAAATAAAACATAAAAATTCTGTCGACAATCTGACTCTTGAACAGACGAAATTTTGGTCAGCGTTTTAAACGTAGTTTTGTTCAACTTTTTATATATTAAAAGCAGGGCCTCTATTCTAGGATTTCTAGGCGGTAAAAACGATATCATCTTTGACCTTTTATATTTTTAGACCGGCAGCCATTACTGTTAAGTAAATAAGGGCTATAAAAACGCTGACAATACGGTAACAGGCAAAGACGTTATGGTGTTTACCGCCTAGAATCTAGGCCCTAGTCTCAGCAGAGGATTTGAGCAGAAAATCCTGTTCCTAGGACGAGTATTTAATAGACTTCAATTAAAACCATTTTTCTGTCAAGTTATTAAGTGGGCAACAAACATTAAACAAACATTAAAATAGGTTGGTACGTAGAAATATTTAAAGGTTTCGTTGTTATAACTCATTTAAACATAGCTGTATTTTGTAACTAGGCTTTAAACTAGGTACAAACAAAGTTTTACCCAAGCAAAGTTAGTTTTTTGCCTTTAACTGAGACTAGAGTAACAGCAATAGCAGGTGCAGCGCGTGTCACTGACCTTGCACGGCGAAGGTCGCACGAAAGGAGTAACCAGAATCATCAAGGAAATAAAACTACAAAGAAAGACGATTAACAATCCGAAGTGCATCGCTGGAGCCGCGTCGATGGGCCGTGGCGGGCTGGAGAAAGCTGGCGCGCCGAGTTGTTGGGGGTTCATCTATTACGAGAACCTATTTGATCGTATATTCGAAACTATTCAGAAACCTTTAGACTTCGCATGATCTTAAAATGAAAATAAATTAAGAGGATTTTGAAGCGCCGCTAAAATCGCGTAGGTAGCTGTCAAAAAAAACTATACAAAGTTAGGACCGGGCGAAAACGTTTCTCACCCCCTACCTAAATCAAGTCCGATTTCCACGATTTTTGAATTTGTGAGATTTCTACAGTTTTATTGAGTCATTTTGGCAATACTCCCTAAATAGGATCTCATTAAAATGAATCGGTACAACATCGTCAACATATGTTGTACTATAATTATAAAGAGCTAGGTCTGTACGTTTGTTTTTTGTTTTTTAAAGGATAGTGTGGGCAGAATACACCCATCTCCGCCAGCCATATATTGAATATAACTCGAAACATCTAACAAAAATAAGCATTTTCAATTACGACGCATTAAAATATATCCCTGTGGTCTCATTACATAAAACTGTGTAGGTATCACTGATAGTGTATTGTATAAAGAGATAGATATCGCACTAGCGTGCTGAAAGTGATGCTCTCAAAATCAGACAATTGTTTTTGAACCTGGCAAGATATAAAAAGAATATCCACAGACCAGTTCTCTTCTTGGACTCAATAATAATAGATCGTAATGATAATTAAACACTGTTAAATAGATTTTTCAGTTTATAACGTTATTATTGAGTTTATTTTGTTAAAAAAAGGTTTAATATGTTATGTTTGTTTCAATAATGCTCAGTAAGTTAAACCCATTCGACTTAAAATAAATAGAGAACCCATGGACAGAATTTGATGCACATTGGTACGGAAGTACATAGCTTTGATACCTTCCAAACAAAAGTAGTCTAAGCTGTGGCGGACTTGGGTGTGCCGTCCAAACATTTTTGCCCACTATCCTTTGTTTCATTCTGAGAAATATTTTCATGTAAAGGCAAACGTACGGGGATCATTTTTCATCACATGTAACTACAACATATTCAAAAATCGTAATAATCTAACTAGGTTTAAGGGGAGAAAAACCTTATCGCATTTTTTTGAGTTTTTTTAGCTTCACAATCCTCTTGTATAAAAGTTTTTATTTTGGTAAGTAATTAGGTACCGATTCATTTTTAATGAGATCCTGTTTAGGGAATATTGCCAAAATGACGCAACAAAACCGTAGAAATCTACAATCGGCGCGTTCAAAGAAACCAGCTACACCACCGAATACTTAATGTTATAGGGCTTTGTTCGACGACATCGACGTGTCTCCTACTTCGCTAACCACAGCCAATCTCGAATAGAAGCGAAATTGCTCCTTAGCGGATGGGATCGACGTTCACGACTTTAATAGGACCGACGCTACGTCAAATTGGTTCATCAAGATAAGTTAACTAAGAGGTTTCAGCGGTGCATGGCGCAGTGAATTTATAGCTAGAGGTATCCTGACATAAAAATATACGTAAGTACGAGTATGTAGGTACTTACGTAGCATCAAAGGCATGCTTAGCTGTAGGTACCGAGATAACGGAAACTTCGGTTTTGTGTAATGTGTCTTGTAATTACTAAATGCTTATGAGGTGCTTATGAATAACTTATTTGCCCTTTAAGTATTATTTTATATATAGTAGTAAGTGTAAAGCAATTTAATATTTAACAATTTGTTCCCATTGAAACATGAAAAACGTATTTCATTTAAGTCAGAAAATAAGAAATCTTTCATTTAATTTCTGTAATGTATAAAAAAGATAATTATAGCTCATCGTTCTATCAATTGAGAAGACAAAATTAAAGTTTACGAATTAGTTAAAAAAAAGTAAAGGCGGCTGGTTGTAGGATTAAATATCGTTATTCGGATAAAGCTAAAGCGAGCAACCAAAATGTTTCAGCTGATCCAACCCTCTGGTGTTACTTGTAGGGTCGCATCAATGATATAATATAAGAAGAGGTAGATATGTTACCTATACGGTATTCCGCGTGTAAAAATGGCCCGGCTTACGCACACATAATCAGTAAATATTTCAATTACACACTAATTCATAAATGACAAGTGAATGCAGGATGGTATGCTAATTTCCGGGAGCGAAACAGAGACGAGTGTATGTTGCTCTGCAGACTAGTTCACGGTTCCGTTGACGAAGCAAGACTAAGTAAAGGTGTACCAATTGGCGTGGTTTTAGGGTGCCACTATCGAAGTGCGTATAACATATCTACCTCTTTTTACTGGATTATATCATCGGGTCGCAGATACACAATAGAAGTTTTGCATAAAACACCTTTTTTTTTCTATATAGGTAAGAACACGTTAAGAACTACTTCCCGCCGAGGTTTCACAAACAACCAAATTAATATTTCAGTAGTTTAGTTTTAATTTTAATTTGTATTATTGTTGAATTCTGTAAATACGTTAGCAAATTAATTAGCAACTTCTTTCTTACTAGCCCAACTAATAAAGAAAGGTTCTCGTTAGGAACATTTTAGTTTCCACTTTAATTTAGTAGGTACCTAACTTACCTCGTTACTTTACCCCGCCCAACACTTTCTATTATGCTTTGAATTTACGAAGTCGCACCCTCCTACTCAATTATACTTACAATGTCACAACGATGCAATGTCACTTCGACTGGTGGGGCGCGCCTTTGTAGTTTGAAAATACTATACCTAATATGTGGGTATTATGATTGTTTCTTTTTTCTGTTCGACACCATTAACACACAATTTGAACGAAATCAGTTTGTTGTAAGCGCAGGACGACCATGGATAAAATCCTATTAAGGTCAAGAAACACTGGTTAGGGTAGGAGGATCTAAATCCATTCATTTATTTCAACATCGCGGGGAACCGCGGTGGGAAATTCTTTTTGCAAAAGTAATTTATCTTCCGTGAGCCCTGTTGCTGTGTGGGACATGACAAGGAAAGTCGCGTCTTTCAACTTGTGACAATTTTCCTAGCAACCTGTCCATGACAAGTGTTAGAAATACAGTGAATTATCGTTTACGCTCCGATCGGGTAATGAATTCTATACACGCTTTGTGTAACAAACTTGGCTACGAGTCATAAGCAGTTGGTGGTTGAATAAGGTTTTAGAATTCCAGATGCAAATAGTAAAATAATGTTGGCTGTAATTTATAGTCCATAAAACTGTATGTGACCTTAGCCTTTGCGTTGAGGAAACGTGCTGGCTTCCGCAAGTCAACGCACTGGCGTTATGTAACACGCGTTGCCGGTCACTGCCGCAGTGAGGAGAACTCTCAGTAGGGCAATGCATCGCGCCTGCCTTAAATCGGCTGGCTAATCCAATTAGGATCTTATATCCGCTCTGCAGCTAATAGGTCACGCGGAAGCGTTTACACAGTATTAGGTTGCTAGCATGGAATGGTGGTGGTAGTTTTGAATGGGGCAGTGTTAAACGGGCTTAAAATTGTATCCTTTGTGGCTGCTAATGAACCGTTATTCATAATCATTAGGTATTTAACGACACCCAATTCATGTCGTAATTTAATTCGAAAAATGAGATATAGATAGCGATAATCTATAACGTTAGAGTGGTAAGCGTGCACGTTGAATAGATCTAGTCAAATACAAAATATTACATTCCCTGTTAGAGTTCATAGGAAGTAACTGCTACTAGTGCTACTACATGAACTATTATTTTGTGTTATTATGCCTTTAACTACTGCATTGTGAGCATTGTTTCTAATGCGTCGCCGTCGCGGTCGTTTGTGATAAAGCACGTGGTTGCACGTCAAAACAATGAGCTTGCACAAAAGTGCAATTCATTGTGACCCCGTAGCGTCGCTACCGAGGTATCATGACTTATGTAATTGAGATCGTTTACTTAAAGATATTGAACCGGATACAACAAAATTTCCTTTTTGACGTATTGTATTTAATAAAGCCTGGTGACAGACAGACAGAGACGGACAGTTCAGTCCTAGTAATGGGTCCCGTTTTTACCCTTTGGGTATGAAACCCTAAAAAGATTGTATTTACTTTCACGGCTTTTACGCGAAAATTCTTAGGCAAAAACATGCCATAAAGCTTTCTATAATGTTATTACAAGCTTACTTGTATTGTTAATAATTCTTATTTATTACATTAAATAAAAGATCAGCAGGCCTTTCGCGTAAACACACTCGCAATCACAATCGTTTTCATTTTGAAAATCGAAGGCTTGTCTGCATACAAAATGAAACCAATTGTTTTGTTTTGAAGCCGATTGCGATTGCGAGTGAGTTACGCGAAAGGCCTGTATATTATAGAAATAACGTGGAATAGCAACGCGGGAACTACATAATAATAGCGGAGTAAGTCAATGATATGAAGTGTCATTTCTAGAGCAAAACATATTTAAATAGCAATTAGTGTGTAGCTAACTACCTGTGCACCTAGTTATTTGTATGATGATATTGCTGTAGTTCGAATAACGCAGATGGTAAACTAAATTGGTAAGGACAGAAGGTAACACTAAACTAAACAGTTGGTAACCACTGCTTATTAAGTAACCTCGGTCCTTACACAGCTTCTGGTCACGAAGGAGTTATTATCCCGGTGTCGGGCGTCTTTTACACGTTCGGTGCCAGGCTCCCTGATTCCCGTACAAAGTGTTCCAGATATTTGATTCACGGCACTGAATACCATAGTGTATAATGGTGGCTCAAACAGGTCGAGTTACTACACGTGTGGTAACGTTAGGCCCTTATACTTACACGGGACCTAGATACGGTTATGCGTTAATTACTTTCACGTGTGCTCGTACAGTTTTATTAAGTTTCATGGCTCCGCAAAAAAAAAAGACAAGCTTCCGAGCAATTCTTTTACCAATATTAAGTTATAATGCTTCCTATTATTTTCCCTGTAAATTATTATGGACAGATCGTTCGGGAACAATGGAACGAACCGTCTCCTTTAGTACAGTCAAGGACTTTAATTGTTATGCCACTACGGAACCCTGTCATAATGACAGCGTCAAACCACATGACAGAAATTACGATTAAATGAATGATTAACGTTATGCGACAGGGTTCCATAGTGGCATAATAATTAAAGTCCTTGACTGTACAAGTTGGAAACTTCGCGGCATAAAAACAAACTAAAACCGATTTAAGTATGCGCAAATTAAATTATTTTAATGGATAAAAGAAGATAATTTTCGAGAAGTAGCAATACAATTTTAGTGGGTTGAATGGAAGTGCCGGTTTTATAACGCCGTAGCAGTTGCTACGAACTTCTTGCGTTCTACAACTTTGCAAAGCGAGACTTGAACAAATGATTTATAATATCGCATTGGTTTTTGTGAAATTAATAACTCAGGTTACAGTCCCTTGAAGGTGTGAAAAAATCAAACTTTTAAGTTAACGTAAAAAAAGATACGTCCATTTATGCCGCCAAAAACGTATATTTCGACACTCTCAAGGGAATTAAAATTTATAGGGTATTTTCCTATGACCTAGAACTATAAATTTTGGCAAGTAATACCGTCTTATACTACAAGTATAAGTAAAAATCCGAAAACTATACATTTTTAATTAAATCACATAAAACAGGGTCTTCGTGCAAGGTATGGCGTGGCGGTCCAAATTTTCGTATGAAAGGGCTTCGTTTCCCATGCATCACCATCTACACGTGCTGCACGAAGATCTGCTAGCCATGGTGTCTGCGGCACTTTCGCCGTAGCCAAACTTCATGTGTCGAAGTTACGAGTAGGTACATGTGCCGTTTTGTGGAATAAAAACATGAGATAAGACTAAAATTGCTTTGGTTTTTCAAACCTTAACTTAAACTACAGATGCACAGGCGAACGGAAGGCAGGAGTCGCATCATAAGGGTTATTCGTAGCAACTCCTCTTTTTTTACCTTTGTGGTACAAAAACCCTAAATAGATAACAGCTATGTGTGAACCTATCGGTAAAAATATTGGTAAACCACTGGATAGTTGTCGGACTGATTGAATGTAGGCATCAATATGGATCAAAGTAAAAGAATTTCTAATTGCACTCCCGAATTCTTTTCGAGCTGGACGAGTACACACATGGATGAGTACACACTGCATACATCGAAAATGTCCGGGAATATAACACATCCATGTATACTTAATATTATAAAGAGAAAGTGTGAATTTTGTGAGTTTGTATCTATCCGATAGGTTATCTCCGGAATCACGGAACCAATTCGAAAGATACTTGAATTTCACCATTTGAAAGGTACATAAGAGCGGTTCCGCACTACGTCCGATCCGAATCCGATCCGAACCCGTGAAAATACGGATCTATAGAGAAATTGGATGACGGAAGCCATCTGTCCGAACCCGTGAAAATACGGATCGGACGTAGTGCGGAACCGCTCTTATTCAGGATGGAAATCGTTGGCTATTTATTATTTGTAAAACGGGAGCAAATCGAGATCATTTTATCACGATACAATGTTAAATATGAAAATAACGTAAGAATATTTTTATCCCTGGAAAAATGTTTGATGCTTGTAGTTAGGCACTGTCTAAATGTAGGCACTGGGTTTTTTTACGTACCTAATTATATAGACTTTACCGAGCAATGTAAATTTGAGCGGCGGGGCGCTGTCGTTTGATGTCGTTTTAATAATTGGTCTGTGATGTTGGACATTGAATATAATGGGGACCGGGACGGGATAGTCACATTTCTTTGGCTGTGGAAAACACTGACTGTGTATTACGTACAATAATGATATGCCATGTAGATCGACACTAGCGCCCTCAGTGCCTGGCACATATTGGCAGCAACCAGTTACGAAGCCACTAACAAAGTATTTGAATAGCTAATCAGATGCGGCGAAGCGTGGTAAGCACTACCTATACCAAAAATATTAAGTAACATTTTCATAAAATAACTCGCTGCAAACTGTTTAATTTTACATAGGTTTTTGCATATTTTATTACATGAAAAGAATTATTTATCTACACATTAACATTTTTAGTTAAATAAATTCGCTTAGATCTGTTAGGTCTTTAACCAATTTGCTCTTGAACTCGACGGATGGATTATTAATAAAGAAGATAACATCTGAAAGAAAGGCGGCTTGTTACTTAAGCCTAAAATGGTTTTATTGAATTAAGATCCAAAGAGTTCAGAAACAAAAAACAAAGCCATTTACATTTTACACAGATAACAACATAAATATTTCTTTTTGTTGTTTTCACTAAGGTTTTGGGAGTGTATGTATAAATAAGTACTCTCGAGGAGAACACATCGAGATTCTCTATAACTAGAATCGCCTACAGGTTAGGACCATATGCATCTATATGCCTGTGCGTTTCTCGATCTCGATTTATTCAAAATAGCTGAGAAATATAGAGCGGATATACTTTCACTGAAATAATTATGATATAACATATAAAAGGACCCAAACATTGCTCTTACAAAAATATGAAAGACCAACTTAAAGTGCATCAAGCAGGTTCAGTGTTATTAATTACGAGTATCAAATTAATACAAAGTGCAATGACAGAGGGCTAGAGGCCCTAGTCGAGATGCGTAACGCTAAGTTAGCGTTTTTCAAAAATCGACCACATGTATGGGATTGACGTAAGCTGATGTCAGATCGCGTCAACCGCTTATTTAAGGTCCATACATTTAAAGTCAATAGAAAACAGAAAGGTTAGCAGCGTTAATTTGCATCTTGGCTGGGCCTACAGAGCTCAAAATCAATACACAATACGCTCAAGGGCGTATTTATGTAGTTTCTGTAATTGGCTTAAGTCCCAGTCAGTCATTAGAGAGTAGTGTATTATTATAAATGTAATTCTGCTATCTAGAGAAAACCCTTAGTGAAATTATTTTTCATCAAACGATAATTTACTGTTTATTATTATTATTAGGTACTATTATCAACACAACGTTGATATAACTCTGAAGCAGTGTGTAAATATAACAAAATAATGATTTAATCCGATTAAACGCACTATTAGTTGAACAACGAGGTGAATACCAGACACGATCGACGCATTGTAAACATTATGTCGCTTAGCGTATTACGGTCACATGGTTTCTCGAGCTCGTATCTTGTGGACGTGTGGCAGTAAATTTTAATAAACTTTATTTGCAACGTATACCTTCAGCTGTAAACACAAGTACTTATACGTTACTTTAAGTAAAAGATTTTGGGTATCAGGTAGATTTCCAGGCTTGTGGTGTCGGGTGTTGCGTGTCCTGTTATGCCTAAGCAAAACAATTCGTTTTCACAACTTTGTCTGATCTTTGAGTAAGAACCGTGGGCGCTGGCACCATCGCAAAAATAACTGATATGGCTATGGTGAAAAGTTAAGGTTATAATTCCATATGAAATAAGACCAATGACAACTGCTGAATTTGTACATATCGTAATACTCTGGTCAAATCGTATTTGCAAATAAAATTAAAATCCCAACGGCTCTTGGAACCATGATATATTACTCGTAAATTATATATTTATGTTCGTTTAGTAGGATCCGGCAATTATTATGTTACTACAGTATAGTTACGTCTATTACATTCCATAATGATAAAAAGAAATGTAACTACGTACGCGAAAGTGCGGGTAGAGCGTTTTCAGATATAAAATAGTGTCACGTTCGATATAAGCTTGAACATCACTGGAACGACGAGGCCTGTCGACGGCCGAACATGATTGGCACGATCTAGACGAGATCACGTACAGCTGCCCATAATATGTGAACCCGCGAGTCCTATGACGCGCCATACAAGTTGGATACACTTGTATAATAGCCAAACTGTTTATTGAATACCTCTGAGTTTCCTTTAGATACATTGATAATTTTCACACACTAGTTTTTACGGTAAGCGTACAGCTTTCCCACGGGAACGATTTTCTTTTTGCTTTTTATTTTTACTTTATTTGTTTAATTTATTAATACAGTATATTAGTATCTCAGTCCACGTTAATTTTTAGCGGCTTACTTGTCGTTTTCAGCACGTCATGTATGAAACATAAAATACTACGAGCATTTTGACAAAGGAAACCTCGCCAAACTGACTCACATCTTTGGGGAAATATCATATTTTCTCTTTCTATGGCTGAGTCTAACTCATCAGGGACAAAACCCTTGTCCACTAGTAAAACTACTACGAGATACTACAGGGTGCATTAAAAAGCACAAATTAAATACTCATATTTCAATGTCACATAATTTTCCGCACAATTGTTAATTCGCATAATCCTAATGTGCATATTTTGCATAGTTTAAATGTATGTTTGATTTTGTTAACGTTAGAACTTTAATAAATATAAAAAATATCTAAATAAAATAGACATAATAATCGCAGCTTTTGTTTAGAACCCTTTTATGTTTTTTTCTATTCATTTTGAATTAGTTTCAATTATTTCCTCTTTGTACAGTAAAAGTAGTTTATGATATCGCACGTATTTATACAATTAACAAATGGTTTATATTTTGCATCTTTTACATGTTTTCAAAGCAAGACTCAGTATTAAAAGCTGCTCAGATATACGTACTGCTAGAACAAAATAGTAGTAACTCAAAATACAACTGAATTTTAAAATCAACTTTAATACAACTTCTATAAACCTGAAACAAAACTAGCAAGGATTTTTCGTTGATACTGTTTTGATCTAGCTGTGCGAATATACGGCATGAGGTCACAGTTAGGGAATGCAATTTAACCGGTTATAAGACGTTTTTGTATGAAAATAACCGGTTAAAACCGGTTATAACCGGTTATTTGCTTTCCCTAGTCACAGTGCAACCTACCACTCCTCCTCGCTTCGCTTGTTATCGTACCTACTATAGCGGACTTATTGTTTGTTTAGACTATTAGTATTAAAAAAATATGAGCTTCAATAATTTGCTTAAAATAATAAAACCTAACAACCAGGCCTTTTAGTTTTTGATACATTATCGCTCTAACTTTCGTTTTATTACTTGTATCTTGTATGGAACTTTTTTATTATGATTGATACCTACTAGTTATGCTAGTTTATATTATGAAATTAAGTTATACTTGATAACGTTATGTGAATATAAATTATATTTATTCTGTAGAGATCATTTTATATTCTTTTATCTACATCCACATCATAACTTCCCTACAATATGTTCAGAAGCGATAAGCAAATCGCCTATATTAAGAAACCTGTATCTGTGATTGCATCTTAATGTTAACATTAAAGTATAGTGCATCGTAATGTTTACATTAAAGTGTCGGTACTGTCGGTACCTAAACATTAAAGTATCAGTAATACTGTACCACTAACTTGAAAATGCAAGCCATATCTGCACATTATAAATAAAGTTTTTTTATTTATTTATTTAAGCTTTGGTTCTACAAACAAGTTAACAGTAACACTAAGTTAATAAAAATACAGGCCATATCTGAACATATTATAGAAAACTTATGATATGCATGTAGATAAAGTTATGCATGCGGCTATACATAATTAGGCATTAAAGCACGAGTGTGGTTTTATGAAACGAGCTGAAGGAGTCTTATTATGAACGAGCGAGTCTTATTATGCACCAGCCACATAAACTACTATTATGCTTAGCTAAGCTAAATGTTACGCATAATCATGTTATGCTTAGTCTGTTATGCAGATTTATGATATGACAGTGAATTTAATGCTATGTAAGGGACACAAAGAGCAATAAATAATCTAATACCATCCCTTTTCGTTTGTGTTAAATGTTACTTCTAGGTACCTATCTACCTATACATTTATGGATTTCATCTTCCCGTAACCACGATTGAGTCTGCGCGAAACGTAAACGGTCTCTGTTTATGTGCGATCATTCACAATGTCTCATATTTTAAAATTGTAACGATATAAAATAAAATAATAATGATAAACGTTGAAAGTTAAGAAGTGAAACAACGCTGTCGACGAAACGGTGAATGGAAAAACTTTGGTAAACAGGATGAATAAGAAATAAATAATGGAAATGGTATGAAAGGGCGGGACTAGCGGAACTATCTTTTGTCTCTAGGGGGACATCGAGGACCGAGGTAATGGTTACGGGTAGGTAGGTACGTTATACCTTGCAGGTTTGTTCCACTCAAGCGCGAAGTTTAATGTTAACAAAACTGTAGGTTATGGCAGCTCTTAACGTCAATTTCAAGTAAACAAGAGATGTCATAATGAAGTGAAATAATAATGATACAATATAATTTCGATGTCGAGGCAAGATGGGCCGAATGTGGAATATAAGAGTCTCCCGGCGTCTATCGACCCGGAATCGGCTTAAGCCGTTCCGAAAAACTTTTGAGTCCGGCGAAAAAACGTCAGCGTTGGACTCTTATTGCATCGACAGACAGATTTCTATGACCGGCTTAAGCCGATTCCGTCCGAGTCAATAGAAGTCCGGCCCTAAAAGAGTTGTAGTACAATTAACCATTCGATATCGTATTTTTAAAAAAAAGTTAGTATTTAACTGAATAATCAAGTTAAATACAAACTTATCGGGCCAAATATGATGTTACATTGATCTATGTTTATAAACTAAATGATGAACGGGATAATTTATAACGACGTAAAAAATCTCCTCAACTCTGAAATTAAAACTAGATCTGGGAATTTAATCAGACATATCTCAGTTTATTACTTCTGGGATTCATTTCAAAGTGAATACCAAAATCATTATCGTTAGTGGGTGGAAATCATGTAACTCATATTTCTATCTATGTTTTACTGTTACTCGACGATTCGACGCAACGTCATTATATTTCAGGGGCCTTATTCTATTTTGTTTTTTCCCTATTGTTATTGTATTGCCATAGTAGCTCTTATTAACTTGACAGTAAAGGCAACCGAGTTAAAAACAATATGATGACAATACATGTAAAAACAGTGTACAATAAGGCCCCAGCGCCTCTATTCTAGGCGGTAAAAATGATTTCGCAGTTTGCATGTTATGGTATTGTTATGACGTCAGCCGCCATTACTGTCAAGAAAATATGAGCTAACAAAACGTTGACAATACGATAACAGATCAAAATACGATATTGTTTTTACCATGTTGAATAGAAGCGCTGATTGCTAGTTTAATACTAAAAACATTTGCAAAAAATACCTCCACGTGGAGACGTTTGTGTCACTGTGGCAAAAGCTAATTTCTCCTTTATATCTCTATAATTCTGATCGTATCAAGGAAACGACGTCCTGAATTACTGATGACGGCGAGATATTTCACGACGGACGTGGGGCGCTGAAGTGTTACAGCCTTAAATGTACCGGGACGACTAGTCATTTGAATAAATTCATGCTTCGCGCCGAAAAAAAAAGTGGTTAACTAAAACCACAACAATAAAATGAAACCGCAACAATAAAATTTAATTAATTTCGAATGTGTATTACTGCTTTACATCACGGTTTTTTAAAAGCTTTTACGGCAAATGGGACGCGTTATAGCCTATTTAGAATACGCGGAATACGGTACCTAATTTAACAGGGCGAATGAAAAAGCTATAATGCTTAATGGAGAAATCATACCGTTACCCTTAAGGATAATTTTCCTTTAATTTACTTCAAATAATTCGGCCCGTTTTCGAGTTTGATACAACGTAACTCTATATGTGTAGTTAGTTACCTAATAAATAACATAAAAAAAGTCCTACTATAACAACTAAAGATTAAAATTGCACTCGGTTTTTATGCTTTTTTATGTCTGCGTAGTTGTTATTATTTCATATTAAAACAGAGCATACTTATTTTTGCTTTCTGACTAAAACAACTTGACGTTTACTAGGTAATGACTACCGAGTAGGTACTGAATAAATTAAAATACAAACGCGACGATTTGAGACGGTCCTCTATTTTATTTTTATTTTTGTTTGGTGTCGGTTAAAAAATAAGGATTCATAACGAAGTCTGAAGGATTGTCATAAATTTGAATAAGCCCGAACGTTCTGTATACAGGGACTGTAATCCGAGACGCTACAAGGACGGGACTGCTCCATCAGGTGAAAATTCTCAAGAATATACAAAGCTTTAAAACCCACCTTACAAAGTTAAACTCCAGAATAGAAGAAAGCATTAAAAAACGGCTTACACAAAGTAACACAGTTGGGCGCCCAGGGTAAAGATAAATCAATTTTTCGAATTAAATAACTTTTTGAATCTAAACTTGAGCAAAGTTCATGATTGTTTAAATAGCGACAGTAGCCACTTAGCCTCCGTCTTATACATAGTGTGACTAAGACTGAGGCTAAGTGGACCAGAGGGCCCTGCAAAGATGCACTACGCTAACTAACGTTTCTATTCGATTCGTTTTTAAACCAATCGCGTCACTGGGAGATGACGTGATACGAAAAGTCACGTGGTCTACCAGTGACGCGATTGGTTTAAAAACGAATCGAATAGAAACGTTAGTTAGCGTAGTGCATCTTTGCAGGGCCCTCAGCGGCGCAATCGGCGAGCAGTAGTTAAGCGATTTACACAAAACGATTTTGTTTATTGCACAGTTAATTAGTAGATACACGGTGCACAATCAGACGATACTTATGGACATAATTGTGCGTAGATTAAGTAACGTAGCTAAGCACGAGCAACTTTACTGACCTACCACGCGACGGGCACAAAAGACGGCATTTTTAACGTTTCGCAAAACTCGATGGCCTTAACGACATATCGTGCCGTTACACTATGAATTCCAAAAAAAATTAATCTTTTTGTTTGTATTTGCCTCTAAAATGATTAATCAAAATCCACGTTCAGTCCCATACGTGGTAGCTGGGAGCCAAGCCCTAAGTGCAAGGTCGTTGGTACCGCTTTGGCCCAATGTAAGGACTTATTATTTTTCTTAGACAAATACAAACATAAAGTTGATCGTGTTAAAAATAATTTAACTGTAGTAGTTTACAAACCCTACCAGTAAAACCTGTCCTGACCAACGGAGGATAGTTTTTTTTTTTAATAGAAAAAAAAATTTATTTTCAGAAATTAAGTTTGAGATAATTTATCCTTAATTCTAATTTAATTTTCGGGGAAGATAAACATACAGTTTTCTTCAGTTTTTTAAAAAGAGTAAAAAAAGGGGGTCACAAATTTGAGCCGGTGTGGGAGAGGACAATGTCCCAATAGGCGCTGCGTGCTGATAATACGGACTGACAGACAGACACACTAAGTGTTGTTAGTTTGACCGAGCGTGCGTGCGTGTGTGTGTATGCGTATCTGTTTGTGGCACCGTAGGTCTTAAACGAGTGAACCGATTTGGAAGCTGTTTTTTTTTATTTGAAAGCTTGGTTCATCATCTCTGAAAGAAGGAGTTATTATTATATCCGGGGCTTTTATCTATCTAATGCACTTTTTTTATCCTGCAGAAATAACCATTGATCTATGACTAGGTACTTACGTACTCGTAATCCCGTTTCCTAACTGAGAAGGCGTATTATGTCTGACTGTTTGATTTAACTGGCGGAAAAAAGCTGGCTCTTGCATCTTGCAGCCCGCACGTGCACTTAAACCGGTTCGGCGCGCGGGGGCGGTCCCTCGGAATTCTGGAACTGCCGGGCTGCGCGCGCGCCTCGGGTCGCAGGGGACCCTCCCGCGCGATGACTCAGCTGTCTACCCGTGGGGTGCGTGTTGACCAACTGACTAGGTTCTTGACCAGTGTCACGATAAGGTGTAAATAAAAGTTCACGTCAAGATGAATGCAACACAGATAAGTAAGCTTACCTACATCTTGACCGGATATCGCATCGTGTCGCGTTTTATTTGAAACTAGTGAGTATGAAATGCAACAATTTCTTACGAATCTTACTAATATTATAAATGAGAAAGTTTGGATGTTTGAATGTTTGTTACTCAATTACGCTTCAACCAATGAACGGATCGGGATGAAACTTGGAGCACATATAGGTAAGGTCCTGGAATAGGAGATAGGCCACTCTTATTCCCGGGATAATGGATAGTTGCTGAGGGAATAGCGTTAACCGACTTTTACGCGGACGGAGTCGCGGGCAACAGCTATTCTATTAGTATTTCGTTTTTTCTAAGGTTCTAAGAAAGAGCAATCGTAAAGTGGAACAGATAGATTCATTAATTAAAAAGTATGTATTTAAACAACAGGAGCGTTATCATATAGTTATCATGATTTACACTAGGTATAACTTGGTATTATTTTTAGGGTTCCTTACGATGTACTAATAAACGGATCTGTTATAAAATTACAGTTCCGTTTTGTGTCCGTCCATCAGGCTGTTATTTGTCCGTCTGTCCGCCGCCGGTCCCATTTCTCCGAAACAGCTAAAGCTGTCAGACTGAAATTTAGAATTAATGTCGTATATAGAGTTCCAACCCAGGCCTCAAATTTTAAGACATTTTAATTATAAATTTTGACTGTTAAACGTTTATAATAAATTTAAGTTTTCAGTTATCAAATAAGAGAGCACTGTACCACGAGCACGATTTTTTTTAATCTATCGAGTAAGTAGCCGAGGTTCTATGATAATATGAGTAACGGTGGAAACACTGACTGAGCAGATATATTATACGTGGTTTGAAAAAAATGGCATTGGCAATTTAAAAGCCTCGTCGATTTGCTACATTTTCTATAACAACTATTTTGGGCTGATAAATGAGAATAGAAATCATTATTTTACGTGCCATTTATGAAGGCTTGATATCTCTGCTAGCCAAGTTTATTTACTTTTTATGCAATTACTTAGTAGTAAGTAGTGGAGGTTGTTATACTGGGTGTTAAGGTTTTGACAACTTGATCAAATGAAACAAATGCATTTCTAATGTGTAATGTGAAAAAACAGTATCGTTTTGAGCTGTTATCGTATTGTCAACGTTTTGATAGCTCTTGTTATTTACATGACAGTAATGGCGGCCGAGTTTTTCTATGGCAAGGAGAAGGCACGCGAGCACTTGGGCCACCTGATGGTAAGTGGGATCTGAGACCCATAGCAATTTGAAATCTCAAGACTACAATCTCAAAACTGCAATCCTAAGACTTCAAATGCGTTGCCAACCCTGAGGACTAATATGGAATGCCTCTATGCTAGTAATTTCACCGGTTGTCTTATCCCCACACTGGAACACAGCAATGCGAACACTACTGCTTGGCGGTGGGTTAATGGATAAGATGGTTGTAGCGATCCGGACGGACCTTGTGCAGGTACTACCACCACTAAAAACAATACTCGTACCATTACAGGTCAAAAACCATATTGTTTTTACCATGTTGAATAGAGGCCCTGCGCCTCTATTCTAGGCGATAAAAACGATATCGTAGTTTGCCTGTTATGGTATTGTTATGACGTCAGCCGCCATTACTGTCAAGAAAATAAGAGCTATCAAAACGTTGACAATCCGATAACAGATCAAATACGATATTGTTTTTAGGGTGCGGCTCCACTGAGGCGGAGACGAGCGGAGCGGAGCTGTGCCAATATTAACAAAATAGAATCTAAACTAACGTGCGCAAGGCGCGCTCGACGTGACCGCATGCGCCTTCTATTGGTTAATATTGGCACAGCTCCGCTCCGCTCCTCTCGTCTCCGCCTCAGTGGAGCCGCACCCTTACCGTCTTGAATAGAGCCGCTGGTCAGTGACTCCATTCGTCATTCTACCACAGAATAAGTAATAGTTAACCATGTTGTCGTTTTGTCAACGTTATGATCGCTCTTATTTACTTCACAGATAATAGCGGCCGATTGAAAAATATTATACAAAGTAGAATAAGGCCGCTATCCTAATCCTTATTTTATGTTAATACGATGATATATGTTTTGTCGACTGACCAGTCTAAAAAGAGCTTATTCTTAATCCACTCTGTATGCTTCTGTCGTGGTCTCAAGAATAAAGAAAATAGACGCTCTTTAAAACACACGCCTGAACGCTGTCACCGTAATGTCGATTTACATACATATACATTAGGTAGGTAAATACGAGTATAAGGGTATTAAAATATATCTTGGGTTTTATGAGGGATATGAGTATTTTTTATCGCGATAATAACGAACAACGTCGCAAAAATGGAATAAGGAAACCACGGGTATTGTTAAATATAACTCGCGGTAAACTCGAAAATATAGGTAGTACTCATACCCATGTTAAAAATGTTCACGTAACAAGTAACAATCTAGTCCTCCAGACGAATCATCGAGTTACTTAATTAGGTATTTCGTGTTTACGTGCATGGGCGAGAATGTGAGTTAAAAACCAAAGTTTTGATTTGAAGGAGCTGAGTTTTACTGGTTGTTTAGCGTCAAAATCACTGTGACAGGCGCGTTAAAAGTTAACGCAAGTTTCTTCTACGATTCACAAGATATTATTAAGCCGGTTGCAGGCACCGCAGGTGGCTTGACATGCTATATCGAAGGTATTATCCACGACCCTTGACTGGCTTAGAGTAGACAGTTTTAGGAAATAGACCCAGAAATTTGATTGATGACATTCGGACGTAGAACCTCAGGGTTTGGAACACGGCCCTGCTATCTCAACTTAGAATTGCTCAAAAGCAATTCAAATTAAAGGCGTCAAGACACGTCAAGACACTTACTAAGACGTCAACAAGCAACAACAGGGTACTTTACTAATCATGTCTTACAACAGTAGTCAGTTAATAAGTAAAAGTTAAATGCGTAATGTTCAATGGATACAGATAGAAATGGAATCGAACAAGAACAGAAACAAAAACCTCCTAATGACAAGCGACGGTAAAAAACAAACGGTCGCTTTTAGACAGATCATCAGAATAGGTTTTCGCCCATTGAACTCGGCGGTTTGGCGCTACTGCGAACGGCGCCGCCGCCGTCCGATCCTTGTTTCCGCGTACGATGACAGGACAGTTTTCAGTTTCGCTAATTTCCTTATCTATATGATTAATGCCATGGAAAACAAAATACAATGAAATTGAGCTTTTGCTCAAGTATCCAACTAATACTTGTGTAGGTAACTTATAATTGCTGGAATTGAACTAGCATAAGTATCTTCACAGTTGGCGTAAATACTTCAGATAGCTGAATCATAACTTAACGAGTACTTAAATTACGTTCTTTTTTTTTTTCAAATGTCTCGATAATTCGACAAAACTTAAAAAATATATACACCAGGAATTAGTTTTTGTTTGAAAATAATAAGATGTAAGAACAAGATCTAAATAAATAGAAAAAAAGTCAGATTTGAAATATTAAACTTTTTATGCAAAACTTATGTTTGCTGTCATATGTTGCTGGTTGTCTTTCGGCACCAAATATCACTTCCGTAATTAATAATTGCCGTCCGGAGTCCGTATTTTCAAAATGTTTTGGCAATAAAACCTGAAGCGCGACGGGCAATGTTTTTTAAAATTAATTTACTATATTAAGCTCAAAAAGATCGCCCTTATGTGTTATAATTTCTGCGCAGCGTTATGACTGTGAAGTTTAATTTGTTTGCATACGCGGTTTAAAAAATAAAAATAAAACTACGTATTAAGTATGGGCCTATGGGGACGCGAGCGTACTGGCGAGTCGTAAGAAGCAATGGATAATCCTCTCTTTTTTTTAAATTAATTTTAAGTATTTCAATCGTAACTTAAGGATCAGTGCATGTACTTATCCTGTAGCACAAAAGTTTAGTTCACAAAAGACGCGCCTTCGAGGATGGAAACCACATTGAAATCACTAAATATATTTGTTAACAAAAACACAAACTGCTTCAGTCTTCAGAAAATTCATTAGAAAAAAGTACAAATTAAATGCTACTGGAGCGTCCGCGAACAAAAAGAAAATAACCATTATTTTAAACTGTCTCTTCGTTGCGCTAGGGAATATTTATAAAGCATTTGAATTATTATTTCCCCTAGGACTGACTAAATAAGTTAAAATGTACAAATTTGTCCAGTCTATGGGGAGGGACATATAAAAACCTTTGCTTTATAAAAGTTGGAAAGTACTAATACACAATTCGTATACCTAATATGTTGCTTAGGTACGGGGTCCTAAACAATCCATATTTCGACCTTCTTGAGTTTAAGGTGCAGCTATTGAAATAATGCCTAAACAATTGATTGACAAACTTTGTCTCTTGGCAGTATGAACAAGACTTACAGGTTTTGCATCTACAAACCTTGAACAATCTACATCTTAATATGTAACATGAACAATTGAACACCTTTAAGAAAACACGACGAAGTAATTCCTAACTATGTTTCTCACAATAGTTTCCCAAAAATGCCAAAATTCTTTGCCACACGGTTTGCCTCATCACTAAATAAAAGAAAAAAGACACCTAACTATAGTAAAAAGGCATTTTTGCTTCCCTAATCCTGTTACTATAATTATACATACAATAGTCTATGTACAGTCGACTACAAATAGATGTATCCATCCTTGTGACCTTAGTATTATTACAACGCAATAAGGTGAAAAGTGTATACATCTCTTTGTTGTCGACTGTACAAAGAGTTGAGATAAAAAAAATAGAAGTAAAATAAAGTAAGTTAAATTTAAAGATTTTTCAATCGTTAAAAATTCAATCATATTTTAATAATATTACGTAATAAATAAATAATATAATGTTAATAGTTGAAATAAATTAAAAGAATAAGAACTAAATATTCAGATCATAGCTAGTCCCTTGCAAAAATCGGATGGGCATTGCGCGGGGTCAGGTTCCTGGGACCTTGAAGACTGAAATTATTATACTCTATCCCCCTTACTAATAAACGTTGAGTAACGGTGGTTTAGCTATACAATGTTTTGTCCTTATCTGTCAAATTTAAATTTCACAATGACAGATAAGGACAAAACATTGTATAGCTATACCACCGTTACTCAACGTTTATTAGTAAGGGGGTAATGATTTAAGCATGTCCATTCGATTCAGTCTAATCAAAGTCTGATAAAAAATCTAGTCCTTACCGACTATACGGACTCGAATTCTGGCAACTCTAATACTTTTATAACTAACTTCTTGCCTATATTATCGATGAGTCAAAAAGATGTGTGAAGGTTGAAAATGATAGGTACAGTCAGGGGCAATCCCAGTCGACCACCTCTAGGGTGATATTCGTTTGCGCGTTCGACGCGTAACGACCTGAGCGTTGTAGGATTAGCTAGCTGCAACGAACAAGCTAAAATTTTCTTAAGTGGACGACCGCCAATGTCCCTGACTGTACATACAATGTGTAAGTAATGATTCGGAAGGCGCAATACGAGTATGAGTAGCCCTCGACGAGGTGGCCGACAAGGTGGTGATAAGGTTGATTGTGGTGGAAGCGCTTTGGCCTTTGGTGAAGGCCTATATATGCCCCGCCGTGATGCTGCATGATGATGATGAACGTGAACATTTATTACACTTGTCATGAGTTTGAAAATAAGTTTATGAGTTGCTTTTATAAAAGTACTCCAGGAATGACCACGATGACAAAAATAAGGTTATATGCACTTAATGAATGATTGAAATAAACCTTGTTTTGTCGAGTCTAAAATTTAACTTCATGCGCCATTTCTGCAGAGACAATACGTCTGGAATAATTAGATGAAGTTACATTCGACTTATACGTCGAATGTTACTTGAATTCTAATGAAAAGATGATCATTCAAAGACAAGAAAACGTAACTGCATAGCGACGTGATACACGTAGATTAAAATAAAATAAAATAGGCCTTCGTTACAGCAGAATTTACGTGTACTTATAAGTACATAATAAGGTAAATACGCCCTACACAAAAAAACCGGTCAAGTGCGAGTCGATATCGCGCACCAAGGGTTCCGTATTTAAGATAATATGGTTGGAAAACGCAAAACAAAATACACATTTTGTTATGAATTTTATTTTCTATGCAATAAGTTTTTTTTAATATTTTTTTCTTTAACTGTAAAATTGACAACTACGAGTAGGTACATATTATTTTCCGCATAAAATATAAATAATTATCTTCAAATCAGGTTTTTTTCCAATTGTTTGGTCTATAAACTTCGGCCATAACAGGACAGGGGGGGAACGGTCCGGATCCCCATTCTAGACCCCTTTTCTAATATTTAGAAAAATAATTTCAAAATATTTTTACTATAAACAGATGCGGGCAATACTATGCCAAATTTCAAGTTAATAGCTTCTATAGTTTCAGAGAACACTGCTGTGACATACAGACAGACAGACACCGAAGTCTCACCATAAGGTTTCCTTTTTTCCATTTTGGTACGGATCTCTAAAAAGGGATGGCTTTATGTGCTTCCGCGGGAAGAAGGTGAGATGGGGACAATTTTCGCGCCCCTCGATTTTCACGTAAAATAAAAATAATATCTATTTACCACAGCATTTATTGGAAAAAAGACTGACCAGCGCCTCTATTCAACACGGTAAAAACAATATCGCATTTGATCTGTTATCGGATTGTCAACGTTTTGTTAGCTCTTATTTACTTGACAGTAATGGCGGCTGACGTCATAACAATACCATAACAGGCAAACGACGATATCGTTTTTACCGCCTAGAATAGAGGCGCAGATTCCACGGGTTTTAAAGATTTAGCAAAATGTGAAAAAGGTGCCATGTCTGACAATAAAAGTACGTACAAGAACATTTTTGTTTCTAATCGTGCTTTCACGTTTAAAAAATTCCAAAGATCGTCGGACACTATCAACTTAAGCATAAATATGCCCTCTTAACATTGTTTTTAGAAATTTAATTAATATACTTTCTACATTACAAAAGAATAATACACAAACGACGTATTATACATAAATAAATTTAGATATGAAGAGGCTAAAAAGAAAGAACACGCGTTAAAAAATTATCATTCAGAAGTCATCATACTCATCATCATTACAATGAAATTGTAACCAGAACCGTTTGATTATATTTGTATCTTATATAAAGTTTTTGAGCTAGCGTTAATTAAAATGCTGTTGATTTAGTTACGTTTACAAAGAATACCGGGTACAGATATCCAAGGTACCAATTTCAAACTTCACTAGCCTTTAATTCAGTAACGTCGTACTTTATTATTTTTGGAAGAGAATAGAACTTGACACCGAAATTAAATTTTTAACACAATGTAAAATCAGCCATCACAATTCTGAATGGATCACAGGGTTCATCAAATTTATTTTCTGCTTTCTGAGTTTATCTCTTGAGTCATTTAAAATTGTGTCAGTATCAGGCTGTTGGCTAATAAATCCCTCAGAGGCTGGCAACGCTATTAATTTGAACATGTAGCTAACAAATAGCCATGAGCAAAATGATGGCAAACCCTTATTCAATATAATTAGTAGGATATGAGAGGTTAAGTCGATTTATTCAAAGCGAGTATGTTGGATTCTCGACTGGTTCTGCCTTCGGACATATTATTACTTTTTATTATGTACTAGATATGGTCTATAAACTCAATATGTAAGCATTTTGAGGATTAAGCTTACTGTGTACATTTTTAGGGTGCCGTACCTCAAAAGGAAAAAAGGAATTCTTTTCATTGCATTTATTCTACTTTGAGGACTTTTGTGTTCTGTTTTTATTCCTTTTCTTTTTTAAGCTGAGTAGGACGAGATGTTAGGAATCTCTCGGATACGTAATACTAATTGTGATATCGCTCGTATTGAAGCATAAAATTTATTTTCTCGTGATGCTGTGGAAGAAGTGATCAAGTGAGTAAAGTGACACACAAATGACTAACTATATTCAGTGTTGAAAAGTCTCGCTGCAGTCGGATGTACGAAAAAAGTAAATATTCTATCGCTCTCACGGGCATTACGGACAGAAACAGTGCGGCTTTAAGTATTGTTGTCAACTCGGACGCCATTAGGTACTACCAAGTTAATAAGAGCTATCACAACGTTAACATACAATAACAATAGCCGTAAAGACAATGTAGAATAGAGGCCCTATGTTGTTCAATGTATAGATAGAGGACGTCCGCGACCGCGTATACGTGTAGAATTACTTTCTGGCTACGCTACTCCCTCTATTTCTTCCCATTGCAATGCATTGGAAGTTCATCATCATCATCATCATGTCAGCCGAAAGACGTCCACTGCTGGACATAGGCCTCCCCCAAGGCTCTCCACTGGAAGTTAATTTTTGAAAAAAAAATCAATTTTTCTCTTTCTTAGTTCACCCTTAGGGTACCCAGGGAATATTCCTTCCTTTTAAGTCCCTAGTTTCAGCGTTTAAGGTTGTGGGTTGTCTGCCAGGCAGTCACGGAAGAGTTTTAAATAGATTTTCGTTTCTTTTTTCATCTGTCAGTCAGTCATACATATATACGAGTACCTTGACCCGGGTATAGTAGACATATGCGACGATAAGTATAAGTACTTATCGTCTTTTTAGTAGATCGATGAATGACACTCATGAACCTCCAATTTTTACGCGAAGAGCAATGTCACGTTATATTTGCTCAATTGTATAATGTTACATTTATATACAAGTAACGTGGCAACACTGGCAACACTAGCTGTAAATTGCATAGAATGTGGAAGTTTAGTCATTAGACATTATACTAATGCCATTTTGGGGAAGTTTGTAGCTGATAATGCTATTACGTCGGGAATAGTGCAACATCGCGTAACAAGGAAATTCAGTAAAAGGTCTTAAAACATTCTAAGTTCAGTTTATGTATCGACAAGTAAGTGACTCAGACATCTCAAAGAACCCGACAGCAATTACCTTTTATATGATATTAAAGGCATAGGTACATAAGTACTAGTCTCTTCTCTCCACCCACAGGGTAGGTACATCAGAAGCCAAAGACTTCAGTTATTATGACTTATTTTTGGATCTTTTCACCCGGTGCGGTTTTCTTTTAGTTAGGTTGTTTATATTAAGTACCATATTTAATTGTTCGTTGGTTTGTTTTTTATCATACATTCACGCAGTAAAGGAGCCACGGATCGACGTGATTCTAGGGCCAGAGAAGCAATAAACTACTTCTGAGTACCTATATACGCGGAAAGTATAGCCCGCCAAAGCTAAAACAAATAGGTATTGTTTAAGTAGTATAAAACGTAAAATATAGACAAATAGATACATATCACTTGTTGTTACTAAAATTCAAAACAACCTGTTGAGAAGAAAAACCTTCTTAACATGCGCTTAGACGGGCAATTGTTAGACCAATAATTGTCCGTCAACAATAATAACTGTCTAACTCTAATTTAGTATAATAGAATGAGACGTCCGTACAGTGGACGGGCAATTATTGCTCAAATAATTACCCGTGTAACCCCTTTAGGCTTCCTATTGAACAAATTTTAATTCAGCATTTCAAAAGAGTAAAAATGATTTTAGCTTTGAATATTGTTTGTGAGGTTTCAGAACGTGGCGCAATTCGGCACGAGGCGCTGATGTCCTACAACACAACGAATAGCTACTTAAGTACATCAACCAGCCCCCGATTCTAAAGCTAAAAAGCTTAGACACCTACAATTTGACCAAATTGTAAAGTTTTCCATAAAAAAAGTGGGGGAAAAAAAGACGTTTACTCATGAAATGTGAATATTATAACCTAGGTACCTCATATAATTTAATTCGATTTATGTCCCTAGTCCGTAACATAGGTACCTATTATAAAATTATATATTATTTTATTTAATACCGTAAAACGGGGTGAGTAGGGATTAAGGGGTGAGTAGGGACACAACCTTAAATTAAAGTATATGTTACTAATTATAAGACTGACATTATTTCCAATAGACGTTACATTATTTTCCATTTAATAATTGTTCTTATCTGTAACAACTTATGGCTTATTTTAAGTTGTGTCCCTACTCACCCCGTTTTACGGTACCTATCTACTTACATATGGTACGTTTCATTCATTATAGCAACTGAATGTTATACCTATCTCACACAATTATAAATACCTACAAAGTGAACTATTAAGTACCTATTTGGTCGTAACCTAATATGTTCTATGACTTGGCGAATGTATTCGGGCGTGTTGTCAACCATCGTCATTGGTGTTGCCAAAATATTTTGTATAATTATCAGATATTTATTTTCTCTCCAGCGGATTAGGATTACTTTACTTTTATATTTTAATCAATATAAAAATATAAAAATAAAGGAACAGAACTAATACAAAAATAAACATTATAAAAAACCTAACCTACGCACGGGTGCCGCCGGCAGCAGGGCAGGACTCAAGCTTCCAGTGGCTAGGGCTGCAGAGAGAGGAACCTCCTCACAATAGGTACGTACCGTATCGAGGAGTACCAAGATACTACTTTTTGTATCTGGCCCTTGATCCAGCCATCTAACGAGTCTCTTGAGGTGTTGGTCGAGACACTTCGCTATGAGATCGTTCGCGGAAACAACTATCGGGACAATGATCGTCGAGTGAATATTCCACAAGACGGTCTCAATCATTATTATACTAATATTATACAGAGGTAAAGTTTGTGACGTTGTAAGTTGTAAGGGGTAATCTCTGGATCTACTGAACCGATTTTGAAACTTCTTTTACCAATAGTAAGTCACGCTATATGTTAACAAAAAAAAATGTTTATTGCCCAAGTGGGCACGGCAACAGCTAGTTATTAATATAAGTGCAATTTATCTCTGTTGAAAAGGAAGCTATAATTTAGGATTTGAAAAAATAACTTGTATGGACGAATCACCGCTAAGTTCTTAAATCCCAATAAAATATAAAGTCAGTTATTTACAGAAGTTATTTGTACATCAGTGAAGGCCCTAAAGTAAACTGTAAATTGGTCAAGTAGGTACTTTTTTATTGGTGGTAACTGGTAACATACGTTAAGTGATATTTGTAGGCATAAAGATATGGAAAAAACGCAAATGTTCTAATTATGTGACCACCTAGGTATGTACCTATCTATGTTCACAATCATGTAAGGCATCTTTTTCTAACATTCCCCTGTAATGTAATCCGAAATGGAATGAACTAAAGGGAGACAATTTAATTGTAGCAACAGTCATGTCATAACCGGCCTCGCAACCGGACGGCTTGCTCACATTCCGTCTAACCCTATGACGTAGATAGGTATGGTAACTTTTAAAAGGCTACAGTTTCTAGTGAAAATATCGTTTAAGTACTCTTAATATAACCCCCAGGGACCAACTTTTTCGACCCAGGCATCGACCTAATAAAAGAGTGTTTCTCCATGGAAAATGATTTAATAGTATAATGGCTTTTTTCGAGTATCATATACCTACTACCTTGGTATATATGCTACAAATCGCAAGGCTTTATTTTTAATAGGTACTAGATTCTGCCCCCGACTTCGTCCAAGTAGATTTCAATTGTCATCATTCCCTCGGGAACTTTTAAATTTTCCGGGACACAAGTAGCCTATTGTTTATCCAGGGTAGCTATAAGCTAGGTACCTATTTCCATTTCCAACTTACGAAGGAGTAAAAAACTAACGCACAAAGTTTCGCATTCAGAATACTTATTAGCAGGATAATAGGTAGTAGGATTAGGTAAAACCAATAAAATCTAACCGTAGACAATGAATGTAACAGAAAAGCTAGGAGGGTATTAAGCGCTTTGTGTAACTTGTTTTACTAGTTGCACCCGCCAACTGCACTTTAATGATCACTTTGTTCTGTAAAGGTAGCTACTTAACTTATAAGAGAAGTTCATTCTTAGCTGTAGGTATTTATCTTCAGTTCTCGAAAGCAGCAAACTGCATCTAAAAGGCGTTTCTTATTTCAAAACACGAGACAATCAGAGTAATGCGATAGCGAGTCAGATAACGCGGCGACAATAGCTTTGTCAGTGTCAGGTGGTAGGCCGTTCGGAGAAATGACGTTATTAAATAGGTATAAGCTCTTTGTTGGGCCGGACGCCGGCGCATCGTGAATGCAACTCGACCGCCCCGGCGGACTGTCCACTTCAAATAGACCACACGCTGATTAGTCATCTACTGATTAGCATACAACCCAACACTTCACAGCAACTCCCGACATGCCGATACTGCCGAAGCGCGGCTTAACGTGCTTGCTTACTTGCTAACACATTCAAAAATAGATACAATTCAAGTAAAGTCAGTTGAACTTACCGGTTTAGCGCGAGCTTCGTCCAGTCATGACCGCCGAGCTTACACAACAACACTGATTAAACTTTGGTAAAGTTTATTAGAGATCACTAAAACCGAGTCTCAACTCGACAGAAGAGTCTTTTAGGAAGTTAAAATCGGGCTGCAGTAAAGTTATGGTGTAATAAAGTTTTTTTGGTTGTAAACAGGTTCGGAGCGACGGAAGGCGAGTTTAAGTTTGTCGCGGCGGCGCGGCGCGGGATGGGGACGGCCGCCCGGAGGAAGGTAGCGCGCGGTGTGATGCGAGCGCCTGCCGAGCCGCGAGCGGGCCGGAGCGGCAACGTCGCCCCAAAGCCTCCGCACCACCATGGCGTCATTATTTCATAGACGAACCGCTCCCGTAGGGACATACGGACACGCACACATTACGCACACAAGTTTCCATTAAGAAAAAAACAGTACCTAGGTATACCTTTGAGAAAAAACGTTCCGTTCGTCCTATAAATACCTTATAGTATTTCAACAGGCTAGGCATGTAGGTAGTAGACGATCCTAATTTTAACAAAGGGCGACCCCTCCGCTAAACTGCTCCTAATTAAAAGGTAAAGATGAAAGCTTCACAAAAGAAATAATTACCGATCTCTTTGCGTCATTAGGAGTTCCGGTGAGTCACGTCACGCGCATTGGTGATCAACAGGTGATACAGAGTTTTGCTAAATGGGTAGATATATTCGTTTGAGTGGAAGGTAGGCGGCGCCTTACTTATGGATTAAAATTGTTTGTATTCATTAAGTTTCTAAAGGTTTATAGTTATACCCTCTTATTCATAAACGCACAACAGCTAAAATATGCTAAATAAGCTTCGTCCTTATTTATTGTCATTGTGACATTTGCATCTGACAGAGAGTGACCAAGGCTACTTTAACTAAAATAATAAGTTCATAGCATGTTCATAGCATAGTGCATTTATGAATAAGGAGGTTAAGGTTTTAAAAAAAACTTTTGTTAAATTATTCCTATAGCGATAGTTTAACTTAGATACTGTGGTTAGGTACCTATCTATATGCTGTTGACAGATCAAACGAAACGCACCTGTCTATCTAATCTACATAACTTTGGATGAAATATCTACTTGTTTTGACTACATGTAAAAAATGCTCGTAAATCATAGAAATGTAGGTTTGTATTTACCTACCTTATATGAGTATAAATTATTTATTGGTAAAAAATCAAATTACATTATTTTTTAGAATGGATCTCGTATTGCCTACTGTATCCACTCGTTTTTGCACAGTTACCTCATTGCTATTCAGATCAGCTTTCAGATAATGAGTATAATATAATAAGTAACGAAAATTAGGTACCTATAATAAATACCTAAGTATGTCAAAATTCAGCTAATGATACCAGCAAGTGTACGAAAAATGGATTTCAATTTTTTTAACCGGATTGCCAGTCTTATAAAAAAGTTAGAAAAAACTTAAATAAAAGCTTGATTTTTATAGATCTGGGCCTCCGTTCTGTTTTGTAGTGTTTTCGTAATTAACTTCTTTAACTTACCTGTTTGTTTATACCTGGATGTGGATTCGAAAAAAGCTGCCAGCTATGATGCATTTCATGCATATGCATATGTTGGCATTTTCTACAAGTTTTTTAATTACATTCTGTATTTTAAGAATTCTGTAGGTAAGTTAGAAAAAACAATTTAAATTAAAAAAATCCCGTAGCATATTTTGGTGAATACCTTCTGGGTCGTGATTTTGAATATTTTTTTATTGTTTATTAAAAAAACAAAAACGCCTGGTAAAAGAGTGAGGGGTCCACCACTTAGATCGGGATGTCGTTCTACCTGTTTAGTGTAATAATAATATTATGAAAGATATTATTATTAATAAAGTAGGTATTCCAATTCCGTTGGAATACATACCGCATTTGGTGTAAGAGATTTTCTTTTGCTGATTAGGTCTTTACAACAACCCAAACGTTAGTAATCAAAATTGTTGATGTAAATTTTAAAAAGGGGCCACGTAATTACTGTAGATCTCTCTGGTGATGAAGGTATTGAGAGAGAACGGAAGCGTTAGCGCTGAGGTGTAATAATGTTGGCCTGCAGGTTTGCTCGATGTTGCTGCTAAAGTTTTCAAAGCGTTTAGTCAATAATTTTATGAGAGCAGGGTTTGTTATACAAAACGAGCTTATAGCGCCCTCAGGGTTCAATATAACGACGCATGTTGTTGAGACCGAGATGGTGGAGTGATGCCTTAGGTATGGTATTTCCATTAAGTACGTTTGCTGGCACTCTACAGTTTTCAGATCATAAAAAGGAAAAAAATCCCCACAGCACGGGCGCGTCAGAAATAGTTCCAACGACATTCTGAATATGATTACTGGTATGCCCTATCTTTATAACTGAGTTGCACAAGTTATAAAGGCTGTCCCAGAAGTAAAGAGACAATTTACATAGACAAAATTGGTTAAAGAGAAAACATCCAAAAAAGGTTAAACCAACTCTCATGTCGAGAGTCGATGTTAAATCTTTAAAATAAGCCGGGAGTCGCGTACTTTTTCACTTGTTTTCAATAATAAAGAGAGCGGAACAAGAACTAATTGAGAAAAGAGTTTTTCAGTACTATCAATGTCACGGGAAAACGCACAACACGGTACATAATTTTATTGAGGAGGAAGCTAGAAGAACAAGTAATAACAGAAATATAAATATGGTTTATGTAAAGAAAACCGACATTTTAAATAGATTACTGGACGACAACGTACAGTTTCAACCGTTTATAACACAAATAAGGTAAAAAACACGTTTAAGCAAGTTCCATTGACATCTGTTAGAGTTACAGCAGTAAAATTAAATATATCAAGATCTGGTGTGGCCAGGATGAGGGTTAATAATTCAACCTTTAAAAAAAAGTTCAATTATCGGAGCAAAAGTATATAAAATGGCAGGAGGAGCACGCTTAAACAGATTGTGATAAAGTTTACGAAAAAATATAGAAAGTTCTCATTATTAATGACGAGACCTGCCTTCTGTTGAAAACTCTAGATTCGAGATCTTGAAAAGCTGTGATGAGACAGACAGCAAATAACCTTCCAAAAATTGGTAACAAAGTTGTAGTATGCGCAAATTCGATATAGTTTATCACATTTTAATAATACGAGATTTATTATGAACCAATAAACCTTTTGGTTTTATTGCATTCTTATATTAAATATTTCTAACCTAATTTTGTCTCTACTTCTGGGACAGCCCAGTATAAGTGGTGTCAGATCACAGTGTCAGATACATTAAATATGTAGTTCTGTCAAGATATACTGAGCACTGGGGTAGACATATATGTACGAGGGGGGATTCTCTTTGTGTTTTCGACAAGATGGCGTCGCTTTCTTAGTTGTAATTATTTCTTTGCATATTTTGTTGTTTAATGGATAGTAATGATGTATTAATATGCAGTAAATTAACATTCAAATGTGCAGTATAATGAAGAATTCAAGTTTGAACACGTTTCGCCTTTGGAAGGATTGCTCCAAGAAAATCCCATCTGGTCTTCGTAAAGTTACATCGCTTCACGGAGGCTAGAGGATCACCGTACAACGTCGACTTAAGATTTTTTTTTGATATCATTTACACCGATCACGTGTAACTTCCAACCTTGACACTGGCAGAATTGTCCCACTGGACAGAAGCCATATATCAAAGAATTGAACTTGTATATGTACGAGTATTTGTGTGTTGCCTCTTGTTGTCACAGAAATTACGCCGTTGATGTCGTGTTGACATTCGATTTTGTTTTCTGTTGCTGTAGTTTTAAATTGTTACTAACCTATTTTATGTAGGTACTTATCCCAAATTCCTGTGTAGTGGTCGTGTACACTTGTCTAGACACGACTTATAAAACATACGTTCAAAAATGAATCAAGATATTTTTCCCGTGAAATATATTTTATTTTTGTTAACTTCGTAAAAACTAACATCAAAGGTACCTACTGTTTAATAGATGGTATATCAAAAATGTTTTTCATGTGGAATTAGAAACACGTACACGTGTAAAATCAGGATTAAACGAAATCACGTCGGACATTGTTGTATTGTGGGCCGGCCGCCATTAGGCCGCAGGGAATGACACTGGACTTTTCGGACGTTTTTCGCGTTCGTTCTGGCCAACAAAGAGCGACCGCAATTTCAAAAACCACTGATCCCTCGCTTTAATTTCAGCTAAAGTGAAATCGACTGAAGTATACACGCTTTCGCTCTTATTCTTCATCCCCTTCTGCCGCACAAATGCGCGTTGTATTTTGAAAAAGAAATGTCTGCTGGGAGCGTAGGGCTGTGTATCCATTGAACAATAGGAGAAACATTAAGGTAAGGAATTCTTATAAAATTAGATTGAGGTTGTACGAAACGAAATTTGTCAAAGCAAGTAGGTAAGTTTATACATACTTAAACGTAGATTTGTATATTGGACTACAGATTTCGTATTACGCGCAATTATGGTTATTTTTTAGGACATAAATAATATCAAGGGACGATTTCACACAAATTGACCTAGTCCCAAACTAAGCTCTAGGATTGTAGGTACTATGGGTACTGTATACTTGTCAGTTACGCAAACGGTGTGAACGGTGGAGATTGAAGAGAAAAATGTTTTGAGTACAAATTTCAAAATCCAGCAAACTTAACGCGATTTAATTTAAATACTGGTATTTAATTAAAAAATCGATTTTTATTGTAAATACTAACATTTAATTATCGATTTAAATATATATTATACCTGAGATGGGGTGCCATCTATTTGGCATAATTTTTAATGTCCAGCACGTATACGGTATAAGAAGTTTCGAGTAATTTATTTACGCCGAATCTTAGTCTAGCCAAAATTTTATTTGGCATAAATCTATATTATCCGAATGGTTGTTTACCCGAATAGTATATTAGCATAATATTGACATGGCAGAATTTCATAATGCATAATGTTTTTTAGCATATCTGTAATTGATCAGGATTTTGATAGCCCGAAATCCTGTCCGAATTTATGTCCGAAACAACAATAGCACTACCTATTTCTTGATTAGTGTAATGGTAAATGGAAAAAAAAACTCATTTTTTTTTGTTAGGTACAGGACGGGTCAATTTGAAAAAAAAGGGTTAGGTTAGAGTTGTGTCCAGTCGCGAAGCGCCAAACTAAACGGAATAGGGAGGCATTAAAGGTTAGGTTAATATTAAATAACAAATAATAAATAAAACAAAAATTTATTAACTACCTAATCAACAGACTTTCTCTTTGATAAACAAAAATATTTACTACAGTAAACTCAATGTATTAATTCGGCGAAATAAGCTTATGCGAAAACTAACTTTCAACTGAAATCAACACGGGTTCAGCAAAAAATAGCTTTCTATAAAACGCAAATTCTGCGAAGTCAGTGATACGTTTGTATGAAATGAGTGCCGTTGGTGAAACAAGGGGATCTACTGGAAATCATCTGGGACAGCACTAATTAACATTTAAATGAAAATAAAAGCTTATAGTAGATAGTTGTTTGTATTTTTGACCGATTTTCAGCAATAACACCCTTGTCAGATTTTTAAGTTTAAGTTCATTCAGCACTCTATTTTATTGAATTTATTTTATTATGCAACTAAGTTTTTTAATCGCACTCGCAGACGTCCATGATACAGGCCCAGTTTTCATAAATACACACACGATTTGATTTGATTTGATTTTGTTCATTCGTCTTGTCTTTAACTTACAAAATTCTGTTTATATACATGATAAATTAATGGCCTAGACCCAAATTAAACACTGAATGAAAAAATACATACTTAAAAATACATATAAAACGTCCAAGAGTTAGGAACAAATACGGTGCTTTACATAAGTACATATTTACAATCTTACTCGACCGACTACTTTTCATTCTTGAAATATCCAATGGGTTGGCATCACAATCGTTGCTTTCTGTTAAAATTAAAATAAATCAATTACAAAATTATTATCCTTTCTTTACTTATGACTAGTATAGGGGCATTTTATCTTGGTCCTCAGGGTTGGTTTTAATTTGATTTGCAGTCTTAGCCTTGGGTTTGCAAATGTCTATGGGTCACAGACTCCACTTACCATCAGATGACCTGTATGCTTGTGAAATGAAATACAGGTGAAGTGCGAGTCGAATTCGCGCACCGAGGGTTCCGCACCGCCGCAGAGTAGGTAATATTATATTCCGATTTGAATTCGATTTCGAATCGAATCAGAGTGAGCCCAACTCACACATGACCATTTTTCTTATCTGTTGCTTTTCTTCAGTTTGTACTATAATCATAGGTAGGTACCAAATTTGACGCTTGTGTGATTTACCGTTTTTACGATACAACAAAAAATTATATGTTGAATAAAAACGTTTCTTCTTTTGGGACCCCTTTTAATACTGCACTTTCTTGATATTTTTGTATTTGTTAACCCGCCATAATAACAGATATTCTGAAGAAAAAAAAACCGCTGTCTATTACTGTTCAAAAGATACCTACAGCTGTTTGAAGTTAGGATGGACTGATAGCGCCAGCGGAGGCATATTAATATGGTCCCGTTTGGCTCCCTAAAAAGTACTTATGAATCAGCATTTAGACTGACAACCCCGTCTGAGTTAGCAATAAACATTGCACTGTCTGTGCCGCGTACCAACGGGCCCTTTCTACCCACGTTCTATTATCTCTTACGTTTGAGTAAGCACTTTGAACTACGGTTTAATAAGTGTCTTACTGTCTTGCACCGTAACACAAAGGTCTAATAGGTATTATATGGTGTTGAGATTTACTGTCATTAGGTACAAATGGAAAATCGTCCCCGTGAAATAACCATTCTGAAGTTGGGTCAAAAGTAATAGTATCCAAAGTGAATTTAGTCAAAATGTAATTGTGCTGAAAAGTATATACAACCAAATTTATTTTCGTTGTGTATTAATTAAGTCCCAAATTCCCAATGGAATTTTGTCCATTACAAATTATGAGAAAAATGAAATACGCACAAGTGAATGTAGTCTAATATGAATTAAGACCATATAAATATAATAGAAATTGTACATATTTCAGGTAGGACGTATAATTACAATTGGTCATATTTCTGAGTGTACGTAAATACAATAGACATCTTTTTTTCGACCAATATCATATTGGACAATTTTACTATGGGACATGAATCGATTTTAATTTTTTTTTCAGGATGGACAATTTTCCTTTTTGTTGTTATTCAAATGGTCATTTTTCTGAACTGACGTATAATTTCAAGTGGATGATTTTCCGTTTGTACCTAATGACAGTAAATCGGTGTTGAACAGCAGAAAGTGGTCAATAATGGTAAAATTGTTATTTCGTAATGCTTATATTTTTAATTGAATATAATATGATGGAAAAGGTTAATGAAACATACAATAATTTTAAAGCAATAGCTTAAGCTAACTTAATAAAGTTCGGGGTTGATTTCATGTAGACCCCACAAAATAAGTTTCACTCAAGACATTCATTTCTCACTGAGAAATTCTCAGACAAGCTTTTATTACTGACTAGTTTTCTTGCATAGTTACAGTCTGTTTAACAATACCAAACTAAAGAGCAGGCCCCTCTTTTGATTGGCCACTCTCAGCCCAGGACCCCGCGATCGATAAACCAGTCGACAACAAAAACAAAATTGTCCTTTGTCATAGTCACAGGGGCCCCATTATCCTAAAATGCCCAAATTTCTAAAACGGAGAGTTGGTTTTAAATTGGATTGCAATGGACTAGATTAATGTGATAAATGTGATAAATTAAATTGTAAGGTAGGTTATATAGGAATCACCAAGTTCGTGCGTGATCACCAAGATCGTGCTTTGGATTCACAGGATGGATTGGTCTCGTCTCGATAAGCCGGCAAACAATGATTGCTTTAAAAAAGCTGAAGATCGAGAGCAGTGGCGCGTGCACTGGGAGAGACCTTTGTCCAGCAGTGGACTAATACGGGCTGTAATGATGATGATGGAAGTATGGATTCATGGCAAATTGTATATTCAATTCTACAGTTTAACATACATTCATACATTAAATCACGCCTGTTTCCCAGAGGGGAAGGCAGAGACCACTTCTTTCCACCTGCTACTATCCTGACAAATCTCTTCACAACACAAAATAATATTAAACATATAGTATAAAGTATGATTATATAGTAGAAAGTTTTAGCAAGCCAGCAAAATTGTAACTGTTCGAAGCTACGATATTTTTAGTCATGTTATTCGATGGTGGGTCCCCTGGGCTATCGCTCCGATAACGAGTTCGCGGTTCGAAACACACGAGGCTAACCACGCGTCCCATGCATAACTATGTTCCAAAACAGGACCCAGTTTGTGACCTCTGTGGCGTTGTCTCTATACTGACGAATAGAAATAGTTATAACTTTTGAATTGTCTGTCCAAATTATCGTCTTTAACTTGTTATCGTATTGTCAACGTTTTGATAGCTCTTATTTACTTGACAATAATGGTGGCCGAGTTCAAAACAATACCATAACAGGGCGATATGGATTTTACCGCCAATAATAGAGGCCCACGTGACTGTATTGAATATTATGATTGCAGCTGCCTCGAATTGCTACAAGATCATACGTCGGATAATGCGGTCTAGAGCAGAGCAGATATCTAATTGACTTAGCTCCTCGAGTCTCCTGTGCCACGTAATGGTTATTCCATCCCTAGAAAAGTTGCTAAAATTAGGACTAGTTTTTTCAGAGGAATCGTTAAGATACAACAAATTAGCATCATTTTTTTCGAAAACTGACGAGTCTTAACAAACTATAATAAGTATCTAAGACAGACTTATTTATTTTTTAATTATCGTTGATTCGTATCAGTATTTATGTTCGACTTTATTAAAGGTTCTTATAGAAGTGCTCGCTTATTTAGGTCTTACCTAGAGTAAATCCGTGTCAACCCAATTTTACCTATCAAGACCCTCTTTCTCTAAAATAGTTGAAGCTATCAGGCTGACATTTGGAATAGGTGTAGTTTTAAGAAGTTCGAACAAGGTCTCATCGTTAAAACTTAGAAATTTATAATAATTTATATAGGTAGTAGAAAAATGTGTAAAACTTAAAAATAATAGCTAAACCCTATGGTGAAAGGTATTATTTGAATGCTCTAGAGTTGCAGCCAGGTTAATGCTATTTTTTTACTTTTTTATAATTCTTTATTCAGAAAGGATTATAAATTGTCATTCGTGTTTCATTAAATAATAATATCAATAATTACAAAATAGATCATAAAAATAATAATACCAATAATTTTACAAATTAAATACAATCAGTCAATCACTAAAGTTAATGTTAATAAAATATATATATATATTAATAATATAATCAAGGATTCGGAGATTTAATCCGGTTATTAAGTTGAAAGCATAAATAAAAAACATCCGGAGGAGGAGATTATTTCAGAAAATTCTTCTTCGGTTCATTTCTGAACCCCTAAAAAGTAAATTATTTCAAAATTATATGTAATTACTAGAAATTAATCTATTTTGGTAAAAGATAAATAGGTACTTCGCAAGGCAATTCTATGACTTGCGGTTGAAGAAGAAGTAAAATGTACAGAAAGGTCATTGACGGTGCCCGTTTACTGAAAGGAGCGGAGCAGCAGGTGGACTTGATTAGGTTTCTAATATTTCAAACAAATAAGATGTAGGTGCGGAACCCTCGGTGTTTCTTTTCGCATTTGCGGCTTTTTAATGTTGCGTTTATTTGTTGGATTTGTTTACACCTATAACTCCTATAAGATAACCATAGATAATTAAAGTAAATATACTTTCCGTGTTTGCCTAGTATTCAATACCTTCTGATTTAAAAAAAAAAATTTTTCATAGGTACCTAACTAAAGTAAAGGGAAAATTATTTTCTATGGCCTGACGTGTTTTAAATCAAGTCACTATTTTACATCTTAAGCAACGTACCTACCCACCCCAAGCACGAAATGTTACCTCCCATTTTATGATTAGATACACTCAGATACGATCAGATCCGGGACGTATTAATAAAGGAACAGGTAAGGAGTACCCAAAACCGACGCACATGAAGAGACTTATGAGCGTGGAGGAAGCGAGGGAAGTTTGTCTGGATCAAATTGTAGCAAGTGGAAGGAAGTGGTCTCTGCCTACCAAAGCGGTTTTAAGGTAGGGCGCGGTTGGGCGACACTAAGTAGACTATGACATAAGTAATCAGATTTTCAACTTACAGCCAGCAAGAAACCAAAAAAATACATTAGTGTGAGTTTGTCCTCTGATATTTATCTACTTTCAACTGCAGAAATCCCCATAATCATTAACGCCGTGCAGGCTTTTGCCTCAGACTAGGCGGAGCGACGATCTTCGCAAGGTGGCTGTCAAGAGCTGGATGAGAGTGCCCACGAATCGTGCTCGTTGGCGTGCAATGGGAGAGGTCTATGTCCAGCAGTGGACTAATATACGCTGATGATAATGATGATGATGAGACTTTTGCCAAAAGATTTGATACTTTGAGAGACAGATAAGAAGTAAAAACTTGAGGAGACTGTTTAGAGTTTTAGACCAACAGGCCTAGCAATTGCGATACTACGACCCATTGGGTTCGCTCATTTTCATCTTTTATATCTCATTGTCTCCTTTATTTTCTTCGATACTAGTTTAAAAGAGACATATTGGAAGTTAATTAACTTTAGTTTCATCCTTGCTAGGAAAGACCACTGAAGCGATGGACCTGAAATTTATACTTACAAGATATAAAGTTACCTAATTAAGTGCCCTCTATACACTGAAAATCAGTTTAATTAAATTTCTGAAAAAATCTCAAAGAGGCTATTTCTATACAGAATCCGAAGCTTGACGTAATAGTATATTAATAGAAAGCCCTCTTCTTACCGGACCAGAATAAAGCTTTAAATTATCAATCTCTTAATTAGTTAAGAATGTTATTAAGGTTTTAATTTAATGATACAGGCAAATAACGCTACCTTTAGGTACACCACCCCTCCTCCCTCCCCCCCCTCGGCTAAAATAGCTATAATTCGTACTTAATTCATAAACTTGTTGTCCAATGGGACAATGCATAATATGTGAACTTTGTGTTTGTTATAATAAATAAATTATAATAATTCTCAATAACGTAGTAATGTATTCACTATTTTTTTTTGGTTCAAATACGCCAGTAGGTATGGTACCATAAGTCTTGTGAAAAGAAAAGGCATTAGTCAATCTTCAAATCATCCTTTGGGGTTCATTTGACTTTACATTTGTTTCGCAACTGCGCAGGAAGTTTTAAAACTTTAACTATTTATAAGAAATTTCGTGCCCGCATTTATTGAACTATTATTAAGTTAAGCCTGATCAATTTACACCGTATGGAGTGGAGACGGGCATACTTCCGAAACTGGAACATTCCCCGTACTCATTAAGGACCTGCGAAGTCTTCATTAAATAGATTAAGAGGGCTCTGTGTGTAAGTGTTCCTATTAGACACAGAATTCCCTTATATTAGGATATCGTTTAAATTACATCGAAGCAATAGATTTTGTGCTTTAGCGATGAGACTACGTATAAAGGTTCCGATAGGTTCGTGAAATAAATATACAAAAAATAAAAAAAAATGCCGTGAGAAAGGATTTATCTAAACAGACTTATTAGTGGCAGTTGTAGTCGATGAAATACGGCGTTTCGTGAACCAAAGATTTCCTTTGGCAGGATTGGTCCTTAGGACCCAAGGATGGATTTTAGAAGTCGAGCCACAAGATTTTCGACGTAAATTTTTGAGGGGGGGGGAGTGTCAACTTTATCTTTATATCTACATCGGTTAAGCTACTAGGCCAAGTTTGGTATCGTTTTCTTATAAATTGGGGATGCCGAATTCGTTTACGGTCTCATATTGAAACCGTTCCGAAGTATACATACATACATACATAATCTCACGCCTTTGTTCCCAGAGTGGGGTAGGCAGAGCTACAGAATTACAAACATCTCTAAAAACTTGTTCATAATTCTATAACCACAATTTGCACAATTAGGCTAAGATATTTACCAGCGTATTAGTGACAGGTTGCAAGTCCATCGCCTAACAGTACTACAAGCCTTTATTCCCTTAACACTATTCTAACTCGGCAACCACACGAAGTATAAATATATAAAATAAAAGAAAACTTGTTTTTTCAATTCCCTATGTCACAAGGAAAAAATCAATAACTTATAAACAATTAGGAATGTTGAAAAAAAAGAGATGCTTTAGAGAGCACTATTATTCGTTCACCAAAAGAAATATGTAATGTCAAATTAAATTGGTTCGTACGGGTGTAGTCCGGCGACGCGTCGACCGCGCTGGACATGGAGATGGAAGAAATGAAATTAAAATGTTATTTTGCGATCCTAGAATGATAGGGATGGGATCGCAAACATGATAATGTTGTAAAAAAATAAGTAATGGTTATGCATTCCGTTTTAGGCCAATTCGTGCCCAAATAGCAAAGGAAATTTAAGTTAATAATATCAAATGAATTAACTACGCCGAAACTTGTTTACAAAGGTATTTATTACATAAAAATGTTTAAAGTGGTCCAGGTGTTCCCTCATTTACTTCGCCGAATCCCTCTGGATCCAATTCAGCCTCATCTTGGATAGTTGCAAAAAAATATTTTTTTTAACTCTGTTTGATTTTATTCGTGTTTTTTGTATAGATTGATGCAATTTTTATTCCAGAATTGAATTGTAGATCTTTGATTTAGTTAAAAATGATACCAAACTTGTTTTAGTACCTAAACTTAAACAGTTATTAACCTCAGACATCGCCGGGGCGTAAAGTCCTCCCCCCCCCACTTGCATGAAAAATCTGCGTGGGTCCACTTCTTATAATCATTTTAGGAACCCAAAGATTAATCCTGCCAAAGGAAATGTTTGGTTCAGAAAAAGCCGTATTTGACCTTTTTATGTCGTGTAGAACCGCAACTATATCTATTTAATAATATGTGGTTTTCATTTTACAATTGAAACGCCTTGTAGTTCCATCTACATCGGGACCTTATGATAGCAGAGAAACCGTATCAAATGTATGCCTAATATCAGAACTCCCAGAAGTAAACCGTTAAGCAACTCGAGATCCTCCCTTTCTTTAGGCAGACGCTCAATTTATGCGCAAACTTCGTGGGTAGAGGGCCTACAACAAGTTTCTTGTCGATCCGTTAATTTTAAGTAAATGGGACGCTGGTATGAACGAATACCCCGACTTTCGTCCTCAAGGCGGCCCGCAGTTGCCCCAGACCCTAATAGTCGAGAGTTACCAGCACACTTAATTATAAAGTAGCAACACAAGCCCAAATTTGTTTAGTCAGACGCCGTGCCAGGCCCTTTGATATCCCTTTTGTTTTGTAGGCACAGAAACTCCCACAGTGAGGCAAGGAACAGTTAATACAAACATCAACACTGGCTATAAGCTAATTGTTTTGGAGTACTAATAAAGATGCTCTGTTGTCGTAATTGTGTTGCTTTTAGGAAATTAGGCTGTGCCTCGTAACACAGCTAAGAATAAGGCGTTGTTAATCCTTTTTGCCCATCATCATGTATCTGTTTATCATTTAGGTTTGGTGAAATATCGTGATTGCTTATTCTTGCTTTTAACACGTAGGTACGAGTACATATAATTAAGTTAGTATAACTAACAACAACTAAGTAGCCACCTAAGTTTTTCTTACGTATTTTTTTTTCTAGGCATTTGCATATGATTCTTAGTTATATAACGAATTTACTATTATCAGCATTTACCATTCTCATGCTCTCCGTTTCGCCCGTGTAAAAATATCAGTCAGTCAATCAGTTGCTTATACGTAGGAAAAGGCTTTGAGACAATCGTCATCATAGTATAAATAAGCATATATACATGTCGAGCTGTTAGTCTGCTTAGTTATTTTCAACTACGCTACTACTAGGACTCTGCTATTTTGACGAAGTTTAAATTTTCACCATCATTAAAATTTAGAGAATATCTTTGGGAAGGTTTATATGAATAGTACAGGGTGTTAGGTAATGAGTGGATAATCCTTGAATTATATATAGAGGGCACTTAGGACGTTATGAAAAAGCTGAAATAGGCTAAGTAAAAGTTGCACGGTTTTCGAGATTTTTAGAGTATTAGGTGTTTTTCGAAAATGAACACCCTTGTTCAATGTTTTGATCATAGCACAACAATCTAAACACACAAGTTACCATTAATTACGCAATAATAGCGAAATTCAAAATCGAATTCGAAAAAAAATCAAGAAGCAGTCGGCATATTTTTTAAATTTGGAATAAATGGCATTTAAATTAGTGGCCCGTGATGTAATTTTTGAACCAAAAAGTTTTGAATTCTACGCCCGGGATTCAAAAAGTAAATTAGGAAATTGTGATTCAAAAGGTAATTACTATTTTTGAATTTTCAATAAATTGGCATGTTTTTAAGCTTATGGGCAACTAGACGGTAGTGTGTTTTTTTTTCACCATGGGAACTGAAAGTTCGATCAATGTCCGATTGAAAACGCAAAAATAAAGTTTGCGATTATTTTTTTAAATCCATTGTAGTCTCACATTAATGGCGATGCCTATCTGATAACATGAGTATTCAAGAGTATTGAGGAAAAATAAAATTAGAAAAAAATTAGCTTAGAATGGTGCTATGATCAAAACATTGAACACGGGTGTTCATTTTCGAAAAAAACTATAGGTCCAAATATCTCGAAAACCGTGCAACTTAGCCTATTTTAGCTTTTTCATAACGTCCTAAGTGCCCTCTATCCATTATTCAAGGATTATCCACTCATTACCTAACACCCTGTATAATAATACCTACTCGTAGACATAGATCCCACCCAGGCGAAGCCAGGGTCGGTTGCTGGTGTAGTAACACGACTTTCCAGGGGCACTGTTTTAAAATTAGTAAAACGAATATAGGGCCGGTAAAGTAAAAAATGGAAAACATGTGGAGAATATAACGCCTTAAGTACGTACATATGAAAAGCTTTTAGGAAGAAACGCGTACAAAAAGGCTCATTACGGCGAGACCGCGACTTTGTAATGTACTTTTTATTGTAATATGCGTGTTGTTATCCAAATGCTTTTTCACTGTAAGAATAAAAAACTTTCTGTTGCTTTTCTAGAACTCGGACCAAAGAGAAAACAAAACGAAGCTCCTGCAGAAATAGACAATGGTAAAATAATAAGTGTAACATCTAATCAAGAACAGTATATAGGCCAGTCTATAACGACATCAAACATCGCAAACGCGCATGTATTTACGATTTTTTTATATGTTGTTAGGTCCCTAGAAAGTAGTTAACACCCAAGTTTGCAACCCTGAAAATCCTGTGCTACCCACATTGCGCTCCAAAAACTGCGAAATTTTGGCACTTATTTCAGTATTTTCGAAAAACACGAAAAACGCTTCCATAAGGTAGTTTTTCGAAGAAACTGAAACAAGTGACGAAATTTCGAAGTTTTTTCGAACACCATCCCAGCACAGGGTTTTCAGGGTTGCAAACTTGGGTGTTAACTACTCTCAAGGGACCTAACAACATATAAAAAATCGTAGTTACATGCGCGTTCGCGATGTTTGATGTCGTTATAGACGGCCTAATATTTTTCTACAACTGCAGACATGAGTAGATTCCAATCGAGTGATGAAGTTTTAAAGCAATCATCGCGAGTTTTCATACGGCGCGGGCGCGAGAATAGAATTTAACAAACATATTTTAAATAAAGTTCATTGTGATAGGAATTCCCGGAAGCAAATATTTCACAAAAAATCTAAATTAGAAGATTAGTTTTCTTTAACAAGTCACGATGTTGCGTCAACAGAAAAAAACCTCATCATCAAAAACATCTTCAGTCAATACTTCAGACTTGTAATAGAGACCTTTATGTCCAAAATTCTGACGTTACGAGTAACTCCATCATTTCATGGCGTCCACTTTAACGTTACATTGTTTCTTTTAACATTGGAATTAAATATAATAAATTCAAAATTTTGATTAGCCAGTAATACAACAATTTGATATTCAGTTTAAAGTTTATTATGGCAATGCACCAAAGTGCTCAACATTTTCGATGGTTTACTGTACATGTCTCCTTAACATATGACACATAATTACGTTTCAAATAGTTCATTGCATAATCGCTTGCAGTTGTCATGACATTGGCCGTCTAGTGGAAGCCTAACCCAAAACGCGAGCGGTGGTCAGTCTTCAACCACTGTCCTTGTATTGCTCCACGGCCCTTTTTAATTATTCACCCGCCCTTTTAAAAATAGATCAAAGCTTCGCCGACGTTCACGAATTGTTCGCATTCTCTTTCTGGTGTTTCAGAGATCTTGTTTGTGTCGCGGGAGTTATACGCCGGAGGATTTATTAAAACAACAGGCAAAAATTCAACGTCGGAGCGGTAGGCAATCTCAAGTTTAAATTGATTTATTAAACTTTCACGAGATCACGAGCAATGGGAAAACTCAGTCTTGCATTCTTTCAGTAGGAAAACAATACTTACAGCGTTTATTATAAATAGTTTTCAAATATAGCGTAACGATAAATACTAACGGAACAAGCAAAATAAACGATGCGATATGAAATGCCATTAAATTCCCAATAAGGTTATATTCATGACTGTTTTCACAGCTTCAATTAAAGCTAATTCATGAAACAAACATATAAGAATATTTTTTTGAATATCTATTATTATAACCAAGATAATTATATAAGCCAGTAAAGATTTATTCCTATCTCTTTCTAGCAAAACAAAATTTAACATGTAGTTTATATGACCGACTTGTTACATGACGCCACAGTGCATATCGGATCTCTCTGTCTAATTAGCAGTTTAAAGTGCTTGTATCATCCGTATTTCTGGGCCGATTTTAATTGTAATTTCACTTTTGGTGAACGGTGACTTTCGTCATGAATGCGGTCCGCAGTTGCCCGCAGTTTATAAAATCATGCATGACAGAAATTATACCCAAATATAAATATACCAACGTACAAACACCCAGACTTCCAAACAATGCATTTTATTTTACTGCTTAGTGTAATAAAAAATATTTCATGTATACCTATAATTTCACAGGTAGAATCTTTAGGACAGTAAAAGAAAAAGCTAAATATAATACAGGTTTCATAGCTCAATAACTAAAAAGAAAGATATACGAAAATATTAAACAAGACAGGATTAACAGATCACATAAATTCAATACCAGGGTTGGAATCCCACTATCGATGGAGGGCGACCGTTTAAAGATCACTGACAACAGCAAAACTAACCACTAGTTCAATGCTGGCTATATCACACCTTTACAACTAAATTAAATATAGGATTATTTCATCCTAAAAATGGTCGATGCGATTTCTGTCATGAATTTGTTCTGGAATTTTTAGAGAGAAACGCGGAACTTAAAAAAGTACGATATGCATATAAAAGATCAACATCTTTGCAGACTGGAAAAAAATACTGATCGTAGTAGGTACGAGTAATACAACTGATGAAAATATTTGTACAGTATAATGACCAGTTATTTATATTATCTATGCAAATTAAATTGCTTGTACTTTACCAGGGCTGAATTGCAGAAAAACGCTACTAACGAGAAATCAGGAGATGTAGGTGCATATCCAGACGTTTTTTTGGTTTGTTCTGGGATGAGGCTAAGCGAGGAGTTAATGAAATACGTTCTTGGATACTGGATTATTTGAAAATAAAAAACTAAAATCGACAGAATCGCTTGTTTATACGTATGCCCGCTGCGGCCAAAAACAAACAAGTAATTTGCATTCATGTAGTCCTAATTTCCTACACACATTTTTCCTAGTCACATTTTTTAAATATTAACAGTCACTCATAAATTGTTAATAAGAGGTCACACACAGTACAGGAGCAAAAATGATCATTCGGTAAATGAGACAGATTTTTTTTTATCCGGCCCAAAGCTCCACGCGAGTAAGTCGCTATAATATGAGAAACAGAGTGCTAAAAAACGGTTAGCCTTTTAGAGTACAAGAGATGGGCTATGATTTTATACTGGATTTAAAATTATTACAACTGCAGTGGGGTTATATGTAACTTTAATGAAAATGATGGCAAAACACCCGTCATTTGAAATGACGTTAAGGTGTTAAAGATTATTAAAACAGATTCCTTTTGCGCTATTCTAAGAGTTGATTTTAGAAACAAAAGAAAGAAAAGCATTTAAGGGAAAGTTCAAATGAACTGAAAATAAAAAGATAGGTATCAACCAATGTGACGCAAGAATTTAAACCCGTTACTACAGTGATTATAATAAAACTATTATTTCTAATGATTAACCGACTTATTATATGTATATTGTCCGCTTTTAAGTACCTATGAAAAATAATGTTCCTAAGAAAGAGTAAACTTAATTTTATTTATTACCTAATGATTGTAAAAATGTTATTTGTTTCAATTAGGTACTTATAAGTAAAACAATTCATTAATGAAGATCTCATCTTATATTGAACAAGCCTCAACAATTAATTAAATTTATACTAGTGTCATGTTCATATAACACATACTTATGCCGCTGTGACAGACGGACAGACTAGACATTTAAGGATAATAATAGGTTATTATGATAATTCAAGTGATTTTCACAAAGGGCAATATAATTTTAATAGGATCGCGTAAATATCTAAAACACATTTTCAACTTTGTGCTCTAGCTGTTATCTTTTTTATGAAGTTATTTTTTAATTACTACAATTTGTGCCATAAATAAGCCTTGTTCTAGACCATTCATTTTATTTAGAAGATACATAATTATGTATTAAAATTGGATGGACCCACAAGAACAGTCTCTGTTTAGTTAAGAGCTACCTAAAAGCTACTCCCATTCTAGTCCCATTTACCAGAGCCGCTTGAACCCGGTATTCGAAACTCCTTACGAAGCAATTGTATATCGCCCGAGTACAATTCTTGACCTGAGCATTGATAAGGACTGTATCTGGGAACTCCCAAATATGTCGCACTGTTGATAAACATTGACTTAACTGGACTACTCTCTATACCGTACCGATGCCTCTCAGTTATCGAACCAAGGTTTTGTGGGGTCAGCAGTGGGATCCCAAAATATAATGTTATCCTCAGCTATAAGTTGCCGTGTTACTCCTCTGTCTTCACCAGGGGAGGCCGCAGGGAGGCAGTCTATGAAGCATTAAACTACATATATTCTCACAACCTCGAAACTGATTCGAAAAGCAGTCTGCAGGCCTTTTAGTCCAACCAACTCCGAGCAAAAATTAAATTTCCTATCATCTTAAAAATAAGGTTATGTTACACCGCCTGTCTGTGAAAAATACTAAAGTTTCACTTGCCTGGATACCTAGGCACATCGATATTCGAAGAAACGATGTAGCCGACCAGCATGCTAGGGATGCCACCCTCAATGGCTGTCTCTCCCTATTCAGGTGTCACGCTCATGAATCTCATGATTTCCCCACATTGGCTAAGGTCTGTTTAGACGAAGATAGGTACGTTCACTGGATCAAATCGAGTCAAGCAAAGGGTCTACACTACTATGATGTTCAGGATAGAATACAAATAAGAAGACCTTGTTTTTTTTTAGATACAACTAATAATAGTACTCGTGACTTTCATCTACAATCTGATTAAAATGATCATATATCTCCGAAATTAGTAAACCTTGCTGAACATTCGTAGGAGTTAAATCGATAGCTTTTTTGCTGCTCTATCAACCCTCTCAGTTTTGGCGTTGGTTTTTGGGACACCCAATATAACTTCGATAACATGATGACAATTCGAAAGCAATAAGGTTTAGCCCGAGTATAATAGAGCCCCTGGTAATCGTCACTATCGAGTGTTATTCTTAAAAATCTGAATATATAATGTAACCACTCAATAAGCATTTTTGCAAGTGATTTATTTTCCATCACTCCACTTGCAGTTCGTTTCGAGCAAGTGGCTAATTAACTAACCCACTATGGATCTGTGTGTTCGTTCACCGGTACTTATTTCCAAATAAACACCGTGGCCCTGGAACACCAAAATCTTTTTTTTTTGTAATTAAAATGTCTAAGTTAAGTATTATCCCGATTTCGAACTTTTAAAATGAACCTTACACAAATTGTTTACATAAGAAACAGGCAAACAATGTTTGATTTAATTTAAAAAGTTTAAGTTTGTAGATATTTGTATTTGTATTTGAAACTGATAAATCACTGTAATTTACTAACCTAACCGTACGGTACAGTACAATGTACTCGTAAGATAAGCCTAAACCGATTTTTTTAGTTAGCTAGACGTAATTGCATCCGTAGTTCACACAGACCCTGGTTTTCGTAGTTAGTTACTGAAACTTTCACATGGCAATGTTAACACTTGGTAATAATAAAATAACATTTTACAAAACCAACCTCATCAAGCATTCTAATATTACTTTTTGTATTTAATTTCTTTAACGGAGCGTACAGCCTCCTGGTTCAAAAAATAATAATTACAGCGTATCTTTGGTATAAAAGAAATGTAACTCATACAGGATATTTTAACCCGTATGCATTTACAAGGAATCTAGCTTGCGGCAACGATATGAAAAGAGTGTATTCACAGAGGAAAATAAATTACACACGTTAGCATGCCCCCTGGCTCTTTTTCATCCTTTTAATACCCTTGGGAAGTTTTACAGTATCGTCAGTATCCGACATTGAAAAGATAAAAACGTGAAATCGCTATGTGGTTTTTACTGTATTTAGTATTAGGTAGAAAATAAACAACTGTTTATACACGAAATACAAAATTCTCAGACAGTACTTTCTCGGATCCGATAGGACGCGGTGCGAAACCACTTGCCATCAAATTGAAAACGTCCGACAATTGTCATTCAACATTGCCTCAGTAGGTATAATATAAATGTTTGCTCCGTGCAAAAAATTGTCTAGGCGATATATCTAAAGGGCTAAACTGTTTCAAGTCTTTGGTTTATGTGGCACTTTTGTACGTGCTCTTAAAATATCATTCAGGTTCGGGTAAAGTTAGTTACACTGGTCGTTTTAAGAGCTATTGTACTATACTCGTTATTTAAATGAAGGGGTTTGATCTTTATTTCAATATTTGTAAATATAAACTAATATTTTTTAAACTTAGGAACTTCTTATTAGACCTTCATAAAAAATTACAAATGCACGAGACTTTTGTGCTAAGACGTATAATTTATTACAGTTGTAAAATGTACCTGCTTAACGATGGATTAAATATTAACGTCTGTTTGGATGGTGAATTCTGCACTACATAAGTAGGTAAGTCTGATTTTAATGCTTTGTAAAATGCGAACATTTTATAAATGGTTGTAGGCGTTTTAATTAATAAACCAGGCGCGGTAAGCGTAGTTGTTTTGCATTATTAAATAACATAAGTCCTCATTCGGTTTTTCATTGGTTCCTTTGTGATTAAATGGCCAAGAAAGAAGTATTGTCAACGTTTTGATAGCTCTTATTTACTTGTCAGTATTGGCGACCGAGTTAAATAGGTACAATAAGTACCATAACAATGAGCCGCCACTAATGGCCGAACCCTATATTCAAACCGCGGATAGACAGGCTTACTTCGGATTAAAATTTGACACATTTTGTATGGGCAAATGTCAAATTTTAACAATGTGGATGATGATGCATATAAAAAATCGTACATTCATAACATCGAGGAATAGGTATGGAATTTAGGTCAAATTTCAAATATAAAACCAAACCAAAACAAATCAAACCAAAGGCATTTTAGTTTGGGCACAGAATAGTTAGGTAGGATAAGTTCATAAATATGTATACACATTATTGCCAAATCTATTTAATGTCGTGTTTAACGTGCTATTATACAAATTGTTCAGCGATTAAAGTGACAATGTACTAAAGTGTACACATATTTATGAACTCGACTATGGGTAATTTGCTACGACTTTTACTACCTGTCACTAATAATTTGGTATAGTCCGTGTTAATTAAAAATTAAAAAGATGTACACAAATTAAATAGTACGGTTTAAAACAGAATCTCAAATATTCATCATTAAAGCAAAAACTTCTCTCAAGTCAATAAATATAATATAATACTCATACTCATACTCATACTAAACACAAACATAACTTTATAATATAACGTTTAACACATAATTATGTGTTAAGCGTGGTCACCGTTTGATTTATTGGTCCGTATTAGATAAGACTGGCCTTCCAAGTAAAGAACTCCCATCTCTGACTAGCTTCGTGTCGGCTTGCTATAAACTGAGTAAAGACAGAAAAAAAACTACTATTCAGTTGAAAATTCTGCATCTCGGTGAATATGTCCTCGGAGAGTGTCTTCTTTTTTCGTTCGATCACATGGCACGTCAGAAGCCCAACAACCTAGAGAAGCTTATATGGGTTGGCTGCGTCACGCCGCGTGAAGGGAACAAAATGAGTGGAAGGCTACCAACCCGCTGGACTGGACCTTTACTGGAAGCCCTAACCTGCCACACTGAGGGCCGAATTAATTTACTGATTTTGGCTGAGATCTCCGTCTCAAGCCACGTCAGAAATGGTAATTACCTAAGGCGACGTTTACTTAGATCAGTTTATAAATACGGCCCTCGGTCTCCACTTTATCAGGCTCCGTAAAGTGCAGCCTGGTGAGCTTTATTCAGTAGAGCTACTAATGGTCTAAATTGTTCTGATTGACATTATGCAATTTTACAGCTCTGGGATTTTATCATCAGCTTTTGCCTACTTCTCCCTGCGAGTAGGCTTCGTTTATGGCTGATACTTTCTATCTCAATTTGTTTGTGGCGATTTAAGGGAATATTTTTATTAGGAGCCTACAGTGGGTGAAATGTAAAAACAATGTAATAATCCCCGCAGATCATGTTTCGTGATAGAAGCGTGTAAGCGAAGTGGTTGCGTTTAGGTTCTGCCATGTTTCCACGCTGTCAACCTCATCTCTCCCATCTACGCTTAAATTTTTAAACAGGTACAAATTGAGTGCCGCTTTGTGCCGAGACAAACATTCGCATTTTCAAACCTTTGTGGCGACTACAGCTAATGCTACTACTCCGAGTGTATAGGTACGCGCAACGCCGTCGAGCGAGAGGCCGTTCGGCAATAGGTAGGTATATAACACTACTCTTTACTGTTCGAGCTAGATGGGTCGGTAGCGAGTAGCCGTCATGCTAGAAAATGTCATGTCGCCGTGGTAAGCTATTTTAAGTTATTTATTATTTTATTATGTCTGCCCTGCATGTAAGTAGGTAATATTAATTCTTTTATCTACACTCATATCATAAACCCTCTATGATGCGTTGAGAAACCGCAAATTATGAGCAGCATAATAATCAACTCTGTTGTTAGAGCAATTTTTTTATCTGCGGCAGTAATCTTATGGATTCTTAAGAACATCAATTTCGATGTTCTTATGACATTCAAATTTCGAACATCTCTGAAAAGCAAAGAAATTTGATTTGACCTCTATTCTAATATCGGTCGAGATGACGTTTAGTTCGAAATGAACCCTCAATTTGCATACAAATTTGACAAACGTCGCACGTAAGTAAGATATCGAACGATATGATAGTTCGAGCCGACTCTAGTTTGTCTCTGAATTAAAAAAAAAACTATCATAGCTGCCAGAAACCTATTCAAACTTTTCATTACCGCCATTACCGGTTAAAATTTAATATGCGGCTCCTGAATGCATCATGGAGGCTTATGATAATTATGTGGGTAGATAAAGTAGTGTATGCAACTGTACATAATTAGGCCTTAAAACACTCGTGTGATCCTATTATGAAACTGGCTGACGCTCGTCTCATAAAACCACAATCTTATTTTAAGGCCTCTCATTATGTATCAGTTGCGTAAACTACTATTAGAGTCGAACATATTTTTTACCGTTTTCCGTATCTTGTTAAATGTGTGTTCGGTCATCGGTGTCGGATATTTTAGGGATGTTAAGTATGATCAATTTCATGGACAAATTACCCACATACTTATTTATTTTTTCCAACCAGTATCGAATGGCGGCCATTTTTATTTTGAAAGTACCTACCTAATCATGGGTGCACGTGCACCCATGTGACATACGTGTCACACGCAAAATAGGTGTCGAATGGTAGCTACCCATATAGCCATTTTTGGTAGCCGTTACGAAAATTGTCGAAACTTATGTGTAGACACTGACTGATTCTAGTAACACGTTTGGTCGCTGTTTCGTAATTGTTACGTCGCGACGACTAAAATTGGGGAAGAGTCGAGACAGTAACTTTTGGTTTCACTGTTCCGTCGCTGTGTGGTAACAATGTTCCCAGTTTGAAACCAGTTCGTTAGAAATCATTCGTTCATTCACTCTTTTAAATGAAATTCGTTGGAGTGTCTGATGTCGTTTTCATAGTGATTTAAAAAAATACATAAGAAGAGACGCCATCATAAAAAAGTTTGACAACGTAAATATTTCGTTTTAGTGTTAATTCATTATGATTGTGTTCAAATTTCAATGGGAAAATAATTTCATCGTGTCATTTGATCATATTGGTTGAAATTCATCAACGCGCCATCATAAAATCATAATTTAGCCAATTTAGCGAAACACATGACTGTACTGCGTATTATTGCATTATTGAATAAGTCTATAATTTAAAGATCTCTGAAGCTTTCATAGACAGAATAATATATTTGAGCAATAACAATAAATATAAAAGCAAGAATAAACCATAAAACTTATTAATTATGATATAAATATGTTATTATGACGGACAAACATTGCAGTCACAAGTGTCACACAGTTACTAGTTTGTGTCGACATGTGTCGACGTGAAACTTAAAGTAGAAACAAAGTTACTGAAATCACAAAATGGTTCCATGTATTTTTTTATTTACAGAGACTCTCATAGTTTCACGGACACCGTCATTTACCGTTACAAAGTTCCGAAACATTGACGTAACATACTACACTTCGCGTTTATTTTTTATAACTTGGTTACAGAGTTACCACACGGTTACTATACATTATTTCATAGTTTGTACACTAGTCACAAACTAAACGCAAAGTGTATAAAAATGTGTGACACAAATGTTTCCGTTATCTGTGGACGCAGCGACTAAACATTTTTACTAGTTATTTAGTGGTAGCATTGTGTATCAACTGTTACTATACTTAGAAACCAAACTCTTACACAGTCGCAATGTGCCGAAACAGTTACGAAACAAATGTGACTTGTTACTGCTTTGAAAAGTCTGCGTCCGAAAATGGCTATATGGGTATAAATGTGGGTAATTATTTTACGCCATTCATTTTACATTTAAATGTAAAATAAATGGGTAAAAATTATTATCAAATAAAAAATTGCAAAAAAAAAGAGCTGTTTATTTTAACTTTTTCTTATTTTGCGAGAAATCTAGGTCGTTAATCGGCAGTTTCTTGTTTATGTGATAAGTAGACAGTATGAGCTTCATTTTAATGTAAAAACCATTGCTCTAAGTTAGGTGTGTCAAGAATTATTAAAGCTCAAACATAAGCCTTTTTAGGTAAACGTAACCTAACCTAAGCTTTTTTTTTTTGGACGGATTTGAAATGCAATTTACGCATCCTCCCAGCCTGGGGATGGCTGGGCAATTGAAGGTATGACGGAGTCTCAAAAGAACTACCGTCTAAAACCACTCCGGCATTTAACCCTCCTGGCCGGTAGTGACAAGTGAGGCGCTGCGAAACCGCTAAAATGCATTGCCCACTGACGCGCCTCCCGACCCGCTCCGAAGAGCCCCTCTTCTCTCTGCCAAAGGAGGAGATGACTGTGAACAGCCCTCGACTCCCTCGACCATCTCCACAGACCGGTAAAGCTGTGCAATGTGGGCCCCCAACCCACTGGCTCTACAAGAAGTTCGGGCGAGCAGCGAACCCCAGTCCACTGAGCGCTAACAAAAAAAAACGAAAAAAAATGTTGGTTTAGGTTAGGTTAACCTAAAAAGGGTTACGTTTGAGCTTTAATAATTCTTGACATACCTAACTTAGAGCGACGGTTTTTACATTAAAATTAAGCTAATGCTGTTTACTTATCACAAAAAACAGCAGGTTAATGACCCACATTTCTCGCAAAATAAGAAAAACTTAAAATAAACAGCTCTTTTTTTTTGCATTTTTTGATTTGATAATATTTTTTTACTGATTAATGCTACCATTCGAGACCTATTTTGCGTGTGTCAGATCGTTACTTGATAAGATATGATGATATTACTACGTGCACCCATGCTTAGGTACTTTCAAAATAAAAATGACCGCTATTCGATACTGGTTGGAAAAAAAGTATGGGGGTAATTTGTCAATGAAATTGATCATACACATCCCTAAAATCTCCGATATCGATGACCAAACACACTGTGTAAATAACTATATGTCGACTAATCTGTTTTATTCGTAAGAATCTAGAAAGCTCTACCACACATTCACAAGCATGTGAGCAGAGATGTCACTTATTTAAGATACTTACAAGTATCTGAAATACAGATAAAAGATACAAATACCTATTTTCATCTTGTATCTAAAATACTTTTTTTTAATTCATTTTGTATCTTGTATTTAAATACCTTTTGTTTGGTATCTTAGTATTTTGTAAATACTATGTTTGTTATAATACTTTTAGTAATAGTTATCTATGCATTTATTCACAAAATGTGTTAAGATTTTATGGTGATATTAATTTTAAATGTCACTATAGATAAAACGGAACGCAAATTTAGTCTAGGACCAAATTGATAGATGGCGACTCTTTATTTCTACAAATGTCAAATGCCATCATTCTACAATAAAAATATATTTTTCAAATATAACACTTGTTTCCCAAGTTCTTTTCGGGGTATGATTGTGAGGCCTCGTCGAAGAAAAATGAGTGATAAAATGTTTGAAGAACTGGTTTTACTTAAGTTTCAATTAAAACCTTAAAAATATAATATTTTGTCTTGTCACATTTGCACGCATTATTCGTAAATAATTCAAGTAAAAAAATTAACTTACATTCAATAAAATGTTGTTTTCTTACAAAAGTATTTTATTGTTAAAAAGTATTTGAAAGATACTTATTTTGTATCTAGTATTTTAGATACCATCCCAGAAAGTTATTTGTATCCGACATCTGAAATACTTAATTTAAAAGTATCTTGCATTTTGTATTCCCGATACTTTGTATAGGGTATCTTGTACATAACTGCATGTGAGGTCTGTTCATTCTTACTTGTCTTATATAGTAAACAACTTTCTAACCTCAAAATTAACCTATTTTGGCTAAAACAGCTCTTTTATCGTAAATAAAGTAAACTGAGTAATCATTTTGGATATCACTTGGCCAATATAGTGTTTGTGATTGGTTTATTTTGTTTAAAATTGCTGTTTTAACCAAAAAAAGGTTAATTTGGAGGTTAGAAAGTTGTTTACTATATAAGACAAGTAATAATGATGAGACCTTACAGTGCAACCATTGTGACAAATATACTCACAGTTGTTGAGTGCATGCGCGATAGCGATAGCCAGCCGAAATCTATTAAGAAGCTTGGAATACTGTAGTAGGGGAACGGATTACTAGTTATAACATTTTTCAGTTAACCCTTAAATGCATTATTTAATTTATTTTAGTCGATTATAAGTTTAATTTCACGTAATAGTGTGCTGATTATAGGTAAGCATTTTCGAGTAATTTTGTTACGTAGGATGCATCCTAAAATATGCATTTAGGGGGGAGTATTGTATGAAAAGTGTCAGTAGTTTAGGAGATGGCTAAGTAACATGATTAACATGATTAGACTAACTACCTATCCTTGAATTTGATCCGAACAAAATAAAGAAATTATACCTAAACTTATAATTAATTATAACTAAATTTACGAAAACAGACGGTTGTTACAACGTGCCCCATGCTCGAGGCTAAATGTAGCAGTTGAGGGAAGGTTGTAAACTTGTAACAGTAATTAAATCAGGTACAATACCTTGATACCGTAATTGTTCAGAGAGATCCTCATATTATTCATATTTATATCTAGAATTTTGGACCAACTTCCCCGGTTTGTTATTCATTAAAATCGAGCATTACTTGAGATAATATGACACAGCTAATTAAAAAAATATACATTGTTTTTCCCTCAGCCAAACTATGAAGTTACCAGGGGCCTCTGTTCCAAGCCGTAAAACCATAATGCCTTTAAGCGTCACTTTGCAATCAAAAGGTGATGTGTTTAAATAAAAAAACTAAAACGCAATCAGGATCATTATCATGAAGGACCATACAGAGTAAGGGTATGTGTTTAATTTAAACGTAAAAATCCTCATTCCAAGAAACAAATGACCTTAAATTATGTCTCCTATTCCTGTCCATCGTATGAAGTATCCTCGATTTTGCATAGATCCCATCATAAGACCTTAGTCAAATGGACATGTGACATCCTCTGAAGTACCTCCTTTCGGAAAAAAATATTACTCGAAGATGTCGCGTACCTACCTATCATTCAATCAATCAATCAATATCATTTATTTGCAGAATACAGTACATAAGATGTTACAGTCAATTTTAAATAATAATAATGTCCAGTGTATCCAGCTTGCAAGCAAGCGTGCAAATATTAATTTTATGCAATACAGAAATAACAAAATACATTTAAAAGAACATACCTGGGTAAGCCCGCGAATTTTGACCAATGTGACATAGAACTAACATAAAAAAAATACGTGACGTTACCATAAAACGTAACATAAGTTGTTATTAAGCTTAGATCACACTGGTAAACAACCGCAAAAAAATACATGTTTTAAAAAATTAAGTTTGTATTGACTAAATACAAATAAAGTATTTTCACGTAATCAACATTTTTATTAATTACTTAAAAGAATATTTTTTTAACTTATTAAATGAAATTGTAATCAATAGGTACTTTTCATAATACAACAGAGACATTTGAGCATTTCTCAAAAAAAATGCCACTGAGTGACATCTCCAAATTTAAAAAGCATTCGTTTGCTTCGCTCGCTCGATCGGTTAATAACTAGCTTCTGCCCGCGACTCCGTCTGCGTGGAACTCGTTTATATCGTAGCTCCATGCAAATTTTCACCCTCTATTTCACCTCCTTAGGGGATGATTTTCGGGATAAAAATTATTTTATGTCCTTCTCCGGGACTCAAACTATCTCTATACCAAATTCCATCTTAATCGGTTCAGCGGTTTAAGCGTAAAGAGGTAACATACAGACAGAAACACTTTCGCATTTATAATATTAGTATGGATAGCATAGTATGGATTTAATTCTCTCGTGCTGATCCCTGTACCTACTGTACGTACCTAAAAGTTCAAATTGATTCATCTTAATAACTTATCGTGTGAAATCTAGTAAAACCTCATTTAAGTTCGTATTTTTCTGTGTGCACTTCCCTTTATCTCATGTTTTCGTCACTTTACGTTAAAATGTAACGTATTCGTAACGAAAGTGTAACGTATTTAAAAAAAATTATTGATTATCATGGTGAAATAACGGTATTTTGAATATAATAATACATGTCACGTGCGAGAATAACATTAACCCATCGTATTTATAGACAACCGCTTAAAAATAATCACTACTTAGCCTTAAAATCACACTAGCACTTTAGAAGATATTTAGAAAAACTTTGTCCGCGTCACCTTTGACCGCCATTTACTCAACAAACTGACGAGGTTGGTTTCCTCTCTGATGTTGCCCTACTAGAATATGAGTTGCCAGTGAACCAAAACGAATTTATACCACAGTTGGCTTTAAATAAAGCTTTATAAAGCGTCACGAAAGTATTCGTAACGAAAACGTGGAATTGTGGCCCAATAAAAGAATGCAAGATAAAACAAGTAAATTATTTTAATACATTTTTTTCGCAATCGGTAGAACTATCGCTATATATTAAAATTTTGTTTAAACAAAAGCATGATCATGAGAAGTTGAAAATCGTGAAAATAACAGGGCTTTAAGTAAACGTGGTCGAAAAAATTTTACAACTTTCGTTACGTTTTGGACGGAAATATATTTTTATTATTTATTTGAAAGGATTTAAATCAATTATGTCACTTGCGACCTTGACAGTTTTGATCGCGTAATATAATACAATTGTTTTGAAACCTCTCGATGTTACCAATTTTTTTTTATGAGCATTTTAAATTTAAAACGTCCAAATTGGTCAAAATTCGCGGCCTTACCCACCTACGAAAAGAACATACCGTCGAAATGATAAACTTCCCCTTATTTTACGTCTGTCACAAAAAAAACTCCATTGCTAGGAGAACGTACAGAATACAACAAAAGAACATCCCTGTTTTTACACAGGGTTAAAATTCAACATCAGAACATAATTCCAATTCCCACCACCGTATCTGATTGTTCCCCTCTCCCTACAGTGTGCAGCATTTGAAAATGCATACAAATACATACAAATGCCAAAATTTTCGTCTAGGCTTAGGGTTGGAATCCGAGACTGCCTTGTGAGTAGCGTCACGTCCGATGAAGAAGCACGGCGTAATTCCGAAATTAGATACATTTAACTACCTTTATTCTTTTACAACTAAAATATATCTCAAATGAAAGATCAGTCTAACACAAGTCGCAAACTTTTTGTTGACCCGATATGCAATTTGGGAAACCTCTTATACTATTATTTGTAAAAATAAAAGAAAGAAAGAGATTTAAATGATTAATCACTAAATTGTTTATTACTTAGGTATTACTAATCGTTATCTATCAGCCACACTGAAAAAACTATACTTACCACTACACACATAGTAACTGACCTCAAAAAGTATCATTCATGCTTACTAATTGAACATTACTATTTAATTAATTCACAATATTTACAACGCACTTTAATTTACTGTCAAGTAAATAAAAAATCGGCCGCAAGTTTGCTTTAGCAGTGCGTCAAAAGTCCGATCGTAAAAAGGAGACGGCGGAGGCGGTATTAGCGCGGTGAGCTAAGCTGTGAATTTAGCCTCAAGGAGGTAATCGTGGCCCATGAGTCTCTTAAGGCCCAGCCACACCGGATGCGTGCGCGTTCGCTTTCCACTGCGGTGTATAGTATGAATTCTCATACGACATGCCACTATACAACGCCGTGGAAAGAGAACGCGCACGTCACGTCTACGCGCACGCATCCGGTGTGGCTGGGCCTTTAGCTCTGCGTTCCACCGAGTGAAGTGTCGTGGCTAGTTGATAATAAACCATCTCAGAGGTGACTGCACAACTCTATGATTGGCCGAACCTGAGCCTTGTAATGAGATAAAAGAAAGCTGTCCAGATATGAAGTACTTGGAACCGACTCTTAACGCGGGTTTTCAAGACAATATGACAGGGGAGAGAGTGATGAAATACAATAATATTGGTTAAGTATAGGTAATATAATGTAATTAAAATTATGGGCCTGATAACTATTATGGACGATTACCTACTGATTATTTTGGTAAAGGTTAATTTTACGTTTCTGCCACAAACAAAGGTAAATCCTATTGCAATGCCAATGATGTAAATTTGTCTCTGAACTAGACTCATTGACAAGAAGAGTAACAAAACAACAAAATATTTTTCATAGGGGTCGGGCTACGATAAAAAACTGCACGATGTACAAGATATCCCTTTTGTACACGGGTATTTTAGGTTTAAACAATCATTTGAGCAGTATAGTTCCTTAAAATATTCCGATTGGGCTGTATTAACGTCAACATTTTTTTGTATGGTTTTTTTTTCAAAAAACGATTGTGTGTTGTATCAAATGAAAGGGGTTCATGAGTCGATTCTAAAAATATACTTACTTACTGCACCATTACCTTCGGCCACCTGTTTTCTAAAAGTCAAAGAAATATTTTCACAAAATACCAAGTTTGGGCTCTTCCAGGTAGGAGACGGCTAATTATTTTTTTGTAAAACATACTCCAAATGTCTCTTAATATAGGTACTCATATCTAACTTCAAAAAGGCAATAATTCACCTCATTACTTTTACTTGAGATTTTAACTTACATGTAGTCAATCATAGAAGAACTAGTTAAAATAATATTTATATTATTTATTTAAGGGCTGTCAACACTTCAACAGAAATTACAAAATGAGAACAAACGAACGAAGCTTACTACTTAAGAAGTAAAGTAAATAATTAGTACGCCCCACGGCGGTGGCAGGAAGCCGCGTCCTGAGCGCGTTTTCACGGAAACTCAAATAAAAGTGAAATTGGTTTGAGTTACGTTCGCTGAACATAAGTAATTCAGAATATTATGAGCCACGCGCTCGCATTATCATAACTGGATGCGGGGGAGAATTCCGATAATGTAAGAAAGGAAACCTGAGAGTATTTATCAATAATTTAAAATATGAGCTGCTAGAAGACGTAAAGCAATGCAATTCAATACAATCTCAATCAATCAATTTCAATTTTGACACATGTTGTTTAATTGTCCTTTTACGGTTATTTTTAATCGACTTCAAAAAAAGGGAAGGTTCTCAATTTGTCGGGTTTTTTTTTTTTATCTATGTTCCCCGATTACTCGAAGACCACTGGACCGATTTGATAAATTTTAGTATTTTTCACTGTAACTCGTGCATTTGCTTTTGAAAAGTACTGTATCGACGGTAAAAAGCGTAAACGCTATAACCCGCAAAATCAAACTTTACACCAGAGCCAAAAAACTTTTGAAATTTTACAAAAAAAATCATATCTTTTTTTTTATTTGAGCGATCGGTGCCATTTTTATACTACATATGTATTTTCAAATTCCCTATTAGATCATATGCCTGTCGTGTACCAGAAGTGACTAGGTTTCTTTTTAGTGTCGGTTACAGCAACCTGACTTTTTTTTTCAATACGATAAAACGCTGTTAATGATTTTGTTAAATGTATGGAAAGGTAATAATCAGTGTGATTTCTAATAAGCGTAAGTGATGTAACCACCATTCTTTAAATGTTGAGCACTGCCTAAATTGATGTTACGCTGCAGTGCTTGCAGTTTAAAAAAATCATAATTGTATTCAATGATAGATGTCAAAAAAGGTTATTGATATTAAAACGACGTAAATATGAGATAACATTTATTAATCCTTTTTTTAAATGTTATCCTAAAGAATTAATTAATACGAATGTGTTTGTATGTGTATGTAAATATATTTTCAATCCTCCATTAGATATAAACATCCGAACATCTACATATAAATATACATGCTTATAAACATTTACAATACAAGTCTAGTTGAAAAAAAAAAGAAATACATTTATTTTAACGATAATTATGCATCGCTACAAACACTTCGTATAAAAGAAATATATTATAATGATAAATTAAATATCACAAGTTAACTTACTCATGAAATAAAGTCAATTAAAATTAAAAACATCAATGTTTAACAAACTGAAAAGTTTAAGACACTATACTAGCGTTTCTTCAAACTAATAACTATTATCAAAGTATTGTTAAAATTCGTAAAGTAGTTTTAATTACTTATAATTATGTAAAGCAACACTTAATTCTCAGAATTTATCATACTGAGTAGTTACTATTTAAATGAAATAATAATTCATTAGTATAGTATTAACTATTCACATTATTTTCACTGGTTTACTATTAAAATATATATAATTACATTTTAAACTTTTGTTGTCACGCGGTGAAAGACCGTTACACCACACACAACTTGATCCCACGGCGGTCTCAGACTGACTGATCGGGGCGGTAAGCCGTTACCTACACAGCATGAGCGCGTATTTAAAATACGGTAAACTCAAGCGACCAATAATAAGCAATCGTTTAAGAAATGAGGTAAAGGTCAGTAATATTTTTGCGTATTACTTCATATTTGGTGTAACTTGTGAGTATTCACATTATGGTGTCTGATTAAAACGTAGTAAGTCACTATCATCTAAATACATTTTACAAAAAACGTAGTAAGTGTAGTGTCACTTTTTTTTCCAATACGCGTAAACGCTGTAAATGACAGTGGAAATGGTTTTACGCACGCAGTAACCTACTGGACTCGAAAAATTTGTAAAATATGAATTGGTGTAAATGCAAATGCAAAATAAAGACCTGTTTTTTGGCGGCTTACAGCAATTAATTTTGCTATATGTCAAAAAAGTACATACAATTTCAACGCTGTACAGAATTTTCTAATCGTCGTAGAGCCACGAGACCCGGACCATTCGACGCAGAAAAAAAAACTGATTCCGAATATGCAAAAAAAATTTTTAGGTACATTGTGGGTTACAGCGTTTACGCTTTTTACCGTCGATATGGTGAAGTGGAACTGATGATGAAGACCTCAGATGGCCACCGGAACTCCTTAACGGTACCTATTTCAAGGGTGGCGACAAGATATTTCGATTAAGGTAGTTGAGCGACTATGACGAAGAACATTTAGGTTTAAATATGACTATGACATTCCCGCGGCGTTGTCTGCGGCGAGCTTGAAATGTTCTATAGTTTCTCATTAATATTTAGAAGTGGAGCTACGTAACAGCATAAATAGGATCACTAATATGTATAAAATAAAATAAATGTTTAAAAAAACACAAACCCGCCTTCAAAAATGCAAAAAATAACTTCTTTTAAAATGGTAGGTCAGTCCAACTGAAGTCGGCGTCCCACAATATTTTAAACCAAAAGCCGAATGCAGTTGGACTGACCTACCCAGAAGAAAAGAAACCTTCCTACCTACCTACAAAAAGAAGTTATTTTTTGCATTTTTGAAGGCGGGTTTTTGTTTTTTAAAACATTTATTTTTTTGTCACATTGTAGTATGAAAAACATTCTCAAATAATATTTAACTACTTTGTTTAAGTCAATCGTGTCAGGTTTTGCCTTAGGAAGAAAAATATTTTATAATAATAATAGAGGTACTACTAAAGCCGCAGGGCAGCTAGTGGCGAGCTGTTGGTGAATATCAACACCACGGACCTGAGTGCTCCCGAAGGTAGGTCCTGGTCCTCACCTCACGCTTGCCTTCATCGGCCGATTGTACGATGACGAGGAATAGACCCTCACCTCTGGCTTGCCTCTATTGCCGGTCAGATTGAAGTCGCAAGTGGCGAGAGGGCACCTCATGGTCGTTTAAAGTTCAGAAGCACCTCTCCACCCTTAGCCTCTCTGGAACTGCTGCAATGTAGGTATATAAACAAGTCAAATAAGGGTTTCGCCTCGGAATGAGAGATAATAAGCTGGAAACTCGTATACACCTTCATTTCGGCGTTCTATAAGTTGTTTCAAAAGTCATATTTAATCTCGTGTCTGACCTGCGTCGTAAGTTATTATTTTGGTTTCTATAATAATGTTAACGTCTGTTATAAAATTGTAGATCATTAAGGGATCATGGGCAAATTGGGTGCGGCACGAACGGAATTGACACCTATATTATTAAAAAGAAATTAGGTTAATCATTTCTTAACTTGGCCGCAAATACCTAGCTCACCGTAAAACAAAAAGATGGTCACTTGAAATAGTAGTTTACGTGACGGTTGCGTAGTGCTAATTACGCAGAGTCTCGTACAATATTTTATCTACACACATATTATAAGTACTCTGAGATGGATTCAGAAGCCGAAAGGCAAATGACCAGCATTACCTTACCTGTGGTAGTAGGTGACAGCGATGATTACGTTATCGAATATTGTAAGGTAATGAGATCCAAATTTGTAACATCTTCCAAAACTAACAGCTGTCATCGCTGTCACCTACTACCACTGGTAATGCTGGTCATTGCCTACGGGTTTTGAACGCATAATAGAGGACTTATGATATGAGTGGAGACAAACAAGGTGAACAGGTTGGAAAAACGAACGCCACATGGACGGCAACTACCTTAAATATTGGAAATAGCAAGTTCTACGCAAAGGACACTTTAAATTTTTGAAAAAAAAAGGCTTGATCCCATACGAGCCTAACAAGACGATAGATACATTAACTAAGATTTTAGTTGAATCACTGAAGAAATTGCTGTTGTCACTATCAGCTTTGGTTGATATAACTAATATCTTAACTATTGTATTCATTTTTTGTCAATTAAGTGAAAATCTCTCTTTGTTGGCTCTCATTTTTTTGAGTGCGCAAATTTTTTTGAAAGATCAAACGATGCCCCACACAATGGGTTAAAAGAGAAAACAAAAAAATACATCCCCACTTGAGTAGGGAGGTAACATAACACAACAAAAAGAAACAATACTTTATTTTACCACTTTTTCAGGGTAACTAATATGTACCTATCTCCATGCCAAATTACAGCTTTCAAGAACTAAGAGTATCTGAGCTAAGCTGCGGACGGACGACATGGCGAAACTATAAGGGATCCTAGTAGAGATGCGCCGAATATTCGTTTGGTATTCGGTATTCGAAGTATTCGGCATGTTTTTCACTATTTGTATTCGGCCGAATTATTCGGTTTTGGTGCCGAATATATTCGGTTCTAGTATTTCTATTTTCTTGGCTACACGACACTGTAAGATTTATGATATACTAGAGGACGCCTGCGACTTCGTACGCGTAGAATTAGTTTCCCGCTACTCCCCCTATTTCTTCCAGTTGGGGGTCGATTTTCGGAAAATCCTTTCTTAGTGCTCATGAAAGGAACCACTGTACCAAATTACAAGTCGCTAGGTACAGTAGTTTCGGCTGTGCGTTGATATATAAGTCAGTGAGTCAGGTTTGCCTTTTATATATATAATAATAGAAAATAGAAGATTATAAGAAAGTAATCGTGCGATGTTTTGAAGCAAAGTGACAGCGCGGTGTGCGCGGGTGGCGGTCGGTGAGGTATGTACGGCGCGCTCATTATCTATCCAGCAGCGACACGTAGGTACCGTATATGTTAGAACCTGTTTACGCGGCAAAACAATGAAATGGTAAACGGAATAATTCGGCCGAATATCCGGTTCGGTAAAGATTAAACCGAATTGTTTTCGGTATTCAGCTATTCGGTGAAACCACTATTCGGCGCATCTCTAGTTCCTAGTTTAACTACGGAACCCTAAAAATGACGAATGTCTCAAAAGCAAATGATCCAATCGGAAACTAGTGCCAATTATACTGCATTGCAATACATTAGTCTATCTTAGTCATTTTTAATGTGTGTAATCTAAAGTACTATAGGTACCTCCTTTTAGTGGTATAATTGTAACACATAAGATCGTTCGACATCTATATTTCAAACCAGGGAATGCAAATAACCGGTTTTAACCGATTTTAACCGGTTACTTTCATACAAAAAAGATTAATTACCGGTTAATTTGCATTCTCTATTTCAAACTTGAAGTAAATTCCATAATTATTAGTTTTGTCTCTCTGTAATACAATAGAGAAGGCTGTGGTTTTGTACATATAACTACATGTAAGAGAAGCTTTCCTTGAGTTTTTAAGTATCATAAATGGGCTGGGCTAGTTTACATAAGAAAACTCCATTTCTTGTTATAAGTAAGCAAACTTTATGATTCACGGTGACTTTCCAAACTATATTTTACATCAAATATACCCGCACGGGTATCATGCTTGATATATAACAACTTAATTGTTATATATTTTATATCCATAATATTGTTATCAAAGTGGGCGGGCGGGGATCACACCGCCGCAGATGGCAGTGCACATATCTTTGTGGAAAAATCTGTTCTGGTTGCCTCCGCACCCACTAAATGCGAATCCTGCGCACTTTTGCTTCGTTATATCGTAGAACCACCTGGAAAAAAGGTAAGCAAAATCAATACAGTGTCAGTACAAAATCAGTAATAGTGATGGTTTGTTCGATATACCATTACTATAGGTCTACCAGAATCTCATGAAAAAAAGGGAAATTTAAATTTACGGCTTGCAACTCCGGGGTAATAGGATTTAAAGGTCTTGATTGATACTTGATTTTCGCGTTCATTAAAAGCATAGTGTGGCGAACTCAGTCCGCGTAGAAGTCTTTACTTCTTTGGGAATTATTAAGTTTTCTAGGAAAACATTAAAATATCACGTTTGTGCAACTAAGATTTATAATATTAGTAACGATTAGTTACCTACGTAACCCTTTAAATCAACTTTGGACTTATATTTCCTAATAAATAATAAGTAGGTGAAATTGAAACAATCGTGTGCTAATAATATGTATTATGTTTATTAGGATTTAGTTCATAATTACTACAAAAATTCGATGACGTATCGTCGCTTACCTAACAATACCGTACAGGTCAAAATTGAAGTTTGTATTATATTAAATTAACTCTTAATTCGCGTTCAATCATTGACTTACGCTACACGGTATTGTTAGGTAAGCGACTATGTTATGCAACTTTAACGTAAATCAATGTCGTATTCTGAGGAGGTGCGAGATATTTCTTTTTGTTTATTCCTCATAAAAATATCATGAAAACCATGCCGCACAGCAACGATTCGCCATATGGTGGCAATGGGTAATCCTGGAACTAAATGGCACCTAATTATTAAGGGTGCTAAATAGACTTTTGCGTGTCAGATATAAAAGCCAAATGTGGTGATAAGTAAAGTTCCTGCAAATGTACAACGGACCTTAAAGTATCAATATTATTTGGCTTCATTTACTAGTCTTTTATAAACACGACACTAAATCAAAGATTGTGTTCGATTCACATCTTCTTCCTCACAAATGTTACAGTACACATGATTAATGATATTTTTCGCTTGAGTTCGAAGGGTTTTTAGGACATTTGCCTGATAACTAACGTTATATGCGTGTAAAAATAACAAACAATAACAAACCCTGACAAGCGGTGAAATTTGAATTGACAGGCGTAAGGCAACATTGCCATATAAAAATCAATTTCTTTTTACTTTAAAATTTTTCATGAGATTCTGGTAGACCTATATAATTATCTGCTGACTGCAAGCATGGTTAAAGCCACAAACGCACTGAGAGCGGAGGTGTTCGTTGCACGCGTACTACAAAAAACGCCCCCGCCACGCTATAGGAACGCTTTTTAATTTACAAACGCACTGAAAGAGGAGGCAGCGCAATGTGGCGCATTTCCACACTAAAAACGCCTCCGCCACGCTTTTCGAAACACCTCCGCTCTCAGAGCTTTTGCGGCTTTAAGGGCGTGCAGTTGAGTTTATATCTCCCCGATCGCTATATTTATCAGTTTCCACTGAAGCACTACTTATAGTATCTAAGATGAATTACCAGCGAGAGCGTGGAATTGCATATGTAGTGGTAATATGTGTTTAAAGGCATTCTGTATTTAAATTTCCTCTACTTCTCATACCATTAGCATAAAAAGAGTATTGTTATATATTAAACTAGTGACCCGCCCTCGCTTCGCTTCGGTTTATGCCAGTTTTCTGTAATACCCGTACAAAATCGAAAACTTATTATACATAAAAACGTTCCTCTTGAATCACTCTATCTATTTAAAAAAACCGCTTTGTTTGTTTTATACTATGTAGTGATAAGCAAGTACAAAAATAATGTAAGGGTTATATTCTAAATACTTTTTACAATGCACTAAAATATACGTCTTATTTTATTGTAATCTCATATCTATCTTTCTTAATTTTCAGAATTATTTTGACCGGGCACGTACGACTGTAAGTTACACAGTTTGCAAAAATTATGGCAGAAAGTAGCAGTAATTTTGGTCCGATTGAGAGTCAAAGTAAACAAATAATTTTAACTGTTATAAATACTTTGAACTCGAACTAATGAAACATTTTAATTCACCTTACACCGCTGCCCAATTAGTTGAAAAAGCTACAGGTTATTCTCTCTCGAATATTTATAAAATTATGAATAAGAGTAAGAGTGACCAATTCAAAGCAATGAAAAAATTCCCCTCTCCGAGTAAGAAAAAGTTACATACCTACTCGTCCGTCCGCAGTAGACGATTTTGATCAAGTCATCAGGAGAACTATATAATTTTCATCTGTCCCATACCTAAGCAATTTCGAACCTTAAAGATGGAAATTTAAATAAATGATAGTAACTAAAAGCAAAAAAAAGGACATACTTATTCCACTCGTTTAGGGTAATCTCATTAAAGGGTTTGGGTAAAAGTGTTGTCATTTGAAAAATTCATACATTTTCAAGGTGAGCGGCCATTCGTAAAAGTGATAAATTATGGTAGAATTATAAAAAATAAACATATTTTGTGATGTAATGTAATACTCTTAAGTGCATCGGAGCCGAGATATTTAAATATTCATACTTGGGCGTACTTTTGTACTAAAAACTGAATACTTAAATCTTTAAAATCTCCGCTCAGATATTATTTAACGCCATAAATTATATATATCTATGTGTATTTAGAGGGCCTCTAAATAACTATATAAAAATTATCAGTGGCCGCTGAAAAAAAAAATGACAATATTCTTCAAACAAATTTACCCAATGCCCTTTAGATAAAAACTTTAATGGTTTTCCTTTTCATGCGAACGTGGTTGTAAATACACTATACATGCAATTCCACGCTCTCGCTAATTCATATATTCTTATAGAAACTTGACTTAAATTTTATTGCAACTATCCTGTTTATGATGTTTTTGATTTATATAACAGACATATATCGCAAATCGGAGAATTTAATACTTCATTATATCTATTGAATTAATTTTTAGGTAGTTGTGTACAAAGTACCAATTGACAACAATTCATATGGGCTAAGGTAGTAAATTAAAATACCGTTTGTAGATTTTACACTGCTGATTACAGTAAAAATATTTCTGGATTTTTTTTATGCAGTACTTCTTTATATTAAGGAAAAACAGTGAAAAAAGTTGGATTGTGAATGTTAGGAATACACTTATAGTGCCCTTAGTCCATTTATTACCACAGGAATTGAAAAATATATACATCTGTCATGTCAATTTTTTATCTGTCTTGACGGATTACTTGATTCTAACGACATGCTTTCGATTCTCGTAATACTATTGTTTTGATATACGCTATTTAAAATGAAAGTGACTAACGGATTTGTAAAAGCGGATAGCCGCAATCTGCCCCAAGTAGACGAATTTATGTTGTTACAGTTGTTATTGTCGACAAGTGAAGTGACATGACATTAAAATGAAAACTATTTCTAGGTCGAAAACAAAATTTAGTGAATGGGCTACTACAGGCATTCATAAAAGTAGAAATAGGCTTTATGACCTATATAGAGAGAGGGAGGACAATAAGAATGCTGACTTCCTAAATTATGTTAAGAATTATTCAAGGACTTTTAAGCAAGTTTGTTTAACTGCCAAGGCAAATTTTCTTAGTCTCAAACTTAAATCATCTGACAACAAGGTAAAAACTGTATGGAATATGTATTATAAATAGAGAAATGGGAAAATCAAAAACTCGTGATAATCTAGTCACTCTGAACACAGGTGACCAACAAATCACGTCAAATAAAGACGTTGCCTTAGCATTCGAAGATTATTTTTCTAACATAGCCATTAATACTACGAAATGTCTTAAATCATCCGCGGTTGAAGCTCAATCATTACTTAGCACTAATGTCAGTAAATGTAATATAAACTTTGATTTCAGCCCTGTAAATTCAGATTCAATAGTCAAGATATTTAAATCACTTAGTTTAAAAAAGACTGAAGATTTGTGGGGCACATCAGTTAAGGTACTCTTTCATATCATAGATGTAATTGCACCCCATCTAGCATTAATCTACAATAATTGCATATCAAAGGGGGGCTTTCCAGATCTCATGAAATATAGTAAAGTAATACCTCTTTTTAAATCGGGCGAGATGAGTGATATAACGAACTTCCGTCCCATTTCCATACTACCAGTTTTAAGTAAAGTCTTTGAGAAAGTAATGCTGAAGGATATGTTAGGTCACTTTAACAGAAATAAACTACTTAACAATAACCAGTTTGGCTTTACCAGAGGTCGATCGACAATTGATGCGGCATCTGTACTCGTTAAACATATATATAACAGTTGGGAGAAATCTTGCGATGCAGTAGGAATATTTTGTGATCTTTCTAAAGCTTTTGATTGCGTGGATCATACGACCCTTATTTTAAAATTAGAACATTATGGATTGTCCAATAAAGCTTTAAGCCTTATGTCTTCTTATCTAAGTGATAGAACTCAAACAGTTGTTGTAAACAAAACGCAATCTGTTGGAGCTACAGTAAAAATAGGTGTGCCTCAAGGCTCTATTTTAGGTCCTTTTTTATTTTTGGTTTACATAAATGACTTGCCACCAACAGTAGATAAACTTTGTGTACTTTTTGCTGATGATACTTCACTAATTTTCAAGGTAGATAGAAAATCAGTAGACTACAGTAGGATTAACACCACACTAGTTATAGTACTTAATTGGTTTACTAGCAACAATTTGCTACTAAATGCTAAGAAAACGAAATGTGTTAGGTTCGCTTTGCCTAATGTTAAACCGGTACATTCTAGTATTTTTCTAAATGACGAGTGTTTGCAAATGGTAGATAAGGCAATTTTCTTAGGCATAACATTAGATAAATATTTGCAATGGAGTCCCCATATAGCTGTACTGGCAGGTAAACTAAGTTCGGCAGCTTACGCCGTTAGGAAAATTAGACAACTAACCAATGCTGAGACAGCTCGCTTAGTCTATTATAGTTATTTCCATAGTGTCATGTCGTACGGTATTCTGGTTTGGGGTAAGGCAGCTGACATACAAACTATATTTGTGTTACAAAAAAGAGCCATTCGTTCTATTTACAATTTAAATTCCCGTGACTCATTAAGAGAACTTTTTAAAGAAATTAATATCTTGACTGTAGCGTCTCAATTTATTTATGAGAATATTATTTACGTTATTAGAAATTTAGATTCTTTCACCAAAAATTCTGATATACATAATTTAAATACCAGAAATTAAAATAAAATCGCTATCCGAAAATTCCGCGTCCGTAAAGTATATAAATCATTTGTTGGTCAATGCATTCATTTCTATAATAAATTACCTGACGAAGTTTTAAAGTTACCCTTTCCAGCACTTAAAAATTACTTGAAAAGGTCGTTAATGTCTAAAGCGTATTATAGGATCGAGGACTATCTAGCAGACAAAAATGCATGGCCTAAACCCGAAACTTAGTCAATAATAATTTATTCAAATGCAAAATCTTTATCTTGTCTAGGGGACACCGTTGATGTAGGAAAACATATCGAAACTTTTATGTGGTCGTCTCGCACCATCTTATATACACATAAGTATGTGTTTTTTTTTTCTCTCTATCTCTCCCGTACGATTCTTAATTGGCATGTTTTCCTGCTGAACTACGCATGTTATTCGATACTATATTTAATTTAATATTTATAGCTTTATATAATGCTAGACTAAGTAGTACCATTGTAATAAGAAATATGTTTAAAAAATGACGGACTGCTGAGTTTCTTGCGGCGTTTCTTCTCAGCAGTGGTCTTCTCTTGGGAAGCGCTGGTAGATTCTTGACGTGTAAAAGTGCCCGTGCGGCCTACTTACTGAATAAATTTCTTTTATCTTTATCTTTTTATGACAGTCAGTTTTGTTTCTGTTTAAAGTTACTTTTTTATTTTATATCATGCTAAGATCACGACATCAGTATTCCTAACTTTGTATATACGGTCTTTTTAATGACTATTTCTTTAATAAAATATTAACGACGAATTTAAGTTAAATAAAGAAAAACCGAGAAACACGGGTAGTCTAATTTTTAACCCGCTATTATAAACGCGAAAAAACAAAAATGCTTTTTTTTTTGAAATGTCGTCAATTGCGGACCTAATGCCCAATATTATTGGTATTCTCAATCATTAAGCCAAACAGAATATAACTGAGGTGTATAAAATCAAAGACAATTAAATTCACATATTTTTTAAGTACGTATTTAGTTGTCCTTATTTCTATACCCCTCACTAAAGAAACTGCAAAGAAAATAAATATGGAAAATACGAGTAGATTAGATATAAAGTTTACAAAACAATAACTTAGAGTAAGTACCTACTACTTATATGAATACTACGAGTAGATTAGGGCTGTGCGTTGATATATCATCAATCAGTTAAGAATTCTATATACATGTACAGATTAGGTAGGTATAAAATACATTATACATTTAAATACAATACACAATGTTACAATACAAAATTAATGCTCCCGGTAATTAACGATACTATGTAACCATTATTGGTGCAGCACGGTTTGATAGATTTTCGGGATTGTAACTGCTCTGGCTAACTTGACATTCGGATTTAGGATACCTACGAAATGAGCATTCGGAGACGAGAATACAGTCGTCCTAATATAAGTCGGAAAGCCCACACCTGCAATTTTACGCAGAAATTCCAACAGACGCCCTGTTTGTTCTCTCAACTTAATCTCTTCGTGCGAGACACAGTTGTTTATCTTTTTCTTTCCGTAAAGATTCTCGCCTCTATTTATAGGCCATTTAATTGTATAATCGTGTTCAAGTGGTGTCATCGCTATTGTATTTTATTTCGGACTTTACGCGCTTTGCAAGCCGCTCGAGCGTGCGACCCCGCTTTACACCTCGCGGAAAAGGGATCATCTGCATAATTTGCCTCTCGTTCACTCGAGCTGCCTACCCGACCTCGAGCGGACTTCACCGAACCTGCCTGTGCTACGCGCTACGGGAGTGACGTCAACTTCGTGCTAGAAGACCCATTGCTACGCCACAAGCATCGCTGTGCTACGTCTCAGCTGGGACAAAGAGGAGTTGGTTGTACTGAGGCGGCGTTTGAACACTTATGCAATGATTAGGGCAGACAGTGGGGAGATGATTTGCCGCACGTGTAATGGGGAACTTGCTGTGGGTGAGGAATTTTTGCAGTGCATGATTAAAACCTGTGGTAAATTGTATCACTACTTATGCACGTATAAGACGCTTAGGTACTCATAAGGAAAAGGAGTCTTGGGTGTGCCCAGAATGTTGCAACGAACTTGAAAAAGGAGGACGTAATTACGCCACCCCTATTGGATCGCCAGTTACCATTAAAAACATCGCAAGTCGTAGCAAATGTGAATCAACACCCTGCCTGTTCAGTCTTCGAACGACTCGAGTTCCAGGGCGTTTGAAATGCAACAAATGCGTGGCCAAATGAATGTTGTCTGAGCATCTGGCGGACGCTGTACCAACCATCACACAATACCAGACTGCACTTACGGAATATGTTAAAAAGGTCGAGTCAGTCAATGAGAAATTAATCAAACTGGAATTATCAGCATCACCTCCTTGTAACTGCACTGAATCGACAAATGTATCAGATAGTGGCAAAGTAGTTCGTAAGCCAAAACCAATAAGGAAGCACAAGACTAACAACTTCGGGTCCCGAAATATTAAGGATTCCGCCGACGATATAAGCACCAAGATTCCGCAAGGAGAGGAGAATGAGGCTGCATCGCCATCTGATATGCCGCCCCCCGTGCCCCCCTGTGATCGAAGCTCAATTCTCACCGATGCGATTACTGAGGATGGCGGGGATGCGGCGTTTGGAGATTGGAGGGAGGCTCGCAACAGGAAGAGTAAAAGTTTCTCCACTTTGCGCTGCACAGCTGGTCCTTTTGCGACACCACTCAGAGCAGTCGAGTACCGCAAGCAAACACATTCACCTCTGGAACATGGTCTCTGGAGCAGATGAAATCCGTGCTTACTTGACGTCTCTTGGCCCTGAAAACAACTTCACTGTCGACGAACTTAAGCCTAAGGGCGAGTACAAATCATATAGAATTGGGGTTCCGCAAGTGCTTTATAAAAAATGTTGTCGGCAGCTGTATGGCCTGATAATGCTATAAGACCGTGGTCATTTCGAAAATCGCAACACAGCAGGACCCAAACATTGCTTACCAGACAATAAACATAAAGTTGCAACTAAGACAACGCTGGACACTATTTATCAGATCATCAGGGGTCTTAACACGAAACTCGGTTTCTTCAAGCTAAACCTCCTGAGTCTAGATTGGACGTAATAGCTGTGACGGAGTCCTTTCTAACGGATGCGGTCGACGACTCCGAGCTTGTTGTAGGTGAGTGGAGCGTGGTGCGGCGGGACCGCGCGGCCGGCGCGCTCGAGGCCAGCGTGCTGATCGCGGCACGGCCGGGACTCGTGCTTAGGCGACGGCGTGATCTCGAATCACCTCTAGGGTTACATTCGCCCGGAAGGACATCACTTATAATTTGTGTTCTGTATACATACCATCTGGAGCCTCGGACGAAGTGTACATGCGATGGTTCCAGGGTGTGGAATCGGTGTTAGTTTTACTAAATGGTGTAGTAGTTATAGTCGGTGACTTAAATTTGAACTCACGTTATTCGTCCCAAAACATTTTGTGTTATTATTGTTATTTTTTATCTCTGTGCGGTCTGATTGATACGAATGAAGTTACAAATGCGCATGGAGGAAAGCTACTAGATGTGGTGCTGGTGTCAGAGCGTGTTCATGGGGTGAGTGTTCTTGAAATTCAGGGTGGCGGGCTTGTTCCTCGACGCGACGCATTCCATCCGCCGTTAGAGGTTTCAATCGCGCTGGACATTGCCTTGCGGCGGCCATGCTCTGAACAAATAGATCCCAGTAATGTGAATTCTCTACGGGACTGGAACAAACTTGTCTCGGAAGCAAACTGGCAGGATGTTCTAAAGGCCCATAAATCCCATAATGTCAATACAGCAGTAGATTCATTTTACATAATCATGTACAGCATTTTTGATTACCGTGTACCTAAGAAAACTCGAAACAAAATTTGTGTCCGACGTTATACGGTTTGGTTTACCGCAGATCTGATTAGTGATATCAAACTAAATGCTAGTCTTCATCGAAAGTGGAAGGCTACTAAAAAATAGCGTATATAGTAAGTTCTCAAAACTTAGGGCTGAAATAAAAAAAAAACTGTGCCGCTTTCGATTCGTACATTTTTAATCTTCAGGCTAAATTAAAAAGTAACCCACGTGCCTTTTGGCAGCTTATAAATAGCCTAAAGTCAAAAAGTGGGTTAATTTCGCAGGTAACTTTTAAGGGGAGTAAAATTGTCAGACAGGAGACAGCTCCAGCGTTTTCCGATTTCTATTCTAGCGTTTTCTTACCCGATGTTCCTACGTATAGTAGGAGTCGAAATATGAGCAAACAATACAGGTCTGCCAACTATATTACTGTAGATGAGTTTAGTGTGGAGGAAGTAGAAACAGCCATTAAGCTACTCAAACCGAACAGCGTTTTAGGGCCGGATAACTTACCTGCATATATTGTGAAAGGTTGTATGGCGCATATGAAGACTCCTATTCACTTTATCTTTAATTTGGCTCTCTACTGGCATGTATCTTCATCAGTGGAAAACCTCGAGAGTAAGACCGATCCCAAAAACGAGTGATACTACCAATGTGGAGAAAAGACCCATTGCTGTTCTTTCGACTCTTGCGGAACTTTTTGAAGCTATGCTCCACCGGACTCTATCAGCTCAGTTGAATCGTTTCTTGTGCTATTCGCAACATGGTTTCAGAGCTAAACGCTCTGTTAACACCAACCTCTTGATCTTGGTTAACACCATCTCTAAGTGCCTGGACAAGGGTATACAGGTGGATGTGCTTTACTTTGACTTTCAAAAAGCCTTTGATCGTGTAGATAACGACGTTCTTCTGGTAAAAATGGACAATATTGGCTTTGCTCCGAAGTTGCTCAAGTTCTTTTCAAATTATCTTCGTGATCGACAACAGTTTGTCCAGCATGGCCACTTTGTCTCTGGTCTGTATCATACTCGGTCAGCTGTTAGTCAAGGTTCTATTTTGGGCCCTCTGTTATTTGGAGTAATGATCAATGACCTTGAGGCAGTTCTTAGTCGGGCAAGACGTCTGCTTTATGCTGACGACCTTAAATTAGTGTACGGTGTGGAACGTGGTTCGGATTGTGTCTCCTTCCAAGAGGATATTAACTCAGATTTTCACTGGAGTATAGACAACAAGCTCACATTTAATACATCCAAGTGTCATATGTGCAAGTTTTGCCGTACTCGTTCCCCGGTACTTGCCCAATACTTCCTCGGAGCTGTGCCCATTAACAGAGTCTCCTCAATAAACGATATTTGCATTATTTTTGACACGCGGCTATCCTTTGACGATCATATTAAGGCACTCGCTGCCAGTAGCTTTCGTACACTTGGCTTTGTCATTCGCAATGTCAGAGATTTTCATGACCCAGTGGCAATAAAGTTAATCTATAACGCTTTGGTCAGAAGCAGGCTGGAGGCGTCTGAGCTTATATGGAATCCTTATGAAGCTAGGCTACATACACTTTACTTTTGGAGAAGATCCAAAAATCATTCTTTAGGATTCTATATAAGAAAATCTATGGACACTCTCCATTTTTATACCCTACAAAAATTTTAGTCGGCACTCTGGGTTTTCATTCGTTGGAGGTCAGGCTGAATGTCCGTGAGGTACACAGGATAACTCTGAGACCCCGCTCACTCGCTCCTTACTGGCCTTGCCAGTTGCGAGCACTGTGGCACACAAAAACTCACCGCTGCTTCGTGGCCTCGTGCCCTGGGGCTGCTGAATGCGCTCCAATGAATGGCACACCGGAGTGTGACCTGCTTGCGTGGCGATGGACGGCTGTGTGCTCGGAGTGCCTGAGGTTTTGCGAGGCGATGGATGACAGGCGGTCGAGTACACTTTTGTATTATTTTTTTTTAATTTAGTTTCTCAGTGTATTAGTTTTATGACTGTAATGCTGGGCTGTGTAAATATATTTTGAAATAAATAAATAAATAATAAATAGATCAAGGGCGGAATATTGCAATAGCAAAGCTGACTCACATGGGGAAATAATCATCGCATCTGCCAAAGTCTGGTTGCATGTGGCAGTAGATGTTCGGAGTCAAGTTATGAAATATCGTTTGAGGACCGGGCTCTGAAAGTGAAATAAAATGTTACCTTTTTTGTTAAAGAATATTTATCGCACGAAATAATTAATTGAATACAGATTGATTTCATACAGTACAAGTGATATGTAATATTCTGGAATAATGTCGCATATCGGATTAGGTTTACACAAGAACTTGCATATGGTGTTCATTGATCTGGAGAAAGCGTGTGATAGGGTACCTTGGAATGTCTTGTGGTGGGCCTTGAAAGAGAAAGGTTTGCCCGGAAAGTATGTAGAGTTAATTCGTGATATGTACAGTCAATCTTGTACGTACGTCCGGTCGGCTACTGGCAACACCGATGAGTTCAGTGTGGCGGTAGGCTTGCACCAAGGGCTTTAATTCCTTACCTCTTCCTGTTGATTATGGACGCTCTGACGTCGGAGATACGGGAAGAGGCACCCTGGTGTATTTTATTTGCCGACGACATTGTTCTTATTGGTGAAAATGGACCTGAGATCCAGAGCAGATTGGAGAAATGGCAACGGAAGCTGGAAAATGTTGGCTTGAAAATCAGCAGAACCGAAACCGAGTATATGTTCTGCGATTTCGGCGATCTCTCCAGTTCTGGGGCCATAGCGCTTGATGGCGCGCTCCTCCCAATCTGCTCCGACTTCCGGTATCTCGGTTCACTTGTGCAAAGCGATGGAAAAGTAGATCGTGCTGATAAGCACAGAATTAACACTGGATGGATGAAATGGCGGCAGATCACGGGAACAATCTGCGACTCCCGCATTCCCCTTAAATTTAAGGGGAAGATTTATAAGATAATGGTTAGACCTGCTGTCTTATATAGATCAGAATGTTGGGCTTTCATGAATGAAAGGCAATTGCATGCAGCTGAAATGAGAATGCTAAGAGGGATGTATGGTGTTACGCGAATGGATAGAATAAGAAATGATTATATAAGACGAAGTCTGAAAGTGACACCGGTGACTGAAAAGTTGTGTGTAAATCGGTTGTCATGGTACCTATGGGCATGTGATGTGGAGGAATGAGGAAAATATCGTCAGGAAAGTTTTGAGTATGAATGTGGATGGCTATAAGAGTAGGGGAAGACCAAAGAAACGATGGATGGACTGTGTGAAAGACGATATGGCTAGAAAGGGAGTGACTATCGAGATGACGACTAATAGAGAAGTATGGAAGAAAAATACATGTTGCGCCGACCGCAAATAAGTTGGAATAAGGGCAGGAGAATGATGATCGGATTAGGATAACGTATGGTACGGAGTTAAACTAAGTTAAATTCTGTAAAGTTTAAAACTGTAGAAATTGGTCAAAATTTATAGAATTGAGACAGGCAAACTATCGGTGAATATACATATACATATTTATTGTTTTTTGTAAAAAAAAAATACAGTTAATCGTTAGTTAAAAAACAGTTAGAGGGTCTGGCAAGCTTAACCATAACCCGTTTTGACCAACTTTGTCATAAACAAAGTTTAAATAAGTAGACAGAATTTTGTCTGAATTAGCAATTCGTTGCAAATTAATATCACCCACTGTACGGTCTATAACACTGCATCCGTGTAGGTAATTCACGCTAGTGTAGCGAGACCCGTTGTCTACTTTATTCGATAGAGTTACCTACACATAAGCTTGGAGCTACTCACCCCGACAATGCTCCTGGCACGCCAGCAGTGAATCAAAAACATTCTTACTGTATGCATGGCAACGACCATATTGAAATGTCTTACAGCGTTCCATCTTCATGTCATAGTAGAACCTAAGTAACAATTACAATCAGCGTCGCAATTGCCTAACGCACTCGCAATCGCAATCGGTTTCAAAGCGGAACAATTGTTTTCATTTTGTATGCAGACAAGCCTTCGATTTTTAAAATGAAAACGATTGTGATTATGAGTGCGTTAGGCAATAGCCCCTCAGAGGGCCCTGCCAAGATGCACTACGCTAACTAACGTTTCTATTCGATTCGTTTTTAAACCAATCGCGTCACTGGGAGATGACGTGATACGAAAAGTCACGTGATCTACCAGTGACGCGATTGGTTTAAAAACGAATCGAATAGAAACGCTAGTTAGCGTAATGCATCATGTCTAGGGCTTCTGATGTATTCTTCCCTCTCCGCAGAGGCCGGTACGATCGTAACGTCCATAAAGTAAGCCTTACGAGTATTACGAATCGTAGCGACTCACAACAACAAAATTTGTAGAACATAAAATTTGCGGAAAATTTTGTTCCAATCATGTTTTCATGCGCTCATCCGTTTTTGAGTTATTAATAAATTACCGCACCTCTTAATTTTGTCCTAAGCTTGTAGGTATGATGCGTAAATTCATTTTTTCATGTGTTCCGGACTCTTTTTGGGGTTCCGAAGTCAAACTAGGAACCCTTAAGTATAATAGTTTCGCCATTTCCGTCGGTCACTCCGTCTATTTTTCTGTCCACAGCTTAGCTCAGAGCCTCTTAGTACTAAAAATCTGTAATTTAGCATGGATAATATGGGTATGTATATTAGTCACGCCGACCGTATCGTAAAATAAAATATTGGAAAAAAAAATGTCCCTTACGACGAAAAAACATTCCCACTTAAGGAATGTTTTTTCCTCGACTACCCAGTTGAGGCGTCGTTGGATACGTCTTTCAAAAATATTGTGGCTTTGTGAAAACTACTTTTCGATTAAGGGATTTGTTTATGAAGTATTAAGCTTTTAAGTGCTACTTTGTTTAAGCGCTCTCCGCCCTCTAACCTCTAACTCAAAAACGGTTGAGCGCATGAAAAAATGTTTAGAACAATACCTATTTGTCGCAAATTTAATGTTCTACAATTTTATGAAGACGTTTAAATCATTGGACCTATAAAAACCTAGATAATCGCGAAAAAGCAATTTTTGAGATATTTGACCTTGAATAACTTACGATTATGACGCAGACACGAGATTACATGTGACTTTTGAGACAACTTTTATAACGCCAAAATTAAGGTATATAGAGTTTCTAGGTTATTATCTTTCATTTCGAGGTGAAACCCTAATTTGAATGGGCTCGCTTTATTCACACGGATATTAGAAACACAAAACTCGTTGAGATTATTAATAAAATTGACTTATATAGACCTGGAAACTTGTGATTTCCAATTAATCCCAATAAAATAATGCACAGCAATAATTCTTTTGAATATTATAGATCACCGCACACTGCAATGCCCCTCGGCACCAGACCAGCACCGTTTTAACTCTCGCCGTCAACGATGGCGGTTCGTTGACGGCGAGAGTTAAAGCGATGCTGGGGCACGGCGTCTATTAGGCTTCGATCGAGCGTCCACCAGCCGTCTTCGCGCAGATAGCGAGTGGACACCTCGCCGTCGTCGCTCGTCAGCGCGTGGCCGTACAGGGGCAGGGGAAACAGTACCAGTAAGCCGTAAGCTGCTAAAAGCGCGGAAAGCGTGTGCGTTGAGCACCAGGGTAACGCGCGGTCCCTGCGGCTGTATTTACTTAGATTTGAAAAATGTATCACACTAAGCCCGAGGCTTGACGCGCTAAGCGACACATATGCGATTCAAACAACAGCATGATATTATACACTCACGACTACAGTATGCACCCAAAACCACTCGCGATATTTGAATTTTATAAGCGACTTAAATAACATAACCGTAGTTAAGCGCAGCGGCTACAACTTACGATAGGCGATGTCGCTGCGATCTTACTATAGAATTTTTAACCGGCGCTACTAATTCAAAAGAACTACCCGGTATATGTGTGGCTACATTATCTAAGCGTATAGTTAACCGCGATCTTTCATCTGATCGCAATTTTTGGGAGCGTTTTTTTCAATATAACACATTTTTATACAAGCGGCCACATCACAAGTGGTCGTAGTAATGATAATTGCAATGGTTTATTGTATAGACAAATTACATAGGTACTAAGTAATCGAAAGTACTTCTCGACGACCGGAATTTAAGGCCGCTGCATACTTTATTAATTTATTAATTACATACCGAACCGAAATTTTTCAGCCTACCTATTCGCCATATATTACTTACTTAACATATTATTTTTTATATAAAATACTTTTATTCGATTAAACGGCCCGGTGAAGGTCGTTTCCTATTAGGATCTTTAGACTACTACTTTGATACACCGAGAGAGAAAACTACCCTCATGATCATTCGCACGATCCGTTCAACCTATTTTGTTTCAATCGCGGTTTACGACAGGTACGAAAAATTAGGTCATACTTGAGATAACTATTTTCTAGTAGAGAATCAAGACTTGGTTTTGAGAGAGACATTATTGCATCATGAGTACACAAGTGGGCAAAAAAGCTGGTATGATCTGTCGAGTGATGGTATAGGGTAGATCGGTGAGGCTTTCCTATTGTGGCCTCTTCCCTTCTCCGGGCGTCGAGTCTCCCGCTTTGCGATCTATACGCTACTATGTAGCCACTTTCGCGCGAAATCGCTGCGAATCTTTTGCGTCCAGCGTACAGCGAATTACAGGCGAAATCGCTAATGTTGGTATGTCTTAGTGTAGTCACCTAAATCGCTCTTTAAATCGCAATGTGTGCTTTATGCAATGTAGCACTTCATCGCTAGGTTTTCGCTTATTAATGTAATCGCAAATCACTGCTGAGTGTAGTCTCAGCCTAACACAAAACATTCTCACTTTACAATGTTACATTTTGAGCTGAAGCGGTGCAGCTGGTTCCTGATGCAGTGTGCGATGACCTTAACATAGTTTAGTAGCTTATGTAATCAATCAAGTAACATGGGCCGCGACTCTAGGCGGTAATAACAATGTCGTCTTGAACCTTTTATCGTCTTGTCAACCTTCAAAAGTTTAGGTCTTATTTACTTGACAGTAGTCGCGGCCGAGTTAAAAAAACAATACCATAACAGGTCAAAGACGATATGGTTTTTACCGCTTATAATAAAGGCCCCGTTCGGTTGACAACATATTAACTGCGACCCGACATTGAAATGCTGCCAACCATACAATATTGTTGTGCAGACTTATAATAATAATAATAATCAGACTAGTGTTTTGATTTCGCGGATACTATGGTTCTCACCTGGGGACCCCTGCGTCTTGAAAACAGTTGTAGCCATTTGGTTGAAATTTGCAGTACACATCATAGTCGAAACTATCGAGGCTAGGATGTGCTGCAAATTCAAGATTAAGATAAATTATTCAGATTAAAAAAAAAACTGTAGAATTAAACCCTCGTTTTACAGGTAATACCCGACAACTTTTGATTAGCACGACTCGTCTCAATACTATGGTATGGTCTAGTGTTCGCATAGTTCACATACATACATACTTATGTTATACAATTCTCAGCTTACTAGGCCCAGGTATTCATGATTATCATTTAAACACGTTTGGTTGTCAACAATATTGTATTCTGTTCATTTAACATTCAATATTTAAATTTTTCCTTATCTAAGCTCTAATTATTTCTAATCAAATACAGGCTAATCAATTAGGCTTATTTCTTAGTTCGCTGTTCTCTCCGTAACAAGCCACATGACGCCAACCACTTCTTTTTTTTCTTACCAAATCCCGCCAAACCAGGAATGGGTACGTTTTACATAATATTGACACCTGCTCCTGATTGGTTGTTCGATGCCGTCAAACAGTGACAGCCAACCACGAGACAGCGGCAAAAACAACTGTCAATCAAATACATCATGGCTTGCAACCAAAAACCGACTGTACTGTAGTAGTTGCCAGTAAAGTTATAATAATCGTTACACTTATATACATAAATAAATACAGCCTTTTAAATAAAACACCAGTTAAGACTATTTCAGACCGTGCTTAGTAGTAAGGGTACTCGTAGAAGGATGGGATGGGGACCCGTAACTCTAGCGAAAATTACACTTTTACTATTAAAAATTTCCTTATCCAATAAGTAATAATAATAATTCTTGGAGGCAGTTTTTCAGCACAAAATTCGGTTAAGGTTATTCAATAACCCGCATTTCCAGAAATGATGGTAAGACAATGTCTTGTTGTGCAGCGTGTCTTGAAAACGAAGCAGTGTGGGATGCAGCCTGTGTAGGCACGCTGGCCCCGTCACATCTTCACCGCACCAATACCAATAGGGCGGTGCGGCGCAGCCAACGCGATTGATAGCATTAAGGTAGGCAAGTGTTATGGTCTCGGCCCATAATATAATCGATCCAACGTAGAGAACCTTGGATCGTGCCGTGGGGTCTTATAGCCTAGAGCTTTAAGCCTATTCTATTTAAAGAAATTTCGAAGAGGCTCATTGACGACACAGCAGACTGCAGAAAGAGCTTGCAGTTTCCGCGCTCAACGTATTACTTAAGCAATACAGTGAGATGCTGCCAGCATCTTCGGAACAATGTCAGAGGGACATTTTTAGATTAAACGTTTTAGTTTTAACTTAAAGTCCGTTCACGTTAACAATACAGTGAATCAATCATCGTTGTCCGCCCGCCACTAGCCACGCCCCCTAACCAATCAGGTCGCTCAAAATTAGGTTTATTTTCATCCATTAAACGTAATCTTTTTAAATAAGTATAATCTGTTTGAATATTAACTCCACTGTGAATATAAATTTACCCTGCAGTTGCACTGATGATGATTCACTGCATTTTAAGGGATACACGGCCACGTTAAAATTCTGAATACCAACTGTAAATTGTCGTCTTTGAAGGTGCTTCATTACTAAAAGCAGCAATCATCCGGTTTCCACATTGTTTTTGTGTTAATCCACTTTTAAAGGATAATGGCCTGTTGTTTGATCGATATTTAAACTAACTAATGGTCAAAAAACGTTACTAATGGTTAAAATCTCAAGGAAATGTGTCAAATTTTCCATTCTCTTTTCGAATTTTAACAATTAGTTAGTTTAACTACTGATCAAACAACAGGACCTTATGGCCTGTTGTTTGATCGGTAGTTAAACTAACTAATGGTCAAAAAACGTTACTAATGGTTAAAATCTCAAGGAAATGTGCCAAATTTTCCATTCCGTTTTCGAATCTTAACAATTAAACTCGGATTCATAATTATATTCCATCAAATCTACCACGGTGTTGCCATTGAAATGAAACATTCCATCATTAGTAAATTTACTCTTGGCGAAAGAATGCACGTAAGTAATTAATTACTTAGTAATATTAAGAACAACATTTAAATGCTGTCTTTAAATAAAAATGCTTATATAAAAATCTGTTATATAAATAAATATTTAATTGAAGCAATATTGTGGTAGAAATATTCATATTGCAATGGTAAAACTTCAGATCTCGATAACATTTGGTATCCGTTTTGATGCAAAAATATTACCGTTTGAAGATGTGCGTATATTATTAATTATTATACCTAAAACAAGTAAATTTGCAAAAAAATATCCACTACCTAGTTCTGTTGCCTATTTTTAAGGCGTAGTACATTATCCTGACTGTAGCATCCTAACTGCAGGAGGGGCGTTAAACCATATCACTAATTAGAGCGAAACAATTAGGATCCTTTTAACTTATAATTTAGGAATATATTATATTAATATAAATGTTTACTTCGATACATAACAAACATCGAGGAATCAAAGTAGTATAGGCGACAAACTTAACGAAACCCCTACGTTTATGTAATTGCCTGTGTAGAGAAAATGGAGACTATATTTGAATTTGGACGTAAATTCCCTTAATTATCTACACCACTAAAGACAAAAACTTAACGAAAAGACTTTCGTTAAGTTTTTCACCTGCAGTAAGATAATTATATTTTTTATTATTAAGAAAGGGTTGGTGGCTTCTGGACCGTCATACTGATATTGACAGATGTTATTGTGACGGTGACATTTCTTGGTAGATTTGATGGAATCCAATTATGAATCCGAGTTTAGTTTAGTTTTGAATGGTCAAAAAACGTTACTAATGGTTAAAATCTCAAGGAAATGTGTCAAATTTTGCAATATGAATATTTCTACCACAATATTGCTTCAATTAAATATTTATTTATATAACAGATTTTTATATAAGCATTTTTATTTAAAGACAGCATTTAAATGTTGTTCTTAATATTACTAAGTAATTAATTACTTACGTGCATTCTTTCGCCAAGAGTAAATTTACTAATGATGGAATGTTTCATTTCAATGGCAACACCGTGGTAGATTTGATGGAATATAATTATGAATCCGAGTTTAATTGTTAAGATTCGAAAACGGAATGGAAAATTTGGCACATTTCCTTGAGATTTTAACCATTAGTAACGTTTTTTGACCATTAGTTAGTTTAACTACCGATCAAACAACAGGCCATAAGGTCCTGTTGTTTGATCAGTAGTTAAACTAACTAATTGTTAAAATTCGAAAAGAGAATGGAAAATTTGACACATTTCCTTGAGATTTTAACCATTAGTAACGTTTTTTGACCATTCGTTAGTTTAACTACCGGTCAAACAACATGCAATTACACAGAGCACTGAATCATCACCGCGCGCCTCTACTAGAGACGGCAGTGAAGGCAATATTCGTGCCGCGCAGTTGCGCTGAGCGCAATTGCTTGAGGTAAAGGCCGTCAGTTTCTATTTACACGTTGTGGAGGGCACATGATCAAAAAAGCGATATTATGCCTCATTGTGCTGTGATTTGATGTAATAATCAAAGTAAAAACGTGAATAAACAAAATTCTGGTGTATCATATCACAAGAAAGTATTTGAAAACAATTTTTAGTTATTTGAAAAATGCGATTTGAGGTTATCTTGGAACACAAAACCTCTTCTTCTCCTTCTTCTTTACACAAAACCTCAACCGCGCCGTAAGCAGTCTCACCAGCCAGTGACCAGTAAATGCGTTACTGAAGTGTAGCGTTGTATGGCGTTATATCGATAGAGTGCATCGATGTCCATAAAGTATCAATGCATTTTTGAATTACCATTTAAACATTATTAATTTTAGTTTAACTTATATTAATTTTCCTATACTAACTGTTCTTTTTAGGTTTCCTAATGATGCTTACAAAAAAAAAGATATAAGCGTTGGGAAAGTTAAACTGGTTTCCTCAGAAACATGATACGATTTGTTCAGACCATTTCGGGGCAACAAGTTCCACGAAAAGGAGCACCAGAACATATTTATCTTCTGATGCTATTCCAACATTGAAACTCCATCCTATTTTGACCGAGGTTTCACAAACTGATTCATTTCTTAAACGTATAATTTGGCCAACCGCCTTTTTTCCCGAACCTGTAAATACACATACATACATAATCTCACGCCTTCATTCCCAGAGTGGGGTAGGCTACAGAATTACAAACATCTCTAAAATCTTATTGATAATTCTATTACCACAATTTGCACAATTAGGCTAAGATGTTTACCAGCGTATTAGTGACAGGTTGCAAGCCCATCGCCTAACAGTACTACAAGCCTTTATTCCCTTAGTCGTCTCTTACGACATCCACGGGAAGACCTGGAGTGGCACTATTCTAACTCGGCAACCACACGAGGCCTGTAAATATTTCAGGATTTATTTCAGGACTATCATGTCAAAACTCTTTAGGATAGGTAAGTTTCATAAACATATTTATAGTTTCGGAAAAAATGTGGTTTGCCAAATGATAATTATGTTTGTGAAATGAATCAGTTTGTAAAACGTTTTTGGGAAAACATTAGTGAATGTCTTTATTGTTATTTTATTTGGATACTAAGAGTATTTGGCATTGTAGTAAATTAAATAGGTAGTAAATTGTAATAAACAACAGGACAAAAATGATTCCTTTTATTTTGACTCTTAGTTCATAATACATACCTAGAAGTATTATGAATATTTTTGAATATTGGCAAAATATTGTTTTTAAAATACATTGTGTGTCTGATTTCTGTTCATAAAAATATCGACGCCAAACCGCAGCACTCTTAGGCACTTGTGACTTTCTTGTGGCGCACAGATGGTTGACATCTAAGACAATACGAATACATCATTTAAGTAGTAGTGCGAGTACTAGTGTGAGTAAATGGTGACGCCCACTGACACGCTTGATTTGTATGGAAAGTTTGGAGCATACCGTCTCTAGTAGGGGCGCCGCGGTTCTGTGCTCTGTGGGCCATTAATAAATTTTCACGGCACAATTCCATTTTCAGCAGCGACTCGACGACTTCAAAAAACAATTCAAACCGAACCATCGCGTTTTTTTCTGTGGCCAGTGTGTTAAGATAATGAAATTTTAGAGATTATAAAAAGGTATAATATGTGTCAAAAATGTGTTTGTAAGTGTTAGATTCCCGAAACTTTCAGTGCAGCCCTCGTACTATGAACAAATGACTTAAATCAAAATCGTTACCCTTTCTTTGCTTCGCCGTAGTCGGATAAAAATAGCGTTAACCTGTTTCTATACCTAACAATGTAATTTAGGATGACAGTAATAACTAGCTTATTACCAGTGATCGGAAATAGGTGAGCTAATTTGCCTAAACTTGATGCATTTTCATTCAATAATGTATTCCCATCTCTCTCACGCGTGAATGCATATGCGTCAAGTTTAGGCAAATTAGCTCTACCTATTCCGATCACTGCTTATTACAGTCTCAAAATGAAAGTATTTATTAAGCGTTACCTTTGTGATTTATATACTATTTTTTGGACATACGGTTTAAAAGACACACAATTTATGTAACTGCCGGAGCGATTATTTCCGAAAATATTTACCAAAACAAAAAAAATGCTTAGAATCGTTAAGTAAGTGTTTTTTCTCCCACATGCTCGGAAATGTTAACCTTACTATTGTCAAATCAGCCCGCAAAGTTGTAAGTTCCAGGTCCAAGCAAAATTTTAAAAAAACAAAGTTATTATTTACCAACGGCAACGGCCGCGAAAATGTATGAAATTTCATTACGTACCTGGTGTTTTACTTTTTAAAACCATGTTTGGACTTGGATAACTATCTCCAAACAGCCAAACACTCGTGAAATCAAAATTATTCCTTGTATTTTTTACTTTTTAAATGTCATAGACTAAAAAGTTAAGCCTTTTCAAACAGCGTTTACAACGTATTTAAAAGTGTGTCAAATAGTTTGACTTTATTTAAATAGAAATTGCGTTCATAAACAAAATAAATTGCCTAAATAACATAAACGCGTAATAAATGTTATAGTTTAAACTATATTTTATTCAAATTGAATTTATTACGTTGAAATTTGTGATTTTATTTAATGCTTTATTTCAGTGTCATACTAAATCGTACGTTTCTGTTCTTTTGTTCAAAGAAATGTTGGGACTGTGTTTAATATTATTAACAATTGTTTTAAATTTCCTCACATTGTTGGAGAAAAGCACTATACAAGCCTCGACCGGGACGGGCGGTTGCGGCAACGGCCTATTTCCCGGTCTGTGCAGTAATGTACTATTCACGCACGAGCCGCCGCCCGACGCCACCACTCCGCAGAGCCCCGCCGCGCCGCAGCCCCTCACTGCGCCCTCACAAGTTGGGTGTACGGGATTTTTTTCATGGTCCTTTCGATTTTATACGCAATAGAGAGCACTTTTGAACAAAAGAATATGGACATGGACGGAAAGTGTTTTCATATGGTTTTTTTACTCCTAGGAGTAAAAAGAGACATTTTCCGTCCATGTGTTTCAATCGGAAAACCGTTATTTCAGAGCATGTTTGAGAAAGATATTTTTTTCGAACTAATTTTGACATTGAAAATGTAGTGGTATTTTGATAGATTTGATGGATAAGAGAGGTTTTCGTCTCCGTCGCACCCAGCATAATTTTTACGATGATGATGATGAATATATACCTATTCAACCTTTTTAATAAACTAATTAGGGGTAACATTATTCTCATTACTATTTTATCCTCTATCTAAAGTCAATTACAGTCAGGGATACTTGTTATTGTCATTGGCATTCTGAATAGGAACAGACTTTATGAAGTGTCCCCCTAGAAATTTTTATTTTTATTATTTAACTACCAAACTAAGTAGCGGCTTCTACAAGACACCTTTACTCCAAATTTCATCAATGTACCTCTTGTAGTTTTCGGGTAAAATGCCTGTGACTTACGGACGCACGGACATGACAATGGGTAAGGGTTCCGTTTTTGCAATTTTGGCTACGGAACCCTAAAAACGCATGAACGATAGGTACTACATAGTGCGTAGCCTTGACTAATGTCTATGTACTTACGCAAGAGAAGACTCTACGACGCTGCTTTCTACTCTCTACTTCCTACTCTAGTCTCAGTTCTATTGTAATAATGTAACTTCGTGAATAAAACCAATCATTTTGATTAAATACGTTTTTAGTTTGATACCAGATTATTATTGCATTTTCATTCAGTTCTGACCTATATATAAAATGAAATGTTTAAATAAGATTCTCGCTCATACTATCTGGTTGGGTGGGACACAGATTAACCTTTTCAACGCTATGACTGTCAAATACAAAAGACGTCACTCACACGCCAATGACAGCTTAAAACCAGAGCGAATATCAACCCTACCTCATAGACATCAGGTCTATTTTGCGCTGGTAACTTTGGCGTTGAACCAATGGTGCGGATATATCCGTCAATGGCGTCGAAAAGGTAAGGGTTCCGTAGGCTAATGGCAAACACAGTCCTTTTACAGGATCAAGAGAGGCTATTACGTCAAGTGACTTTCTACATCTATTGATGATATTGATTGAGTAGATCGAATAGATCACACGAGTGTTGTAATGCTAATTACGCAGAGTCTCGTACAATACTTTATCTACGCACATATTATAAGTACTCTAAGATGGGTTCAGAAGCCGAAAGGCAAATGACCAGCATTACGTTACCTGTGGTAGTAGGTGACAGCGATGACAGCTGTAACGTAATTTTGAAATTACATTATCGAATATTGTAATGAGATCCAAATTTGGAACATCTTCCAAAATTAACAGCGGTCATCGCTGTCACCTACTACCATAGGTAATGCTGGTCATTGCCTACGGGTTTATGATATGAGTGTAGATAAATAAAATTGAAATTTAAAATATTAATTTTATTTTTGACGCACTGGTAGGTCAAAGGTACTTGACGTTATTGCCCCACTGACGTAACAGTCCCGCTTGACCTTATCATTTTTATCTTTCTGTCCGTATGTCATATCCATTTTAAACAGAGCCTACCTTGAAGTTTTTTTTATGCCATGGAGAAGGCATACGACACAATACTGTGTTGGATTTTAGGCCGCTGTCGTTTTCATTTAGTTTTAGTAAGATTTATATTACTGTTGTCAATTAACTGTTGTAATTATCTTAGTAAAATATCGACTAATTTTAGCAATGCAAAAATACTTACGCCCCAGACGCCACTAGACGCCTTATCCGTATTCGGCAATACCTACTGTTTCAAGGGATGCAGCACCCTACAGACCGACATATCATGCATATTTGAGCTAAGTTTTAGTTGTCCTTAGTTAGGTAAGTGAAGACTTTTGTATTTGCTTCAAAAAGTTAAAAATATAAAGGCGTTCGCCAAACTAGAGTGCGATTAACAAACGGGAACTCACTCGTTGGTTCCAGCGTCGGCGGCGTAGTGTGTTCAGTGGAGATTAGTTCCGTTGCAGACAATGTTGACATGAATTTCTCATTATTGCTTTGATGCACAATCTTTACATTGCAAATTACAATCAAAACGCAGCAACGGGCTATAAACGATGGCATCCTGGCGTGTTTTACAATGTCGCCACGGTTATTATAGCTACAACGGAAAATGTATTCATTCGAATATCTAACTAACCATGAAAATTAAAATCCGATCGTAATGTTTTCCAATAAAATTTCTATTATCAACTTACGTAAAAGGAAATAACGTTTTAAAGTTATTTTTTGAACTGCTGGGCGGCGCGGTCGAGGTCGCTGATTGCACTATCCAGCGCTTGCGCTTCGAATTGCGGCGTGATGGAGTCCTTCACTTTTTGCAGAATCCATGCGAGCATCCACTTCTGATGGATGCGGTTTGTCGTCATATGCCTTTTCATTTGATATTCCATGCGACCTTTCACCAAAGCGTATACCATCATGGCCCTCTCCCGGGTGACAGCTTCTAGCTGCAAGGCGATGTTCTCTTTTTTTGCGGCCATAAGTAACTTCTGCGCCTTGGCAGATTCCTGGGCGCTAGAACCCGTTGCAATAACATTTTGCCAATGCGCTATTTCGTCAGTCCTGCCTTTTTGATAGTCCTTGATAGCATTTTGGACTTCACCGTCGAGATAATCAGCAGCATCTTTACCGAATGTTTTTACTGCGTATACTATCATTACGCAAGCGGAAAGCCCGAGATAGTATTCATGTTCCAATACATATATTTCTTTGCTTAACAAGTAGTTCGTATGGGCAATAATAAAGATGTAGGGACCAGTTACACCCGTCATGCTATGGAAAAATGTGAACCAAGTGTCGGGAATGAATCCAAAACGAACTTTATCGCCCTTCATTTGGCGAACGATTTTCATGCCCCCCCCGCCCCCTGCGGAAGGATTCACGGTTTCGCAAGGATTCACGGTTTCGCAAGGATTACGAGGTTTATTTTTGGCTCCTACTGGACATGTTTGTGTATGCGCGCATATGATTGGTGAAATTATTCGTTTGGTTAAAAGCGGAGTTGCCTTAAGAGGAAACATTGTCTAATACGAAAATAATTTAACAAATATACTGCGTTCTGTTCACGATGTCATCTTTAACGAATGTCATATCAAATCAACTGTCAAGTCATCAAATAAAAAGATTTCAAGTGGAACCTTTTCCGATGTTTATTAGGGACTTCACAGAGGCGCGTAAAAAGGTAAGCCTTAGAGCAGGTTCACATGACAAGCGCTTAACGCGCGTTAGCATGTGTATGCCTTGAATAAAATTTGAATAGTTGTAAACGCGCGTTAAGAGCTTGTCAGCACGGGTAGCACAAGTTGTATTTTCTCGCTTGTCGCTCAGTGCGTCTCTATCCTTACAGACTAGATAGAAAGGGAGATCCGAGCGACAAAGAAGTCGCGGGCAACTTGTGCTAGCCGTGCAGGTGAACCTGCTCTTATATATATAGAACATGGAACAGAAGGCCTGCGCCTTACGCAGATTATCCTCTCTGCCGACATGTAAGGTCAAATGATGTTCCGCGTTTACAAAAACTACCGCTTTAGTCGATTACTTGATATTACTAAAATCGATTTCCGAGAGTAACGAACTCCAAAAAATGCCTGAGCCGGAGCCCGACTGCTGCGCACGGTCAAGCTACACACGTGGGTACAAAAACGCTTTGTATGAAAATGTATGTAGATACTTCCACAGTAGTCCACGAGCACGCTGCGCACGAAATGACGTCACTGATACACGCGTGGTCTGTTCCGAAGTGCCTGCCACGCACACGCTAGCGCGCGTGGCAGGCAAAGCCACACCGCGACCCACGCTGCCCGTGTGTTGCAGTCTTGCAGTGGAAAGGCGGCTTCAAGGGCTTCGCACCCACCGCGCGAGCGTGGATGTGCGTGGCCCGCAGTGGGGAATGTAGACACACGCAGTTGACCAACGTAGCCACGTGGCCCCGTTTTACGTGTGCGTGCATTGGTTGCTGTGTAAATGTTGACACACGTATCCAGACCAATGGACCCACATGGGCGACGTGTATAGCGTGTCCGTGCGTAGCGTGCGCCGCAGTGGGGCTCCGGCTGTACTGTGTTGTGTTAACATGAAAAAACATACCTATAAAATAACACATCGAATTCGCAAAGAGTCAATCGATTTTGATTCAATTTTATGTACTTATTTTTCTGTATAATTTTTTCACATCAAAACATGTTGAGTAATTCTATGTTTTTTGACAAACAAATTAATAAAGTTTTAAAACTTGTTCTCTACTCTCCCCCCCCCTCCCCTGGCCGCTTCACTCACCCCTACCGTGAAATGTGTTACCTGTGTACCTTTAACGGTTTTTTAACATTCTTGGGACAACTATAAAATAAATACGAAAAAAGTGTCAAGGGCAAAAATATTCCTTATTAAATTCCTAAAAGAAAAGGTGATATGTTTTTTTTTGTAGGATCGACGGTTTTTATGCTATAGCTTCAGGTACCGGCCACTAATATATCGCCTTCGTACTTACATCCCATACGATTCCATACAAATATAACTTACCAAAATTGTCAACCAATTAAGAACTAATAGACCAACTGTATTGCTTTATCGTTGTTCGTTAGCTGATTAAATAAGGTTTAACATGGTATATAATAAATGTATGTACGTATCGTAGTTTTCACGATGGAAGCATTTAAAAAACCATCGCCGACTCGTTCATAGAAATTAGTATGAACGCGTCGGTAATGATTTTTTAGTCATATTTGTATGGAATTTTGGTAAGTCATATTTGTATGGAATCGTATGAGATGTAAGTACGATGGCGATATATTAGTGGCCGGTACCTGAAGGTATACCTTGAAAACCGTCGATCCTACAAAAAAAATACATATAACCTTTTCTTTTTAGAATTGAATAAGGAACATTTTTGTCCTTGACACTTTTTTCGTATCTATTATAGTGGTCCCAAGAATGTTAAAAAACCGTTAACGGGGACACATTTGAGTTACCACTAGCTCCATATAATTGCGTTGTAGTAAACTCAGTCCGTGTAGAAGTCTATTAAATTTTAGATTATTCAATTTTCCAGGATGAAATTAAAACAGCACGTCTTTAACTATTAAAATCGTCATTAACTATTTAAGCGATGAAGATGGAATAACTAGGTAAAATTTATTTCTTTATACATTACGTAACATGCAATATTACTAAATACTTAAAGCTCCGCCGTAAACTTGCACTCCACAATGCACTTTATCTATACAGCAAAAATGAAAACTTACAGAATTCTCAAAAAATATAAATGAATTTTAATGTCCCACGATGCGACTAAAAGCCAAATGGAAGAATATGTAACGTTCCTACAAATGTACAACGGAACTAAAAGTATCAATATTCATCATCAGCCCACTTCCGTTCCGTCCACTGCTGGACATAGGCTTTTCCCATGCCACGCGACTGAGCTCGGTCCTGCCTGAGTTTTTTGTTTCCAACCGCTGCCAGCCACTTTTTGTATGTCATCGCTCCACCTAGCTGGAGGGCGGCCCACTCTACGTTTGCCAAGCCGGGGTCTCCACTCCAGGGGCCTGTTTTATAAAGCTACAAATTACAATTTACAGGTTACAAGTTTCCATTTGACACAACCTCGACCAATGACTACAGCCATTAAAAAAAAATGCATTTATTTCAGACTTCATAGTCCATAGTCCATTTGAGCAGTGTTGCCAGCTTACAAGGAAAGGTACCCAACTGTCCGGCTCCGATTTGGTTTATTTTCATATATGTATGTTAAAGAGTAGTCTAAAATAACAGACACGTATTTTTTTTTAGCGGCCCATACTCCACCTGTTGGGAGAAAATGACCTCCAAAGTACTGAAAAGTGACTAAACCCTCTAACTTCTATAGAGAATTAAAAAAAACAACATGCTATTTTACTACCTAAAAAAATAGCCTTCAAAGTTATATACTAAAAGATACACTTAATATTATTTGGTATTTTTTTTAAATATGAGTTTTAGCCGATATAACAAAACACGTCTTCATTCTTTTTTCATGTTCTTAAACAATTAATCAAAAAAAGTAGGAAAATAGCATGTTGTTTTTTTTTATTCTCTATAGAAGTTAGAGGGTTTAATCACTTTTCAGTACTTTGAAGGTCATTTTCTCCCAACAGGTTGAGGTTGGGCCGCTAAAAAAAAATACGTGTCTGTTATTTTAGACTACTCTCTAACATACATCAAAATAAACCAAATCGGAGCCGGACAGTTGGGTACCTTTCCTTGTTAGACCTGTAAAATTGTAACTTGTAGCTTTAAACGTGCCCCAGAACACGTCTGCCCCAACGATTGTCGGTTCTGCGACAGATGTGACCGGCCCCATGCCATTTCAGCTTGCTAATCCTTTGCGCTATATCGAAAACCTTGGTTCTCTGTCGAAACACCTCGAGTATTCAAAGAAAGTATCAATATTATTTGGCTTTAAATACTAGTCTATTCAAACAGGACACTCAATCAAAAATTGTGTTTGATTTGCATCTCCTTTATTCATATAAAGATCGAAGGGTTTTTGGGACATTTCCCTCGTAACTAACGCTATATTTGAGTAACATAACCAAACATAACAAACAATAACAAACCCTGACGAATGGTAAAATATGAATTCATTGACAGGCGTAAGGCAACATTGCCATATGAAAATAGATTTATTTTTACTTTTAAACTTATTTCGCCAATAAATCCATGGATATCATATCGTATCCCACGCGAGGACAATTGTTCTACATCTTGTTTTTTTTTTAGCATTAGAAAGACCTTTCAAGAAGTAAATGTTAGGTTTTTTATTGGTAATGTTTTACGGTAGTATGACGGAATTACTTGAAATTTACTAAAAACACATGTCGGAGCATTTTGCATCACAGTAGAAAATTGCAAAATGTGTGGTTTGCTTTTACGTAAAAAGATTATTCAATAATAATGCGTAAAAAAAATTATTGACCTAATTTTAATTTATCACAATATTATTGCGTTAAAAAAACCCCAAGGAAGCAGATACGTCACAAACCAACGGAATGTTTTATAAAATGTCTAATGGGGTAGTCCCTAATACTTTTTTTATCTGTGTTTCGTGAATTGCAATAGAAATGTCGCCTCATATACTTAATTTCCGCAATATGGCGAGGTTTTTTATTTTTCCGGTCAGGCTATAAAGAGATTATGTCCCGTAACAGGGTCCATATTGACTATTTTTACTCAAAAACTCATAATCATCGTTATTCATAACATATTATTTTCAGTAACTGTTACTTTTTCAGGATTTTTATAAACCAAGCCTAAATAGCCTAGCCTTATGGCCTGCGCAAACCGGCGGACGGGACGGCAGAGGATATTAAATTTATCAATGTATATTTATTGCTATTTCAATAGAAATAAGGTATAAATTTCAATGCTTTGAGACCGACCTCGGAGCATCGCAGTGGATTGCAGCGGAGGAAATCTAAAGGGAAAACTCACCTGCCGTCCGCCGGTTTGCGCTGGCCTTTATCTACACCATGGTCTAATAAAACAAGGTCTTCTCTTCAAAAAAAAGGGACACTTTTTACGTCATCACAAAGTTGCCACTTGATTAACCACTACCCAAAAATAAGGAAAAAATATGATTTTAGGTTAGTGTACGATTTTATTTCAAAAATATTATATATCACGAATAATATAAGTCACGAGCATAATTTACATATTTACTTTCATTGAATGTTTTATTTTAATATTGTAAACATATTTTTGCATGAAAATCACTAATAGGGTTTTTTTTTAAACATAAAGGTTATGTGTATATACATTACAATGTGGAAATACAACCTGATACTACAGGCATCACCGGATTCACCAGATCAAACTGGCCGGTTACAAATTAGTCAACTTGATGTTTCTCGTCGTACTATTCGAACCTATGGGAATATCATATTCCGCTCTCGCTCGGTATCATTACGCTAATGACACGCCAATGATTTTCAAACTGTCGCGGTAAAAGTTGTCGATGAGATTTTTTTGTAAAATGTAAAATGGTTTAATGCTCTTTTACAGCTTGTAAGAGCAAATAGGGTAGGGCACAGTCGGTTTCTATACTTTTCCACCAAAAGAATCGATTGCCGAGAAGTGGTAGCGATATTCCGGGCCTAAAACCACGGTTAATGATGGTGAGTAGTATTTTATGTCTTTTTGTACCTAAATGAGAAGAAGCCCCAAATAAAAAAGCGCTCATCAATATTCTAGTTCTCATAATCCATAGCCCTAGCTTATTTATTACTCTTTTATGAGTATACCCGTACCTCCGTCAAAATGCAGCAACACGTCTATACGTTTTTTTTATATAGAGAACAGTAAATGGTCAAAACGTAAAACCTATATACAATGATAGTCTTAAGTTAATATTATACGAGCAAATATTTTATAATTACCCCGATTTTAAAGTTTGGAAATCTTCGGTTGACGGATATGACGTAGTACGTGTCCACTCACGTGACCACTGCTTCTCGGAAGAGAATACCAGGCGAAGTATATTATTGTACCATGATCTACACATTTACGGTTTACGGTTCCAGCGATAATTAAAATGATATACCTATAACAATTTTATGAAAACAAAATGATAATGAACAAAAAAGTTATTTGAAAGAATGGTCTCCGCCCGTAACAACACGGATTGGGCATTTTGAAATTTCAATTGGTCGCATGATAATTATGTCCGTGATTACCTTGTTTGTTCATCTTTGTCTTCAAACGTCGTCGCTCTCATGTCGTACGAGTATGTCTTGCGAGTGCGATACGTTCTAGGTACCTTATTGTCCCAGAATATTTTATTAATTTGAGTTGAGTTTAATTTTCCGTTTAAGTTTGATGTTATTGTTATTATCGTATTAATACATTATTATCTTCGGAAGAAAAAGGTTAAGGCCACCTGCTTCTTTGTATACTTACCTACTGAATTTCGAATGCTAAAAAAACGAAATATAGTGTGGGATCAATTGTTTCTGTACATTTTAATGCTTTTGCATCGCAAGCTCGTCCGTTTAAAACAATACTCGGCCCGCAATTGCTGTTCCAGCCGAGGCAAATATAGTGCTTTTCTCAAAAATCGCAAGTTTTTTTTTGTGTTGGAGTAAAATCTTCATCGCTTGAACTCATTTTTTTAATTGCATACAAACAAACTTCATGTGAAAAAACTATCACTCTTTACCGCCTTTTTGATTATGACAAGGAAAATCGCAAGCTTTGTTATAAAAAAAACATAAGCTATTCCAGACATAGATAAAAAAGTTATGTTTCAAATAAAATTTGGATGTATAAGACTTGTGCCCTCATTTTATTATGGGCTTTTTCACTTTTTAAAAAGTTACAAGCTAGATAGTAATGGAATTTGTATTGCGCAACATTGCGGGCTTGTGTAGCGAGCACGCAATAGTACCTACATTATTGCCTAGGCATGGAAGTAGGCAATTGCGGGCCGAGTATTGGATTAAACGGACAAGCTTGCGAGTCCGTTTAAAAATACGAAGCCCGCAATTGCTGTTCCTGCCGAGGCAAATATAGTGCTCTTCTCAAAAATCGCAAGAAAAAATTTGTGTTGGAGTCAAATCTTCATCGCTTGAACTCATTTTTTGAATTGTATTCGAACAGAAACTTCATGTGAAAAAACCATCACTCCTTACCGCCTTTTTGCTTATGACAAGGAGAAACGCAATTGTTGTTTAAAAAAAAACAAGCTATTCCAGGCACAAATAAAAAAGTTATGTTTCGAGTAAAATTTGGATGTATAAGACTTGTGCCCTCATTTTATAATGGCCCTTTTCACTTTTTAAAAAGTTACAAGCTAGATAGTAATGGAATTTGTATGCAACATTGCGGGCTTGTGTAGCAAGCACGCAATGTTTTTTTTTTTTAATTTGAGAATTGTCAGTAAACTAACTATGTAGTTCGCGTCTCAATATGTAGATAGGAATGTCAACATTTCCGGTCATTTTTGAGAAAAGTTTTTTTTTTAAATTTGAGATCTGTCAGTAAGCTATGTCCTTCGCGTCTCATTATGTAGATAGTAATGTCAACATTTTCATACATTTTTGAGAAAAATTGTATATTTTACCTATTGCAACAGATCGGGTACCCGCCATTTATGGATAATTATTATATTCTGCGGGTAGACGCGAAAAGGTCTTCACGGAAACGGCTCATACGACTTTGATGATAACTATTAAATACATATTCTTTCAAAGCCAATAGGTAACTCTTTAATGGCCCATCTGATTTTCATCAAACGTAGCTGATTAAACTAGCTTTCTATTAAAAAAAACTGCAAGAATATCGGTTCATCCCTCTAACGACAGGGGTATCAGGGGTTTAAAATTGTGGAATAAAGGCTTTTTCACTTCGCATGCTCTTAAAATATTACTTTAGTCTCTGCACATTGGGACTAAAGGTTCTTATTAATCTCTAGGGATTAAAGTTTTTTTTTAATTTACTTTGGAAACCCCTGAACAGCCAATCACAGTGTTTGTGAATGGAGGATTATTGCCTTTATTGCCATTTTCAGTGATTGTGTATGGACCATTTTTAGGCCATGGAAATAACCTCAAAATGACAACTGTGCAAAAATATTTAAAAAAACGATTTAATTTAGTGAAACATGAATAATAATTACGAATATGAATATATTTAATTATATTAAGGATGAATTCATTTTATTATGCATGGTGCAATTAGTATTAAAATAGTTTTCAAGTTTGAACCTGTTGGCTAAATATGCAAGCATTTAAAGCGGCACTGTACAAAAAAATAATAAAAGAAAAGAAAAAACCGCGGAACGAATTAGTAAGAAACTTTCTTATCAATATTGTAGTTTTGTAAAGAACGTCGTCAGTGCCGGATTAAGCAAGCACGGGGACCGTAGCAAATTCTATAAAGAGACCCCGGTTCGCTTTAGGTTACAGGTAGTGGCGGGCTCTTTTCTGCAACTGGGCGACTTAGATATGCGCCTATGTTGTGAGGGGGTTTGTTTTAGGTTATTCTGCTGGAGAATATCGACTGGATTATTCATCCTATCGTCAACCCTGATGGATATGAGTACACGCATACTGATGTAAGTAACAAAACAGGAGAATAGCGGCCTTTACACGTAAAGATCGGACCGCGGGAAACGCCACGCGCCGTTCCAATCTTCGCTCCGAACCGTACATTTTTACTATTTTACTATTACAGTTGCATTTACACGTACGGTTCGGCAAGAAGATTGGAATGGCGCGTGGCGTTTCCCGCGGTGCGAACTCTACGTGTACAGGCCGCTTTTTTAGAGGTTAGACGTGGGTGCGCGGGGCCCGTAGCATTTGCTACTCTAGCTACGTGGCTAATCCGGCAGTGAACATCGTTTTTTTTCCTCGCATTCAAAGTGAAAAGTAGAGTGTTTAACACGTGACTAAACAACCATAATGACACTCCAACTATAGCCACTCTCGCTCGCTTGCTCGCTCGCGAGGCTAAATATCTCTTGTCATTATGGCTTTTTTTAGTCCCTTCTTGAACAATCTACTATTGGGTGAAGAAAACGATCTGTCAATTGGACATCTTCGAGAAAACTCGTTGATGTAATGAAAGATTGTATTTTCTTAGATAGCTATATTTGCTTAGTATGTATTCCGTCTTTGTTTATCATTTAATCGTTAATCATTACGTCTTTAATAAAAAAAGTTATCAAATTTGATCAACACTCATCTAGTTAGAAACGTAAGAAAATAACAATTTATGCAGAATAGTTTTAATATAAAAATAGATGAGAGAAAATATTTTAACATTCACACAATCATTAAATCGCAATGTCAAGTTCACACAATTGGAATCTGTTTTTTTTTCGTACGTTACTGCCTATTAAATATCTCATTGCAGCAATAAAGGCTTAGATTAATATATTGTATTAGAGTTGGTATTTGGCGGCGCGAAGGATGGGGTACTTATCGCCAGTGCAAAGACCGCGGAAGTCGTCCATGGAGAGATCCACGATGGAAACACCACCGAGATTCTTGGACCTAAAAGTGAACAAAGAAATTTAATGTTAGTATAAAACTACTTTAAGTATTTTACAAAATGGCGAAATGTAATTAATTTGTTGTTAATTAATTGGTAATCTAGTGAATTTTATACTTGAAGTTTCTCTCGAAGTTTCTTTTGGCGGCATTGTGTGCTCTCGATAATTAAATTGTGTTTTTGCTAATAAACACACATTACAACTAGTCTATTAAAACCATTTTGTGTGTATTAGTAGAAAGTGCAGTAATAAATAAGTACATATTTTTATTGCTAATAACGTCGCGAATGGCCAAGGGTAAAAATTGTCTCTTTTGCAGGAAACGGTTCACCCTGTTTTGGTATATTTTTGTAAGTAAGTAATAATTCTTTGGGGCACAATCTATATAGCCATATTAGGCTTTGCGCATAAACTGTTATCGCATAGTTTAAATTCGCATAAACTGATTACGTAGAATTTACGTTAGTCCAAATATTATTTGATCATATTTTTCATGCTCCGAATCATGTCTACGCATAAATTAAATGGGCATAAAATTATTAGGCCGAAAACTATCCTTGCAGAAATATGTTTCAGTTTATCTAGTTTTATTAGTGATCACTCCTATCTAACAGGTTTTTCTGGTAGCAGTTAGTTTTTGATAAGGTTACAGTAAGTTCTAACCTAACCTAACCTACTTTTCTGGTAGCAGTTAGTTTTTGATAAGGTCACAGTAAGTTCTAACCTAACCTAACCTACTTTTCTGGTGGCAGTTAAGTTTGTATGCCAAGTTAGTTTCGGACAATCGATAATATGCCGAGTCAAATTATGCTAAACAGAATTATGAGTAAAAATAATCGGTCATAGTATGCGAACTTAATTTCGTACTAATTAATTTTCGGGATGTTACAAATTATGCCGAATAAGGTTTCCGCCACATTACCATTCTGCGAAAACCGATTGTGCCAAGTCTGTTAAGTACGCTAAAACAGTTTCGGACAATAAATGTTATGCCAAATAGAGCGAACCCGCAGAAAACATATACATGTTACTTACTTGACATAGAAAGCCTTCTGGCCAGCAGTGTCGGGGTCTTCGTAGGACACCCAGAGGCCGCCCTCTCCGCTCTCGTCGGGCAGGCGGAAAGCGTAGGTGCCTGGACACAAAAAGGTTTAATGCCTGCTCGGGGAAGTAACTACAACGTCGAACGCCAAAGCTTACACACGTAACGAAATACCAGAGCTACACAAAGTCATTTTTAATGACCAAATAACCAAATTACGAGACAAAGTATTTTGCTAAATTTTAATTTACAATCGCTATAGGTAAGCTACATACGAATACATCACAATTATTGATCGCTATTTTATTAACTAGTAATGTACAACTCGTTTATAATATAAAAATAAGATCCGCGGGAATGTCCACCAAAAGTATAAAAAAATGGAATAAATAATATCAGGTACCTAAGTACCTCAATGAATTTGAGTCGGTAATGAAATAACTTGGTTCGTTAAAAAAATCCAGCCCGTAAAGCAGGATATAGGTATGTGACCACCTAAAAGCAGCGAATTGATTTGATTTAAGTTTTTTGTTTTCATTTCTACAACGCCCTCTTAAACTATGCTCCTAATTTTAATTCAACACCAAAATATATTTTTTTCAATCGTAAATTTACACGTCATGAATACCACACTCTTGCTTATTTATTCATTGGTATTTTTAACTGACTGACCCGGAAAGAGGGATGTATGTTTGGATTTCCGTAAAGAGTGAGTTGCAGTTAGGTTTTTCTTGGTTGTAGCAGTGACATTGGCTATAATATTTTAATCAAAGTAGGTAATGAGAATATAAAGATTAATGAGATATTTTTTAACATATATCGACGAATAAACTTACTTTATTTTTAAATCGTAGATTTAGATTCACTTAAGCTTAATTTTATAGTTTTCATTTTCAAGTATTGTTTTATACAATGGTTTTATACATCATGTATTATTTTATGTCATTTGTCAAATCATTCGATACATAGTTTCCCATTCTTACTTATACAAGACGGAAGTGTAGTGACAGTGATATATTTCTGGTAGGTTTTTGGTCTTAAACGAAAAATCAGAGATTAGTATTGTTTTTTTAATTGTGTTTTTGTTGTCCTAGGGTCAAATACATGTCATGTTATTTCTTTGATTGGTATTCATTGTTTACGCATGTGGCCTGGGCCGCATCGTTTTGTACAAGAGTCTGTATAAAAAAGTAATTTAGGTATAAGAAGACATTTTGGTTTTTATTTTATGTGTTTGGATATCCGCTATACCTAGTATTAGAGCCACGCAGATAAGAAGTCAATCCTGCCTGACGCGTTGCACAACCATGAAATTGAAGTCTGAATATTGATAATGTTGATAAAATTAAGTATAACAATGCTAAACATATTTTCATCTCACTAGCTCCGAAAGCCCTTTTTGTTTGTTTGATATCTATTGAGAAAATCGTTTTCATCCACATGTGAAGAAAGAGTTTTGACATTTGAAGGCAGCTTAAGTGATATTTGACAGCTAACAAAACGTAAAACTTTAAAAGTGCTGAATTTTTAACATCACAGTTTAATGAATTCCATCGAGTAAAAAATGCTAAATTCAGTCTTACAACTTTATTTTAATTCATAAATATCAGCATTCAACATTAACATTCATTGATAGTACAAACCCTTTTTCTTATTTTCCTCGCTGTAGTGAGGTGAAAAGTGTTGTGTTATACACGGGTGAAAAGTTATTTTACGTCTCGTGTGTTGAAACACTCGCCACGCTCAGGATTCTATTTTTGAACTAATCGCTTCGCTCGTAGTCAATCATACAATCCTTTCGCTAGCTCGTGTTTCAAATGAATACTCGCAGGTAAAAAACAACTTTATAACAAATAACTATTGTTGCGTGTGAAGGAATAGTACGAGTAACAACAGCATTGTTTTTCTGATTATCAATATTGAGACACTTCATGATGGTATGGTGGGCCTCTATAAACACTGTAAAACAATATTGCTTTGGACGTGTTATCGTATCTTCAACGTTACGGTAGCTCTCATTTACGTGACAGTAACGGCAACCGAGTTAAAAACAACACGGTAACTCATCACAAGCAATATTGTTCTACCTAGAGCCCCAGATTGCCTTCTTATCTGCGTAGTACTGCACGTTTCAAAAGATTGCCAGAAGCCTTTGAAATGTAGGACAGGGAAGCGACGGCGCTTCCATTGCGATAGGGGTGCGTCTCATAAAATATAACAACATTTTATATAATTTCATATTAGTGTACCGGCAAAAACACCCGCCCACCCGTCTTTTCTTCATACAATTGATTACAAGTATAAGTTCTAAAATCAGAGAGTAACTTCAAAAATACTGAACGAATTTCTATCTAGCTTTTGTAGTGTTTTATTGCTAATTAACCTAGGCCCAAAATGGCCACCAATTAGTCTTGTTAAAGGTCGTAACAAAGGAACCCGAAAGATCCATAAATTACTTAATCGTAGTAAATTATTGTGTTTTGTACAACTCTCAAATTTATAGATCCACGGCCTTTTTTAAAGAGACACGACCTTTAAAAAAAAAAGCTGGCCATTTTGGATCTAGGTTAATTAGCAACAAAACACTACAAGCTACATCAAAATTCGTTCAGTGTATTTGAAGTTACTCTCTAATTAAAGAAGTTGTACTTATTAGCTATTGTAAAAACAAAGGACGGGTGGGCGATAACTATTTATTTAATCTAAAATATATTTTTTTACTCAAGTTTGATTACACTGAGAAACTCAAACTTCAAAGATTCAGCTTTTCATTTTAAGGATATTTTTAATTCTCTGCTGAACCTTGTTATATTTTTTTAACGTTATGTTATCTGTTGTAAGATTATATAAATGTTTTGATTAGTAGTAGTTTGAGTATTATAGTATTTGACCGTTATGTAAAATGTTGTTATATCAATAGATCATTATACGTTGTGAAAATATGTAATTTGTTGTTATACGTTCCGATCTACGTGGTATAACTAAGTGTTATATCAAATAAAATTATCTAAAGTGGCCTTTGATCTTATGAGTAATAGATATTTTAATTTTATAAGTTTTATTACTTGCCTACCCGTGTGCGATAGCTCTTAGAAGGTGCTTCGGGTATGTACTTGACTGTCACTCGCTCTCATACGCTCTTATTAAGAGCGAGTGAGAGGGAAGTACTAACCCGAAGCACCATGGGCTTAGGTAATTGGGTCCCGTTGACACCCATACCACTACTTTATGTTTATCTGTAGTGCATCAAGGGTGGAGATAACACTGATGCAATTAAGGTTTTAATACTGAAATTTAGTGATGTGCAGAATAGTAAGAGAGCCCAGTTCAAACGCGTGAGAAGACTATTTGACGACAAAAATACCTATAATACTTGCTGTTATGAAGAATTATTTTAGTCGTATGCACATTAGTTTTGTTACTCAGCTCTACATCTCGGCTTGACTTGTCTCCTACGTTAGTACAGCGCCTCTATTCTAGACAGTAAAATCCAAATCATATTTGATCTATTATGGTTATTTATAACTCGGCCGCCATTACTGTCAAGTAATTAAGAGCTATCAAAACGTTGACAATGCGATAACAGGTCAAAAATGATATGGTTTTTACCGTGTTGGATCTGTTCAAACGTCGGCTTGCAATTTCTTGGCTCTAGAGTATTGTGTGGTTATTCACTACCTCATTGACAGAAACGTAAAAAATATCATAATTATTGATGAAGTTTGGTTATTCTGAAATCTATTTCAACACTAAAGCGTAAGTCACACCACCACTAACAACAAGCGCCAGCACCGGACAAAGAATTAACAGCAACATTAAGCTACTAGCAAAACCTGCAAAAATGAGTACCAACCAAAAATAAGAGACATATCTGCGTCCTTCGTCAAGGGCAGTTCTGAAAATTTAAATTTTACTGCTAATTCCCGTGTACCTCAAATGTTATTAAAGCTTTTTATCATTTTCATCGAATCAGATATTTAATGATATTTAATAACCGAATGAATTCTACAAGCAAATTACGGGTAAGCATACCTTTATGAATCGCTTTAGTATGATAACCACCTGAGGGAATAAAAGGCTACTTAAATGTACGTAATGGTACTACCTTATACCTTTACGTACATTTAAACGTGTTACGAGCGAGGCGAAAATTGAACGTGCTCGCTGCAAGTTGGCGCAGCGAGCTTTTCGCGATACCGCTACGCGGACCGCATGTTGTACACTCGTGAATACCTATCTATACATATTGTTAGTTAAGGGTTGATCGCAGCGTCATTGCACGCACACGCGCGGTGAATAAGTTACACACATGCAGCGAATAAATTGCGCGCACGTGGCGAACTCGCTACGCACACGCAACGGGCGCGGCGACCACTTGCTTCGCTTGTAACACGCAAGTAAATCACCATGGTGATATCGTCATTAGAGCAGCGGGAGTGAGCAAATTGCTACAGCTTGAGGAGGCGCGCTTCAAACCGAAAAGGTATCTTATTATGCAGGTTACATGCAGCTCATTGAGTGAATATGAATAATGGTTCATTAAAGTCACAATCTAACTATTATGGTCTCGAGCACATACCGAAGCGTTTGCTGGGGTCTGTGACCTTCCTTAGGTGTGGGCGCATTCCCCTCTGGTTGTTGGGGTTGATCAGCTTAGCGCAGACTTCAGGGTAGCTAAAGATACCCTCGGTTTTGGTGTAAGGACCTGAAAAAAAAAAGTAATAAAATATTATTACTATAATATAGTAATATAGTAACTATAATATAGTAACCCCGAGTTACATGAAACAACAACATTAACTAAATACTGTTATGTTATTTCCTTCCAATTTGGGGCTTAATAAAATAATAATAATACATTTTAATTAACTATTATTGAAATGCTAAATGCATTTTTAATTGACATACCTCGTTAAAATTTATTTATTTAACTGATTATTTGTGTATAATTGATGTAATTTTGTATTTTTAGTTTGATTCTTATTAATGTTAATAATTTTATTGTAATTTAACTCAATGTACTGTCATACAACTACAACTATATTATTTATTTTCTTATCTTTTGTTTAAATATTATAATATAATGTTATAATTATTGCCATATACAATTAGAGTCGATGTGAAACTAATTTAAGATATTTTTGAAAACTGTATGTTTCTGTCTGCAACAAATAATTAAATGGATAAATATAATCTAAAGCGAAATTCGGAAGTTAAATCAGAGTTTGTGACAAGTTTCTATATTTATCTTTAATAGTAACCTTAATTTTACGGAAAAGCGCCGTGCAATCTCTTGGTCTGTACACACATACGGTCTGTATACATACACATATAGCCTTCGTACGAGTAGGACAAGATCTAAGCCGATTGATTGCATGGCTAATTGAAATGCATCAAGGCACCGCTCTCACCGAGCTCGAGTAGCCATGTCGCTCTGACAGACCGACTGACAGATGGCAGCGACCAATAAACCGCACACGGTTTCCGTTCGCTTCCGCTGTGTTAAGCCAATTTCTTTGTGAAACTAATATTTTGTATGATCATATAAATAAAAAAATACAGCTTTAGCCTGAAGCTTAAGGCTGAATTTACCTGATCTAAACAATATGAAAGATCACATCGATAGTCTTAGTCTCCTCTATCGAACTGCATTATTTGATCTACTTATGCTTTGTATATTTTGAATACAATGTTCTTGTTTGTTTAACCTACAGCTTCTACCAAGCAAGCGACTACTACAACCTTAAAGTTTCCGAATTCGAGGATAAGATTTGTTTTCACACAGGCAATTTCCTTTCTGGCAACATTTGAGTATGTTTGTCACTGGCTCTTGCCCACGACTCTGTCCGTGTAGAATAGAAGTCGTTTTTCGCTTATCGCTGTTAAAGTCTGCCCTATTTTCTAAATTACAAATTACCCTACTATGGCCGTCTCCGGGCTATAAGCTACATGTACACCTTTCACATTGATCGGTTGAGCCGTTGAACCGTGAAGATGGATCAAAAAGTGCGAGTCGAACTCGCCCACCGAAGGTTCCGTACAAATTTCTATACATGAAAAAATAATTTAAAATTTGTTTGAGCTTACGATACCGCACATGACACGGTTAACTCGATTCAAAATTTGGACCGCCGTTCCGTGCGTAAAGACCCTGTTTTCTTATGATTTAATAAAAAATTGATAGTTGTCAGATTTTGCCCTTTATTTGTAGTATAAGACGGTATTACTTGACAAATTTCATAGTTCTAGGTCAACGGAAAATACCCTATAAATTTTGATTCCCTTGAGAGTGTCGAAATATACGTTTTTTGCGGCTTAAACGGCTTTATCTTTTTTTACGTTAACTAAGTAACTAGTTTGATTTTTTTGCAGCTTCAGGAGACTGTAGACCTGAGTATATGGTTTTAATTTCAACTCGATACCCCCACGCCTTCCCGAGATAAAGGGTCTTGACAGACAGACGGACGGACGGAAGGAAACAAAGTGATCCTATAAGGGTTCCGTTTTTTCCTTTTGAGGTACGGAACCCTAAAAAAATACATTTCACATTTATAATTGGTAAGGATACCACAGGTTCGGCTAGTTATTTAACATTGTTATGTGAAATACACTAAACTTTGTGTACCTACATAGTAATCTTATAAAGTGTCGTTTAACCCAAATCACTTTTAATAACAAAATTCATAGCTAGTAAGATTTGGCAATATATTGGCGAGCCCGTTCCTCCCTTTTGCATTGACGTGATTAATGGATTCCCCTTTAACAAATGAAGGTGTGTATGTAAGTGGACCCTTACCAGCTTCGCCAGGCCCGTCGGCGTGAAGGGGAGGCACTCCAGAAATCTCGCTATCACCGTCCAGTTTCCACGTGCGACCATACGTGGAGATTCCAAGGACGATTTTATTGCTCGCTGCACCGTGTTGCAACCTGCCAATTAATTTATCGATATTTACAGTGAGATTATATCATTACTCTTCACGAACCGTATCATGAACTGTTAAAGCCAGGCAAGTTCCAGGCAGCGCAAGGGCAGAGCTATATGATTGCTTTAATTTTGTCAATTTTACTGCCTGTTACTTGGTACCTAGCGATTGAAAACATGAAAAAATAATGAGCACGTGTTTTTTATATCGGCTCAACTCATATTTAAAAAAAAATAACAATTGTGTATCTTCAACGATGAGAATATATAACTTAGATGGGCGTTTTTTGTGGAAAATATGAGTTTGAGCTACGAGTACAAATTGAAACGTTCGAGTTTTCTTTGAAAAAAGCGCCAGAATAGTTACATAAGTTAGTAATAAGTAGAATCTTCTGGTAGGTATTAACACGGTCCGGGCGAAAGTGGTGTTATTAAATTTAAAATAAACAAAATCACAGTATTTTCTGTTTACTACCTGCAGTGAGTCCTGAATTGGCAACTAACGGAACCACTGAGGCACTGAGGGCGCTGCGGACGGGGTAAGCTGCTTACTTTCTACATGCTTTTAACTTTTTAGGTGTATCTTTCAGCTTCAAAAGTTATTACTTATTTCAGATCGCTCGCTGTCATCAGATTCAAGTGAAATTTGCTATAGGTATGCATACAAGTCAAATGACAATTTAATATTAGAGGTATATTATAATAATAAAAGCGTCAAGAGGTGGTTACAAGGTCGCGGCTGTACGTAACGTAGACTCATTGAGTTATACCTCGGTAGATTGGTCTCAATAAGCAGATGACTGTGCGTGCAAAACGAAGGTTATCTTATCTTATCTTATCTTATTTAGTGGGGTCCTTACGGATACACTTCGATCCTATGGGGTCTTTTATGTGATTAACCACCTGTTAGCGCTTAATCCAATGCAGCCTCCACCCCTTCCAAAAAGCGGATATTTAGTGGAGCGCAATGGCAGTGCCTTAGAATCTTTCGGTTCTGGGAACCACAACAAACGAAGGTTAAATGGATAACAAAATTTGAACCAAAAAGACGTATCGTTAGTTGCCAACCTAGGGCTTGCTGCATGGGAGTAAGATCACTTACCATGTTTTACAAAACCTCATCGCCAACTAGTGGGCCACGATGTTATACCATACAATTCTTTTTCACAATGCTTCAAAGTTCGACCAAGTTTTTGTCAAATCCAAGATTGCAACTTTAATATTGATTTTACAGAAAAACTACAAGTTTGTCGAAAATCGTGATACACACCTTAAAGCGCAACTATTCAGCAAAAGTAATTCATACATTAATCAAGTACAATCCTCAAGATCTGGAAGGGATAAGGTTAACTGAAACGCTCATCTACTTACATACAGGTTGATCTTGGACCTCTAAATACAGGATACCCTGTATGTAATGTAACCATAGCAAAACTAGAACCTTTGCAACGTGAAGCACCTCGTGAAATGAAAGAAACAAACATCGGCAAATAGATTTTCGGACAAATATACCTCTTGGTTGATATTTGTCCTTTACCCCTTAAAAATTTTAACCTGTGCCAGCTTTTGGTAACTGTTTAACGTTCCTGGTTACATATTGTTATGTATGTTAGTCTATAAATTCTATGGTAGTTAAAAGGCTTAGTACCAATTTCACCAAACGATGTTAAATGTAATCAATGTTAATCGACTGTTAGTTCATACATTTTGAATGCTGTTAAAGCTCGAATCGTCTGTTAAGTGGTTAACATCGTTTGGTGAAATTGGTACTTAGAGTAGGGTGGTATAAGATTGCGCGGTCGATAAGATTGCGCATACGTCATAGCAGGGCAACGGAGTGATCTTCGTAGCCAACTTCAGTTGTGTTTTGTTTGCTGTCACAACCGGCACACGCTCCCAAAATTTTACTGTAAAACAGTGGGAAACAGAAGACATATTTACGTAAGTACAAAGTTTTTATTCACATTTGATCTAATTTTTTGATGATATGAATTTGTTACCTTACAAAAAATCTAAGTACCTAATTTTAGTAATTTGTGAACGTTTTGTCGCGGCAGTATCATTCAAGTTTCGACCTCATAGGAAGTAGTTCGGACATTTTCTAAGAGATGGCAGCAGTATCGCAATGTTTAGAGTGGTATTGCAATGTGTAACATTGCGCACTTTGAGTAATTCAGTGCATGTAAGATTGCGCGCGCAATCTTACACGTTCCTATTTTTTGTAACGAAACATAAAAAAGTTTTTTGTATAATTCAGCCGGCTTTTTATTTTTGTTTTCGATATTGATTGATTTATTATTTATTTATTGGTTATTATTGCCTCGCAATACATAATTCTTGTTTTTTTTTTCAGAATGTCCAGATGAGAAAGGACATAATCAGAAGTGATTAGCACTCTATTCACCATATAAAAGTCAACTAAAGAAAGAAAATGAACAAAAAAATAAACCTAAAGTGAACCAAAACCAAAAAAGGTGAAAAAGTAACGAAACTAAGGACTAATAATAAAAAGAAGATATATAAGTGTGGAGGATGCAAAGAAGTATATAAGGAGCCAATAGAAGAAGACTGGATCGAGTGCAATAAGTACATGTAAGGAGTGGTGGCATGAAAACTGTTCAGACTATAATGGCTCCGGCGCTTTTATTTGTCATTTGTGCAAATAACATATTTGCGCAATCTTATCGATCTCAACGCGCAATTTTAAAATTGCGCAATTCCCGATTTGTAATTTAATTTTAACTACTAAGTAGATAATATTTCTTTTGTTAAAATTCGTACAATAATCTGTTGCCATAATAATAAGGTTAAATAAATAAATGATTGATCTCAGATAAGATTAGCATTTTTTATTTTATGCTCTATAGATTGTAAATTGCGCAATCTTACACCACCCTACCCCAAGTAACTTATACTAAATTAGCAATAGTATTGTCAAGTATAACGGTGAAATGTTACCAGTAAGAGACGGCAGCGTCAATGTTCAAGAGTGGGTTGCGGTTCTGCGGGGTGTAGGTGGGAGCGGCGAAGTCAGCCTCCTTGGGGTTGCGAGCAGGGGTTTCGAAGTCGAAGGCCTGAACGTTGACGAAGTCTACGTGGTTGATCAGAGACGGCACGTCGAAGTAGACTGGAAATTTTAAGATGAAATTACTCGATGCATAACCATTCACTTTTCTCAATCTCTCAACGGTTAGCTGGAAGAGATCTCTTAAATGGATAGGTAAGTTAGTTTTATAGGTGTTTACATACGTAGGTACATACTACACACATCAAAAATGTCCAAAGATCAAAAATATCCCTACATTATTTGATATTTGCAATGTATACCTACTGCGTTGCTAATTTTGCGATACATTGCAAAACATATTTTTAGTTTTGTACCAATTTGAAACATTTTAGCGGTTTCCTAAAACAGTCCTCAAGATTATAGACCTTGGGAATAGCTACGACCGACCGACAAAGGTTGTTCAAGTTCAACGGAAAGGTTGAACTGAACTGAACCGACTTTGGTGGGCGTGTTTGGTGGTCTTAGTTATTTTATTACCATATCTCGAAGCACATGTTTTATGAATAATATTTTTAGAACTTGGCCTCTATGACGATATGGTTTTTACCGCTTAGAATCTCGGCCCAGGCGCATTGTTACATTTATTACTCTATTGTGCCTCCAAAGAGGTTTACAATGAAGCAATGTTGATGAATCTTTTTACTGACCTCCGTGGGACTACCTATACACAAACGATCGTAAGATTCGTAAGGTTGACTTAACAAAATTTCTGCATTCTACATTGTGTACGATTGATAGAATCTAACGAGATTTATACTTGTATTCTAAATCAATGGAAATCACTATTTATAGGCCGGAGTGAATTCGCTAGCATTACACTGCTGGTTGATCTGAATATTCAATCATATCCATGTTATGGTAATGCCTTCAACAAGACAGCCCGTAAGTTACATGGCAGTTTACAGTAGCTCTGCCGAAATATCTGCTATTAGCAAATATCTACAAAATCGTTGCAACAGGTATGATTATTTTATGAAAGTTGGTAAAATTGTTCTTTTGCATTTGAAATTATTACAAACTTTTATTTTAAACTAATGTCTTAATAATCACATCAGACAGGATGTTACTTTTAAAAAGTTTGAGTTTTAAATTATTCTGTAATTGACATTATTTTTTGCTTCACTCGTGCATTGTTTGACACTGGGAATACTTACTTGAAGAGTTAACATTGGGGAGGACGGTGATAGCCAGCTGCATGTTCGGCTTCACATTAAGGGCCTGCTTCAGCTCTCGGACCAGGGCGGTGAAGCCTTCGCGGTGCTCGGACTCCTTCTCGTCCACCAGGGTAGTGCCGAAAGTCTTCTTCACTCCGTGCCAGATGCTACCTATTACACAAAAAAAAATGTTTATTCCTTGTGCCCGAAGTCTCCGTTTCACTCTTCTCTTGGCTCAGACCTTGGAAATACAAGTGCTGCCGAGAACCAAGATAGTAGGAAAAAGTTATTATTCCGAATTATAAACGCGCCCTCTCAATAAATTAAACAGACTTTTAAAGGTCCATCATTGGTAAAGTTACAAACAAAATTTAAACTGTACGTACTTTCGATGAAGTAACAACTTAGTTTCTTCCACTACTCGTTACTCATACAAAATTATCATATTCCTTTTTAAGAATAATTCTTTGCTCTCTAAATTTATAAAATGTGAGAATGATTAAGAAATACTTCGTCGCGACTAAAATTTATTATACATGTCTGACAGTATTTTAGATCTTTAAAAGCTTAGCATTTATTCAAAATAAACGAAGCATTTCAACCAGATGTCACATTAGTCTTTCAATTTAAAAAGAAGCGTTACTTTACCATTTTTTTTTACGAAACAAATACGAAGAAATCAGTATTGAGTTACTTTTTGTTGATTATAAATAAGTTATCCTTAAGCTTTTACGTTTAACGAGCAATTAAAAAGAAATACAAGAATGCATACGATGGTTCAAATATGATAAAATCTGTAAATCTGTTACCTAGGTATCAATATTTATGAGGTTTCTCGCATCAAATTCGGTTACTGTCAGTTAGCGCTTCTTTGTGTAAAGAAAAAAAATGCTATCTGAGTTATTTCATGGTTTGTCATTAACGATTATTAATCGACTTACCCCAAGTGCTACGGATCTTCTTGGGCTTGAACCGAGGGAACTGCCAGGCGAGGTCGATGCCGTCGAAGCCGTGCTGCTCGGCCAGCAGCACGCCGGAGTTAACGAACGCTGTGCGGGCTTGCGGAGACTCCAACTGCGCAGTGGACGGTTAAATAACATTCAGTTAACCAGAAAACACTAGTTTGAAGATAGTGTTGCAAAAAGCCTAATTTTCACTCTCAAAAAAAAACTTCGGCGAGACAGTGGCTTGCACGCCTGCAACGTGCTTCAAAAGACCGTTCGAAGGACATCCACATCCACAATTTGCCATTTTACACCTAGTTACAGTACGAAATCAATAGCGAAAACTGCAAAACGATTTCGTTTTCGCTCTCATATTTGTCAGTTGCTTAAAAAGTAAACAAGTTGCTTACAAACCATTATCATTTACAGTAAAACTATTCTGTTATAATCTCGAAAATGAGCCGGCAACATGATACGCCGGATGTCCAATAGAATTGCCGATTCGTGACCGGTTTGCCAAAAACGTTATTCGGATACTTCGGCTAAATAAGGTCTTATAGCTCCGGGGCAATCGCATGCAATGCTACCCCTTTCAGCAGTTTACGGGATAGGTGTGATTTTTACAGACGTAACATAACTAGTGTTATTATCCAGAACTAAGTTAATAAATACGTAATTCATGTCGGTTACTATTAATTAATTATTGCCATTAAAAGTCATCAATAAAATAGAAGTCATAAGTATAAACTAATAAATAGGTAGGTATTATTATGTCGTAAACTTAAACTCGAAAAAAAACTCTCAACTCATCGTCGGTTAAGTGGAACTGATGAAGAAGACTACTGATGGCCACCGGAATATTTCGATTAGGAAAGATAAGCGACTATAAGAAAGCAAATTTAGATAGTTTAAATATATATAACTTTCCTGCAGCATTGCTTGCGAAGAACTTGAAATATCTTAATGTTTCTTATTAATTGAGAAGTGTTACTACATAACAGCGTATTATGATTATTATAAATTAAAAACAATAATATAATGTTTAAAAAACAGTGAAAGGAGAAAAAGGAGAAAATTACTTATTTTCAAATGCCAAATGGTCAGTCGAAATGAAGTCGGCGTCAAACAATAATTATAACCAAAAGCAGACAGTTAATTTTTATGCGTAAGGACTGTTAGGAGATCCGCAATAATATCACACAATAATAATAACACATATCGATAATATCATATATTTTTTGAAAAACAAATCCTACCTACCGCCTTATACACCGGCTCTTTTTTATTTACGTCAACTTCGGCATATTACTAGGTACATCCATAGAAACGAAGTGGTAAATTAGATTTTTAAATATTGCAATAATTTTCTTTTTTCTTTTTAGAAGAAATTAATTAAATATTGTAACTACGTTCATTGTAAAAGGCCCTTATGAGTTAACTAATAGTGAGTGTCAAATCTGTTATTTAATCATAGAAATTACCACGACAATTATTCTGTGACATTGTTATATGGGTGGATTTCAAAAATATTGTACGTAGTTAAGGACTTAATTAAAAAATTAAGGTTTTTTTAATTGAGTCCTTTACTACGTACAATATTTTTGAAATTCACCCATATTTATTGAAACGTGACCATAGCAACCCTTTTGTAACGACCAATAAAGACCGAGTTCAGTGTGAACCAATAGTGGCTGCTGTTTAAACGTGACCATAGCAACCCTTTTGTAACGAATGACCAATAAAGACTGAATTCAGTTTGAACATTGGTTCACTATTGAGTGGCTGTTGTTTAAACGTGACCATTAAAACAGTACGAGTTATCATCTTTATGCCTTGAGAAATTAACTTTATTTCACCAAAATAATGTTCCTTTAAAGTTAACGTAAATTAAAAAACCACGGTGTATACACGATTAATTTCGACAGGACAAGAGTACGAATAGTATACTCGTATGTACGTATTTAAAAAAATAATAGGGCTAGAGTTTATTTTAAAGTATGTACTTAGTTCACTTGATAAAATTTAAAAGAATGAGCGCGGAGCAGCGTGACTATTTACAGCTAACAATTAAATTTTCACAATTGTCGCTCGCTGCCGCTGCGCTGGCGGAAACCAGTCGCGTCAGCTCTCCTCGAGCGTAAAGAAAGATTAAACCTCGGAAGCCAAATTTATTCACGCGAGCACCTTAATAAGTGTGGCGCTTCTTGCATACTTAATTATGTAATTCGCAAATTTAACACATCTGGCATCATACTTGCCAGTTTAGTAAAAATGAAATATGGTTTCGAAAACAAGCTGGTTTACAAAGTGAAATAGAGGCGAGAATATCAGCATACAAAACTTTTAAGCGTTCAATTTTTTTTACTTGAATCTTGATGCTCGCTTGATTATTTATTAGCCAATAATTGACTACGAGTGTTAAATTCAAATTGCCACAAAACTCACCAGAGTGTTGTATTTGGTAGATTCCTCTATATCAGCATCACCTCCGACGGACAGCAGCACCTTCAGGGCGGGGAACTTGCTCTTGAAGTTTGTGATGGTTCTGTAGTTGGCGTGGGAGCGGTCCACGTCCAGGTTCTCGTTCAGAGGCACCATCTTGAATGTGTCAGGCTGGATCCCAGCGTACCCGTACACCAGGTGGGTGCAGAAGGAGAGTGCGGGGTCCAAGTCCAGCGGCAGCATGCGGGCTTGAGCTGGATAAATGCATCCCTCGACTGTTTAATGATGTAGTGACAGTTCTGCCCATATATGAGTGAACTTTAGGAGCGTTTTCACCGATGCATCTCGACATGAAAATATTATAAAGAACTAGGGTTAAACTTTGATAACCGTATCAAGGCTTTTCCTGACAGCTCTTCATATAGTATAATATAACGATACGGTAATGTGTCTTATTTTGCTGATTATTATTTAACCCGCTATGGAAGGAACACTCCCTTATTCAGTCATCGCCAGAATACGCTCTAAACTGATAACGCACCAAACGGGCCATGCGACAAACCTTTGAGTGCGGTATCAGACTTGAGGGTAAGTAGCATAATCATACGGGCATTGGACCAAGAGGCCTTGCGACTCACGGCATTATTGTTTGTGGTAAAAAAGTAAGCAATTTCATACCCCGTTTCACACGGGTTAATGATAATAACATCTCAGAGGAATGAGCTTTTTCTTGTGTTTTTTCGACATAAATAATCCGTGAATTGCAAATCCCAGTAATACTGATTCGGTCGGTAAAGTTGTCTATATTGGTGCACACTTCACGTACAGTCAACATTGGATTCCTAGGCCACTACGGACTTTGTCGACGTAGTGAACCAAATCATAAGAAGTCTCTTACGTTTTGGTTATCAACGTCACTTTAACATAGGTCATAGTGGCCCAGAAATCAAATTGGTTGACTGTACGTGTATTTAACCTTTGAAATGGCACCGCCCGGTCTCCTTGGGTCTCGGCATCTCGGGTGTGAATAAAATGTTAGTAATATAATCCCTAAGAATCAATTTTTAAATCTCATCCGGGATAATTACTGATTTCTAACTAGAAGTTTGTATTTTTGAATCCCACCGGTGCAGCGGTGACTGAAATTCTCAATCATCAGTGAAATTCTAAATTCGACTGCATTAAATGTTCGCGAATATCTCGACCTTAGTCGTATGACAGAATATATAATTCATGAACAAAAAGCATGTTTAGGAAGAGCCTAAACACAACGTTTATGTGGGTCGAACGTGCCCCGTTAATGCTACTCTTTCTAACGCTAAGTTCGTAAGCATTCTCACGTAAACCAGCCCGTAGAGGGCCAGTGGTGAGATTCTCTCAAAAACGGCGAGAATGAATTTCGCAGTGGCGAGTTTAAGTAGTCCCGTCAGAGCGAACAAAACACATTTTACCGCATGCATTCTCAATTAGGCAGCCTTACGTTCGATCTTATCGACAGAAGCCATGCTGCCAAATTGAAAATGCACGCGCTTAAATGTGTTTTGTTCGCTCTGACGGGATTACTCAAACTCGCAGCTGCGACATTCACTCGTTCGTCCGACCGACCGCCGTTTTTGAGAGAATCACACCCCAGGCCTGTACCCACCACGTCATAACAGGACCACGCTGTTTGTGACCGAATCACATACCTAGTTCGAAATATACTTAAGCTATCATTACTACTATTCATTACGTATAAATAGATATGGGCCTTATTGCTTGAATACGTTTCTATATCTATAATGTCACGTTCGCGGGATCGCTGTGGTTGTTGAGCGCAGACCATACCTTTTTTGGCACCACCATATATAAATTATGTTTCGAAAGTCAATAATTGGGTGGTTTATTTACCCTTCACGTTGAAACTACATATTATTTGCAGGACAAACAATTTATTTCGCCCACATGCTTGACTTGTATAAAACCTGAGTAGGAGTCAGTTCAAGCCCTGTTAACGAAGAACGTCCTATTGTTTCCGAGCATTGGCCACTTAAGGTAATTGTATGACGCAAGAAGTAAGAACACCGGAGCATCAACAACCTAATTGAAACTAGGACTTCATGTGGCAGATGACCTTGCCTTATCAAGTCCCCGTCCCACTGCAGCTATAAGAGGGGCCCTTTTCAACAAGCGTGGCGGGTTTAACACAAAATACTAATCTTGATCAACAATTAATTTAATTCAATATTTAAAAAACAATGTACCGACTCCAAATTATTAAGGAGCTCCGTTGATTTATACCCTACTCATCAAAAAAGGAATCATTTAAATCAGTTGATAATTGGCGGAGAAATCGAGTAACTAATCTTTAGAACCAATAGGTATCAACGAGCACAATGTCGCAAAATATACACTATGAAGGAAAGCAAAAAATGCAATGCAAAATAGACAAAGTTAGTTTGGTTCTTAAAATGGTTATTATAAATGTATTATACATTAAAACTATTTTTTGTTTCAATAACTTTTTCGTGACTAGAAACTTTATGATGATAATGTTTAGATGGTTTAAAATGTCCTATATCATCATTGAAATTATTGTTTATTGTTAGTTATTATTATTAGAATACCTATGGAATTTTAAAATATGAACAGGTAGTTTATGAGTAAACGAAGACATATTTTCATAAAAATATTCTCCGTTAATATATGTACAGCGTGCTGAACTGGTATCCCAACATTTTTTTCCGTTACATTGTCGTGCCATTAACCTATCCTTAGCTTGTAATTTGCGAGACTTGTTTGTAGTTCGCAACTGCTGGCTCCTTCAGAGCTGGTTAATGATGTAATCGGGTGCGAGTAGGTAGGTACCTATTTCGCCAAATGATTTATCTGCCTTCCACGAAACTCTTGCGAGAATGTTATTTGCTTATCTTATTGACACGTCAATATAAGGTCAATTTGTGTTATTTTCCTTCTTATACCAATATTATCTTGTCCTTATCTGTTGTTTTAAGTAAATATCGCTGTCCAAAGTTATACAAAGCTAGTATGGCTATTAACTACTCATATTATTAAGTATATTTAATCCGAATAAGCAATAGGTATGGGAGAAAGGGGTAATGGGGCTCAGAGGGCAATGATGGTCAGTGTGCTAGCATCCAGAAGAAAGTGTCTAAATAAATGGATATCAGCCTAAAAGACTCCTTACGTGACAGCTCACACATCACCAACTGGGGAGTCATCATCGAGTACACCGATATTCGTTTGTTTAGATGCCTTCGTCAGGACACTGACCACCATTGCCCCCTGACTTTTATTAGGTACCCCTTTCTCCCGTAGGTACTACGTCACATAACGTCTGTATAGAAATCGGATGACGGAAGCCATCCTCATCCGATTTCTCTATAGATCCGTGTTTTCACGGGTTCGGATCGGACGTAGTGCGGAACCGCTCTTACGGTTTCAATATTTATATCCGGTTTTAACTATATGTACTTGGTAGGGATGTAGTTCTAAGTCTGAAGTTTTTTATTCCAAACAAATAACAATAAACGAAAGTCTTCATTAAGTATTAACTCCTTGCTCGGTAACGGATTTTCTTGTTTAGGGGGAGAGTTTGTGTGGTGCGTTCGTATTGGGTTTCTTTGCTATTTAATTCTCACATGTCACAGTTGCTGCTTCTAACTCGCTAATTCTCACTTCACTTTCATTTCCATACCTAATTTAAACTACTCATTGTTTTTAAAGTTTTTAGTTTCGAACCAACCTAAATATCTAAAAGTAGGTAACTTATAATTCATGCATACCTCATTTGAATGTTTTTTTTTCGGATACTTATATACATATATATTTATGACATTATTCCTTTCTATGCAACATAATGGCTTCGTCGTATCCCGGGGTTGTGGCAGAATACCAGTGTTTTGCTCACTAGAGCAATGCTACACGCTGAGCCATGACCTTTTTGTACTGCTGCGACGCACACATGCGATTGAGATTGTACTTAGTTTGTTAGTTAGTTTGATACTGTTTTTTCCACTAATTAAGACAATTGTATGTGTGTGATTGAAGCATCGAATAAACGCTTTATCTATCTATCTATCTATCTATCTATTAGAAAAACAAAGACAAAAAACATAGAATTAACTTTTTTTATGTTGATATGTTTAGAGACTGCAGTAAAAAATTCAGAAGAGATTTAGATACAGGTGCTGTGTGAATAAAGCCGCACAAGCGAAGCGTACCCATACAAATAAAAAATCGCGCAAGAGCATGTCGGACCATGCTCACTAAGCTCAGTGTAGGATTCCAAAGCCGTTACTACAAACAAGAAAATCTATCTCAAAAAACAACAAGTATGAACTAATCTTGTAATTAAAGTCATTTGATGCTGGCTTAACATGTTTTTTATAGGGTATAAACACTTTAGTCGCCTGTGTCTCAGGAACCAATCAAGTCTACTTAGTCGAGTCCTTTTCGAGTTAAATATTTCCTAAACGGTCCTCTAAATCTTAAAATTGATAATAACATGTACATAATGATGATGTTTAACAACTATTCAAAGTGACATCCTTTGACGTTGCATCGTTAAAAAAATACCTTTGCTTTAAATGTATGGGATGGGAGGCAACCGAAAAAAAAACAGTTTTTTTTCAACTTTGTTGGCGTACCTAGTTAAATGTATAAAACACCTAGTATAGATGCCAAATTATAGCTTTATAGTACCAAGAGTCTCTGAGTAAAATCGTGGACAGACGGACAGACGGCCATGGCGAAACTAGAAGGGTTCCTTTTTGACTACGGAACCCTAGAAAACGCCTCAATCCGCCTCTTTTTTGGAACGCTTTGAATGGAAATATGCTGCAAAGCGTTGCCGCCGATCTCTGTGCGTCTACGGTCTTAAAGAAGACGTTTATATTGCAGCTGCAGTGGACAAGCTAGGCTGAGAATTTCTATCTGATTAACAAACTAATTAGTTATAATTACTTACGTACGTACTTGTTGCTGTTATTAAAAGTAAGTCTATTGCGTTTATAAAGTAAACGCTTACAAATGTTATACTTTAATGAAATGAACTAAAATTTCCTTGATAACTCCTTACATTGAGTTAAGAGGTGCTGCGACCTGACTTATTCCTAGTTAAATAGGTTATACAGTATTAAAATAATTTTGCAAACAAGTTGGAAGCTCACCTAGACTTGCCTGGTGCAAATTTATTTATGGAAAAACAACAGCTATGCAACAAAAAACCTACATCCCGACTATACATGTAGGGGAGGTACACTAAAAAAAATTGTTTTTAAAGATTTTATTTTACCACTTTGTTGTCGTGACTAATATGTATATTCATGCCAAATTACAGCTTTCTAGTACTAAGAGTCTCTGAGCTAGGCTGCGGACGGACGGACGGACGGACGGACGGACGGACGGACGGACGGACGGACATGGCGAAACTATAAGGGTTCCTAGTTTGACTACGGAACTCTAACAATAACTTATTATATTACTCAAAACAGGTCTGGCCAATGACATAATTATATAGTTTTACTTAATAAAACTTATTTGCACTATAGGGTAAATCCGTGATAGATGCCGCACTTTTTGAAAAGGCCTCCTAATTTCAAAACTATCAATTACCAATGAATATTTCCTTTGTATATAGCTAGTTTAGTCTTTAATTGTACATTACGGCTTGTTTTTGTTGACCTAATAATTAGTAATTGTGTAGAAATTGAGTTTCAGCAGGACCCTTTTTTAGGATAGATGCTAGGTAGATGTCCCACCATGAAAAAGGAGGCTACTGCGGTCAATGGGACGTTGTCTCATAGAATCCTAACATCTTCTTAAAAATATTGACAGCGTAAAGCTTAAGTTTCAAATAAGTTTACTGAATAATCATACAAGATCGTAATTGGCTTCAACAAGCTTACATACATACTACATTAAATCACGCCTGTTTCCCAGAGGGGTAGGCAGAAACCACTTCTTTCCACCTGCTACGATCCTGACAAATATAAAGCAATAATTTTTCCGACCAAATAAGACATTATTATGATTATGCCTTATTTTACTTTGTGGTACCCGTATAGTATCGAATTGTTTTTAACTTGGCCGCTATACTGTCAAGTTAACATGAGCTGTAATAACGTGGACAGTATTCGATAGCAATAGGGGAAAAGACATTTTAGAATAAAGCCCTCGGGGCTCTATTCTACTCGGTAAAAACATATTGCTTTTGACATGTTGTCGTATTGTTTCTAACTCGACTGCCATTGCATAAATATGGGCCACAGAATAGGAACGTATAGCATAGAAACAGGACTATAAGACGTACTTTGCGTCAGCTATCTTTCTCTACTTTTTAGATTACGTATTACATGAGAAAAAATGAAACAAAAAGTAGGCTGTTTTTTCTTCTTTAACTGTCATTGTCACAAGATTTTACACATGGACTTCTTTGTTCTTCCTATAGGAAGGCTTTGTCTTTCCTTGTCTATAGGTCCAAATACTATAGGTGCTTATAGAGGTCTAAATCACGCCTTACTTGTGACGATGTACCAAATAACGAAAGAACAGCTATAGATTCATCTCTTTCCAACTCACTATGAAAACCATAAGTAAAAAGAAGTGAACCATAATGTATTTTCTGCTTATTTAGTACGGTTTCTATGCCTTTAGTCTTTATTATTTGATATGAGCCATCATAACGTTAACAATACGATAACATGTTCAAAAATTACAAGGAAAGGTACCCGACTGTCCGGCTCCAATTTGGTTTATTTTGATATAATTATGTTAGAGAGTAGATTAAATTAACAGACATATTTTTTTTTTTGCTGCCCAACCTCTCAACCTGTTGAGTGAAATTGACCTCCAAAGTACAGAAAAGTGACTTTCTATATTCTATAAAGAATTTAAAAAAACAACATGCTTTTTCCTACTTTTTTTGATTGTATGTTTAAGAACATGAAAAAATAATGAACACATGTTTTTTTATATCGGCTAAAACACATATTTAAAAAAATACCAAAGAAAGTGTATCTTCAGTGAGAAGTATATAACTTTGAAGTGTGTCATTTTTTTAATTCTCTATGGAAGTGAGATAGAGGGTTTAGTCACTTTTCAGTACTTTGGAGGTCAATTTCTCCCAACAGGTTGAAAACGGGCAGCTTAAAAAAAAGTGTCTGTTATTTTAGACTACTTACTCTCTAACATAATTATATTAAAATAAACCAAATCGGAGCCGGAATTAAACTAATAATATTAGGCACCTGTTACCTTAATTTAATTACAACTTTAGCTAGTAAGTATAAAATAAACTAAAGAAAATCACAAGGTTGATCAGACAAATACTTATGTAGCCCCGGTTGAATTATTTAGCATTGCATTAAATATACATCAAATGTACAATTAGTTCCTTAGTTTTTCATTACTCGTGGGGCAAGGTCGTCGATCCAATGCCAAGAGCGCATTATCATAACGACCTTAGTGATTTGGCGAACTTTAAACATCGTGATATCTCAAACAATACCAGTTTCACTTTTGAACGTTTTAAAAACAAATAGTTAACCATTTAATCATTTAGTTAAGTACCCGGAAGTTGATTATCAAAACATTTTCTATGGAAATCCCGCAAGCCTGGTACGACTGGTCTGGTAAGTAATAGGTACGTTGAATTATATATATCCAAAATTGCATCAGAAATATCTTAATCTTTCCTAAAAGTAAATTAAAAAAAAATTATAATGGACCAGCCAGTATTTAGAAATTTACTCGATGAGGGTAGAGGAAAATGTAAATTAAAAAACACTTGTGCTATTTTTGCCCATAAAAAAATACAGTCGAAAACCTTTGATTTTTAGCCCATTTTATTTTTAAAGATACTTACTTATATCGGTAACATATTATTAGTGTTCCGTATTCAAATAAGGAAAACTTATACTTTTATATATCGGTAATCGAGCTGGAATGGGATTGTTAAGGTTTATTAGTAAGAATATTCGAGTCAGCTACCTTCTAAAGGTCTCTAAATATCGTCTAGGATATTTTGTCAATTAATAGGTACAGTCAAGGCAATTGATTCCTAGACCACTGTACTATGTCAAAGTAACACTGTAAATAAAATCATCTCTCTTACTTTTTGATTGATTACGTCACTTTGACATAGTCCAAAGTGGTCAAGGAATTTTCCTTTACTGTACCTATTAATTGACAAAACATCTTAGACGATATAAAAACATATTAAATACCTATTTAAAATAAACGGTACTTTAGAAGGTAGCTGACTCGAATATTCAAAACTAATAAACCTTTACAATCCCATTCCAGCTCGATCGGGTAGCACGTAAAATGAAATCGCTCGGCAAAACTACGCCCAATCCTTCTCAATTCGAGTCGGATCGCCGATAAGAGTCGATATTCACGCAATTTCACGTAAAGCAAGTGCCTATTAACATGCATATAAGCTGAAATAATTTACAGTTAGCATTATGACGTAGACTATACTAGTTAGTGGGTAACGCTGGTATTGAAGTGCCATGATCGAGTAGGTATACAATATATAAACGCGCTTAAAACATCATATACTTCAAGGCAGAACTGACTCGTTCTTTCCCTTGACTTAAAGCTTATATATCCCTATGTCTTATACTTCACCCAGAATTTAAGACTTGTAAAATACGCCAATTATTTACAAAGTTTGTACATGGATAATTTTATTTCAACGCATAGCAAATTAAAGGTATACTTACATTCCCTGACATAGCTCTTGCTGTCATAGTAGCAGACGACTTTGCCGGTGCCGGCGACGGGGCCGGCCGCAGCCACGGCCAGAGCCGCAGCGAGGATCAGAAGCAACATGATGAGTGACCGTTCCTGGTAGCGCGCTAGTGCCGAATGAGATCTGAGCTCCGCCGTGCGTCCAAGACCGGTCGCTGCGAGGTCAAAGACTAATGATGACCACATCGGTATCGGCGTAACTTTGTTTGTTACGTTTGACCTATAGACATTACCGATAATACAGAGTTAAGTTATGATAACAGGAATGTACCTATGGAAAACAAGTAATAAAGGAAACATTCTATCTTTTACCCGACTTCGCCACGGCAAAACGAGGGATATGGGTTTAGGGTTTTGCACGTGTCACTGCTTTAAAAAATGAAAAGAACCTTCTCTAAAAGCCCATTCAAAGGAAAGAGGTAATGACTAACCTTCATAGGATGGAAGAAGAATAATCCACATGTAAACCTGCATGAAAGCAACAGGTACCGTAAAATATTCCTACTTTGCTCCCCCACGGGTAATTATGCTCCGTGGTTATACTGAGGTAATCTGTATTGTAAATTATTAAGTAGGTATATTGCTTTCATTCACTACGTGGCTGGATGTATAAATATACATCGATTCTTTTTAGCAAATTTGTCATCGATCTAGACTTATAAGTAACAAACGAAATTGTCACTATGCAGCATAGCTACCCACGGAGGAGCAAAGTAGGAATATTTTACAGTAGGTACAGTCCCCCGCGCGAAAGTAAGTAAACCCTGTGCAGAAACATAAAATAGGTCCCATGATCATGACCACATGACCCGCCACGATACAATAGTTGCACGTCCCTCGCCTCGCCTCATACCGCACCTCCAAAGACACCTATTTTTTATTTTTGCGCAGGGTTTAGTGCCGTGCCTGAGGATTATTTGTACATTGAAGTCGGTTACAGGAAATTAGGTAAAACTTTTATGTACCATTTCAAGTACGGCCTTTAAGACAGTGGTTACTTCTTTCTTTTAAATAGGTAATTAATTAACAGAAAAACATCTTTTCGTTTCCAAAAAAAGCTATAAGGGAAAAAATGGCTGAATGTTGTATATAAAGTATATACTGGTTGTACCTAAATGCAAAACTGACCAAAACTTTGGTCGCGTTATGACCCTACGACCTATCAAAAATGGGTTTTCGTTACCGAAAAAACACGATATAGGAAGTGGCTGAATGTTATAATAACTAATATTTATGTAACTGGTGTATAATGTTCCTACTTTGCTCTTCCATGGGTAACTTGACTATTTCGTTTGTTACTTATTAAAGGCCCTCAGAGGGCCTTGCCAAGATGCATTGCGCTAACTAACGTTTCTATTCGTTTCGTTTTTAAACCAATCGCGTCACTGGTAGATCACGTGACTTTTCGTATCACGTCATCTACCAGTGACGCGATTGGTTTAAAAACGAATCGAATAGAAACGCTAGTTAGCGCAATCCATCTTGGCAGGGCCCTCTGATAGACGTACGAGCTATAAGATCGCGATCTTAAAGTTTGTAAACTTGCTCGGTTCGCGTGGGTGACACACGTTGAAACTTACTCACACTTCAAACGCAAAATTTCGTCGACAGAGGAAGCTTTGAGTTATTAATAACATTTCTAAAATAATAATTCATACACACCACTCTATATATTGATGAAAATCGTATTAAAATCTGTTGCGTACCTACAGGGACAGGCGGCGGGAAGCGACTTTGTTTTATACTATGCAAAGATAAGTATCAATAAAGGTCAATTTAGTTAGACGATTGTTTTTCAAGAAAACATTCATTTTTATAATGCGAGCGGCGGCAGTGTCTAGTACACTGACTAATTTAAATAAAAGTATATGCAAGGATAGTTAGTACATTAATAAAAAACGTCTTGAATTGTGCGAATAGGCATAATAAACAGGCTACACCGCGTCGCATGCGACAATGCTAATCTTTGACCACACAAATAAGGCGGTGTGAGTGACGGTGATGTCACTGCGGTTGCTTGCTTTTGTTATACTTATTAACTATTTAAGAAAACAAGTATATTTAAATATGTTTACTACATAGAAAAGTAATACATACATTTATGTATTACCTACTACTTCTACAAATTATTGTTTTTTTATCGTACTACTTTTGACATCGCTCGTAGAACAGATGGCCGTTGGAGCGGGAAGGTTCTAGAGTGGCGACCGCGAACCGGAAGACGAAGTGTCGGCAGGCCTTCCACAAGGTGGACCGACGATCTGATAAAGGTCGCGGGAAACAGCTGGATGGCAGCAGCAGAGGACCGATCGTTGTGGAAAACCTTAGGGAAGGCCTTTGTCCAGCAGTGGACGTCTTGCGGCAGATAATGATGAAGATGACTTTTGACATAACATTAGGAACCCCGGGCCGGGATTCTCGGCGGTAAAAACCATTATCGTCTTTGACCTGTTATCGTATTGTCAATGCTTTGATAGCTCTTATTTCCTTGACAGTAATGGCGGCCAAGTTGAAAACAATAACACAACAACACGATATGGTTTTGCCCGCCTAGAATGAAACCCGGGGCCATGCGATAAAAACCTAATTGTCTTTCACGTGTTATGGTATTGTTCTTAACTACTCCGCCATTACTGTGGAGTACCTAAGTAAGAGTTACCGTAACGTTGACAATACGATAACAGGTCAGAATATGGTTTTTACCGCCTAAGTAGAATAGGTAGGGGCCCGATCGGCTGATCACATTACCCCCACAGCAAAACATATGTGGCGTTCCATGGCTAAAGGGTCCTTATGATACATATTGAGTTAAGCATTGATCCTAAATCTGCGTTAAATAGGCTATCTAATAAAGAAAGAGTCACGACCCTAAGCCCCAAACTTTTTTAAATTTTATTTATCATACTTACACAAGCCGAAATTGCACTTTAGAGAAATCGTTAAAAGAAGTTTGAAACTCATATTAAGTATGTTCCCATTGGAAGTTACATAGATGATGATTGATTATGTATCTCAATGTGTTTTTCTTTGATATTCAGTTATGGTTATTTTAATGTGACTTCTAGACTTTGAAAAATCAGCCTTTGATTAGAGCAACTTGCTAATAAGAACGAAATTAAGAAAAATAAGATTTTCGGAATGTTCTTTAATATGTTGTAATTCGTACCATAGTGTATAGTTGGGGATATTTGAATTTACGTCTTAGGATAGAAATAAAATAACATAGTTAACAAAATCCTTTTTTTTAATTAAATATGATTTTTTTTATTTTTTTCATCTTGCTTTGTAACATTAACAGTTTTTGTGTAGTGACATCTAAATTATATTCGATCAATCTACGCAAGTATCACTAAAGTGTCATTGTTACTCTATAAGTCTTATTTCTATAGTTACAAACGATTTGAGTTACATTAAAATCACAAATTCACGCCCATACATTTTAGGGAATTACAGATAATTGCTGATAATTACAGTAGTATAGTAATATCACGATAGTAACATTGTCTATTATTAATCTTATATTAAAACAGAATACCCACGAAAAAATGTTTTTACAAGTTTACTTAAAATCTTGTTTTATAAAGAGTACCTGTCTCAAAAAACATTTTTGTTGATTATTTAGTTTGTTCTGATTTCCTTTTTTTGCAAAAATAAACACCATTTCGTATTTGGTTCCTGTAGCTACATGTAGGTTTTTTACGTTTTGTAGTTAATCTATCAGACCTACATATTCATTTGTCATATTTTATAGCTCGTAAGATATTTGACAGTACTTACCTAAGTTGGGTATTTTTTGTAAGTGGACCAATATAGCTTAAGCAAACATTGCAAGTAAATTTATCACCAGATATATCATTCTTGAATGTGCTCTGCCATAAGGACCCTTTTCTACTAAACTTTGTACCCAATTTTACTTTAGAAATATTTAACATACACGAGTGAAACCAAGCTACGAATAGACGTCTATCCCTTTATTTTACTATTTCGTATAAAACAAAAAATATATATTTTTAATGATTTTTACAACATCGTCAATATCTCCGTAACTAGAAACTGCCATAAGGACCCTTTTGTGATGGAAAGCCACATATTTTCTCTTTTAGTTTTTGCCTGCACTGTCATGTTGCATCAGACCGGTACGTATTAAACGTAACAATTTTAGAGTTCCATACTCAAAGGATATAAAGCCTACGCCGGCTGCCCGTCTGAATGTCTGAACTACCTACCCCCTACTTTTGGGGGACTGTGTTCTAAACCGTAACAGGTAACCCATTGTTTATTTTTACAAAATGTATGGAACTGCATGAACTGTTTTTTATTTTAAATCTTTGAGGTATTTTAATTAACGAATGCGGTTTTTCTAGGAGAACTAGTAATACCCGCATAGGTATACACTTTAAAACAGTACTTTTCTTTAACATACAGACAGCACAATACCTTAACTCCGTCTAAACAGTTTGTATTGTAACACTATAGATTCGTTTGTTTTTGTCAAATAAATTTGAATTTGATTTAGGTAGTTCATGAAATATTTCTTACGGGTAGAAAATGAGCTATTACTCGTTTGTGGGTTAATTAACGAAAACAGTTTAATAATTTTTTGCATTTCGGTTATAAAAATATACTTCCAAAAGATGCTTTTCTTAGCGTAGTAGTGGGTCAGAATACAAGATCAGAATACAAGATAGTAAGATTGCACATTGCTGTTACAAAACTCCCCGAGGCTTGCTTTCGCTCAAGTATTCCTTTTTAGTAAAGATGATTATTTACTCAATAGCGGTCTTTACACGTAAAGTTCGGACCGCGGGAAACGCCATGCGCCATTCCAATCTTCGTTCCAAAACGTACATTTTTTACTATTATACTATTACAGTTGCATTTAAACTTACGGTTCGGAACGAAGATTGGAATGGCGTGTGGCGTTTCCCGCGGTCCGAACTTTACGTGTTGAGGCCGCTATTGGCTTGAACAGCAACGAGGATGATCTAATTCGGTGCCGACAACTCTATATCAGGTCTATCTATATACCTATCTATATATTCTATATATATAAAAGGCAAACCTGACTCACTGACTTATATATCAACGCACAGCCGAAACTACTGTACCTAGAAACTTGAAATTTGGTACAGGGGTTCCGTTCATGATGTAAGTGAGCAATAAGAAAGAATTTTTAGAAATGGAATGGAAAGAAATAGGAGGAGTAGCGGGGAACTAATTCTACGAAGTCGCGGGCGTCCTCTAGTTTAATATAAAGCTCTAGCGCGGCTGGCACTATACTAGCCTGATTAAGATTTACGTGTCACAATACTGCTCTAAAGGGTTATTCTTCACCGAAGGATGAGGTCGAAAAATCTTCAGCCGTACCTATATGTATACCTACCGCTATTATCGCAGTACAGTGGCGTAGCCAACACTACAATTGTTCAAACTCGTTATAGCTAAGACTCGATTTGAAAGTTGAGAACGCATTATATTTATATTACATACATAATATAACCTCAAACATACCTCAAACACACATCATAGTCCCTTGTGTAAGATGAAAAGTCACTTGTTTGCAAATTGTCGCCTACTAGAAGGCACCCCGAAGTAAATCAGCCAACTCGATTCACGTCGGACATAGCTGAGGCTGATGCTGCCCGGCTGAACCAAACAGTGGCATCTTCTATCTTCAAACATCTGTAGTACGGTCGGCCAAGAAAGTTATCTACCAGTTATGACAAAAGTTTCTGCGAGATCTAATTATCGCTAAGGTATGCACTTGTCACTGTCATAATATTACTGCAAGGGAAAATAGAACTTATTGTATCATGACGTGCAAATGAACTTCAACCGTAGGGTGGTAGACCACATTTTTCGCCGACTGTACCTATGTTCACTTGTGCAGCCTTATTACTAACGGGGAAAATGTTATAGGTATGATTTAGATATTTTATTTCACAATCATTGTACCAATAATTTCATAGAATATTCAGCACATACTCAACATACAGGGTGACATCGAAGACGTGATCACAAAACAGTTTTTCGGACTCGGTAATTGATGGCCATTTCCAAGCAATATTAGTTACAAAAAACAAGAGCTACCTATTTATTTTTTGTTATTTTTCCCCTTAATTAAATCACCGATTAAATAAATTTTAGGCTACCCTATTCATAGAATCATACCCTCTATGGATCTTATTCAGACTATTTTACTTTAATGATGCTTCAGTTACAATTCAAGTTAATCATTGGCAATTTATTTGTTTTGTTGTTTCATGGAAATTAGAAAATCTGTCAAGTAGGGTGACCAAAATAATAAATTTAATGAACAAAATATAATGATATTTTTTTAAATTTTGATAATTGCGTGATTAAGTCTGAATTCTACATCTAAATACCTACATACTTATATTATTAGGACCCCACTTTGATGCCTAATTAAGTTATATGTATTTTGATCACGTCATCGATTTCACCCTGTATATTTTTTGGAGTACTCGGATATTTCTTTTAGGAGAATTAAGCCATCAAATAGAGGTCTTAATTTATAGTAATTTGAGGTGACTAACTACGATAGTACGCCTTAATTAACTCGTATTTAACGCGTAGCGAGCGATCAGTAAGTAGCAAACAAGCAGGGATTACCCTGTTACGTAAAGTTACGTACGGGATCAAGTTAGGCTGGTATTAAACTCGTTTATACATTGTTGCATTAAAGAATAGCCGCTGGTCTGACCTTGAGCATTCAATCCTTTTACTCGTACATTCAGGATCCCTCAATTAGTTGTCGCCTATTATTTAATTTATTAACGCGCTTCGAGAAGGGGCTTGAGAGCAATCTTAGTTGGTACTGCAATATCTGCCGTAACTGTTTATTTTTAGGTCTCTTTTGTCAAATTACTTACATTACTGAGAGACTACACTTTTTTATAGATAACAACAATACGATAACACTTCAAAAACAATATTACAGAACGATTATTTGGAGTTTACCACTCGGCGGCATTCCTAGAGTTTTATCGGAATAGATCGGAAGTACAAATTGCACGAAATACATGGCGGCATATTCACATAATAGTGTCCACCTCACAATCTAAATCAGCCTATACAACATTTTGTCACAATTTCATTTTGTGCAGAAGACCTATGAATAACACAGATGTGGCTATATTTAATAATCATAAGTCGTATTAGAAATTGGGTATGTTGACGTAAAGAGGCATTTCGGTATAAAGCAATTATGATACAAAGTATTTAACTTTTTCCGTATTAGTCTTACTGCCGCACTCAGAGACGTCAATTAAATTTAATGCTTGATTAAAGTTGCTGCTGTCACTTTCTTTGCTATAGCAATAGAATAAGACAACACGTCACTAAGCAGGCATTAAATTTAATTGACGTCTCTGAGTGCGGCATTTATTACCTATGTTCAAGAAGTGTAAAAATATGAGAGAAGGCAACATCTCAAAAATATACCTATCCCATTGCACCTTATTCCTGTGTAATAAGAACTTCGTAACATATTTATTAGAGAAATCTTTCGATGCCGTGAAATACGCCAACATTGCCACCTAGGGTATCATTGCCCATAATGCCATTTACAAACAAATTCGTTAATGTAGAGAAAATCTTCTTCTTTACGCTAACATTATTTACTATGGTAGAAAGTAAACTATATTTGTGACAACACTGCAGTTGACATTCGTCTCTAAGTTCACTCAGTAGCCTGTTGCGACTAGTTGAAGGCGATGTATGTTTTTGCGGGCAAAAATCTGGTCAAAAGTGCATGTCTACTATTCATCATGGCGAAGACGCAGCTGATTGTATCCAATTATATGTAATAAAATACACCTTGCAGGGTATTTAAGCTTAGGATTTAACATTATAGGTTTTTTATAAATAAAGTTATCATGGGTAATGTTATCCGTTAATTTTTGAATGTGTCACTGACAACTTTGCCCGATGTCGAAAGAGCGTCAGGATTGTCACTTTTCATAATTATCAAATGGTAAATTAAAGGAGGCTCCCTTGGAGTGGAAAACTTGCTAAACTATATTTTCTTTTGAAAGGATCTTTAAGTATTATGGAGTGCCTACCGGTTGTGGGTTGTTATTTATCAAAATAGATTGTATTCATATAAGTAAGTATCAAATCTTTTTTCGTGAGTTTGTATAATGTCCAAGTAGCCGAAACTTTTCTTTATGTATTTTTTCTATTAGATACATTATATCTTTAAAAATTTGATTGATCGCAATTACCTATATTATAGAGAATAAGTGAAGTGAAGAGGTACAAGTAACCTATAAGAAGTTATTTGGAGTTTATTAATTCTTTCTTCATTTTTTATTATAATAAAAGTTAAACTTTAAAAATACCGTGTTATATTTTGTTAATTTTCAGTATTGTGTCCTAAAACCCGAAAATTAAAAATAAATAAATTAAATTAATGAAAATAAGTACATTTCAATATTTTAATGTGACAACCCTAACATTCTTAAATCGATTTTGTGTGACTTGTATGGAAATGAGCAAAAATGCCTAGATAACATTGCCCACTATTTTTTAAGCGAAACTTAAGGTGATTTCTACTCAACGATTAAAACAGACGGTATTATTTCCCTAATTCTACACGTGTTGCTCATTTCAACTGCGTAGGGGCTATATTTGCGACGAAAATCATCCAGGGCAATGTTGGCTGAAAGTCCAGATAACATTGCCCGCCATTAAAATCGATAAAATCAGGGTTTAAATTAAGACTTAGGACTTATTTTTAGAATAAATAGGAGCACATGACCATATAGCTTCAGCAAAGATTACAAAAAACATGCCTCTGAAAACTGTTTTTTTATATAAAATTCGGGCAATGTTGGCGTATTTCAACTACGCTGGGTCTCTATTCAACACGGTAAAGGTAAAAACCATATCGTTTTTGAGCTGTTATAGTATTGTCAACGCGTTTTGATGGCACTTATTTAATTTGAGTTAAAAACAAAACCATAACATGCCTCTGATAGAAAAAAAACGAAAAAAATGTTTTTTTATATAAAATTCGGGCAATGTTGGCGTATTTCAACTACGCTGGGTCTCTATTCAACACGGTAAAGGTAAAAACCATATCGTTTTTGAGCTGTTATAGTATTGTCAACGCGTTTTGATGGCACTTATTTAATTTGAGTTAAAAACAAAACCATAACAGGTCAAATACGATTTGGATTTTACCGCCTAGAATAGAGGCGCTATAAACCCACAGTATCGATATACTCGATTACTCGGTTGTCTATCACTACTGTTACACCGCCCAGAGACTTGGCATCTGTCAGTAGGTATATTTATTACACAGAAGAAAGACTAAAGGCATAGAAACCGTACTAAATATGCAGAAAATACATTATGGTTCACTTCTTTTTACTTATGGTTTTCATAGTGAGTTGGAAAGAGATCTATAGCTGTTCTTTCGTTATTTGGTACATCGTCACAAGTAAGGCGTGATTTGGACCTATAAGCACCCATAGTATTTGGACCTATTGACAAGGAAAGACAAATCCTTCCTATAGGAAAGACAAAGAAGTCCCTGTGTAAAACCTTGTGACAATGACAATTAAAGAAGAAAAAACAGCCTACTTTTTTTTCATTTTTTTCTCATGTAATACGTAATCTAAAAAGTAGAGAAAGATAGCTGACGCAAAGTACGTATTATAGTCCGGTTTCTATGCTATATGTTCTTATTCTGTGATTTATTATGCTAGAAAGAGCGTGAAAGCGATAGACAGCCTAGTACTATTAATACTCTGGTTTTGCTGAACTAACTAGGGTGTGATAGCTCTTGAAGGAACTTCGGGTTTGTACTTGTCTCACACTCGCTCTCATACACTCTTATTAAGAGCGATTCAGAGAGATGTACAAGCCCGAAGCACCTCCTAAGTGCTCACAGAATGTTCAATATATTTAAAATACACTCATATAACCTGCCTACTAATTCATAATAGTAAAACATTTTTTCCCCTTTCAACACGTGCCACCGCTTTGAATAAACACTTTAAGCAGTAATATTTGTTACAAGAATACTTGAGCAAACACAAACAAAAGCCGATATTGTTGGTTGAAACTTTTGAAGAGATAAGTACCTATTTGTTTACTAGCAAGAATGGCAAGTACCTTTCACAATTCTAATGAAAAGCTTTGGCGGATCGAACTTGGTATCGAGGTCCTCCACGGTATTTACTTACCTTAAACTTCCTCCCAGTGTTATTTGCCGATTGTAATTAAAACCAGCACAAATAAATGCGGATGCAGTTGAAATGACTAAAGTTTTATCTGTAGTGTAGCGTTATCGCTACAAAATCGGCTCTTCTGTCCCGCCTTTTTTTACGTTTCAGTTATTCAACCTTTTTACAAAGACGAACTCCTTGGCCGTTTTTTCGGCTTCAGATTCAAAATTCAAAGTTTCGTTCGTTCGAAACTTTGAATTTTGAATCTACGTTGTGGAAGTAAATTGTTTTGCTAGCGTTCATACTAGAAACTAACGGAATATTGATTCCAATATGAGATTTTTTGATTTAACTCAATGAAGCTTATGTTATGTGAATGTATTTGTGCGGCGAGTACCTACCGAATCGTTCTTCTCGAAAACCAAAATTTATATATAAAACTTTTTATATTTGTATTTATTTAAAATTTATATTTAAAAGTTTCTATTTTTTGGTCCAAGAGCCGTCCACATTCTAATAAACTAGACTAAGATATTTGAGATCTCATATATTTTTAGTTAGCTCTCTAAGGTTAGTAGTCTATTTTGATATATATAGATATACTAACCTTAGTATCTTTAAATCTTATAACTTTCTTTTTACCGATTAGCATCGCCTCTTTTTCCTAATTTTTAAACCGGGCCCGCGAGCCCGAGGAACATGTCGCATGTTCCCTTTCGTTAAAAATATTTACTTGAGACCATCTTTTGAATTTATTCAACGGCAAAAATTACTAAGTATTGTTATCCACGGGTATTGTCATCCGAACATTATTATTTTCGTATGATTCAATTCGAATTTAAATGTAATGGGTTGTATTTTTCTACTTGTTGATAATACACTTTTTCTCTGTAAATTGAGAGTATTGAATGAGATCGCACCGGCCATAAAACATTTCTTTAAATTTATTTATTTTATGATGCAAGTAACGCAACTGAGCTGAAAGGTACCTTTCTTAATTAGAATGTTTTTTACACAACTGTATTTCCATTTGCAAGTCAATTTCTAAAGAAACTGCTTACAGAAAGTACACACAGCCAACCTCAAGCATATGATGGGCCATTCTACTTTTCGTTGTAGGTACATATTTTTTAAGCCACGTTTTTAAGTCTCATTAAACTATTTTTATTTCAAAAAATGGTAAATTGCTGCGTTTTCTAACTTGAAACTCGAAAAGGGATGTAAATAAGCATATACTTATATTGAATTATCCTAATTCATAAAAAGTTATTTGTTATAGGAGTAACGCAGTGGACATTGATATCCCCGCCTTTTCAATGGTAAAAGTTTAATTTACCGCTGAGTTACCTAGATTCTTCAACGATAAGGAATTGAGTAATTTAAGAGTTGTTTTTTTGAAAACCATTAAACTTAAACATTCTAAATTAATGTTATTTATTTTTACGCGTATTCATAACTCGGTATACTTTTTATCGGACGACAGCAAAAGTGTACCTACATTAAGTTAAAGTTTCTTGGCAAATAAACATTTTTTTTATTGTTATTTTTTATTTATTTATTGAAAAGTAGAATGTTAAAGTTATCCCGGGATAACTTTACGGCTGCTGTGGATCGAAAAAAAGGAAAATGCAAACTGTGTGAAACAATTATAAAAACCGGCGGTGGATCTACCAACGATTTGCACTTGCATATACGGACAATTAGTGTCAAACTGATTCTAAGTACCTACATTTTTAATATATTTAAAGATATTATCTATGTATGAGACTTAATATATATTATACGTTACATTTGAGTTTAATTATTAACAAATAAATAATGATCTATATTGATGTTAAGATTGGTGTTAAATGTATATTTGTGACTTTGTGAGACTAATTATTATAATTTTTGTATTTTATTTGCTGCTTAAGTGCTTAGTTAAAATGAAGCAAATCTTTAATGTTATACACCTACTAAATTAAGAAATATTAAAAGTGAAGTAATTATTTTGTTGGATTTAACTGTTTTCTTTCATCCGTTTTCGTTATTCCCTAAATATGTACTTAATAAGCTTTTTAAAATAGAGAAATATACACAAATCAAACTATTTTTTACGCTTTATTTTAAAGTAACAATCAAATCAAATCAACAATCCCATTTCCGAGTCGTTTCCTGATTTTAGTACATTTTTGTAAAAAAATTCAATACCGTGGGAATGGATTTGGGAAAGGTCCGGTATTTGGAAACCCTTTTCCCAAGCAATCATTTAAGTATTCGAAGTTTTTTGTGCGATAGTAGTTTGTAACGGCTAAAGTGAGTGCGTAAATAAAGTCTAGGTACTCTTAATAACCTACCCCACGTACGTACGTAATAAATAATAGTACCTGGAAGACCGAGCGTCGCTCGGGTTGAAAATGAAATTTCCCGAAGATGAAAACTTGACAGATCGATTTTTCGCCCCCGTAAACCCCTATACAAGAATTGCTCGTTTAAAGGTATTAGATATACTTAGGCAGCCATTACACGGTCAATCCAGATCGTCATCCGACCAAGGTCGCGGATCGCAGGAGATTTCAAAAAATCAAGATAATATGTAATCCGATGTCGTGATCCGTCAATGTAACACGTTACACAGTCAATCTGGATCGAGATCACCTTTTCGCAATCACGGATTGCGATCTAGATTGGCTGTGTAATGGCTGCCTTATTTTCATACATTCAATAAAAGTACAAAACACCTATCTCGCTACTATTTCGTTTTGTTACGTTAGTTTATACTAATACTTGCCCAGAACCTACCTAAAGTGCAAGAGGTCTCGGGCAATGTCGATTCGTTCACAGATGTGCGCGTAGAAGAACGAGCGAGAAAGATGTACAAACCCGAAGACCATTTTAAGACCACTTACTTTTAAGGGCACTTACTCCTAGGCAGTAAAAAACCTATCATCTTTGTCCTTTATCGTATTCTCAACGTTTTAATAGCTCTTATTTACTTGACAATAATGGCGGCCGAGTTAAAAATAATACCATAACAGGTCAAAGATAATAATGGTTTTTGCCGCCTAGAATAGAGGCCCTGAAGTGTTTAAGCAATTTGGAAGCATGCAGCTGCAAGTGTATGCACGCACTAACGAAGCAAACATACCAATGCATACCTCTATTGAATATGCCATTAGTACCAGATATGCTTCGAAACGTTTTAAACCGCTACACGTATAGGCAGGCTCAAGAAATCTAAGCATCCGGACAGTTTCAAATACACTTTAAACCAAAGACAATAAACAAAATGAAAAAAAACACTTGCTATCTAAAACAAGAAAATTGAAATGCCTACCAGCGTCTTATTACCTATTTAGATACTACTCGCTCCCCTGGGCTTTGTCTTTGAAAGAAGTTCTATCATTCTGATATTACATTTCTCAAAGAGCATGTTCTCATAGTAAACCTCTGTAGTATTATTAGAATGATTTGAGAGAGCAACAATAATTCACAAGCAACTGATTTGAGAGCCTGGAGCTACTTGTCTTCTGTGAGCCAATGCAATAAAGTCCCCGGGACGTTGTTCAAAGGGGCGCAATAACTATGACAACACAATAGAGACATCATTAGGATAATGGTGTAAGGCATCGCATGCTGTTACATTAAAATCTAGACCGAAATAATTCAAAACGAAAATCCAAGTCGTGACACATCGTTATATATTTAACTAGGTGTCCCCGCGACTTCGTCCGCGTGGAAATCGCACATCGCAACAACATTATAGCGGCCTTTACACGGTAGGTAAAGTTCGGACCGCGGGAAACGCCACGCGCCATTCCACGTGCCAGTCCGAATCGTAGGTTTTTTACTATTTTTAACCGACTTCAAAAAAAGGAGGAGGTTCTCAATTCGTCGGGTTTTTTTTTTTATGTATGTTCCCCTTTTACTCGAAGACCACTGGACCGATTTAAAAAATTTTTTCGTTGTTCGAGTGGGTATACTTTCTAGTTGGTCCCATTGTCACCACGTCAGGATCTGATGATGGGATCATGGAGAAATCAAGAGAACTCCTCAAATATTATAGGCACACCTATAGCGATTTTGGTATTTTTCACTGTAACTCATGCATTTGCTTTTGAAAAGTACTATATGGTGAAGTGGAACTGATGATGAAGACCACAGATGGCCACCGGAACTACTTAACGGTACCTATTTCAAGGGTGGCGATAAGATATTTCGATAAAGGAAGTTGAGCGACTATGACGAAGCACATTTAGGTTTAAATATGACTATGACATTCCCGTGGCGTTGTCTGCGGCGAGCTTGAAATGTTCTATAGTTTCTTATTAATATTTAGAAGTGGAGCTACGTAACAGCATAAATAGGATCACTAAAAAGTATAAAATAAAATAAATGTTCATAAAAACAAAAAAACCGCCGTCAAAAAGCAAAAAATAACTTCTTTAAAATGGTAGGTAAATAGGTCAGTCCAACTGAAGTCTGCTTTTTGTTAAAATATTGTTGGACGCCGACTTCAGTTGGACTGACCTATTTACCTACCATTTTAAAGAAGTTATTTTTTGCTTTTTGAAGGCGGTTTTTTTACTATTACAGTTGCATTTACACGTACGGTTCGGAGCGAAGATTGGAATGGCGCGTGGCGTTTCCCGCAGTCCGAACTTTACGTGTGCAGGTAAAACGTTCCGCGCGGTTTCTTTGAGTACCTGTCGGTGTATCACTAGAGCCTGCAATGTTTTATCTAAAGCGTTTTTCACAACGACTCAACTCAACGGCGGTGAGTTAATGATTTATAATCTACTAACGTTTATTTTATCAATTTTGACGTTTACCAAGTTTAAAATCAATTTGACTGACAGGGAAGAAACTTGTATCACGATATTTGCGACCCTTGCTTCCAAATCTCAGAACTTTTAAACAGCATAGCCGATGCCCAAGTGCACAAGACTCGATTGTGTGGGGAGGGGGAGTGATGGCGAGCGAAGCGGCCGGCGACCTCCTAAGCGAAGCAAGAGTCGAGTGTGCGAGGGAGTGAAGGAGCAACAGGAGCAACAGGATTCTGGCGGGAGCCTACCTTTATACTATGTTTACAGTGATCCAGATTATCAAATAGTCAAAATAACTAACCCCGTTTTCTTTCTTTCTTCATTCAAATTGGTTGATAGCAGGTACCTATATAAGACTTTGTTTTACATAATTATTAAGACAGTGTCTTTGCAATTAGTCAAGTCAAGGTTTCGAAGCATACAATTAAAAAATAATGTCATAAACGTGCATGTCGGTACACAATGTTGAAATCCTTGTGCGCTCGTCGAGTTTGGAGAGACGTGTAATGTTTCGTCTGGCGCGTTCAGGGCCAGGACGGTGGATTTCCATACTACTAAATGAACCCGATTTCAAGTTCATGGCATACTTAGTGGTAAAAAAAATAATTAGATTCAAAAATTACTTCAACCGCGTTCGTTAAAACAATAATTATTTTTAAGTATATACTTAATTCTTCAGATTTTCTTACCTAGCTTATGTAGGTATATTTAATTTACCTTGAAATTAGATATTTAACTTGAAATAAGATAACACAACGCGGTTGCAGATTTATCTTTGCTTTGGCTTTCAAGTAAAACAGATTAACACATGAAATTCCCTGATGCCTTAAACATTACTTGCCCTGACACTCAGGTTAAGGAAAACTGATTTTGTTAGTTATATTTTTTTACCCTTTGTGAACTAGCTTGGTTCAGTTCTCGGAAGATCACAATGCCTTGTCAATATGTGTACATACATAATAAATCCTACATAGACTTGTTATCATTCGTCAAGGCGCGACTCATGTTGGGCATACGAATGAACCGAGCTAACTGAGTGACTCAACGGGTGATGTAAACCCTGATATGAAACTGCTTGTTTTGTTTAAATTCTAAAATCCATTGTTCCCACATAGCCGACAAGTTAGATTACGTATATCATTAACACATTCAACGCCAAAAAATAGGATTGGAAGAGCCTATTTCGTTTGCAAAAGCTTGTCTTCTATTAAGCTAACGAGCGATCGATAACTAAAATTTGATATAAGTAATAATATGTTCTCCGCAAGGTCGAGATTTCAATGTCTTTATTTGAAGATGACTGGACAAGGTTCTCACTAGAATCTTTAATACTCACACACAATCTTGCTTCTCCGCTTTTTTCCGTCGGTGTTTTCCTTGTATATGTTTACGATATGCAGACCTTGTAATACTTACTGTTTGATTCATTTTCCTCAATTTATGTCAGACCACTTTTGACCTGTTTGTCTTTTTGACACGAGTAGATATGGTAATACGTCTGACTGGAGAGGCACAATATAACTACCTATGGGTGGAGTTCAAAAAGTACCTAAGACATAATTGGTACACAGCGTAGTTAACCATACAAGTGACGAAAGTCGAAAAAGTTCCATTGTGCGACGAAAAGTAATCTTACAATTTGTATGGCAAATGTTTGTCACACAATGGAAAATTGTTATGCAAGGCTACAAAGTTGTTATTGGCCCTTTCCTTACCAGTCTAATGAGACGCGGTAAATTGGACCACATTCGTCCAGATGGGCTGGGTGACCCCATAATATTAATCTTTCGATTTGGTATATCTACACCGTTGTTTTTCATAATCGTTGCTCGTCATGTTGTCTTTGGTCATTATTTCAATAGTCATAATTTTCTTTCACCCCCCTTTCATAAGTCATAACTATTGAATTTCATACGGTTATTGGTCATAACATTCAATGTGGTCATTGTATTGAAAAGTAGAAATTCAAAAGGAATATTATTATTTTAAATAACGCTTACAAGAATGAGAATTATTAATCAGAAAAATTTAGTACATCATCATTTTGTCTATCCTATCGTGATTGGTCATAACATTAAATATCTATAGTAATTCCATAAGGAATATAATATTATGTTGATACAAGGATAAGTAGTATTATGCATAAAATGATATTTTGCAAGGGATCGCAGTTCTTACCTAACGTAACCTAATTTTCTGTCAGCTGTTATTTTTTGTAAGGGATCGCATTTGTAACCTAACCTAACCTACTTTTTTGTCAGCTCGTCCTTTTTAAAAGAAAAGTTCTACCCTAACCATTTTTTTTTGTAAGCCGCTATTTTGTTTATGTATGACACATACATGTATTGTTTCTGATTTTTTTAATTAGTCCTTTAAAACATTAGAAACTAAAATGATATGAATAAAAATAATAGCAAAATAAACATAAAAATATGACCTACAATATTTATGAAAAATAAACGGTATGCCTTTTCATATTATACTGATCAGTTTTATGACTTTTGTCTTGTATGATATGTAACATTATTGTAATTGTTGTATTTAATAATTTGTAACATCATTACTTATATTTATTTCGCATTATACCTAACAACTATTATGACTATTGATATTATGACTAAAAATAATATGGATACCAATTTATGACTTCTGAAAATCGAAACAATAAAATTAGGTATGGCAGTCGAAGGGATCGCAGATGGGCTTTACAACAGTACTTTGTTCTCACGAGATAGTTGGGATTATAGTAGCATAGAGATTCGTTACTTTATTTTGGTGAAAATATGCTTTTGACAAGTTTAGTAAATAAATCTCTCTTCAAAATGCAAGCCGAGCTAATTCACATGCTGCGCCTGTGCATAGTATAAATAGAAAAGTAGCTCGACTCCGGCCCTTTAGGAGATTCTGATACCTATTGCCGCTCGGGCGTCAGGGTCGTCCAAACTTGTTTTTCAATTTTAGTCACCTACTTGGCCATACTGTGATTTATAATCATGTTAATTTTCATAAATTACACGAACCTAAAGTAAGTATAAATATTGTTAGGTACCTAAGTACCAAATTTAAATTATTTTACTTACATACTTTTTATAGGTATGTGACGTGATATGTAAATTCCTTTTCGACCTTTTGATAATACCGCTTTCGCGCAAGGCTACCTTTGACTACTTAGGTACCTATTATTGGCGGCACGCGCCGTCGCCGCGCGGCTTCCTTAGAGCATTGGCCGCTCGCTTTGGTTCTAGGCTTGTGCTTTGGGTACTAGGCAACGATAAGCATACTTATGTAGTGAAAAATACATATTTAATATGACTACATAGGTACATATAAAACGCCCAAGACTCAGAAACAAAAGATACCTACTCGCACTCATCACACGAATATTTGTCCTGACCGGGAATCGAACCCAGGACCGCTAGCTTCGTAAGCAAGGTCACTACTTACTTAGTCACTTCCAACTACCTAGGCCATCCACGTCATCACATGTTACCTACCCATGTCACGTCACACTCAATAACTTAAATTACCTACTTAATACGTATTTATTTCACCTAGGTATACTACAGGCAGGCCGGTACGAAATACCTTTTATTAAATCTGGATATAGTTGTACCTACCTAAGCTAGGTTTAGACATCCGTATACAGAACAATATTTAAGCGTTTTCGGCAGCAACATTGTCGCTCGATGGCTAAGTACGCGCGCTAAAACAAAACGTAACCGAACGCAATGACGCCGCGGCCCCGACTAAGTTCCCTCGAAATCCCCCAAAGATCTCGTTTCGTATTGGTTCGCCCGGCCACAGACCCCGCCCACAGCCGCAAGCCGCGCGATGTACCTTTGTTTGAAGACGACCTACTGTTCTCTATACTGTGGCCTGTGGGACTTCTATTACGTTAAGTTTGACTGTGGGACAACATCCTCTTCTCAGTGACATTTACAGCCTTGGTTATATACTGTGGCAATATTATGCAATTTAGCCTTCTTTAAAGTATTTGTGAAGCCGTTATCGGGCCACTGTGCTTAGTTAGGATGCCTAGTAGTTAGAAACTTTTAACACTTGTATGTAATCTAAACACAGATGACGATGAGGGCCCACAGCCTAACTAATCTGAGAGTAAGTAGATAATTCTCGTAGACCTATAATTGGTAAACTAGGCAACAAAATTTTGCGCCTGAGTAGCGTACCTACCGACCTGTGATAATAAGGTCAAACAATAATGTACCAACATTAAAATTATTCCAGGAATCCCACGAGGAATAAGCACCGAGTTTGTTATCTAATAATGTACACAAGCCAAGATGGCCGCGCACAAGCAGATTGTCGATAGGTACCTACTTTCCCGAGCAGTTATCATAAGTTAACCTTTGTTCTTGTGACCTCTATTTAATGTTTTAGATTACGATGATTTATGCACAACATCTACACATGTCTATTAGCGATCGGTTAACAAAAGATTATTGACTTTTATGTTGGCCATGTTGCTCCCTGGGAACCAGACAACCTTGATAAGTTACTTGTTGTAGCGAAGCTCGAACAAAGAAGACCTCGTGGACGATCACTTAACCGCTGGTGTCCTTAAGGAAGCCAACAACCGGACGAAATGTAGGCAGCTTAAAGGCACAAACAACTTCAATACGATCTTTAAAAAAAATACGACCAAGAAGAGATGTGTCTATGTAAACGCGCTTGCACCTATACATATAAATATATACAAGACTGCTAGACACTATTAGAACTGATGATATCCTTCTTGACGTGTCCGTCCATGGCGAACCAAACGAAAACAGGAGGTGAGAGCGAAAATGTCATGAAAGTGGCAAAGCTAAATTGGTATTTGAATGGGCCGGACGGTTGCAAAGCGTACAAAACAACTGTCCTAATGGTTTATTCGTGTTAGGTTTGGAATGGCTTTGGACGGTGCTTTTTATTTTATTATGGCGATTTGCTTAATCGTACTCGTAATATTCGGAATCTCCAATACGAGTTTTTCGAAGGACGCTATGAATTACGCCTTATGAACGAGCTACACCATTCTTGTCTGCGTTGCACAAGACCGGGGATGCAACATGACACAAGATAACACTGCAAGACATCCGTGTTATCCCTGTAGCGTAAAAACTGGACTCTAGGTTTACGCTTTTCTTCCTTAAGCTATGATGTAGCCTAGATTACTATATTTTAAGAAGGGCTAAGTTTTTTTTTAATCTCCTTTTTTTCCAGCAATCCGTCTCTTTGACATTCAACCGGACGTTATGAATTTTCTTCATTAGTCATTTATGGATCTACATCCTCCATCCCATTTTGGTATGTGTCCTATAATAGATCTTGGGGTGCTCGTCTCTTGAGTCTGGTAAATGTTGTGCCTGGTAAATCCTTCATTAACTTTCTGGCAAGTTGGTTTGAATGAGTTTGCATTCTTTTGTAGTAGATTTTCAATGTGTCAGTCACTTCCATCTTTACAGTTTTCACTCTTAATTCCTGATGCAGACGATCATTTTTGAAGTACCATGGTGCGCGAGTGATCATGCGGACCGTTTTCGCTCGAGAGCGCTGTAGTATGCCTATTTAGGTTAGAGTTTGAAGCTGTACTTCCCCACAGCTGCAAACCGTATGTCCATATCGGTTTGAGTATACACTTGTACAGCAGCAGTTTGTTTTCCAAGGTTAGTTTAGATTTTCACAATAATAACACTGATAATGATAAACGGACTCGAGCTCCGAGGGCTCCGCACATGTCTTATTTCGAGTATACAGGTGTAATCGTTAAGTGTGACCAGGCGATTATTCCGTAACTATTACAGATATCCAAAAAAAACTGATATCGAAAGTACGTTACCTAATCAGTAAAATGACATGAATAACTTTTTAAAAATCAAACGGGGAAATATCCAAAATTTTGACATTAATTACTCCCATACATTTATTATGAGAGTAGTTGAAATGTTTTAGTTTCCTTATTTTAAAAGGTTATTTTAGCTTAGTACTGATATTAAAGGAAACTGTTTATTAACCTAAAAAAGTAATAAAACTGTTTTTAATTGAATAATACTTATTTCTTAGTAAGTACAAAAAACAATCAAAACCTTTCTAGGTACAAATTTTATACTAAATGTATGGGAGTGTTTAATGTCAAAATGTTGGATACTTCTCGTTTGATTTTTAAAAACTTATTGATGTAATTTGACTGATTAGGTAACGTACTTTCCATACCACTTTAAAAAAAATAAGATGTCTGTAATAGTTACGGAATAATCGCCTGGTCACACTTAACGATTACACCTGTATAAAATATTAGAAACCTAATTAGTTGCTTCTGCTCCATGGTGTCATTATCTTGTATTTAGAAGCCACGCCACACGGGAAATAATTAACGGCACTTTCAAGTAAACCGAAACAGTAAATGCTACTTGCGTACTTTTAGCTCTTTTGCCGATAGACTTTATTCCAACCCCATTCTTGCTTGCTTTCTTTTACCTAAAAAACCACAAGTGCTCTAAAAGCCCTTGCTCTAGCAACCGCCAAATCGTTAGTTTTCAGAAATGAAAATAAATAAATTATTCTACATAACTTAAAAAGCTCACAAAAAAACACACAAATTAATATCTGTAAACTCACCCAACTATGGTCCAAGTCCAATTTACTTTACTTAGTGAATTATCCTTAAAATATTTTAGCTTATTATTGCTGGGTAGGTATGTATATTTTTTGCGCTAAAATAATTTACTCCAAACTTTATTATTTAGCTATAGCTATCCTATTCGAAAAATAAGTTGATGAGAAACATTAAATAAACTATTTTTGCAGACTAGGACAATAGTTGTATTACGGAACCTAATTTTTGAAGTCGCTGAGTTAACAACTTTGCGGTCAAGGAATAAACACTGACAAATTTGCGATGTAGGGGAAGTACGCCTGAAATGGGTACCCTGCCTAAAGCAGATAGCCGTTTAAATTTGCGTGCCTTTAGCAGTAATGAAAATCTGTGGATGCGAAGTGACATTCGACACGTCAGCCAATCACAGGCAGTAATGCCAGTTGCATGGTGTACGTGTTGATAAGGTGAGACGCTAACGAAGTTTTTTGGTGCTTTCACTAGTTTTTTTTCTTTTTTTTACATGTGATTACTCTGAAATGGTTAATAACATGTTCTAATTTGTTTTAAGTATATTTTCTTTCGTTATTTGTCTTGTTATTAATGAAGCTGCTTTGTGTTTTAACGTTTCGGTTTGAAAGTTTTATGCTGTTAAAATAAAAATGTGTGCATAGGCAAATCGGGTATGGGAAAACCGGGTACCCGCCATTGGCCTCTATTTGTATAAATTAATCAGCGGACTAATATTTTAGTTACTTTTATTATGATGGTAGTAAATATAAAGGAAAAACTTCCCAAGCACCGTGGGGCGAGATCACACTGTGGCTACTATGTAAGAGGCGACCAAAAAACCGGTCAAAATGCAGCCAAAAAGTTTGGTATACATTTATGTACACTACAAAGACACATGAATAAAAGCTGACCACCATTTGCATAAATTGATAATTTTAGGGCAAAGCTGTGAGCTTAATAAATGTCCAAGTTGATTTGATCGCATAAGAACAATCACTACCCGCATTGCCCAAAGGTCTTACCCGTTTTAGGCACCCCCCACGGGCAAAGCGGTTTTTTGGAAGGGTGCACAATTTTTAAAATTTAAACCTGACGTATTTTCTCATTCCGTTGATTTGTGCGAAAGCGTAAAAGATTATAAAAACACATACATACTAATAAAGGAAATAAAATTAAAATAACTTTGTTTTTTTAACCATCATTCTTAGCGTACCCGCTTTGAGCGTACCTCCCCTACACTAGTTTATGCTATGTATCCTGTGAGTACAAAATGCGTCGTGCGATGTCAAACTATGTATGTCAAAAATTGCGCTATATAGCAAGTACCTAATGATTATTCAAAAAACTAACAAATCAACGAAATAAAGGAAAACATAAACTACAGTTACCGGTTAGGTAAAAAGGTACCGTAAAACGCTGCAACTGTAACGCCTTCTTGATACAACTTTGCCTAAATTACGTCCAAATATAGCTTAACGCATTTCATGTAACTATTGATTGTTTCGGAAAACAATTTCATTACCTACTGTGGCAACCATTAAAAGTTCGTTTTTGTTGGCAACTCTAACCGTTGTTAAACAAAGTTAATCAGGGACGGTTGAGTTTTTGTGGTGCTCCGGCAAATTTTAAATTGTGCATTTATAAACGAAGACAGCCAAACCAAAACTATTACCAAGGCTAGGTAAGTAAACACGATCTAATTTATAATTCCGCAACATTAAATAAACGAAACAAAAGCTTATATTGTAAGGAAATGTTGTTTTGCCTAGGGCTCGGGTTGTCACCAAAATTTTAACGTCACATTACGATTCAAAGGTAATGGTTAAATTTCTACTTCCTTTTGCTGAAAGAAGTTTTCCTACCTGGCTTTTACAAATGTTACCTACTTCGTAAAGTTACTTCATCCTGTTTTAAGTGTTCAGTCGGTCACTAAGTATTTTCTTTTAATTTATTTCCTTTTAATTTTATGACAATAAATAATTATTTTTATTATGATGTTTTATTAAGAAGGCATCATAAGAATTTAAATAGGTACATAGTAAACTGTAACTTAAAGCGTATTTTTTTCGATTACTTACCTGACCAAATCATTGCTAATTTTGGACAACCCTAATATCAACGGTTATTTTGTATGGAGGTCTCTTAGAACCCAACACAACCTTGCCTGTTTTTTTTAAATACACACAATTCAATTTCAATTTCAATTAGCCTTTATTCCAATGACCAGCATTAATACATTTCATATGTTTTGGCATGCAATACAATATATTTTGTAAAAAAAATATACTTTGATGAATAAATAAACTAAACTAAACTGACTAATATTCATTAAGTATTGCTATTTGCTTGGTCATGCTGTCGATTCTCGACATAGGCCTCCTCTAGTGTCCTCCACATTTTCCTGTCTTGTGCGACCCTTCTCCATCGTGGTGGGAAGTCATCTTCCCATCTTCGCACCTGTCTTCCTCGACTCCTTTTCCCATCCCTTGGGTACCATTCTGTGATTTGTTTTGTCCATTTGTTTATTTTTGACCTTAGCATGTGGCCTGACCATTTCCACTTCCTTTTCTTAATTGTTGTTGTCACTCCAGTTATTTTAGTTATATTCCTTATTCTTGTTAATCTCCATTTATCCTTCCTTTTAATGTTGATCATGCTTCTTTCCATTGCGTGTTGGCAGACTGCTAGTTTTTGAGTGTTTTTCTTAGTAAGTGTCCAAGTTTCACAGCCATATGTCATACAAGGAAGTATACATGTATTGTAAAGCTTTGACTTGATCTCTACAGGTACTGTGGTGTTTTTCATGATTTCTTTCATTGACCAGTATCGGCTCCATGTGTTGTTAATTCTTCTTTCTAATTCCTTGGACATCTGGTCTACAGGTGATATAACTTGGCCTAAGTATATATATTCATTTACATATTCAATTTCATTATCACCCAATAAGACTGCTTCCTGAGTGTGGTTTGTCATTATTTTTGTTTTCTCGGTGTTCATGGTAAGGCCTGCCTTGGCGCTTTCGTGTGCTAGTTCTTGGAGCATTGTTTGAAGTGTGCAAGCCTCTTCAGCAAATATCACAATATCATCCGCGAATCGAAGATGAGAACCCTGGTCCCTTAGTGCTGCTCACATGTATTGATGGTCTATAGAGTCGAATGCCTTGTTGTAATCTATGAAAGCCATGTAATATTTTTTTCCATATTCATTGCTTTTCTGTATTATCTGCTTCACTACATGTATATGATCGATTGTGGAAAAGTCTCTTCTGAATCCTGCCTGTTCTTTCGGTTGATTTTCTTCTAGTGTGTTGTTTAACCTACCAAGTATGACCCTGGAGAATATTACATGTTGGGCATCAGACTTATTGGGCGATAATTTTCGATTTTGTTCTTATCTCCCTTTTTATGTAGTAGGATTATAGTAGATTTTGTCCATTGTTCTGGAATGACTTCTTGTGAAAGTATCCGGTTAAATAAGTTGGTAAGTGGTTAAATTATTTCCTCAAGAGTCCCCTTTAAGAGCTCGTTGTTTATACCATCATCCCCGGGTGATTTGTTATTTTTTTGGGAGAGAATAGATTTTTTTATTTCACTTTCTAGTATATGTGGTACGTGTTCTTCATTCTCATTTGTCCTGATTTCATTCCCATCTGAGGCTGTCAGAAATACTTTTTTACTGTAAAGATCCTTGAAGAAGTCTGTAGCTGTCTCGGATATTGCTTGTCTTGAACCTGTTGTAGTTTGAGCTCCCTTGCTATATTTTCTCTTTAAGCTTGGAATCCACACAGTATACAAATCCACACAAATACACACAATTAAGGTATTCTAGATACGCGATTAATAACCTGTTTTAAAAAGAGTTTGTAGGCTACAAAATATCCCGCTAGGCAAAGTTCAACAACAAGTTTTTTATACAACTTTGCGCACGACTTTGAAAGCTTAGGTATATATAGCCAGAGATCGGACAAATGGGCGTCATTACTCGCTATAATGTGGACATGACTCCAAAGATTTTAATTAAACAAATTAAATTACATTCATTGATGTAAAAATAATTTTGATCCTTTGCAGGGCAGTAATAAATAAATAATACAAAGACTTGTTATTGTGTTTTTACTAAAGCAAATAAACAGTAATTTTCATAATTTTCCCGTGGTTAGTTTATTCCTTTTCACGGTTAAAATAAACTGAAGAGGTGATAAGCTCCTTTCGCAATCCACAGATGTTAGTTGAGCAAACTTAAGTAGATTATTTATGGCCACTCCTCACGTCTTTGTATTATTTATTTATTACTGTCCTGCAAAGGATCAAGATTAAAATTCAGGTAAGTAATCAATTAATATAATTTAATTTGTTTAATTAAAATCTTTGGAGTCATGTCCACATTATTGCGAGTAGTGACACCCAATTGTCCGATCTCTGTATATAGCAAACAGTTACAACGATAGCGGAATTTCGACTTTATTCATAGGCATGTGCAACAACACACTTTAAAAATCCAGGCAATGTTAGAGCCTTTCACGGTAGTAATTTTAACTTATTTAAATCTTAACTTATCTAATCTTATAGATGGGCCCATCTATAAGATTAGATTTCGGATACACTACGACCTTTTTAGGATATTTTGTGCAATTACCCTCTTACACATTCAGCTCTTCGAATGTGCAGGTTTCCTCATGATCGCAAATAAGCATTTTGATTTTGATGTTTTTCCTTCACCGTAAGAACATCGAGTAATGTATTTAGTTAGAAAAACTCATTGGTGATCAAACGCGCAATGGAAATATAACGATCAATCTTTAGCTTGTGTCGCTCGGGTTCTTGGTAGGGGTACTTATCATTAAATATTTAACAGGACCTAATTTAGCTCAGCAACCTATTTGCGATATATCAATATATATGTTATCTAGCATATTTTGTGTATCATTAATAAATAACAGATGAGGGTATTCTAATACCGTATTAGACTATCTACTTATTAATAATTATCTATTTTTTTTGAACGTTTTAGATTAGTAGAATAAAGTTATGACAGTAAAAGTGAATGATTAATTCCGAATAAAGTTTTGTTTTGTTATGGGACTTGTAATAATAATAATATATGTAATTAAGTAGGTATCTACCAAGTATGTCGAATACCCACGGCCATCTACAGCCCTCTAAAAGAGCTATATTTACATTCTCATGCCTAGAAACCGGTTTCAAGCAGAAACAATAGAGATGGCACTGTTCTGGACTAAGACGCAACAAGGCAACAAAAGGCCGCTATACAAAAGGTCGATGTGGTTAGACCATTGAGAAGATAAGATCACCATCATGGGGTCATTTTTGCCATCTTGAATTTTGAAAGTGCTAATTATTATTATTTTCTACGGTAAATTGATAAATTAAATTACTTTCCTACTTATCTTATTCGGTAAGTTCATAAAAATTAATGTGTTTAAAATGTTTACAATTAATTATCTACAAGTGGAAAAGAAACAATAAAAAACGAACGAACGAATTTACAAACTTACTTAAAATTACATTAGGTAGGGTAGGTAATCTAAATTAAAATGTGTATGAGACAAACAAAGATAATAAAGTCAAAGCAGAAAGCGCCATCATTGACTCATCCATCATTGGACTACGATGTGAACAGCTAATGATTCCAATTTAGATTCTGCGCAAAGGGTCATCTATTGCCATCGTTAAGTAAGAACTACGATGTTAATACAATAAACAACGCGGTACAAAGCTGTATGGCGCTATAGTTCCATTAGCATCTAAAAGAAGAGTTGTCGCTATAAGAAAGATAGCACCAAAATAAATTGCAAACAATGCCATAATTAGTCTATGAGCACACGACACTAAACCTAGTTCGATAAGACTACCAGATGATAATATATTATAATTAGTCACGTCATTAATGGGGGAACGAACACGAAATGGCGATGCTGCAATCCAAAATACCTGGCTGGGCGTAGGACGACCTTCAATCGCTGCAGCAACCACTTTCTCCACTGTTTGGAAAATGCAGCAGTGGTTTTTCTTACACAGAAATTGATGAGCTTTAGGTAGTTTTTTGAGGAGATCGATCATACTAGATACTTAAGTACGAGGCGTCGCTTACCATGCTGCTGCCACTGATTAGGCCAATCAGGGGGCTTGCAGCACTGCATTGTCGTATAGGTAGTCCTGCACCTACCCTGTTCCGAGGAACAAACGAAACTTGGGAGTCTTATCATACTAGACATCAGACTTATAATTTCAAAAAATAAAAATAAAAATAGCTTTGCCAGGTTTTTTGCATTGCAGCATTACCATTTCGTGTTCCCCATTAATGACGTGACTAATTATATATACTTATACACCGTGCCCGGGACGTCCCCGAAGGATTTTAACCATCGATTCTATACCCTATTTGGAGTAAGTATATAATGTGGTATAACATGTAGTCCAATATCGCATAATTTCCGAGATTTCTATTATTTAAAAAATAATTCCATAGTTAATTTAATTTCAACTCTGTCACCTTAACTTGAGGATTATTTACTATATATTGTCAATATTTAGGAACCACGATGTAACAAAAGAAGGTGCAAACAGAGTCATCTATTGACAATCTTAAGAACTACAAAGTATTTACAAAAAACATCGCAGTACACGACACGTCTTGATACTTCGTATAGCCGCCGTAGTTTGATTGTAATCTAACAGATGGCATCAAAATAAATTGTACAAAGAGTCATCTATTGCGAAAGTTAGGAACTACGAGGTAGATACTACAGTAGTAAACATCGCGGTACAAAACCAATAAGCTGCCATAGTTTTATCAAATTCTAACAGATGGCATTAAAATAAAGTTGCAAAAAGAGTCATCTAATGTCAGTGATAAGACCTACGATGTAACAAAAGGTGTAAAAAATAAATGTTTAAAAAAACAAAAACCCGCCTTCAAAAATGCAAAAAATAACTTCTTTTAAAATGGTAGGTCAGTCCAACTGCATTCGGCTTTTGGTTTAAAATATTGTGGGACGCCGACTTCAGTTGGACTGACCTACCTATCCTACCATTTTAAAAGAAGTTATTTTTTGCATTTTTGAAGGCGGGTTTTTGTTTTTTTAAACATTTATTTTATTTTATACTTTTTAGTGATCCTATTTATGCTGTCACGTAGCTCCACTTCTAAATATTAATGAGAAACTATAGAACATTTCAAGCTCGCCGCAGACAACGCCGCGGGTTTGTCATAGTCATATTTAAACCTAAATATGCTTCGTCATAGTCACTCAACTACCTTAATCGAAATATCTTATCGCCACCCTTGAAATAGGTACCGTTAAGGAGTTCCGGTGGCCATCTGTGGTCTTCATCATCAGTTCCACTTCACCATATAGTACTTTTCAAAAGCAAATGCACGAGCTACAGCAAAAATATCGAAATCGCTATAGGTGTGCCTATAATATTTGAGGAGTTCTCTTGATTTCTCCAAGATCCCATCATTAGATCCTAACTTGTTGACAATGGGACCAACTAGAAAGTATACTCATTCAAACAACGAAAAAAATTTTCAAATCGGTCCAATGGTCTTCGAGTAATCAGGGAACATACATAAAAAAAAAACCCCGACGAATTGAGAACCTCCTCCTTTTTTTGAACTCGGTTAAAAAGAGACATCTATTGACAATCTTTTAGGAACTACAATGTAAATACAGGAAACATGGGAGTACACAACACTTTATTCATTATGGCCGCCGTAGTTTCATTTAAATCTAACAGATGGCATCTAAATATTGCATAGAGTCCTCTGTTGTAAATGCTAAACTAGTTGGTAGAAGAGGTACATACAGTAGTAAACAACGCAGTAGCCATCTATTGCCAATATTAGGAACTACGATGTCAATACGCTAGACATCGCGGTACGCAGCACGTTATGCTTAGTTTGACCGCCATAGTTCCATTAAAATCTAACAGATGGCATTACAAAGCTACAAAAAGAGTACTCTATTATTAATGTTAAGATCCATGATGTATATAAAATGGGCATTTTACATACCAAATAGTTTCAATGATATTTAACAAATAGCGTTGATTATTATCTTTTTTTTCAGCCATGTTTGTAAAGTACGTCGCACTTCTCTTATGGCCGCACCCTATATTCAAACCCCGGACAGAAAAGGCTTAGGTCCCACTTTCCCACGGCAACATCCCGTTTTTTGGCATGTACCTACAGTTTTTTTATAGGGTCCCGTTTTGTAGTGTACGTGTTTTAATACAAGCAGTCACACTCACACGAGCATCCTGTTTAGCGGATACTGTAAACAGTCGTGTGACTGCTAGTATTAAAACACGAGCATCCTGTTAACCGGATACTGTAAACAGGATGCTCGTGTGAATGATAGTAGTGCACTACTAAACGGGATCACGCAAAAAATTGTAGGTACTGCAAAAAACGGGATATTGCTTTGGGAAAGGGCCCTTACTGCGGGTTAAAATTTGACATTTGCCCATATAAAATGTGTCAAATTTTAATCAGAAGTAGGCCTATCTATCCGCGGTTTGAATAATGCCCGCCTTCCACTGCGAGAGGAGCGTGCTCCGTACGGACTCCGTTTAGCATACAACGGTGACTTCAAGAGGTGTGCTCGCGGTGGAAACACTTGAAAGACATGTACTTAAGCTAAAACGAGTCCGTACGGAGCCCGCTCCGCTCGCACTGGAAGGCGGGCATAATATAGGGTTTGGCCATTAGCCAAGGTGCATATAAACGTTAGTTGTAGTGCGTTCGCCTATTTTAGTTAATTCTATAAATTTTCATAGCATCGTAGAGTAATACTATTTTCTTAATAGCTATCAGCAATCTTCGATTTTCTATGACACGCGAGTCACAAATACCTATACCTACTGTCAGTTCGGAGTGCCAGCGTGATAGCGATAGCCAGCCGAAAGCTGAAGCTGGTCATACTGTACGGACAAAAAACGTGAATATGAATAAAAGCGTCCTAAAATAATAATTAAATTAAGCACCGCGGACTGCAAGAAAGTATTAATTATTTAATTAGGTATAAGTGAATTTTTATTAAACTAAGAATTAGGTAAAATTGTCTTTTTAAGTTACTGTTTTATTTTTGTTTCACTGTAAGTAGTTTTCCGCAAATGTGTTAAAAAACGTCGTTTTATACACGTGCGGAACTGTCATTTTTACTCGTCCCTAGTCTTGTCCCTCGCTTGCAGCTCGGGACTTGTGCAAAATGAATGTCTACTTTCTGCACTTGCATCAAAATGTACTTACTTACTGTTTTAACGTCGTGTCTGGGGAAACCGAAGGCTTTGTTTGTGCAATTGCTGACTAACCGAAGTACTCGGAGACATTTCAGAGACAATTAACTCGTTCCTTTTTCAAACTGTATATGAACAATCGTCACTAAGGAACGATTTCCAAGTCATAATCAGAGCTCGGAAAGGGTGAGCTGCGCCTCTATTCAACACGGTAAAAACAATAAAGCATTTGATCAATTATCGTATTGTCAACGTTTTGATAGCTCTTATTTTCTTGACAGTAATGGCGGCTGACGTCATAACAATACCATAACTTGCAAACTACGATATCGTTTTTACCGCCTAGAATAGAGGCGCTGTTTTGAGAGTTTGCACAACGTGGACATACCCTGTCGTTAATGGTAGTCGTGCCATTTGTAATTTAATAATTAATGAAATGATTTTATTTAGTCTGCCTTTATACTACGACCGGCGTTGTACCGGCGTTGTTTTACGTCGGCGTCGCCGTTAAAACGAAAACAAGTGAATTAGAAACTACGGAATGTGATTGGTCGATTTTGCATAGCTCCGTTGCAGTCCGTTTAAGTGCGAAGACAGTTTTAACTACCTACTTTTAGAGCAAACCTCTTTAGATAATATATTCACATGGACGTGACTTTGAAGTCTTTCATCTTTGATATATACCTACCTCAGTCAATCTAGTCTCTTATACATTCTCAATTGAAGGGATGTTTACAAAAACAACATTTGGTAGATTCGAGTTATTTAATAATCGTAATGAATTGTTTTGATTTGTTTTAATATTTATTTTCCAGCCGTAATGCCGTATCCATATTAATATTTACACATGACATTGATGACATAAGAATAGCTCACCCTTTCCGAGCTCTGGTCATAATGACAAACAACTACCGGTACTACATTCCCAGGGACGTTACGGTCGATATTTTCCGACATAATTTCCGGTTGTTCGCATTATGGAAACTGACACAGACGTTACCTCGTAGCCAGGATTATCCATCAGCACCTTGCTCTTGAATATACATCCTGCGCCAGATCACGAAAATGATTGTGCTACGCTCTATTGGGATCCATCTGTCATTAGCAGAGCTTGGCAGGGGTGAGATGTTGTCAGGGTTAGCATAACATGGACATACCTTGTCATTCAATGGTAGATGTGGTGTAATTTAATAACTAATTAAATTATTTTATTTAGGCTGTCTTTCTGCTACAATCAGGTCGTCATCAAAACAAATGAATTTTAAAGCAAGCTTTTGTATCAAACCTCTTTTAATAATATATATGTATATCCATAAGCTACTAAATTAATCAAGTGATTTGATATGATATTAAACCTCTTTAGATAGGTAATAAATCTGTTTAAGGATGCCATATTCAACTGAGTGAAAAAACATGACAACGTCATTATTCTATTATTTTGTAATCAGCTCCTCAATTTGAAGCACTTAGTACCTACTCGTTTTGTACATAATGAATTTTCATTTTAATTTAATGAAATATCAATATAAAATAAATATCCAGGGGAGACAATTTCACACCAATTAATCTAGTCCCAAACTAAGCTCAAGCTTGTACTATACTATACTTAAATACATAGAAAACATCCATGACTCAGAAACAAATATTCGCGCTCATCACACAAATATCTGCCCTTACCGGGATTTGAACCCAGGACCGCTAGCTTCGTAGGCAGGGTCACTACCAACTAGGTCAGTGCGTTGTCGTCTAAACCCGACGACGACGACGTCTACTGTCAGGTAAATACGAGCTTTCAAATCGTTGACTGTACGATAACACGTCAAAATCAATAAGGTTTTATCGTGTAGTATCTCAGTCCTGATATCGTGTTGACAGATCGATCTCGACGCCACCCGGCAGTGCTCGTCAACTTCACCATTCCGCATGACGAAAACCTCCTCGTGAAGGCTGAGAACGACCGCCATGTAATGTGGGATGTTGACTCAATGATCATTGGTCCGATAGTTGTTAGGGCAAATGGTCTCAGCGAAGAGTCTAGATCAGCGGTCGGCAACACGCGGCCTACTGTTTTGTTAAATAATTGTATAATTATAGGCATATTGGGCTTCTCACAAGTGCGGCCCGCCTTTAGTTTATTTTGCCACTCTAGATCAACACACCTCAAAAAACCAATTAAGGGTTACATGGAAAAGGCAGTACTCCACGGTACGTATTGTCAGGAGTCTCCTTTCTCAAACCACCGGTACCTTGAACCTTGCCCTGCGCTGCTGGCGGCACCCGTACGTTATTTTTTATAATGGTCTTAACCTGATCGCGTTTTACAAATATATTACTTACATAAATTACCTGTTTCATAGAAATTTACCCGATTCTCGTAATGTATTGGAACAGATAGCGGAAAACATTTTCAGACACCAGAAAAAAAAGTTGTTCTTAAAAAAGTGTTGGGACTAATTTGACCGTTCAAAGTGGAAATCAAAATGAATCTAAAGATCTAGCAATTAGGGTAAAAAAGACTAGAAAAGGTTGGCGGTGGTTGGCGGTGCGAACAAATGAGCGAGCGAAATTAACTGTTATATCTAGCAGAAAACGTCTTATTTCGCTCTCTGATCAAAACCGAAAAAATATAGATTCTGTTCGAGAGGAATCAAAATGAAAATGCTTTTTTTGAAATGAATGGCGTTTCTGAAAATATAACCAGGTTACCGAGTCCTAGTTAGTTACTGTTCCTTAACCATTACCCTCCCTTTATTTTGAAGTAAGATAAGTTAACATGATTTTTGGCAGCCCTATCAACATTGTAGCAAATGTATGAAACCAACTTCAGACTGTTACTTACCTATCTTCGCCTACTGCACGTTTATTTTAATGCGACTTTTTTCCTACAAGTGAGGTTCATATTCCTATGTTACATTCTTAATTGATTAGACTAGATCTAGGTATGCCAAACAACTTTAATGCTATGGTATAGGGTAGACGAAGCTAGGGAATAATACCCTAAAATCGCCCAAAATGAAGATGCGAAAGAAATTGATCACTTGGATGATCTTTTGAAAAAGGTGTCAAAACCCAGGCGAAGTAAGGGGTGTCTCCAGTAACGTCTTGTATTTAGCTTTGAGCAAAATTTATTAGCAGCTTCTGCAGTAAATATAGTTAATTAATAGTAACTAAAAAAACGCATGATTTAACGTCAAATTTTATATTTTATTGCTTTCATAAATCTCTATTTAATTTTATTATTGCCTAACAGAAACACTGACTAATTTGGCACATCACGTAAACAAAATATTTTTTTAGATACAAAACAAAGTCTTACTCTGATCTGTGGTACTTACGCACATGGTTACGTTCTGTGTCGTATGCTGTAGTTATTTTAGATTCTTAATTAATTAGGTGAATTGTTGACGTTAGCCGCTGGAACTTGTGCCTGATTCTCCACTGGAGTGGGTTGAGCAGCTTGAGCCGGGGCCGGAGGGGCCTGGCCGGCCGCCTGGCCGTGGCCTTGAGGGACCTGCCCTTGCACTTGAGGAACCTGCCCTTGCACCAGTGGGGCCTGGCCTTGCGGGGCTTGACCTTGAACCGGTGGTGGGGCCGCGTTCACGTTAACTTGATTCTGTGGCGCCCCCTGCTGATTTCCTTGGAACTGTCTTTGGGGTTCTGACTGGGCTTGTTGACCTTGTTGCGGCTGCCCTTGGAACTGCTGGGGTGGCTGTTGATACTGGGCTTGCGGTTGACCTTGGTAATGTTGTTGACCCTGGTATTGTCCTTGTTGAGCTGGGATTTGTCCTTGATGTCCTTGGAACTGTGCTGGTTGACCTTGGAACTGTGCTGGTTGACCTTGGAACTGTGATGGTTGACCTTGGAACTGTGCTTGCGGTGGATACTGTTGGAACTGTTGCTGGCCAGGCTGATGATGAGGGTAACCTGGTTGCTGGTATCCTGCCTGCTGGTATCCCGCTTGTTGTTGTTGTTGCTGTAGATATGCCTGTTGTTGTTGTTGTTGTTGATATGCTTGGATATGATGCTGAGCGCCTGGTATAGGACGGCCATGCGCGTCCACCTTAAAATAATTTAAACCGAAAACATAATGTAAGTTTCTATAGTGTTTATCCACGATCACGCGCCCACTGCTTAATTTTACTCTGATTGAAGATTATTGGTAATAAATGATACTAGTTAGGAACTTGCTAACTGACTGACAAACCAATCTAGCTAGTTTTTACGAAATTACAAACGTTAATTGAGATGGAGATTTGTATTAAATAACAAAGCGTTATGTTATGTTACGACGCACTGCTTTCGCATACCCGGCCCTTGTTATTAAATATTATAATAAATGCAATACCAAGTCGATTCATAATATTACGGTAACGGTAACGTTGTAAAATAAGTTTACCTTGAAAACTGTCAACATCCTAATTGAAATGTTTAACTTTTAACAGGGCTTAATTATAAATATGGCGTATCTCCAAATTAGGGAATTTGGAGATACGACTCTCGGGATCCCGGGATCCAGAGCGTATTTTAGTCCCGAAATTTTCGGGATTAAATTTTACATATCCCGAGATTTTCGGGATTAACAAAAAATATTAAAAATGATGCAAACATTTTCACCTAACGAAACGCACTCATTTAGCTTGACAGTTTGTCAGCCATCTTGTTTTGCCAGCTGATTTAATTAGTTCGCGTTTGCATAGTGTTTGCTTAAATTGTGAAAAGGTGCATAAAAAGTTAACATTGGATGCATTGATATTCCTTAGATTTTATTTTCGCAATATAAATAATACGTAAAGTGTCTAACCTAGACATTTAAAACTAAATTTAACATATTTATTTGGAATGTTTATTTTATTAGTTTAGTTTGTGTTAAAATTATTCTATTTATGTTTAGGTGAAATTTGTTTTCCTGACAAAACTTAAAATTTAACCAAATCTCATTATAATTTGATAATTGATATTTATCTCGTAGAAGAATACGTTTTATTTTATGTAAATTGATTTTTGTTTTCAAAGTTTAATAACAGAAGTAATTCGTTTATTTTAAGAAAAGATTAAAGTGAATTTTGTTAAGTTTTATTTTTTTTACCTTCTAACTGATTATTTAAAGGAAATTTAATTGTCCTGTTAATGAAAATATAAGTATAAAGCTGATTTTCACACAATTACCTGAATTTTCATATCCTATCACAATCCCGGGACTGTCCCGGTATCCCGGGATTGTCTGTCAACAATCCCGAAATCCCGGGTTTAGAAAAAAGGCTCGGGATCAAATTCCCTACTCCAAATACATCTTAGTAGGATAATATAATAATCTTCGAAAAGAAAAGCACTGCAACTAAGTAAACATAAGCTAAAATGAAGCAGTAATTACCAGGCCGCGCTGCTGCAAGTATCGCAGCTCTTCCAGGCGCCTCTTTTCGAAGTCCGCATACTCCTGCTGGGTATATATCTGGTTTTCATCTATCGGCTTCCAACCTTTTAAATAAATAAAAAAACAATGACAAGTCTTATAATAATAAGACCCTTTTCTGAAATGCAACAGAGTTTAAATAAAGGAAAAAAAATCCTTTCCGAAATTACATTTTCTTGCTGACTTAAATTTTTTTGCACAGTTGTCATATTAATATTATGATCCAACTAAGGAGTTCCAACTCATTAAAACTGTTCATTCGCATTTTATACATGGTGCCTTGGGTCTGGAATTGAAGTTTTTCATTAGTGTATAAGAAAAACTTCAATTCCAGACTCAAGGCACCATGGGGTCGTGGGCGAAAGCTAGTAAATAATATAAATATGATTGAAAACTCCTCACGCATTAGTATTTATCATCTTCAGTGTCTAAAATTGAACTTTTTATACATGTTTCAACTACTTGTGATTTTATCACATTTTGTAATATTAAAAAAATATAAAAAATTGATATAAATATTTTCAAAATTGCTTTCTTGGGGTTGGATATGAGGCTATGTGTCATTTTAGGTATATTTAACGAATAATGATTCGACCGTATCATATCTGGAGGAATCAAACTTGGTGTGTTTTGAAAATGAGTTTTATTTTAATTTAAAACAAGTGACTGAAATACACCGGGCCAAAATTGTACCTGTGCTAGTGATTAATTAAATATCGACTAAGTTTTATCGGCATCGTTAAAAGCAATTTTCAATCATCATAATTAATGGTCAAGTTTAGATACATACATACATACATTAAATCACGCCTGTTTCCCAGAGGGGTAGGCAGAGACCGCCTGCTACGATCCTGACAAATCTCTTTCGCTTCTTCCACATTCATACATCGAGTCAACTTTAGATATCTTTTAATAATTTGTAAACCTCTTTTATTTATACTTATAGCAAATATTTCGTCGTCAAAGAAAAAAATATTTTTCAAGATTTTATTTTACCACTTATATTAGTTTCACCAAGTCCGTCCGTCCGTCCGTCCGTCCCTCTGCAGCTCTTTGCAGGTATTTGGCATGAATATACATATTAGTCACGCCGCGGCCGATCAAGTGGTAAAATAAATCTTGAAAATTATTATTTTTTGACTACGGAATAGTTGCGATAAGTATAAATAAAAGAGGGTTACCAATTGTTAAAAGATATCTAAACTTGACCATTAATTATGATGATTTAAAATTGCTTTTTAACGATGTCGATAAAACTAAGTCGATATTTAATTAATCACTAGAACAGGTACAATTTTGCCCCCGTCAATCCGGTCTTTGCTGATAACTCATAAACGGCTCAACCGATTTTCATCAAACTTAGCTAAGACCAATCCCGATTAAACTAGATGTCTTTAAAAAAACAGTGTCCGAATCGGTCCATCCGTCCGGGAGCTACCATGCCACAGACAGACACACAGATACATACGTTAACCTTAACACCCCTCTTTTTCCGTTTGGGGTTAATGAAGTCGGCGTATTCGGGCGGTTTGTGGCAGGCAAATCGCTGTCATTTCAAATTGTTTTCGTGAACGTATTGTGTTAAAAGCAAAGGGCATTGGGTAAATTTGTTTGATGAATATTGTATTTTTTCAGCGGCCACGGATGATTTTTACATAGTTATTTAGAGGACCTCTAAATACACATAGATATATATAATTTATGTCGTTAAATAATATCGGAGCGGAGATTTTAAAGATTTAAGCATTCAGTTTTAAGTACTAAAGTACGCCCAAGTATGAATATTTAAATATCTCGGCTCCGATGCACTTAAGAGTACTTATTACATTACATAACAAAATATGTTTATTTTTAATAATTCTATCATAATTTACCACTTTTACGAATGGCCTTGAAAATGTATGAATTTTTCAAATGACAACACTTTTACCCAAACCCCTTTAAGACGACTGTGATTTCAACGCTTTGTTTGTTGATAAAAAGCTTGTGTTATGTTTGTTTGTTGTCATACGTAAGTACAGTATTCGGCATTTTCTCAAAATGATTTTTGTGTTTTAAACGCGGGAAATACAGCAACTAATCTCCATTATCATTATCATCATGTCAGCCGAAAGACGTCCACTGCTGGACATAGGCCTCCCCCAAGGCTCTCCACTCAGACCGGTCTAGTGCTTTTCGCATCCACCGCGTTCCCGCGATCTTTACTAGGTCGTCACTCCATCTAGTTGGAGGCCTACCTACAGCTCGTCTCCCGGTCCGCGGACGCCACTCAAGAACCTTCTGACCCCATCGGCCATCAGTCCTGCGAGCAATGTGCCCCGGCCACTGCCACTTAAGTTTGGCTATTCTTCGGGCTATGTCGGTACCCTTAGTTGTACTGCGGATATCATCATTTCTGATTCTATCACGCAGAGAAACCCCGAGCATAGCCCTCTCCATAGCCCTTTGAGTGACTTTGAGCTTCCTTATAAGGCCCATTTTTAGCGCCCACGTCTCAGATCCGTAAGTCATCACTGGCAACACACACTGGTCAAAGACTTTTGACTTCAAACACTGCGGTAATTTGGACGAAAAGGTGCTGCGAAGCTTCCCGAAGGCTGCCCAGCCGAGGCAGAGCCGAAAAACTAATCTCCACTACGTGTAAAATAATACTAGATCATTAAAACAACTCTAAAATTAGCTTCAGAACAATTAGATTATTGCAGTGTTAACCACCAAAATTACGTAATAGATTAATGTCAATAAAGAACGGCTGGCTAGCAGCTAAGGCTGTGGTATATGCAAATTGGCCTGTTTGTGAAGTGATTTGGGGTTGCCAGACAAAAAATATTTTTTTACCGTATTTAACGGTAAAATATTTGTTCCAGTGCGTAGTGCGTGGTTGAGATCTACTGGACGATAGAATTTGGAACCAACTAAGTACACTCGTATGTGCTCCCAATATTTTGCGGATAATTGCTTTCGCATTTAGAGATATTCTCATTCCCAACATGGTTTCAAGACAAGTTTCAGTAAGCCATCATGTGAACGAAGTGTAAATAAAAAATAAGTGTGATTGTGTGATTTTGTGATTACGCTCATACATTTCGCTCGATATCGTATAACTAGTAACGTAACGTCACAAGTTTTGCGGTATTCATTATGGAGCGTTTCGCGAGGTACCTTCACCGTCAATTTTCAAATGATATTCTGATTTCCACGAAAGCTCGTAGAGCAGTAATTTAAACGCAGTTTGTTTTCTTTTGACAAGTTCTCTCAAATTATTGAAATGATAAATATGCATATGACTTATCTGGGATTTGCTAAAGTTGGGTAATTTTTTACCACTCTGGTAACCCCATGTGTTATATGTAGAGTACATCCATCCCTTACGGTAGCACACCCTTGTCAGGTCTAGGGTATAGGTACTTCGTCTAACATTAAACTAGTCTTGGCTGACACGTCAGAAATGTCAGTTTTCTATGACTTGACGGTTACTTTAACGTTTGTTTTTGGATGTTTTCTATGTATTTAAGTATGTATTTCTATGTATAAGTAACTTTATCATTGTCTAGACCCATAGTAGTGAGCTTAGTTTGGGACTAGGTCAGTTTGTGTGAGATTGTCCCCTGATATTTATTAATATCGTTACGAACATCCCAGCCAAGATGGGTTTATAAATACGGCCCTTAATCTAGCAGTGGACGTCTTTCGGCGGATGTGATGATATTGATGAAGATGATGATAGCACCTGTACCTAAATTGTTTTAAATAAACAAAAAAAAAAATTACCTTCATCTCGATTGAAATCAGCGCGTTGCGTCTCCAGTACGAACTCATTGTAGTCAATGAGGCCATCTCTGTTCTTGTCGTTTTCCTTAAACACGTGCTCTCTCATTCGCTCCATCTCCTCGGCTCTCTCGTGCAGGTCCTTGTTGGGGCCACCGGGGCCGTAGATCTTATCCAACTCTTTTATGAACAGAGCCTTTACTTCATCTGCGTCCCAGACCCCATTGCCGTCAACATCTGCAAGGGAAGGATAGCCCTTTTGACATAATTCCAGCTAATTGTATATAGCGACATAGAAAATGTGCATATGATAGGCGGCCCTTAATTTGGCAAAAATAAAAAAGGTCGGGAATTCAAACCATTTTTGATTTAGAATCAGCAAAAAAATAAAAACACAATCCAAACAAAAAAAGTGGACATTATGGTATGTTCATTGTGACGAACATTAAGGGTTAACTATAGGAATCCCAATGGTTTCTTCCGACTATTTCATACAAACATCCAATAAGTATTCAAAAAAAATAAGGGAGCAGATGCATCCCACACCAGGTACAGTAAATTGATTTTGCTCGAAACGTTTCTTCTTTCGACAATAAAATGGGATTCGTACAATACCGCTTATGAGCGCTTAAGAAGCGTCCCAACTGAGAGCATTCGCTTGAGGGAGTGGTTTGGACGTTGGGCCGAGCATTACAAAGCTTACACACCACTCGATGTACGCGTCGAATGCTCATTACACGGGAATGCTCTCAGTGGGCACGCTCCTTAACACGCTAAAGTATATCAAAATCATGAGTCAGATTGGTTTTGAATGAACTGAATTTAGTATTAAGCGGATTGTGAAGCGACGCTTGAATCGCGTAGGTAGCTGTAAAAAAAAATCTATACAAATTTAGCTACGTGCGATAACCCCTCAAAATTCTCACCCCCTGAATCAATTTCGATTCCCACGATTTTTAAATGGACATGATGTTGTTATTATGAAAAACTAGGTTTGTGCGTTACTCCTTTTATTATTATTTTTTCTGTCTAAGAAATATTATCTTGAACGTACGTTTCAAAAACTAGGTCTGTACAGTCACCAGTAATAATATATTATCCAACATTGGGCGCAAAAATATCTGACACGCTCTTATACCTCTAGTAATAAAGACGCGTCAGATATTTTTATGCCCAATCTTTGGTAATATATTGCACAGATCTACTTTTTCATAATATTTACAACATATTCAAAAACCGTAAAAATAGGACTAGTTTTAAGGGGAGAGAAGCGGTACCGCATTTTGTATGGAAATTTTCAGCCTTACAATGCACTTAAGTGCCCTTAAAACACTAAAATGTTTCTTCCATAATTAAGTTTACTGACTAACCAAGGCATGTATTACACTATGGTTCAGCCCTTCTTGCTTCGATATCATAATCATGCTCAACGTTATTGTTATAGTCCAATGTATAAGAGCAGTCATCACATCAACGACATCGAAGCAAGATGGGCTAACACACTCGAATGGAGGCTCTGCTCCGTAACGTTTGCGCTACTCGTGAATTAACGAGTTTACTCGTAACTGACTCTACAAAGTTCAATCGTATTTCAAATATTAATCAGGCGTTCATCTACACTAATATTATAAAGAGGAAAGATTTGTATGTTTGTATTTTTTGTATGTTTGTAACGAATAAACTCAAAATCTACTGGACCGATTTCAAAAGTTTTTTCACCATTAGAATGCTACATTATCCCTGACTAACATATGCTATGTTTTTTCGCGGAGTCGCGGATAACAGCTAGTCACTGATAAACACCTGATATAGGTGACACAATAAAACATGTTTACTAGATATCATGATCGAAACTAATTTATAAACTGTGCTAAATAACTTACAAATAGCTTGATATCTATTACAGGAAGGCATGTCACATGTAAAAAAATACTAAATAAAGATGACATGTCAAGTATGTCAAAGGCCATTTTATCGCCCTACAATCACTATGCATAATGAAAACACCATAAAATTGCAAACAAGAATAAATACCAAATTGTGTGCCTATTAAATGGGCTCATAAGTTTTGGTTTTAGTTGCTGTTTTAACAATACCCAAATTAGTTTTTTGTTTTAATCAACAAATAAGTTGCATGAGGGGATTATTAGACAGCGAAAGTTACTAAAATACTTCCCTGACATCCTTTTAAATTATTATTTTAAATGTATAAAGGTGTATCTTTTTTTTTATTAATATTTTTTATTATGTGGCCTTTGTCTGGCGTGTTTGGGTTAATGTTGCTTTATAGTCTGATAAACGTCTGATTAGTTACTTGCCTATTGTAGCGTAGTGAACCATAATGGATCTTGGCTTCAGACGCCATGCCTACTGGTCTTGCGTCCACTCTCGCCAATACTCAATACACTCCTTAGATATTTCTAAACCTCGTCGCTCTAGCGGTACATCCGTCTCTATTTACGACATCTACGGTCTCTGCCATTTGGTCGTCCCAAGTAAGTCCCTCATAACGGCACGATCCTTACCCAGTCTCTATATTTGGACGAGCCAGTGAAGTTTCGACGCTTTGGTCTGTCCAACTATATTGAACTCTGGTATCAGGCATTAGGCCCTCAACCTCCAAGTTTTTCTTTAACCTCTAGCTTCCATCTCCTCGTTTGTCCCAGATCTATGTTTCTGCCAATAGAAACTTGAATGAACATGAAGAACAGCCGAACATCTGAGGGCGTTTCGAAATCGGAAGTTGATTTCATTTTGTATTTCATTGGCATCTGCTGTAGTACTCATAGTTCATCCCAGATATTAAAACTTATGCCCCTTTGTGGATGAAATTTTTCATATAAGAGGTCTTCCTCTTCTGGTTTGTGTTTCGATAACGTTACTGTGTAAGTATTCAGTCTTCACGCGGTTAAACCTTAGACCTACCTTCCTTTCTTCCACCTCCAACACCTCTGCTGTGGCCTGATTAGTAAGTATATCTCCACGGAGCTTTTTTAACGAATATGTTACATAGAATCTTGAGTAGGGTAAACGTTACAGAACATAACATAACATACAGTAACATATTTGTATTTTAAGGGCACTCAAATCGGAAATTTTATATTCAGTACAGCCAAAACCAACGCAAACTGTACAGTCGAGTTCATAAATATGTGTACACTTTAGTACCTTGTCACTTTAATCGCTGGGACAATTCATATATGGCAGTCTAAACGTGACATTAAATAGACAAGGTACTAAAGTGTATACATATTTATGAACTCTACTGTACCTGCACTTATCTATACAATAGTCTAGGACACTAACAAACAAACAAAACATAACGTGCACCATACATAAGCCAGAATCAATCAAATACCACATCACAATGCTGGTTAAAGGAACAAAACAATGATCAAACGAACGAAGAAGTAGGTCAAAAGAAACGACGTAATCAGCAATGCATGCATGTAAAATTCAAGTTCCGTGCGAGTGAATGATCGTGTTAGTAAATATAAATCAATAATAAACTTTACGTGCGTCGTAATAGTATTACGAAAATCTGCATTCTACTTTAAAAACAAAAACTGAGAAGCGAAGTCAGGATTATCGCGTGTAATTCGATAGTCACGGTCAGCCTCAACGGCCTATTGATTAATATGCTACACGATAATTCATCTCACGCTTATACACTTTAATCTAGCATACAAATATTATTTCATAATCAGTGATCGGAATAAGTAGAGTATATTTACCTAAAGTTTACAAACGTACATAATATAGGGTGGTTACAACCGGGTGAAATATTAATTTATTTTTATTGAATTCCTGATTTCCGCTATTTTCTGGTACTAGTAAATGTAGTCGCAAAGAAGTCTCCAGTTTATGTCTCTGTTCTACGAAGTTTAGGTAAATATACTCCACCTATTATTAAGATACTTAAAAGAAATGAGTTACGGGCCTCTTTTATCACAAACCAAGTAAGTAAGTAATAAATATTACGTATATTTAGCATTAAAAATACCGAAAATCCGGAATTCAATAAAAATAAATTAATATTTCATCTGGTTGTAACCACTCTATATTATGTCCTTTTGCGAACTTTAGGTAAATATACTCTACCTATTCCGGTCACTGTTCATAATATACAATTTTTTAAGTACCTACTATGTAATTCAAGTAAATGGAACATACTGATTCGACATAAATATTTATGTAGGTAGAAATATTTATTAAATAACTGCTTAACATGTCAAATAGCTTGCAATGCATTGACATACAGGTAACATATATATGTAAGCGTCAGAACCCCAGGACCAATAGAGATATTTGACGTTTAGAAAATACCAAAATACACTACCTTTTTGCTACTACACACATTAAAAAATTCTTGGGATTCTCAGTATCCCTAGACAAATTTGATGTTTGACTCAGCAGTAATATGCCTATATTGAAATGTTCAAAACTGTCTAGGGATAAAAAATATCCCTAGGCACTTTTGATGTGTGTATTTAATACCTAATTTCGAATAATAAGTACAGTTGAGTTCATAAATATGTATACACTTTAGTACCTTGTCACTTTAATCGCGGTGATAATTCGTATATGGCAGTTTGGACATGGCATTAAATAGACAAGGTACTAAAGTGTATACATATATATGAACTCGACTGTACCTCGATTGGCAGCGAAAAAACGAGTTTAGAAAGTGGCCAGACAATCTGACGTCAGGATGTCTGGACCAATTTTTTGTACACTGTTCTAGACAATACAACTATTTTATCTCTTTGTAAATATTTACTACATTTTTAGTACCCCAACATATAATTTTTTCATTTTTTTTTGCAAACCATACAAAAAAGTAACGCAAAAAAAATGGATATTTAATTTGCCTACAGAATATATTTTTAGGATATATATTTGCATTGTGGGTTAAAAATCATAAACTCTAATATACTTTTCCCACCCTATTGGATCAACACTTATAGTCAAATTAAATATCCTTAACTAAAATTCTTTTATTCATGCGTACCATTTTTCTGATATACCAAAAATATTTGAAAAAAATATTTGTTGGGGCACTAAAAAGGTAGTAAATATTTACGAAAAAATAAATTAGTTGTGTTGTCTCGAACTGTGTAAAAAAAATTGGCCCAGATATCCTAACCTCAGATTGTCTGGCCACTTTCTTTACTCGTTTTTTCGCTGTCAATCGAGGTACTTTTTATTCGAAGTTAGGTATCAAATAGTAGCAAAAAGGTAGTGTATTTTAGTATTTTCTAAACTTCAAATATCTCCATTGGTCCTGGGGTTCTGACGCTTACAACATATACGTATGTATAATCATTAGGCAGGTAGTTAACACAGTTATCTCAAAATGTAATTTAAAAAAAATCTAGTTACTTAAGCTATTGAATAATTGAATTATTGGAAATTTCTTATCGAGATAATAAAAATTTAATAATAAGCACTAATACAGGGAACAGAGCCGCTGTTAGCATACAATCTGTTTAGTATCAGATGAACGTCTCATTCCGCTACAGCGTTAAAAGTCGATTGCTAGCTTCACATGACACATCGCAAACTAAAACCCACAACAAACTACTTGCTTGTTTTAGATCTTACCATGCATCATAAAAAACACCTTTGGGTTGAAATCTTTTGGGTCCAAATGGTCGGCGTGTGTCCACAGATCTAACAACTGTTCTCTCTTCGCGGGGTGGTGCAGCTGTCACAGACAATAATTATACTTGATTACTTACCGTGCATCATGAAGAAAGCCTTAGGGTTAAACTCTTGGTCCATGTGATCCTGCTTTTCCCAGACCTCCTCAAGCTGTTGCTTAGAACCAGGGTGGTGTATCTATTATCAGATTAACATTTTTAATTAACTATTTATTCCTCATGTACCATAAATAAGGTAGGTTGACCACTTTTACCACACCACTAATGAAGTGGTGTAACTCTTTATTACCTCATACTATTGCATTCCAACTGCTTCTTAGTTAAAACAAAATTAAATGTACTGGTCTTACGACGCTATACTGGGTGAAAAGTTGAGATGGGTCAGTAAGCGCAGCTACTAGATTCCTTGCTGCCACGCGAAAATACTCTATAGACCAGTGGTTCTTAACCTTTTAGTCTTGGGGGACCATTTGACATAATTTCCGTTATGCCGTGGACCACCGTGGTTTATTGATATGGAGGTAATATTCAGTAAATAAATGTAAGTAAATAAAGTGTTATTTTATACTCTTAAAGCTTTCCGCCCGCGACTTCGTCTGCGCTGAGTCAGAATTCGTGTTAAAAGTAACTACAGACATAGTTTTATATCACCTTCAAAGAGTTGTTTTTATGAAAAAAGTCCAGAACGTGAATTTAAGTAAGCGGTCCACAAACACCGAGTTTACGAGTATATGACTCTACAACAACAAAATTGCCATACAAAATACGTTTTTTTTTAATCGACCCTAGATTCAATAGATTGATAATTTAGTCATCTCATCTATATACTAAATTTCTATACAAACAAAGAACCCACTTAGCAGAAGATTTTCGAAAAACACCTAAGCTGGATATTTTCTTTATGTTACACTATCCAGTCGCAATACCCGTTTTCATATCTTGTAGGTATACAGGGTGGAAAAAACGAACGCCACATGGACGGCACCTACCTTAAATATTGGAAATAGCAAATTCTACGCAAAGGAGACTTACTTTTATTTTTGAAAACATTAATTACTGCATTTATGGATTTTTGAACATCTGCCTGTGTTAACCGGGAATCGAACTGGTCGAATATGACAAAATAATGAAAAAGGGTTTTTTCATGGTCTTTATTTATTTAAAGGTGTATGTGTTATAGACATAAACGATCACTATCAATGACCCTTTCGATCTGTATCATAAAACACGACTTTATTGTTAGACCAGTTCGATTCCCGGTTAAAGAAGACAACTTTTTCAAAAATCCAATAATGCATATTTTTTGTTTAAAAAAAATAAAAGTAAGTCTCCTTTGCGTAGAACTTGCTATTTTCAATATTTAAGGTAGTTGCCGTCCATGTGCCTTTCGTTTTTTCCACCCTGTATACGTTTGAATGAAAGTAACTTTATTTCCATAAAAACTTTACATTCAGTATCAGTAGTCTAAGATCCCAAGTTTTTCCCTACAGTTTTTTTTATTGATGATGGTTTGTTCTTGACTATTTGTTTCTTTAAGGGGCAAGTATTTAAAAAACACTGAAGCTTGCACTTTTTTAGATGCTAACATTCATGTATCTGGAAAAAAAACAACTTAAACAACTTATCTCATAACTTTTAAGTTAATTTAAGTACCATCTATGTATACTTTATGGAATGCAATAAATAATTGAGTATTGAGTATTGAGTATTAAATACAAACTTTCACCCCGCTTTTCACACTGTTAAGGGCTTATTTTAAAACCTGTGTTTATATTTAATTAATAATGGTGTTGATACCGAGTTTCATGTATCTAACTTGCCCAGTCATAATTCTTATTTAAAGGTAAAAAGTAACCTTAATACCAATAATGTCCACATTTCTCTCATCAAAAATGACCAAATTCCCACACAAAATTCTACCCCCATTTTACCCCCTTTTCCGAAATTGCCGTATTTTTTTTCATTTATATCGTAAACTATTCTCATTTTAAAAATGGCATAACCCTCAATTTTACCGCCTTTGGGGTAGTTTTTCAAAATCGCCCAACGCCTTTTTAGCCTTCCGTAACAAAAATGGTAAAACCTCTTATAGTTTCGTCATGTTTCTTCAACATCTACCGCCAATTTGCCACTGTTTTTCCAAAATCGCTAAAAGCAATACACAAAATTTTCCACTGTTTCTCACTTCAAAAATATATACCTACCATACAATTTTCTACCCCCCATTTTACCACCTCAGATGTAGTTTTTTCTGAATCGCCGAAAGTAATTTTTTATATATGTATATTGCTTTTTGTGTTACATAGGTAGATTATATTTGCATTGAAGAGCATTTCTTTCATGTTGCAAGTAAAATTAACCATAAAAAAATCCCCACACAAACTTTGCAAATCCCTAGGGGTTGTATTTCCTGAAATACGTCTCTCAGTATTTGTATTGCAGAGCATTTCTTCCAAATTTCAAGTAAAATTGACCATAAAAAAGTCATAACACAAACTTTGCAGCCACTTTCCATCCCCCAAGTGGTTGAATTTTAGTAATTCAATACGTGTCTCATTATTTTTATTGTAGAGCATTTCTAACAATTTTCAAGTAAATTCGATCATCAATATTTTTTTATACAGGCTTTGCAACCCCCTTTCATCCCTCTAGGGGTTGAATTTTAGTTATCGCTGAAATACGTGTCTCATTATTTTCATTGAAAAGCATTTTTACCAAGTTTCAAGTAAATTGGACCATAAAAATATTTTTACCCATACAAACTTTGCAAGCCCGCTTTCATCCCTCTAGGGGTTGAATTTGAATACTTGCTAAAATACTTGTGTCATTATTTGTATTGCAGAGCATTTTTCCAAGATTCAAGTAAAATTGACCATAAAAAAAAACCTCACTCAAACTTTGCAACCCCTTTCCATCCCCCAAGTGGTTGAATTTTAGTATTCACTGAAATAAGTGTTTCATTATTTTTATTGAAGAGCATTTCTACCAAGTTTCAAGTAAATTTGAGCGTAAAAATATTTTTTCTATACAAACTTTGCAACCCTCTTTCATCCCTTTAGGGGTTGAATTTTAGTTATCGCTGAAATACGTGTCTCATTATTTTTATTGAAGAGCATTTCTACTAAGTTTCAAGTAAATTTGAACATGAAAATATTTTTAACCATACAAACTTTGAAACCCCCTTTCATCCCTCTAGGGGTTAAATTTTAGTAATCGCTGAAATACGTGTCTCATTATTTGCATTGAAGAGCATTTCTACCAAGTTTCAAGTAAATTGGACCGTAAAAATATTTTTTCCTATACAAACTTTGCAACCCTTTTTCATCCCTTTAGGGGTTGAATTTCGAAAAATCTCTTCTTAGTGGATCTCTACGTAACAAAAAGAAAGTACTATCCAAGTTTCATATTTCTAGCATTTGTAGTTATGGCTGGGCGATGATGAATCAGTCAGGACAAGCGTCTTTATATGTATAGATCACTTATTTATTGGCATGGCTCGCGGACCACTAGAGATGCTTCCAAGGACCCCTAGTGGTCCGCGGGCCACCGGTTAAGAACCACTGCTATAGACCTTTATTAATGTTTTAAGTGATAAAAATTGACATTCACTGATTTTTGATAAAATGTGCATTTAGCGAGAAAATCGTCAGATGCGAGTAATTGTTTAATGCCATTCGATCCCATTCCCGTCACAAGGATAAAAGTGTTCTGAGAGACCCACTCAGGTCAGAGTACTAGAACACCCAAAATCAAAGAAAACTTTTATAGTTTATATAGGGTGATTGATGGCACTTAAGTTTCAAAAAAAAAATGAAAATAAGAATTAAGTGTCCCATCATTGGTCCTTGTACATTACTGGTTCCATTTCAATTACAAAGTGAAACTTTCGCAACGGTTATTTATGCCTATCAGTTCATTATGCTCAAAGAAAATTAAACTGTTTGGAGACAATTACAAACAGAATACAAGAAAAGAATAAAGTTTCAAAACATCACCTGTATGAACTGGCTAAAAATGTTTTCGTTTCGCCTGTTTGCTGATTGGTCATCAACATTGTTGTCCAAACTTGAGAACCAGATAATGAAATAATGAAATGAACCACTCAGAATTCACCAGTTTGTTTCGTAAAATATTAGCTGTATTTTTACTACAAGTAAAACATACACGGACTGAAATTAACTTTTTTTTTTTAATATCATTGTCACTTGGTGCCAATTCTCGAACCACCCGAGATAAAATAACAAGAGAAATTTTGACAAATCTCATATGCAGTAAGAAGATGGGTGACCGCTTAAAATATCGTGTTGATAAAATCAGTTTTGTCACATATTTGTAGCAGTTTTACTTGACATTGCTATTTAGTCGTAAACTACAAAAATTAGAATACAATTTAAGCTCAAAATGGCATCAAAATAAGAAGCCATTATAAAAATACAATCCGTATAAAAATGCTAAAAAAAATGATTTATTTTCATGTTTCTTGTATGGGGACCCCTCTTGGGATTTGATTTATTGTTCATTGTACAATTTTAAACGATAGATTTTATAATAACACGTATTCTGTGAAAAAATCAACTGGCTACTTATAACGGTTAAAAAGTTATAGCCCTATAAACTTACTTTTTCATATAAGGGCGAGTACCGCTGTTAAGCGATGACGTCACCACAGCAAGATGGCCCCCGCGCGCTTTAATATTATTGACCCAAATTTTAAACGTTCATAGAATCAAAACTACTGAGTCTTTTTGAATAAAATAAAAAGTAGTATGTTTTTTTATTTATAAACTTTACTGCTACAAAGTTTCAAGCGATTTGGCGTACCTACTGACATTCTTCATTGACAGAGGAATCGGTCGACATACATAAAAAAACATACAGAAAAAGCATTTTAATTCTTGCATTACAATTAAAATGCTTTTTCCCAGATTTATAAATTTACCATGGTTGTGACTAGGTTGAATTTAAAACTGTTTTAAAACGTCTGTCTTGTACAAAATTAAAGCTAAATTCCGTCCGCAAGAATATACCGTTCAGTTGCATTTGTTTTATAAAGAAACCGTCGTTAGAAAACAAGAGTATTTTTCTCCCACATGCTCGGAAATTTTATCCTTACTGTTGTTAAATTAGCCCACGAAGTTCCGAGTTCCAGATACAGGCAAAATTAAAAAAAAGTTATTATTTACCAACGGCAGCGGCCGCGAAAATGTATGAAATTTCATTACATACCTGGTGTTTTATACTTTTTAAAACTTTGTTTAGAGTAGGATAACTAACTCCAAACAGCCAAACATTCGTGCAATCAAAATTCTTCCTTGTACATTTTACTTTTTAAAGGTCATAGACTAAAAAGTTAAAGTGTATGAAATTGTTTGACTTCTTTTTAAATAGAAATCGCGTTCATAAACAAAATAAATTGCCGAAATAACATAAACGCGTAATAAATGTTATAATAACTATATTTTATTCAGATTTAATTTATTACGTTTAATTTTGTGATTTTTATACAGGGCTTAAATAAGTATTTCAGTTTCATACTAAGTCGTACCTGTTCCGAATTCAAGAAAATGTTAGGACTGTGTTTAATATTATTAACAATTGTGTTGAATTTTCTCGCATTTTTGGAGAAAAGCACTATACAAGCCTCAGCCGGGAAGACTCGACTGCTTCTCGGCCACGCTAACTCTACTCGTCCTGCAACAGCCATTTTCCCGGTTTCTAAAGTAATGTACTATTAACCTTTGACAGGAATGGGATTAAAAAAAATACTCAAATCCGTAATTTTTCTAGCTGACTGCACATTTTATCAAAAATCTGTGAATGTCGATTGTTATCACTTAAAAAGTTAGTACAGGTGCCTAAGAGTATTTTCGCGTGGCAGCAAAGTATCTAGTAGTTGCCCTTACGGACCAATCTCAACTTTCCGCCCTGCATATTATAAGAAACGTAGCAAAACCTTGTTATTTAAGACGGCTATAAAAATTCAGACAAAACAGCAACACAAAGAAAAAAATACTATTAGTGGTCGGGCTACGATAAAAAAAAACCTAAAGTAACCGCATACCAAAAGGCTATTCTGTATGTACATCGATTTGCGGTTTTCTATCAATATTTGCTTTCTACACCGTCCACTGACTATGCCCCACATTCCCAAAATGAGTAAAAGGGCACCTTAAATTGCGTTTTAACGACCCAAATTATTATTTTTTCTATATGTATGGAGGAAAAACTTTATTTCGCTCGGAAAGTTTTAAGTGATACGATGAAACCTCAATACACTTAATCTACGTACATTAAAGCTGCTACTAGAACATATTTTTACCTTTTGCAATAACTAAGAAACTTCTGCACACCGAGGGGATAAACGTTTGACTACACACCGCAAGCAGTAATGGATTCGGGTTACTTAACGTACACATTTGTATGAACAGTGGTCCGTTGAGCTTCAACAGTTATAATTTATTTTTACTTAAGTGTTTTTTGGTTAATTTTGAGTACGTAAATGAAATTAATTAAATATTTATTTTTCTACATTTTGTATTTATCGCTTATTCCTAAAAAGGCATTTTACGAACTGCCTTAACGTCTTTTTAAATGCTACCAAAACGTTTTCAGGGCTACACGACGTTCTGTTTTAAATATAATGAAAACACTAAGACAACATTTTGGTAATAGTAAAATAAATGTCCAAAGACATGCAACAAAATTTTCAACGATCTACTACGGAACGATAGCTTTAAAATATATTCAAAAGCTAGAAAAAGGGACAATTGTTGCTACGAAGTTATTAACCAAGTTCAACCGCTCAGTGCGATAAAGTTTGCAGGATGTCGCAAAACATAATATGTAACAGAGTAGAACAATTTCAGTTGTTTAATTGTATTGAGATTTGATTGTAAACACTTGTTTACTGTCCAAGATAAAATAATATAGTTTTTTCTCCATAATTTTTTTCCATTAAACAAATTTTTAAGCAAAAAATTTTTATTTTTTATCTATAGTACATCCAATGTCCCATTTTTGTCGGCCACTGTTCAATGCCAGCCTTCGATTAGAAATTAATTCCAGTTGCAAAGAGTTGTGAACGCGAAACATTGGTCATTAAAACTTGTTTAATCGTTACCGCGATCAAAGCTAAACCTGAGTTGATAAAATCCCTCATTATTATATTAACTATCATTCAGCGTTGACATGATGACTAATATACTTGGGTCAGGCTATTTGCAATCGTCTACGTGTCGCTAGCCGCTTGGTCCACGTCACATCGCCATTTTCCTGCAATATACATTGTTATTTACCGGCTTATGATGTTTCTTAGCTTCCTCTTCTTGCTTTTCCTTATCCATGAATTCTTTTTTCTGTGTATCGTCTAATGATTCAATCTTTTGATGCTTCTCAAACTCCTTTTGCATTTCATATTCCTAAAATAAAACGAATTGTTTAAAAAACTTTAAAACAATATGAAGAAACATTGCGAATGCAATTATTTCACCTCATAAAAGAATAACAAGTTAACTTATAAGTTACTTACAAGAAGCCCAGTACATAATTTGATACGAACCTTAAATTGCTTCTTCCGTTCCTTGTCAGCCGCTTCCAGATCGGCCGTGGTCTTCATGATCAGTCTCTTCAGATCTTCAATCTCAAAGGTGTGAGGGTTGTGATGGTCTAAATGTTCATTGGTAGGTACTTTCCCCATATTAGTATCGAGATGGTTTGTTAACTCGTATTGCTGAAAATGTTTATCATATGGCAAATCAAATACTTCTGTGGAAATATGAAGTTTTATCAAATAATTGATTTTAAATAACACACTTTGTTGCCGGCTGTACTTCTAACACTCATGATAAACCTGCTTTGCTTTAGGCATTATTAAAAAGAGAGTCGAGTCAAAACTCGACAAACCATAGCCATTAAGTTGTCCTATACTCCATATGGCCAACTTCCGTCTTCATCATCATAATATATCAGCTCGATAGTGCCATATTATTGTATATGTTGTTGTCTATTAAAGGAATGATAGAACTGTATAAGTAAAGCGATTGTAAACGTATTAAGAATGCAAATAGATAATGCATAAATATCCTTATCCTATGTACATTTTATATATTAAGCCCTAGATTCCTATATAACGAATCCAGAAGACATTAGGAACCTGGGGATGCCTGGGGAATAGGTGGTGAATTGTCAGATTACCTTGGTGGCTAAATGCCGTAGCCTCTCTAGTTCGCGCCTCTTGATCTCGTCCAACTTTGTTCTAACATTATGATTGACGAAATCCAACTGCTCCGCTATTTTACCTGACTGTACACAAACAAACAATCCGTGAATAAATAATACGGAAAACGATACGTTAGTTAGGAATGCGATTTAAGCAATTAATCCGTAAAAAAAAAAAGATAAACTAATCTGAATTAAAACAAATTCACATAATTATGATAAATAAATGTAGGTATTAACAAAAAAACAACTGAAAGATAATGAAAATTGTCTACATTCATAATAAAAACGGACTTTTAAATCTATATATTTCCTATCAGGGCTTGCACGGACCGGAAAATAAAACAAGTGGAACGCCATCACTACTGCCGATGCTCACGTACCTATTTTGCCGCTTGCAATTGTTAAACAAGTGAAACATAAACTATGAAATTATATCACAGAAGTCAATTCGGGATTACTTATTAAATATATCCCAAAAACCATCTAACACCGTCGCAGATCTGCTAGATCAGTGGTTGATTGCCTTGCCTCCGAAGTATAACATACCCGAACGTCTTCCTGGTCAGCCTTTTCCAGGCGCTCCCTGAAGTCTGGATCACTCTCCAGAGCTTGAACTACCTCTTTTAAGTAACGATGGTATTCCATATACTCCTCCTAAAATTCAAATGATTTCGATAAACGCCTTTTCAGTAAGTATCGATGTAGTAAAAAGCCTTCGCAATAGAGAAGTACGAATACGGTCGAACTCATAAGTAGCTTAACATTTTAGTAGGTACTTAAACTAAATTTAAACCAGTCTCAGTTTAATACGTTATTGCGACAAGGTAGTAAAATGTACAGCTTCTTATGACTTTGACTGCATACTAACATTAGGTGTTGCACCATTTTGATAAAAAACAATTTGTATGTTTACAGTTTAATAAAAAACAAAAGACCGCCTTCAAAAACGCAAAAAATAACTCCTTTTAAAATGGAAATAGTCATAGTTATGATAAAAAGCTGCATTTTATTATGGAATCAAGCCCCTTTGCACAGTGTTAGTAGAGGTCAAAATAAGCGCTTTTACCCGCAGCAGCAAAACTTTCACCCCTTAGGAACTCAGATGGCGCCGCACCCATTTTTAACTTTTTAGACAATTTTACAAACTAATCGGCTGCACCGGTTTCAATAACAAGGGTGTCAATCGGAAGAAGATTAAAAAGCATATAAGAAAAAAAAAAAACATTAAAATAAAACACATAACTGCTAGCGAAAAAAGTCCCGCTTTTTGTAAAAGAAAATAAGCTATTCACTAGTTTTTATTTAAAATAATTAATAAATCTAAGGATAGGGTATTATTTTATTAACTCACAAGATCACTTGGTTAATAAAACATTTATTTAAAAAAAAAACTGCATGTCAATATCTCTAATATTTAGAGAGATATTTAGGATTATACGCGGTGCGGCGATGGGGTTATTGACCTCGAATCCGCGCGCCAACCAACTTAAGTTATTATATTAGTTAAAAGGGGATTTTTAATGCCTCGTCAGATAAGAGTTTTATACATGCCAAAAAGCAGTGACATCCACGTTTTCAAATAAGATTACTTTCCTTTTGAATTGAAAACAGGCATTGTGTCAGAACCTGTGAAGTGAAAGCATGAAAGCCTCGAAGTGCAGCGGTTATTTACTATCCTGAGCACTGCCAGATATCGTTTGTAAGACCTTGTAAATCAGGCCATCTGACTTGAAACCATGTCTACCATCATACCATGCACTATGCAGTCCTGTAAATTTATTTACAGGACTGTAGATTTATTTTTAAAGGCACTATTAAAAGTAATTTTGTGTTATGTTTTACGTACAAAATAACATGTTTTGTTCTTTTTTTTCAGTTCAAGCAATACCTTTGAAACTAAGGTTTTTTATTAATCAATTTTCCAATTCCAAAATCCCCATTTACTAACATACAGTGGTGGCCACATAATTAGGAATGCTTGCGTTTTTCCCATACAAAATTGACATTTCAATTTTAACAACCAATCAAAAAGTTATAGTTAAATTTAGCAGTTCCAATCCCATATCCATCACGTTGCGATGTCCGGTAAGATCACCTGGTAGGATCCCCTACCTATTAATTTTGTACATAGGGGATCCTACCAGGTGATCTTACTGGACTTCGCGCATCACGTTGGTCTATCATCGTATCATGCACTGAGCAGTGTAATTCCTGTAAAGGTGGCTATGGTAATCAAACGTAAGAACATTTATTTTTAATGCAATATTAATGTAATTTAGTAATATGATTTTGGAACAACAAATTTAACCAATACATTTGAAACGGAGGAAGACTTTTAGATTTTTTATTAATGATTTTTTTAATTTCAAAAATCCCCTTTTATCTAACATACTACAACTTCAATTCCTTATTAAAAATAACTGGTCATTTTCAGATTTCTTACCAAAAACAGCATATTAGAGGAGAGTTGCAAACTTCTGCAATGAAGGTTTTAATAACTACTTAACTGATTTCACTGCAGTGCGGTCTAAATAAAACGAAAAATATTTGATATTTTTCTGCGTTCACATTCATAAATCTCAATAAAAAAAACGAGCAAGAGCATGTCTGACCATGCTTAGTGTAGGGTTCAGAAGCTGTTAGGTACTACACAAAAACTGACTCAAGAACCACAAGTATGAACTAATTTTCTATTTAAAGTTATTTGGTGCTGTCTTAGATGACTTTAGTAGGTATAAAAAGTATAAGGGTTCCAAGTTTGACTACGGAACCCTAAAAACAACAAATTTACCAATTTGGTCAATAAACCTGATCAGTAACTAGCATGCACCAAGCTTTTGATTTCCCCAAAAGGATCAATTTTTATCAATTTTTGACTAAAATTTGGGTGCGCGCGGATTCGAGACCAATGATCCCATCACCGCACTGCATATAATCTTAAATATCTCTCTAAATATTTAAGGCATAGACATGCATTTTTTTTTATTAAATGTGTTATTATTAACAGTCATCGTAAGAGTTATTAAAATTTCCCTTTCATTTTATGTCATTATATAAAAACTGGTGAATGGCTTATTTTTTTACAAATGCGGGGTTTTCGGTAGCAATTATGTATTTTATATTTATGTTTTTTTTTAATACTTTTTATAATTTTCTTTCGATTGACACCCTAATTATTGAAATCGGTGACGTTGTTTAGCTAGTAGAATTGTTTGAGGAATGAAGAATGGAAGTGGTGCCATCTGAGCTTCTAGGGGTGAAAGTTTTGCTGCTGCGGGTAAAATCACTTATTTTGACCTCTACTAACAAGTGATTTTACCCCAAAATTCGCCACAACAACTAGGACTACAGGTAAGAGGTTAGTCCAAGTGAAGTCGGGTTCTGGTTCAAAATCGGTTAAGCTAAAATACAAACATACTGGTCAAACTGAGAATGTCCTTTTATTAAGTCATTTAATCTTCGATCAACAATATTCAACTAGATAACCAGTCCCATACAAAATCAAAGCTAAATTCTGTCCGCGTGAATCTATACGTCAGTTGCATTTGTTCCCTAACTAACCGAGACAAACGTTTTAAAACAGTTTTAAGTTCAACCTAATGACAACCATGGTACTTAGTAATAAAGTTACAAATCTTCAAAATTTGATCTCATACCTACGAGTATTCGTCTCATAACATGAACACGTCAAAATATGACATCTGCTACTTACGAGGGGCGGCTGAAAAGTAATCTACCTAACAATGAAACAAAAGACTGTCGTGGCTAATTTTTTTTTATTTTTCTATATAGTCCCCTGCTAGTAAAATGCACTTATTAAATTTTTCAAATATTGAATTTAAACCATTAAAAAAAAAATCTTTCGGTTTGTCGTCAAAAAAGTCAGTAACCGCAGCCTTCATTTCGTCATCGGTCATAAACCTTCGTCCCCTGAGGTCTTTCTTGAGAAGTCTAAACAGAAAATAGTCACAGGGGGCTAAATCTGGACTATAAGGGGGGTGGTCAATGGTTTCGAAGCCATTGTCTTTAATTGCTAGCTTCGTTGTGCGGGCGGTATGCACTGGTGCGTTATCGTGCAAAATCAGAATACCTTTGTTTAGTTTACCTCGCCGTTTTTCTTTTATTGTCTCTCTTAGTTGGTATAGTAAGTTTGAGTAATAATCAGCATTCATTGTAGTTTTCTTCGGTAAATAATCTATGAGCAAAATCCCTTCTGTGTCCCAAAAGATTGTAGCCATAAGTTTACCTGCCGATGGACAGACCTTGAATTTCCGAGGCGGCTTCTCATCCTTAAATTTCCACTGTAACGACTCTTGCTTACTTTCCGGGTCCCATTGTCGAATCCAAGTCTCATCACATGTTACAATTCTAGAAATTATTTCTTCCTCTTTCCCTCGACTCATCTCCAAAAACTCTTCGCAACATTTGACACGCCTCTCCATGTCAAATGCAGTCAACATTCTGGGGACCCAACGTGCACTAACCTTGGACATGATCAAATGCTCATGAATTATTTCATTGACTCGCTCTTTACTGACGCCCACATCTCTAGCTATCTCCCACTGCTTCACTCGTCGGTCCTCTAATATAATTTTTTTCACCCTGACTACATTTTCATCGGTGACGGCCGAAACTGGTCTTCCGCTACGAGGATCATCTTCCAGACTCTCACGACCTAACTTAAACTGCTTTGACCAAAACTTTATAACAAATTCGGAAGAACACAAACTGCCAAACACACGTAACATACGCTGTCTGATCTCCGAAGGCGTATTCCCTTCTTTAGTCAAAAACTTAATCACCGCACGCTGCTCGATTTTATCCATTTTCACTTTTTCTACCGACATGTTTGAAACAATTGTAGGAGACAAATAAACGTGATGCAATAAACAAATGAATGTAATACATTTTGAAAATAGAATAACAAACGAATATAAATCCATACCAGCCAGCATTATTTTTGTATATATTTCTGACCAAGGAGATTACTTATCAGCCGCCCCTCGTACAAACGAAAAAACGTATGTTAATAAAATCTATTGTATAATCAATCTTATCGTGCAAAAAATAAAGTACTTTTCCCCGTTGTTGCCCTGCCAGTTACATCGTTTTTTATCTATTTACTTTCATTCTTCGAATTTGACTAGCAGAGGTATGGAGTCGCATTGAATTTAAAATTAATGTAAATAGGTAGGTACGTAAAAGTTTTGTTGTTTAGTTAAGATTACTTATGTTCAACTATAGCTAAGAATCATCCAGGTGACAAGTACTTATTCAAAAAAAAGTTAATCAAAATCGGTCAAGCCGTTTTGGAGAAGAACAACGCACACCAGGATTATACTAATATAATTTTTTAAAGTAAAATTTCGGTAGATAATAGTTGAATAGGAAAAGAAATAGGCAAAAGCATGTCAGATCGTGCGCAGTGTAGGGTTTCGTCGCCGTTACTCCATACACAAATAACTATTTCGCAGAACAACAAGTGACATCACATAGTGTTGTTTAGTAAAAAAAAAACTTATACCCTTGCTTTACATATACGGGAGGACCGTTTTTTATATTAATTCCATAATTGATCTTAGTCCGCGGTATAAATATAATATCGATATGTACACAGAATTTGGATTTTATAACTTTGGTAGTTTCTAAGGAAAAGTAGTGTGACTTATAAACAGACAGACAAACGGACATAGCGGAACTATAAGGGTTCCTAGTTTGACTTCGGAACTATAAAAAGGCCGCTGATGGAAAACGCTCGCTGTTCTGGTTACAATATACCTACATACCAGGGCCTCTATTCAACACTAAAACTAAATCATCTTGGACATGTTATCGTATGTCAACGTTTTGATAGCTCTTATTTGCTCGACAGTAACGGCGGCCGAGTTGAAATCAATACCATAACAAGTCAAATACGATTTGGTTTTTACTGCCTAGAATAGAGGCGTAGTAGTGGTACAATTATAAAAAGCCACTCCATGCATCTAATGTTCCGTTAAACAAGTTTGCGCGTATATTGGCCGACCTTGGCCAAACATTGTTAGCTGAGGTTTCAATATTGTTATTTTGTTGGAATTATGGCATTAATTGTTAGTGCAAAGTTTGAAAATAAAATATTCTAAATGTACTTCCCGAAAGTAAGACTCTCCGACCGATACATTTCGTTTTCGATAATTATTTTTGCAACATTGTGGCATTTCGATGCGTGTTGACATTGGCTATCTGTCAACAGAACTAATCGAAATTAAGACCTCATGCCGCAAGTGAGTTGTTAGTATCCAAGAAGTATTTTTTGCGCTGACCCGTTATCTAGTTGGTAATTGTTGATCGAAGCATTTAATAAAAGGTGAAGATTTTAAATTAAACTTCAAAGCAATTGAACCACCTACCTTACGAACTTACCTGTTAAAACAACCAACCTACTTGGAGTGTTTTGACAAAGTAGGTAATCTTTTTATAAAAAGAATATGTCATGTTTAAAATTATTCTGTTCTGACAACAAAATGTAGCCTGCTCAAGTACTGAAGCTGAATACTATGCTCTTGGTAGTGCAGTATAAGAGGCAAAATTTATCAATATTTTTATACTTGAACTTGTTTACAGAAATCAGTTGCACACAGGACCTATAACTATTTTTAATGATAATCATAGTACTTTAAGAATTGTTGAAACTGAATGTTTTAGGCGAACAAAGCATATTGATGTTCAATATCATTTTACAAGTGAGTGTTGAAAAAAAAAAAATATTTCATATAAACCCTCACAAGAATTAGAAGCAGATATACTTACTAGCTTTACCCAAAATTAAACATCAACATTTTGTTAAAAGCTTAAACCTATGATAATTTTTTAATTTAATGGTTGTTTATAAAAAAAAAAAAAATCTCACAATATTATTACCTATGTGCTTATTTAATTGTTTGATTAAGGGGCAGTGTTAAAACAACCAACCTACTTGGAGTGTTTTGACAAAGTAATCTTTTTATAAAAAGAATATGTCATGTTTAAAATTATTCTGTTCTGTCTTGGTTGTTATGTTAAGCTTTTTATTTTTGTCTGAAGTTTTATTGCAATAACACATATTTCGTCGTCTCCGGCGAATAAAACGGTAATGCGATATAATTTTAATCGCATTACTGTTTTTTTTGCCGGGGACTAGGAGTTATTTCTTTACCAAATCATCTTTAATCTCGCTGTCTTTTTCATCATTGTTGTCCTGCGACTTGTCCACGGGTGGAGCGTAGGAACAGTGGAGTATTACGAGTAGACATAACAAACTAGGATATAATCTCATTGTAATGTGGAAGTCTGAAATCAAAACGTAACTCGGGTTAAAACAAAAATTATACAACAATGCAATAGCATGAAACGGCTTACCGATTGAAAAACACTGGCAAGCACACAGTAGTCATAAACTGAATCAATACAAGGAATGGCGCACCATGACACTTTTAACAACCATCATTGACTCATTTGCTTAATTAACATTAGTAATAAATGGTTGTCGACGCTGGTATCTTTTACAGCGTTAAAGGAGTACATGAACTTCCCTGAACAATGTTTTCTCAGCACTATGATGCTGAGGAAACCTCACTGATGAAAGTTCATTCCATAGTAAGGTACGAGGAAGAAAGGACCTTTGGAAACAGACTAGTTCATTTTAATGGTTCCAGGTAGTATGGATGAACTTGGTGCGATATGCGATTGATGCGAACGCCCTGAACAAACATATATCACAGGTAAATCCAAAATATAAGAAGCGATAGTTCCTACGGAAAACTTACCCAGTAACTTACTTTATTATAATTATAACCGATCCTCAACTTAGCATTTAAAAAAAAAAAAACAAAAAGAGGCCAGTACACGAAAATCTGTAGAGGAATGCCGTCGTTGAAGTGCAATTGGTTCTTTACAACTTACCTTTGTTTACAATTAAAACTGGTTAGCTTAACAGTAGTAACTATAACACTCGCGATTTTAACTAAATTCTATCATGAAACCAATCAAACCAAACGAGATAACATAACAAATCTAATTTGAAAGACACCCACCACGACCACTTTAAAGAATAAATTAGGTACTTATTGACGTGTCCTAATTCAAATGGCAGGGGGGGGGAGCTAGAACAAAGCTCAAATCACAAAGACAGTAACGACATCTGCTGCCAATTGGTAAACATCACAGATTATAGGATATGGTAGAGTCTGTCTAATGAAAGCTGAACCTGGGAAAAAGCGGCAAATTCAAAAAATCTTGATATGGTATTACCGATCAATGAAGGAATAAACGATATTGATACTTTTATTATTTTATTTATTTTGGTGGGCACAAAGGAAGAGGAAACGCGTACTATATTTTCATATATATTATTACGAGCGCTATATTTTGATGAAAAGCACTTTAGGTAAAATACGATGACAGTGACTGGAGCACATTTGGTTTTTCGAAATATATTTGACATGAAAATATAGTGATCTGCACGTGTAGCACAAGTTGTATTTTCTCGCTTGTCGCTCTGTGCGTCTCTATCGTAACAGACTAGATAGTAAGGGAGATCCGAGCGACAAACAAGTCACGAGCAACTTGTGCTAGTCGTGCTGTTGATAGATTTCATTGATACGAGAGGTTTTCGTCTGTGTCGCACACAGCATAATAAAACAATGATGATGAGGAATATTATATTCAACCTTTTTAATAAAGTAATTAGAGGTAACATTATTCTCATCACCCTTACACCTCTATCTAACGACAATTATATCTTGGAGAAGAAGCGCCGCAAGAAACTCCAGCAGATCATTTTTTCCAATCATAAAATACAATTATTCTTAAAAGTAACATTACAAGGTAGTAAAGTAATTAATAATTATTTCTAACAACACAAACTTTTTTTTTTTGATGCAATAGTCCTTAGGTAGCGGTGTCGCCAAGCTGCTATGTCAAAACGCTCAATAAGTATCGAACGTTGTTCAGTATTTTGTTTAAATTCGTATCCATTTGCCATTAGTATTCGGCGTAAAGTCTCAAGGCATCCGGTAAAACCGATGCTTTCTCTCAACTCTGCCAATAAGCATCTGAGTGTAGGCACTTGTTTTTTTACAATATAAAATTCATTTATTTTATTTCGGATAGCTTGGATGTCAAAGCTATCCAAATTAGACACCGTGGCCTTGTGAGGTCGCTTTTTTCAGGGAGTACTAAAGACACCGTTGTTTAATTTTCCCTCATTACTTATTCTTTTTAAAGATGAAACACTGATATCTGTAAGAAGAAAGAAAGTGTTAAATAAACAGAACACCATTTAGAAATACATTGTGTGGTTGCGCAGTACAGCCCCATTGTACAGTCCGACAGCCCTAAAAACATTTGGGTTTAGGTGAAATGAAATTGCATCGGTGAGGTTCTAATCGCAACGGTTTAAGAACAAGGAAGACTCATATAACCCGAACATCTTTTATATCTGGCCGATCAAAAATGACATTAAATAAATAGATAAGGTACTAAAGTGTACACATATTTATGAAATCGACTGTACAGTGTACATTTGGTTCATAAACAACAAAATGCTGTTTGCTCCGCACACAGAAAATACATATCAAATAATATGTTTATGATATCTTTTAACTAAACACCTCCTTATTGTTTTATTGAAACTATGAGTGTCAGTTACATTAATCATCTGTCTATTAAATTAATTTAATAAAATTGTGAATGCTAAGAGATTCAACATGATATAGGGACAGACAATAGGTACCTACACCTATTATATAGGGAAAGACAATGATAATTTTAGTAATTACCGGTCATTGAAGATACTTCTTCCAAATATTTCGTCTGAGTCTGGCAGGCTAACTCAGTTTCCTCAACCTCTTTCAGCTGCTTTACGTTTTCCAGCACACTTTTGTCAACGTGCACGTCCAGGTTTTCTGAAACGAATTTAATTTCGTTTAATTTCTTAATCTCATCGTATAATAGACAGAAAAAGGTAAATTAAACTTAGGATTGCACATAGAGAAATAAGAAGTATCAAAATGAACATGCCGTACTAAAGCCGTACTAACCTATAAATTTGGTCACCGTAACTAAACAATTAATTTTTTGCATCAATAATGCTTTTCTTTCTTCTTGTTTTTCTTTGTACTTCTGTATAATAGTATACAGAATCTCCCGGACACCGCCTCTTATCGTCGACGGCATGATTACTCCGTATTTTTATCAATTTAGATCTCGAATTGACAAGTTTCTAACAACAACAAAGTCCAAACGTCATATTAAATAGTGTTGCCAGACTCGTCAGCCAAGAAAAATCCAGGTTCAGCTTTCATTAGACAGACTCTAAACATTATTTAAATACTTGGTGCAGGTGATTCGTTAATGACTCAACCAATCAATGGCTATACGTTGTTTTTTTTTAGCATTAGAAAGACCTTTCAAGAAGTAAATGTAAGGTTTTTTATTGGTAATGTTTTACGTTAGTCTGACGGAATAACTGGAAAATTATTAAAAACACAATAGAAAATTGCGAAATGTGTGCTTTGCTTTTACGTATAAAGATTATTCAATAATAATGCGTTTTTTTTCTTTTTGTCCTAATTTTAATTTATGACGAAATTACTGCTTGATATAAAAGCCAAAGAAGCAGGGGCACGTTTTATAAAACTACAAGTTACAATTTTACAGGTCTCAACTGGAAAGACTGTTCAAATGGTTGGTCATCATTGGTCGAGGTTTTGTCAAATGGAAACTTGTAACCTGTAAATTGTAGGGTTGTGCGCGCTCGTTCACTGAGCGGATCGCTCCAAACGAGTACAATCACTGTTATGTACTAATTCGGTCTTTTAGTTCTTTTAATACACTAGTACACTGAAAGAAACTGGTCTGCTCGTGCTCCTTTGACCGAATGAATGGCCGGCTTTGCTGTCACTGTCACTGCCTGCTCTGTTCGGTTCTTGCCCCGCGTGTACTAAATGAACTAAGACCAGAAACTTTACGGAATAGTTCGTTCTAGTACAGTGACGGGAATTAATTCTTTTTAGCTCTTAGTACATGTACTACACAACCCTAGTAAATTGTGATTTGTAGCTTTATAAAACAGAGGCTCTACTTTGAAAATCGAAGTTAGAAGTTACGATAGCTCCATCCCTTTCTCTTGATTTAGTCTTGAATGACGAGTGACAGAGATGAAACTAACGTAACTTCGAACTTCGAACTTCGATTTTCAAAGTACAGCCTCAGGGGCCCTACTTTGAAATTCGAAGTTCGAAGTTACGTTAGCTTCATCCCTTTCTCTCGATTTAGTCTCGAATGACGAGTGACAGGGATGGAGCTAACGTAACTTCGAACTTCGATTTTCAAAGTAGGGCCTCAGGCCCCAGATGTCACAATCAAACGAAACGTTTTAAGCTCTTAATGCGACTAAATTATAACCTGACCAGAAAAATATGGGGTCGCCACAAACACTTTTTTTATCTGCTTCGTGAATTGCAGTAGAAATGTCAGTTCATATGATTTTCGCAATATGGAGAGATTTTTTATTTTTCTGGTCAGGCTAAGAGATCGTGTCCCGTAACAGGGTCCATATTGAGTCTCATAATTATTTTAAATCATAAAGTTTTTTAAGTCATAATCATAGGTCGGAATAGGTAGTGCTTATTAACCTAAACTTGTTGCATCTTCATTCAATAACGTATTCCCATCTCACTCGCGCATGAATGAACATGAGTCAAGTTTAGGTTAATAAGCACTACCTATTCCGACCTCTGGTCATAATCATTGGATTTACTTACTTATTGGGTGTAAAGGTAAAACTCACTGGGTCATAGAGTCTGTCTAATGAAAGCAGAACCTGGGAAAAAGCGGCAAATTCAAAAAATCTTGATATGGTATTACCGATCAATGAAGGAATAAACGATATTGATACTTTTATTATTTTATTTATTTTGGTGGGCACAAAGGAAGAGGAAACGCGTACTATATTTTCATATATATTATTACGAGCGCTATATTTTGATGAAAAGCACTTTAGGTAAAATACGATGACAGTGACTGGAGCACATTTGGTTTTTCGAAATATATTTGACATGAAAATATAGTGATCTGCACGTGTAGCACAAGTTGTATTTTCTCGCTTGTCGCTCTGTGCGTCTCTATCGTAACAGACTAGATAGTAAGGGAGATCCGAGCGACAAACAAGTCACGAGCAACTTGTGCTAGTCGTGCTGCTGATAGATTTCATTGATACGAGAGGTTTTCGTCTGTGTCGCACACAGCATAATAAAACAATGATGATGAGGAATATTATATTCAACCTTTTTAATAAAGTAATTAGAGGTAACATTATTCTCATCACCCTTACACCTCTATCTAACGACAATTATATCTTGGAGAAGAAGCGCCGCAAGAAACTCCAGCAGATCATTTTTTCCAATCATAAAATACAATTATTCTTAAAAGTAACATTACAAGGTAGTAAAGTAATTAATAATTATTTCTAACAACACAAACTTAGTCGTTACAAATGTACGCTCAATAACATTGAGTAAATTAAAAATAGTGACTAGGAGAACAACATGACGAGGTCTCTACGTCAGGAACGATAACTAAAATAACTAACTGGAAAACAGGTTCTTGCAAGCGTGAACAGACAGGACCCCACTGACAACACCCGTTCACGAGTATGACGCTGATCTCAGCCATCGCCTCCTCAACCATCTCTCTCTCTCTCATCTTCTTCTTCATCATCTCATCTCTCTCAACTCTGCCAATAAGCATCTGAGTGTAGGCACTTGTTTTTTTACAATATAAAATTCATTTATTTTATTTCGGATAGCTTGGATGTCAAAGCTATCCAAATTAGACACCGTGGCCTTGTGAGGTCGCTTTTTTCCGGGAGTACTAAAGACACCGTTGTTTAATTTTCCCTCATTACTTATTCTTTTTAAAGATGAAACACTGATATCTGTAAGAAGAAAGAAAGTGTTAAATAAACAGAACACCATTTAGAAATACATTGTGTGGTTGCGCAGTACAGCCCCATTGTACAGTCCAACAGCCCTAAAAACATTTGGGTTTAGGTGAAATGAAATTGCATCGGTGAGGTTCTAATCGCAACGGTTTAAGAACAAGGAAGACTCATATAACCCGAACCTCTTATATATCTGGCCGATCAAAAATGACATTAAATAAATAGATAAGGTACTAAAGTGTACACATATTTATGAAATCGACTGTACAGTGTACATTTGGTTCATAAACAACAAAATGCTGTTTGCTCCGCACACAGAAAATACATATCAAATAATATGTTTATGATATCTTTTAACTAAACACCTCCTTATTGTTTTATTGAAACTATGAGTGTCAGTTACATTAATCATCTGTCTATTAAATTAATTTAATAAAATTGTGAATGCTAAGAGATTCAACATGATATAGGGACAGACAATAGGTACCTACACCTATTATATAGGGAAAGACAATGATAATTTTAGTAATTACCGGTCATTGAAGATACTTCTTCCAAATATTTCGTCTGAGTCTGGCAGGCTAACTCAGTTTCCTCAACCTCTTTCAGCTGCTTTACGTTTTCCAGCACACTTTTGTCAACGTGCACGTCCAGGTTTTCTGAAACGAATTTAATTTCGTTTAATTTCTTAATCTCATCGTATAATAGACAGAAAAAGGTAAATTAAACTTAGGATTGCACATAGAGAAATAAGAAGTATCAAAATGAACATGCCGTACTAAAGCCGTACTAACCTATAAATTTGGTCACCGTAACTAAACAATTAATTTTTTGCATCAATAATGCTTTTCTTTCTTCTTGTTTTTCTTTGTACTTCTGTATAATAGTATACAGAATCTCCCGGACACCGCCTCTTATCGTCGACGGCATGATTACTCCGTATTTTTATCAATTTAGATCTCGAATTGACAAGTTTCTAAAAACAACAAAGTCCAAACGACATATTAAATAGTGTTGCCAGACTCGTCAGCCAAGAAAAATCCAGGTTCAGCTTTCATTAGACAGACTCTAGTAATTTGTATGTACTTAGTGAGTTTTACACCTACGATATATACATTAACTTCTAAAAAGGTTAACGACACCTGTTTCTTTGTTTACCGAATTTCTAATGCTGCAAAAAACGATATTTAGATGGCATCGTTGTTGCATAGTCATGTACTCCGTTTTAATTATATACATTTTACTATTTTATTAATAAGTTGAATGTTTCAAACTAATTTATTGACTTATTTTATACTTTTTTTACATTCTTCCACTTAAAAAAACGTGAAATCCGTAACGTTTAACTCAAATCCCCTTATAATCTGCTCGTTGTTTTACTTGATTTTGATAAAGTGTTGTGTTAACTTGCTTATGCAATGTACGTGTCACTTTTGGAAATGAGGTTAATGGGGCAGAAAAAGTTCATAATTGTGACATTGACTTAAGCCCTCTACGCATTATCCCTCCGTGCTGTCCCCCCGGGCACGATGCACGACGCAAAACGATAGTGCGTAGGCTTGCTGAGGCCCTTTTCACGAAGCTACAAGTTATAAATTACAAGCGGATGTCTCTTTCTAACACATTTTGCTAGAAAGAGAGTTTCGCTTGTAATTTGTAACTTGTAGCTTCGTGAAACGGGCCACTGGACGTCATTATTATTACCGTGAAGGACTTGCACTACTTCTCGCACGACGTTCGGCTGGAAGGTGCGTAGCCCTGAGGTACGTCAGTTCAATCGTGCATCGTGCTTGCATGGTAATGCGTAGACTTGACATCCGTCAATATATATTTTAATATTTTTTCTTGAGCGTGCATGCTTGGTCCTTCAGTCGACGTCCGTCAAATCTGCGCCAGATCTCCTGTTTTTACAGGGGAGCTACCGGTTTTGGGGGTGTACTGTTCTACTCTACTGTTTTTCCCAAGAAATCTACTGGACTTTAGGATTTCACTTGCGTAATAAAAAAAAACATATTATACAAATAAGGTTTTTGAAGCGAGTGTAGGAGCCACAATTTCTGAACAAAATGGAATGAGCGAAGTAAGAATTTGTGGTCTGTGACAGCATGATGGATACTTTTTTAAGTTGTTCTCTTCTTTATAGGCTTGGAAATTTTACCTAGGTTTTGTATTGTATAAGGGTGCGTTTCAACCAGAGATGCGCATTAATGTGTTTATGACATTTGACAAGGAGCGAGGTGTCGCGAGGTGTCAAATGTATGAAAACTCATTAATGCGCATCTCTGGTGGAAACGCACCCGTAAGCTAGTTTTTCAGCAACTTTTGTGATTAAGTATTTCAAAACAAGAACACAAACATTGCTTGAAAACTAGCTTTATACAATACAAGAATTTAAATAAGGAGAGGCATTGTGTAGTGTATATGTATAAGTACGTACGTACGGGTGGTATTCCACCTGTCCAATATCTTTGTCCAATGTGCATTGCGTCTCACTTTTTTTAAAGCAAACTGTGAGACTCAAATACATATTGGACAAAGATCTTGGACAAGTGGAATACCTCCCTACAGTACAATTTAGTTCACTAATTTACTGTCTAGGGCGCTAGTGCTCGCGTGGGTGCAGTAAGCAACGCAAGAGGGCTCTCTTTTTCTGATAATATAGGTATATTATTACCTATACTCTTTCTTCAAGTGCTGCCACAGATAAAGTAGTAGAATGCATTAAGCCCAATGACTAATGGTTGACATAATGTACTAATGGTTGACTAATGGACTTGACATAACTACCTACAAAAGAAAAGTTTCGTTAAGCTGTCCAAAAACAGTGGACTGTCAGGTTTATTATTAAGCCCCCGGCGGATACTGGCGCGATTTCGAGGCGTGAAATTGGCGATACTTTGCGGCGTGATAATAAAACAAGAGATTTTAAAGTAAAATTCGTATTGCCAATTTCACTACGAACAGCCAGTGTGCCCATATTATTAAGAAACAAACCTTATGGGCTCTTTACATTCACGGGCGAACGCGCGAACGCAATACGCGAACGCGTGAAAGTGTGAATGTGGAGGGCGTTCAGGGTTCGCGCCTTGTTGTCGGTATTTTGGCCTGCGTCAAAGGGCCTGAGAACGCCCGAAAGCAACAAGGCGCCACAATCACCACATCCACGCGCAACTTTTATAAAATATTAGCCCAATACCTCTAATATTGGACAAAATATTACAAACATTATTCTATTACGATGAATACTCGTCATCCAGAGTCCCGTTTCACGAAGCTACAACTTACAAATTACAAGCGGAAGTCTCTTTCTAACTCCTTTTGCTAGAAAGGGAGTTCCGCTTGTAATTTGTAACTTGCAGCTTCGTGAAACGGGCCAAAGGTGTTTCCTCCATTTCTTTTTAATTTGTATTTTAATTTTAATGTAGACCTAGTTACATCGTCGAGCGCAATTGTAAACACTGCGAATGTGGAGCCTAGAAGAGTTCGCGAATTGTGCGTGAATGTAAAGCGCGCTTTAGCCCCATATACGGTACGGTTCCTCTGTACGATCGATCTGATGAAAATCGTGATGATCGATCGCATCAAAAATGACGCCCATACATGAACCGATTGGTCGTAACGATCGATCACTTACTTGTTTCAAAGGAAGGATAAAGGCGTGTTCAAATGTTCGTGTAAAAGTGAGACAAAATCGAATCGTTGATCGTAAAGAGCCATACATTGTCGATTCATTGTTACTACGATATTAATGATTGCATGGGTTTTTGTTGCGATTTCCGACATCGTCTTTGGTGAAGTCAATCGTTAACGATCTTGACATCACTATCGATTCGTCGTTTCGATCGGTCTGAAGCGACGGATCGTACAGACAAATCGTACCGTGTATGGGACCCTTAAAACAAACGCTTTTTTGCCCAGATGTTATAAGACCCGCATTGTTGATTTGTATAGCCTGTGGCAAATCCTTGACATGTTAGATTGGAGAAGGGGTTCGGAGTTCGGGGGGAAGTGGAAAAGTGGAAATCGATTTTGTTAACTTATATATTATGCTATGTATATTTGTTAAACTGGAGTTGAATGAGATTTTACAAATTTATTTTTAAAAAGTGTCCGCTTAGGTGAGTTAATTGTTTCAAATGGAGTAGGTATGCGCCACTAAAACGAGTTTTCGATGCATTGTTATTAAACTTGAATGTTTTCGTTTTGCTTGTTGTATTATAATCATTCATTATCATGGATAAGGACAATAGAGATATAAAAGATCCCGAATATCCTGCTGAGTTGGAATCACAATTCATTTTGAGACTTCCGCCGGAGCCAGCGAAGGCTTTAAAAGAAGTTATAAAATCTGGCGACAACTTAAAGAACAGATTGACCATCCAGTTCGAAAACGACATGAGGCACGGCGAAGTGCGGTTTGACCAATGGCACATGCACGCTAAGATCGTCGACTTGCCTACTATAGTCGATTCACTTAAAACAATTGACAACAAAAACTTCTACAAAACTGCAGATATTGCCCAGATGATGATATGCAAAACTGATTCTGAACCAACTTCCACTGAAGAAGAAACTCCTGGTAAAAATAAAAAAAAAGATCCATGCAAGGTTGACAAGAAGTTCTTGTGGCCACATGGCTTAACTCCTCCCACTAAAAATATAAGGAAAAGGCGTTTCAGAAAAACTTTACGAAAAAAGTTTGTGGAAGCACCAGAGATTGAAAAAGAAGTTAAAAGACTGCTTCGGGCTGACAATGAGGCTATGAGTGTAACATGGGAAGTCATCAACGAAGAAGACAATCAGCAGGCTTTACTGGAGCCAACTCCCTCAACAAGTTACAAATCTGAGAAAAAAACCAAAGGCAAAGCTGAGCGTGTATCCAAAAAAGAAAAACCATCAACTGCACCTAACCCAGAGTCATCAAATGTGGTAGACATATTTGGTGGAGCGCTCAGTGACAGTGATTTGGAGGAAGAAAACATTCAAATGGAAATGGCAAACTGTCGATTGTCACCATACAAACTCCCTGAGCCTGTGCCTGGGCCCAGTAATGCACATATTGAACAAGGATCACATGCTATGGAATTTCAATCAGAGACATTGTCATATCCAGAATCTCCAAAACCAAGCACTAGTCAAGCTTCCACATCAGGGATGCCGCCTACTCGCTTTGAAATTGGTGGTCTATCTTCTGATGATGAAAGTGACTACCAAACTATGCGAGATGAATCCAAAGAAAATATGACCTTTAGAATTAATCAGGTCAAGACTGAACTAGATGAGCTCAAACAACGTCGTCAAAGAACTCAACATGAGATTGCAGGAATGGAGAACCTTGCTCTGAGGCAACGGTTTAAAGATATTCTCCATACTTTAAACCAGGATATAATGTTCAAAGATATGGAGTATCAAGGGTTGTTAACTTTACAAAATTCTGAGGTCATTTAGGCCCTTTCACTATTTTTTCACTAAGTATAAGTTTTCTCTATTCATTGTGTGACATTGATGTTTTTATGTTTAAATAGTTCATGAATGTTGTATAATGTTATCTTTTATTATTAGTACCAGGATATTGAACAAGGTAGAGAACTGATTGAAGTACAGGGATATGATCTGAAGAAAAGTAGGAAAATAGTTGCCTAATAGTATTGTTAATGATCATAAGGTATTCTAGATGTTACATAAGTGTCTATTTAAATATTTAAGTCATTATGTAATAGATAACTAAGTAAACAATTTAAATTATTGTTAAGTTTAGTTATGGCAGCAAGGCTAAATTTGGTTTGTGTTGAATTTTGTATTGTAATCAGGCAAAGTAATTTTATTTTAGAATGCATTTATTCTAAACTTATTTTGTTACAAATCATATTGATTATTTTGAAAGTTATTAAATGTTTAGATAGTATGTAGCAGTAGTTACATAAGTATTATTAAAAATAAAACTGTACATCTCATTGTTGTCCAGCAGAGCTTGCATAATAAAAGGTTGGTAACAATTCAGATTCACCTAATTTTTACTATGTATAGATATATGAAAACCATTTGTAGAAATAGGCTTTCTAAATCACACCCCATCGCTTTATACTTCATTATTCTTGCCATTGCCTAATTTATTAGAAAAACTGTTATGACTGATTTCTTCTATCTTTTTCGGCATTTGAATAATTTAATTTATATGTTTTCTGTTTTATTAGTAAATTAAAATCTATAATAGTTTATTTACTCATCAGTAAAATACCTATAAAATGAACAAAGAAGTTTCTGATTCTACTCGATCAAACACAAAATTATGTCCATTTACACTCAAATTTTTTTTTCTTAATTAATGGTTTTCACTCCTTGTGTTTAACAAGGTGTATTTCGCCAGTATCGAGTTTTAGACAATCACCATGGACTTATTAGAGAAACAAGTCCATGGATATCACACGCGAGGACAATTGTTCGGTAAAGAGAATTACTCTGGTGGACTATACAAGCACATGGGGTAAGCTCCACGCGCTTCTGTCAAGTTACACTCAACATTTATGGGACTACTAAATACTGACAGTTACTTACTTGACATATTGTTAAGTAACAAATTGTTGAGATAACCATTGAATGTTGAATGATGTTAAAAGAGGGCATTATGTTTTTTCTAATACAAAATTAGTGAAGTAATAGTATTTTTGAAGCTAAACTGGAAAAAAAAGTTACAAGATTAGGCTTTTGTGTGTAAAACCTAAAAGTCAGTGGGAACAATCATATCAAAATATTAAGCATAATCTGTTGGGTGGCTCGGTACCTGAATGACTAGCTTAAGTTGATTTGTCTCGTTTGTTGCTCAGTATGTTTCTCGTTTTGGACTGAGCAACAATGAAGTCCGGGGTAAATTGTACTATCTCCCTTTAGGAGTCAATGTTTATTTACATTGCATTATGTTTTTTATTATTTTTGAGTTTAGCTACCAGTTAATGTATTTGCATACATGTCTTTTTCTAATCATTATAATCATAAATAGTACCTATTAAAGTGTGCATTTTTAATATTTCTCTCCTTGAAATTTACCTTGAAAATGAAAGCAATTGTGTTTGCCACCTGTCTTATTACTTTTTGTGACAAGTAAACACAAAATTCTTATGATATAGGTAAGTATATAACTCATTTGAAATAATTTAAAAATTAAAGAATAAATTGAACATTAACTTTCAAAAGCTAGAAAAAATACTTTTTATTTATAATCTATAACAATTATAAAACTATATCTCCATACAAAATAATATTCGTGTTTTACCGTGTGGTGCCAGGTTAGAAATACTTAGAATAGTGCCACGGCTTGTAGTGCTGTTATGCGATGGGCTTGCAACCTGTCACTAATACTCTGGTAAACATGTTAGCCTAATTATGCAAAATGTGGTTACAGAATTATCACCAAGTTTTTAGAGTTGTAGGTAATTCTGTAGCTCTGCCTACCCCACTCTGGGAACGAAGGCGTGAATTTATATGCCATCACGACGCCATCCAGACGATCTCGCGGTGCCTACCTACCTACACCGCGAGATTGTCGTCAGAGAGCCCCGGGGCTCCTATTTCCTCAAGTCTGATATGCATGAATGAAAGCTCACTATCGAACTTACCTACCTACGCTAAAAGAGGCATGTGTTGATTGGGTTTGTTACAGCGGGGCATCGAACCGAGGTATCTATACGTTACGGGTAAATATAGAAAAAAAGCAGTTTAATAAAAGTATTTTTATTGGTTTTTCAAAGTAGGTATTCCCCTTTATATTTTATGCACTTTTCCATGCGTTCAAACCAATAGTTGAAGCACGTAATAATCGTTGAAATAGGGGTTGAACTAATGGCCATTTTAAGGGCCTCTAAGTACCTACTGCTTCTTCTGGCGTCTGAGACCGCTAACGGCACCATCGCACCGAGGGTTCCGTATTTAAGATACGCTTGGTAACTGCAAAAGAAAATACTCATTTTGTTATGAACTTTATTTTCTATGCAAAAATGTCCATTTTGACTAGCCTAAATTTAAAAAGCAATTTTCAAAGTAGTTATTTCTGAAAAAAATTAAATAATTAACTCTTCACTTTATTTTTCTTATAAAATGTAAATAATTATCTATATGCCAGGATATTTTTTTCTGATTCATGAACTTCGGAGATAAGGGCTGGGGAACGGTCATTTTTTGTAAATTTTTGGCTATAAATCAAAAAGTAAATAACTACGTAGCCCGTTTCACGAAGCTACAAGTTACAAATTACAAGCGGAACTTTTTTTCTAGCAATAGCAGTTAATAAATTATGTATAATGTATAAAATACGTATTTTTTTGACTTTTCTGTCAAAATAGTAGCATCAAAGTGTTATATTGTATATATATTTGGAATGGGCTATTTAATAGCTTTCATTTGATACCCATATTGTAATAATAAAAAATATATATTTTTATTCCCCCTCCGTGTTTTTTTTCGCGGACGCCATATTGAAATATTATATACCCTATGTCACTTCGGCAATTAAGACGAATCGAATGACTCCTCGTATGTTAAAATCCGTCCAGCCGTTGAGGCTGCAGAGCGTGCCCAGAAATGGACATACATGGACACGCAGTCGGGTAAAAAGAGACTTCCGCTTGTTATTTGCAACTTGTAGCTTCGTGAAACGGCCCCCAGGGGCACGTTTTATAAAACTACAAGTTACAATTTAACAGGTCTAAACTAGCAAAACTGCTCAAATGGCTGGTCGTCATTGGTCGAGGTTGTGTCAAATGGAAACTTGTAACCTGTAAATTGTAATTTGTAGTTTTATAAAACAGGCCCCCGGGAGCACGTTTTATAAAGCTACAAGTTACAATTTTACAGGTCTAAACTGGCAATACTACTCAAATGGCTGATCGCCATTGGTCGAGGTTGTGTCAAATGGAAACTTGTAACCTGAGTCCCTACTTTGAAAATCGAAGTTCGTAGTTCGGTTAACTAGACTAAATCGAGAGATAGGGATGGAGCTAACGTTACTTCCGTAAACAGAGTATAGAAGTATAGAGGAGTAATTCTATTCTCCCTCTACGGTTACTTCGAACTTCAATTTTCAAAGTAGGGCCTCTGTAAACAGGCCACAGAAAAGAAAAAAAAAGTTTATAATGTGCAGATTGAGCCATTTGCTACAATCAAACCACTTTAATTTTTTAACCCCCTATTCTAGACCCCTTTTCTATTATTTATAAAACTTATTTCATATTTTTTTTACCAAATACAGATTCGGGCAAGCAAGTTGTACAACTATGCCAAATTTCAAATTGATAGCATTTATAGTAGCTGAGAAAACCTACTGTGATATACAGACAGACGGACAGACAGACAATGAAGTCTGACCATAAGGATTCTTTTTTACCATTTTGGTAAGTGAACCCTAAAAATCAACATTTTAATGGTGCAAAGTTAAATCACAGATTATAAGAGTTAAATCGTCGAGTGAGGTCGAGCTTGTTGGACGGATAAGGAAAACGCCTTTGCGATGCCATTCTGACTTACGATATTAGGATAAAAATCCCTAACTGTCAAATTATTTGCATTGCTATGCTAGGTGCTAGCATTCTTTACAATTTCGATTAACTAACTACGAAAGGTATTTAACCCTTAATTTGGCAGTGTATGACATACCATACATACCATAAGGTTCACATTTTTTGTTTGATTTGTGTTTTTATTTTTTTTCTGATTCAAAATCAAAAAGGGTTTGAATTCCCGACTTTTTTTATTTTTGCCAAATTAAGGGTTAATTTCTACTGTCCAAAAAGAGGCATTGATTATAAAAGTTTCATGTAAGGAGACACTAATTCTTCAGTTTTTAACACTTGAATTAGGTATCTATTAAGTTCAGCCGTTAATTATTACTCTCGTAGTATTCTCGAGGTATTAAGTGCCTACTTTCCGAAGGTGAAAATGGATTTTAAAATGCATGAGTATACTCATGCTATAGTAGGAAAAGCTACGCCGGCGCTCCGAGCCACGGACCGAGCAGATTTTAACGACGCCCGGCACCAGCACGAATGCTTTCTGCGACTTCTAAACGAGCTTAATGTGGAAGTGAAGGAAGTCGATCTACCTGGGCCGTTTCCTGAGAATGTGTTTATTGAAGATGTAGCTGTGGTTTGCCATGGGATATCTCTGCTGCCTATGGGTATTAATACTGCTGAACAGTTAAAGGTAAATTCAAACCCAAAACTGCATGGATTTTTGGCCCTAACAATTTTGAAGCTCTCAAGCTGACCTACTGAAAGTCAACTAAATAACATTCTTTTGTGTATCTAGGTCATTTGTAATGCATGCATGCACATTTCTAGAACTTGTTGATTTTCAGTAGTGGTTTAATCAATAAAGTTGTGCCCGACTACTATTGCATTTTTATATACATCAATGCAATTTCAATAGCAGAGTGACCCCTTGCAAATGTAAAAACTATAAACTTGCAGACTGACTAAGGCAACCAACATAGGGTGATTGAACCAATAAAAACAAGGACTGATGATGGACATTTGACTCTTATTTTACAGAAGTTATCTTTGGTAATTTGTTTATTTTGAGACAATGAATTTATGATCTTTGAATTAAGAGATAAGTGTCCATTATTGGTGCCTTCAGCTTAAAGTGCCCAACATTGGAGCCGTTACCCAAGTCCAAATTTCTGCATTTACTAATTCATTTAATTTTCTCCTGCTAATAGCTTTGCAGTGTCTCACAGGGTGAATTTGGATCACTAAGAAATTATACATATAGAGAAGCTAGATAACACTGATCCGAAATTGGCCTTATTCTAATTCTAATTTTAATTAATCTCTTTCACTCCTGTTAAGGTGTATTAGCCTCATTATTGGTGTAAATATTTATTATTCTGAGAGTATCACATCAATGGCTACAAGCAAAAACTCCAATTTAATTTTTGTCGTTAACCATTGATGTTTTATCACTGTTAAATTAAAGTCTTAGGTAGGTAATTGTATTATATGCAACCTCACGCAAAATAGTCGCATTTTTATGATGTCGAGCTGCGGAAAAGAGCCCGCCACAACCTATGATGATGATGATGATGATGAGTGGGGACGCCGCCGAGGCAGGCGGGCAGTCGAGTGGCTCTCCATTCATTCCGCCCTGTTCCCCTTGATCCAGTCTCAGGTTACTGGCTCTGCGGCGCTCCCATCCAGCACTGATCCCATCTTCTTGTTTTCCTACAGAACAATAGTGCGTCCTGAAGGTTAATGCTTTTAAGCGTCTCTGCTGTCAGTGCGTCCTCCCCGAATGTGCGATATCTCAGTGATGAGTACATCACACACTCGGCCAGAACGTGTTGACTAGTTTCCTCTTTGCCACAATGTGGGCATCGAGGATCCTGTTTGGCTCCTATTACCGTCAAATGTCTGTTGAGTGGACAGTGTCCAGTCAAGATCCCTGTCAGTATACTTAGATTGTACTTACCAAGGTTTAGTAGATACCTTGTTCTGTTCCTATTTACCCTTCCTATCATGAGTTTGGATTGTCTGCACCCTTGTGTTGTTATCCACGCCTCATTTGTCTTTGTCTCTATTCTTCTGGCGATGACTCCTTTCGTTACCGTTGCAGATATCGGAAGTGCTGGTTCCGGGCCCAGATATTGTCGGTCCGCCCCTGCTCTGGCCAGCTCATCAGCCTTCTCGTTTCCTATTGCTCCACTGTGTCCTGGTACCCAAGCCAGTGTCACTTTGGATGCTATGCCTAGATTATTCAGTTCATCTCTGCATTCCTGCACCAGGGAGGATTTGATTACTGGATTATCTAACGCTTTTAGTGCTGCTTGGCTGTCTGAGTAGATTATAACGTGGCTCCCCGTTATATTACTTCTTTCCTTGAGTCTCTGTGCACACTTCATGATGGCATACACTTCTGCCTGGAATACACTGGTGAAGCCTCCTAGTGGTATCGTTGTGTGCTCATTCGCTTCTTGGTAATAAATGCCTGCCCCCGCTCTTCTTGTTGAGGACTTCCATGAACCGTCCGTGAAGCATGTCACTCTGGGTTCCGGTATCTCTGTCTCCCAACTATCTCTCTCTCCTATATGGATTCTATATTTCTTGTCGAAAATCTTCCTTTTCTTTATTAGGTCGTTGTTAATCATGAGCATATTCATGCCCACCATTGACTCCCTTTGTATGCTTGCGTGTCTCTTGTCCATCTCGGATCCGATCCACTCTCTGCTCATTTTTATTCTATACCACTGTTCTGTGGCTCTCTTCTCCACTTCAAGGTGTACAGGGTTCAGTCCTAGCATTATCTCCAGGGCTTGTGTGGGAGCTGTCCTCATTGCCCCGGTTGTCATTAGGCATGCTAGTCTCTGGACCTTCGTCAGCTCCTTGTCTATGTCTTTTATTTTCGCTCTATGCCACCACACTATGGCTCCATACAGCAGTCTGGGTAAGACCACTGCTTTGTAGATCCATTGTGTTATCAGTGGTTTTAGACCCCATCTTCTTCCTATGGCTTACCTGCATTGCCATAGGGCTATTATGGCTTTTCTACATTGCTCCTTTACATGTGTCTTGTATAGCAGTTTGCTGTCTAGTACTACACCCAGGTATTCTTGAGTGTTTCTATCTCTTCACCTTTGATTTTGATGGGTGTCAGAGTCGGCAGCTTCCAGACTCTTTTCGTAGATTTCTTTTAGGCTATTCCAGATGTGTTTCAGTCCCTTTTGTAGTAGTATGGGTATCACTCCATCTGGGCCTGCCGCTTTGTAGGGGGCGAAGGAATTTATGGCCCATTCCCCTACGTCTTTGCTGATTCTTAGGTTTAGTGCTTCACCTGCTCCTATTGTCTCATTGCTGTTATCCTTTGCAGTCTCATGTATGCAGTATTCCCTGCAGTCGGGGAAATGTATGCTTACCATGTGCTGTAGTACTTGGGGTCTGTTAGTTCGTTCGAGCCTACCATTACGCTACCTAATTGGCAGGATCTCTCGTTCGCCAGTACCCTTACTATTCTTGCCGCCTCTGAGTAGCGTTGTATCTCTCCCGTAAAGGTCCTCCATCCTTGTGCTCTTAGTCTCTCCCTTTTATTAGTATATTTGTTCCTAATAACCCTATATTCGTTCCAGCCTTGATCGTTGCCCTTTTTTAGAGCTAGTCTTAACGCCTTACGAGTTCTTTTCCGTAGTTTCTGTATCTCTTTATTCCACCATGGCTGTCCTTTATCTCCGTTGCACGTTCTTTCTGGACACGCTGTCTGGTAGGCTCTCGATATGGCTCTGTTCAGATCCTCAGCGGCCCTGTCCAGTTCCTTGCTAGTTCTTGGGCTTCTGTGGCTCGGTGTCCACTCACTTAGTATGCTGTTATATTTCTCCCAGTCTGTTTTCCTTGGGTTTCTAATCTTTGTTCTTTCCGTGTAGTAGTCCAGGCCATACAGTAGTCTCCTGTGGTCCGACATGCTGTCTTCTGGTCTACTCTCCAGTCTTTCACATGTTTGCCTATCTCCCCTGAGATTATCGTTATATCTAATACCTCCTCTCTTGCCCTGGTTACAAAGGTTGGGGTTGTACCTGTGTTGTGTATATCCAGGTCATTACTTACAATGAATTCTAGAAGTGCTTCCCCCTTCTTGTTGGTGTCGCTGCTTCCCCACACCTCATGGTGTGAGTTCGCATCGCAACCTAAAATAATGGGTGTTCTCTTACCTTTGTATTTGCTGACCGCTTCCTCCAGTTCTCTGGTTGGCGCGTTGCTTTCACCTGGTATGTAGCAAGATGCCAACGCTACCTTAACTCCCTCTCCGTTCCTTGTCACGAGGCTGAATTCTACCACCACTAGGTCTCTGAAACATATGGTCATTAGGCATCCCATATTTCTTAGGTCTCTACTTGCGTATATGCATGTCCTAGGAGGCAGCTCACCATTTCTTTCGAAGTGGAGATCGCCCCCCAGGCTACCCAGCACAGACCTTAATCTAACTAGATAACGTAAACACCTCAATTTGTATGAAAACCAACCGTGTCACTTTTTTTCTACCTGCTGTGACGTCACAAGAACGAATTAGTGATGTGAATTCCCCGTTGTCCGCGCGAAATCGATACAAAGGCGCCGCCGCCCGCGCCGTGCGGCTCGTATCAATCAGTCAGTATGAGGTCAGTCTTTGTAGTAAGAGGTCGCGCGCGTGTTGCGCCTTGTCGCCGTGTCTGCGTGGCTTGGAAGTTGATAATTTCACCGCTCTTCAGGTAAGTTATGATGTCACATATACGTAAAAAAAGATGTGTATAGTTACTAGATCTTTTCGATTACAAGAAAGTGACCGTAAGTACGTAATTGTTTGACAACAAAGAGATAGATAGATATACACACTAATGCCATAGAAATATTTACTAGAACACTTACAAAATTGTCGCAAGCGATCGAAGCAATTACAAGCGCGAATTTATGTGTCCGTGAATTTCACATATCGATTTTTCAATCGATTTGCCAGAGGAATGATAAAAGGACAGAAAAATGATAAATCTTATCTTACTCTTAGGTAATGGCAGTCATTTTCAGTTGGATTTAATCAAAATGCTTTCTTATGGTTTGTAATGATTCTCGTTACTTTGTTGTAGGTAAATTATGTCTAGCCAAATAAAATTTTATCTGCGAAAAGAAAAGCTAGTAAATTACGTTATGATAAAATAAAATCAGATCCAGAACTCAGTCAACTAAGAAAAGAAAAAGATAAGGAAAATTACTTAAAGAAAAAGAAAAATAAGCAGGTGACGGATATAAGGATGAAAAGCGTTATAGAACAGCAAAATTTACCTACGTGTCACAAAATACCTACGAGGGGCGGCTGAAAAGTAATCTACCTAACAATGAAACAAAAGACTGTCGTGGCTAATTTTTTTTTATTTTTCTATATAGTCCCCTGCTAGTAAAATGCACTTATTAAATTTTTCAAATATTGAATTTAAACCATTAAAAAAAAAATCTTTCGGTTTGTCGTCAAAAAAGTCAGTAACCGCAGCCTTCATTTCGTCATCGGTCATAAACCTTCGTCCCCTGAGGTCTTTCTTGAGAAGTCTAAACAGAAAATAGTCACAGGGGGCTAAATCTGGACTATAAGGGGGGTGGTCAATGGTTTCGAAGCCATTGTCTTTAATTGCTAGCTTCGTTGTGCGGGCGGTATGCACTGGTGCGTTATCGTGCAAAATCAGAATACCTTTGTTTAGTTTACCTCGCCGTTTTTCTTTTATTGTCTCTCTTAGTTGGTATAGTAAGTTTGAGTAATAATCAGCATTCATTGTAGTTTTCTTCGGTAAATAATCTATGAGCAAAATCCCTTCTGTGTCCCAAAAGATTGTAGCCATAAGTTTACCTGCCGATGGACAGACCTTGAATTTCCGAGGCGGCTTCTCATCCTTAAATTTCCACTGTAACGACTCTTGCTTACTTTCCGGGTCCCATTGTCGAATCCAAGTCTCATCACATGTTACAATTCTAGAAATTATTTCTTCCTCTTTCCCTCGACTCATCTCCAAAAACTCTTCGCAACATTTGACACGCCTCTCCATGTCAAATGCAGTCAACATTCTCACACAACCCAACGTGCACTAACCTTGGACATGTTCAAATGCTCATGAATTATTTCATTGACTCGCTCTTTACTGACGCCCACATCTCTAGCTATCTCCCACTGCTTCACTCGTCGGTCCTCTAATATAATTTTTTTCACCCTGGCTACATTTTCATCGGTGACGGCCGAAACTGGTCTTCCGCTACGAGGATCATCTTCCAGACTCTCACGACCTAACTTAAACTGCTTTGACCAAAACTTTATAACAAATTCGGAAGAACACAAACTGCCAAACACACGTAACATACGCTGTCTGATCTCCGAAGGCGTATTCCCTTCTTTAGTCAAAAACTTAATCACCGCACGCTGCTCGATTTTATCCATTTTCACTTTTTCTACCGACATGTTTGAAACAATTGTAGGAGACAAATAAACGTGATGCAATAAACAAATGAATGTAATACATTTTGAAAATAGAATAACAAACGAATATAAATCCATACCAGCCAGCATTATTTTTGTATATATTTCTGACCAAGGAGATTACTTATCAGCCGCCCCTCGTAAGCGTATTATCATTCCTGTTTCAAGAATCGGTTAGAATCGTAAACAATCGGAAGGTGTACATCACTATTTGCTTAATTTGACAGAAAAATGATAATAGTACTCGTACCAAGAAGCCAAGCGACACAAGCTAAAATCGACCGTAAAATTTCCATTGCGCGTTAATATAGACAGGGCCTACAACTTTGCAAGTAAAGCAGGCAATGTATTATGAACATGAAGTAATCCCACACAGTATTATTTTTTATAGTAAAACCACGACAAACCTAAAATAAATTATCTTTAAATAGATAAACGTAATTTTAGAAGAAATTTACGTACTTATGGAAGGAAACATGTCCATTATTTGGGTCAGCTTTTCCTGTACAGTTTTTATAACTTAATACGGAACAACCAGTCATTTTTCTAGATATCGGTGACGTCTGGAGGCGGTAACGGTCGAACGCGTACTAAGTGAAGCCGCGTAGAAAGCAGACATTTAGACTGCTTTTTGACACGCGAAGTACGTACACTCGCGGCATCTAGTTAGATTAAGGTCTGTGCTACCCAGTCCTGTTACCTGGTTTTTCCATGCGTACGGCTCTTGCATCAGGACAATGTCAATCTTTTCCCTCACTATGTATTGGCACAGTTCGGACATTGCATCCTTGCAGTGCTGGTTTACTTGACACATTCTTATTTTTTTGTATCTGTTTGTGTTGCTGTGTTGTGTGTGTTGCTTGTCTGTGTTGTCCATTGCTGGTTGTGTATTTGTGCAGTGTAAGCCGCCTCCCGTCTTCCTAGTCCGAGGAGCCCCCTTCGGTTACCATCTGTGGTGGATGGTCACCGACCTGGGCTGCCTCAGCCTGGTTCCCGGGCTGCTGCACCTGCAGCTGCAGTTCTCCTTCCCTACCGGGGTCTCCGCCGCCTCTTTCACTCTGTGAGGGGGGGACCTCGCCAGCCGCGCCCGGATGCGTGTGGCTTGGAAGAACAGCCATTGGCTGGCCTCCTCACCCCAAGCATCCTCTACGCTCTTAGGCACCGAGTAGCAAACCCGTATGCCCGTGACGAGATCCTCCCTGCTCACCTGCATCCACTCCTGGAGTTTCAGCTCCCCTTCCCTGTCCCAGTTTTGGGCTCTCAGGTAGAGGAGCGGATCCTCCTTCAATTCATCCGGCGGGCCCGGGATCCAAATGTTGACCCTCGTGCTGTTAAGCATTCGGGCCAGCAATTTGTGCCCCTTTGGCTCACCCAGGTCCTTCCCGAGAAGCCACTCCCTCGCTTCTGCCGTGGATGGTGTCACAAGGAAGAATCCTTCTGACACTAGCCCCGACATTGCAAATTGAAGCGGCTTCCCACGGATGCCCTGCTCTTTTATGGCCTCCGTAATGAACCGGCTAACAATTCTCCTGACTTCGGTTCCTAGCGACTCATCCAGCGGTACACCATCCGCGCGGCTGATCGCCACTGCGAACTCCCGTGCTTCCCTTGCGGTCGCACGGTTGCTCGTCAGCGATTCGCCGCGGTTCGGTCGCTTCGCTGGAGGCCGTATCGAGGTACCTTCGTCCGGGTCTGTTGCCTGCCGTTTCACTTTCGGCGGCCTCTCCCGCGGCTGAGGCCTCCCCTTCGCCAGGCTGTGGCTAGGGTTCTCTCCCGCCGCCTTCTCCCTCATTCTTTCTTTTCTGCGGGCCAGCCTCGCTCTCTTCTTCTCTGCCTTGGTGGACTGTCTGGTGAAGCCGTCGCCCTCCGTCGGGGTTGCCGCCGTGGCGGTTTCCTCCTTCGAAGTCTGCGGCGGGTTCAGCAGATGTTCCTCATCTTCCAAGGACAGATTCCCTAGGTCTATACTCCACGGCATCGGCGGGGGTCCCCCTTGCACCGTCTTGTTGGTGCTCGGCCTTCCTCCCACTTCTGCCCCACCTTCTACTCTCTTCTCCTTATCTTTCTCCTCTCCCGACATCCGTGGGGGTCCCCCTTGCACCGTCTTGTTGGTGCTCGGCCTTCCTCCCACTTCTGCCCCCCTCTCCACCTCCTTTCTCCCGGACTCTTCGCCACAACCTATACAGCTATGCAATAAAGAGCTAGGACACAATGAGGAGACTGCTTCCAATGTTTTCTAATAAACTGCATTTTAAACTATAGTGGTTGCCTTTTGAGAATAGTGTAGTTTCATTTGTCACCATGTTAGTAATGTAAATGGCAATTTTATATGAGACATTCAAACCCTTTCCAGTAATAATATTTTGTTTAGTCTTTAGAATATGTATGATATCAACAACAGTTTTCTCCTCAGAAAAAGAATTCCCTCCATTCCTGTAATGAATACATATGGGGTAGTATTTGTATAACTCTCTTAGGAAGCTTGTCATTTTTCAAAGCAAGTTTACATACATTTTGCCTTAAGTTGAAGTGTGTCCAACCCAGTAGGCTTAGTGCCTAACGCACTCGCAATCGCAATTGTTTTCATTTTGATAGTCCAAAGGCAATATGCATACAAAATGAAAACAATTGTTCCACTTTGAAGTCAATTGCAATTGCGAGTGCATTAGGCAATAGACCAGCTGGTTGCGTTTTTTGATTATTTTTAGTCTAATCTAGAGTCACCAGAGATAGTGGCGTGGCGCGGCCGTGAATGATTTTACTGTAATCCCAGGTTGAATATCTTATGCAGTTTATGCACTAACATAATGTTTTTTATGCCTTCGAATGTGTTAGTAGAGTAAGTTAGTTACTTACTTTTCAGTGTTTGATTTATTTAAGAAAGAATGTTACAATCTGTATAGTGCTGCGCTGCATGTGTTTACTTACATTCTTTTAATGATGTTGTGTTATAAAATAGTGCCTCTGCAATGCTCCTATGCGTAATTTTATCACCCACATTTTAAAAAACAACACATTTTAAAAAGGTGGTTAATGTTATTGACCTGGGCTTCTATTCTAGACTAGTACCATAACAGTTCAAAGACATATTTCTTTTTGGTTTAATTTACTCCACAAGGGGAAGGCAAAGGGATCTTAGCCCATGCAGCCAAGTCTTGTATTTTTTTCTTCTGAGAACGCCAAAGACAATAATAGTTTTAACACCTAGAGTAGAGGCCCTTTATGTATGTACGAGTGTGTCGTACATACCTATGTGTCGTACTTATTCCCTTGTGGAGGCCAATTTCGAATTATGACATGTCATTAGATTTGTGTTAGCGCCGCGAGTGCCACTTGTTACTTTAATAAAAATAATGCAGATTTGAAATATGAAAAAATAAATAGTAAGACTAGGAAAAAAATTGTAAATGATGGGGGTATATATTTCTAATACCGTATCTTAGACTATATCGGGTATTGATTATGAAGCTTGTTTTTTGTTTTAAAGTGTTTTTATTCCAACTCTCACAGCTTGCCTACTACTTGGTTGCGTCAATGATAGAAAAATAGAGAGGTGCACCACCATGGATTAAAAACACTACTTATTTTTTATTTGTACATTTTATATACCTGCAGTAAATGGAACAGAATGCACTGATTTTACAATTAATAATTAATGCTATTTTTGTGATGTTGTTTAAAGATAAAGGCAGTTAAAGAAGTACTTCAAAAGGAGTTGAACCAAACTGTGATTGAGCTGACTGAACCAGAAACAAGAATTGTTGGCTCGGATGTACTTTTTACAGGTGAGGTAAAAAATATTATTCCGTTTACACAAAAATAAATGCAATTTGCAGCATTCCTTCCTACTGAAAATCACATACCAAGCACAGTAGCAATGACAGTAAGTGGTAGACGATTTTCACAATTAAAATTAGACTTTTTTATTCATACATAAATCTGTCATTCATTCACACAGGTAGTTAAATAAAACAGCAAAAGCAGAGGTAAACATACACACACTCACACACACACATGCACACGTGCTCACATGCTCACATGCACGCACACGCACACGCACACGCACACACACACAATGGATAAAGAATATGACATTATAAATTATTATTATTTTGAACTGAGTACTAACTACTTACCCATAAAGAAGAGCGGCTGCCTCTTAGCACAGCTATATTTCATACTTAAAAAGAGTAGCCATCTACTGTAATTACTATGTACTTATGAAAACTGAATAAATGATTTGATTTGATTTGATTTGAGTTGTGATCAAAAGTTGGAAAGATTTTAGGGAGTACCTACTTCATTTTGCTATTAGATTCCAGATAGTTCTACAAGGCTGGTACATTTAAGGGACATTTTGTTTGGTATGTAAAGTTTTGTATAATGAAACTTGTTGAAAATAACAAGTCAGTTTAGGAAAAATCAGGTCAGGGTCTCTATATTAGTGGGTATCTTGTTGGTGTGATGTAATCGTCATAATACAATAATTCATTTTATGAGTGTGGACTGAAACGTAATTGGGTTAATTTGATTATTAACATTGACCTACTCCTAAACTAGCCAGTAGGCCTGGGTAGAGTACTCTATGATCTCTATCAACAAGCCATGTATGTAATCACTACATATTATAAAACAAAGTCGATTGCCGCTGTCTGTCTGTACTTATGTATGCTTAGATCTTCAAAAGTGCGCAACGGATTTTGATGCGGGTTTTTTTAATAGATAGAGTGATTCAAGGGGAAGGTTTATATGTATAATACATGCATAGTATAGTAGAGAAACATTGATAATTTTAGAGGTTTCTAAAGTGATGTCGAAAATAAACACATTTTTTTGCGCTTACATTGCAAAAGCTGGCTAAACCTTAAGAGATATATCAAAATAATGTACTGAAGAGTTGTAGTTCTTCAAAAAACCTAAAGAAAAGTCCGCGATGGCATATGTCTATCTCCTAAGGTTGACTCACAGTAACCATTTTTATCTTTAAAATTTTATTAAAAAATATTAGGTTATTTGCGAAGCTATTTTCTCCAATTCAGTATTTATTCTTATCCATATAAATACGTTAGTTACCTTGGGCATTTAATGTAGATTAAAATTGTCCTTTGCACTATATTATTTAAATAAATACTTTAGAAGATATGGCAGATTTAAAATTACGCGCAACCCCAACCGGTATTATCGAAACGCTTGGCCAAGCAGCCGCGTTTCGCCCTTTAGTAGGTACAGTGGCCTTCATAAGTGCACGGACACCTTAACGTCTATAATGCTGTGAACACGTGAGTCCGCTTTCGTAAGAAACAACCTAGATGGCGTTGTTAACTGAGGCAGTTCGATTATTGTTTGCTACAACTATTTGACGTTTTAGTATTAGAATCAATAATTTCGCCAGTTAACTCTGAAGGGCCGCTGGCGTAGTTAGTTGATATCCTGCCTTAATCACAGGGTCAGATCGTGGGTCGGGAGGTCGATTCTGTCTATTATATTTTTTTAATTTATGAATGTATTCTTTTTTTAATCATTATCGTTTTCAAAAAATGATACTTTTGTTATTCAAAATAAAAAATCTTTATTTCTTATAAGGCTAATATTTAATTCTTAAAAACTTTACTTACTTATATTTATATTAGGTAATAAAGAAATACAAGCTTTTCAAATTATTAAATTAGGGAAATGGGTAGGTAGTTAGATTGAGTTTAGGTTTTGATTCAAAGTTAGTTTTATGTTGTTTTTCATATTTTTGAATACAAAGTATATTATCTACATCTACATCTTCATTAATATTATAAAGAGGAAAGATTTGATTTTTTGTTTGTTTGTTTGAATTGAATAGGCTCCGAAACTACTGGACCGATTTGGAAAATTCTTTCACCATTAGAATCCTACATTATCCCTGATGAACATAGGCTATAGAATATTTTCAAAAAAGTTAGGGATCCATATGAAAACTTCGATAATGTGACCAAAGGTGTGAAAAAAATACCAAAAAACGCGTACGCTGCGGAAACTGACAATAGAGCAAAGTGATATACTACAGTTTTATAGAAGACATCAATGTCTACAAAAAAGTCCGCGATACCATATGTCTAACTATTAAAGTAATGTCACGATAACTACTTTTTAATGTTAAAATATGCAATAGTAACGCCGGTACTAACTAGGCCCCATTAATCGTACCTTGGTATTAATCCTTATCCAAAAAAAACACTTCGTTTTCAAGGCTATATCAGTACCTGTAAATTACTTTTTGAATTATTCAAATCGGACATCCCATTCAAAAGTTATCATGAGTGTAAGTAATAATTATCAAAATTGAAATTAAAAAAACAGCCCTCTAAGTTCCTTAATTGGTTTTATTTACAACAGAGAATAGATAGACACGTAAAATTTGGCTAATGGTTCCTGTATTTTGTGTAAATGAGTGTAACATGAAGCCTATAGCCCTCAGCAGAGCATCAAAGAGTGTATGTACATACTTACATAGGTACCTACATTAAATCATGCCTGTTTCACAGATGGGTAGGCAGAGGCCACTTCTTTCTTTTCACTTTCAAGAGTGTATGTGATCACCAGTGATCAGAATTAGGTGAGCCAAAATACGTACTCTTCGCAAGAGGACATAATATAAAGTAGTAAAAACTGGGTAGTTTTTTTTTTTCTTGGAAACCGGGTATTCAATATTTATCCGGGTATTAGTTGTAATGTTAAACATACATGTTTTTACTTACAGTACGGGATATTTTATGTTAGTTTGTAGTAAATGAGCTAGACATAAGGTTTTTATGGAAGGGAGGGAAAAGTGTGAGGTATAATTATTGTCTTTACTATTTTCACATGGCACAGTGGTACGCAGGTGATTTCACCCAAGCACGGAACATATCGAAAGATATAATATTTACACTTTGAAGATAAAAACAAGTAGAAATAGTTACAACTTTTAGATAAACATAAAACATCACGTATTGTAAGTAAAAACATGAATTGGTAACATTACGACTAATAAATACAATGATATATTATATTAAGGTTCGTCATCTGCGCGCAAAAGTACCTTACTTTTTATCTATTTATCTCTTTCTAACAATAGCGCTTGCTATGGATTGCCGTCTTTGTCTGTAGAAATATGGTTGCCTAGCAACTGTCAGTAATTGGTCACGGGTTTTGAATGGGTTTAGTGTGAGCTAAAACCTTAAGAGAAGTGTCAAAATAATGTACTGAAGAATTGTAGTTCTTTAAAAAACCTAGAGAAAAGTCCGCGATGGCATAATGTCTATCTCCTAAGATTGACTCACAGTAACCATTTTTATGTTTATGATTTTATTTTAAAATGAGGGTATTAGCGAATCTATTCTGTCCGATTCAGTATTTAATAACCTTATCCATATAAATACTTGGTTACCTTGGGCATATAATGTAGATTAATATTGTCCCGTACAATATATTATTTAAATTAATACTTTAGAAGATATGGTAGATTCAAAATTACGCGTAACATAGATTAGAAATCAAAACAAATATAACAGTTTCGTTGTCTATACGTATGAAAACCGGCTCTTTGCAGAGTTGTTGCTCAATATAGGAAATGGACAAATGACCTAACATAATAGGAGCATTAATCTTCAAAATGAAAACCTTTGCGTTTTAGTAAAATAATTAGTCGTCAAAAATGGCTTAATTATATCGAAGATCAATGCACCGACACACACATATTACTACTCTGTAGACACTGTGCTCGACCTGGAAGAGGCTGTCCATTTTCCAACGGAATTTCTCAATTCCTTGCAACCTTCTGAGGGCTCTGCAAAGATGCACTACGCTAACTAACGTTTCTATTCGATTCGTTTTTAAACCAATCGCGTCACTGGGAGATGACGTGATACGAAAAGTCACGTGGCCTACCAGTGACGCGATTGGTTTAAAAACGAATCGAATATAAACGTTAGTTAGCGTAGTGCATCTTTGCGGGGCCCTCTGGATCGCCCCACATAAATTGGTTTTGAACGAAGGGTGTCCTATTATTATACTACGGAACCTTAATTCACCCAAATAACATCTTTAAAAACGTTCATAATAGAGTGCACAATACTGACGTCCAGATGTGCGGCTGGAAAAGTCTTTTTAATTCCCCGGATTCCATAAATATTCCTTTCCAGTTAAACGACTGCAATGTCCCGTACAATTATCGTTTTCAATGACAAATTACAAGTCACAACAATACATTCAAAGTTGCCGGCTTAGACTTGATCGTTGAGAGTTTTCCCATTGACTTATGTAGCCCTTTCGCGCGTCACTTCCAGGCAAAGTTCGTTTGTATTGTGCAATGAAAAGTCCGCTGTAAACATTGATATAGAGAGATTCTATGATAACTGACAGTCACGATTAATAAAAAAGTCATTAAATAAAACCTCTATACATATGCACCTATCTATAATTTGAAAAGTATGTTATTCCAGATGAACTGGGATTATTTTAACTTATATTAACCGAAGCGAAGCGAGGGCGGGTCGCTAGTGTAATATAGTAAGAAGTTTTTAAACTGGCTTTATCTGTTAACACATCTCTTTGCTAATTTGGTAAATTCATAAAATTCGTACTATATACTATACGAGTTAGAGAGCCGATTTATTTACATGCAGTTAGATGTATGGTAATGTCGACCAAGAAATTCCTTTCAAAGGTCCCTTTTTTTTTCGTATCATTTTTTTAGGGTTCCGTAGTCAAACTAGGAACCCTTATAGTTTCACCGTGTTCGTCCGTCCATCCGCAGCCTAGCTCAGAGACTCTTAGTACTAGAAAGCTGTAATTTGGCATGAATATACATATTAGTCACGCCAAAAAACTGGTAAAATAAATTCATGAAAAAAAAAAATTTTTAGTGTACCTCCCCTACACGTAACGTGGGGATGTATTTTTTTTCTCGTCTACTCCATTGTGTGGTTGGATTGGATAGGTCTTTCAAAAATATTGCTGGTTTGTGCAAACAATTTTTCGATTAAGGGATCCGTTTATGAAATATTAAGCTTTAAAGCGCTATTTTTTGTTAGAGTCAAGTGTCCCCCACCCAAACTACAAATACTAAAAATCTGAAAAATATCTTAGATGAAAGCACATATAACGAGTTTTAAAGAAAAACTATCACTACTAAGTAGACTTGATTGTATATTTGGATCCTGAGATACAGGCGACTAAAATGTTTATACCTACTAAAATCATCTAATACAGCACCAAATTACTTGAAATAGAGAATTAGTTCATACTTGTTGTTTTTTTGAGATGGTGTTAGTGTTGTAACTTTGGCTTCGGCTTCGGAACAATACACTGAGCATGGTCAGACATGCTCCTGCCCGGTTCTTGTGGGTTAATTTCGTTTTAGTACATATAAACATATTTTATAATCTTGAGTTTACTTATTTCATATATCAACTGTTCATACTCCAGGCGACTGAAGTGTTTATAGGTATCTACTAAAAATCATGTAATACAGCACCAATTCATAGTTGTGGTTTTTAACCGACTTCAAAAAAGGAGGAGGTTATACGTTCCACTGTATGTTTTTTTTTTTTTTTTATGTATGTTCACCGATTACTCCGTCAATTGTCGACCGATTTCAAATATTTTTTTTTGGTTTGATAGAGTATACTTCCGAGGTGGTCCCATTGTCACCAAATCTGTATCTGATGAGGGGATCAGTGAGGAATTGAGGGAACTCCTCAAATATTGTAGGCAAACATATAGCGATTTTAGTATTTTTAGTAACAAGTCCAGCATTTGCATTCAGAAAGTATCATTTGGTGTAGTGGAACTGATGATGAAGACCACAGATGGCCACCGGAACTCCTCAATGGTACCGATTTCAAGGGTGGCGATAAGATATCTCGATTAAGATAGTTGAGCGACTACCTACAACGAATAATATTTACTTGTTCAAATATGACTATGACTTTCCCGCGGCGTTGCTTGCGGCGCGCTTGATATAAGTTAAAGTTTCATTCCAACTAAGAAGTGGGACTACGTAACAGCGTATTATGATCACTAAAAGTATAAAATAAAATAAATGTTTTAAAAAACAAAAAACCGCCATCAGTTGGACTAACCTATTAGGTGCCTACAATTTTAAAGAAGTTATTTTTTGCGTTTTTGAAGGCGGTTTTTTGTTTTTTAATCGAGATAGTTGTTTCTTTGTAGTAAAGGCGGCGTCGGAACCCTACACTGAGTATGGCCCGACATGCTCTTGCCCGGGTTTTTGTTGTATGACTTGATTTGTCCATGTGTATAGAATATCATTGCTTATAGGCAGTGATCGGAATAGGCAGAGCTAATTTATCTAAAGTTTGCAAAAGGACATATAGAGTGGTTACACCCAGGTAAATATTCATTAAGTTTTATTGAATTCCGGATTAAAATTATTTGTGTTTTCTCTAGCGAAAGTGTAGAAGTGTATTGTAAATATATTTATCTACACTCATATCACAAGTCCTCTATTTTGCGTTCAAAACCCGTCGGCAATGACCAGCATTAGCTGTGGTAGTAGGTGACAGCGATTCCAGCTGTTAATTTTGGAAGGTGTTCCAAAGGGGTTTGGGTAAAAGTGTTGTCATTTGTAAAATGCATACAATTTCAAGGTGAGCGGCCATTCGTAAAAGTGGTAAATTATGATAGAATAATTAAAAATAAACATATTTTGTTATGTAATGTAATACTCTTAAGTGCATCGGAGCCGAGATATTTAAATATTCATACTTGGGCGTACTTTTGTACTAAAAACTGACTATTTAAATCTTTAAAATCTCCGCTCCGATATTATTTAACGCCATAAATTATATACAGGGTGTCTGGAAAACCTTTGGAGATATTTGGCGCGGTAATAGTTCGCACGATTCTGATCACGGGGGTATGGTTCATTTTTGTTTCTGTTAATGTAAAAAAAAAAGAAGGTTTAATTATATTCATTTTGTTACTTGATGTATCGCAGCCGATATCTTGACCTTGACCTTTTGCAAACGTTCGTAGTAACTAACGTCAAAATTCCAAGTTCAAGGTCAATGACCTGAGACCATACGTTGTTTACATGGTATGTAAACAAACAGTTCGCCCCATGTAAACAAAAATCAAGTTAACGTTATAAAAAATGATTACTTTTAATGCAACTTACTGTATTTTCGTTTTGCAATTGAACATTTTTGCGGGTTTTGAAATATTTACTAGATTTCTTGGAACACGCACTGCCGAGACCCGATCATACCGTCCGTTTTATTATTAATGTCGAGATCTAAACATTTACCATTGTTTTCTGCTCTAAAATAGCCCATAAAAGTTGTTTTCTAGTAAAAATTAAATTCATATTTGAAAATCTGAAATTTAATTTAACATGACATTTAATGACAACCATAATTTATAGACTTCTAAAAGTTCGGATGAATATGAAATAGACGATCCGTTTATTGCTGTCCGTATTGGTCTGTATGGTATTGTATTCGTGGCGGTTTAGCTAATAAAGGCCGTTGCATAATTGATTATAATATGTATGATGATATCGCACTTGTCATAGAGAAATAAATAAATGACCGACCTTCCCGGCATTGGAGTCGATATACGTACGTAGTACATATTCATTTCATGTTCGAGGCTTAGAGCATTTAATAACCGTTACTGGAGTCGTCTTAGGCTTCTTACAGACGAGCGACATTTTGCCAACGGCAGAGGCTACTGCAGCCGTCGCCACCTGACGGACGCGACGTTCATAATTTAAATACTAGAAATAGGGATAAGCTCGCTCTTCCAGGTCACCGTCTCCGTAAGGTAAGCACTTCGTTTGCAGGGAACTGTATACGTTTCTACAATAAGATACCATCTGATATCGTCAATATGCCGTTCAATAAATTTAAGTCTCACATCAAGCGCTGCTTGTTGGGTAGGGCATACTATACTATAAATGACTTCATTGGTGACCAAGATGTATTTAAGTAGTGTCTAGGCTATTACTTATTTAAGGTAATTTTTTTAAGTCTAGGTTATTTCTGATATTTCTATCTTGATAAAAATGCCTTTAAGCAAACTGTGTATTCAAACACGAAATTGTATGTTTACTTTTGTACTTTATCTTTATTAGTTCTTGTGTGTACAAGACGCTTTTAAATGAGAGCACACTGTGATGTTTCTCGCCGGACAGCTATATCACACAATATTACTTTTATGTTGTCCGGCAGCATGAGCACGTCATGCTCGCTCAAAGGTCTTTGCTTACGGCGGCGTCGTTGATCGGGTCGCCACCTTCCCGAACACATGGTTGAGGGAGGCGATGGCTGAGATATGCGTCATACTCGTGAACGGGTGCTGTTTGTGGGGTCCGGTCTGTTCACGTCTGCAAGGACTTTTTGCTCAGTTAATGATTCCAGTTATGGCTTTTGACGTAGAGACCTCGTCGTGTTGTTCTCCTAGTCATTATTTTTAGTTTCATGTATTTGACATGTAATCTTGATAATTTTTACATTTATTTGTAATGTTTTTAATTTTGAATTTGTATTTTTTTTATATGTGATAGTTCTAATAATTTATATTTGTTGCTTTATTACCTTGTAATGTAACTTACTTTTAAGTATTATTGTATTTTATGTTTGAAAAAATGACCTTCTGCTGGAGTTTCTTGCGGCGCTTCTTCTCCGCAATGATGGTCTTGTCCGAAGCGCTAGTAGATTCACTGTATATTACCGACGTGTAAAAGAGCCCGTATGTGGCCAATTTACTGAATAAATATTTTGATTTTTTTTTTTTGATTTGGCCAAAATGCCGCTCGTCTGTAAGAAGCCTTATAGAAACTTTCCCCTGTACCGGAGTATAAAATCAAAATTAAATTATTCTACACGATAACAAATAAAATCCTCATAAGTCAATAAAATAACCTGACATTATTCTTACTCATATTCGTAACATAAGAAGCTTCAAGAAAATGCCCTGCTATAGCAATAGCCGTGTGAGAGTGTAATTTTTAATTGTATTAATGTTGAATTCCGTACTTAGAAAAAAAAACGACAAAAAATCACGTTTGTTGTACGGGAGCCCCCCTTAAATATTTATTTTATTTTAATTAAATTATTTCTTTTTAAAGTGAATATACAACTAAATATTCTGTGAATATTTCAAGTGGCTTCCTGTTGCCGTTATATCGAGCAAAAAACGGCAAAAAAATCACGTTTGTTGTATGGGAGCCCCCCTTAAGTAATTAATTTAATATGTTTGTAGTATTTGTTGTTATAGCGGCAACAGAAATACATCTTCTGTGAAAATTTCACATGTCTAGCTATCACGGTTCATGAGATACAGCCTGCTGACAGACAGACGGACAGACAGACAGACAGACAGCTGGACAGACAGACAGACAGACAGACAGGCAGACGGACAGCGGAGTCTTAGTAATAAGATCCCGTTTCTACCCTTTGGGTACGAGACCCTAAAAATGAATTTGATGTGATGTGTTTATGATATCAAAGACTTCCATTGACAAACGTTACTTTTCTGATAGACCTTAATCAACGTGGTACATAGAATTAGTACTGACAGAACCCGGACTATAAGTTGAACTTCGCAACAGGTATACTTCTCTAACCGCCTGTTTCACAACAGTAATAATAGACAAGGAGGGAGCCAACTTTAAATGGCAGATAAATTTACTTGTCGATTGTGAAACAGGCCCTTTGTTTACATATTTCTTGAGGAAATAAAACAAAAACTAGGCGGTTTTCTCTCCTTCGAATGTCTCGGTCACAACGTCGAATTCAACGTGTACTGTGGGAATGGACCTCTTGTACGTCTTCGGGCTTTACAGACAGACCAGACAGATAAGGATCTATTCAAACCTTGTGACGTCTTACGTGACGTAATAATGAAAGCATACAAGGACATCTCTTTCTAACTAATTATGAATGCCATAAATAAAAAGGTCAAACATACGTCTAACAGTTTTATAGCCTGGTTTCTATGCTAGTACCTACTTGTTCTTGTCTTCTTATCTGCGGACTGGATACTCACAAAAAAATATGCCTTAAGCACACCTCTTGCACATGCGATTGAAAGAGAAGTTTTCTCGTGATCCTGCCATTTTTGTCCTATTGCACAAAAAGTACACCTAGATTTGATCACCAAATACTAATTGTGTTTGTAAAAGTAGGTAGGTAAGGTTTGAAAGTTACCTTCAGATGCCCGAAGGGCAAACCACCCAGAAACAGGACGGGCGGGGCTCCAGCGGAATTGAGTAGGACAAATATAGTAGGACCACAAGAAAATGCCCATTGAAAGTAATAAATAAATAAACAAGTAAATCATTTATTTGATAAGGATAAAAAATATTCTCATGTAGCAACCACCATATCAAGCATCAGATTTTGGTTAAAAATAGCTCAACTGTTTACTTGACAGTATAATGGCGGCAGAGTTAAAACAGCCACAGCAACAGCGTTGGGGTAAAACAACCCCGAAATTATTTTCCCTCAAAATTTGTATTGCCATGCCATTCGCTATAATCTTTTTCCCAGTCTATCGTTATTCTTCTCCTTTTCCATTCGCGGATTTCCCCATTTGTTAATTTTACTAGAGGCGTAGGTAGGTTTAGGTTAATTATGTTCGTTTTGCAGCAGCGCTTACAAATAGGAAATCCGCGTCGACTTTGTGGAATTGATATTTGAAACATGCCAGTTGGAAAAAGCTACAATGTAATAAAATGTGTGTAGTTAAATTATTAATTAGGAAAAATGCGAATGGAAAAAGAAGGAAAAGAATAAACGACCGGGAAGTAAAAAATATGGGGAAATACGCGAATGGAAATACAAATATTGGGGATAAATAATTTTGGGGTACTATACCTATTAAGTCCTTCACGGTAAAACCGTATCGACTTTGGCATGTTATCGTTTTGTCAACGTTACTATACTTAGCTCTTTTTTACTTGACAGTAATAGCGGCCGAGTATACAGAGTAGTTGAATAGAGTAAAAATTTGTAGGAGCGAGACGCCGAATGGACTCGTTTGTCAATGTCGATAGAAATTTATGAACAACTAGCTTATGCTCACTAGTTTGCGACTCCCTCCGCATACAAGTCGTTTATCGCTATTCCCTATACTAACTATCTATCTGGGTACCTACCGAAGAATTTTACGTCGCGTGATCACCAGCCAAAGGCCGGCCGCTTATGCGCGTTCGCTGCGTGTTCAGACGTCGAATTAACTTGGTACGTAGTTACTATTATTTAATCTGTGGTACGTAGAACTCACAGATAACCTTACTTTTGTGCGACCTCGTAAAGCCCGACGTCCTAAAATTAGGACATTTGTCAAAGTGACTTTTGTCTTTAGATGACCGACACAAGATCCTTTTTCGAACTAACGGAATTTGACGTGGGCCTTACGAGGCTAAAGGGGCTTGACATCATGCTATTTACAGCATGCAATTTGAAACGTATGAGAAAAAATGCATAAAGGCAACTGATTTATGCAGAAAGACGGATTGTGAACATGTATACATTTCCAATGGTAGAGTCCGTTTGTTACATACACTGACGAAGCTGGCTGGAACAGAAACAATATAAATAAGGATCAAACTAGGAAACAAATTATAAACCTATCTGCTTGCTTATTAGTACTTAGGCTAAGCTTATAGAAGTTATGATGGATTAAAGCAACAGACGAACATACATACAGGAATACTTAAAAGAAGTTCAAACTACTTCAAACTCAGAGAGACTACACATTAGGTACACTGGATATTCTGCACCCACCTTCCGACTCCATCATCAGATTAACCTCAATAATTATTAATAATTATTTTATTGTAAACAGGTTAATATAAAATACATGAACACTGCCCTCGTCCCTACCCATCATCAGCATCATCATCATCATCACATTATACCACTGACTTAACGTTTGCCTATTACGATTTATGAGAAACATCCGCTGACAGACATGGACGGACGTAGTAGGTAAATAGGGTCTTACCTAACTGAAAAAACATGACCGCATTGTGAATTAGAGTGAAGTTCTAATAATGAAAACCCAGAGTCATATTCAGTAGCAACCCATCCGATACTTTTTATTTTGCATATTGCATATTTTCCTCGCGGGCTGGGTAAAAAACCCTTTCGTATCCCTTACTTGTTTATGATCTCCTGGTACTTGGCTAGTTTTATTACTGACCTAAGTAATCTGTAAAAAAATGAGGTTCCTGGCTGTACTAGGAAAAAGTTACGAGGGTGGGAAAAAGGGCTGAATGAGTTCGTGTAAATATTAGACACTGCAGTAGGTACCGCTCGGTTTTTTTCTTCGAACTTGGCCGGACACACTGCCGTGTGTCTTAATTATTCTTGAGGCAAGCTTTTGTTGTTGACTGTACTTTTTCTTTTGCAAAATCGTTATCTGCTTATCAAGACCAAACTAAGGAGTCTCTACCCGTTAGGTCTACGTTAAATATAGCGGAGATCCTGTCGCCGTCGCCACCTTCCGACTCCATCATCAGATCAGCTCTTAGATATCATCGGGTTTACGTATGTGGTCCAAATTTCAGCCCATTCCATTAAGGGAACTGGTTCAAAATATACTTGCTTGTTTTAACGGACAACTTACATACATACGAACAATGCATGTTAAATAAAAGCTTGAAAAAAAGCAATCTTTCGCATTATGACCTACGTATTTATAATAATAGTACTTATTAAAAATTTAAGGTTACTATTCATCAGTCTTCTCTTGAACTTTGATTTTTAGCTCCGTTTTCCTTTAATAATTGTTTTCTTTCTTCTGTTTCTTTTTTAAAATGTAAAAGTCATAGTGTTGCTCGCCTTTATTAACCTAAAATCAGACTATTATTAGTATCTACATCTGTATTTATTTATTTATAAAATGCCACAACGTACGTAATATTGGCCACGTTTCGAGTTCATCATCAGATCAGCTCTTAAATGTCAATAAAAATACATTGACAGTATTAGCTATCATTTATTAGTGTTTACGCTAGGTATTTTATTCGTGCTTTTATGAATTTCTTCATTTATACACACAAACTTTGTTAAACCATTCTCAAGTATGATACATGAGGCAAGTGATTTTTATCTAATAGAAGCTTAATTTGTTTTTCACTATTCCCTTGAAAACTACGATTTTTGGGGCATAATAAAAACAACATCAGTACTAAATACCTAAGACCGTTTTTTTTCGATTCGTTAAGGTCTTCGTTCGTAATGACAAAACGAATAAGGAAAATTCTACGACAGGTACACAGTCATTATACGCTTATCGAACCCAAATAGCCCACCGAAAGAAGACCAAAATTTGCCTCTCGGGGGAAAAAACTCGTGTATAAGCGAATTTTGGCATAGTGGTAGGGAATGGTGTTTTAAACGACATACTAAAAGTACTGATGGGTGGGGGTGGAGCTAACGGGTGGAGGGGGGTGTAAAGGTTCCTTTTTTTAGTTTTTCGTAAATAACTCGTAAACGGTGGCCCCTAGCAAAAAATGTTCCATCACATAATTAATCTACATAAAATTCTCTACAAAAAAGACTAAATACACTTTTTTGCTGGGATCAATATTTAATGAGATGTGGAGGGAATAATAATTCCCGAAAGGCCATAGTCGGGTTTGCATAGCAAGTCGGCCCTTACATCAAATGGACTCGGGTTTTTTTTGTGAGTACCTCTTATAGTGAAGAATATTTATGCTGAGTATCAACATCTTAATTGTGACAGTTCTCGACTTATGATTACTTCATGATTTTTTTTTGATGTACTGTTTCTCGGGATGTATTCGAGCGATTTTCTTCAAATTTATAAATAATGTTCTTTTCATAGATTTGCATCGCCTCCCAAAAAACAAATACTAGTTATCATATAAAAAAAAGAAAACAGAACCGATTGAATACAGAACTGAATACACATATTGCTGATTTTTGGTAGGAAGTACCGCCTGGACAATTTTGATATTTTGGCAAGTAGTAGGCCATTTTAAGGACTATTCTGAAAAAAAATATCTAGAGGTGTCACAACCATATAAAAAATAGTGTATATTTTTTAATTGGTCTTTATTTTCTTTTTTTTATATGATAACTAGTATTTGTTTTTTGGGAGGCGATGCAAATCTATGAAAAGAACATTATTTCAAAATTTAAAGCAAATCGCTTGAATACATCCTGAAAAACAGTACATGAAAAACAAATCATTAAGTAATCGTAAGTCGAGAACTGTCACAATTAAGATATTGATACTCAGCATAAATATTCTTCACAATAAGAGGTACTCACAAAAAAACCCGAGTCCATTTGATGTAAGGGCCGACTTGCTATGCAAACCCGACTATGGCCTTTCGGGAATTATTATTCCCTCCACATCTCATTAAATATTGATCCCAGCAAAAAAGTGTATTGAATCTTTTTTGTAGAGAATTTTATGTAGATTAATTACGTAATGGAACATTTTTTGCTAGGGGCCACCGTTTACGAGTTATTTACGAAAATCTAAAAAAAGGAACCTTTACACCCCCCTCCACCCGTTAGCTCCACCCCCACCCATCAGTACTTTTAGTATGTCGTTTAAAACACCATTCCCTACCACTATGCCAAAATTCGCTTATACACGAGTTTTTTCCACTGAGTTTCCTTCGTTTGGTGGACTAAAACTAACAAATCCAAACTTGGTGAGCCTGTAATGTAATCGCTATATGTATGCTTATAATATTTGAGGAGTTCCCTCAATTCCTCATGGATCCCCTCATCAGATTCTGATTTGGTGACAATGGGACCACCTCGGAAGTATATTCTATCAAACTAAAAAATATTTTTTGAAATCGGTCCATAATAGAGGGAGAAATCGGTGAACATACATAAAATATTAATACAGTGGAACAAAGACACTCCTCCTTTTTTGAAGTCGGTTAAAAAGAAACCTTTACGTACCTAATTTTCAAAATATTGTACAGCTATTGCTATGACTTCTGATGTATTGACACGATAATACTGGCGTTCTGTTTTTAGTATTTGCTGTTATAGCGGCAGTAAAAATACAAATAAAATCAACAGTCTAGCTATCACGGTTCATGAGACCGGACAGACAGACAGACAGACAGACAGACAGACAGACAGACAGACTGACAGAGAGACAGACGGACGGACGGACGGACGGACGGACGGGCGGACGGGCGGACGGACGGATGGACGGACGGACGGACGGGCGGGCGGGCGGTCGGAAGGACTGACAGACAGATAGACAGACAGACAGATGGACAGAGGAATCTTAGTGATAGGGTCCCGTTTTTACCCTTTGGGTAACATACCCTAATAAAAAACCGCCTTCAAAAACGCAAAAGATTACTTTATTTTAAAATTGTAGGTACCTAATAGGTTAGTCCAACTGATGTCGGCTTTTTTGTTGAAAATATTGTGGTCGCCGACTTCAGTTGGACTAGGTAACCTATTAGGTACCTACAATTTTAAAAGAAGGTATTTTTTGCGTTTTTGAAGACGGTTTTTTGTTTCCAAAAACTTTTATTTTATTTTATACTTTTTAGTGATCATAATACGCTGTTACGTAGTCCCACTTCTTGGTTGATATGAAACTTTAAGTTATTTCAAGCGCGCCGCAAGCAACGCCGCGGGAAAGTCATATTTAAACAAGTAAATATTCTTCGTTGTAGTCACTCGACTATCTTAATCGAGATATCTTATCGCCACCCTTGAAATCAGTACCGTTGAGGAGTTCGGGTGGCCATCCGTGGTCTTCATCATCAGTTCCAGTTCACCAAATGATACTTTCTGAATGCAAATGCTGGACTTGTTACTAAAAATACTAAAATCGCTATATGTTTTCCTACAATATTTGAGGAGATATTATCCTTTTTCCCCGGGACTCCAACACAATTGGATCATCGCTATATCTCTAAAGAAAAATTAGTCGTATAACCAGGCAGAAATACTTACTAGTTTTAAGATCTGGGTTAAAATAGCTCCACTTTTTTTGCCCCATACATTATTTTAAAATATCTTTTACGTTTCAGATTTTTCAAAATTATTTCTTCTGACATTTGATAGTTTGACATAAGTTTGATACTTGTCAAAGACATTATAGCACTTGATAGCACTACCGAGTCATCTTTCGAAAAAGGTTAATTAAAACCGTTTTACATAATAAATCGCAGCTTGGAGTGAAATTGGCAGCATGACCCAATTTTTACTCAAAACGACCAAAAATAAATAATTTGAATCTTTCCTCTGGAAGGTAAGTATGTTCTGTATAATTAAACAGGTTTTTCAGATCGCAATGAAAGCCTCTAAAGCCGAATGATATATGGTTGTTGGTATCAGTCAAGCTTTAGAACTTATAGCTGACATTAAGTAAATAAAATATAAATATTGTATATCACGAAAACGAATTCTAAATACCAAAATATCTTAAATATCTTCACATTATTGCTTCCAATTAGATCCTTACAAAAGACTGTAGACCGGGAGATACTGACACAAAATTTCCGGTCATTTGTACCAGTATGGCGACCCTTCAAGGGTCTAATTACGTAATGACGAAATGGAAAATGATGGTCATAGCGCTGGTACCGGTGGCCCAAACGCGTGGGCGGCCATTTGGAACCGTCGGAAAAGTATGGCATGGTGATTTTCGTGAACGGCTACTCGACGATGATTAGCTGTGCAAAAATTAGCCTGGTACAAATGGTTGTATTGTTTTTTTTTAATTAACGTGTTTTCGTCGGTATGGCGGGCCACACCGGAGAAGTATGGCATTACGCTACCGCCTACTTCTTTTTTCATCGACTATTGGAAAATACAAGAATTTTAGTGGTACAAATCGTTCGACTTTCGTAATTTATCCGACACGTTCGATTAACGTCCACGCGTTTAGGCCGCCGGTACCAGCGCTATGACCATCATTTTCCTTTTCGTCATTACGTAATTAGACCCTTGAAGGGTCGCCATACTTGGTACAAATGACCGGAAATTTAGTGTCAGTATCTCCTGGTCAAAAATGTAAAAGCAAGTAGTTATTTTATTTGGTGTTCCCAATTAATTCAATGATTGTACATACTACGACGTTGATGTCTTCTTCACTGTGGTCTCCTCTTGAAGCGCTGGTAGATATTAACGTGTAGAAGTGCCCGAGGGGGCTACTTCCAGAACATACATAGGTACATTATTTTTGTGTTTTATTAAATAGTTTATTTTTTTCCATTTCAAAAATAAGTTTGCGTTTTACGTCTCGCCACGACACTGTTTCCGTATATTGATCTTTCCATACATAATTATAATAAATATTTTTCGTATTAGTTCCCTAAATGTGTAAGTAATAAAATACTGAATTTAAATCTCCTTAGTATCCGCGGCCTTTTTTTAAAGTGTTTTTAGCCAGGATCTGGCATTGTTGTTTGGTAACATGATTCAATTTTGGCCCAAAACCTTCTGATTAATAAACTATTACTTCCAACTAAATAACCACCATTAACTGCCGCACTCAGAAGCGTCATTTATGTTTAATGCTTGTTTAGTGAAATGTTGTCTTACTGCCGCACTCAGAGACGTCAATTAAGTTTAATGCTAGTTTAGTGATGTGCTGTCTTATTCTATTACTATAGCAAAGAAAGTGACAGACGCAACTTTAATCAAGCATTAAATTTAATTGACGTCTCTGAGTGCGGCAGTTATTCTTATTGCTATAGCAAAGAAAGTGACAGCAGCAATTTGAATCAAGCATTAAATTTAATTGACACCTCTGAGTAAACAATGGTTGCTACTTAAGAATACTGTAGTGTCACCACAGAGTTTCACCACGTTGATCGCTTCTTAGGGCCGTATTAATAAACTAATCTCGACTGCAATACCCGTCTCAAGATGCGTCAAACATGACAGTATTCTATGGCTTGACAGTTACTTTGACGTATCTTGTGACGAGCATCTTAGCTGAAATGACTTTATTAATACGGCCCTTAGATTAAGAAGCTAGCCTATGTTTTTCTAGGATACGAATATCTTTCAACCACGTGTATGATGCCAGCTTTAAATGTAATTCTGATAAAACGTAACGTGTAGGGACGATTTTATTTTCACAAAAAAATCCTAAAACTCTTTTTTAAAAGAGTTTTAATGGCACAAGATTTAAAAAGATACTAATGTCAAATTGTCAAAGCACAATCACAACTTTACCTAATGATTCGTTTTAATTATGGTTTTTTTTCGTAGTAATCCCCGATAGTGTTACAAATCAATAAAGTAAATCCATGATTCATGATCTCTTAAAAGAAGTTGAATGTACCTACGAGTACAAGTGCTATTTTAGCTGTGTGAGTGTGCGAAGAGTGGGACATAAAAATAGGAATCGTAAGTTTCAATTTTAAATTATTTCACATAATAGCCCTTAACAGAGACCGTCTTTTCATTTTAGAATAATGTGTCAGTTTTCTAAACACCATGGAGCTTTTAACCATGATTAGAAAAATAGTTCAATATAAGGCACGACTTGTTTATTTACATTACGTTGTGACACATGTTATGAATGAATTAGTTAAGATGGGGCACACTGAGAGCATCGTCAGGAAAGGCGATGATAAATCAGCCTGTAACTCAGTCAAATATTAACTTAAAAAAAAGTTACCTATATAGGGATGATCCAAATCACCCACCCTATCTACTGTTAAAATTTCTCCAAAGGTTTTCCAGACACCCTGTATATCGATGTGTATTTAGAGGTCCTCTAAATAACTATGTAAAAATCATCAGTGGCCGCTGAAAAAAAAAGACAATATTCTTCAGACAAAATTACCCAATGCCCTTTGAATCTCATTACCTTACAATATTCGATAAAGTAATTTCAAAATTACGTTTTAGCTGTCATCGCTGTCACCTACTACCACAGGTAATGAATGCTGGTAATTTGCCTTTCGGCTTCTGAACCCATTTTAGAGTACTTATAATATGTGTGTAGGTAAAGTATTGTACGAGACTGCGTAATTAGCATTATAACACTCGTGTGATCTATTATGAAACTCACCTTGCGGTTCCTATAAACCACACTCATGTTGTAATGCGTGTCATTATGCAACCGTCACCTAAACTACTATTATGTACTTACTATTGTTACAATATACTTCACAATTTCGGATTCCTTATCACGACAAAATAAGGTTTTAGAGAAAAGTTATTCAAATTAAAGACGCTCCCTTGATAGTATTGCAAAAGATGGAAACCACTTGTCAACAAAACACCCTTTTAACAAAACAAATGAGTTATAAGCCCCCTTTACCATAAATTAACATAAAATATCACGTACTGTAAGTAAATATATGAATTTAGCGTTACGACTAGTACCAGAAAAATATCGGAAATATGGAATTCGGAAATCCGGCGAACTTTAGGTAAATTAGCTTTGCCTATTCTGATCACTGCTAATAGGACACAGCAGCCATAGAATTCTATTTAAAGCTGAAGATCATATTACTTACAGGTGTTTCCCTACTAAGTTAAACTAGTTTTTTCATTCGGACTTACACTGTCACTTTATTGTTATAATTGTTAATTCCGGCGCATAGTGCAACAAGTTTACGAATCATAAATAATTTACGACGTTGACAACGCGATTAGCCTATACTTGGTACTGGCCTTGCACACGAAGCGAGCGGTCCGGGGTTCAATTCCCGGTATGGGCAAATATTCGTGTATGACATGAACTCGAGTATTTGTTCCCGAGTTTTGGATTAATTTATATGTGTCTAATCATGCATTTATTCCTTTATATAAGTGTGTTGATCGCTTTGTTGATCGTTGCCTTATACCATAGTACAGTCAGTCATAAATATATATACGTTCCCAACGCGCCAAAAATATCTACACACACCTATGCCGCTAATAATAGGGTCTGTGTATACATACATACATAAATTCAATAAGGTAATGGCACCAGTGTTCGACACTTTAAGCTGACATGCACCAATAATCGATACTTAACTCTTAATTCAAAGATCATACGGTCACAAATTGAGTGTTACAAAACAAATGAATAACCCTTATCTTCTGTAAAATAAGAATCAAGTGTCGATCATGGTTCCTTGTCGATTACTGGTTCCATTACCTTACACCTTATTATCAGGCGCGATGGCCGTTTAGATATTAGTGCTTTTGTCTGTACAGACCTAAAGCTTAGTTTGGGACTTGGTAAATTGGTGCTGAGTGTTGTGTCCCCCAATATTGTGTATTTTATTATCTGATTTTTAACATTTTCAGGGCGAGAGTTTTTTGTTGGTATAACGGAGACGAGTAACGAGGCCGGTGCGAGTGCCGTCGCAGAGGCCTTCCCAGAGTTCCCATGTACGCCGATAAAGGTTATTTGTTTCTTGTCTAATTTTATTATTTAGATTTGATCCATAATAATTTTCCATAAAGCACGAAAGAATTCGTTCCATTGAAACGGAATTATTCATGAAAAATCATTTTTAAGTAATTATTTTTATTATTCAAAACTAAGAAGCGGAGAACGCTGAAATTTAGAATAGCACTTGCTAATGACGTGGCACATCATCAGAAAAAAAACAGGCCGGAAAGCTATTAAAGCACAAGACGGTCCCTTATCCTGCCACGGCTTTTGTTGGTTTAATAAAAAGGTCAAGTCAAAGGTCACCTGCAATGTTGTTAGTGACACACTCCTAGAACATTTGATACACGTAGGTCACGTGTACGGCATGGCCGTGTTTAGCGTGAGCCGCTGAAGAATGCCGGCTAACGGCCGAACCCTATATTCAAACCGCGGATAGATAAGGCTTACTTCGGGTCAAAATTTGACATTTGCCCATACAAAATGTGTCAAATTTTAATCCGAAGTACAGATCTAGTGAATAAGCCTTTCACATCGTGAAAACTCGGAACTTACGTCTAATTCCGAACGATGCCGACGTGTCTATGAATTATTGAATTATTAAGTGAAATGTTTGTATTAAATAAATAGAGTACTTTTAGTTATCAGTGTCAAATGTCAAACCCCGAGTTTGAAGTATATCACACCGAGATGTTAAAACCACCACGATCAAATATATCGAAATAAAATGTAGGTAAACAAAAAGAAAACTCTGGTATTAATCACTCTATATCGATTATCACTCTCGCGATGCGACGTTCCCCCACGTTGTCTTGATGGGTACTGAGTCAGACTGAAGTAGAATGATAAATACGAACATTTCCGAGAAAATAAGATGTGAAAGGATATTTCACTACATCTGTAAGCCTATTTGTCCGCGGTTTGAATATAGGGTTCGGCCATGGGGGCATAACACGTACAAATTATAATTCGTGCTTATAATTTGTACTAGATGGCACCACCGGTATCATCAGGAATATTATTTTCTTCATTTCCGTTAATCAAGGAAAAGTTAAGCTTTTATTAATCAGATATACCTTAATTTAAATGCAAACATCATTCTTTACATAAATTTAAGGCTTTATTTTAGAAACTAAGAATGGCATTTTTTTGCGGTACACTGAACGGCCATCATTAGCTATTGAACTTGCTACGTGATATTCATTAGATCCGCTAGATGGTGCTATACGAAGACGTTAGCGCCAACTTGTCAACATTTAATTAAAGCGTTTGTTATTTCTTATCCCAAAAATACGAAAGTTTATTTATTTTAACACCACAATAAATAACTTCCCAAGTATTTTTCACTATGCGTTTGACACAAACAAAACTAAAAGTTATCTTTCTTACTCTCGTGTTTTTCGTATCTGTCCATCATTCATAAGTGAAACAAGTGAACATAATTGTAGTTTGTATAGCTATCTATATGCAACTGCGACTATTTTTAACCGACTTCAAAAAAAAAGGAGGTTCTCATCTCAATTTATCCTGTATGTATGTATGTTCGCGATTAACTCGCGTTTGGCTGAACCGATTTTGATGTGGTTTTCATAAAAGTATTTGTTACACTAAGGAGGTTTTAGTTAATTAACCGACTTAAAAAAATAAGTTTCTCAGTTTGAACTTTTTACAGAGTTGTCAGAGTTAAAAAAATATTTTTTGGTTTGATAGAGTATACTTCCGAGGTAATCCCATTGTCACCAATCATGAGTCTAAATCTGAATCTGATGAGGGGATCCGTGAGGAATTGAGGGAACTCCTCAAATATCATAGGCATAGGTACATACAGCGATTTTAGTATTTTTAGTAACAAGTCCAGCATTTGCATTCAGCAAGTATCATTTGGTGAAGTGGAACTGATGATGAAGACCACAAATGGCCTCCTGAACTCCTCAACGGTAGGTACCTATTTCAAGGGTGGCGATAAGATACCTCGATTAAGATAGTTCAGCAATTGGAACGTGAATGTTTAATTGTTTAAATATGACTATGACTTTCCCGAGGCGTTGCTTGTTTAATTAAAGGCCCAGCCACACCGGATGCGTGCGCGTAGACGTGACGTGCGCTTGCGATTTACACTGCGTTGTATAGTGACATAGGTGGTCACATTTGCCTACAAATACCTACCTATGACTTCGATTTAGACAGTCAAAAGTCCTTAAACATTTTTATTGTTAGTTACCTACATTTATTGTTACCTACCTACTTAAAAGTAAGATATAAATTAAGGACAATTTTATTGACTATTTCAGATGAGTATAAATAAAATATATTTAGTGCACGGACCTAAAAAAAAGGACGTACCGTTGCCCTAGACAGGAATGAAGCATGCAAGGTCGGCAATTTCGTTCTTTATAGGTAGGTACACGAGTTACCGCATGCACACAGATACCTACACTAAAAACGCACGCAGTTTACGTGTATGCCAATTTGCATTCTTGACTCATGATAAGACGAGGAAACACGTCCGTATTTTTTTAGGTACGTACTTTAATAGTGTTAATAAAAGTTGTTGGTACAATGTTGTATGGACGCGGGACGCGTCATCACTTAGGTTCTTTAGCTTTTAAATCCCAATATAAACCTACTAGCTGTCCGCGCCCGGGCCGCCAATACTTAATCAATTTCAATTTTTTCACAATCGATTATACATGTGCATCCTATTTTATTAGCATGATGATGATGATGATGATGTGAAAAGCAGTATGTGTCACACAGTAGCAAAATTATTTCCACCTTGGGCGTTAACACTTGAATCCCTCACTACGCTCATGATTCTATTTTAGAATCCTTCGCTTCGTCACGCTTCGTTAAGGATTCAATGTACGCCCTCGCCATAAATATGTCATTTTGCTTCCTTGATACACAAATAACTATTACGACCTACCAAATTCATATAAGTACCTATATATCTATATAAATAAAAATAAAAAAGTTTCGGAGGAGTTCGACCACAAACACCGTGACACGAGATTTTTATATAAGTAAATAGATCAGTTCGTTTTTAACGGAGGTTCAAACCGCATCAGTTTAGAGCTAAAGTACTTACGTAAATTATATATATAAATATATGTAATTATATATGTATATATATAATTATTCTGTTCTTTCACTTACTAGTCTAACTACGGCGATGCGCATCGTTCGCAAATCACTAAGAAAGTGAATAAATAGATAGGCAAACAAAAGGTAGTTCACGCCGAAACTTGATCACAAGGACCCAATATTTTTGCAAAAATATGCTTAAAGAATGTAGAATCAACGTTTAGTTTTATATGACGGCGCGCTGCGGCGGCGGCAATTGATAAAGCTTTGACAAAAATGCCATCTGTCGAACTGATTGCGAGGTTACGTGCCGTTCATAGCTTAGCAGACATGTCGATTGTGCTGCCACTGCTGGCGAAACCACAGAAACTTATAGGGCCGGCGGCTATCGACTTTAGGACGGCAACCATTTTCGATTCGCGATTGAGTATCTGTAGAGTATAGTAATCTGTGGGTTCGGCCATTAGACTAACTAGCCTTTATCACTTGGTTAACGTGGGCAAATATAAGCACTACATTGTACAAGCCTAACAAAATGCAAGCTTGTAAAACCCAACTGTTGCTAACCAACTTTAAAGCGTTACAAATCCTAAATGATCATTCAAAATGAAACCTTATGACAGAAACCTAAAAAAAACTTTTTGAATTCCTAATTACCTATTTAATGATGTCGTGGTTCGTAGACTTTTTTCTTTTTTACAATATCCCTCTATCCCCTCTATCGTCTATTCCTCTATCCTCTGGTTGCCGCTATATTTAATTTTGATTAATGTCATATCTTTTGTAGTTTTTTTCTGATTAATGATCGAAATATTCACGGTTTTCCTTAAGATTTTCATTTAAACTACGAGTAATATTCCATGGTTTCATGGCCTCGTGTGGTTGCCGAGTTAGAATAGTGCCACTCCATGTCTTCCCGTGGATGTCGTAAGAGACGACTGAGGGAATAAAGGCTTGTAGTACTGTTAGGCGATGGGCTTGCAACCTGTCACTAATACGCTGGTAAACATCTTAGCCTAATTGTGCAAATTGTGGTTATAGAATTATCAACAAGTTTTTAGAGATGTTTGTAATTCTGTAGCTCTGCCTACCCCACTCTGGGAACGAAGGCGTGAGATTATGTATGTTATGTAATATTCCATGGTTTAACAAAAATTATAGGCTCGTTAACTTTGAAGACAACCAGGGAGATCTTTTATATACCACTTAGCTGTCCGCGCCCGGCGCCGGCCGGGTGTATTTTTTGTTTCATTGTAACCTTGTCACCTAGCGGTATGAAATATACTTTATCTACACTCATATCATAAGTCCTCTATTATGCGTTCAGAACCCGTAGGCAATGACCACTCGCCTTGCGGCTCGTTTCATAAACCACACTCATGTTGTAATGCCTGTCATTACGCTACCGTCACGTAAACTACTATTACGACCTCGAGCCGTTTCGGACGAGTTCGACCACAAACACCATGAAACGAGATTTTTATATTATAGAGGATTATATCATATGATGGACTTGAAAAAAGTTATCCCTAACCTTGTGATCTTTACCCCATCAGGATTTTTGCAAAAATAATCATTATTAAAATAAAACAATATTTTTTTGCTTGAATGATAATTCAAATAATATTTTTATTTCATTTATAATTTACATCAAAAACTGAACATACAGCTCTACAAAGGTTGGCAGTTTGATACTACAACCCGATCCTTCTAATAAAAAATAAATAGTCGCGAACGAGATCAATATTACCAGGATGAACGCTGTTAAAAAAAAGTGGGAAGAAATTAATTTGTAGAATTGTAGGTAAATATATGAAAAGTACCTTAATTTATTAAATTCTTTTTCTACTCGCGTACTATAAACCGCTAATATTGATACCGTTAACGGAATCAGAATACCACCTAAAGCGTAACCGAAGCGTGAAAACAATTCTATAATGAGCGTTGCCATGGTAATAACAGTTCTATAATAGAATAGAATAGAAAAGAAATACATTTATTGCCACACAAATAATAGTACTTACACAGAAAAAAACATGCAGCTCTTAACTTAACTAATCGATAATTATAGAATATGGTATGAAATAAAGCTAACACAGGACAAAAAAGAAAATATGTAGCAAAGGATCGGACTCAGCGTTGGCTGTAGGTGCGCTCCGCTAGGATCGCACTTTCACAGCGCTGGTTTTCAGTCCGTCCCTCATACCGTGCAAACTTACTATCAAGCCGGTCCTTAATATGCTAAACAATGTTTAAGTGAATCTAATAATAAAATCTAGTTATTAAAAATCTTTGTTTCTTTAATCTTTACACTTTGTTTCTCCTTTCCCATAAATTTGTTATTTTTTATAAAGTTCACATAACATTTAATATAAAGCGAGCAACTTCAAATTCTTTCTGACATTTTAAGAGTGAATAACTTAATTGGTGTTTAAAACTATCTAGTGACGTATTATTTATTACGTAATGGTGGAGGCAAGTCATTCAAGATTTTCGCCGCTGCGAATTTGAAGCTGCCTCTGAAACCAACGGTTCTGTGTTGTGGAAGCAGCTCTTTCATTTGTGCACGTTCTTCATCCAAGTATTTTTTCTGAAAAGATATGTCGTTTTCCTTTGGTGTACAATTTTTTTGACAAAAGTTGCAAAATGCAACTCTCTAATTATTACTACTACATTTTGTGATCAACTGACATCTCAATTCTTTTATTTACTTGTCCAGAACTTTCTTAACAAAAATTTAAATGTGCAAAAATACCTACGAAAAATATTAATTCATTCCCATAGCTTAGCTTTAAAAGAAAAGTTCAATAAAATTAATTAATTCGACTGTTTTGCACAATGGCAATATGGAGGCACCACAGACTTACTTAGAGATACTACGGCGGTATTACACCAATGGCGTTTGGTAAATAAAATTGACATTCAAACTCTAATACTTTATTGTTCGAAGTATTTAAAAAAAGAAATGTGTAAAAATCACCAAAATATTGTTACGCCGATGGCATAAGGCGTCTCATCTTTTATCGTTAATTTTGGTGCTTTAGAAGAGTTTTCAGCAGGCTGAAATATCGTTTCAGTCCGTTTCAGAGGTAGCTCTATCACATACCAGATTATCAGATTTTCGACCAACTTGCCGTTGTTTTCAGGCGTCTGAAACATGTTTTCAGTCCGTTTCAGGCCACCCTCTATCAGATGACGCCATAACCTAAAAACCCATTTTCAGGAATTTTCAGGACCCCTTATGGGCCTTTGAAGTACATTTCAGTATATGGCAATTTTCCACTAAGAGTGGCAGAGATAGCATGATTAGAAAGAGACAGCTATACTGAGAACCTTCCAGAAACGTGTGAAAGGGATAGCATGATTAGAAAGAGACAGCTATACTGAGAACCTTCCAGAAACGTGTGAAAAGGATAGCATGATTAGAAAGAGACAGCCATACAGCCATGAAGAGACCAGACCTCATTGCGATCGTAAAAACAACAAGGTAGCAAGGCGTAGAACATTCCAGCAACGAACAGTCTCGATCGACCTTGGCGGGGCGAAGTACATCGAACATTCCGGAAGGCGTTCTAGAATAATCGGACTCGGGAACTATAAAACGGCGGACACCGGTTGCGACGAGTCAGTCTTTACTTGGAAAGCGATCAGTGCGAATAAGAGCGACCCGAGCGATCATCTGAGTATGAGAAGTTTTTGTGCGATAATTGTTTTGTAACGGTTTAAGTGAGTGCGTTATTAAAGTCTACTTTTGATTATCGGTGTATTTGTGCATTTCTATCAGTTACCTACCCCCACGTACGTAACAATATTAAATTAATAAGCTTAACAAAGAGCATTTTATTTAATAATTACAAAGAAACGATAAAAAATATTACAAATCAACTAGGCTGTAGGTATTACGTATGACGCCATAGTTTTCCTCTGTGGTCGACTGGTCGCTGTCAATTTAGAAACCACCTGTAAGAACTAAACTAATTACCTACGACAAACTTTGTAGGTTCCTTTTTAAGATTGTAGAAAAAGTTATGTATGCAACGATACATAATTAGCTCTTAATGAGTGCCGAGGTTAGAGCGCGAGCTTGCGGCAGCTTCATTATGCACCAGTTACGTAAATAACTATTTTATTACCTTTTTTTATAAAATCTACTTGTTATAAAACAAAGAGAAAAGCACTGTAAGGCCTATTTACTCGAGTCGTGATAAACAAACCGAGGTTTTTTTAAAGGCAATGTTCATTTGTATTTACGGAAGACCAGCGTTGGCTTCACAGACAGCAACATAACCAGAGATCGGACAAATGGGCGTCATTACTCGCAATAATGTGGACATGACTCCAAAGATTTTAATTATAAATTAAATTACATTAATTTATTACTTACCCTAAAAATAATTTTGATCTCAGCAAGGCAGTAATAAATAAATAATACAAAGACTTGTTATTATGTAGCTTAATTAAAAAACAAATAAACAGTAATTAAAAAAAAACCGTGGTTAGTTATTCCTTTTCACGGGTAAAATAATATATGAGGTGAAAAGCTGCTTTCGCAATCCATGGATTTTAATGAAGTATACTTAAGTAGATTAATATAATATTAATGGCCACTCCTCACGTCTTCATATTACTTATTTATTACTATCCTGCAAAAGATCAAGGTTAAAGTTCAGGTATCAAAACAATGAATGTAATTTAATTTGTTTAATTAAAATCTTTGTAGTCATGTCTAACAAAACAATCTCTGAACATAACGAAGAAAAAAAACATTTATTCACAACAATAACACACATAAATTTTATCAATCTTAATAGGGACCTTACATATTGTTTCCAGGTGACGAAAGGTGCCCATCATCTTAAGAAGTATGTGACAGTGGCCGGTCCAGATATCCTTTGCGTCGGTGCTTCCAAGGAGGCCAAAGAGCTCCTTAAGAGAATGGAAAGAGAGGCCAATTTCTCTTACCAGACCTTAACTGTTCCAGAGGATGACGGCGCAAACTGCCTCTATGTGAATGGCACGTTAATTCACAGAGCTATTGAAGAAATTCCTGATTCTTTCAAGGTAATATTAATTTATATATTTAAAATTATTAATGTCAAACTGTGTTTATTCGTTTGTTTTTGTTTATTTTTTCGTCTTTACGATTCAAGGCCTCGACGGATTGACGTTAAATCCATTTTACATCCGGAAAATCGGGTATAAACTATATTGCTTGTTGTACCTATAGGAAATGGGGTGGGAAATGTTGAATGCGTTATAGGATGGTTATAGGTCTCTTAAAGGTCTCATCAGTCATGGTCCACACCTGAAACTTCATAAAATTAGTGGAGCCCCTAGGATGTATGCTTGCATTATGGAACGGAATTGTGATGGCAAATAATTAAATGTCGTAGGAATAGGACATTTGTTTTTTCGACTTTCCCAGTTATCGATATAGTGTAATCAATCAGTAATCTAATCTCTTTGTTATATTAGTAATGTCACGCCTACGTATCGATGCTAAAATGTGCCCGGTCTTTTGTTTTTAGTCTTTTTGCGAAAGCTTTATTTCATGGCCTGTGTGCTAGTATGCCTTCACAATGCCATAAAAAAAATTGTCTTGACTATAGTCAATTACTGTTCTTGCACATATTTGACGGTTATTGTTTTTGTCCAGGTATTCTGCGAAAAAATCGACTTCGCCCGACGGTCGATCTGTTTCTCTGATCTAGCCAAGATTTCCACCGGACTCAGCTCCTGCGCGTTGCTAGTGAGGAAGCTGTAAACACCAGTTCTTCTTGGGGTTTTACTGTATGAGTTAGTAACATTCTTTGTCCACCTCCCTGTATCGCGCCTGTATTAGTACATTACTGTAGAGACTGGGAAGCAACCGCCCTTCCGCCCGCGAGGCATGTATATATTGCTTTTCTCCAATAATGCGAGGAAACAAATCGAAATGGTCAATATTATTTGAGCATCATCCCGATCTTCATCGTTACCTTTAAATTGGAAAATAAAATACCCAACATATATTTTTTTAAGTACACGGTAGTACACTTTTTATGCCATTTTATTCGGAATTAAAAATATCACATAATATTAAACTTAATTAAACCATAGAATAAAATCCACATACATATTCAAAATTTCATCATCATTTTAGCCGAAAGACTTCCACTAATAGGCCTCTCCAGAAGGTTTGCCTTAGGGACCTATACTAGATAAATTGGGGTTCAATTTATAATGCATTTATTAAGTTGACTCATTTTTATTATAGACACTTAAATACTCTAAACGTAGTTCGTTACCATTTTAGTCGGCAATCAGGCATAAACTTGGAAGAACTTTGATTATACGCATGTTTGTCTGTTGAGAGTTAGTTTTATAAAACCAAACATGGTTTTAAAGAGTAAAATTACTGTGAAATACTCGTAATAGAATTTAGTACATTATTCCCGGCCGCTGCATTTGTTTATGTGTTCACCTAGGATGAAGAACTTTCCGTGCTGTTTTTGCAACAGTAAGGTGAACATTTGCAAGCATATTGAAGAAAAAGGTTTTGTTTAATAGTTTGTTCAGTGTGCCTATTTTCGGTTACACCTTTTTTTCTGCTAGTCTGAAACCATAGTTAATCTCGAATAGTTAATCTCAAATGTTAAATATGTTATTCACATTTGTGACTCGAGCCAATTCCATTGAAGAAAAACCTTGTTGTCCCTGTTAACGGTGTGTAAATCAGTAACTATATCTGTCCCTGGCCTGTATATGTCAAGAAAGAAAATGTACGTCAAAAACTTAGTTTGCCCATATTTTTCTTTGCGGAAGTCTGTGTTATTGGGTTCTAAATAATCTTTGATGATTTGATATGTTTATAATGCGCTTATAACTAATAACGTTTACCGCCTGTTTCACAATCTACAAGTAATGCATATTTGACAGATAAATTTAGCCTTTTCTCCCTTCTGACACTTGAAAATAGACAAGGAGAGAGCCAACTTTAAATGGCAGATACATTTACTGGTCGATTTTGAAACAGGCCCTAAAGTAATAGTAGTTTATGTAATTGATACATAGTGAGAGGCCTTAAAACACAAGTGTGGTAATAATACGATCACAGTGTTTTAACGCCTAATTATGTACAATTGCATTCATTACTTTATCCGTACGCATATTATAAGTACTCTAAGATGGGTTCAGAAGCCGAAGGCAAATGTCCTGCATTGCTACCAGAGGCCCGTTTCACGAAGCTGCAAGTTACAAATTACGAACGGAAGTCTCTTTCGAACTCCTTCTGCTAGAAAGAGACGCAAAAATATAATTTTAAAAACAAAACAAATGCCAAATATGGTGGCAAAACAATCTGTGTCACGAATATCATATATTTTTAACCATTGTCGTTAGAGATGAAATGTGGTGCGATACAAACATACCGAGTTGATGTTTCGTACCTATTGACTGAATTTGAATTTCCACTGGTACTTAATTGGGGCCAATTTAAATTGTATTTGTTTTGGAAGATGTCCCGTAACTTATAACTTTATTCGTACCGTAAGAATATTACGTTACTGCTGTCACCTCAGATAAGAAAATGGACATACTAAAATTGATTGTTGTAATGCTGGTCATTGCCAACGGGTTTTAGAGGTACGCTTATGATATGTATGTAGATAAAAGGTAATAGAATCACCGAATGTTGAGATTTTCCTAACACACACTAATGACATTACAAATTGGATTAAGACAATTCCGCTATATTCTTATTAAGTTGTTTGTCTATCTTAAATTACCCGCTCTTTATATATAAGTGTTAAAATATAGTTATAATGTCTCGTTATAAAATATTCTGTATTTGTATTTTGCTATTATCCATTTGCACTTTTACTAATTGTGTAATTAATTATTAATTGCAATTATTATAATTTATTGCTATCAGGGCATTTCTTTAAAAGTTTGTACCTAGTTAAGGACAAAAATTAAGAAACGTTAACTTTTCCGCTGAGTTACGAAAATTAGTCGTACATTTATATACTACCTCTCAGCGCCAATTAGCAGTATCTCTAATTCAATCAATGAAGTAGATTCAATCCTCACCCGTTAGTAATATGCTTGCACTTGCTACAGGAGTTTTGTCTGAGATACCACCATTTATCTTATCACAAGTATAACTAATTTTCGTAACTCAGCGGAAAAGTTAACGTTTCTTAATTTTAGCCTTTAACTAGGTACAAACTTTTAAAGAAACGCCCATCAACTGCGTGACAATTTAGTTAATATTTAATTATTATTAAGATCTATGCTTCCACTGCGCTAATGCATTCATGAATCCTCATTACTTCAAAATACCTCATTGTATAATACCTAAGTTATTTATTTTATGGTTAATTTAATAAATATATACCCGGTAGGAACAGGACGAAAAGGGACCTTCCAGGAAATATATGTCGCGTATGCTTGGTAGATTTTCGATAGTTTGAAATGTGAAATAAGTTATTTCTAATAATGACGTCCCTAATGAATACGTGTTATACGCAGCAAGTATTCTCCACATATAGCTTAAGTGATCTATAGTTTTTAAATCCGTTGTTAAGATATTCCTTCTTGTCTTATAAAATAAGTACCTGCCTGAGAAGCTTGACGCACCTTCGTTAATGTTCATTCATCATATTTTTATCTACACACGCTTAATCTGTTTAACATAAAATCTGTTACCGTCCCCGCGGAAAAATAACTAGTTGTTCAAAGTCCGGAGACTCAGGTGGGCAACGTTGTGGACCAAAGCGTGCAATCCATTAATCATGAAGAGCTTATTCGGCAACGATGAAGGAATTTAAGCCGGGTGCGGAATAAGCTGTTGCAACATCTTTCTGGTACCAAGTGAGTCGTCATCGACGCAGTCAAAAGCACGTACAATCGTCCGACGACCACTTAGGTATGACGGAGGTTTTCTGTCTCTGGGTTCGCGTAAAACTTCGGAAGTATTGTAATGATAAAATCCCGGACTTCGAACAGAGGCTTTTTTTAGTTTCCTAGCATTGAAAAACAAACAAATTTGCAACCAGACCATTGTTTATTGATTGACATATTATAATAATAGCATGGTTCCTCGTAGGTGAAAAGTAAACTACTAAAGCTACATAATCTACCATTTGCGGAAAGGTCCGTCGTGCTATTCCACCCTGTATAATAAATGTAACTGCCAATACCAAGTATTCAACAACCTTGACTATGCGAAATAACAAGATTTTATTTTTCCCTGGAAAATCTATAACTATTATTTTTCATAGTATCCAAACAACTGTGAAACTAAAATAAACCCACCTTAACCATTCCCTAAGTTTTAAGACTGATTTCAAGGTTGTAACTTAAGTATTTAAAGGGAGAACTCGGCATGGAAAATAGCTAGCACATAGTTATTTGTAACCGACTTCTTACAGACATTATCTGTTTGCGTAATGTATGTATTAGGTAATACGTATTGTAATGTTTTACAACGTATCCTATCCTAATTGCATTCAACATGCGGGCCTATTATGGAAGTGTTAAAACATCTGTGATTTTCTGACCAGTATGTTAGTCCGAGAGTGGCGGGCGCTTTATCCACGGCGTTAAAGGCGACCATGGCTGCAAGTCTCCAAGCGAAAAGATCCCGTCGACAAGCACTCTTTTATAGTAACACTAAAAAAAGTAGTTGAATGCAACCAAAATAATAATGGGCATCCCCATGAAGTCGTCATATTCCTATTTTTAGATTTTTTACATTCCTTACACCTACTTCCATGTAATTCACTGATTAAGCATTCCTAACTAGTTTAAAAATTTTGAAGTACCTTTATATTCCACATATTTATTTCCATATAAGTCACAGCATTTATTATTTTTGATAATGCTAAGGTCATAAATCTTGATGATCCCTTAACGGAATTGTTAAGGACATGTGGTAAATTACGACATGTTACCAGTTTCAAATTATTTTACGCTACGTTTACGTACACATATTGTAATAAAAAATACCCTTTTATGAATCTCGTTTTGCAACTTTGAGTATGGTGTGAGGGTTTAGCGGTTCTGGTAAGATTGGAGATTTAGGAGATTTGTGCGCATTGTATCTACAACCGTAGTTTACTAACCCTCTTGTTCATAAACGTACGATAACTGAAGTATGCAAAAAAAACTGAAAGATATTTTGTTTCAAATTGACAGAGTGACAAATCAATCTTTAATTAAACTAGATTTACCTACTCGGCTGTGCGTTTCTGAAAAAGCATATAAAACATTTAAATCGACCAGTACAAAGAACAAAGGTATATCTGCGAAATCTTCACTTTCCAGGCGTGCGTGATTCAATCGTTTATATTTCAAAAACTATATTAGTGAGAAAAGAACACAATTTCGATCACTTTGAACTTGAAACGGGGCGATATGTGCCTTTCTTCTATTTTATGCACCTTCATTTCAGTCAAATAAACCAGCTAGGTCTCCGCTCAGCCCTCGCGCCAGTACTTTTAACCTTTTTCCGTCTTATAAAGTGCACCGTGCTCTGCACAAGCATACGTTAAAAGGAGGCGCAAGGCTTGCTTTTGATTCTAACGTCTAACCTTGTCCGCTTATAATGTAAAACTACTACTGCCGGTGGTCCATCCTTACAAAAAACAACTTTTGTAGAATCGGCGTTTAGTAGTTTCTTAAATTACAAGTTAGGCCTTAGTGCAGTTGGTATAATAAGTACAACTCGAGAGGTTTTTAGAGCTTATTGTAGATCAGTCCTTAAAAATACTGCGTTAGAGGAAACATTAATTTTATTATTAAATTTAAAGTTGTAACGTGTACAGTCAGCTTTTAATGACGAAACTAGAAATTATGGAAAGAGGTTCTACCTTCTGTGACCAAGACTATCCATTCCTGTTTTCATGCGGTATGTTATCTTGACGTGAACTCCTTCGCTATTGTCTTAATACATCTTTTAATACTTAAATATTAGCTTTTACTATATTCGTGTTGTTAAATTAATATATTCCTGATGGTTTTTAGTATTATTGTTAGATGCATGTGTGTTTGAATAGGCTTAGCACTTATTTATTAAGTATTCTTGATAATTATGTATACTTTAATCATGTTACATTATGCATAAGTTATTTAATAATTTTACGCCTGCGTAGCACAAATCATGGAACTTAGTTCTTTGTTGTTAATATTGCGTTGTTATTAAGTTAGTTTTGTTAGCACTGTTCAGCAGTATTATTAATGTTACTCAAGCCGTGTGCCGTTCACTACCTGATAGCCGACATGTCAGCACGGTGTAATGAACTTGTATAGCAAACCGTACTAACCGAACGTTAAGCCCTGTGGCTGTCTTCCAAGTCATTGAAAGTGAATGCAACAGAATAAGTTTATTACGTTTTTTTCTGTAAATTTAAAGTACTCAGAGTGTATGTAACCGACACACTGTTTGGTTAATTAAGCAAAGAATACAAAAGCTGCTTTTACGGGTCTTTGTAAGAGCTTCGCTTTTGCATACTTCAATCCTTTAATTCTTGAATGCAAAATAATACGCATCGAAAATGGTAAGCATTTTTATTGTATTCTATTTCTTTATATTTGTAAGGAAGCAGTATTATACAATGTAGTTAAATACTCACATTATGCAAACAAGTAAAATATGAATTGTAAGAAAAATATTTAATCTGCGTGCCAATGGGTCACCTTTAGATAAGACAAACTCTTCTATGTTACGCTGGACGCATTTATATCCTAAAATCTCGACGTTTTGTGTTATATTGTGAACGCTGCGCCAGCTAGTACCAATAAGAAGGTAGATGGTCAAACTAGTGCTCAATATTTAAAAAAATACAACTAAAGGTACACATAACCTCTCGGCACCGGATCGGCACCACCTCAACTCGAGCCGTTAAGTATTCTATGTATGAAACTCCATACTGTAACGCACACCTTATCGGAACGGCAACGCCTCGCCTCGGCACAAGCTAGCAGTCGTCCACTGATAAATGTATCGTACTAACACAGATTAAAGCTCTAATTCTAACTCTAATTTTAATTAATGGCTTTCACTCCTGTTATGGTGCATTTCGCCAATGTCAAGTTATTTATAGACACTCCCATGGACTTAGATTTGTCAGGATCGTAGCAGGTGGAAAGAAGTGGTCTCTGCCTACCCCTCTGGGAAACAGGCGTGATTTAATGTACCAATGTATGTAAGTCCATGGATATCACTCGCGAAGACAAGTGTTCGGTAAAAGAGTATTTTCTCTAATGGACTAAACAGAAGCACATGGGGTTAGCTCCACGTGCTTCTGTCAAGTCCAGATCGAAACTCACTTTTTAATATCTCACATTGAGTTGATCTGGTGTCGAGCGGTTATGTCTGCGTCAACCTTAAAGTAGAAGAAGGTTTTCTTTGCCGTGCTATCATTCATCGCCAGGCCTTTGATTTTATTGTATTACTGTTTCTGCGTATTATGTATTAGAAATTTAAGAATCCGATGTATTAAATTTGATTTTACTGAACGTGATCTGATCAAACAGTAATAAAGTTGTAAACTCTATGCCTGTCAAATTGTTCAGAAACAGTGCGTTAATTTCCAACAGCCGTGATCTGGTGTGGGCTTGTAGTAACGTAACGGCACGCGATGGAGGGGTATTGAGTTTCTTCAAAAATCGATGACGGCGGGCTCGAGACGTCGCTGTTGACTTTTGGAGATGTAAAAGATGAACGAGATGGTGAATTTATCAGGTTTAATCCACTTTTAAATAGTTAAAAACACAAATAACAGTATTGAGTATCTGAATGCGTCCGCACGCTCCCGAATTGACAGGAAGTGACCGGAAGTGAGTAACCTCTAAAAGCAATGACAGCTCTAAACTCTATACATAAACTAAACTCCCTAGTCTATGATTATTAGGACGGCGACAGACAGCTACACATTATTGATACACACAACACGTTGAGGTAGAATAAATGAAAACATGTTAATTTCCGTTAACAAGTATTCTTCCACATAATAAACATGATCAGGCACTTTCATATTCATTTGTTATTAAAGGCTATTAAGAGTTTTTACCCTTATTGCCTTAAATAAATCGAAATCATGATTTTCTTAGGTACATTCACGGTCTTGATGAGCCACTTTGGAGTTCTGCTATTTTGCCGCATTAAGTTTTGTTGAAACGTTGCCACAGAACCAGTAGCTGATTGGGCGTTGTATCACCAATAATAGCTGTTGTTTAACTGTAGCCATAGCAACATTATTTATGTGCAACAGTTATCCACAGAAATAGAAAAGACCTGTGTCGCTATTGCCTAACGCACTCGCAATCGCAATCGGCTTGAAAGTGGAGCAATTGTTTTCATTTTGTATGCAAACAAGCCTTCGATTTTCAAAATGAAAACGGTTGCGATTGCGTGTGCGTTAGGCAATAGCCTCTCTGTGTGTGTATCAATCAAGACAAGTACGATTTTTTCCGACCAATAACAATGTCGCATTTATCTGTACCACAACTTTAATATTCTCCTCCATTAGACTACTCAGCGTGTTGATAATATTTGGTCATTTTTCATATTTTTGACCATATGTATTACATATTTTTTATTTTTGGTTTAATGTGAGGTCGATAGATTTATGTTAACAGTATCTGTTTTTTTTATTTAAATTTTCATCAGAATTAAGATGTGCGGTTACATCATGTAATAAGGTCGACACTGTTTTTTTTACAATATAACAGGATAAGAGCGGTTCGTAACATGTATTTGGGTCGTTCTTCTTTTTTACATACAATAGCCTGTCTCTCATCTTATTAAGCGTCTCATTAGAGATTTGATAATTATGTTTTTTGTGTTTAATATGCGTAATTTTTTTTATCTATTATTATTTACTAAATAAGTTTGCTCTTTCTTTAACCATATAATGCTGTAACAGAGCGGTTCGTCTAAAAATTGGTCTCTGCTTAAAACGGCCACTCTGTCACAGTGTTTCTGGTAAACCACATAAAAAGAATAAAACATTACCTGCAGGACAGAAAGCATTAATTAGTCTTCATAAAAAATAAATGCTACTTTTTTGAAATCGAACAATGAAACCATAATTTTTGATAGCTCAAAAATCTAAAAATCAGAAAATCGTCGGTTTATTATCGGTAAAAAGAAGAACGACCTATTTACCTTTTCATTAAATCTACTAGTTAAGTGTTAGTGTCATACATTTCCATAGTTTTCCAATCCCTCAAAAAAGTTAAAATCTTACAGTGCAGTGTTTTTAATCCACGAAGTCCCGCCCCAGTTCTTTATTTTTACGTACAGTCGACCAATTTGATTCATGAGCCACGGGTGACGTTTTAGTTTAATTCTTAAGAAATATCTTACAGTAGCGGCATCGACTGATGGCACTTTTGATAGCTGACAAATAGTGTAGTGAAACACTCCATTTTATTATAGTAAAAAAATCAGTCAAGTGTGAGAAGTATATATTTAAAAAGTTTATTAAAGAAATAACGCATAAAAATACAAGGCCATAAATTGTAGATCAAACTCTCGAAATAAACTGTGTGGCTAGAAGAAGATGACATTGTCAGAAATTTGAAATATTGTGACAAAATATACAAAATGTGAAATTATTGATAAATGAGTGAATAAATAATCATTAAACCACGTTAACTCAGAGCTTGGACACGAATTTGCCAGCGGCGGGGCCGTGAAAGTGCAGTGACTTCATTGTCATAATTATGTTGTTGTACCAGTCAGCGGTCCTTTGTTATCATCACGCGAATTGTTTTTTTCTTGTTAGTTATGATTAAAACGATGAACGCTAGAGTGCGAGCAAATAAAAACAACCTCAAGATGAAGCTAGTTACGAAATGCGTTTCGGTAAATTACAGCGCTAGCAGTAAATCATGAGTAAATCACTATTCAGGTACCTGAAGCAATGAAGTTTGACATCTGTTCCTTTATTGCAACAATATTTAGGGAACTTCATGAGCGAGCAAACTTCAAAATTGCCATCACTCGATGCCGCTAGACGGGCGAGCTTTAAAACCGCGATCTTAAAGGTTGCGAACTTACTCGGTCCGCCTCGGTGACAGACGCACGAGCTATAAAGTCGCGATCTTAAAGTTCGCGAACTTACGCAGCTCGCGTCGATGACACACGTTGAAGCTTGCTGACACTTCAAACGCAAAATGTTACTTTGCTAGCTTTGAATTACTAAGGAATTATTATCATATCACATTTTAAAAATCATTTTATGTTTTAACTAGAATTTCTGATCATTAATTGATGAAAACAATTAACAATACACAAATTATGCCAGAGACCACTCACAGACTGCCAAAAGAGCGTGGCTCGCGGCTCGCGGCGATGACAGACGTACAAGCCAAGACGGGCTACGAGCAAAATTCAAACATGTTGGATTGCCGACGAATTACTCGGCGGTTTTTAAGTACGCGTACCTCTGATGGCACATGAGCGAGTAAGCTCGCCGAGTCACAAGTACGGCGTACTCGCCGGGCGAGTCTCGCCCGTCTATCACCCCTTTTACGATTTGAATCATTACGTTACTTTGACTTTCAAAGTGTTTTATGATTCAAATTGGTTGATTAAATATGACGCAAAATTACAACGTTAATTTTAAGTGGCGGAGTGCTCCGCCACGGATTGAACACACTTCCTGTTTGTATACCTACTACGCATAGGTACTAAACTATTTCAGCTACACGAAGCAAAGAGGAGATAAGTTTGGAATGTTAGTGGTCTTTGGTTTTACCAACTAAATTCCGTCAGACGGTGAAGACTCTGAATAAACAAGGGTTCGATTTTAATTGTGGCATCATCATCATCATGTTTTGTTTTAATTATGGCATCTTGTAAGACGGTATGCGCAGTATATATTTATAAATGATGCGCTTTCCCAGTATTCCGATTCTACGGTTGTATATCCAAAATATGTAGTAGTTAAATCTTGTCGTCAAGCTTATGAAGAGGTGCATTAATAATAATGGCCCTGCCAAAATACATTACGCTAACTAGAGTTTCTGTTCGATTTGTTGTTAAATCAATCGCGCCACTGGTAGATGACTTGATACGAAAAGTCACGTGATCTACCAGTGACGCGATTGGCTTAAAAACGAAACGAATAGAAACGCTATTTAGCGCAATGCATCTTGGCAGCCCTCAGAGCGAACCTTTTTTTAAAGTTAGAATATAGCACTTGGAGAGTGAAGGGGTATCCATGGGTCAAACTATTATGAAATTGATGGACGACGCGGCTAGCTTAGTTTGTAGTCAGTTAAGTAAGGCACCGCTTTATTAGAAAGGAAACAAAATAAAACGGAAATATTCAGTATATGCACTTCATACTCTTATACTGTCTTTTTATATTGACCAGCATAATAAATAGACAAATTAGTGTCCTCTAGTCCCAGTAGTTTGGTTGATTAGTCCGGGGCCGGACTAATGCCTCACTTTTCTTCTCATTACGTCGGTTATGTTATGACGCCAAACCGAACTGTTGGGAAATCTGGCTTAGTTCGGTTATGATGTGCTGGTAATAACTTTGTATCTATTAACTCGACAGACAACTTTCACTATATAAAAAAATAGTTACAATTTTCAATGTCCGTGAGTAAGTTTTGGTAAAACTCCGTGATTCCGCCTATTCGTTCACAGGCAGAAAATATCTTAGGACGGTATGTGCACCGTTTGTACTTTTTAGGGTCCCAGAGCCAGTGGTAAAACGAAACCCTTATAGCTTTGTCATGGCTAAAAATGATCGAAATCACAATAACATAATTACAGAAAATGGTACAGAATAACATAAATACAAAATCGAGGGACAACCTGCAGGCCTTTCGCGTAACTCACTCGCAATCCCGATCGGCTTCAAAACAAATCAATTGGTTTCATTTTGTATGCAGACAAGCCTTCTATTTTCAAAATGAAAACGATTGTGATTGCGAGTGTGTTTACGCGAAAGGCCTGCTGGTTCACTGGGATTTGTTAGATGACTTTCCCAAACGCAATTTTTCTTCGAAGATTATTTTCTTTTCGCGTTTTTTCCCGAACGTGATATTACCGTGGCCTTTTTCCCGGAGGTTTATTTTCAAATCCGTGTTTTTACCCTAGCAATTTTTATCCAGTCGCTTCTTTTCCTAGCATTATATAGCACTGTAGTGTGTTTCCCACTCCGGAAATCAAATTTGACAGAATCGACGGAGCTATCGCGGAGCTCCTATTTCTGGGTTACTTGGTCCTCCAGGCCTGCTGCAAAACTAACATAACCTAAACCTAACTACATTACGATGTAATTATTTTTAGGAAAAAGTGAGACTGGGATAGGAATCGATCGGGGAAAACAAAATTGGGTAAAATTAAAAAAGGGAAAAAATGCGAAATGAAATATCGCGCCACAGAAATAATGATTTCGTGAAATTTATCTAACAAGTCTCCACTGGGCCAACATTGATAGAAGAAATTCTAAAAGTTATAAAATTATTTAATTGAGTAATAAAAACTTGTGACATGTTTAAGAAAACTCATTTAGTTTTTCTTTAAACTTCAATTTCACAAGAACTTGAAAAAGTTTAGTGACAAAAAATTGTTGATTGACGACAAAGGCCGTTTTTTCTGTTTAATTTTATTAAAAAACTTTTCCGTAAAATATGGATATTTTTATTTATCAGCAGTTCGGATTGACGTCATAACCGAACTAATGGGAAGAAAAGTGAGGTATTCGTCCGGCCCCTGACTAATCAACCGAACTACTGGGACTAGAGGATTAGTGTAACATATGCAAACATCGACTTTTTATTACTTAAAACGCCAGAAACTCGATTGCTCTTCTTCGTATGCACTTAACATCTTACATATACCGTGCTATATACCGTGCTATACAGTGTGTGACATCCATACGCACATATATTTTGACAACAGTTAATATACATCCATAAAAAACATGTGTATTGTTAACATAAGTTGTACTTTTTTTTTCATACTAACTAATTCGCCACGCAATGTATCAAAAATAGTTCAATTATCCCTCAATTAACTTGCAATTAACTTAGACTTAATGTTATACATTGCTGCTCAATGGAACCTTTAAAAATGAATTACACTAAATTTATTGGAGCTATTAACTTAATTCCTTCTTTAAACAGTTTACAACAGTTAAAGCTATCGTTACTTTAAATTTATGTTCATATGGATGTCACACACTGTATACCGTGCATCTCCCATCACCAAACTTATTTTCAATTACTTGTGATGAGCACTAATATCTGTTTCAGAGTTATGGATGTTGTCTATGTATTTACGTATTTATTACTCTGTTTATGTATGTATCTTTGTCTAGTAGGTACCCATAGTTGTGTAAGATTGGTATTTGATATTTTATTTATTTACTAAACTGTGAAGTTCGAAGTACGTAGTTTATTCATATGATGAGTAATTGTTTTCTCTAATGTACATTAATATGTGAAGTCTGTAAAAGTTGCTGTTGTATTTACTATATCAACTATTTAATATATATATCTAGCTAAGAAAATATTTTGAATTATGATCACTGATTTACTGAAATTTTCAATTACCTATCTGAAATATTTAATTTGTGTAATCTTAAGCCTTTGATAATCTCCATGTACATGGAAAAATAAATAAATATTGTAATGAATAAACTATTTTTTGCATTTATAACCGACTTCAAAAAAAAGGAGGTTCTCCGTTTGACCTGTACGTATGTATGTATGTTTGTCCGCGATTATCTCGCGTTTGGCTGAACAAAACCTTCTCCTAAGTGTATTTGTTAAACTTAGGAGGTTTTGGTATTTTAAACAACTTAAAAAAGGAGGTTCTGAGATTGATCACTGATTTCTCCGTCAAAAATTCATTTTTTTGTTTGATAGAGTAATCTTCCGAGGTGGTCCCACTGTCAAAAAAATTGTAATCCAAACTGTAATCTGATGAGGGGATCCATGAGGAATTGAAGGAACACCTCAGTAATACATATAGCAATTTCAGTATTTTTAGTAACAAGTCCAGCATTTGCATTCAGAAAGTATCATTTGGTGAAGATCAAGCCCACGGATGGCCAAGGGAACTCCTCAACGGTACCTGTTTCAAGGGTGGCGATAAGATATATCGATTAAGATAGTTGAGCGACTATAACGTAGAACATTGAATTGTTTAAATATGACTATGACTTTCCCGCGGCGTTACTTGCGCTTGAACTTGAAATGTCTTAAAGTTTCACACTAAGAAGTGGGACTACTCATTAAATTTGCTATTTAATAAGCTATTTTCCTATATCCAACTCATTATTTTATTTGTATAAAATAAAATAAATGTTTTAAATAACAAAAAGTCAAGTAAAGTAAAGTCTGGGTTTATGCCAGGTCGAGGAACAGTGGACGCCATATTTGCACTCCGTCAATTGTGCGAGAAGCACAGACGTGCACACAAGAACTTGCACATGGTGTTCATTGATCTGGAGAAAGCGTATGATAGGGTACCTCGGAATGTCTTGTGGTGGGCCTTGAAAAAGAAGGTTTGCCCGGAAAGTATGTGGAGTTAATTCGTGCTATGTACAGTCAATCTTGTACGTACGTCCGGTCGGCTGCTGGCAACACCGATAAGTTTAGTGTGGCGGTAGGCTTGCACCAAGGGTCGGCTTTAAGTCCTTACCTCTTCCTGTTGATTATCGACGCTCTGACGTCGGATATACAGGAAGAGGCACCCTGGTGTATGCTATTTGCCGACGACCTGGACGACGACGAGATGGACCTGAGATCCAGAGTAGATTGGAGAAATGGCAACGGAAGCTGGAGAATGTCGGCTTGAAAATCAGCAGAACCAAAACCGAGTATATGTTCTGCGATTTCGGCGGTCTCTCCAGTTCTGGGGCCATAGCGCTTGATAGCGCGCTTCTCCCAATCTGCTCCGGCTTCCGGTATCTAGGTTCACTTGTGCAAAGCGATGGCGAAGTAGATCGGGCTGTTAAGCACAGAATTAACGCTGGATGGATGAAATGGCGGCAGATCACGGGAACAATCTGCGACTCCCGCATTCCCCTTAAACTTAAGGGGAAGATTTATAAGACAATGGTTAGACCTGCTGTCTTGTATGGATCAAAATGTTGGGCCACGAAAGGGATGAATGAAAGGCAGTTGCATGCAGCTGAAATGAGAATGCTAAGAGGGATGTGTGGTGTTACGCGAATGGATAGAATAAGAAATGAGTATATAAGAGGAAGTCTGAAAGTGACACCGGTTACTGAAAAGTTATGTGGAAATCGGTTGTCATGATATGGACATGTGATGCGGAAGAATGAAGAAAATATCGACAGGAAAGTTTTGAGTATGAATGTGGATGGCTATAAGAGTAGGGGAAGACCAAAGAAACGATGGATGGACTGTGTGAAAGATGAAATGGCTAGAAAGGGAGTGACCACCGAGATGACGACTAATAGAGAAGTATGGAAGGAAAATACATGTTGCGCCGACCCCAAATAATTGAGATAAGGGCAGGAGAATGATGATGTTTTAAATAACAGAAAACCGCCTTCAAAAACGAAAAAAATAACTTCTTTTAAAATGGTAGGCACCTATAGGTCAGTCCAACTGAAGTCTGTTTTTGGTTAAAAATATTCTAATTTAATTTCTTGGTTTCTATTTTAATTGTCAGTCACAAAAAAAAGGGAAATTCTACTTTATCTCCTTTGTAATAGATCTTTATTGCAATGGCCGTATTATGTACATTTTTTTGTACGCGGTGTCTTACGAGGCTATTGGTAGGTACCTACCATTTTAAAATAAGTAATTTTTTGCGTTTTTGAAGGCGGTTTTTTGTTTTTTAAAACATTTTTATTTATACATATAAAATAATGAGTTGGATAAAGGAAAATAGCTTCAAATTATTCAATAGGTACTTGCTTCTACTTGCAACTCCGTCCTCTTAGGATTCGTCAGCACTATTGCCTTTTACAGGGTTGCGCAGTCAACACGGAACCATGACATACCACGTGCGTCCGTCCGTCTGTATGCGGTTTGATAGCATTTTAATATCTACACAGACATCTCGTCGAATGAAATATATTTGACATGATGGCTGTGTAGATTAATTCTTTCGATTGTACCAAGAGTCTCAGAGTTATAGATGAATTAGCGAGAGCGTGGAATTGCATGTGTAGTAGTGGTTGTACCATTCGCATGAAAAGGAAAACCATTAAAAAAAAAAACTAAATTTAATGAGATTACCCTAAACAAGTGGAATAAGTATGTACTTTTTTTGCTTGTAGTCGCTATGATTTATTAAAATTTTCAACCATAAGGTTGGAAATTGCTTAGGTATGGGACAGATGAAAATTATATAAATATAGTTCTCCTGATGACTTCTTGGTCAAAATGATCTACTGCCGACGGACGAGTAGTTACGTTACTTTTTCTTACTCGGAGAGGGGAATTTTTTCATTGCTTTGAATTTGTCACTCTTACTCTCAGCCATAGTTTTATAAAGATTCGAGAGAGAAACACCTGTACCTTTTTCAACTAATTGGGAAGCGGTGTAAGGTGAGTTAAAAAATTTCATTAGTTCGAGTTCAAAGTATTTATGACAGTAGTTTTTATTGCTGCGTCGTAGCCGCGTGATGAGTGATGAAGTAGTAGGTAGTCAAAATTAAATATTATTGCAAAAAGGATAATAATTATAGATTTATATCGATAATTTAAAAATATAGTTACTATATTGCAATTTTGTTTCAGTATTCCGAAAGATCCTCTTATAAAAAATAGATGGATAGAAGCAACGGGTCGCAAAAACTGGCTTCCTACAAAACACAGTCGAATTTGTTCTATACATTTTCACAAAGATACATTTACTGGACCATCAACATCAAAGTACCGGCGAATAATCAGTACAGCTCGTCCGATTATAGATGTTCCGTTGCGTTGCTATTCCGTTGCGATCGATGACACGATTGGAAACGATTCTGTTTTAGTTGTGCACATCACTAAAAGACTCGCGTGACGTCAAAGTACCTACGCAAAATGTTACACGCTCGGTTCTCATATAAATCGACGAACTCTTTCCTTCTATCTCGATATAGTTCTGTGGTTACAACTACATGCCACAGTATATATATAGCTATATATATACTGTGTACATGCGGTCTGCTACAGAGGTCATTTACTTAAGTTTTTTACCTATACCCTCGTAAGGCTTGATGTTCTAAATTTAGGACATCTGTCAAAGTGAATTTTGACTTTAGTTGACTGACAAGATTCTTTTTCGAAGTAACGAAATTTGACGTGGGCCTTACGAGGTTAAATGCTAAGAATATGAACATAAAGCATGTGCATTATTCATATTCTTAGGTTAAATGCCTATAAAGTCTGTTCCTATTCAGACTGCCAATGACAATAACAGGTATACCTGACCATAATTGTCTTTAGATAGAGGATGAAATAGTAATGAGAATAATGTTACCTCTAATAAGTGTATTAAAAAGGTTGAATATATGTTAATCATCAGCATCGTATTAATATGCTGGGTGCGACAGAGACGAAAAGAAATAGTTCGAAAAAAATTGTCTTTATGACAAGATTCTGTCAGTGTAATGGTGTTTTCAGCGAATGTGCTTTTCATCAAAAAAACAATATTAAATAGAGATTACTACCTTAAAATGGACATGAAGACAATGATAAAGTATATAAATAAATAATATGACTAGGCTCAACCTTCGCAAGTACGCGAATATGGAGTTATAATGGTAAATTGATTTGTTTATAAGAGTGACGGAACGAATAGGAACAGACTTTACCTTATTTTTGACAGTCAATTGTCATACCGCGGCCATTATGATTTACTGGACGTATGAGTAAGACGGGTTGCCATGTAATAGTTCCACTTCTTCAACAATTTGATCGTATTTTGAAGATCTCACATTTCTTTTCATGAGTACTTGACCGGGTGACATGACACGGAGATCGCCTGGGATGGAAGAAAAGGCGCTCATGAGGAGTCTCATTCGTTGCCGTGTACACACAGTAAAGAGCGAATTGAATGAACCGCAGTAGATAATGCTCGTTCCCAGCACGCAGTTTCTATCTATCTTGATTTAAGAAAGAGTTGTATTGTTTTCCAAGTTCCATTTAGGCGCTCTACTTGGACATTGCCCTCTGGGTTGTAGGGAGTCGTTCTGCTGGTTGCAACACCGTAAGAAGTAAGAAGACAGGGCCTCTATTCGTCGCGGTAAAAACCATACAGTATTTGACCTGTTACGGTATTGTTTTGACGTCAGCCGCCATTACTGTCAAGGAAAAGAGCTAACAAAACGTTGACAATACGATAACAGATGATATGGTTTTTAGCGCCTAGAATACCGGCCCTGGAATGTTTTGAGTTCCTGAGACATAAATGCTGTTCCCCTGTCAGAATGAATATAGGCTGGAGAACCAAAAGTAAGAAATAAGTCTTTCAGGCACTTGATTACAGTTTGTACGGATAAATCGGAACAATGGTAGACAAACGAAAATCTGGAGTATTCATACTTAGAATGTATTCATTATGAGTACCTACCTATTTGATGGTAGAGGTCCTTTAACCTTTTCAACGCCACAGTCGGCTCTGGCCGTCAATTAAAAGTCGTGCCACTGACGCCACGTCGGCTACAGCTGTTGCATAATTAAACTATTAACCAATAAAGAATTTGGCTTTAATTAGCTGGAATTATACATGTGATATGTGTCACAACTTGACAAATACATACTTAAAAGCAATAGGTACAAAAGAGGTTTATATATCATTCTCCCCGTCTAAGTTTTCTTCTCCCACGACAAATTCACGTAAGTGAGAAGGAAGCCGGCGATTCCTCTTAGGTCTTTCGAGGGTAGATGTTCTTTCACCTGTTTCACGTGGGCTGACAAAATGGTCTCTGCATTGTGGATCTGAACTAGAGCCTGCTGTTTCATAATCCATCGAAGAATCGGTAGTAGAGGAGTCGTTATTTGAAAATGAATCGTCTTGATGATCAGTTGACGCACGAGAATCATTAGGGAGAGGAGCCAAATGTCTGTTGGACACCGTGCTCTCCATACCGTTCGACCTTCGAATCACCGAATAGTGTGGGTTGCAGTCCAAAAGTTCCGCTTCTTCCACTAACGGATCGTTTTTTGAACGAACGTAGTTCCTGACGAGTACCGTTCCAGGCGCTAGCCAAGAAGGCATCGATTCTCCAGAGGGTGACCGGCGTGTGTAGCTAAACAGCTTCTCGTGCGGGGTCGCATTAATAGGTGTGCAGAGGAGCGAGCGGATTGAGTGGAGGGCGTTCTTCAAAACACGTTCCCAGTATTCTACCGGCATGTTATTTGAACGAAGGCTGAGTTGTATCGCGCGCCATAGTGTCCCGTTAAGGCGCTCTACTTGTCCGTTACCTTGCGGGTTGTAGGGGGTAGTTCGAGAAGAGGCGATTCCGTTTAATCTCAGAAAGGTTTTTAGTTCTTCAGACATAAAGGAGCTCCCTCTGTCGCTATGGATGTACAGCGGTTGTCCAAACGTACTGAATAAGTCTCGTAAGCATTTGATGACCGTCGTAGATGTCATATCTTTGCAAGGGTAAGCCCATGGAAATCGGCTGTACTCGTCGATAATGGTAAGTATATACTTGTTCTCTGTGTTTGAAGGCAGAGGTCCTTTAAAGTCAACGTTCAATCTTTCAAAAGGTGCCAATGCTTTAATCAGCTGCCCTTTTATCTTCATGAAGCGGGGTTTCACTTCGACGCACACTGAACATGAGGCCGTCAAAGTCTTGATGTCATCAATTGAGTAGGGTAGATTCTTTGAGCGCACCCAATGATACATCCTCGTTATTCCAGGATGACATAGTAGGGCGTGTAATTCACGCAGTTTATCATTATTCATGTATGCGGACAGACTCTTGATAGGGCGTCTGCAGCAGTGTTTTGTGAACCCGGTCGATAGATGATATCGTATTTGAAACAGGATAGCTCAAGACGCCAGCGTTGGATGTTCTCGTTTTTTATTTTGCTTGAGTGGTTCTGGTTAAACATGTAACACACAGATTGTTGGTCAGTTATCAATAGGAAGTGCTTCCCCATCAGGAAGTGCCGCCATTTTCTAAGGCTTTCAACGATGGCGTACGCCTCTTTTTCGACCGATGGCTGTTTGCGTTCAGCACTCGATAAGGTCCTGGAGAAGAACGCCACAGGGCGACCTTTTTGAGAGAGCGTAGCAGCTATGGCATACTCTGACGCGTCGGTTTCTACTGTCAGAATTTCGTGTTCGTCAATTGCTATCAATGAAGCTTTACAAATGTCTGACTTCAGTTGTTCAAACTGAGTAACAGCGCTTTCAGTCAATGGGAAGCGGTTTACGTTCGTAAAAGGCTGTAGTTTACTGGAGAAATTCTTCACCCACTTCGCATAATGAGCGAACAGTCCAAGTGCTCGTTTTAGTTCGGCGGTATTCGAGGGAACTGGAAGCTGTAGAAGGGGTTCAAGCCGTTCCTTGTCTGGTTTAATGGTATTATTCCTGATAGTATAACCTAGCAAGCTGATAGTCTCTTCACAATATTTACATTTTTTTTCGTTTAAAGTTAGGTTATACTTTTTTACAGCCGCTTGGAAATCAAGTAAGTTTTTATCATGTTCGTTTTTGTCTTTTCCACAAATGGTAACATCATCGAGGTAAGTAAATGTTCCTTTTAAATTCTCTTTTTCAATTATAAATTCGAGTGTACGCTGGAATGCGGCAACTCCATTCGTGACCCCAAAGGGTATTCTGGTAAATTGATAAAGTTTACCGGCAGCCTCAAATGCCGTGTACGGTTTTTCGCTTACTTTGATTGGCACTTGGTGGTACGCGCTCTTTAGGTCGATCTGACTAAAAACGTTATATTTTGCTACTTTAGACACGATAGTTTCTATATGAGGTAAGGGATAAGCGTCTAAATCCGTGAACTTATTTATAGTCAGAGAATAGTCGATCACGAGTCTTTTTCGATGTGCTCCCCCTCCTGCCACTAAGACTTGCGCTCGCCACGGAGAGACACTTGGTTCAATTACACCGTCTTCCATCAGCTTTGCGACTTCTTCTCTTATGAACGTTTCATCTTGTTCGCTATAGTGTCTGGATTTTACTGCAATTGGTTTGGTGTTTGGAGACAGTAAAAATGGAAGCGGGAGGCACTGAGGCTTGCATTACATTGCAGATTAGGGGCTCCTTGGATCCCCCAAAGTTAAATTGAAGACTGGTGTGTTCTTTTAATATATCATGTCCGATAATAACGTCAGCGCATAGGTTGCTGACGACAAGAAGTGGCCGGTGTTTATGTAAATTTTCATTTATAGTGACAGACGCAAAACAAACACTTCTCACGAAAGATACGTTGTTTTGAGAAGCCAGTGTAATAGCTTGCCTGTGTGGTTTCTGTTTCAGCTGCATAAGTTGTGCTATTTTCTCATCTATGAAGCTCACTGAAATCCCTGTATCGATAAGAGCGTCGGCGTGATAAGTGTTAAGCGTAATAGGGATTGTGGCTTTGGAAAGGCTTGATGGAGAAGCAGCAGAGACAGCATTAGAAACAACTTCAGAATTATCGGAGTCATCGGCTGGGTCTTCGGTGGTGACGGCGTTGATGACAGTATTGGAGGAACGGCATACGTTCGCATAATGTCCTTTTCTGGAACAAAGCTGGCACTGCGCATTAAACGCTGGGCAATTTGGTCTTCGGTTTGAGGTGGTTCCACCACAGTAGAAACAGCGCCATTTAGTATTGTGTTCAGTAGCGCGAGAGCTTTGGAACTCTCTTTTCACGCGTGATGGTGATGACACTGCTGGTACTAGCGAAGCGTTTAAGTTTGGTTCATTCATGCCACCGGTCATTGCACGGTAACCCTTTTCTGCAGTCTCTAAAGAAAGAGCTTGGTCGAAAGGTTCATCTAAGGTGAGAGTGTGTTTTTCAAGCAGTCTTTCCCGAATTTTCAGTGATATTATTCCCGAAACAAAAGCACCCCTTATAGCCTGCTCTTCATGCTCCATAGCAGAAGCAGCTAGAAAGTTACAGTCACGTGCCAGGAGTCTGAGTGTCCTCCCATAGTCTGATATAGATTCGTCGGGCTTTTGCTTACGTGTAGCTAGCAGATGGCGTGCCAGTATTTCTTTTTTTGGTTTGAGGTACATTTTATCCAGTATTTTTATGGCACTTTCATAAGTCGAGCAGTCGCGGACATGAGGGAAAATAGTGGCTGACAGATGGTTCATTAAAAGCTTCACTTTCAGGGAATCGGTACCTTTAGGAATTTCCTCGAGCAAGAAATTATTAAACGTATACTTCCAATGGGCCCACCTTAGGTCTGCTCCTGATACGGTGGGTTCCACGTCGAACTTCTCGGGTTTTAGATACTTAGACATCGTGGGTATTTTATTTTTGTCGGTCATTTAACAGCTAATTAAATTGTTGCATAATTAAACTATTAACCAATAAAGAATTTGGCTTTAATTAGCTGGAATTATACATGTGATATGTGTCACAACTTGACAAATACATACTTAAAAGCAATAGGTACAAAAGAGGTTTATATATCAACAGCCGACAAGAGTTCAAGATTAAAAGAGACTTTGTTTGGTAGCAATAAGGTGTAATTTGCATAGCGTAGCAAACATGTTTGGCGTATGGCGTTCAAAAGGTTAAAGTCTATATTGAGACGTTGGAAGGGTTCAATAGCTTTAAAGAGATGGTTTTAATGAAACGGGGCTTTAATTCTGCGCAGACGGGGCAAGATGCAGTTATAGATTTCACGTCGGAATAAGGAAGGTACGCAAGCAAACTCACAGGTAAATCATAGAATAATTTATTTACTAAAATGTGTCGAAACAAGAATATGCCGAAAACATCCAAACAGGAATGTGCCGGAACAAGAATATGTCCAATCAGGAATACGATGAAAAAGGAATCAATCATAAATTCATCATGCCGCACAGCTAACATTGGTCGTATGGTGGCAATGGGTAATCCTGGAATTAAATGACACCTAATAGGGACTATGCATGTTTTTTTACAGCTTCAATAAAAGCTGATTCATGTTACAAACGGTGAGAAAAAACATTTTTTGAATAGCTATAAAAATAACGAAAATATAAGCCAAAAAAGATTTGTTCCTATCTCTTTCTAGCAAAAAGGAAATTTTACGTGGAGTTTAGGTAGGTATATGGCCGAACTGCACAATGATGTCACCGGTGCACTTCGGATCTCTATGTATAATATAATAATCAGTTTAAAATGCTTGAATCATCCGTATTTTTTGACCGATTTTAATTTTACTTTTAGTGATCTCTTATTCGGTATTTTCATATTTTGCTGAGAAATGCGATTTAAAAAATCCATGCATATTCCCTATTATTAGGGGTTCTAAATAGACTTTTGCGTGTCAGACATAAAAGCCAAATGGAGTGATAAGTAACATTCCTGCAAATGTACAACGGCCCTTAAAATATCTATATTATTTGGATTTGGCTTCATTTACTAGACTTTTATAAACACGGCACTAAATCAAAGATTGTGTCTGATTCGCATCTTCTTCCAAACAAATTTTACATTAAGTACACATAATGATATTTTTCGCTTGAGTTCGAAGGGCTTTTAGGACATTTTGCCTGATAACCAATGTTATATTTCTGTAAAAAATAACAAACAATAACAAACTGACAAGCCGTGAAATTTGAATTGACAGGCGTAAGGCAACATTCCCATATCGATACCTTAGTTCACAATTGTACTAATTACATTTGAAAAGTTATTGTAATTACAATAGTATGTTTGTGCACAAATAATACGTTCGTAACTTTACTGGCAAAAAAAAATCATTTAGTACCATTGTGCACTAAGGTATCGATATGAAAATCGATTTCTTTTTACTTTTGAAATTGTCATGAGATTCTGGTAGACCTGGAATTAGGTAAGTACTTACTTATTCCATGGGTAAACCTATATGTTCATTAATTTTGATTGTCACTTGACATAAGCCGTTGACGAATGACATATGACTCAGAGACGTCAGAGTTACGGGTTGATTAATTTTACTTCTTTTTATTAGATTCATTGTATAGGTACTTGATACTGGCAAAATTACATAACTTGTAGACGCCATTAAAATAAATAAATAATAATAATAGATTCATTGTATTCGATAAAGCCTCGTCGATGAAACTTACAGAGTTCCCCGTGTCAATGAGTGCATCAGCGCGAGTATCGTTCAGTAAGATGGGTATAGTCGCTTTCTGTAGACTTAATGGAGAAGCAGCTGAAATAAATGCGCTCGTTTCGTCTTTTTTTAACGTGGCATTCGCGATTGGTTTCGACGACCGGCATACATTAGCGAAGTGTCCTTTCCTCGAACAATATGAACACGTAGAGTTAAATGCGGGGCACTTGATGCGCTGATGTCCAGTTTTAGATCCGCAGAAGAAGCAACGTCTACTTCCTTGTGTCGTAGCTGCTAGGTTAAGTTTGGCCTGCTGTAGATACCTTCGATGTTGCAGCGTTGAGTTGTGACACGTCAGGTGAGTTGACAAATACGTGACTTCTTCTCAGCGCACTCTATATAGTAGGAGATACAAATAGGAAACGATTTGCACCGGGCTGTTTATTCGATGAAAAGTATTTTATATCAAATTTAATACGCTAAATAATAAATGGCGAATACGTAGGCTGAAAAATTTCAGTCCAGTGCTTATATCATTAAAATAAAATGAACTTTTTTTTAAAATTGCAAATGTTTGTTTAATTGACAAATTACATACTAATCGAAATTATGAAGTCTATAGAATATGCAAACGTTAGGTTTGGTGCAAATTATTAGTACCGACTTACCTGTTTATGCCTGCCTAAGTGCCTACACAATAGTTTGACGGGAAAAAAATAGTCAACGTAACGTAACGTTTGTGCAAGTTGTTTCAGAGCTTGAATATACGTAAATATTGATTCATTTGACTGCTGTTTAACTACGTGGTGCTAAAACATTGCGTGTAGGTATATATTTCATGTTTAGGCTTGATGTAGATTTCGTTTTCGAGTGTTCGCATTTTCAATCGTTTCACATTCGTTAATAAAAACGAAGATCGTCGAAGATAAAATGATTCGCTAGTAGCTTAAGCTTTGCTGCATCAGGTATGCTTGAATCCGCTTCAGATAGAAAATTCGAAAACGTTTTATACCAATGGTTCCATTTTGTATCGGCCGCGACGGCGCCGGGCTCGACGTCGAAGCGGTCCGGCCGTAAGTACTGTCGCAAATAAGATTTTGGCGTATTAGATTTTTCAACTTCTAGGGTCATTATAGCGGAATAAATTGATACAATTAAACAAGAGATGCCAACAGAAAACTTCTTTATTCTGCTAAAACACAAGCATGATTTTATAAATAACGACAGGTGAGAATTAATTCAATGCCAAAGACCATATACTAGACAGACATAGATATTATCATAGACACCACAGTAGAATGAAAGGTGGTAAAGGTAGCAAAGCAAATCTCTTGGTAAATCTTCTATTTTCATCTCCTTGCCTCTTTCGTCAAGCAATTATTCCTGAGCTTTGGGTTTAACTTCCGCCTATATTCCCGTATGTTGAATAATAGTTCCCTTGAGCAGCCGATAGACTTGTAAAGTACGCGGTCTTACGCATTGAAACTCTCGAAGAAGTAATAGTGACGGTTCCTGAGGCACAGCGACCGGAGAGACCTTGGTCTCCCTCTGGAGTTCCCAAATGTACATATCCGTTAATTATACTGGCATAAATTTGTCTTCAACAATGTATGCAAATATAGGTATATGAACCTCTTTTATGATTTTGATTCTTGGTCCATGATGGGGTCCTAGCGCTCAAAGCCTCTTCAAAGATATTTCGAAGAAGCTCATTTACGTCACGGGAGACCGAAGAGCTGGTAGTTTCCTCGCTCACCGCATAAGTTTAACTATCCAGGCGAGAAAATGCTGCCAGTATCTTCGGGACAATGCCGCAGGGCCCTTTCTTAGATATACCGTTTTAGTTTTAAAATAGAATTAAGTTGTAAAAATGTAATTTTAGTTTTGTAATTATTCTAATTTAATCTTTTGAATTAAACTTTATTAGGGCGATGGAACCAGTAATGGATGGAACCAAGGAAACTTCATTCTTATTTTACAGAAGGTAAGGGTTATTCATTTGTTTTGCAACAATCAATTTAGGACCGTATGAAATTTAAATTTAGAGTGAAGTTCCATTACATCAGCTAAAAGTGTCCATCATTGGTGCCTTCACCCTAATTGTTTCAAATGTACTTATAAGGTAAAATATTGGAGAGATTTTATGTTTTATTTGTCTTCTAATTTATACTTGTCATCATTAAAACTACTGTCCAAATTTAACTGCATCTTTCTCTTTTGCATTATGTCTGTATTGTTGTCACTTTTACTAGTACAAACATTTCATCGTTTAGTAGGTACAATTTGTATGACCTAGTCAATTGCAAAGTGTACATTTAATTATTTTCTTCGAGCACTTAAAACGCTAGTGCCGGAGCATGTCACAGTCGCAGTCGTACCAGTTGTGGTTTAGTCATTTTATGAGCCCGTGACTGAATATTTGACCTTTTGTCCAGATTATTTTTAAAAGGTTCGTGTGTCTGCTGTCTTATACACTGGAAATATTCTAAAACCTGGGCAGGTTCCTGGCACTTGGCAGCTTTTGCCCCTTGCCTCAGGGAACAGTCCTCTATTCCGTACAGCAAACAGTCAACAGCTCGTTTGCCCGTTATTTCGCAAAGGTGCAGCAAATTAATTTTCTTTTTAAAATTTAGTTCCAGTGATTCGTTATAACTATTAGACATCGTGCGTAGATTTCGGTTAAAAGTTCGGCATAGTACTCACTACGAGTACTAGGAAAAGAGTCGATGAGTTTATCTTCCCACTCGGGTCATAAGAACGACATGGTAGGGAGAGCCTGATACCAGGTACGAGCAACGCGTGCCAAATTTGGCAAAGCATAATGAATAATTTGATCGTGCCCCCATTAATAAAGTTTAGGGCATTTCTCAACATTTTTAGGCACAATGTGTTACAGTTTGACCTTTTACCATGGGATCAAATTCAGGTATTACATTACCCAAAACTGGGAACATGTTCCCCTCATGTTGTTTACCCGCCAAGGACTTAACTAATTCCGATAAAAAAATACTACAGTTGCATGCCTTTTCACCCTTCGTCCTGCTTCTCGTTCTGTCTGCACTATGTTTTTGCCCGCTGCTGTGCCGCTAGTCTCGCTGCCGGCGCTCTCATGGTCTGCTCTTCCGTCCCTCATTGCTCGTTGAGATGCGGCGACGGCGACTCCGGCTCCCTCTGCGCAACCCTCGTGAACGACGCTGGTGACGCTCACGAGATCTGCTTCTTGTTATGTTTTCGGTGATTATCGCGTTTTGGTTATAGGACCTTGAAGGACTTCTCCCACTTCGATGGCTGCCTTTTCTTTTACGCTGGCGCGATTTTCTTTCCTTGCAGTTACGTTCCTCTGTCGTCATGCTCTATCGCGTCTATTATATCTTCGACCAGCGTTAGTGTTTTTTTGGCGTATTTGTGAAATTATGTATTTCTCGAGCGCAATAAGTGAGATATACAAGACTCACTGTCTTGTATATCTCACTTCTGAAATGATGGAGTATCCCAATTTTCTTTAAATTAAGTAATTTTCACAGATTTGAATCAATTTAATCTTCAAACAAAACACGGGTTACACAATTCTATCTTTTCGAAATATTCAAAATCTGAAATCGAGGTGTTTCCAAAAAAAATGTGATTGCTCATCAAAGACAAGAAATCATATCCATGTACGCTTACATAGAAAACTACACGTTAACCTTATATTACAGTAACCTTGTCGATTGAAAGTACGGGGTAATTTGCGTCAAATCCGGTTGTTTTGATATTTTGCAGACTTATTTACGAGTATCGTTTCTGTTTGTACGGGGGTCCCCATACAAGAAACATGAAAATAAATCATATTTTTTAGCATTTTTATACGGATTGTATTTTTATAATTACTTCTTATTTTGATGCTATTTTAAGCTTAAATTGTAGTCTAATTTTCATAGTTTCCGACTAAATAGCAATTTCAAGTAAAACTGCTACAAATTATGTGACAAAACTAATTTTATCAACACGATGTTTTAGGCGGTCACCCATCCTGTTATAGACTACGCTTGTACTTGCTTAACTTTGTAAGTCGTAATATTTTTACGAATTCGTTTTGATGTTACTATGGCAGCTATGTTTATCTATTATTTTGTATTACATAACTAACTGTCTGTCACTGACCGGCTTCTCTATTTGTAATGTTAGTTGAATATGTTTGTTAAATAAAATTAGAATAATAATCAAGCACTTTAAATTTTGGGATAGTGGCAATAATGCCTCGACCTAGCAAAGCGAGAGTGTTGTAGGTATGTAGGTAGGTACGTCTATCGACTTGGTAGCGCCCGCGCGCGAAATTTGAAATCGATGAAATGAATACACGAAGTATCAGAACTACTGCTAGGTCAATCAAAAATTCATGTTTTATAGTTCACTCTTTTATACAGTAGCGATATTAATTCTAAATTGACACGAAATTTGTAAAGAAAGGCCTACCACCATGTGACACCGAAATAAAAAGCTATTATACAAATACAACCCGTACTTCGCCTTCCAAAGTTAAGCAACTACACGCGTAGTCTAAAACAGGATGGGTGACCGCTTAAAATATCGTGTTGATAAAATCAGTTTTGTCACATATTTGTAGCAGGTTTACTTGACATTGCTATTTAGTCGTAAACTACAAAAATTTGACTACAATTTAAGCTCAAAATAGCATCAAAATAAGAAGCCATTATAAAAATACAATCCGTATAAAAATGCTAAAAAAAATGATTTATTTTCATGTTTCTTGTATGGGGACCCCTCTTGGGATTTGATTTATTGTTCATTGTACAATTTTAAACGATAGATTTTATAATAACACGTATTCTGTGAAAAATTCAATTAGCTACTTATAACCAGGGATCAATACCGGTATTAATTAAAATTGAAATATTTTCCTTAATTTGCATTATTTCCTTGATATTTTCGACTGTAATTTAGGTAATAACACTAACCTGCTTATAACGGTTAAAAAGTTATAGTCCTGTAAACTTACTTTTTCATATAAGGGCGCGTACCGCTGTTAAGCGATGACGTCACTCCAGCAAGATGGCCCCCGCGCGCTTTAATATTATTGACCCAAATTTTAAACGTTCATAGAATCAAAACTACCGAGTCTTTTTGAATAAAATAAAAAGTAGTATGTTTGTTTATTTATAAACTTTACTGCTACAAAGTTTCAAGCGATTTGGCGTACCTACTGACATTCTTCATTAACGCTATCCTGTCCCTTAGTGTTTCGGAGTAACCCACCTGTGCTGTGTGCGTGTGACGAAACCGCGATGCATAGGTATATTGACGAATTGGCTTGCTAGACATAGCGAAACGACGACTTGTCTTCGTGGTTTACGAACTTTGTATTTTCTGATGAAAAAATAATTGACATGAAGCCAGAAAGCTTACTAAATAATAAATAACTGGGTTTATTAGCTTTATTAGAACGAGCCGAATCGGCGCGCGAGTGGTCCGTCAGGCGAGTCTTTGCCAACTTAAATACGGCGATAAGTAGGTACTTTCAAAATTACCATTCGGACATTGGCTATGATGATGACGAATATAATATGTATATAAATTCAAACTTTTAATGAATTATTAAGGGTAAAATTATTCTCATCACTATTTGACCCTCTACGAGTATCTAAAGACAATTACAGTCAGGTAACCTGTTATTATCATTTGAAGTCCGAATAGGACCCGCTGACCTATTGCCTAACGCACTCGCAATCGCAATCGGCTACAACGTGGAACAATTGTTTTCATTTTGTATGAAGACTCGCCTTCGGGCTGTCAAAATGAAAACGATTGCGATTGCGAGTGCGTTAGGCAATAGGCCTGCCGACTGTATGTGAATACGAGGATATCAAATGTGTTATAGTTACCTTACCGGTTAAATACAATCTGGTCTAAAGTAAACCCCCAGTAATTCTCGAATAGCGCATTGAATGGTCAAAACTAGAAAAACATCGGCACGCAGCTGCAAAAAGTCTGTAAAAACTATATACCATCAACCTACCTAGGTGCCGAGGAAGGGTAATGTGCGAGTATTCTGCTGTGATCGCGTTATCTCCGAGCGAGTTTCTCGCACCGTTGCTCCCAGCCCTCGCACCAAATTCAATAGTAAATGTACCTACGCTACGCCGTGGTTCGTTTTTCCATTAGGATTGGAAATAATGAAACCATTGCAGAGCCCGTAATAATCCCAGGTCCGTTTCGTGATAGTATCTTTGAGTCTACGTCATAATTATTATGATTTAAAACTGAAACGAATGTATGTAATGGAGGTCGTTTATATTTTTTTGAAGCGAGTGACTTCGTCGCGAAATAGTTCTTTGGCGTATATTACTATTTCATCGTTTCTAAAAAACATTTTTTTAACCGATTATAGGCTAAATTATTTAAATTGATTTGGTTTTTTAATGTATACAACAATAAATCACAAATTTTAACGAAGACGTACGGTGCCAAACGCCACCACGTCTTTCGATTGTGATGAAAATGTTTTTATTTTATAGGTACTTTGTAACAATACAGTTGTTACGCTACTTACCTGTGCTTCATTTTGTAAACAAGCTTTATTTCATTTAAATTCAGATTATATAATAACACATCTTATATCTTATATTATGCAGTGTCTGAAGTCAAAAGTCTTTGACCAGTGTGTGTTGCCAGTGATGACTTACGGATCTGAGACGTGGGCGCTAACAGTGGACCTTATAAGGAAGCTCAAAGTCACTCAGAGGGCTGTGGAGAGGGCTATGCTCGGGGTTTCTCTGCGTGATAGAATCAGAAATGATGATATCCGCAGTAGAACTAAGGATACCGACATAGCCCGATGTGGGCGGGGCACATTGCTCGCAGGACTGACGGCCGATGGGGCCAGAAGGTTCTTGAGTGGCGTCCGCGGACCGGGATACGAGCTGTAGGTAGGCCTCCAACAAGATGGAGTGGCGACCTTGTAAGGATCGCGGGAACGCGGTGGATGCGAAAAGCACAAGACCGGTCTGAGTGGAGAGCCTTGGGGGAGGCCTATGTCCAGCAGTGGACGTCTTTCGGCTGACATGATGATGATGATGACATCTTATATGGTTTGTTTACTAATATTTCAATATAACTGTCAAACAGACAGCACAATCCCATACTTAGTACCAATTTCACCAAACGATGATAAATTTAATCTTTGTTAATCATCTGCTAGTTCATACATTTTGATAGCAGTTAACGCTCTAATCGTCTGTTAAGTGGTTAACATCGTTTGGTGAAATTGATACTTAGTACTAATTTCACCAAACGATGTTAAAGTTATTCGACTGTTAGTTCATACATTTTGACAGGTGTCAACGCTCTAATCGTCTGTTAAGTGGCTACCATCGTTGAGTGACATTGGTACTTGGTTTGTTTGAGATGTGGTTATTGACGCCTGTCCTAAATTTGAGTCGCGTTCATTGCGCCGGCGCGTCCGCGTGTGTCAACGGAGTGAGTCATAGACAAGTAAAATGACGAGTACCGTGTTAAAATGTAATGTATGCAATATCGTGATTACTAGACCTCGTTATCTCAGGGCATTGAAATGTCACAAATGTCAAAATAGGGGAGTATGGGGCCAATTGGAACAATTTTATATTTATTTCAAGTTTATTGGCAGTCTGAATACTATAAATGGCAATTTAAAAAACAATAAAAGGTACATAACTCTTTTAAGAACCCAAAAATATTATTTGTGCAATTGGGAATCTGATAAGTCCATACCTGGGATAACTCGGGGCATCTATACAAAAGTGATGTAGCAAAATATTTTATCGACAAAAAACTATATCGGTGTTACTGTCAACATCTACATGTTATTCGATATAAATAAATATTACGTATTTTCTACTCATTTTTAAATTTAAAAATAAATAATTAAAACGTATACGTTTATTTTACAATAGTTTTCATAATATACAATCAATATTATTCCCATATTCGTCGGAATTAATAAATGCCGTCTCGATGAAAATATCCACTTTAAACTGCTAAACGTTATTTCAACGTCCACAGTGGTGGACGGGGCATTCTTAAAATATTTATAATGACTCAAAGCCAATTTCTCATTCATGTTGGTTATTGAAATATCCTCACCTTTTAAAAGACTTTTTACTTTTTTCATGGCGGTTTACATATTATCTCGTACTATATTATTCTTACTCTAAGATATGAATGGTGATGACGGTAAATTGTAATTTTGATTGAAATGATATCCGCATGCTTTTATTATCTTAAGAGGCTCGATATCATGTATGACATCGAACCTCTGTATAGTAATCGAGAATGTTCAATGAGCACATGTATTAATTTAACTATAGCGACATCTTTTTTATCGCTTTGTTATCCCTGCGGGCCGATTATGCAGACACTTATCCACGCAATAAAACGTTTTTATCTCAAGATCATAGACATTTTATCATTGTCGACGTAAGCTAACATGGTGGCATTGGTTACATTGCATTATCCATTTTTGACAACGATATACGGCAAACGTCATATTTTATCGATTTTGCTTAATATGGGTCGCCACTTTGGATCGACTTTTGACATCTCAAATCAATAAGTTTATACGAGTGCCGTGTTGGTGACGATAAGACATTAATCTTGAAAAAAACTTGAATTTAAGCGTGAGTATTGGTTTTATAATGTTTCACTTATCAAAAAAGACTTCGTTACTTACAAGAAAGGTGTTTAACATTATAATATAATGGGTAATCATTATTTGTAGAATGTCAAGTGTGTCTTGGTCGCCTCCCGCTGCAAGATGAAAAAGAAAGAAGAAACTGCTGTGCAGGGCGATCATTGATGCTCCCAACCCCTTTCAGCTTCAGGAGGAAGAGTTTCGACATAATATACAGAGGTGCAAGGAGATAGCACAGCAGTTATGTGCCGAATTCGAATTACACCTCCAGCCGCACAATAATAACGAATTACCCGTGTAAATAAAATTAACGTAAGTAATATTTATTATTTACTAGCTGTTCGTGCTCGGTATCACTCGGGTGATTTTTCGTATCATACAAACATTGTCCTAACAATAACGAAAACAACAAACAACAGCAAACTCGGTCGAGCCGTTCTCAAGTGATGCTCCGTCATAGATGTGGCAATTAATTTTTATAAACATGCATTTATAGAATATTACGAGTACCTACATATACCTACCGACTTGTATAATTAATGCTAGTTATGGCACTATGAGGGTTTAGGAAATAATTGACAAAGTAACTCATAAGTAAAAGAAAAAAAAACAACATGCATTATTGCCGACTGTACTTCAAACATCGATAGTAAACTCATTATCAAAAGTCCTATAGCTAGCTTCCGTCTCCATCATCATACCAGCTTGATGGTACCATTTTATTATATTGTCGAACTTTAAAAGTATGCTTTTCAAATCAATCCAACAATTAAAAGTAGGTTAAAATTGGCATACAAAATTTGATTGCATTGTTACTTTATGATTAAATATAATCATATTTCACAGTTACTAACTTCACTGCACCTATGCATTTATAACGTTCGACTTCATCCGCATTGACTACCCCGCAGGAGCAATAATTGTTTTTTGAGATATAAGGTGTATCCTATGTGTTAGTTCAGGGTAAAAGCTATGTACATTCCAAATTTCATCCATATCCGTTCAGTCGTTTAAGAGTTAAATAGTAACCAATATATACACAAACTTTCTAATGCAAAAGGTTATACAGACACAAAGATGAAATAAAAGAAAAAAAAAACTTTGAGCAGATTAAAAATAAAAATCCCCTATGTAATTGCGACACCTATTTTCAAAGCTGATAACTCTCGAACGACCCAACCGATATTCATCAAATCACCTAGCTTCTAATTGTAAAAACCTCATTAAAATCCATCCATCCTTTTGAAATCTACAGACAATTATAGTTTAGTTTGCCTATATCTCTCAGAGAAAGCTCCCAACATACAAACAAACAAACAAACAAACATTTCATTAAATATAATTGTATAAAAGAGTAGATGTAGGTGTTTCAACTTAATAACTTGTTTTTAGTAGATAGGTACCTAGCTTATGTGAATTGCAGAGTATTAGCAGTGAATGCTAATAATCTCTGTTCTTAAAATAGACCTCAAAAGGGTGTTTAACTCGCACATTGGGAAGTAGTTTCTTCTGTGCAAGTTAAACAAAATCTCTAGTAGAGTCAGGCAGACCACGCTCTATTTAATAAACTTGTATAATAATTGTGCGTCAAACCAAATGGCCTTTGATTTCTCTTGTTTGGGATATGCTTTTATTAGCATTAAAAGATCTTATTGTAATTGTAATGTTTAATATAAACGTAGATAAATTGTAATTAACCTATATACATATTATATAGTGTTCTGAACTCCACCTCGGTAACAATTTTCGTGTCCTCTAGCCTGAAAAAAAAAGAACATACATTATATTTGTATATTGTAATTTTTAGGTGACTCGGGTACTCTCTTGAGCCATGGATCATGGTGCCTATTTTGAATTCTGGCCTGAATAGTCCAGATGAAAAATACACCAACTGGCATTTTAAGCCTATGAATGTACTCATTCATACGCTCAATTCTGTTGTGTAAAAAGGTATTCAGTGCTTAGGGCATACGTATTTAGGGGTAACACTTTGAAGAGCGTTCAAAATAATTAAGACCTGTAGTGTGTTATATAATATGATCCAACAAGGTTATATAAGAGTTAGAACATATTTCTAATTTACACAATATTTTTCAGAATACAGCTGGACACTACCGCAGATAGCAATTATGTTGTTGCCACCCAGAAGTTATCAGCAATAGGGGATTCATTAAAAGTGACTCAAAAAAAGGTTCACCATAATAAATTATTATTTTCCTTAACACTGTGTTTTATTTCATTTTCATATTAGAAGTAATCACACTAACCAGGTTTTCTATGAATAGTAGGAATCACAAAATAAAGCAGGTAATCTGATTCTTTCCTTGATGAAAAATAGCTTAAGCTCAAGCTACCTACATACCCAGTTTAATCGGTTCAGTGGTTTATTTTAGATCTATTCTATTATTGAGTAAATGTTTGCGATATCATCTGACCATCTTGCCTTGAGTCTTCCTACTTCTCTTATTCCTTCCAGAGGTGAGGTGGACCAACCGAGGCACAATGAAGCCGGGACCCCAAGGAATAAGAAAAGTAGGAAGACCCAAGGCAAGATGGTTAGATGATATCGCAAACATAGCGGGGGCAAACTGGACTAACAGTGCCAAGAATAGGGAAAAATGGAAAGACATGGAGGATACCTATACCCAACAGGGGTCCTTAATATAAAATAAGAATACTAACAACAAACATGTACTATGCTATGTTTAAGGAATAATAAAGGCTTATTTATTTATTTATTCATTGAGTAAATGTGTACAGTCACACAGTGTAACTTTACTTCTGCTACACGCTTTATCACAATAGGAATGTTACATGTATTTTTATGTTAGTATTATTGAAAGGCCCATAGGCAAATGTTATCAAAGTATTCAAACTTACCCGGTGTGAATGAGTGTGAAATAAATTAAATAGGTACCTGCTTACGACTTTCCAAGCTGCCACAGATTTGTCTAGCTCAAAAGTCTCTTAAAACGGAAGGAACATTTCGCAACTTTCGTTTTCGTTTCTCTGAACCCGAGTGGCCCATTAAATTCAACGTTGGCAAATGGGGGGGTGGCTTGCCATGTATTCAACGCTTCCGTTTTGCATTGCCGTACGGCATCTGTAACACAAAATGATTTTTAAAGAGTAACAATAAATACTTAAAGAAATCGACTAGAAAAAGCTCATTTTAGTTCACTATATTAAACTTACACTTTTCTTGGTTGATTTATTGTTGATGTGTTAACTTTGTCCTCAAATTTTCTTTCTTTATGGAGGTTTCTTTATATAAATTCGTAAAACACAAACAATCGTAGTTCTTGCAAAAATAAACATTCGAATTCCCGTTCAGTTCGGACCACAGATCCTAGAACTATCGAATCGAGCTGTCAAGATAACCAACCATTTTAAAAGTATGCCTAGTCCGCTCCTTTTAATGACTGCTTGATAACAACTCATTTTAGAAGTATTATATAAAGTCCGCTATTCAACATCCAACATGTGCAAAAATGGATCGATTTCGTGTCACTAGCAACTTTTTTGCTAAATAGTAGTAATCTCGCGTGATTCTTGTCACACTGGACTTAAACACAATAGTCGTCGCTATATCGGCGCAATAACTTTATCGACATGGTCAACCATATTAGGGATTTTGATAAAAAAGACGACATTGTTAAAAATTTAGACATATCCACTCGATAAAATGGTGTCACGCATAATTGGCCCGCAGGTATGCTAATAACAAACATAGTCATATACACTTTCGCATTTATAATGTTAGTAGGGATAATAGGGATATAATATATGCGGAATTAACTGAAAAAATATTATGAATTTTGCTTTTTTTTTGAGTTATTCGATCCGTCAATAAACACGGGTCGACTCACCGTAAAAAATCGTCTTATTTCAACGCATGTTGCAGCTTTGACCACAGAAAATGGATGCTGTTGGTCCTGTTTTGAATTTTGTGATTAGTCATAACTAATATCATACAACCCCTGCTTTTCTAGTGCTTGAGCGAGCATTTTCTGCAAATTGGTTTTATTGTTACGCAGTCTGGTAATCGCCCTTATAATTAACAATAAAGTGTCACCAGTGAAATTGAAATCACATAAATCTGTCACGACTTAAATATTACACACAGGTGATACTTTTAGGGTTAATTGACTTTGAAAAAGGTAAATTTTTATCATTTAAAAAAAAAATGAAATTTAAAATATTGGAGACATACCTACTAGCAAAACATGTGGTAAAACACTTAACTCGACTTGGCCAAAAACTGGTTTAAAGAGATGGATTTAGTATGTTTACATACTGTATAATACCCGTTCGAATATTTTCATCTTCATATCTTAATTTTAGAGCCTTACAGTCCGCACTTAAATACTAATGTTCTTGTAATTTGTGATTGTCATTTTTAAATAACAATTACTTTACTTACAATAAATATCAAAGTGCCAATTGCCCCCATGTTTCCCTATTTTGACGTCACTGCCCTGAGATAACGAGGTCTAGTGATTACAGTCGGTGATCGAATTCGAGATCAAAATCTGACGTGCCCATCTTGATTATTTAGTTATTTTAAAATTATTTCATAAAAACATGAATGAGAACTCGTGTAACCAGTACATAATACCTATTAGGGTAAGTTTTATTGATAAAAATACCTACACTTAAACCAAACAATAATCACAGCGAATGTGCGCCCGCTGAGGTTAGGATTTTGATCTCGAATTCGATCGCCGACTGTAATAGTGAGTTGCTTGCGTTTATTCAAAACCAAGTTATTATATTGATCGATGAGAACATTGTGCGTTTGTGTGCAAAGACTTTTACGCCTGAAGAGGTGGTTATTGCGAAAAATTTGCTCTTTCGGTCAGTTAATATGTCGGAATGAAAAATTACACGCAAAGGTACAGCAGACGTGAAGATACAAAGGGATCTCGAGGACACATATCTATTGTGAGGTGCTCGTCATCAAATTCAATGCCCATATTTGTGGCGAGAGAACTGCAAAAATTACCCCCCGTTACTTTCGATCACATAGACGTCACTCGTTTCCTAAAGGGCCCCATATACAGAACGATCCGTCGGTATGATCAATCTGAATCGATATCGTGACGATTCATATTACGATTGAAATTTGGATGCGGTATTTCAGTCTGAACCGACGGATCGTACCGTATATGGGGCCCTTAAGAGATATATCATTTTACTTAAGCACAAGACCATGAGTAGTTGTCACCATTCTGCGAGTCTCCTACGAGTATTAGGCAATCAAGTATTACAGTGCTTCTATTTTCTTAATTTAGTTCGGCAATATTCGTTTTTGTATGAAACACGAGTGACAAATATACCGTCAGTGAAAGTGTGATAGCAATAGCCCTAGCTGTTTAGGGTTTTCTAAACATGTGTGCCAAATATTTATTGCTAAAAAGTCAAGGGTAGCTAATTTACAAGAAAAGGAAAAAATTGTATTTGCGGTTTATTAATTTTTATCTCGTTTCTTGTATGAAAATGTTAAATTAAATATCAAAAATGAATTCATCATGTGTGTTTTATACAAAATAATAACAAATATGACCTTAAAGCAAATTCAGATAACATTTAGAGTATTTTGTATGGATACATATTTTTTTTGATGGCGCCCTTCAAATTTCTTAAATCAACGTTTGGGTCCTAAGGATGAGCCCAAGAAGTAATCACGAAGTAATAAGTAGTATTTTACTCGGTAAAACCTAATTGCTTTTGACGTGTTATCGTATTATTTTCAACTCGGCCGCCATTACTGTCAAGTAAATAAGACCTATCATAACATTGACAATACGATATTCCAAGACGATATGGCTTCTCTGACTAGAATAGAGCCCCTGGTGTGTGTGCGTTTAGAACACAAACAACCGGGATCTTATTCTCCTCAGTTTCTTTTTTCATAATTTATTAAGAGGACTTATACTTTTATTTATTTATACTATACGAGAATTATGTATAGGTACTTTTATTTATTTATTTATTTATGGATCCATGGAAAGGGGTTTGTGTAAAAGTGTTGTCATTTGTAAAAGTTATACATTTTCAAGATAAGCGGCCATTCGTAAAAGTGGTAAATTATGATATAATTATTCAACATAAACATATTTTGTTAGGTATATAATGTAATACTCCTAAGTGCATCGGAGCCGAGATATTTAAATATTCATACCTGGGCGTACTACTTAAATCTTTAATATCTCCACTCCGATATTATTTAACGCCATACATTATATATATCTATATATCTATGTGTATTTAGAGGTCAATGTAAAAATCATCCGCGGCCGCTGAAAAAAAAAACAATTTTCTTCAAACAAAGTTACCCAATGCCCTTTAGAATTAAGACTAATTACATGTTAATTCACGTTAATATAAAATATATAAGTGCCATAGTAATCCATGAAAAATGTAGAAATAAAAGGATAAGTACAAGTTAATTTTTAAATCTTTGAATTTTATTGCAAACGTTGTGTTTTGTGTCGCAACTGTGTCCGTCCACACACGGGTATCTAAAGCCCGGGGCATCCGGCGTTACGAACTACGAATAAGTATTTTTGGGTACCGTGAGGTATTTTTAATATTCGTAATCGTAAGAGTTCTAAGCGAATTCTAAGATAGGCAGGTATTAAATCAGATAGGCTGGGATGTCTTTGAACAAGGTTTCGATATTATTTTGTTACGTTTAATAAGGTAGACCCACAGATCACAGAACCAAGGAGATATGTCATGAGCGCAAATTCGTACAAGACCCGGTGTCGCCACTTTTAAACATGTGTGCGTCTTACGCTTACACTCTATTGACTACAACAAAAACAACCTCCTCATAATTGGTTACAGCTTACGAACTTAAAACGCCGTAACATAGTTTTAATAGTAGCACAAAATTAAGCTTTATGTTAAGTTTTCAAGGTTGAAAAATGCTGAAAGATCGTTTTTTTCCATCTTAGTTCAGTGACTGAACTTAAGGTATCGCTTACTAGTTACTTAGCTGCCATCTAGCGACGAGTAAATAATTTATTTCCTCAGCGCTAGATGGCGCCAAGATAGTAGTCCTTATGTTTAGCAGATTAAGGACTACTCTTACAGCGACATCTAGTGATCCTTTTTTCATGAGATGTGTACCTCTTTCCTGCAGTCCACTTAGGGATGACACCAGGAATGTTTCAAAATATATCGATAACCATATAACACTGGTTTGCAATGTACTATTCAATTTACAGGCAATAAGTACTATTATTTTTATTTTTACTACTAGCTTTATACAATTACATCATTTAAACTTAATACGTTAATTTTAGAATAGAATAATATTTTATTAGCTTCTTGCTACGGTTTGCATAAAGTTGATACATAAGTTTTTAAAATTGGGGTTATTGGAGGAAATGTAACAAAAAAATTGCCGCATTTCTGTGGTAAATTGCTGGAGCTGTTAAAGATTTTTTCACTTCCCATGCTCCTAAAGTCCTTCTTTATGCTGGGTATAGGCTGAATAAAATGCACTAGTACATAAAGTGTTGTCGTCATCTAGACTAAGATAATTAAGCCCTACAGCCAGATAGACGAGATGACTACATTAAATAAATTTGTTATTTGAATACATTTACTTTAATGTGCCTTCTATGTTGCATCTTACAAAAAAGGAATTTAAAACTATAAAAACAAGCATTATTAACAAAAACATTACAAAATCAACGTATGACTTGGCAGTATTGCGTTCGATCTAAGTCAAAAATCTCATGCAGAAAATTAAAAAAAAAATTAAAGTTAAAGTACAGGGGCCGGAAAAAGGTTAAGGTTTTTGTTTCGTTTTGGACTATTAATTAGTTGTTTTCTTTGCGAAACTTGTTGTGTTACGGAATTAATATTATCACTGTTTTATTTCCTCGTAATCGAAGTGAAAAGCAGAATGTGTCTTAAAACCCATTTTATCCTCGATTTAATTATCCATAAGTAAGTAATGATACCATATGTCTTGGATGAAATGGTTTGTCTTATGCCATTGTTATACAATCTACTATAATGTGTTGATTTTACTTGATTACTTAGAAAATAAAAGTCTAAACTGCAAATGGGTTTGGTTGAGTATCACGTCACGGAATATTGGTTTGGGACGAACCAGTAGTTTGTCGTATTTGTTTACGTAAACTTTATTTTATAAATGGTGCAAATAACTTAAAACAGAAACTTAAAACTTAATACTTTGGGGCAACAGAAACTTAAAACTTAATACTTTGGGGCATTTTCTACAAGTCAACCTTTTCTCAGTTAGCCTTGAACCTTTTTTAACAATTATCTCTTAGTTATTATCCCAGTGAGTCGGCGCGGGCTGAGAATCAGCGCTGAGTGCAAGCACAGCTCACTACCGAGCCCTTTGCGTTTGTCGTTGGTCAATTCATATTATGTATTTGTATTTTATCTAAATTCCAATCACTGGATTAAATCTGTAATACAGGTGAACCGAATCCAGATTTTAGTAAGTATTTACGTACGTCATTCAGAATATGTTCTTACAGTGAAATATTATAACAGAAATTTAATTTTATATAACGGGAAAAATAGTTAAATTATTTTCCTTGTGTTTTAAGCGTGAAATAGTGATGATAATTAACTTGAACTATTAACACATTTAATTCTATTGATCGCTGTAGAACAAGCCATTTATCGATAGTCGATAGAAATCACGTCCACATCCTTACGCTCAGACATCCATACAAACCTTAAATATTGATAAAAAAATAGAAATAATGCTTAAAAACTAAATTTCCCTGTGGTATGCTATGCCCCTTGACTTAAAATTAAGGTTTGGACTTCGATTTTCGCAAACTTTCATGCTACAAACAGTCATTTTACCATTTAAACGGAGCTCTTATATTGACAGCGATCAGCGGGTGACTAAGGCAACGCTTGACGCGCCTTGTACCGATATGTCCATTTTGACCATACCGAGGCCGTTTAAATCAGTCCTCGCTCGCACGGTACAGGGGCGCGGGGTTACGACGACAGAGGAGACTGAGGTAGGGGCGCGAACTCATTTAAGTGGTCTACCTAGAGTCACCCGAATTATGATAGAAAGTGGTATTTAATCTTAGTATAGTAGTGGATGAGAAGCAAGCGGTTGCTGTACGAGTATGTATTAGTACAGCCGAGGCGCAGGGAACGCCGCGTTCGAATAAAAGTTCAGCAACGGCTTGTTCCGCCCGACGCTCGTACTTTAGTACAGTGCTGGTGTCAAACATGAACATTAAAAGCAGATAAAAAGCATCGGGTAATGGAATTTTATTCTTTGTCTGCGGCTCGCCTCCCGCAAGGTAAAGAAGGTCATCAAGGTAGATGAAAACAGACGCTGAGGTTGCGCGTACCATAAATTGTGAACCATGATGTCTTCTTTTAATGAAAATAGTAAAAATATTTTTTTTTTTGATACAACAGCATAAATTTGAAAATGAATATAGCTTTGTAGATAATATGTAAACCGGTCAAATTCGAGTAGGACTCGCGCACCGAGGAATCCGTACGTCTGTGTTTTTCTATTGGATATATGTATTGGCGGGTCACCTGATAGTAAGTGATCACCGAAACCCATAAGCACCCGAGGATTCGTAAGTGCGCTGCTGGCCTGTGAAAAAAAGAGTAGGCTCGTTTTTTAAAGGCTTCCAAGTCTTATTGGTTCTGAAAAATAGACGCCGAGAGCTGATTCCACATAGATAAGGTGCGTAGCAAAAAGGCTCTCGAAAAACGCCCGGTGGTGGATTTCCAACTATTAAGCTATGTAATGTAATTTAACATATTTAAAATAAATAAAATTCTTGAATAGCGCGTGCCGGACTCGCACTTGGCTGGTTTTTATTTTGTTTTGTGTTATTTCCTTAAGGTTTGCACTTAAATCGCACCAAAATTGACCCTAGTAATGTATTATTGTATTATACAGTATTATTGTATTATACAGTATTATTGTATTATACAGGTTTCCTATAAAACAAAAACAAAAGAAACATTAAAAAACCTTATATGGAGCCCCATTATTATTCTACACTAGCGGTCCGCCAGCGGCTTCGCCCGCGCTGCAAATTTACGACTTTCCGGGTGGATTTTTATTTTTGTATACAAACCTTGTCCTAAAGAACACAACAGAAAAATAAGTACCTATCCAATTTGGTGCAGTCGTTCGGAAGTTATGCGCGTACATGCATTTCGGTGATTCATTTTTATTTAAGTTTGTATATAGACTAGACTTTTTTATTAATCTTTATTAAACCCTTGGTCATAACGTCTTTTTCGTAAAAAAAATGCACTAGGTTATCGGTTATTACGGTTCAAAGAATACCGCTCTTTACTTTCTGCTGACTTTTTTACTTTCCGAATCGAAAATGTTAGATATTAGAACCCGTGTTTTGCGAACCACCTCACTTTTTACACTGTTTTTCAGTTCTGCTCATGCTGGTTGCACAATAACAAAAGCGTATTGTACACAAACACTGGCAATGAATTAAAATAATTAGTATGCATGCGGGAACTTAGGAAGTCCAGTGTACCTTACACTGTGACTTTTATTGCCCTATAACTGTCCGAAAAACTTTAGCAATGACCAGACATGGGAATTTTTGGAGCTAAACCATTTGACAAATAGGTAATGTTTTGCACATCGATAAAATCAATTCATGATACTTGGCTTGGCACGTCGACTTATTGTTTAGGTATCAGTTTGTGTTTTTTTTGCAAAACACATTATTACAAATTTACAATGAGTATTAATATTGTAAATAATTTACTAAAATAAATACATTCTAAAGTTGTATTTGATTAAGCTTAAAAGCTCTTAGTATGGATTTAATTCAGGGATTTTTAAAACGTTTTTAAATCTTCTTGATTTTATTTAAGCCTTCTTTAATAATGCAGCTTTTATTGCTATTTCTTATACGTATACTTTAAAGGTATACGTATAAGTAACGGTATACGTATAACTATATTAATACTATGAATGGTTGCTAAAATAATTGCGATCTCTAGGTGGCAAGCACAAAATATCGATCAGTGATTTTATCGACATGCCTACGCAATCACTACCTACTTGTCAAATGATCTTTGATAAAACGATACTATAACATCCTAGTACATACCTCCGCAAATCGTGATGCAAATTAAATTATTGACTTTCGAACGTGTACACCCACGTCCACAGTCGCTACTCTGCTAAATTGGTAAGGGAGGTATCCAAAAATGAGGAAATATTTTCCTTTAGGAAAAGTAACCTGAGAAGGGGCAAGTCTGCTCAGTATTTTTGGGTTATTGGGTTGCCGTGTAAGCATTAGGAGCCATCGAAGATCATTTATTCGTTAATACCACAATTTTTCTACACGTGCCTCGCATGTAGGTAGAATACAACATGAACGGGAATGCTTTCAAGTAATAATGCGTCTGGAGTGCAAAGTAGGTTGTCTGCCGCCGCCGCCGGAGGTCCACACTTGACGTGCCGTAATGAGCTCTTATCTTGTTACACGGGTTATGGGAACGGGGAAAACCCATAGAAATTTAGTCGTATTATGATGTGTGATCGGTCGAGTTAAGAATTTATAGGATGAGAAATATAAAACACATTCAATTATACAATGTCTCGGCTCCTGCCCCGTTTAGATTAGGTATTTATGTTAATTGCAAAATCAAGCATACTTATTTTAAAAAATCGTAAACATGATGCAAGAAAAAGAAAATTGTCATCTTTCCGCAGCTAATTCGTCATATAATTCTCCTCCTAATTGACTAAGAATAATAGCCACAACAAATAATAAACAATGAATGTCCAGATGATACGATGTTGTATAATAGGGCACATTAAAGCTATAAAGCTAACAGTTATTGTGTCGTAGCTGCGAGGAAGGCGTCGTTATTGGTCACAATCTCACAATACAGTAATATCGCTATATCTACTTCCCGTTGAGCTAATCGATCTGACGCGTTATTAGTTTTTATTGGTTTCAGCGGGAGCTGTACGACTATTAGTGTCCTGTTATTTGGCAAAGGGGTTTGGGTAAAAGTGTTGTCATTTCATACATTTTCAAGGTGAGCGGCCATTCAGAAAAGTGGTAAATTATGGTAGAATTATTAAAAATAAACATATTTTGTTATGTAATGTAATACTCTTAAGTGCATCGAAACCGAGATATTTAAATATTCATACTTGGGCGTACTTTTGTACTAAAAACTGAATACTTAAATCTTTAAAATCTCCGCTCCGATATTATTTAACGCCATAAATTATATATATCTTTGTGTATTTAGAGGTCCTCTAAATAACTATGTAAAAATCATCCTCGGCCGCTGAAAAAAAATATGACAATATTCTTCAAACAAATTTACCCAATGCTCTTTGTAAATCCCTCTAACACACTAATATTATATGCGAGAGTTGTGTGTGTTATTTTGTTTGTTACCTCTGCACGCTGAAACGCTGCATGGTTTTTATTTGGAAGAATTTGAAATGGAGATAGATTATAAATAGATACTCCGTGTGCGTGTGAATGTTTGTTACTCCTTCATGTTGAAACGGCTGCATGGACGGTTTTAGGTGGAAATGGACACAGCATCTACTCTGAATAAACAACTTTTATCTTATCTCTTATCTAACTTTATCTCGAGGAATCCTGTTCCCGTAAGATATTTGACGTGGTTGAAGTCCCGGGCAGAAGCTATAGGTATTCATAACCTGATGACAGACGTCGTCATTTAGATAATATTGTTACCTCGTAAGGCCCACGTCAAATTTCGTTACTTCGAAAAAGAATCTTATGTCAGTCAACTAAACTCAAAAGTCACTTTGACAGATGTCCTAAATTTAGGACATCGGGCCTTACGAGGTAATTTTTTTTAGTAAGCATAATTAATGATTTTTGTAACTACTCGTAATTAATCCAAATAACCAGGTTAAGGTCGAAAGACATCATCCACTGCTAATAAAACTTAGGTAGCTTGTTGGATAGGTTAAGATAAACACCCATCTTGTGGTCTTGTTTAGGCCAACTTGCAGGAAAATGTTAAATCTTGTTTTAGGCTTAAATATGAGACTGAAAGTTCCATACTCTTTTTAATTTTCATACGTTTTTTGAAGTAAAATTGACGTTACAGAGAGAAAACAGCCAAAAAAAGCATAAATAAAAGGTGGCTTTATGGCACAAGGTAATGCGAAAGGAAAAGAACTGTGAGTTGAGCATGATATTGTGGGGCTTTTAGATCTGATCCTTGAAAAAAAATCTAAACAGCGGATTTTTTCTCAAATCATGTATTTAAACTTAGCTCTTCAAACAATAATGAAAAGTTTAACACTTTCCATGACCGGAACAAGGTAAAAATGTAAAAACGCATTTTTGTGAATAAAATGTAAGGCAAAATAGTTGACATTGTGTGTTAAGAATTGGTAGAACCTATATATTTTTATAGAATTAAACAAATTCGTCCATGGATATTAATATTTTGGTTGTTTTTTTTCATAAAATAATTAAAATTAATATATTAATACGTTTACAAAGAAAATTAAACAAATTGGAATGAAGCAAATTAATATCAAAGGTTTTTTTTAAATACTGGTTTAGGCATAAATTTAACAAAGGTGAATTTAGTTTAACTTTCATTTATAGGCTATATCTTACTTATTTACAATTTTCGCGGGATACAATTTAATACACTCTACTGCCTATACTCAACACATTTCATGAAAAAAATGCTGTTTTTAATTTGTGTTAGTTTGGCCTAAATATTGGTTCGATTTCCACGTACTAAGTATGAGCCGAACTAGGTAACGACAAATACGTGAAATGAAAGCAAGTTTTAAACCTCAAATGCCTGCATTCTGCAGCATCGATACTGAGATGATAGAACTATTTAGTGGAAAGTCTTTGTTAGATACCTTCAACCGGAATAAGTGTAAAGAAATTTAGGATTAAATATAAATCCATATTTCCCATAGGACAAGCATATGATGCCCTAAGCAAAAAAGTTTATAAAACTAAAATCCGACTGCAAAAAAAGTAACAAACAAGTTCGGAACATTGTAATGCTTTGTACCATTTACTAGCATTTGATTTCTATCCGAGTTCAAATAGAAACAACTTATCATCCTTATACGATGACGAATAGTTCAAATTTAGAAAAATCTGACACATTGACAGCAGGCATCACTAGTGCATGGAACTAAATTAATTACGATCACTATTCTCCTGATAGCAAGTTTATACAAAAATGTTTCGTAGTCGAAGGCTAATTCCGTGCATTTTGCTGTAATTAATACCCTGGCCTTCTTCTTATGGTGACGGTCACGGTCACGGTAAATGTAAATGATAAATATATTTGGAGTTATTGAGGCGTCAAAAGTGGCTCCAAATGGTTCGTGTAAATAACACACGGCTGCGCTCGCCAGTTCCTTTTGCGTGAACTTGGCTGGACACGCTGCCGCGTGTCTAGATAACTAATAACGGGGATAAAGCTCCTGGGTCAACATTCACTATCCAGACGTAGAAGAGATCACACTTACCCAGCTAAAGAAAATAATGAAGCCGCGCTGCAAGCAGGTGTACGTCAATATGATCAGCACCTGAACCTGAGCAGATTCACTGTTCAAAGGGTGAGCTTTCGGGAGACTGGTGCTTACCTCAGCGGAAATTCAGAAAGCATCCAGGCGACAACGCTGCACGCCAGAGAGGGACGACCACGTTACTTTATTGTAAACTGATTCTCCAATGCTGTTGCGGTCCAGCAGCAGCTCTGAGCTCTAGTCTCTACCATCAGAGGAAAGTTGCGAAAGAATAAAAAATCAGCTCACAGGGCTCCTACAGGCCCCTAATTGACTGCGCAGCATTGCAGGTTGGCCGTGGCCCGACGCGACGATAGACGATCGAGCAATGGAGCGCAGAGCCAAGATAGAGTAATCCATCTTGGCTAGGGTAGGCCTGTTCTCTTTTCGCAGCTACAGGAGACGGGAATCCTTTCGCACAAGCCTGCATCGATGAGATCAGCTTCTAGGGGGATACCTGTTACACTTATAAAAACGTTCTATGCTTCAGTAGTAAAATATGTTAGTCCTATTCAGTCAATTATTGCTTTAACGGGATCGGACCTGGGACGTTACTCTAATAGGCCAACCGGCTTCCAATTGTTTTTTAATCGGATCATCAGAATAAATTTTTTTTTGGGTGTGACATAATTAATAAACACGATTTTCATGAAAACTGTGGCCCGTCAACACTCAGTCGCTAATGAATAACGAGTTTATCCTGTAGTGAATATATTATCAGTTTATACTTATAGTAACTAATTGCCCTACCTTGCCGTGGAATTAAGGTTAAAGATATCAAAAAATGGGGAGCTAAATAAAACCTCTAACCAGCTAACTTGTAAAATATTTGCGCTTTCGTTGAAATACAAGGGAACGGAACTGAAGTACGGTCGAGGTATTAAATATCATTTTACCGGACCCCTTAGGAAGGTTTCACTTAAGTCATTTTTCTGAACGTTGCCTCGGTTAATTAAGATTTCTTTTCATTCCTTCATTTTAGGTAATGTCATTTGCTTTTATAGTAATCGCTTATTGAATTTCCAAAGGGTTAACTGCTGGTAATTGCTTAATTGAGGGAAGGGTCCATCTTCGTACCTTTTGCCCAATTTCTCTTAGTTAGCACGTTGTGTCGGACGGTAGTAAGTTACTCGTTCTTTTATAAACCTAGAGCAACCGGAGCGTGTAAACAAAAAGCTTCAACACGTTTTCTACCTGTTTTATTGTTTCCCTATTCCTTAAAAGGTTTGTGTTGTACGCGGAGCAACACATTTTGGTTCCCCTTTTTGAGTACGGTAATTACAAGACTTACTAAATTAGGTCGACGGTATTTTTTGCTAAAAGAGCAAACAATGTAATTTTTGGTAAAAAGCAAGGATGTGTAGAGATGGTCGTTTATAGATATATACATAAGTTACTGTGTAGCTTTTGTTACCTCAGCGTGACCGTTTGTAACAGAGACGAGAGAATTATCGAAAATTCCAAGACGAAGTGCCCCTTGGGTGGGTCGTGAAACCGAGCTCGCTTATCTTAACTCAAAATGTTTTACAGACAGCAGCCGCAGTTTAGTCTAGCTCTGGTCGTCAGAACGAGTAAAATCCTGACATAAAGCGATTTGAGATTTAAGTTTTGATATTGAAAGCACATTTATTATAATATCAATTATTCGTTACCTACCTAGAACACTGCGTTGGTTTGTAAAACGTATAGCAAGCTGAAATTATAATTTTCCCCGGTGTTACCCACTAGACGTGGTCGGTTGCAAGCTGAACGTAAAATGTTGCACGGCAGCGACTCGTCACGTTGCCAGTGTCAAATAAAATAACAGATTATCGAGCGGACGCCGTGGGTGGAATAACAAAACCGTAATGGCGAGGAGCGATTTTAGCCAAGGACCCATGTTGCGCCGCTTACAAACTTCTCAACAAAGTATTTAAATCCCGCCCAAATACCCGATAAGATGATTATGTTTTGGAGCGACCGCGTCGGAATGGTGACGTTTAGACTTAGGAAAAACAAACTTCGAATCAGACAAATAAAGTTAATGTTAGTACGATTAATTTAAACCACCTAATTTACAGCTATGGAGTCGACGTGATCAATTTGCATTGGAACAGGCCAATTATTCAATTATAAATAAAAACAAGTTGTAAAACAAATAGATTCAAAGTTTAGTTATTATCCAAAATTAAAATGGCACTCTAACTTCCTTTGTTCCTTGACCCGCTAAACGCAATGTCGCAATGTGTTTCACTAGAAAGCAAGCCGGACATGACCTCTTTTATAATGTCAGCCTATTAATAGTGACACCGCTCTTATAAGTAGGATTTTAAAATGGTTCATCTCAATGTTGGGGGGATTAAGTAAAATAAATGTAGGGTTATGGTAGTCGTAGCTGTATTACGTAAGGTAATATTTTTTTGCTTCTCGGAATATTACATTCATATAAACACTGAATATTCCGTGTTTATTTAAAAAATCCAAGTACCTACTTTACTGCCCCTGCCCTGGGAAAAGCTTGTCCATACTAATATTATAAATGTGAAAGTAACTTTGTCTGTTCGTTACGCTTGCACGGCTAAACCGCTGAACCGATTTTGGTGAAGATTGGTATTTTGATAGCTTGAACCTGGAGGAAGGACATAGGGTACTTTTTTCGTCGAGTAGAGGATTAACGACTTCGACGCGGAATGACTCGCGGGCAGCAGCTAGTAAATATCATAAGGGAACAAAGTCCTAAGAGGTCCTACAAAGACGATCGGGGTCGGGTTAAGTCGGTTAGAGACGCATAAGAACGTATATGAGCGAGTGAGAGAGAAACACAAACCCGAAGGACGATTTATGAGCTATAGTGGAGCTATATTGATTTGCTATAAAAAAATGATTCTTTATTGAAATACTTTTAGGTGCAATGCAGAATAGATGGATAATACAAGGTGGTTTAATTAGGCCCTCATAGTGATAGTGATAGATAATACATGAATGCTTGTAACGATGGAATTATTTTTCGACCATACAATACACCCATGAGCGGAAGCAGGGTTGTAGGTAGAGTTGAATTGGAGGTAGGATAGCGGTGGTATTACATAGGGCGTATGTAAAAATATATAAATATTCCAATATCGCTCTTAAGAATGTGAATGCGTATTTTTTTTAGAAATAAGAGCATAAATAACAATTTCTCTATTATAATAACTTAGGTTATGTTTTTTTAAGGTATGGCATGTTTTGAATCAAAGCGAGAACGAGTCTAGAACTTAAAAAAAATAAGTTCTACATTCCATTGGTACAGCGGCATACTTTTAAAAACGAACCTAACCTAACCCCACGCAGATGTTGAGCAAAAAACTAGACGGGCGGGCAATATCCGTGCTTTTCAGTAAAAGTAAGTGCTTTTTAGTATAAGAAATCTAAATATTAGTCTAAGAGGTTGCCATGAGAAAATGACACAATACCGTACACTTAATTGTTTATACATTTTTGAACACAGCGGCGGCATGCTGGCAGATTTTCCTGTGGTCTTCCACATTGTCTTTAATCGAACAATTTAAACATCCTTAAAAAAATTACTATAAAAGACAGAGGCTTATCTAAGTCTACCTCTTTAATTTCCTTCATTTTCAGTATTATTATGAACATTGACGACGCAGCTTTACCATAGTGGCAGACGGTTCTTAATGTTTCTTATGATAAAATTATCGCTATTAATAATGTCTGCTCAATCATAAATCATATAGAAATTTTACTCGCGAGCTCCCAAACTTGATGTCAATGGGATTGCGAGCGACAGCTTCTTAAGCCCGATTTACATTCAAGGACAGTGGAGTGACAAAATATAAAGCGGTTCTATTTGGATCCACTGGCAAGCAACTTGACTCGCTTATGTCCGATCGGTTTACACGACTGTACTGTCCGCTGTCACTGTCCACTGCCCACTGTCCTTGGCTAATGTAAATCGGGCTTTAGTGCTTTGCTACATTCGCTACCAGAGCTTATTAACAACTTAGCGGTACGGTCGTAAAGGATAAAAACCATCGATTACGACGAATTTAGACCCTTTCTTTAAGTCATTTAAAAAATAAACACACATACAGGTAAAGCGATAAGAGATAATATTTGGCGTCGCTCGTTGGAGAGTTCAAGAAAGAGCACCCCGGCAATTTCTTGTCTCATTCAAAAGAAGCTAAGTTACGAGGTAAGCAAATAGCATATATACGTATTACTTTAACTTTCAAATCATATAGTCAAGCGCCAGTCTGTGGTCGATAATAAAAATAACTTCGAAGTTTAACTTATTTTTTGTCCCCTCTTTAGGTAGGTTGACCCAAAATAGCTCCGAAAACTCTACGGGCCAGTCGCGGCTTTGCTGGGCACATTTTGCAAAATGAGTAGGTATTGAATATGGGCTCCGGTAAACCCCGAAAAACGAAAGCGATCTAATGATTTAATGAAGCAAAGCTACATTTGTAATCAGTACTACCTGAGTTACTGGCGTTTTAATTAAGCGGCATAGTGCAAACTACCTAGGCAGCCGGAGGAGGGCCGGGTATATGTATATGCAAATATCTAGTTATGTTGTGCAATATGTATGTATCTGCGAGTGTGAATCGTCCGCGAACTCGCCACAAGCTGTCTAGAGCTAACTGATTGCACTCGTTCCCGCGAGGGGGTTATCCCGGCGGTTATTTATCATTATAACATTTCCGTCAACTCCGCAACTAAGTTACTTTACGTTGTATGAACCCCGTATTAAGTTTCAATGCGCGCAATATGTTATCGTTTCACTTAACACGAAGCACCATGAAAAGGCAATCCATGGATGCGCTTATAATATTATGAGAAACAATGAACGTTTTGGCACGAATATTGACCCAGCTTGCGGCATGGCTGTACCAGATCCGAACGGAATCCAATTAAGTTAATGGTGGCTGGGTCCCGAACGCGGCCAAATATACTATTACGGCGCGCTTAAAAGCTTTTGGTAACAGCCGATTCCTATAGAAGATCAATAGTACCTAAATAAAAGTATTGCCTTTTCATGTAACATATCGGTATCATAGAGAATTATTACATTGTGTCGAGGCAATGTGCTAAGTCGTGCGAGCCGGCTGGTTACCAAGACGTGTACAATTTACTGATTATTCGGAATCAATGATAAATTGCTCCGGTTCAAGATTGTAGCTTTACCTTGCATATCTTTAAAAAAGCGGGGTCTATTTCATACATAAAATAATATATTTACGTTAGTGTTATACATCTTGTCTCGTAGGTACATTTAATAAGGTGGTCAAAATCACAGTGACGACTTAAATAGACCCCGTGAGTTTTAAAATAGTAAGGCAGACAACACTGGTAAAACCAAGCTGGCTAGCAAAGCTATTGAGGTGTAAAGACGGATCCTAACGATTTTTTTAAATGATTGTACACTAATCTGACAGTTTCAGGATAGGTAGACCATGGCTTTAATGTAGGTAAGTAACCTTTTGCGCTTCTCAAAATTGTGACTGTGTTCTGTGTTCTGCTGGTACTACTCGATCAGGACTATAACTTGGTTGCGCGTTTCAATTTTCGAAAAGATAATAATAATAAATAATAATAAGGCCGGGCCGTAGGGCAGCTAGTGGCGTTACAGGCCGACTGCGGTGTACAATGACGAGGAACAGACCCTCACCTCTGGCTTGCCTTTATTGTTAGGTCAGAGTGGAGTTGCAAGAGCTCTATGATCGAAGGGCGGATGTGTTGCATAACTTGCGAGTGGGCACTTTATGGTCGTTTAAAGTCCTAGAGCATCTCTCTACACTTAGCTCCTCTGGAACTGTTGCCTCCCTGCTGCTATGTATATGTGGCTATTTCGGGAGGCCCATTCCATTAAGTTGGTGATGTACCGCCTGCCATTTCAAGCAAAGTAATTGCCAGGCAGGCGCCGTAGTTTCATCAATAGCCTAGTTCACCAATCCATATCAGTTTATTCATAGAGCGTATTATTAATATTCCCATCCTTCTAAAGAGGCCACCTTTGGTGCTACACCCCCACAAGAATGAAAAGGAATGGCTTTATGTACTTCCGCGCGAAGAATGTGAGGTGGAGATAGTTCGCACGCGCCTTGATAGCACCGTCAAATTCAATTAATTGCTGTTTACGTTAAAACCACAACAATGATTGAAAAAATGGTTTGCCAGGATTAAGAAGTTACATATATTCCATTATTGAATCGAAAATCATCGTTAAAGATTAAAGGATTTTGAAGATACAATCAAAAACTTCCAGAAAAGGTATCATGTTTGAAAAATAAAACTTACGAAGATTTTATTTCTAATCTTGTTTTCACGTTGGCCAGTCTCAAGCAAATATGATTAAGTTTAATATATCCAATGAACAGATACAAAGGCGTTATGGTTATTGAGATCCAGATCGCGGATCACTACAGACTTTATCATAGGTGGCCAATTGAACAGACGGTTAAGTTTTAATCAGCTGTTAATCAATACATTTGATACCCGTTAAACAGCTAACCGTCCGTTTAATTGTTGGTGAACTCGGCACTAAATAGACTTATACTAACCGGTGGTTGTCCGTGGGAACATACTTCTATATTACTTTTAACTCAGGGAAAATTGCCGGTAATGGGACACCACCCATCACTTTATAGGTACTAAATTAAACTTGTTTAAAGGGCCTCTGCGTCCTGCTGCGGTCCGGGACTCCCATACCTAGTCCCGTGATTGTTAAAGTGTTCACTGATATATGGATAAAATCATTTGTAATAAACATACACACACACACACACACACACACATACACACACACACACACACACACACACACGCCCACACACACGCACGCATACACAAATACACACCTATGACCTAGCCAACATAATACATAGACAAGTAAAGCATATTTGACAGATAAATTTAGCCCTTTCACTTTCTTACACTTAAAAATAGACAAAGAGAGAGCAAATTTTAAATGGCAGATAAGTTTACTCGTCGATTGTGAAACAGGCCCTTAATAGATAAATTAAGAGTTCCTAATTAGGGATATCACCTAGTATTAAGTATTCGTAAATTAAATTAAATTATAAGCTACATATCTACTACGCCCCCCGTCTTCACAAATGTATAACAAACCTATTTTGGTGGCTGCATTTGTAAACAAGAGGATATTACTTATTACTGTTATTCTTTTTCTATCCTCTCTGTCTTTCTAGTTTTTTGTACCTGCAAATATTCTAACTGTAGGAAGTTTGTTAAACCCATTGTATTTGGAAGAGCGGGTTCTCCTGATACAAGTATTTAAATACTTAATAGGAGATCGGAACCTTATTGTGATGTACACTCCTACTGTTGAATCAAACAAACTTTATTTTATTCATTTTATGACTAAGACTTTATTTACATCCAACTAAGTACAGAATTCAACATTAATACAATTATAAATTAAAACTAAACGTATTAAAATTAAAATTAAACTAAGCTACTCAAATATTAAAGATATAAATAATAATCACCACTATAAAAAGAACACCCCCTCTAGCAGGTCCGCTCGCGGCAAGGTCCCCATGATACTGGCTGCATTACCTCTCTGGATAGCTAGCCCAATCCTTTGGGAGAGGTAAGCACCAGCTTTAGGATTGTATGAGCCGGGAGGACAGGGACTTAATAAAGCTTTTCATATGAGCTGACCAAGGTCCCATGGTTTCAACTGCAAGCTTCACAAATTCGTAATTATTTAATAATGACGAATACTTGCGGCGCTTGAGTGTTTGGGCCTGATCAGCTGCTGCACCGGCCCGATTACGGGTTGACTGGACGTGGGAAAGGGCGAATGTGTCAACGCACGTCGCGTCCCACACCAGTGCCCTACCCAGTTTCCACGGCACCAATGTAGCTCCGTTTGGTCGCTTGCCATCGTCTCTATGCAATCCTGCTGGTTCCAGGACAGCTGGTACAGAGGCAGTGGCAAGCGAACGACAGATCAGATCATTAATTGTGCCGTGACGGTACGCCGGCACTTCTGAAGCATGAAAGACCATGTCGTCCCAGCTCACTCACTTCCTTCCCGCACGCGCAAGTATGAGGTTCACAGAGTCTAGCCCCAAGCCGCAAGCTTAATGCTATGCGCAAGCTGCTTAGGTCCAAGACTATGCCTATATTCCGGGAAGGAAGAGCGTAGAGCCCGTGACCTGATTCGCCTGCTGAGACAGCGAGGAGACGGGCGCGATCTGAATCGTCCGGACTATTTTCTATGAGAGATGCATGAATTCATATGAGGCGAGGTGTATCCCATGCTCTCTGGATATGCTTCTTGACTGGCAAATCCGCTTCCGGACATGACTCACACCAAGCATCCCTAGCCTCCACCAGGTTCGCAATCTCAACGTCAAGCATCTGTGGGTGATTTAAGATAAAACTGACGAGAGGCAACGAACCATAGGCGGAGGACAAGAAAGCCGGTAGTGCCACGCTAGAAGTGCATCGAATACCAAGTCCACCGAAACGAATTGGGTGAACCGCTTGAGTCCAATTAAGGCTTTAAACTAAAATTAATGTTTAATAATTTAGACAGAGTTGATTGAAGATCTATAGAAGCCAAAATGTCTGGAAATTTCCAAATTTGGCAACTCCGTAGCAAATACATGAACTTTGGAGTGAAAAGACAAAACCGAATAATAAAAAGGGCCATGTGGGGGTTTATTTCGTACAAAAGTTTAGAAGTATTTTTAAACAGATTTAATTTACAATTTATAATGGGATTGACTGCTTCGTCAAAAATCGGTGAACCTTAAAGTGTTAAAGATGAATTTGAATGGACCAAAATGTTGGGTGAAGCTGCATTAAAATTAGTCACAATATATTTTTTTTTTCTATCGAAATGTGATCAGGTTTGATAACTGGCAGTAATTATTTGACTTGAATTTTAAACCTAATGGCATGAAAAACTCAATTTCGGCATGAAAAATAAAACCTCTATGCAAATCCACCAATCTATAAATTCTGTCACCATTTGAAAAGTATATCATTCCAGATGAACTTGGGTTATTTTAACTTATATTAACCGAAGGAAAGCGAGGGCGGGTTGCTAGTAAATAATATTTATAAATAACAATTTGTAATGAGGTCTAGAAGGGGGATTGAAAAAACATTAATAACTACCATCTATTTGAACCTGAAGTTTGAGTCGCATTTCACCGGTTTTTTTATTAAAGACCTCTGTGACATATCTACATGTACCGTTATAACATACCAAAAAATGGCGGATATCCTTCTTTCTGCAAAATGTATAATATTATCACATTAATTTATAAACACATAGAGGCAATAACAATATCCAGCATGCTTTGCTTCATATACTTAATGGGAATCAAACTGAAATCTCTTTGAGGCGATCGTTTGTTGTTTTAGAATAGACACAACCAAGGCATGACATAATCGTATCAGCCGGTCCTTACATGCGATCGCATTGAGAGGGATCAAGTGAGTGCGCCAGGTTCTGTTAACCAATCGGTATTACCGAGGCGCATTATAGAGGTAACTAATTGAAATCCACTGCGTAGCGTTCAAGAGTAGCACGAGTATAAAATTGTGCATATTAAATTGGTCTGCATTACAGCCTGATTGACGTAAGTACAGTTTGAATGCAGCCGCGTACAGGCGCGAGGTGCTGTTAATCCATTAATTAATGTAGTTGCAGCAATTATTACAGTGAAATATTAATATATTTTATAAGAACTTGTAATATTGTAAGACTGTGGGTTTGAAGAACATAAGCACAGAATAAGTAATACATAAGTAAGAATCTAGGTGAAACGTACGATGGGTCTTATGACAATCTTCGGCTTTTTACTTCTCTCTTCTTGCTTTCATACGCTCTTATGCGAATCTTATCGATTTTACCCGATCATGAAAGACTTTTTAAGAACTATCGAACTGCCTCGGTGCCCCACGGTCCAAGAGTTTCTACCGCAAAAGCCGCAAATATGCAATCATCAGCTATATTTGCATATTTGTGGCATTTTGCTGATTCTGCCGCGGTAGCCACCGCACCTGCCTTCAGAACCGTCGCGCCGAGGTGGGACGGTTCCAGAGTATCCACACAGGTGGCATTAGAGATGGGCCAAACCGTAAATATTCGAAACCGAGTCACCCGAGTCGAAAATTGATGTAAACCGGTTTCAAACCGGGTTGCTCAAACCGAGTCGATAGTACGAACCTACGCATGCACACGCGTTACGTTCATGAGGAGACGAGTCAAACCGAGTCTGTGTCGGGTTTATTCGGCAATCTTCATTAGTCCCGCTTCGCTGCCGCCACCCGTCATGTCGTCGGAACGCCGCGCCGCGTAAGATCGGGTTCAATCGGTAAATTTCGTCAATTTCCGCCCGGTCGAGCCGACGACCGTTTTGACTTGCGGGCTCACGGTTTCCGAGTAGCTCGCACGAAGCGAGTTAGAGAAACTTCAAACCGACTCAAACCGAGTTGAGCATAACTCGGTTTGAACCGGTTTGGTAAATCGAGTTGACACATCTCTAGGTGGCATCCCACACTAAAGGCCGTCCCATTTCCCACGGCACGAGAGTCATTTCATCGGGTCTCTTGCCATCGTCACGTGCCAGCCCACTAGGTTCTAGTGTAGCAGGCACGTTAACGCTGACAAGGGCCCGCCGGATGATGTCGTTAAGGCAGGCGAGGCGGGACAGGCGACCAGCGCTTTGTATGCACGCTAGTCCGTGGTGGCCCTGTCGGTCAACTTGAGCTCCGCAGAGGCAGTGGTGCGCTTCGACAATGTTTGCGCCAAGTCGAACGCCTACCGCCAACCTGAAACTATTGTTGTCCAAAAGGTTGCCGTAGTTTACAGATGGATAAGCCTGCAGCCAGTATCCCGATTCTTTCTCCGACACTGCTAGAATGTGAGCCACAGCTTGTCGAACAATTGTTAACAAGGTGCTCGGAAGACTCGGCGACAAATTGGCTCATCCCATAACTTTTGCCACTCTTTGCTGCTAGGAAAGTTTTTGCCTGGGCAGGCCATCTTCCATGCGTCTTTGGCCTCGGACGAGTACGTTACCTCGAAATCACTAAGTGAAGGATGAAGAATTTTACCCACGAGTGATAACGTACTATGTTCCGAGGACAAAAAAGCTGGAAGGGCAACACTAGAAATTTGACGAATACCGAGACCACCATGCCTAATAGATAAAGTTGCTTGTAAGAACATCTTACTTACTTACTTATATTTTTTTGAATTTGGTCAGAAATAATTTTGTCTATAGATTCACAATAATTTTGATGTTTCCAAAATGGGCTGCAACGCATGGCGTAAGTAAATTTAGGGACAAATAAACAAAAGCGTACTATAAAGATAGCCATGTGAGAGTGTATCTGAAGAAGACGGTCAGCAAATTCATGGAAGCAAGTGATATTTTCGTTAATGAAAGTTGGTAACGCTTCGCTGAAAATTGGAGCGCCTAGGAGGTGAAGTGATTCTTTAGATCGAATTTTAAACTTCTAAAATATTTCCAATTTTTCATCGCCATTTATATCCAAACACAGTTCGCATTTATTAAAGTTTAATTGGAGGCCAATTGAATCAAATTTCGAAGTAATTGATGCCAAATCTTGGAGGATTGTATCTACTTCACCTCTTAGGGTCCCGTCATCTAAATACCACACATTGAAGTTGGAAGTGAGTTCAGAAATAATAGGGTGAATAGCAAGACTAAATATGGCCGGCCCAAGCGGGTCAACCTGCTGACATCCAACAGAAGACAGAATTGTATGTTTATTAAATAAAATATTTGAAGGCAAACTGTAGCATTGCCAAAGTTAGGAAAAATATTGTCCATTTTAATATTATACATGTAAAAGGAACTTTGTCTGTTTGTTGCGCTTTCGCGGCTAAACCGCTGAAGCTGAACCAAATTCAACTACATTTGGTATTGAGATTGCTTTAAACACGAGAGAGGACATAGTTTACTTTTTAACGCAAGCAGCAATAGACTACGACTTCTATCAACTAATAGCATATAAAAACATTATATTAAATCAAGCATAGTACGTCTATCATCCAGCGACATCATGTGGTGGAAATGGAAGCGACTATACTCGCAATAGTCGGCAGGTTTACGACCTGAACGGTAATTAATAAACTGGATTATTTTTATAAATGTATGCTAAATGTGAACTTAGGCGAAAAAAACGCTTTCTTAACAAAATAACGACGGTAACGGCGATAGTTGCTACTTAAGAAAATTAAAGTAGTGCGCGTGTTACTGTCTTTTTTCGTATAGAAAATAATATGAATGGTTAGTGTGGTTTTGTCTGTATTTTTGAGGTAAAAAAAGCTACAAATGTACCTATTTTATGCAAAAACGCATGTTATTTGAATGATGTCTTATCCGCAAATCTAATTGGTGATATCGAAAAAAAAACTACATCTATTCTATATTTCTTCAGATTTTACTTGCTTTTCAGCGTTTTTACTTGAGATATTCATTCAAATATTTAATGGTTTAAAAGTAACCTCAGTCGTAATTTAACTTTGATCATAGTGTTTTTATTTTGTTTACGGGAAACAAAAAAACAAGAAAAACAGATTATTGCATATTTATATTTTATTATTTTGTCTTTTAGTTTCTATAAAAACTCGTGTTAAACTTTGAATTTGAAAAAGTAACCCCGATTTACTTACGGGAGGTACAGTTACGAGATTAAACGGTCCAAAGTCAATCTGACATTCTACAACAATAAGGTTGAGTTTCCTAAAAGTTACAAATGACTTGACATCTCTAATGACATCGACGACTTCAAGCATATTTTTCTTGAAATGGATCCCAAATTAACGCTCGTGATCGTACATACGTACGAGAATAAACAAGTTACACTCAGATTTTACCTCCTTTGATTTAATAATAAGTTTCGTCAATCACTAGTTCTTAAGTTATGGTTTGGACTTGATTCCAATAGACCATTGCACCCACACTAATTAGTTTTGAAATTTCTGCGACTGAAATAAGTACTTAGTGAATTAAAACTTTTCATTCACGTCTAAAATAATATCATAATTAATAGGTTTCGTGCTTTTAACGATCTCGTGCTTTCAACTAATTAATAGTAAAGTAAGGTGTATAAGACTGACATAAAACATCTTATTCTATTGACTGACATAGAAACATTTTGGTTTATTAGAAAAATATTAAATTACTTTAACTATATTCGGAATTGTAGAGTCGAGTTCATAAATATGTGTACACTTTAGTACGTATTGTCACTTTAATTGCTGTTACAATTCATAAATGGCAGCTTAAACATGACAATAAATAGACAAGGTACTTAAGTGGACACAAATTTATGAACTCGACTGTACGTATGTTTCTTGGTCTATAAATACGAGTACATATGTACATGCCAAATAGCCCTTATCTAGCCTTTACCTGTCCCCCTTTCCGTTGGTAATCAAATGCTAAAAAGTTAAATTCGAGTCTCTGGTGTTTACTTGAGCTCAAATTTTGCATACTTCCTGGGGCTACGATATGACAAGATAATGTTGTATTATGATGGAACCGAAAATGTGGCAACAGGGTCATCGCCTTACTCAACGTAGAATCGTAGATCCAGCGAGTTTGTACTCTTTAGGTCGGTCTCGAGAATTAGCAGACTCAGCAAGTAGAGTCAACAAAAAAATATTTTAGTTTTTTTTGACTAAATCTTATTATTGTTAGTCGACATTCGTTGCCTGTTTATATTGTAAGGTCGCAGTTAATTGGCTCCAAGCAAGAATAAAACACGGGCTAGTGCGAGTACAATTCGAAAAATTTATGGTTCCATAATTATCTTATAATTTGTTAATAAATGAGTACCTTTTTTTTCTATTTTACCATGGTACAATAATATACTTCGCCTGGTATTCTCTTACGAGAAACCTTGGTCACGTGAGTGGACACGTACTAGGTCATATCCGTCAAGCAAAGATTTCCAAACTTTAAAATCGGGGTAATTTTAAAATATAAGCTTGTATATATTAACTTAAGACTATCATTGTATATAGGTTTTACGTTTTGACCATTTACTGTTCTCTATAAAAAAAAAGGTTGTTTGACCAGTGCATTTTACCAGTACTTACCTATGGAGCGGAAACCTGGGTCCTCACAAGAGAGAGTATCAACAAAATACAAGTCGCTCAGAGGAAAGTAGATAGGAAGCTCGTAGGAACTACGCTGAGAGACCGTAAGACCAACACCTTGCTCAGAGAACAAAGTAAGGTCACCGACGCCTTTCAACGAATAGCAACTCTGAAGTGGCAGTGGGCGGGATACATAGCTCGTAAACATGGCTCATGGGGCAAAGCGGTCTTAGAATGGGGGCCCTGGGGAGAAAAGAGGCCTAGAGGAAGACCACAGATGCGATGGAAAGACGACGTCAAGAAAACTGCAGGGACGAACTGGAAGGAAGTGGCGCAAGACAGAGTTAGATGGCGCAATCCGAAGGAGGCCTACACCAATATGGTAGAGATCGGCTAAGAAGAAGAGAAGAGAAGAAGATAAAAAAAACGTATAGAATTGTTGCTGCATTTTGACGTTGGTACGGGTATAAGTTCTACGAGCAACGTGCTTTGACCACCGGCACTTAAATATTGAACATTTAATGGTAAATACACGATTATACTCATAACAAAATAAAAAATAAGTTCTAAATATTATAGGGCTATGGATTATGAAAACTTGAATATTGATAAGCGCTTTTTTATTAGGCGCTTCCTCTCGTTTAGGTAGAATAGGACATAAAATACTACTCACCATATTTAACCGTGGTTTTAGGCCCGCAATATCGCAACCACTCCTGGGCAAGTGATTATTTTGGTGGAAAAGTATAGAAACCGACTGTGTCCTACCCTTTCTGCTCTTACAGCTTTTAATAGAGCATTGAACCATTTTATATTTTACAAAAAAAAGTCATCGACTACTTTTACCGCGATAGTTTGAAAATCATTGGCGTGTCATTAGCGTCATGATACCGAGCGAGAGCGGAATATGATATTCCCATAGGTTCGAATAGTATGACGGGAAACATCAAGTTGACAAATTTGTAACCGGCCAGTTTGATCTGTTGAATCCGGTGATGCCTGTAGTATCTTGTTGTAATTCCACATTGTAATGTAACCTTTATGTTAAAAAAAATACCTGATAGTTATTTTCATGCATAAATGTATATACAATATTAAAATAAAACATTAAATGAAAGTAAATATGTAAATTATGCTCGTGACTTATATTATTCGTGATATATATATTTTTGAAATAAAATCGTACACTAACCTAAAATACTTTTTTTTTCCTTATTTTAGGGTAGTTGTTAATCAAGTGGCAACTTTGTGATGACGATGACGTAGAAAGTGTCCCTTTTCGGAAGAGAAGACCTTGTTTTATAGACCATGTATTTTACGTAGTTATTGCTAGTGTATCGTTACGATTGATTGAAAATCATTAACGAAGCATCGAGTTTTTAGCTGGAAAAAATATTTAGGTAGAAATGTTTTACTATCGTTAGAATATCTGGTTTACGCAAAATATTATAAAATTGAACGTTTTTATGTTTATCTACACTCATATCATAAGTCCTCTATTATGCGTTCAAAATCCGTAGGCAATGACCAGCATTACCTGTGGTAAATAGTAGGTGACAGTGATGACAGCTGTTAATTTTGGAAGATGTTCCAAATTTGAATCTCATTACCTTACAATATTCGATAACGTAATTTCAAAATTACGTTACCCATCTTTGCGTACTTATAATATGTGTGTTGATAAAGTATTGTACGAGACTCTGCGTAATTAGCATTACGCAACCGTCACGTAAACTACTATTGCTACGCAAATTCGTACATCGTTCAAATATTGGAAAGTCATAAATAAATACATACCGGGATAATGTTACGTACGCTCGGCCTTATAAGTAGCTGCACACTTTAGTGGCTTGTCATTTTAACGTCATGTTTGAACTGCTGCACTAATCTGTCAAAGGCGTTAAAGCTACTTAAAGGCGGATCAACGGATTAAGTACACATAGGTACATTTCCGTTTCCTTTACATTTCCTAATGGAGTGATAAACTGATTAGAGTGCAAGAAGCATGCACGAAGGCGAGACTAAAGCTTTTTATTGTATTAACGTTGGAAACGTGAACTTAATTCGAATGTAAAAATAACTTAAATAACGTTGGAAAATATTAAATACTTTTGAAACTTTACAAAAATGTTTCTTTATTGTTAAAATTAAAATTAAAATCATATCTTTCGAGTATCCTGACTCATATGTCATAAGGGTGAAATAAATAACATGCAACAAAAAAAAACTAAAATCAGTCGTTAGGTAACCTACGTTAAATTATAAAATTAAAAATAAAACATCACATTATTAAAAAAGACAATTTTGACCTATTAGGTAAAATCATTCAGTTGTTTTTCTGCAACATGGCAATCTGTGGTTGACACAATGGGCATGTCTTGTGGTGTATCTGGGCATCGGAGCGAGAGTTGCGGTGAATGATTACGCCCACAGCTACAAAGAGTACTGATGGCAAAAAAGTTTTGAATTAATGAATGGTTTGTTAGTACATGTCGGGATAAATTATTTAGAGATAGCCTACCTGCGTACCTTTTTTATTTTTCTTTGATGGTTTTGACAGTTTAAGAGTCTTTTAATTGAAATATGAATCTTGAATACTTACGAGTACCTCATTTATTTTCGAAAACATGGATTTACAAAGCTAAACTTACCCCTTAAGGGTTTTTCCTAGTAAACCTTACAACGTATTTACTTAAAACAATTTTGGACGGTTTATATCACTTGGGTATATTATCGCGAGGGATAAATAAATATTAACTAATTACATATTATGTTAAGAGAAAAAGAAAACATTTTTTTTTTTAAGTTGACGACGACGTCGGTCTAGCCGTAATATTGATATTGCTATCGGTACGAAACCGAGCACTAATTTCAAAATCTTGCTGTCAATTCTTCACATGACACTGTGTGCCTGACATCAACTAGATAGACGTATATTAGTACTAAAACCGTAGCGTATTTTGGCCTCTTTTTTTCACGTTTGGCAGTACGTAGTGTATCTACTAGCGCCTCGGACAAGCCCGAATTACGGTAAAGAAGCGCATGAATAATAACTATATTATAAATAATTTTACTAAAATAGGTTTTGGGCAAAAAGCATCATCTACTTCGCTTCCTTTGTACCATTTTGAGAAAACCTTAACGAGTGAAAAGACCATAGCAGAATCCATAAAAAAGACGTAGAAAACCTGTGAAATGCATTTTTAAGTTTCATGGTAAAGCACTGCAGTCAAATAAAAGACATTAAAGTTTTAACGAGGGTTTAATCTTTGGCGACAGTATTAGCTCATATTGTAGAACATCAAAAAATATATATCACTTCGTAATAATTTGTCAAGTAAACGCTGTCATTGCTAACGAGTTTCATTTATTTTTTTATTTTTTTTATTCAATCAATTTGTAATTTACAGAGTGATCCATTGCATTATAAACTTAACCTAAAACTTAATTAAACATGTTATATTCCTACACTATTCTTATGTCCATTTACCATTCATTCACTCTCAATCACTCTCTTGCATTCATCAACCACTTTTGACATACGTGACGCGAACACATCGCAGTGTGGCGCCGCGCCGAGCGTGGCGAGGAGTGCCCGCTGCAGCGGAGAGTTGCGATGGGTTGCGGTGCGCACACGCGGCGGCGCCAGCAGTCACGGCGCGCGCAGCCGGCGCCGCGCGTCCGGCACGAACAGCCGCACCACCGAGTCGACTAAGTCAATGCAATCAACTTTATTGTGCATAGAGTTAGCCATATTGGCATTTTTTTTACAAGCTTTTATTTAACTCACAATGCATGTATTTATGTACGGGTCAAATCTTGCAAGTTAAATTTGACCCATTTTCCGTCAACGGAATGGGCTGAAATTTGGACCACATAATGTAAACCCGATGACAATGTCAGAATGCAATATGATGGTAGCAAAGAGCAGATCTGATGATGGAGTATGAAGCTGGCGACAGGATCTCCGCTATTCTTAACGCAGACCCACCGTGTTAGGACTCAATAGTTTGTCTTGATAAGCAGATAAAGATTTTGCAAAAAATAAGTACAGTCAAACAAAAGCTTGTCCCAAAAATGAAATTTTTGACAGAAACTTATTATTAAGTTGATTTTAGACAAAGTACGTTATGACCACAGTATTAGTAGAATTCGGGGTTGCGCTTCAATCAGTATAAAAACTATTTGCATAATTTAATTAAAAAACTACGAATGGATAACAAACGTCAAAATTAAAAAACTACGAATGGATAACAAACGTCTAGTATAAAAACAAAATGAGTATTTTTTTGTAGCATAACAGTCACTCTCACACTCATTTAGCATAACAATCTTTTGTACAACATTCATATGGAATAATGCCATTTGATATACTTAGATACTATACATTAAGTATAAAATTATAAAAAATTATAAAACATTTGCAGTAATGATCAGGTGTTATTATAACCCTTATAACTAATCATAAATTATAATATGTTTAAATCAAGGTCTTGTTCCTCAAGCCCTGAACCAATCTGCTAAATTAGGTCAATATCGCTTTTACTTATATGTTAGGTTAGATTAGAATTGCGTCAAGGCGCGAAGCGCCATAACTATGCACATTAGGAGCTGCGCGGAGCTCTGCTGACTTGTTCGTACTCTTCTTTTTAAGTTATAGCTCTTGCAATTCACGATGGCGAGTGGGCTTTATTAGTGGTTGAACGTATACATGCTCATTGCGGTAGTGTGCGTGTCTGACGGAGCGATCAGTCGCGAGCGCGCCGTCGCTCAAGTCACTTGTGCATATTGTTTCCACAACGCTAACTGCCACAAAGTACCGTCAGCATGTCTGATCTCCGGAAAAAACGCAAAGTTATTCATAGTGATATAACATATTTTTATTTTGAAGTACGCTAAAATAAAGTAGTAAATTTATGAGGTAGAACTGTGGGCCTATCCGTCACTTTTTGACAAGTATATAAGTAGGAGAGTGACGGATGTTTTTTCCACGTTTAGTCACGCGATAAACATGGCCATAATAAGCCCTCTGAAATAAAGACAAAACCTACAGATAGGTTTTTACTAACCTAAAATTGTACGTAATTTTAGGAGAGAAAATACGGAGACATTACAAATGTCATCTTGGCGACAAGATAGAGAACAATTTCGTAGAAGATGCGACCAAGGAGGTCGCATATCACGGCAAGAAAAAAAATAGTTTGTTTTTTTCGATATTTTATCTTATTTTATCTTGTTTATAGGGACGAGCAATAATGGTCGCCAAAGTTTTCGAAGAATAATATCATTTTCTCTTTATTTTTTTCTGCTTACCATACCTACCCACTTTCGCTGTCACGCACACTTTGACACGTATACAGATATGTGTTTACCACAAGTAAAGCCCACTCGCCATCGTAAATTGCAAGAGCTATAACTATTATACTATTTATTGAGTCAGTCACTTTAAATATTATTTTTACAATTATTCAGCGTTATTATCTGCTTTAGGTATTATGTTCTACATACGTAATGTATTTCAATATTATACAAAATGACTGTTATAATATTAGTGAGTTATGCACCTAGTTATTATCCACAGTCATAATTAAGATTCGAGGCATTATTCATTTTGTTTTCATGCTGCGTCGACCCCATACGATGTGGATAACGGCAAGATGATGATGATGATGATGATGATGATGATGATGATATTGGGTTGAATTTCAGCAATGTAGTGGCAAACTTGACACCTTTTAAGATATCACTACTTTTGGTGGAACGTGAGAACTAGGCCTATTTTTAGATTTATATTTTTGATGGGATCCATGTTATCTATTTTGATACCTCTCGCTGGCCCATTGTAAAACGCAACCGGGGTTGTGAATTCAAATCCCTATGGGTTAACATAGTTCGAAGAGCACGAATATGAGTACCTCAATCATGAATGATTTATATGTGTACTCATATTCGTATTAGTAAACTTAATAATTGTCTTGAGATAACTATTATGTAAATTACAGGGAATCCTTGGCAGGGACTAAGTACCTAAATATTTGCAACGAACGCTTCTACTAGACATTTCTTGACAAAATTATGGTCAGTGGGTATTAACAATACGCAGTTTTGGGTTAGAAAATAAAACGGTCACGTACGAGTAGGACTGGCGCACTGAGGGTTCCGTACCGAGCGACTCACATTTGTTGCTTTGCTCTATAATTGAGCGCTTCTAAGTAATAATTTTCGTAAACAATGTTAAGTACACAGTTTTAACACATAATTCTATAAAAAAAATAACCGCTATACAGATGTTCAAAGGTAAGACCGACAAACTATATACTTAAACAGAATAAGCGCGCGGCGATAACCGGGGTCCCGCGTTCAAACAGCGAACCGGGCTACTACAGCCGGCGGTTACAAGATGGGATGGGTTCAAAGCACTCACCCTGATTGGGCACTCGCACTTTTGAAATGTCATGTTTTACTTCCACAATGACGTGGGTAGGTACCGTAACGCGAACCTGAATCTTAAAAATAAGACCAGCTGTAATATGTATTACAAGGTCGGGCTACCGGGTCACGAACGTGACGCGTACTTTGTCCTGTCGCCTAAGAGCTTAAATGATTAATCATTAAAACTAAAATTTTCCCTATGATGCAATGACTCGTCTCGCAAGCTGACCCGTTGCACTTTGGATGTACTATCAGCGCAATAAAACCGTGGCCCACCATCGAACGGTGTCACAGTGACAGTATAATAGTAGTTTACGTGACGGTTGCGTAATGGCAGGCATTACAACATGAGTGTGGTTTATGAAACGAGCCGCAAGGCGAGTTTAATAATAGATCGCACGAGTGTTGTAAGTTGTAATGCTAATTACGCAGAGTCTCACACAATACTTTATCTACACACATATTATAAGTACTCTAAGATGGGTTCAGAAGCCGAAAGGCAAATGACCAGCATTACCTTACCTGTGGTAGTAGGTGACAGCGATGACAGCTGTAACTTAATTTTGAAATTACGTTATCGAATATTGTAAGGTACTTAATGAGCTCCAAATTTGGAACATCTTCCAAAATTAACAGCTGTCATCGCTGTCACCTACTACCACAGGTAATGCTGGTCTTATGATATGAGTGTAGATAAAACAATTTCTTTAACATTTCTTACGACTTGAATCATAACGTCGCTATGACACAGTTCTATGGTGGGTCAGGGTTTCATTGGGCTGATAGTACACGTTGTATATATATTACTATAGAATTACATACTTATTCTTTAGTCACATGAAAACGAGATGTTCAATGCAATTATTTTACGGTAGGAGTATAGAAATAGCTTTCGACGAAAGGTAACGATAGATTAAACAAAAAAACATTAATTAAGTTGATAAATTAGTTTAAATGAAGCTAAAATTTCCATACAAAATGCGATAACGTTTCTCTCCCCTTAAACCTAGTCCGATTTTTACGATTTTTGAATATGTTGTAGATATCATGAAACACTATATCAGTACGTTTTCCTTTCCAAGAAAATATTTCTTAAAATTAAAAAAATTTAAGAAACAAAAAACGGAAACGTACAGACCTAGTTCTTTATAATAACTACAACATATTCAAACATCGTGGAAATCGGACCTGATTTAGGGTGTGAGAAACGTTATCGCCCGAAGCTAAATTTATATGGATTTTGTTTGACAGCTACGCGATTTTAGAGGCTCTTCATAATCCTCTTAAGCGGTTGACTTAAATACATGCGTTTTGACATGCACTAAAAACTTATCGCAACTATTTCTGCGTAAATATTGATGCAAGTGATGAAACATTACTTTCATCAATTCTATCAGCTAAGGACTGGAAGGTTCGAAAGAGATCCCCCGGGAGATCTTCGAATGGACGAATTATGAGTTTCGGTTTCAGCCGACAGAGTCGACAGAAAGTTATTAGAACCTTAGGGTAGTTTTAGGCATATTCCGAAAAATATTGAAAAAGTAAGGAAAATTCCCAACCTTGGGAATAAATTATCGCAAGTTCCGGGTTTTTATTTCTCGGAACCTGGCAGGGCTTGACACTTTACAATCAAGCCTCGACTCACGTTTCGACGCAAAAATAACTCATTAGTAAAATAGTCAAAAATTAATAAGTTATACAAACTATCAGGAGCGATACAAATACCCCTACTTTGCTAATAAAGTAGAAAGGCACCTAGTTTCTTCGAGTGACTTTTAATAAACATCTAGATAATAGTTAACTATTCTGGCACCACCTGCCCGCCTAGAGCGGCTGTGTAAGGATTGTATGCAGCTTATACCTTTGAAACAAGGTGCATAATCGTTTGATTTGTGGGTCATCTTAGCCTGTCAGCCTGCTATTACTGTCTTGTACCTTCACTTAAAAAGTAAAAGAATTCTGAAGCACTAAGGTTAATGACATGCTCGACAGTTTTATAGGAACAATAAATATTACGGCAGGAGAGAAGAAAGGTGTTTTTACATAGTTAAACTGCGATACGCGAAAACTTTGGGTCCGGTACAGTCACCAGTAATAATTTCGAAATTTAAAATACCTACAAATTTACAGATCCCGCACATTAAACACCTTATTTATATCTTAAGTCACGAAAAAACCAAGTAATGGAGGAAAAAGGCACGTTTTCAATACAAAAAAACCTCTCAAATTTATCGTTCTTGTTATATGAAAGTGACTTTGATTTAACCGACACAAAATGACCGTCTTGATTAATCCTTTAAACTTAGTGATTGAATTTTCAGTTGATAGTACCTTACAATACATAGGTACAATCAGCAAATAGGAGCCCTGGCCCACCATAGAACTGTGTCACAGTGAAGTTCTAAATCACATGGTAATCATTGTCAAACAAAATGTTACTGTGACACAGTTCTATGGCAGGTCAGGTTCTGGAGATTGTAAAGTACGTTCGTGAGCGGGAAATGTGTGAAGTCCTTTAAATTGCAAATTAATTCATGTGTAGGCCGACATGAATTATTGATATGTTTCTATGTAGATATTTATCGTTATCGTATTGTCGCCGTTTTGATAGCTCTTTTTTACTTGACAGAGTAATGGCGGCCGAGTTAAGAACAATTCCATTATAGGTCAAAGGCGATATAGTTGTACCGCCTAGAATAGAGGCCCTGGCATCTGTCATTATATTTGTTATACTAGAGAGAATGTGAAAGCCGAGTTTCAATACTCTGGTACTTCTGTAACGCCACAAATTTGTTTGCGTGTACTCAATTTGGAACTCAATAGTAACGGATAGGATAGGATAGGATTAATGATAAAATTGACAAGTGCAGGTGCTCTATTCTACTAGGTAAAACTATATTGCTTTTGACATATATTGTCAAATATACGACGCCTTTAATTTAACGGCCCAGTTGAAAACAACTTTCCATTGAGTCATATTTTTTCCTTTCTCGTACCATTAGAGAACAAGACACATTTGAAACCGTCATAAAAGCGGTGTAGGTATGTAAGTGACATTATGACTCGAATGTGACATGATTATTGAATGCGAGAATAGGTCATCTCAGTCAGTAATAACCTCAAAACTACAGTTGTCTAATAGATTTTATCTTGTTGTGTGGTCAATTCTAAATTCAGTCGAATCCTCAGTGAATTTGGCTGTCTTTAAACTACCCTACGTAAAATCAAGAAGGGGCAATCTTCTTAGAAGAAGCGAGGTCTCACAGCACAACTAGGCCTCTATTAAACAGGGTAAAACGAGTTGGCCTTTGACGTGTTTTGATATTGATTATAACTTGGTCGCCATTATTGTCAAGTAAATAAGAGCTATCATAACGTTGACGATGCGCTAATATGTAAAAATAATATTGTTTATACCATTCCCCCTATAAAAAGATTACTTTATTCACTGAAAACAGTGAATAAAAAGCAGTTTTAATCACTATTTTGGTGTTTTAATTTAGAACACACCTATATATTCGATATCCATCTCCATGCTATACAACCTCCTTGCGCAAAAAATACACGATACAAACTCCTGTGCAAAGAATACTCGACATACAAACTCCTTGTGCAAATAACTCCTCTAGATTTGATTGGTCGACATTAACGACAAGGAGTGTATTTAAAAAAAAGTTTTGTGTTATTTGCTGTCATTAGTAGGTAAAGGTAATATTGTAAGTATTGGCACGATTTTGAATACTGTAAGTTGTACGAACACAAAATTTAGTGTTACCTTCCATTTTTCTTCATTAAATGTCTATTCCCGCATAAATCTTTCTTTTTTTCGTAGTCATGGTATAAAGTATAGTATGCGACTCTTGAATAAAACGGATTTATATCGAGGGCCATGAATTACTCGCGTCGCTCAGGATTCAAAAACTTGAATCACTCGCTACGCTCGTGATTCGATCATCATGAATCACTCCCTGCGGTCGTGATTCAGTCGTTAGTATCCTTCACTTTCTCGTGAGGCATCTATGGCCCTCGCTTTAAATCCGTCCTTTATTCACTAATTGCATAATATAATACAATTTTCCGTGTTGAATAGAGGCCCAGAAGGTAAAAATCCTAAAATCGCTAATTTGTATCGCACTTGTCCGGTTTTTGCTAATTATTGATAAATTCAAACTTTATAATGACATCTAATAATGAGAAGCTGCGTAGCGAAAATGTCCGTTTGAATTATCATTTACCATCTTTAGTTATCAATCAATTGAAAATCAACCGATGGAGCTAAGCTCAAACCAGATCCGTAATCAATTAATTTAAGAACTTGAGCTAGCTGTGGTGATGAGATTGACTCTTTCGGCTATAATATCAATGTACCTATGTCGAAAACATTATTATAAGATTTTATTAAATATCATCGACCCGCCCTCGCTTTGCTTCGGTTTTGTGAGTTTTCTGTAACATACGCTGCACATAAAGTAGAATTTATTATACGTAACAAGCTTTCGTGAAAATGCATTTTTAGTTCCCAGGATGAAGTATTTTTTTACGATTGACCGGTTTAGATCGAAATACAGAATTTTAAAGAACATCAGAAATACTCGAAAACCAATGACATTAGACTAATAAGTTAATCGAACCAAAATTATTGAAAATTAGCTCTAGTACAACCCCTTTCTAAGAATGGGTCGAGTAACCAGTCTCCCTGTATGCGCATTTGAAAATTCACACTTGTTCAGAGCTGCCGTACATCGATATCCAAACCATTGTTATTATAGTATTAACTATCAATATGAACACTTCTCTTTAAAAAATGTTTTATTTAGTGTTATTATGGTTTTAAACATGTAGCGACGCATATGAACCTCAGTGATCATATTCATGCACGCTTCCATTTACTTACTTATCTTACTGTTCGTCCAGTTCATCGTCTATCTACCCATTACATCACACATTATTGACACATTTTAATGGCACTGGTTTAATTACATTTATTGAAAAGTATTGCATACGTATGCCTTCCGTATTAATTTAGTGGGTGAATGTGTTATTAACTAAAGCTATTTATCAACAACGAACGAAAATTGATTTTTTGCATCCCGCGAAAGTTCACCCCCGCGCATTGATACGTTTTTTTTAACGAAATTACGTTTAATTTAACTTGATGGAAAAAATAACAGGCATGTTTGTAAGGAGTTTGTGTGTAAGAGATAAAGTTTTACCAGTAGGTAAGGAAATTAATCATTTGTCGACCGCGCAAGAATGTCTTTTTTTTAAATCTTATAACTTGACAATTACATTAAAGAAATATTCTAACACGACAAAAAAAATTGCTATATGCATTTCAATTCATATATTCAGCTATTATTTAAAAAAAAAACCGATATTACTTAGAAATATCAAAAATATCACATATCTGTTCACGCAAAAATGTAACAGAACTGATAGTTGTTGAATAATGGAACATATATTAACCCATATCGTAATTTCTCTAAATTAGGTGTTGTTTAATAGTTTAAACAAACGTTTGCATTAATATGTTTAATTTTCTTGTAAATAAGCAAGATATAACTAGCCTATAAATGAAAAAAAACTAAATTCACCTTTGTTACATTTTTGCCTAAACCGGTATTTAAAGAAACTTTTAATATTCATTTGCTTTATTCCAATTTGTTTAATTTTGTTTTTAAACGGGTGATTACACGGGCGTTTCAACCGCCGTCAGTCCGCTATCATAAACATTGAAAGAATGAGCTACACCAAGCAGCTAACATTCACACAGAGCGATACTGTTATCGTACTTCTTGCCACAATTCATCGAATTTTAAGTATATTATCGCCTATTTCTTAAATACTTACGACAGCGGACTGAAGGTGGTTGAAACGCCTGTGGAATCACCCAAACGTATTAATAAATGATTTGAATTATTTTATATAAAAAACCGCTTTTAATATTTTTGCTTGAAGTACTATTAAAAAAAAACAAAACTTTTCATTTTAATTTCCATGGGCATATTTTTTTTAATTCCGCAAAAATATATAGAGGTAGGTTCTACCAATTCTTAACATACAGTAACTAAAGTTATCCTGTTAACTATTTTGCCTTAAATTTTAGTCACAAAAGCGCGTTTTTATTTTTTTTACCTTATTCCGGTCATGGGATATGATTAATTTTTCGTTATTATTTGGAGAGCTAAGTTTAAATACACGATTCAAGAAAAAAAACCTACGTTTAGACTTTTCGCAAGGCTCAATCTAAAAGGCCCACAGTATTATTTCTACTACAGTTAGGAGTATCGATGCGGGAGCACGTTTGCTTTATTCAGAAACACTTACGAAAATTTTGAATAAAAATTCTCTCGCGCTGTCACACCTCTTGAGCGTGAGCGTAGAAAGCTCCTGCACGTGAGAAAACAGCAGTTTTGCACCCTGCACCCCTTCCACCTTGACCGCTGTGAATTTGTGAACGTGCTTTGTCTGTCATCCTAGTAATCTTACAAGTAAATTTTGAACCACTTCTCGTTATCGTAATGTTGAAATTTGGAATACATAAGTAAACCCGAGGGCAATATTATGTTATCTAAGAGGTGATTTGATGATGGAGTCGGATGGTGGCAATAGGATCTTCACTGTATTTTACGTATACCCACCGCATTGGGATTCTACTTAGGTCGCAATAATCAGAACAGAAGCAGAAAACTGTAGGTACAGTTGGCTACAAAAGTTTGTCTCAAAATGTATTTATTTGTCGAAAACTTGTTTAAACACAAACTTTTGCAAAACAAGCTATTACATTAAAATTAGGGAGTTTATAAGTATCTTATCTATCAGTCGCCAAATTTCAACAGAGTGTAATATAAAATATTTTTTTATGTGTAAGTAGGTATGTATAAATATTGTTTTGCACGCGTAATACAAATTATAAATGAATGAAATACTCATTTAAAAAAATAATAATAAGGTGCGTGTAAACATCAACCGATCATTAAAATCATACAGCCTTAAAAATTAACAAACTAAATTGCACTTGTTTTAGCAACAGTTTTATTTTTCTGATTGCTGAGTTATTTGCTCAACCGCACGCCCGTAACATGTGTAAAACTAACTAACTATAAAATAACGTTATTTCTAAACATTATTGCTCATAACTAACATAAATAATCTTATCATATCTTACCTTACAGATGGGCCTTTTCGGATACACTTCGACCCCTTTCTATAACGGGTACACTACATAATTACGAAGAAACATAAATCCGAATTGATCAAAATTTCGAATTTTCATAATTCCGAATGCAATGTTTTGATAGAAGACTTGTTTTTGTATGTATGTATGTCACTTTATTGAACAAAATAAAAACAAAAACAATACAATATAGATGTAAAAAATAAAGAATGTACAAAGGCGAACTTATCCCTTTAAAGGATCTGTTCCAGCTAACCGTTGAGTCATTGAAAAAGTGAAAGGTTGCATCGAGTAGGCAACTTTATTTAGGAAAACAGCATAAAAATTAAATTAACCAATAAAACCTAACTATAAAAAATAAATACATTCAAACATCTACCTACATAAATAGATACAGAAATATAATATATTGATACGTCTATGTAATTACATACTTAAACTTACACAAACTATAATTATATAAACTAAGTACACTTATGTAGAGGACAGTCAGATATTTAGGAGCTAGAGTCAGGACTTCCTCAATTTGTCTTTTAAGGAATCAACTGATTGTGATTGTCTAATGCCGGCCGGCAGCGAATTCCATGACCATAGGTTTTTGATATCGATTATAAATCAAAACCTAACCTAACATACCTTGCATACACCTAACAATTGAATTATGCATTGAATCTAAAGCAGCTCAAGCATAACACAGTTTCGCAAAATTTAAAATTAATATTCGGAAAAAATATCGGAATTTTAAGATGTTCCCATATACTCTTACATTTTAAGCTGTTCGAATGTGTAGGTTTCCTCACGATTTTTTTCCTTCACTGTAAGAGTATCCGGTAATATATTTAATTTAGAAATTTCATCTGTACATGGTAACCACGGGGGTTCGAACTCGGTACCTTACGATCACGACGCCGACGCTCTAATTGATATAAAGTGTTATCTTTGCTCATTCTCAGGCTATTGCCTAACGCACTCGCAATCGAAATCCTTTTCATTTTGAAAATCGAAGGCTTGTCTGCATACAAAATGAAAACAATTGTTCCGCTTTGAAGCCGATTGTGATTGCGAGTGAGATAGACAATAGTTAAAAAAAAAAGTTTCATGTAATCATCAATTTACGCCGTATTATAGACAACAATTAACTTACGAGTAGCAGCGATGCTTTTGTCTTGTATTGTAGTAGATTACTTCACACACCGGGAAAGAGGCGGTTGCGGGACGAGTAGGGTTAGCGTGGCCAAGAGGCCGCGCTATATACGAGTCCAGCAACTGCCCTTCCCGGTCGAGGCTTGTATAGTGCTTTTCTCCAACGATGTGAGGAAATTTAACGCAATTGTTAATAATATTAAACCCAACATTTTCTTGAAAAAAATACGATACGATACGTCTTTCGTATCGTACGATTTAGTAGACACTGAAATAAAGCATTAAATAAAATCACAAATTTAAACGTAATAAATTCAATTTGAATAAAATATAAGTAACAACAATAACAACATAACATTAACACACATTACATTTATTAAGCGTTTATGTTATTTAGGCAATTTATTTTGTTTATGAACGCAATTTCTATTTAAAAAAAGTCAAAATGTTTGACACACTTTTAAATACGTTGTAAACGCTGTTTGAAAAGGCTGAACTTTTTAGTCTATGAAATTTAAAAAGTAAAATATACAAGGAAGAATTTTGATTGCACGAGTGTTTGGCTGTTTGGAGATAATTATCCTAGTCCAAACATAGTTTTAAAAAGTAAAACAGCAGGTACGTAATGAAATTTCATACATTTTCGCGGCCGCTGCCGTTGCCTTTGTTTTTTTTTAATTTTGCGTGGACCTGGAACTTACAACTTCGCGGGCTGATTTGACTACAGTAAGGTTAACATTTCCGAGCATGTGGGAGAAAAGTGATTATACCTTAAACATGCGTATCAAAATAGAAGTAGGGATTTTGCGTTTGTAGTATGCATACGTAATGTTACAAATATAAACACAGGGTGTTTTGGTATTTGCACAAGCCGTGTAATGAGCGGTGGAAGAGATATTTTTTTTTCATTTCCATGCATACAAAATTAAACAGATGTTTCAAATGTCCACATTAGATTTCAGATTTTTATTTTTTACATTCAATTATTTTTAGCATTTTAAGCATCTGCTAGTTATAAGTAATAATGAAATCTACGTTTATTTACTGTAATCTGAGGCTGATTATTAAATAAAACGAGACAAATTACGATAGCAAAACTAGACATTTAATACTTGACATAGATAATGGTACAGATAACATAGCAAGTAGTATGTAGATAATAAAACAAGAAACGTTCCGTTTTTGCACTTAATTCAACATCCACCCTTAAAGCGCAAACCCATAGCCTTGGCGCACTCTTCAATCTTCATTTCAGAAGTGGCTTTTGTTAGGACGTCAGCCACCATCTTTTGAGTTCCAATATAGTTAACTTCTATCTCCTTCATGACAACTTTCTCACGAAGGAAGTGGTATCGTATGTCGATATGTTTGCTGCGAGCACAGTAAGAGTCAGTACCTGCAAATTTAATGGCACTCTGATTATCACAATAGATAATTGTGGGCGTAAGTCCGACGTCATGACGTAGCTCGGATTCCAGGTGTCTTAACCACATGGCTTCTTGTACAGCCGTGGCCAATGACATATATTCAGCTTCCATAGTTGATAATGCAACTGTACTTTGTCGCTTAGAGCACCACGATATTGTTGCACCCTGAAACAGAAATGTGTAACCAGAGCACGACCTCCGGTTGTTAACATCTGACGCCCAGTCAGAATCACAATAGCCAAACACTTTTGGTTCATCTTCATTTTGACTAAATATTAATTTATGATGCTTTGTTCCTTTTATGTAACGCAGCACTCTCTTAACTGCCATCCAGTGTTGCTGTTCTGGTTTGTTATTAAAACTACTCAATTTATTTACAATATAACATATATCAGGCCTGGTGCCTTGTGACAAATATAACAAACTTCCAATTGCCTCTTGATATGGTATATTAGTAAGAATATTATTTTCTTCTTCTGTGCTAATTAATTTAGTACTTGCATCACATGGTGAGCACACTGGATTGCAATCTGTCATTTTGAATCTCTGCAAAAAATTCAATATAGGCAGTTTGGTCAATGCAAATCTTTTTGTTTTCCATGTCATGCTCTATTCGCCAACCAATGAAATGACGCACAGACCCCAGTTCTTTCATTTCAAATTTACTTTTCAGTTGATACTTTAACTGTTCACCTTTTTCCTTGTTATTATAAAATAACAGCAGATCATCGACATAGATTAATATGAAGATAATATTTTCATTATTAATTTCATAATACACACATGGATCAACAGATGTGCTTTTAAATCCTAGTTCTTTCAACACAGTAGAGAGCTTCAAGTTCCATTGACGACTCGCCTGTTTCAATCCGTAAATAGATTTATTTAGTTTACAAACTTCATCTCCCTCTTCATAACAGGGTGGTTGAGTCATAAATATTTCAGCATCTATGTCCCCTTGTAAAAAAGCAGTAACAGCATCCATCTGTTCAATAAATAAATTATATTTAACAGCCAAAGCCAGTAAATATCTAATCGATGTGTGTCGAACTACGGGAGCAAATATCTCATCATATTCTGTTCCTTTTCTTTGGATAAAACCTTTAATGACCAATCTTGCTTTGAAGCGTACAATTTCACCATTAGCACCAGTTTTTATTTTGTACACCCACTTGCAAGGGATGGCTCTCTTATTCTCTGGTAGAGTTACTAATGTCCATGTGTTGTTCTGAAGGAGTGACTTATATTCATCATTCATGGCTTCTTTCCACTCTTTTGCTCTTGGGCCTGAAAGAGCTTCTTTAACCGTATCCGGCTCCTTAGCTAATAATGCAAACGCTTGCTTGACACAGGACTGCTTTGGACTCTCTGGACTCTCTTCAAGACAAAGGTATGTGGTAGGTTTGTTATTCCTAGGCCTCAGTGTTACCTTACTTGCCGGTATGTCAGTAACAGTTTTATCTGGTTCATATTCTTCATCACCATCATCAGAGTAATATTTTTCACTGACGTCATCAGAAGACAAATGTTCAGTTTTTGCTTCAGGTTTATCTTTTTGATGATGGTCTGTGTCCATCGAAGCAACTGATACTTGTTCCTGCAAATCAGATAATGGCATTATGACACTGTTATTTTTAACTGTATGCTCAAGAAACACGACATCTCTACTTTTGTATATTTGGTTTCTTTTTTCATCATATAATCGGTACCCCTTTGTATTCTCACAATATCCAACAAATATCATTTTAATTGCTTTGGTGTCCCATTTTTTCCTCTTTTCTTTTGGCACATGTACCATAGCATGGCATCCAAAAATCTTCATATTACTAATGTTTGGTTTCTTACCCGTCCACAGTTCATATGGAGTTCTGCAGTCCAGGGCTCTTGTGGGTGAGCGATTAACAATGTAGGTTGCAGTTGAAATAGCTTCAGCCCAAAACTTTTTTTGTAGCCTGAAACTCAGAATTAAACATTTTGCCTTTTCAACAAGTGTACGGTTCATCCGTTCCGCTAAGCCATTTTGCTCAGGGCTATATGGATTAGAAGTTTGATGTTTTATGCCATTTTTTAAAAAAAATGATTGGATTTCATTGTTTAAATATTCCTTTCCGTTATCAGAACGTAGTATCTTTATATTCTTCCCTATCTCATTTTCCACCAAGTTTTTAAACTCCTTAAATTTTTCTAAAGTGTCTGATTTATTTTTCAAAAAATAAACAACTACTCTTCTACTATAATCATCAATAAATGTGACATAGTATTTGGCACCTCCTAAAGAGACATTCTCCATTGGGCCACATAAATCAGAATGGATCAATTGGAGCGGTTCAGTGACTCTTGTGCCAGTATGATTAAATGGGAGTCTACTCATTTTTCCTTCCAAACATGTTGTACATATCTGACTTCCTTTTTTAAACAATTCCACCCCTTCTGCACTTTCAGTTATTTTCTGTAAGTCTGTGAAGTTCAGATGGCCCATTCGCTGATGCCACAAGTCTATATCATGCTCATTTACTGTTGACAGCAATGCCGGTGCTTCAGTAACATTGTTTAGTAAGTACATGTTATTGCAATGTGATGTTGTCAAAATCAATTTATTATTTTGATATATTTTACAACATTTTTTTTCAAACTTCACTTCTCCACCATTCTTTGTTATCTGACTTACAGAAAGTAAATTAGTTGTCAAGGAGGGTACATACAGAACATTTCTAACCTGAATTGTGCAAAGTATGCCATCGGAGTCTCTTACATGTAAATCCACATTGCCACATTCTTTTACTGCTACTGTTTTATTATCTGCCACTTTTATATTATTTACTGTAGAAGGAGAAACCTCATACATCCAAGCTCTCTCTCTGCACATATGTAGTGAGGCTCCAGAGTCCACATACCAGCTGTGTTCATCCAATACTGCAGCAGCTGAAAAAGCAGCAAAATAAACATTATTTTTAGATTCATTTTTATTTAAATTATCCCTCCTTTTGTTCTGAAAATAACAGTGTTTGCTTAGATGGCCATAATTGTTACAGTTATAACAACGGGGTCCTTTTGTTTGTTGATGTTTAACTGGCGAATTTTTGTGAGACCTTGACATATTTATTTTATTCGACTTTGCATAGTAGGCGACCGAGTCGGACACCTTAACATCCTGAAGAAGCTTTGTTTTTACATAATCGGCAGTAATGAGCACACTGGAGCTTTCCATTGCCATAATCATCGGTTTGTAGACATCGGGGAGACCAGCGAGCAGCAATGTACCAAGCCACTCGTCTCCGACTACAAATTTTATGTTTCTGAGCTTATGTGCAGTCGTCATTATCTTATTAACGTAGTCCTCAATACTGGAACTGTTCTCTAATGTTGTGGTGATGAGATCTCTTAACAAACCTACTTTCCTACTGAGCCCAGAGTCATCGAAAATTTTCTCAAGCTTATCCCATGTCCTCTATATGCACATAGTTAATCGGATCGACCAACAGTATTAATTTCGACTTTGCCTTCGTGTCTTTTGTTGCATCGTGTTTATAGGTAGCACTTGGTTGTATTGTCTCCCATAAATCTTCGTGTTCTAAATAGCTTTTTACGGCGAATTTCCATGACTGGTAATTTTCTCTTCCCAGCAGCTTGTCAACTGTGCCCATCGATATCGAAGTAGTCATATTCGAAAGCTTTTCAAACACTTTTTTTTGCTGAAAAATTAAAACGGCCTCACCGCGGATAACCTTTTAGAGGTTATGTTACTTAAATCAGAGTAAATCGCGCAACTATTCGGTAATATACTAAATATTATTAATCAGAAGCGTATTAAGGCCCATAACCTAATGAAATCTACGTTTATTTACTGTAATCTGAGGCTGATTATTAAATAAAACGAGACAAATTACGATAGCAAAACTAGACATTTAATACTTGACATAGGTAATGGTACAGATAACATAGCAAGTAGTATGTAGATAATAAAACAAGTAACGTTCCGTTTTTGCACTTAATTCAACAAGTAATATAACTTTTGCACAGTATGGACGCTTGCTCAGGGACGACGGACTGAAAACCAGCGCTGTGCGAGTGCGATCCTGTTGGAGCGCGCCCACACGGCAAGAACGCGGAATCCGATCCTTTGTCACAATATGGGCAGTTAATTAAGAGCTCCATTTTTTATGTATTATTTTTATGTGTGGCAATAAATGAATTCTTTCTTTCTTTCTTTGTCGGTTTTATTTTAACATCATCAAGGTGTTTTACCTAAATTAGGTTTCAATAAATATTTCCATTATTTTTTCTTTGCCCTACACTTGATATAACATTGCGTAGTTTCATGTCGCCCTGTACAGTTTAAAACTCAATTGTTATTATAAATCCCTTTTCTTCAATCCACCATAGATAACACTTAAATGCTTTTACCTTGATCAGATAATTTCTACTAATATATTTAAGCAAATCATTTAACTTTCAACAGATAATTTGTTCTCATGCATTTATATCCTTTTACCTTGATCAGACAATTCGTACACGAGAATTTTTCAAAAACAATGGTTTGAACCACTCTCATATACATAAAGTTTCCAAAATGGAAAATGGCGGCGTTTGAATCATGTCCCCTTTTAACGGCCGGCCTGGGATGTACTCGACTCGACTGCACGCTGCCATTAGTGGCCTAATGAACTTGGTATTATGCTTTATTCGGCCTAAAATTATTTATTTATTTTACTGACAGATCATTTATCCGACAACTTGCAGAAATTAAAGAATAGTTATTTATAGAATCGACCGTATCATTTTAACTATGCCGATAGTTTATTTTTTCAGCATGCGTCTAACGTAAACGCCGTGGAAACAGAATGTAACATTTTATAAGTTTATATTTAAGGGTGGGTCCGCCACAGTAGTTGGTTTGAGCACAGGGAAAACTATTTTTAATATCCCAACTTTAAACTTAAGTTTTAACATAACGGAACTTTAAGTCTTTGTTATAAGACGACGAAAGTATTCTCAGTTTAATAAGATCAACAAACACCAGCTTACCAGTTTGTATTTGAGAGAAACACAGGTACCTAGATGAATATGAAAGCAATTTAACTGGCTTTCTTTATTAACTAGTCTAGCTATAGTTTTAATTTCAATATTTTTGATTTAAAGTAATGCTCATTCTGCAATTATCTCGTATCTAGATTAACATGGGTCCAGATTTCAGAATAAAACCCATGCAAATTATTTTCTACTTGAATGTCCAGCTTGCATTAGTTTTCGACTTTGGAGGAATATCTTATCTAGGTTACGTTCTTTTTTGGGATTTTTGTCCCTTACCTTAAAGGGAAAAACGTAGCCTGTTTGCTAATACTCTGCTTTAATTAATTAATTTATTCATTTTGGGTTGGTTGGTTGATACTTATTAAATTATGTAAATACAAACTAGGGAACTATCACGCAATTAGGCGTACCTAGTATGGGTATAAGCCTACGATAAACATACTTACTTATGTAGAGAAATATTTATAAAACCCCCAAGCCTCCGGAACAAATACTCAAGCACATGACACAAATATTTGTCCATACCGGGAATCGAACCCGGGCCGCTAGCTTCGTAGGTAGGTCACTACCAACTCGGCTAAACGCGCCCTATTCTAAATATCAACCCCTTCAGACTCTGGCGCTTGCCTTTTTTACATCATTTATTTTTCTACCTTTTCACCGACAAATTACCAACAATGTCGACATATTTTCTTGAAGCCAATTTAGAATAGCGTGCCTATTTGTTCTTGCTTCATGCAGAGCCGTTGTTTTATTGCTGATACTGATAACACAAAGGTGTAAGTAAACAGTTACTCGTGGGTACAGTACCTACTAATATTCTTGAAAAGTCTTTCGGGTACAGGTTACGTGGGTTAGGGTATCATTAGAGCGTATGAGCGAGTGAGAGAGAAGTAAAAACCCGAGGGCCGTTTTAAGAGCAATTGCACAGTACCTTTATGCGGTTTTTGTGACTGCGGTCAAAGAACAATTTATTTTGTCCAACTATTTGAGAGCGCACATACCGCAAACCAAATATCTGCCGGGTTTTTGGAACCGTTGAAACATTAAATAACATACTTATTTTTGAAATAAAAGCACAATAAAATGCTTAAATTACTTTGTCTTAATAACTTTTAATACTGTTCATTTTAGCGCAATCTCTCTGAAAATCAGCGTTGTATTGTCAGCGTTGGTATTATGCGGAAAATTTAAAAGGCGTCGTAAACCAGTGCAAGATAACAAGATCTGGAGCTACCTGAAAGTGAACAGGGTGTAACTAAGACAATCGTCTACTTACTCCTGACAACGACGGACATTTACCATTATTATAATAATATTTGCTTTTGAATCTAAAGGGAGGCACTAAGTCATAAATGATCTCACCCTTGCGTGTTGTTGGTATCACCCTTAAATTGGCTATGTAACAGTTGGCTCTATAAGTAACTTTATACTTTTTTCCTTATCGCTTTAACGCCTTTGAAAGATTAGTACAGAAGTCCAAACATGACGTTAACGAGACAAAACACTAAAGCTTGCGACTTCTTACAAGGCCGCAAGGCGTTCTCACAGTGTATACCATAACGTTAACTTTTTTTTGTAACTTATTTATTAAGCTGATTCACGAACAAAAGGGGTTTCCATTCAGTGCTTATTTTATATATTACAAATTGTTATATATTTTTATTCTGTACTAAATGGATATAGGGCTAACGACTGCTTAAACAAATTTTAATAATGAAGTGGGCCCTGAGGCCTATGACCATGCATTACTAGCGTAGATAAGCTAAGCACAAGGATAAGATATTTATATTTTCTAAAACATGAGCTGAAATAATGACTTTTCTTTTGAAAAACGAAGACGCAATTGCGTGTGAAAATGCAATCCTGTCCGCTGAAATATTTTTATTCAATGCTTTTATTGGCGTACAAAATTGAAAGGACTAAGAAAAAAAACTTAAAAAAAGTTTTTTTTTTTTAAATAGGTGAAGGCTCTAACTTTGTCAAATCCTGTTTAATAAATGTATTTTCACTTCTCATGCTCAAAAAGCGTGTCATATAAGACTTATAAAGCGAGACTGATGTAAATGGTAAATAGAACTGTATTATTATCATATTTTTTTTATAATAAGTTTTAATAAAGATCACTTAGAATGATAAATGGAAAATATAATGATTTACATTTACAAAACATTTTAATTTAACCAATAAAAATACTTCACCAAATTAAATCCAACAACCACAATACACATCAACTGTCAATTGGAACGTTAGGTTCTTTTTGGTACTCTTTAACTAAATTAACCCTTTAAAAAAAAACTGTATTTGGTATAAACCAACCAGAATACAGCCATATTAAAGTCGACCAATCAGGTAACAGAATTCATTTCTCAAAACATTAGGTGATTTTTAGTCCCTATTTTACAATCGTTAAAATATGATTAAATCGATTGTACAACGCTTTGAAGTGCTAAATACTCACACGGTCAGTGGCGTTTATTCGGGGTGTCTATATTTTGTATCTGTGTCAAAGTAGTTTAAATAAAAATCATGCCGCCAAATTAAAACAATATTTTCGCTGTGGAATTTGTGGTGGATAATCTTTGCTAATTTTTTACCTTTGTATGTATATGTTTTTATTTTCTCACAATCGAAGTGAAAAGTAAAGTGTATAACTCGGGTCTAAAAGCCATAATAGGGACCCCTCGAACCATTTTCCCTCTCTTTGCTCGGGAAAATCACCATCTCGTACCCAGGTATGGCTTATTTTAGACCCTAGTTATACAATGTATCCCTCACATTGTTTCAGAAAATTATTATATACTACCGACTCGCCCTCACTTCGCTTCGGTTTATATGAGTTTTTTGCGACTCCCGTACATGAACTAGAATTTATTATACATAAATCCGTTGGGTGATTTAGAGGGAGTTAGCAGATATACAGACAGACGCGGAAAGCCATTTATACTATGCAAATAAAAGATAAAGATGCCTCGGTGGAAATGGGGATTGCCTGACTGGTATTTTAGCAGGACTCGCTAAGGCGTGGTCAGCTAACCACCTCCGTAAGCAATCCCCTGCCTTCCAGGCCGGGCTTCTTGAATAATGTACTATTATCACAGTTATTTTTATATTCGTAACTAAGCTCAAAAAGCTAAACTCCGTGTAGCACCTCTTAACTCTTTTTCCCTATTAGAAAAAGTAAATAGGTACTTACTAACTTTTGTAAGTATAGTAAGATTTTTTTAAGGTGGCAGATCTGTTTAACGGATTTCTTAGTTGATCAAGTGACAAGTTTTACTAACGATCATCAAATGCAGCTGCTCGTGCCTTGTAATTGTAAAAATTAGTACTTGTGAGAAAAAGTAACAGACATGACATGACATGGAATGACAGAATATTCACCAAGAAATCATGTTCATCATAATTATTCGCCGCTTGGATGAGCCCCTACAAGGTGAATCAATGACTTGGTGTAGCTAGGTATTGATGTATGAAACGTTAAACAAAGAAACACTACACTTGTCATATTAGTATAAAGATCTTGAGAAACACGCCCGTCTCAGATGGCATCAGAAATGTTTGTTATCTATTTCTTGACTTTCACTTGTCTTGCTTGAGATGGACACCATGATCAGTTAATCAATACACCGCCACGTATTATCTGCCTTCTCCGAAAGGTTTCAATCAAATTGGTTATTAAAATTTGTTTTCTTTAGACCAAGCCATTATCATCGGAAGTATTCTCGATGAAAGCGATTGATAAAATAATATAAAACTGTTATCAAATGATATGATTTCCAAATAGCTTCAGGGAATGGCATAAGAAAAAAGAGTGAATTGTTGAAAAGTTGTTCAATAAGTTGGAGGCCTTGTATAAAAGCAAATATCGCTTCTTTCATGAAAAAATCTGAATAAAAATTAACTAAAATATTTATTTGCATCGTTGGTGTAGGTGTAATTCGAGAGATATTATTAGCTCTGTGAAGCAGATACTTAACTCAGTCAACGAACACCACTGACAAATAAATGCAATTAATCATGTATTCTAGGTTATTGTTGTTGTGGTAGGTATAACATACTAAACGTCCTGAGCCAGTGTCCGTGAAAATGCAAGGGGTAGAAAAGTCATAAACATTGAATAACTTTGTTTAGCCCCTTATCAATACGGTGTTATTGAAAAGTGTTGCACAAAGTTGACCAACAAGTTAATGATAAACCCAAAATGCCAGATAAGCATTTTATCAATCATGAGTCCGCGACAGGGGAGAGGGATCAAAGTAGGTACTCTCTAGCGCTTAGCAGTAAAATTCTAGCAAATATGTTCTGACTGCTGGCTCTAGTTTGATATCGTTTTCATTTTCAGGTTAACTAAAGATGGAAAATTCATTTGTCTTGCCAAGATCGCCGCGGTAAGCAAACATTGATCTTTGGTTTACTCGTACCTAAAAACGATACCAAACTCTACTTATAACGACGAAGTAATTCAAATACATCCGCTATAGTTTTATTATTGAGCACAGGAGTTAAGTACTTTGATCCATCTTCCCTCTCCTCTGTCGCGGAGTTATGGTTATGATTGCCTCCCTGGCGTTTTGGGTTCAGTTTGACCTACTGAATAGAACTCATGCCAATTAGCAATGCTTAAATCTCAAGTGAAAAAAAAAGAAAACACAATAGATAATGAGCTATAAACAGTTATTAAATCTGTATAACTTTCCTAGCCCTTTCTTTTTATTTTGTTTTGCTTTTTTTATATTCAATATTTTATTTTATTACATAATTACGAGCTGATCCGCTCTCTTTGTCGCATTCATGTAGGTACATTCGATACTTAGTGATCGTCCACGTCCGCACCGAGCCTCTTTGAGCTATTATAAGAAATCAACCAATAGCATTAGCTTTTCAAAGGAAGTAAAAAAAAGGCATCACATGTACATAAATTCTCCAGTGCTTGCATTTTGCTTTAAAAAAAAATCGGTTCTTCAATGCAAATATATTTGCATCAGTCAGTGATCCGATTGCTGGCAGCTAATTAGTATTTTTTATCTAGCCAGAATAGCTAGTGATGCTTTCTTTGACCGTTATTTTATTAGTATTTAAAAGTATTATTATGCTTCAAAGGCTGCTTTAAAATTTTATTTATAAAAGATTTTAGAGCAGGTAAGTGAAAAAAGGGCTACCCTTAACTGGCATAATATTCATTGTTCGTAATACACTTCGCATAACATGTAGGTATCGCAGAAATACTGAGTCGAATAATAATTTTATAAAGATTTACGTGGCATAACTATCACTACCCATAAAATACATTTTCCAGCATATTATTTAACAGAAGATTACTTTCGTCGAATTTCTTGTAACATCATTTTATGTACAGTCGACTACAAAGAGATGTATCCCCTTTTTATCTTATTACGTTGTAATAAGGTCCAAAAGTGGATACATACCTTTGTAGTCATCTGTACTATCGCGATCGTTAATTTGTGACCCATTTCAAGAAAAATAGGCTTGAAGTTGTCAATGTCATTAGAGATGCCAAATCATTTGTAACTTATAGGACCTTATTGTTGTAGAATGTCAGGATGACTTTGGGCCTAAGGTGGGTCCCAAGTTAAAGTTCGTGACTGTAACATAACAATGCTACAGCATACTTCAACTCGTATAATAAATTAATGACGTAATGATTTTTATGCTAGCAGAAAAGTTTTTAGGTTTGGTTACAGTTGTCACTCTAACGAAACTGTGCCAAAAAATTACGTTAGGTTAGGTTGTAACTGCAACCACAACACATACGAGCTGTTTCCAGAAAGGTAGGTTAGTTAAGATTAGAACTGCAATCCCAACGGAGAAAAAACTGTGCCTGAAAAGTAAGTAAGGTTAGGTCAGAACTGTATGACACCCAAAAAAAAAGTAAAATAATTTTCTGCAAAAGTAATAGGTATTTGATTATATTAATAACTACAGTATGCCGAAGTACGATTCAGAATTAAAAGTAAGTACATAATTGTATGCTGAAGGAAACTAAATATGCGAAAGGTCATGCCGGCAAAAAATATTTCTGCAATATTAAAATGTAGGAATGGAATGTAAAAATGAGCGTGAAATGGAACGCAGGTGTGTGAGAAGGATGACGGGAGGATGAGTGAGAGAGAGAACGATCAGAAGTTGGAACGACGAACGAGTGCGCGTATTTCTTAGCTGAATTAAATATAATTTAAAAGTTTTTACCTAAATAAACCAATTTCTGAAGATAAGTTGGCTTTTCATTACAAGGCACCAAATTATCCCACAAAAATATTCAGACAATGAAATTTCTGCAGAATAAAACCCGAGTAGGCCCAATTTATTAAATTCAGCTTTTTATAGCCAGAATATTACAAAAAAATATATTGCCCAATACAAAACGAATTCGAATTCGAAGTATCAACTCCCATTAAGAACACAACCATGTCCTTCGATAAAATTGTCGTCCGAGCACGGTGAGGCATAAAACATCTCGTTTGAGAGACTATGCAAATAAGCCAGCGCCAAAAGAAAGAAGTGGCTTATAATTTTGGACACGTTCTTTAAATTTACCTTTTAACAGCCTCTTGATATTTTTATTACGTGTCGGTCCTCAAAATTTCTCGACAGCCTGTAAGAAAATAAGGATTAAGACAGAAATAAAATTTGGAGTTTATTTTAGCTGGTTGTTGCAGGTCACGATTATTTTTTTACTACAATATTGGTAGGTAGATACTTAGGAGGGAATTAATTGGAACGGTGTGGTTTTAAACTAAATTATTTCTTTGTTTCTAGGCTATGGTATTGTTTTTAACTCGGACGCCATTACTATCAATTAAAAAAGGGCTATCAAAACGTTGACAATACGATAACAGGTTAAAGATAATATGGTTTTTAGCATCTAGAATATCAGCCCTGAGTTATGAGTGAGCTTTAAGTTATCTTTGAATATGAGTGAGAGCTTTATGTTATCTTTGAATACACTTCTTAGATATCTGAATTTTCATCTTGCGCCTGATTCCGATAACACGAATTTAATACAACTCTATCCCGACTTGTATGGTTTATAGCTATGAAAGGATAAAACACTAAGAGCTTCGAGAAAAGAAAAAAGATTTGTACTCTGACAACACGGGCAAAGGCTGGTATTTAATAAATGAGCCTCATTTTGATTTAGTCCTAATGTTTAACAAACAGTGCCAACAGAGCAGGTTTCGGCGGCGTGTTAACACATTACCTAAGCAAACACCCATTATAATCACCTCGGATCACCGGCCAGTAAATACATTAAACACTAATTTGTCCACCTCAACCTGCAATCGGCAAGCAATTAGTATGTGTAGTGGGAGCATCTAATTAATTGTTGGCGGATTAATGCAAGGCCAACCGTGCTGTGATTATATCGTAGGCGAAGTCCGATGTTAGTTTCGGAGTCCAATGAATGAGTAATGCAACTGCACGTGCCTGGTTTCCATTACATGATAAATTCATTTGCATTTTAGAGCAAAATCGAGCATAGACAGCCTTTGCAACCGCTGCCAATCAAATCAGGGCGCCCAAGCTCACGTGGCGGATTAGAGACGGTGAAATACAATTTGGATCATCTTTTAAGAAGCAACTTCATAGTAAAATTAACGAACATCATGGAGATTTCGCTGAATACTTATCGAACACGTTAGCTTTGTGTGTAACATCATGAAGCTTTTGCTCCATGTTACCGAGAAAAACATAACCAGCGAACATTTTTTTAATATTTAAGGTGAGAAAAGTTAAAGTGTTTTTTAATGTTGGAGTACTAAAACAAACCGTAATACGAATATACATAGGGTATGTTCTAAGTAATAGAGAATTAACTTTGTTTCCGCAGAATACTTAACAATCCCCTAGTGTGAGTTGCACTCGTGCATATCTCATACCATTTATATATTTATACTACCATCACTTGTTATTTCAGACATTAATAAAGATACCTATCACATACATCGGTTGTATCCTTTCGCGCCCAACATAACATCACATGTCGATTCTGATATATATATATTCGAATATAGTCATAGTTTTTAATTTAATCTGAATTCGGAACTAGTGGTGGGTTATAAATTAAATTGCTACATGGACTAAGTTAGAAAAAGACATTATTAGAAGAAAGATAAAAATAAATTAAAGGAAGATGTGGAGAGGATAAATCTAATGATTCTGCGTAGTGACGTTTGGAGTGTTTACTGCCGGGAGCTGGGTGATAAGTTTTATTGGTCATTTTGTGTGCGAATGTTGTGTTCAAGAAAAAGGAAGGAAAAAGAGGAAGAGAAAGAGGAATGAAAAATCGATGACTAGGATCCACAGTTTACTTTGTTAGATTCAATGAAGTATATTTTATTAGTCTTTTGATGGCATTCAAAAAACCAACAATCTTTGGTTCTTTAAAAATATTTTTTCTTTTTGGAAGGATGAATAAGTATAGCAGTTATACAAAATGTATAATTGTAATTTAATTGATTGGAGTGTAACGACGTTTGTAGACGAGATGAATAGATCTATGTACATATGTATACTCGTATCAAATTACAGGAATGGTACACAGAGCGTTAAGTTTACTGACAAAAGTTATATTTTCTTATCCATGTTTTAAATATTTCAAAATCAGTTTTAGTTTCACAATCGTCAATGTTTATTATATAAAGTATTTAATAATTTCGAAAATAGTTCGATTAAAACAATTTAAAATGATTTACCTTTGTTTTCGGGAATTGAGCACGTAACTCATACTTTAATTATAATACAAAAAAATACATTTTACATAATTTATGTTCTTTTTTTGTCAATAAACACTATTGGAAAGTATTAATACAAGTTTGGGCAGATTAGGGGATAGTTGTTTGATGAGTAGTTAACTGAAGTAATGGTTAAAATTTAAAAATCGAATGGAAAATGTGACCCATTTGGTTCAGATTTAACAAATGGTTACGATTTTTAACTTTTAGTACGTTTAACTACTGAGGGCCTGTTGTTTGATCAGTAGTTAACTCAACTAATTGTTAAAATTCTAATAAGGAATCCAAAAATTTGACGTATTTCCTTGAGATTTAACCATAAGTTACGGTTTTTATCGATTAAGTTTAACTACTGATCAAACCACAGGCCCTTAATCTGCCCAATTTAAATTAAAACAAAACTTCAGGTTTGAAAATTGAACATTTTTTTATTAAAGCATACTCTAAGGGCCAGCGCAAACCGGCAGACGGCACCCCGGGAGTTTTCCCTATAAATTTCCTCCGCCGCAATCCGCTGCGATGCTCCGAGGTCGGTCTCAAAGCATTGAAATTTATACCTTATAATTATTATTTATACCTTATAATTTGTACATTTTTTCAATTGAAATAGCATTAAATATACATTGATAAATTTAATGTCCTCTGCCGTCCCGTCCGCCGGTTTGCGCAGGCCATAATCCTTCCAAAAATAATTCATAAGTTCAAACCACCCATTATCAGTTTTTAAACTACAGTACGAGATCGACTGACCGCCAAGTGACGATAAAGGCCGAGCCTCACCGGCTGCGTGCGCGTAGACGTGACGTGCGCGTTCGCTTTCCACTGCGGTGTATAGTATGAATTCTCATACGACATGTCACTATTCAATGCAGTGGAAAGCGAACGCGCACGTCACGTCTACGCGCACGCATCCGGTGTGGCTGGGCCCTAATCATCAAACCGTCCGCAAGCCACCCGAAAATGTATGGTGGATTTGGCCGAGAGGCGTCGGACTGTTCGGCCGAGATCACCGCGCGCCCCACACTTTCGAAGAATTGTCAGTCCTAAATCGTTAGAGAAAATGGGCCTCTATTCTTCTCCGTAAAACTATATTGGTTTTGACATTTTAGGTATTGTATTGTCAACGTTATTTTTCGCGTTTCATTGCGCGAACGTAGCGGTGACGATTCCCCTCAACCATTCACAGTAGCCCTAACAGACGTTTTTATACAGTTGCAACAAAACGCGAAAGACTTTCATGTCGTTCTTAACGATAAAACTACACTGTTCTTGCGCATTTTAAAGTGTATTTTTACAGCTCCTAATTTTCTCTGCTTTGCATGTTAACAAATAAATAAATCTAACACAGTATTACTTAAGTGTAAAAATCACGATCGATTATAACTTGTAAATTAATTCTACTTCCCGACAACGAATAAAAGCCATCGCGAAGTTTCGCTGCATTCAAATTGAGCCTGGAAGGCTTTCAATTCAAGTTTTGTAAAGAACAATTCGCGATTCGCGGGAGCACGAGCACAGAGTAGTATAATAACAATATTTATAGTTTTAAGACGTTCCTTTTGAGTTTTTTCTTATTTAATTAAATGTTTGCTCTTTGATCTTAGCTTCTACAAATTGTTTGACTTGTGGGTTTTTTTATGTTTTTCTTTCGCAAAACTGTCTTTGGTCGTTCGAATAAGAATTAAAATAATTAGGTACGTATATATATATATATTTAAAATCCTTATTACATATTACGGATGCTTTGACAAAAGTAAGTTTAAGCTTTGTTTGACTTTCGACTTTGGCTTGAAGTTTTTATATGTTTCTATGAGGTAATCCAAATAAAGTTTTGACGAAATTCATTAAATGGCCTTTCTTGTTATCATTACATTTTGTTAATAATGTTTCAATTCATTAATAATCAACATAGAAAAATAATCACAGATAGAAAAGTTTCGTAAAGTACGTACGTACGTAATTAAGATATTAAAATAAAAGGACTAGATCAAACATTAAAGAAATAAAATTGGTATCTTTTCTACACTTTCCAATAAGTAAGTTTATTTTTATTATACATATTATAACGTTTTACGAAACGAGGTCTAACTACCCTTACCGATCATAATTAACACCTTGCACTAATAGATTAGCAAAAGGTACTATAATGGTACAAGGTAAGCACTCGTGACGTTACGACTTTGCTTCCAAAACAGAGTTAAACGAAAATGATATAGTGTTCTACGCACTCTACTTGAGGGTTCATCTGGTTCCCTAGCTTGACAGTGACTAAAAGAATGACTGATTTACAAGCAAAGTTAATTATCTTTAAGTGCACCCTAGCTTCAAGTTCTCTAAGGACGCGCTAGAGGGATGCCCGTCTGGTGTCGAATTCTATAGGTCTGACGTTAGCCAGGGGGCATTTACCAGCTCCAGAGCGCAAGGATGGGGCTCTACCTTTAATAGTTAAGTTAAGTCTTCACCCTCATAATTTCATTTCAAATTCAACTCGTTATCTTTCAAAAAGACTCAGAGTTATTCGGGTTTTTTTTATTGCTTTTTATTTTTCTTAGATCGTCTTTGGATAACTTAATTTGCTTTTAGCTTTCTAGTCTTGTGTATGTTCATCACAGTTACCCATTACAAAATCACTAGAAGACACTAGATTGATAACCTGGCCGATTCAATTCCGTATTTACTACAAACTAGATTAATATTCAAATCTTTTTAGGTAATATCGCGTTAGTGTAGGTTATGCCCCGTGGTAATGTACAAGCTAGGAGACAAAAGTTGACCTTTCGCTCGATGTATCTAAAATTCCAAATCCAGAGGTAGTCCGAAAGGAAAGTCTATAAGCATGCTCTACTAAGTTTTTAATGCCCCGATTAACAGAAACTTTATGAGCCTCATACACCATGTCATATGTAAAACAACAGAGTCACAAACAGATAGACGCCCGCGGCACGAAAATCTGCTGACGTTTATTGCCGACTGGGGTAATTATTCAAAGGGTTCAATGAACTTAAAGTGGAGATGCCCCTCCTGCTTCGAATACCATCAAGAGATGGCACGGTAAGAAACAAACACATGAGTTATCTGGTTGCAGAGAATCTCACTGAAACCCGCTCTACTGCCCACGACCCGCAGTCCGCACGTCAATTCCGCATCGACTTTCGGAATTCGAGCCGAGGTTATATGGCCTCTTAAAGGCTGAGCGTTGGCTATTTTATGGCTCAAGGAATAGTAAATTTTATAAAACACTCGTGACAGAAAGAGACAGTTGATAAACTCCCACTGCAGGCGAGTTTTCGCTTTGTGGCACGATGTTCGATTTGTAAATAGCATGTTTATATTTAATATACTCGTAATATCAAATCAACGAATTTAAAGCGAGAAGTAACTGAACCTTGATATTCAATACATTTGGTTCGTAAAATTTTCAATGATTTATTTTCGACCCTATCGATGCATAAAAACTGGGTGTCCAAGAACTTGAGTTAAATATTAAGGGAAAGCCCTTTCCTTACCGATCCAGAATATAGTTTTAAGTTTTCGATATATTAATTAGTTTAGGAGTTATAAGGATTGTAATGACACTGGTACAGAATGCTACCTTGCGGTACACCTTTCCCTGCCTTGTCTGAAAATAGCTAGGTATAATTTGTGATATCAAAACTTGATATTGAATCCTCAATAATGTAGCAATGTATTGAATCACACGATATTTCCAAAATACTATCGTATTCAAAATAGAACCGTACTTTCTAAGCCACAAAAGTATTTCTCGTCTTTCATTCGACAACTTTGACTATTCGTACTGAAAAATGCTCTGGCTGGATGGCTTTATGTGCTTCCGCGGAATGAACGTGAGATGGAGATGGTTTGTGCGCGCCATAATTGCAGCGTCAAATTCAAATAATTGCTGTTTACTTTAAAACCACAATACTAATTAAAAATGATTTAACCGGATTAGAAGTTACATATAAATAAGTACCCAACTATTGAATCCAAAATTATCATTAATGAGGGCAGGGTTTCAAGGTGTCAAGTTTGAAAAATGACATACTTGGAGATTTGCTCTTAAATCGTATTTTTAACTTTATCAGTCTCAAGGAAATATGATCAATTTTAATATAAGTATATCCAAAGAACAGGCACATAGGCGTTATGGTTATTGAGATCCAGATCGCAGAACACTATCAACTTTAACATTTTCCGCGGACGCTTAAATACCAAATTATTACGCCATTAGTCTTATTCCGGGAAATTACTTGTGGTGAAGAGACCCCAGCCTAAGTTGAGCGGGAGCTATTGCGCTAAGTTCTGTCAAGTATTCGAATTAGCTACCGGGGCGATGGCATTTTCACGGGGTGGTGACCATCGCATCCTTTTATAAGTGCTAACGAGATACGCGGCTCAAGTACGCATTCTTATAACTGGGTAATTAACCCGACCACATTTTTAAACGTATCATATTATTATTTTTAAAATTATTGTTAACTTATCATATCATAACCCAGTTGTTTGTTTCGAAAAATAGTGGTTACCTGGAAAGTTTACCGGGAGTTTTGAAAATTGGTAATTTTATACCTATGACGTATAACTACAAATTCATTCAAAAGTTATTTACTAAGTAGATACCCGTACTTTCATTAAGTAAGTGTCACATTTTTTAACGAACAATTTACGTTTTTTTTTTGTAAGTGGGTCTACATAATAAATAGTATAAGGTGATCTGAAATAACAATCCACTTATTAATAAAAGTGCAGGTGTGAGTGCATTTTTTATTTTGATTCTGATTGCACAAAGTTGGGTTGATTAGTCGAAATCAAATAGAAGTCATAAAGGGCCCCACCCCGCACGCGTTTTTAAATATTTTTCGTCGCCTTTGGTCGGGCATTGATAAATATTGTTGGAGTATTTATTCCCATTTTATCCGGACACGTTCTTGCATCCTTTCAGTGCGATGTTAGCGCGATGGCATTTCATTTAAGCCGATAATCCCAGCAAAGCTTGAATATAGAGGATAGCTAGTAAATGCTCCCATGTGTTCATGTTGCAATTTTTTTTGCCTCTAATAGCTTTATTGTGATCTTCCTAATTTTTTTTCTATTCATAAACTTAATTTGGCTCAAATCTAAACTCACGTCTAATTAAATAGCATGCACATGCAGCTATATACCGCATTATAGGTTTCTCATAAATAAAATTCCATCCGCGACATCATCTCACATATGACATCACTTAATTAACCAGTTAGTGCTTTCCTGATCCGTTCGTGAATAACTTAAGTAACCTAACTTGGAGGGGTGTTTATATCCGTTTAGAATTAAGTGAACTTACTGAAGTCGCTATTCAATTTATGAGGCTAGCGAAAAAAAATTTAGATACGACCGTGGACGTAAAAACTTTTTTGTGGTAGATAATTATTCACAGTGTGAAGACCATCGAATTAAGCTGAAAATTTACGAGGTCGCGGGAATGCAATCAAGATGAAAGCGTCGACATCGCAGATGACGACCCTGTGGTTAGCGTACACCGCCCCCTCCATCCCATGCAAACTTTAAAATGTACAGCTAACTGATATCTAATTTTATTGACACTATTGTAAAGAGCAGAAGGGAAAATATAAATTTGAAATTAAATTTATGACGGTAATTTTAAAGTGTTTTTAGCTGTTGTTGAAATTTTTTATATATATACAATGTTTAAGTCCGGTTGTCTCTTGGAATCAACCTCAACTTTCAATTTGTACACAGCGAAGTTTCTAGGATTATTTAATAATACGCCTGGTTAGTTTTTGTTTGCATATTTACAGGGTACAGTGTAAGCGCCGACTCCCCGCTCCACCCCACTCCCGCTACGCGTAATAATCATACACTAAGCCGAAGCAATATTTTAAAACAAACCTGAGGCAAACTCTTAAAAAATAAAATTCGAAAGGTATTTTATTTTTATCCTTCTCGCTCTTCAACTGAGTCTAAGGGCACTGAATGAGACGGAGGAATAAGAATTCAAAGTACGTGTTTAGAAGTAGGCCCGCTTACTCTGGGAGTAATGTTGAATAAAATTTTATGACGTGCCATCCGTCGGAGATAAATGTGAAAGAAAACACTCACGGTGCACGAGCCCCGCTAAGATTTTAAGTAAATAAAAACGTGAGCGAAACGTGTTAACGCTGTTTAAAGCATAATAATCATTATGCTGCAAAAAAAGCTGCTACAAGTGTGTGTGACAGACTGTTCTGACCGAGGCAACGATAACTACTACGAAGTAAACATCTACAGTAATATTATAAAGAGGAAAGATTTGTATTTTTGTATTGTATTTTTGTAATGAATGAACTCAAAAACACGGGACCGATTTAAAAAATTCTTTCATAATTAGAATGCTACATTATTCCTGAGTAATATAGGCTATGTTTTATTTTTCTGCACGGACAGATTCGCGGGCAACAGCTAGTGGAAAATATTCTTATAACTAACAGAAAAAAAATGTAAAGTGAAATAGCTCCTAATAACTAAATAAAAAGCAAGCTTTAAAAAACTGACGCATTTTTTATAATGTCGTCGATATACCTATGTGTTAATAATTGTCATTTTGCCATTTTTGTTATTTCAATTTCAACAGTTCTATGTCACTCGTGATGGTGAAAGGATTCTGACGCTACGATACACATCTAAATCGTATATACATGAACCCTGAAAACATTACACAACTTTTTTAGCCAGTCCTGTAAAAATCCTTTCGGGTTTGGGTAAAGTCGGTTGGATGCAAAAGCGTAAAAGAGTGAGGGAGAAGTACAAACTCGAAGGTTCTTTTAAGAGCTATTGCACTGTGATTCTAACTCTTATTTTAATCAACGGGTTTCACTCTTGTTAAGGTATATTTTGCCAATGTCGAGTTATTTATGGACACTTCCATGGATTTATTAGTGAAATAAGTCCAAGCGCAGGCGCGCGGATGATTCAGGTAAAAGAGTATTTTATCTCGTGGACTAAACAGAAGCACATGGGTCCTATTGCAGTGTTAGTAGTATTTTGTTAATGATTAACTTTTGGCTGATAAGTAGGATGGATGTCTAATAAAAGAAATATTTTGAATTATTCCTTGCGGTATTTAGGTATTCTACTAATATTTTTTACAAAACGTCAATTTGAAACGACCTAATTTAGTGTGTGTTTGAATCAGGGCTGGGAGCTGTTGTTGGCTATGAAATCCAAGTGTGGGTCATCGGAGGACCATTGCCAAAGCAAGTTGCTACTTATCGAAAAAGCTGAGAGAATTTTTAAAATAAAATATAAGGGTTTATGTTAGGTATGTACAAAGTAATAAATATAACGGGTGACCCAGAACTTGACGTAAATATTAAGGGATAAAAAAACCTAACCGGTCCAAAATATAGTTTTAACTTTACTACTCGTATTACCTATGTGCGCAGGTCTTGTTCGGTTAAGAAAATACCGTAACAAGCTGTGAGGAAAATCTCATAAGTTAATTAATTAATTTGCTTATTAATACAGCTTTGGATAAACCTTGGCTGTATTTGAAATCAAAAAGAGCATCGGAGAATAATGCAAGAGGAAACGTGCCACGTGATTACATTAATGCCTTTATTTATTTAATGCCTTTGTTACTAACGCAGTAAAAAGACAAACAAAAAGATTGTTGTACCGGAGTGTCAGGTCGCCAAAGTATTAGGTGTAGACGCTAGGTACTTTGAGTAAATCGCATAAGATGAGCTACTCTGTAAGCCGTTACACTTCAACAAGCGCCATTGGTAACAGAGGAGAATTAGAGATGGGCAATATTTATTCGAATGACGAATAAGAATAACCAAATTATTCGCGAATAACGAATGAAATTCTCGAATGATTATTCTTATTCGAATAAATTATTCGTCAAATAATTCATTTGCGAATAATTTATTCGCGGATAATTTATTCGTTGAATGAATTGCCACGAATAATTATTATGTACTACTTTTATACCTGCTCCATTGTTCTCTAATAAATTAATAAATTATTCGTTATTTGAAAAGTAGTCGAATGATTCATTCGTGGATAAATTATTCGCGAATAAATCATTCGCAAATAAATTATTCGACTAATAAATTATTCGCGAATAAAAATATTACGAATTATTTTTTATTCGAATGATTATTCGAATAAATAATTATTCCAATAATGCCCATCTCTGAGAATAATAAATGTGGTCAATTCTTTCACAGATTATTGCGGTGTCGCAAAAGCGCAGAATCGTTTGAGAAAAACAAAAAATTACAAAATTTGTCAAGGGTTCATAAGACTGTTAGACGACTTAGGAATATTGCCAGATGAAAAGTCTAACAAGTGTTTATTGAATAAGGAGCAAGAGTCTCAGGTTAAATAAAGAGAAGGTAGAAAGACTTTGACACGTAAACTACCTGGAAAATGTTGCTTTTCTTAGCCGTGTTCCTTTTCTAATTCCATTTAATAATATTTCTAATCATGTCTTAGTGCCTAAATCGCAAAGTAGGTGAAGTTTTTTTAAGAGTCAATCGGTACGAGTTATCTGAATTTAAAACAAAATTACAGTAACAAAATGCCGTCTGTAGGACGAAGTCGCACGTCATCTCGTTTGCTGTCGGACATAAATATTTAAAAACTACGAAGTGTACGACCTGCAGTCATGTTTTATTTCTTTGGAAATAAGTCTTTAGAGTTTAAATTACATCGAGCATTAACTAGAACCCGAGTTGAGGTAACTTTATCTTTAGGGTACAATGCATTTATTTAAGTTTGTTCAAGACAGGTTACTGTATTTTGGTGAACTGGTAGAGCTTTCGTACTTACTACCATCACCAAGAAATATGTTTTTGGCTTGATTAAAAACGCTCCTTTACTAACCATTAATAATTACGCAAGCAATATTCGCAAGCTTACCAAAATGCTTAGATTATACCCTCGCAATAGCATGGTTTTATTTTAACTAAGTACTTTCCTTTGTATTGCCAACAAAAATGTAACTAGTTTCTTGTAGGTTACATTATAATAATAACTAATTTATGGACCTGCTAGAGAGGGTGTTCTTTTTATAGTGGTGATTATTATTTATATCTTTAATATTTGAGTAGTTTAGTTTAATTTTAGTTTGAATACGTTTAGTTCTTTTAATTGTTTTAATGTTGAATTCTGTACTGTATTGGTACTAATTTATTTTATTAATTATGTTCCTTATATATAAAAAAACCTAAAACTCGAAAATGGCTCGACCGACATGTTTTTTGTTGTTGTGTTTTTAAATGTAAAGACAAAGTTTGTATGAAAAAACAATGATCTCGGCGATGCCGGGCTTGAACAGCTAGGTAAGTATGCAATAAATAATTACGTCACACCTGTGATTTGAAACGCTCTGAAAATTTATATTTTAAACGTTAGTAAAACAAGAAAAATACGATAAAAAAATCTCAGTATACATGTTATTGGCACAATTAAAAAGTTACTGACATCAAGGAATAAAAATGAGCCAAAGACCTTCAAAAGTTCTAAATTAACAAAAGCGACGATATTTCTGAAAGTTTTGTAAAAGCAAAATTATTTGCTGCGGCTGAGTTCTTAGAGCAAAAGTAATCATTTTAATTTGGATGAGGGCACTCTGTCGACATTAATTATTATTATTATGAGAAACGAGCTGAGCCGTTAAATTATATTATATTATGTCGCTATTCACTGTGAAGTCTTTAAATGAACGTTGAATAATAATCTTAGCAGTACAGCCACCGGGTGCGCTCACTCGCCTCTCGCCTGTTCTTCGCCGTCGTATTACAAACGATATTCAAGTTCACATGCACTGTAATTAATAGTTGGTAGGCAGAGTCAGCGGATTCGATTCATAAGCTGCTATAGAACTGTGTCAAAGTGACGTTATAATTCAATTCTTATGAAGTCTCTTACGATATGAGTCATTAGGTCACGCTGACAAAGTTCCATTGTGGCCTCTGATTCAAATTGGTTGACTATAACATTTAAGAATGACTGAAATTAAAGTCAAATTATGTTGTGACTCGGTAATGCTTTTTAGGGTTCATTGGTTTCTTGAGAGGCGACTTAATAGTTTATACCTACTAAAAATCATCACCAAATAACTTTATTTAGAGTTCATACTTGTATCGAGATAGTTTTTTGTGTTTGAAGTAATGGCGTCGGAACCCTAGACTGAGCATGACCCGACATGCTCTTGGCCGGTTTTTATTGTTAAAAGTACTTATTAAGTTAGCACTTATGATTCTCCGCACTTTCCTTCTGATCAAGTGTTATTTTCTTTAAGTGCATGAATAAGATTTTTTTATCCGTTATAATGTCCTTACGCAAGCCACACGGTATCTTCTATTCGAGATTAGGTACCTGGAGACAACTATAACGGAGGTCGCGGCACTTGCCCGAGATAAATCACCCTCATGAGCTCCCCTTATCTCATCTAAGCCTGATGTTCCTGGCCGCGCAGCCAATTGACTTCCATATATTACCCATTACGATGATTGGACAGATGCTGGTGCGCTAATGTCCTGTAATCTCGTGTTTCTCTGATTTGTGCTTTTGTTATCTTTCACTGGTGACAAGCGGAAAAATATTAGCGGGCGTAGATAAATAAAAAGTCATGGATATAACCGGGTGGAAGAGAGTTTTACAAACGTATTAACTGTAATACTGGATCAAGTATATAATCATTCTTAAGTAATTAAATCCGTATTCTGTTATATTGTAAAACTGGCTGTCCGTCCCTTGCCTGATAAATAGAAACAACAAACCATATAAAAATATCCCAAATACCGCGCCTGAAGTATTAGGAATTTGTTACAAGCATGCACGTTTCCTAGGATCAATATCTTAATTAATATTTTAGCTACACATTTAGTGAGGCTCTATCAGAACGGTTATTTTCAACACTATACCTGGCTTCGGTCAAGAATGACACAGGAGCATTTAAACTGTCACGCTCTCCTTCAGATCTATATAGACGTGGTAAGATTTTATTACAATATTACAATTATTTACACATACGTATCTAACGTATCTAACGCCTTCCAAAAAAAACCTCTGTATTTAAACTTAACGTTTAAATCTATAAATTTAGGTACTGTCATTTTAGGTTACTCGCCAATTGGTATTCGGAAAAACTCTTAAATTGAATTCACTTACACTTTTCTGCCGTAAATGACAGCTCTAAATTTAGAGACTACTCTCTGGATGATTCTGATAGAATTAAGGTATTTCATATAATGAAAAGAGGTTTTTTACATGTAAGAATGTATCCTAAAGATTTTTCTAATCTCAAAATCTACCTACAAGTAAGCTAAGAAACAAAAAAAAAGAAGAAAAGACGTAAAGTTAAGAAGCGATTTTGTTTTAATACTACCTACGTAAAAACGCTTAGAACTTTTAAACTACGCAATGGATTTTGATGCAGTTTTTATCAATAGATAGAATTATTCAAGAGGAAGGTTATTATTTATTAAACAGTCTGGTTTACGTACTATGGCTGACTAAGCTGTAACAGAAACTCACATAAATTGAATCGAAGCGAGGGTGGGTCGTTAGTGATAATTGTAAATAAAACAATTGTACGTAACAATAAATATAAGGTAAAAATGAATGAAGGACACCGATATAAGGAAAAAAAGGCAAGGAGTTGCCGACCGTGTATCAATTGAAACATTGTGATGTAAGTACGGAACTTTAAATCTGCGAGCTCGACTCGCTCCTGGCCGGTTTTTATATTATTATTATTATATGCTTTAGTGATATTTTTATCTGGCTATTCAACTTCAGACAATGCCGAATGGCCCAAGGGGACAATTTATGAGTTCTTGAGGCTTGAAAACGTCTATCAAAAGTGACGTTTGATCCCGTATTACTGAAACCGAGGAGCGATAGATAATAAAAGTCAAGTAGATAGCACCATCTACCGACCATCTTTTTAATGTCACTTTCTAGATACTTAGGTATAAGTATGTAATGTATGTTTGTGCGTATGTAAATACTTTATTGTATAAAAGAGAAACAATACACCTTCCATAAAAAAAAGGATATCCGAAGGCGAACTTATCCCTCTAAGGGATCTCAATGCATCTTGTCTAGGGGCACTAGTGAACGCTATTAACTGCAGTTCAAAGGTAAGTTAAAGGCTCGAAGGCTGAATAGTAAATATTCTCTGGATGAGAAAGTGTCGTGGATACGGACCCAAACCAACATCATACTTCACCTTCTATGGAAGTGTATTAGAGCTGCCGCACATTAGGTGACTATTGGCGACCACAGGGACAGCATTTTTTGTTCATACATTTTGTATAGCATCGGCACAAACTGAGCGTTTGAGTGGCCGCATCCGAGCCACAAGCTGCGGGATTCGTCCGCGTTCGCTACTAGTGGCCGCGTTTTGTTGTTGGATAGGCGCGCACACACGACCACATGATCAATGTATTCTAGCCACCAGTGCGGCCACCAGTGGATGCCACTGGTGTCGGTGTATACTGGTTTCACTGAACCACTGCTGGGCGCGTTTGTTGGCGGCGACTTTTGGCCTAATGTGCGGCAGCTCTTTGTTTCCATCGATTTGATGCAAAAAATGCTGCCGGTTTGGTAAATATAAAAACAAAGTATTGCTCAAATTGTCTTTAAGTGCACTCAACTCCATGAAGATAAGGAATGTTGGGTTTTACCACGAACTCGACTTCTCCTCAGCACTCTAGACAGAATATAAAGCTGGGGTGGTCAGAGGAGAATATTCCATATTCAGAAGCTGTTTGTTGTTTTCATCCTGTTCAACGCTCATTTACCGATAAAGCTCGCCTCTTCCCCCGGGGCCTCTGAACTGAGTGGACGTGTGAACCCACTTGCTTCAAAATGTTTTTTTTCGTTGTAAGTACTAAGAGTGCATAAACCATTAGAAGTAACGGCGCTGCGCGTAGTGCGCGTGACTGTGACTCATGGCCCTGTTTGCACCCCCGCCGTGCTAACCTACGTTATTGCTGCGCGTCATAGTCAACCCTGAGCAAATGTTAATTTATTTAACTTGAAGAGGGAACTGCTGTCACGGGAAGACCGGAACAGTATCAGGAACAGGGAGTATTATGTTTAAGAATACCAGAGTCCAGGGCAGGATTATTTATTAAACATCTTCAAACTTTTAATTTAATAAAATAAGGCACCTGGGAACAATAGAGAAGGGGAAACATAATATATATATAAAATTAGGACTATTAGTTAGGTATAAACTTACAATTAGTGCCATAAACAGTAGGTATTAGGTGAAGGGTCACCTCGTTACACTGCTTTGGCTTACTGTATTATCCTTTGAATTTTTATGATGTGTGAATTTATGTACTGTATTTGTTTACGAATAAATAATAATAATAAAAAAAAAACAGATTCCGTCACCCAGAGACGTAACAAAAGGTAAAGAGAGAGCCGTCGTTGGGAAAGAGGCCGTCAGGATATCAAAAAAATACACCTATCGTAGTAGAAATGATGTCAGTTATACAGAAATCAGATATAGAAATGAAATGTATAGATAAATTATCGAGAGCGCGGAATTGCATTTGTTGTGGTTGTAAAGTGAGTCGCTTAACTTCAAACTCAGATATCTCCTTGAAATTTGGTATACGAAATTCAAACCTAAGTTGTTTGAAAAAAGACGCAAATTCCGTATTCCTTTTGCATGGATTTATCCGAGTTTGAAGTTAAGCTACTCAGTTGTGGTTTGCATGAAAAGGAAAATATTTGAGTTTTTTCTTAATGAAATGAGATTAAATACTCTAAACAAGTGGAATAAGAATGTTCTTTTTTTGCTTTTACTGCCGCAATCAGAGACTTCAATTAAATTTAATGCTTGATTAAAGTGGCTGCTGACACTTTCTTTGCAATAGCAATAGAATAAGACAACACGTCACAAAACAAGCATTAAATTTCATTGACGTCTCTGAGTGCGGCAGTGAGTCGTTATCATTTAAATCTTCATTTGAGCTCTCACAAGTATTGATCATAATATGATCTGAAATTCGATCCATTTCCTCTTCTTGACATCTATATGTATTTTCATCAATTTCCATGGCGACAAATATTTTTCCAGCCCTCAGCAGTAATTATATTAATTTCTTCAGTTGATAAACTTAAAATGCTTTACATGTTTAATGAAATGTTTCTTTTCGCTACATAACCTTTACCCATAGACGAAATATTTTCAATCGGATTGAATGTTGGGTGATACGGTGGCAATCGTAGAACTACATGACCATGTTATTTTAAAATTGCATAAATGTGGTAATCACTAAATCGTTCTTTATTTCCTTTAATTAATTCATATAAATTTGTTTTGTACATCAACTGACTACTTATAAGAAATGTTATAGTCAGTTGATGTGCCAATCAATCGACGAATTCATCATTTCTTAAAAAAAAAAAAAAAAAAAATGTTTTTATTTCAATTGTTGTAGTTTTACAAAAGTATGTGGTTGATGCCCCTTTTTAAGTATGTAAACATACTTGTGTTAAGGAACATCGCTCTTTCTTAATTGGCGTTAGAATAAAAATAAAACTAAGGGTAACAAATGGTTTTAAAATAACATGCAGAACACAGAATAATATGATGAGCATGTAGGTCGTCCACCCGCCCAAACATGGCCACAGAACTCATAATAAATATAATAAATATAAATATGCTTACATGACATGCAGCCACGTTATGGCCGACACACGACGTACTTCACTCATACACATACACATTGCTACACATACACACTTCCTCATTCACACACACATACACACACACAAATACGCAATACACAACAGTTTGTTAAGAGATTATTTCAGCTAATTATAAAATTCATAAAACATGTACATTTTGGGATACTTGTCAATTTGATATTAATCAAAACTAGTGATAATACAATAATTAGTGATTGCTTTTTTCCCTTTATACCCTTTATACAATTTTATATTTTTTATATAGTAATAGATCTTCAACTTCATTATAATTCTTTGTTTGTAACCAAGATGAGAGTGTTTTTTTGCATGCATGATATGTAAGGGGATAAATGTTTACCTGTCTATTTACAGTATCGTATAGATTAACAGAGCGGGCAGTGTATTGCCGTCTAGCATATGCAGAGTTCGTCTTGACAACTGGGGTTACATTTCTTCTTCTCCTCCCAGTTATAACGGTTGGATTATATGTTAGACGTTTATGCATGTTTAGGATAATATGTAACACATACAGTTTCCTAACTGAGAGAACACCGCACAACGCATAAAGATCGGAGGTGGGAAATCTAAGGGGCTTGAAGTGCATCACCTTAAGTAAAGATCTTTGAGCCCTTTCTAATTCAAGAAATTTTGTCTTTGAGGCACCTCCCCATAATGATATACAGTAAACTATAACAGATTGAACCAGAGAAGTATATATTTGTTTTTGTAATTTGTTTGATGCGATATGTCTTAGAGTCTTAAAAATCCAAGTAAGCTTTCTTATTCTATTCATTACCAACTCTATATGCATATGCCATGTTAAACGTTGGTCAATCATGACCCCTAGGTACTTTGTGCTTGTGACCTTTTGTATGATAGGGCAGTGACAGTTACTGTTGTTGATCATTGGAACACATGTGTGAATTTTGATTTCTAAGTTCGAATCAGGCTGTGTACTATCATATTTGGTAAAACACATGTAGTTTGTTTTTGTAGTGTTTAACGTCAACAGATAAGAATTCAACCACATAGCAATCTTTGCCAGACCTAGTTCTGCATAGGAGTGAACTTGTTCCCATGTATCGCCATAAAACACAACCGCAGTATCATCTGCATAGGATATAACTTGGCCATTTTCTATGTTCATGGCACATAGTCTGTTGATGTAAATTAAAAATAAGGTCGGGCCTAGAACGCTACCTTGAGGCACACCAAATGTCATTTCTAATTCATTGCTAGTATATGTACCGAGTTTTACTCTCTGTTTACGGTTTTGAAGATAATCAGTCAGTAGTAGTAAAGAAGAGCCTCTAAAACCTATGCTTTCGAGAGTGTTTACAAGAATAGGGACAGAGACAGTATCAAAAGCCTTCTTAAGATCTAAAAATAATGTTAGGCATTTCTTATTATTGTCAACTTTGTCTATTATTAGTGATGTTAGTGCTTTTACTGCATCTTCAGTTGATAGTCCGGATCTAAAACCATATTGAGATTTTGAAATAATATTGTATTTGTTTAAATATTTAACTATTCGTGAATTTAGAAGTTTTTCCAATATTTTTGATAATGCCGGTAAAACAGATATAGGCCTGAAGTTGTTTGGATCGTCTCTGTTCCCATTCTTGTATACAGGAGTTACTACCGCTAGCTTAAGTGCTTCTGGGAAAATTCCCTGATTACATTAATTTCTTGTTTAGGAGAAATTGACGTTGGAGCACGATTCAAAAGTTTGTTGTTATAGGAGGCACAATATACGATAAGTACGCTATAAGGTTTAAGGTTCGGTATAATTTTTCTATTAATCATTTCTCATAGTTGTCAAAGTTAATCTGCGGGCCTAGTATGACTGCGTCTGTATCGCGTGTCTAATGTGGATAAAGCATCCGTCACTCTCGTACTTATTTACGTGTCAGAAGGGGACGGATGCCTTATATTAGGACCCCTGGTCATGATAATCTTAATTTTTTTGGTTTACCTTAAATATTAACAAAGAACTATTATTAACCGGTGACCTGCGTCGCTATTGCCTAACACACTCGCAATCGCAATCATTTTCAGTTTTAAATTCGAAGGTGCAAAAATATGCAATACAAAATGAAAACAATTGCTCGACATTGAAGCCGATTGCGAGTGGAACTAATGGTCTACATTGAGACTGACATTCCTCAATTTTGGTACGGTATTTTATTCTTAGTAGTCGTATGTTGTGTCTTTTCATTAATATTTTTCGGTTGTCCTTAGTCTTTTTCCATTTAAAACCTCTTTATTTGCTGTAGAAATGCCGAATTTACTGACTTTTAACACAGAGTGGAGGGCCTTTAAGGTTGGAAATTGCTTATGGGACAGATGAATATTATTTATAGTTCTCCTGATGACTTCTTGATCAAAATCATCTACTGCCGATGGACTTGAACATAACTTTTTCATACTTAGAGAGGGGAATGTTTTCGTTGGTTTGAATCTGTCATTTACTCTCTGACATAATTTTATAAATAGTCGAGAGTGAAACACCTGTAGTTTTTCTACTAACTGGGCAGCAGTGTAGGGTGAATTTAAATTATTCATTAGATCGAGCTCAAAATATTTATAACTGTTAAAAATTATTTGTTTACGAAAGACTCTCAATCGGACCAAAATTACTGCTACTTTCTGCCATAAATTTACAGTCGTACGGCCCCGTCAAAATTATTCTGAAAATTGCGAGAATACAATAAAATAAGACGTATATTTTAGTGCAACGTAGGTATTTAGAATTTGACACTGACATTATTTTTGTATTTACTTCTCTAATATGTAACAAACCTCTTTTTATGCTGATAGTACGAAAAAAGGGAAAATTAAAATATAGAATGCCTGTAAACACATATCCACTAAACTTGGAAACCTAATTAGATTCCAATATACGTCAAAAAAACTACCAAAGATGGCAGAATGTCACAGTTACACGGTGTCATCATCATTGTGACGTTTCAGGAAAAACCAACCTTTTGGTACAATAATTATGTTAAAATAAAACAATATAAGTTATTTCCACAATATGATAAAGGTCATCCTAATTTTAATCAATGTTTGTTGAACCTGGTATAGGCTCTTTTTTACTTGAGATAAAGCAAAACCCACGAGCAAAACACAAACTTGAAACAATAACGAAATGAAACAACAAAAACTTAACGGAAAACAAAAACTTAACAATGAAAATCACCACGGGGCGAATAGGTACAGAAAACATTCGAGCTATCCAAACGTCAGATGTCGAATGAAGTGACAATAGATGTTATCAACTGATAATTTTTTGAAGACTTTTGAAGATTTTTTTAAGATTTCGGTCAAGTTTTGAAGACTTACGTAAAAATATAATTGATTTTTTTTCCTAAAAATGTAATGGCACATAATGAGAATAATAATTGGTACCAAATGTTATTAAACCCTGAGTTATTGCCATTGTTATTTAAACTTTTCTCCTATAAAACAATTTAAATATCTTTTTTTGCGACGAGTATTTAAATAAGATTGTTTATTTAAGAAGGAAAATTAAATGTTGCCTTTAATATTATAAATAAAATAAACAGCTACCTATAACATTTACGGAAGTGAAAATTTACTGATCCACCTAATGTCATTTTAATGGCAACACTTTTTTGACGTATGTTGGAATCTAATTAGGTTTTTTAGTTTACATATGCAATTCCGCTCTCTCGATAATTTATCTATAAACAGTACAACTTAGGGAACTCGAATAATAAACTCTGTGCAAAACACCTCGGCCGCAATACGCCTGAGAACCCCATTTATGTGTTACAGAGCACCAGACGGCAAAAGCGGCCCGCGTGCGCTTTTTAGCGCGGGACTTAGCTCGCTCAAAAGGATACGAATTCTGTCCGACCATGCTCCATGCTGGATACATAGATTATGTTCGAAAACCAAAAACCCAAACATTATTGAAATAAAAAGTACAAGTACAGCGGCTGTTTCAGGAACCCTGACTTACTATTGATATGTTTCTGTTTTGTATAATTGGTCTAAGTCCCTTTCCTTGCATGAGCCCATTTTTGTAATTAAGTTCACATGTAAACTACGTAAACCTTTACATACACTTAATAATACAGGAAAATAGCATAATTATTGGAGGCAAATTATGTACATTAATGAAACTTTGTTTATAACATTATCTGCCACTAGAAATGAGGATCTGCCGAGTCCTACCAACATTTAGGGGTCCTAGCCCTATCACGTTAAAAATAAATATATATTTCTAGTAAAAAGTAAGTGCAGCGATTAGGTAATTACTAAATTGGTATTTAGTATACATGTTATTTTTACTAAAATAGGTACTATAAATTTGCATTACGTTGTGGTTTTCCAATTTAACTTTATCCTCAACTTTGAAGAGGCTCAGTTAATTTACATTTAAACTACAACACTGTAATACGGGCGTAAACAATTTGTTTATCATTGCTACATAATTTCTCGTTAAAATCAAGCAAACTATAAATATTGAACTTTGATGTGATTTTGTGCAATAAAGATAAAATAACTAATAAAGCATAAGGCGGATACAGAAATACTGTAACGTGAATGAGTTTAAACTTTAAACCTTCCGACTGATTTAGCAAACGCGGAGTTTTTGCATCGACTTCACGCTCTCTAAGAAACGTATATATTGCAAGAGGCCTTAAAAAGTCGGTTTGGGTAGGTATTGTCGATTAAACTATCATAAGAAGGTATGATAGCGAGTGCGAGGAAAGTACAAACGGTTGTGTTATGTGCTACTAGCTTTTGCCTGCGACTTCGTCCGCGTAGATTTTGATTATCGATATTCCCTCGGAAACTTATTTTCCTTAATTAAAAGTAATAGTCCACGTTAATCCAGAGTATAAGCTATCTCTATTCCAATTTTCATCCAAATCCGACTAGCCGTTGCAGCGTCAAGGAGTAACAAACTAACACACAAACTTTCGCAATTTTAATATTAGTGGGATGGTTGATTAGTATCATCTACACTCAAAAAAATGAGAGCTAACAAAGAGAGATTTTCACTTAGTTGAAAGAAAATGATTACAATAGTTAAGATGTTAGTTATATCAACCAAAGCTGATAGTTAAAGACAGCAATTTCTTTAGTGATTTAACTAACATCATAGTTGATGTATCTAACGTCTTAGTTGATGTATGTATCTATCGTCTTGTTAGGCTCGTATGGGATCAAGACGCTTATGCACAATAATCACTATCTTGTTACAAGCGACCAATTATTTTTTCAGTGTACGTAATTATAATGAAAAAAAAAAACATTTCAACCATCATTCCATTAAGCCATTGAATAGTCGTTCAAACATACATCAAGGGGGATGGGAATATAGTCGCGAGGCTTTGGAGCCGCGGGAGCCGGAAGGGATAACGGGAGGCCGGACAGAACAAATGTACGGAGCACTACGTATCACATTATTGGCCAGCACCAAACGGTCTCGGCTCTGATTAACATCTAATTTATGGCTACGTACGTACAGTCGCTTCTGATAGTGCGACTCACATTATGCCTCTAGTATCGTGTTTAAAAATTACGTATCTACGTAATATTTAAACACGATACTAGAGGCATAACTACGTAAGTTAAAAAATTATATTGCCGAACATGATCAAAAGACACTACATTTATTTGTGGGTAAACATTGTCAATTATTACCTTGACGTATAGATCACGACCAGCACGGGTAGCACAAGTTGTATTTTCTCGCTTGTCGCTCAGCGCGTCTCTATCGTTACTGACTAGATAGAAAGGGAGATCCGAGCGACAAACAAGTCGCGGGCAACTTGTGCTAGCCGTGCAGATTGGAGAGGACGATATAAATATAATGTGGTGCGAGTTTTGCGAGATCGCACATGGCATTGTCTTTCCAAGTGAGTAACACGGCACATAGTTAAAATCCCCCCCATTTTAGTCTACTCGTGATCGCAACTGTTGCAACATGACTAAAAAGTCGAGGTAATAACTATTATGGTTTTGTTTTTTCACGGTAAGTCCCGTATAACAAATGTAATGAATAACGTGAAATATAATACCTATTAATACATTTTATCTACCGTAGTATTTTAAAAACACAAATAAACTCAATTGAAAATTAACGTCTTAAGTGGCGTCATCGAATAAATTTAATACCGATAGACGATCGACGACCCCTAGTTAAGTCTAAGTAAGTAACCCAGACTTAATATTTCCCTTGGCGACTGTACGGGGGCGCAATCAAGATAGATTGTTCTATTAAACCGTGTCAGAAAACAAATTATTTTGTCTCTATGGCTTTTTATTTGAATTAAGGTCCAATTTCAGTTAACTAGGGGGATCTAGGATAATTGGTGTAATTATATTTTCTCAAAGGTTGGTGGTTGATAGGTTGAACTTTTTTCATGAAGAATCACACCTAAGTGTCACTAATATGTTGTTCGTGCAATCCTTTAAAACAGAGGGCAGGGATACAGCCAAAACAGAAAATGATATTTTTGCCGGTAAAAATTAACAGTGTGTAATAAGTAATGTTTCACTCGGAATCACATGTTGGGATTGCACGTAATAAACTTAATTGGATTACAACTCGTAATAATAACAAATCACGCGTGCTTTCCAATTTTATTCTTATAAAGTATAATACGAGTATGATGCGCTGAATAAGTCTGCATACTATATTAGCTTACGGTTGTTCACACTCAAAGCATGTTTCGTGTATTTATTTATTTCTCACGTATATAATTATTCAATTAGCGACATTTTTGCAGAGGTTTGATAGCTTTTATCAACCATTATGTGTATAATTAATTTTTAAAGAAATATTGAACTCAAAAAGTGTAATTTTCGCTAGTTACGTGGTAGGGAACCAAGTAGTCAAAGCTACAAATCAAGATTAAGTAGACTTCATGAGTTTTTGAGTTGCAGGCAACTAAAAGGTTAATATCGGTTGAAATGAAAATCATCTTTTAACATAGCACCAATTAAGTTTAAATAGAGAGTTTGCTTATTGCTGTTTTTAAGATAGATTGTAGTGTTAGTAAATAGTTACGGCGATGGAACAATATACTGAGCATGGTCCGACACACGCTTGCCCGGGCTTTTTATATTATACAAATAGTAATATAGAATCAATAATGCAATGATGGTCAGGGTTTGATTTACCTTGTGTGTTTACTGATATTTTGATGTAACAAGCTGTGTAATTAGTTGATTAAGCGTAGAGTAACTCAGCAGTGAAAGACTAAAGTTTTAAAATATACACGTTAAATCTGCGTTGTAAATAAAAAAATTAGATTAAAGCGTTATCGCAATTTGATTTCAACATGTAATTAATTAAGAAACAGACTGGGAAGTAATGCATTAACTGTAGTCATTGCCAGCTGGTAATGTGCCCAAAGGCCTACATTACTTGTCGTATAGCAGTTCTGATTGTAATCGTTAGTGATAGAGACCTGCCCATTTATTTTGTGTTTATTGCGACATATTGCAAATAAAACTGCTTTCTTCAGGTAATTTTAGTAGGTATCTAAATAACATTACTTATGTAATTAGAACGGAAAAAGTGGGTATGTTTAAACATGATACGGGGTTTGAGGTTAAACCTTTATTAATTAAATAGTTCATACATAAAAGACTGCACCAGTCGTATGATTACAGTCGGATAATTGGGAACCAATTTGCCTAAAGTTCACTGAGGCTCAACAAAGGGTAATTAAACGAGGAGGTGGTTTCTTAAAATTTATTATTTTATATGCTTAGTCTTGATTTTATTATTGCTTACAATGATTTGAAACTTGACATAACCCATTTACAATATTTGATCGTGCTGATAGACTTGAGCACATTCGCTAAATATTCCCTGAAATGAAGCCCATGAGTTCTAGCGAATGCTAGAGTAAACACTCAAGTTTATCAGCACCTTAAGGTTATGGAACTGCGAACATGATCGACCTACTGTAAATTTTACCCATTAAGAACTTGATTTACTGAGAACATACAAAAAAGTAGCGAGTATGACCAACTGAGAGTATGACAGAAGAGAATACAATGTCTCTCTAAATTGACTAACAATAAACATGACGTACTTTTCCTATTGCGCACATGATGACCCTCGAAATTGAATAAAGAACCAAAACGGATACTGAGAATCCGAGAAAATTAGGAAATGACCTTACATCTAACGAATCTTATATTCTTCTTTATTATTTCGAATAAAACAACACCGCTTATACAAAAAAAACTTGCATTTATTACGTGCACGTAATAGTTACAGAAATAAATTCACTTTAGAAATACTACAAATACAAAAGTTTACAAGCTAAAATCCGACTGCTGACTAGTAGGACACACCCTTATAATTTTTATGTAGCCTATGACATGCTAGTGATGGATTATCTAAACTCCATTCCAATTGACTTGTCTTATTTAGTAAACAATTTTATAACCTCAAAATGCATCACTTTTGGCTAAAATGGCCGTTTTCTGCTGAATAAAGCAATTAGAGACCATATTTTGCACACCATTTTACATCACGGATGGTTTATTTTATGACAAAATTGTTATTTTAGGCGAAAACGGAGCATTTTGAGGTTATAAAAGTGTTTACTAAATAAGACAAGTCTATTGGAATGGACCGTAGATATATTTATATTTATTAAAATCGGTCCAATCGTTTAATAGTTATATTAAACAGATAACAACGGGTTACTCACGTAAATAATTTCGTAAATAGTTAAGAGCTGTTTTGCGAACATGCGATTTTTAATCACATACATAGAGTGATAAATCCATGATCCTTATTTTGGGTTCGCTCAGTAACAAAGGAACGCCGGTCGCACGAAAGTGATGATACGATTAAAAATGTTTAAAAGCATCATCTGAGCGAAGTGAACTCTGAAAATAAAATGTCATGAAGGTTTTGTCGAGAAATGAGACACTTGGAAAGTCCAGGAAAATAGTAATAAAAGAAATAGTGCAGAGTCAAGTGGCAGCTTGAAGATAGTAATAATAACGTGGTGGGGGCAAATGCGGCTGGCTTGTGGTTGCGGTGCACCTAACTTCGGCGGCATATCGACCCTTCGGGGATGAAATTTAATGTAGTGAAAACCATTTTGGCGAATATGAGTTATTGTGTGACCCTGTTCAGTTTTCTCAGCTATACCGATCTTTATATTCAAAATGTTGTTAGGTATTCGAAAAAAAATGCTTTTACTGCACGGAATAAATTGCAAGTGAAACACGTTAATTTGTAAAATAATGTAGGAAATAATGTTAAAACCTAAACGTTCATCTTTTAATTTACTACACAAAATATGGTTTAATTATGCATGCCTGTAAAACAACAGACCCATGAAATTAAAGAAAATGGTTTTAAAAGCCAACGAAATTCGTTTTTTTGTATTAGCCATACTAATTCCCCAACTATAATATCTAGGTATGTACTTGATAATAATAAAGTATCAAAAGCTCAAAAATCTTAGATTTTATTTGATTGCTCTAAAAGAAAAGAAAAATTAAAATTCAAGTTTTTTTTGTTTTTACTACTCCTGAAAGTCGTGGTATCACTATATTTATCTATCCCCTAAGAGTAGATATAATTCCATAGTGTACGTTTAGCTGCCCGCAAATTTATAGTTTATTTCCTAATGTAATAAACTTGGCGCTAAGCTTAATCGCATATTAATGCGAATAATTTTGTCACTTTGCGTCTATTAGCGCAGCGGTTTAAAATAACCACAGACCTTAATCTAACTAGATAACGTAAACACCTCAATTTGTATGAAAACCAACCGTGTCACTTTTTTTCTACCTACTGTGACGTCACAAGAACGAATTAGTGATGTGAATTCCCCGTTGTCCGCGCGAAATCGATACAAAGGCGCCGCCGCCCGCGCCGTGCGGCTCGTATCAATCAGTCAGTATGTAGTCTTTGTAGTAAGAGGTGGCGCGCGTGTTGCGCCTTGTCGCCGTGTCTGCGTGGCTTGGAAGTTGATAATTTCACCGCTTTTCAGGTAAGTTATGATGTCACATATACGTTAAAAAAAGATGTGTATAGTTACTAGATCTTTTCGATTACAAGAAAGTGACCGTAAGTACGTAATTGTTTGACAACAAAGAGATAGATAGATATACACACTATTGCCATAGAAATATTTACTAGAACACTTACAAAATTGTCGCAAGCGATCGAAGCAATTACAAGCGCGAATTTATGTGTCCGTGAATTTCACATATCGATTTTTCAATCGATTTGCCAGAGGAATGATAAAAGGACAGAAAAATGATAAATCTTATCTTACTCTTAGGTAATGGCAGTCATTTTCAGTTGGATTTAATCAAAATGCTTTCTTATGGTTTGTAATGATTCACGGTACTTTGTTGTAGGTAAATTGTCTAGCCAACTAAAAAAACCAGAGAAGAAATTTTATCTGCTAAAAGAAAAGCTAGTAAACTACGTTATGATAAAATAAAATCAGATCCAGAACTCAGTCAACTTAGAAAAGAAAAAGATACGGAAAATTACTTAAAGAAAAAGAAAAATAAGCAGGTGACGGATATAAGGATGAAAAGCGTTATAGAACAGCAAAATTTACCTACGTGTCGCAAAATACCTAAGCGTATTATCATTCCTGTTTCAAGAATCGGTTAGAATCGTAAACAATCGGAAGGTGTACATCACTATTTGCTTAATTTGACAGAAAAATGATAATAGTACTCGTACCAAGAAGCCAAGCGACACAAGCTAAAGATCGACCGATAAATTTCCATTGCGCGTTAATATAGACAGGGCCTACAACTTTGCAAGTAAAGCAGGCAATGTATTATGAACATGAAGTAATCCCACTCGGTATTATTTTTCATAGTAAAACCACGACAAACCTAAAATAAATCATCTTTAAATAGATAAACGTAATTTTAGAAGAAATTTACGTACTTATGGAAGGAAACATGTCCATTATTTGGGTCAGCTTTTCCTGTACAGTTTTTATAACTTAATACGGAACAACCAGTCATTTTTCTAGACATCGGTGACGTCTGGAGGCGGTAACGGTCGAACGCGTACTAAATGAAGCCGCGTAGAAAGCAGACATTTAGACTGCTTTTTGACACGATAAGTACGTACACTCGCGGCATCTAGTTAGATTAAGGTCTGTGAAAATAACTTATGCAAATGCAATATAGACACACAGCAGTGTGTCCGGACAAGTTCTAAGAAAAAGCCGAGTGACACTAACTGTAGTGTGTATATTTACACGAACCCGTGTTTACTAAGTTTTAAGTTTTACTAAAAATCTGTCAGTATCACGAACCGGTTCATTACGGTTGGAAATTTGGAAAAAACCTATATTATCTGTACAGTCAACATCATAAATAAGTGATAATTTATGTACCTTGTCACTTTAACGTCGTGTTTGAAATGTCATACAAAATTGTGAAACGATTGAAAGCGACAAGGTACATAAATGATCACTTATTTATGCTGTTGACTGTACCTATAGGTACCTAATTAATGTGGGCATTAGGTACATAGTTAAGTATTTATTTTACGACACGAACCCATGAACTAGTTTTAGAGATGTCAACGTTTTTTTGTGTAGGTAACTGATTTTTATAAAGTTAAGCTCATAGAAACCGCAAGATTTTAAACAAAAGAACAGTTTTAAGATGGACATACTGACAGAGAACCAATTTTTTTTTTTGTATGTGTGTATCCGCGTCATATTTAAATGATTACAGTGATGCGATTTATCCTATCCCTATTCCGAAAATAGGTACAGAGCTTACTTAACTTGTATGCCGGGTTCAGTCCTATGAATGTGTTTCAAATTGTCGAGGCCCCTCGAGTCCGGGTCAGCATTTACTGAAGTTAACATTCGAGTCATACTCCACGCTAGACTAAACAAGGATAAGTGCATTACGCGTGTGTCCAGTCAAATCTATTTATATGCATGGTGCAAGATCGAAATACATTTTGGAATAATATAATCTTTCAATTTTAGGGTTCTCTTGTTTATTTGGTCAAATCCCCAAACCAAATCAATTTAATTGTTCGTAGTCTAGTCAAGGAGCACGCTTTAGTTCACAATAAATTACATTTCTATTAAATTTCAATGCAATTATTATTATATTAATAAACAAATATTATACATGTACACTCTTTTTCACCTAAGATGAGTCCTGTGACAGGCGTATTTCATAATTTCAATCACTTACCATACTAACATGCGAGGTATTTAAAAATAGACGATTAATTATTTAACGGCGTCGCTAGGTGTGTACCAGTATATTTTTTATGCAAAGTGTAATACGTGTTTATATGAGCTGCCACAGGACTCATCTTAGGTGAAAAAGAGTGTAGGAATGCGTGAAACGGACTGACAAATGATGTATGATAGTGAAACAGAGATAGTATGATACATGTGAACAAGAGTGAAAGAGATGCAAGTTTTACTTTTTAATTTTGCCAAGATGGCTATTCGAGAGCTCAACACTGTTGAAAAAGACGCTGTATACTGCCTAATATTTTGCTAATTAAAATTAACAGTTAAACGAAGAGTTTTACTTTTCCAGCCCCCATGTACATGTGAAAGTGGGTACGTCTATCTATCTGTTTGTTACGCGTTAATAGTGAAACGAGTTTACCATTTTTTTGAGTTGGATGCCAATATATTTTACTAGCCATTGCTCGCAACTCCGTCTGCGTAGAAGTCGGTTATCGAAACTCCCTAAAAAACTACAAAATTTTCAGCGATAAAAAGTAATTTATGTCTTTCCTCGGGACTCAAGTTATCTCTCCATATAAAATTTTATCGAAATCGGTTTCGCAGTTAAGACTTAAAGCGTAATAAACAGTAAGACTGCCACATGTCACATGTTTATATATGCCCTGTCTGACTTACTTAAGTACGGAAGGAATATTACTATAAGTATGGAAGTATCGATTTCTCGATAGAAAAACAATAAACAAGAACCTATACCATACGGACAAAGTTATAGACAAAAAAATAACCTTATAAAATGTTTTAAGTAGGTATATATATCTCGTGCAGTCTTCACATGTTTTTGCCACATTGATCCTAATAGGCAGAGCCCGGAATTTTCGTAGCACTTTTGAGCTGTCATAGGGACTTCTCGTCTATCGACTTCTGATATACAATATGTATATCGATAAAAACAGAATACAATATTTAAAATACGATTACGAGTAGAAGTAAACAACAGGCAGTCTTATCGCGAATGAGCGATCTCTTCGAGATAACCTTTAAATGCCAAATTTCGGAAATTATAAATAGGAATTAAAAAAATATTTTATTGTTTTAAATAAAATAAAAAATGGATTTCGTATGCCTTTTAAACATTTTTCGATAGAAATTGAAACAAGAATTGCTATCGATAAGTTTGCATTGCAAATCCCTATTTCATATTTTCAAGTACTCAAAAGTTATCTGAAAGACATCGCTCTTTAGCGATAAGACCACCCGTTGTTTACCTCTACTTTTAAACTTCTTTAATATATTGTATTCTATAATGTATCGATGAAATATGTATATCGGAAGTCGATAGATGAGAAGTCCCTATGACAGCTCAAAAATGCTACGAAAATTCCGAACTCTGCTAATAGGTACCTAATAGTTACTTACGTTACGAGTAATTTGGAAAACCAAGACTCATAAACGATTCTTCAAATCGTTTCTTAAGGTACTTAGGATCAAATGTTTCAGGCCATTCGATGGAAGAATGCTTAAGAATTATTATTTGAAAACGACGACGTTTCAGAAGTGGGAGCAATAATAATTCTTAGCTAGCAACATGGCAATAATGGTGTAGGTCAACACCATCTGCCGCCGACTGATTTATGACATCTTGGGGAAAAAACGCTCGCCGACGCACCGCTGTGGACAGGGCTACAGTGCGCCACGTCGGCCGCGGGCGCGAGGCGCGAGACGCGAGGCGCGGTACCCGAGGGTCACAAGTACTGTGAGCGATCAGCCGATCATGCTTCTAGAATAGGAATTAGATAAAAATTACTACAGAAAAGTCGCACAGTCCGGTCCACAACCTATACAAGTGTGTTTACTCGAAAAGCGTCTCTTATTTGTACATTATTATAATTTAAAATAATATTTTCGCTATCCGGGAGCACTCTTTTGACCTTGTAAGGTGTCTAATAACATAGTCGTTATAAATATATTATTATCATCTCTTTGTTTTCAGTATATTGACGGTATTACGCTTTTATTTCATAACTGAAGGAGTATTTATATCTAACTAATAAGAAAGTTCCTTAAATAATGTTATAAAATTACAAATCGATAAATAATGTTATGATAGTAAATGAAATAAAAAATTGGTGCAAAACGCTACAATCACTTTTAAAATGAGCTGAACTGAACTGAACACTGAAATAAAGCGAACAATGGAGAGTTTCTTTCATTTTAAACGGAAACATTACAGCAAAAGAGAGAAGACAGTAAAAGAAAGGAGATTTTCGTTTGAAACTTGTAACCTTTGGTAGTTAATTAAAGGAAGCTAGTAATAACGGTACACAGGGTACACTAAATTGGATACAAAACCGAACGCAGATAAATGAACGCGAGTCGTCCCATATTGGGTTGCACGTTTCGATGATTTCTTTACGACAGCATAATCTAATTAATACCTTTAAACGAGCAATTCTTGTATAAAAAATAATCTGAGTCTCAGAAACGGCTCCAACGATTTTCATGAAATTTTGTATGCAGGGGTTCCAGGGGATCCAGGTACTTAAACTTAAATTGTTAATGTGTAAAGTTAATAATATGAATCTCCTTGTGCCATAAAGTCAACGATTAATGTTGTCGTACTACTCAGGAGTTACATCAATATAATTAGGGCATAACCTTAAAAGTTCGTGTTGATGCATAGTCTCAGTTGTGTAACTCAGTTAAGTCCGTCGATAGAACCTTCTGTTAATATGTCCAGTGTGAGGGCAGTCTGAGTTCGTTTCTTGCTTTTCTACAAATGAAGAAAAAAGATTTTAGCACATTCTGCCAACCTTAACGGGACGCTTGGTATTTTTTACGCGTTCACTGATATCGATGGTGAAACTTTCGAATAAGTTCTGCATTGGACGTTAAATTGTGCTCGAATCCATGTTTCTAAAACATTTAAAGAGAGATATTTGGGAAATTAATATCAAAAACTACTGAAGATAAAAAGTCATAAATTTCCACGTCATGTAATAGAAAATCTGGGGGGCTATTGACTAACGCACTCCCAATCGCAATCGTTTTCATTTTAAAATTCGAAGGCCAGTCTGCATACAAAATGAAAACAATTGTTCCGCTTTGAAGCCGATTGCGATCACGAGTGCGTTAGACAATAGCGACGCAGATTTATATTATAGGAAACAAGACAGTTTCGAAACAGGAAAATATAAAGTTTGATGGATATTTTGGGTTCCAATGAAAAGAGCCACGAACTTTAAAAAAAAAATTGTTGGTTTTTTGGACGTAGGTTAATTAGCAACAAAACACTACAAGCTTCATCGTAACTCGTTCAATACCTATTATTGAAGTTGCTCTCTGATTTAAGACGGTATGACTGTTAACAATCTATGAACAAATGACGAGTGAGCGGGTATTTTTGTAGGTGAGTGTAATTGCTACATTTATATCACCATACCATACTTACCACCAGTAAACTCGAAATTAAAGGTATCTACTCGTAAATTCAAAAAACTGACTGAAAAGATGCTTTGAAATATTTAAACTCTGGAAGACCTATTTCAATATTTAGCTGGTTTTCTTGATATCTAAATACATATCTCGCCGTCGTCGAGCGTTGCTCGGGTTGAAAACGAATTTTCCGATGACAACCTGACAGATCGATTTTTCGCCGCCGTAAATCCCTAATGTATTACAAATTACATCGAAATCGAGAACCATTTCGAGAACGTAATTACAAATATATACAGGTGACTTCTGAGTAGTACAAAACACTTGGTTGTGGCTCAGTTAATGACGAATACTTAACTTTGACGGGTTGTTTAAATTAGCCTTCTTTAATTATCGTTCATTTTATAATTAAACTAACTTTTAAAGTCCTAAAGTGTGGTCACCCTACATTTAATACCTAACTGTCATACCTGTTACTCGATGTTATCAATCTAATTTAAAAATGGGACAGTTTAAAAGTTGAAAAAAAAAACGCTTAATTAAATTAGCAGCATGAGACTTTAGGAGTGGCGTTTAGTTTAGGGAAGATATGTGTAAAACATTGATTTCGTATTATCAATTTGAAGTCATCTGTATACATATACGACTATATAAACAATTATTTCTAGTTTTATCCTATAAAATTTCGTCCTTTACTAATCTTTGAGTATTATAATTATATATATTTATAGTACATTAGTACATGATAGGTGTCTAAACTTGTCCCTGTACTTATCGATACAGTCTTTACAAATGCAATACCGCCCTCACGCTCTTTCGCATGGCAATATAAGTTACTAAAAGTAGTATAGATAAAAAAAAGTATAAAAAACAAAAAGCCGCCTTCAAAAAGCAAAAAATAACTTCTTTAAAATGGTAGGTAAATAGGTCAGTCCAACTGAAGTCTGCTTTTGGTTAAAATATTGTTGGACGCCGACTTCAGTTGGACTGACCTATTTACCTACCATTTTAAAGAAGTTATTTTTTGCTTTTTGAAGGCGGGTTTTTGTTTTTTAAACTGTTTTTTATTTTATACTTTTTAGTGATCATAATTATGCTGTTATTCTCCCATTTCTCAAGAAACAATAGAACATTTCAATCTCGCCGCAAGCAACGCCGTGGGAAAGTCATAGTCATATATTTAAACCTAAAAATGCTTCGTTATAGTCGCTCAACTATTTTAATCGAAATATCTTGTCGCCACCCTCGAAATATATACCGTTTAGGAGTTCCGGTGGCCATCTGTGGTCTTCATCATCAGTTTCACTTCACCAAATAGTGCTTTCCAAGACCAAATACACGAGTTACAATGAAAAATACCAAAATCGCTATAGGTGTGCCTATAAATTTTGAAGAGTTCCGTCGATTCCTCATGGATTCCACCATCAGATCTTCATTTTGAAAAAAATGGGACCAATCGGAAAGCACCAGCTTTCAAATAAAAAAAGAATCTTCAAAATCAGTTCACCCAGTCGAAAATTCTGAGGTAACAAACATTAAAAATAAAAAAAATAAAAATAAAAATACAGACGAATTGAGAACCTCCTCCTTTTTTTGAAGTCGGTTAAAAAACGGCAATAAATTCATTGATAATGGTAACGGCGAAAACAGTAATAAAGCTTAAACACCAAAGATAACCAGCTAAATCCTATTATAACTTGAAATAACTGAGCAACTACTCATTTTAGATAGAGTGACTACATGACCTTGTACTTCACTCCTATAAAGGGAATGTATCGAATAACCGATAACCCTGTATAAAATGTACTGTAAAAGTAATCAGAAGCATACCAAGCTTTTCTTGCGACATTTTCCCTAACGTTGTATTAAATTCTACGGGTAGACTGGAGGCGCCTGATGAAAAGTTAACACTGCTGTGACAAGGGAGTACTTCGCTGACAGACGTTAAGATAGACATGTATAATACAGCAAAATTACTTTCAAAACGGAAGTAAAGGTAATGTTGATTAAGATATCTATGGCACCATAACGGCCTACAGTTTATACACCAAAATATCTGACTAGTTGAACAGATAAGTAAGTGACTGATTTTTGCTATCCCGAGAAATAGTGGAAGAAGAAAGGCATTCTTTGTCTCAATTAATGTAGGGGTATTCTATGAAGAGGTGATGACGAATCAGTTAATTTTGTTGGACTCTGCCTACGGCCCGGGTTTGATTCCTAAAGTGACATAATATTTGTGTGATGAGCGTGAGAATTGGTTTCAGAGTCTCGGATGTTTTCCACGTACCTATTAAAGTATGTATTTCTTTCTACACATTTATCGATGTCAAGCAAGCATATGGTACAAGCTTATGGCTTAATTTGGTACAAGGTCAATTCGTGTGAGATGATGTTCTATTATTAGTGATAAGGCTGACCAACATCACAATAATTTACAACCAAATGTACGGAGGGTGCTGTTACGGTGCTTACGAGTATGTACTATTGAATGTCAGCAGTGACCGTCACACGTAAGCATGCGAAAGGTTGAAGCAATTTAGCCATAGATACACGTATCGCATGAAATGTAGTAAGTGTTGAGCACGTACTGGTTCTATTAACAATGTCTAATTAAGTCGGGCGGCCATCTGTAACGAAGCGAAACACGGCGATTGTTGCTTCGTTTCTAATAGTTCGTTAGCTGTGCAATAATAACTTGCGTCGGGATATAATTTCAGTGATCCATGAATCCTTTTTATTGCTAGCGTTTCTTCGAATTGCTTGTTCGTATTTATTTGTTGTTTGAGTAGGCGGTAATACTAAAAGAGATAACAAGAATATCTATTGGGTTTTTGTATTTGTTTTCGCTTCATATGCTTTAAAGTAACTCCTTAATAATAATAACAGCCAATTATATACTCGTATTGCTAATGTTAGAGAGTGTGGAGGTTCAGGTTGGTAGTTTATGCGCAACCTGCACCTCCTGCCCCTGTTCGGACCACTATTAGGTACTTTAAAAATATACTTTAAAATTAAAATTTACATAAATGTGTCCATTTTTGAGTGAAACGTAGAAAGTGAAAAAATAAGCGCTGACTTTATAGTTAGATTTTTTTTAAAGTGATTGATTTTCTTCTGATTATTTGGAGATGATTCTTGCAATTTTAAATTGAATTTACTTGTAATGTTAATAAGAAGTTAAGTAAGACCTGGAATAGGGCCTGGGGCTTTATTCTACATTATCTTTACCCCTATTATTATCGTATTATCAACATTACCATAGCTGTTATTAACTTAAGGGTATTCCTTGAGCCCTTTTTCTACAATGTCAATTGACAGTAAAGGTGGCTTAAGTGCGAATCGGACTCGTGCACCGAGGCTTCTGTACCACCGCACAGTAGGTATTATTTATTTATCTACACTCATATCGTAAGTCCTCTATTATGCGTTCAAAACCCGTAGGCAATGTAGGTGGTAATAGTAGGTGACAGCGATGATAGCTGTTAATTTTGGAAGATGTTCCAAATTTGTATCTCATTAGCTTACAATATTCGATAACGTAAATTCAAAATCACGTTACCCCAGGTAAGGTAATGCTGGTCATTTGCCTTTCAGCTTCTGAACCCATCTTAGAGTACTTATAATATGTGTGTAGATAAAGTATTGTACGAGACTCTGCGTAATTAACATTACAACACATAAACCGCACTCATGTTGTAATGCCTGTCATTACGCAACCGTCACGTAAAGTACTATATATTCCGATCAGAAGTCAAAAAATCAACCCGCAATCTATTACGGTTCAAAAGATACAGTTCTATAAAGTTAGGACGGACGGATGGACAGCGTAGGCATATTAATAGATACCCTTGGGTATAGAACCCTAAAAACCAAAACGCTTTGAAATAAAGATGGGTTAAAAACAAAGTGGGATAATTATACTGGTTATAGAGTGTTTGAGGAGTGCTACGTCGTAGCTTGCTACGCCGTAGAGAGCTACGCCATGTTAGTGACTACGTGGGCCTGCTTCATTCACCTTTCGCTGTAAGCCTTAGGGTTAGCAAATGCTATATTTATATTCTAACTTCTTAACCTTTTACCAATCAAAATGGTTCAAATTGTACCCAATAGAGCAACCAAACGAAAAATTATATCTTTGTGTGTAATCATGAATTTAATTCAAGTAAATACATACTCGAGTAAAGCACCATTTCCACCAAACGGTCCGCAACGGATCGGAACGGAACAAATTGTATGGTCTTTAAACGATATTAAATCATGTTCACAGTATTTAAAGTCTATATTACCAAGCCGCGCACAGCAACTTGACCGCGGGCGTCTTCCGCGACACGTATCCGAAATTATGCTGCGATGCGCGATCGGCTCCGTCATAAATAGACAATAATAGTTTTAACAGACGCGATCGGCTGCCGCCGCATCCGTTCGTATCCTTTCCGATCCAATGCGATGCGAGCCGTTTGGTGGAAATCATCCTTAACTGTTACTATTAATATTCTGGTTTTATTCTTTAAAATAAAATATTCTTAAATTTCATAAAAAATAGACGACCGCTCACCTATGATGACCCGTCACTCATGTTTTAAATAGTCGTTTAATTCTGTCATTTTTATTCGTATCCAAAACATTCAAATCTTTTTCCGGTCAACGTCAATCGGAATCTATAGAAATACTCGTCGTATTTCCAGAAATATCGAAATCGTCCACTGCTGACCGACTGTATAATACTTATTGGCTTGTTAAATGATGTTGTTTTACGTTTGATTTTGTAAAAATAATTGCATTTGAGTTTCAGTGCTGAAATAGCTGAAACCACCCTCTGAGACCTTCATTTTGTACATACATAAATTATGCGAATTGATTAACAGATAGCATTAAAGATGGTTAAAAACAAGGCAAACCAAATTAATAACTTAAAACGAATTACACTTAAATAATATTTACTATCGTTCGTAATATTGAGTTCGTAAAAAGTTATTTATTTAAACGATTAAGAGTGGTTTATGATCTTTATATTATTCGCGCGTAAACATTTTAATATAATTCAGCCGCTATTTTGTGACTTAATATTAAAATCATCACTGACGGCTACCAATCACATATTTTGTTCGTGCTTTGGAAGGCATGTCAGGATAAGCTAGCATAACAATAACACAAACAAACCGAGCGCCCACGGCACGACATGTTAACCATCTCGCCTTGTCGACTCGGGCGATAATACTCTTAAGGGGCAACAATCCGACAATTAAGTTCAAAAATTGTATCATATTTTGAACTGTGTTAGACCGTAGAAATGTGACGGCGACATTATTATTAATGATGATTTCAATGAAACATACATTTGCGTCGTGCGTTTTGATATATTTAGTAAACACATAATATCGAAATTCGTAAGTACAATGATGACTTTGTTAGATGATGCTGGTTCAGATAACGAGACACACCGAAATTAAGTGCAATTCAAATATTCTGTTTAAAATATCCGTGCTAATTTAGAAAATTCACGTCCCCGTCATAAATTAATCCAGACGGCTATATATAAACTTGTAACAAGTGAGCGGCCGCCGGCTTGACGTGACTAACTTGTATGATATTTATACAAATATTTAACCCAGACAGCTGAGGTCACATGTGATCAGCCTATAACGAAACAGTAGACGATTTATTTATTTAGCAATGGGACACATCATGCTCTTAATAATAATAATATTTATTATAAAAAGCCTGATTTACAGTTAAATAAATACCCGAAATAATAATAATAATAATAGTTCTATCATATACCTATACTTCTTATAAACAGTATGTAAACATTGTATCTTGTCTAGGGGACCCGGATTCTGTAGGAGAACGTATCGAAACATTCTTGTGTTTGTCTTGCATCGTCATAGGTAAGTATATTATATTATTATTTATTTCGTTGCAGGTGGAAAGAAGTGGTATCTATTTACATATATAAATTTAGTAGCTCTGATAAAATATCTGGGTTTTGATACATTTTTCTGCTTAACTACGCATGATATTTATATTTTATATTCATTGTTTTATGTATGCTAGGTTAAGTATTGAGACTGTTGAGTATTTTTCGGATTTTCTTATCAGCAGTGGTCTCCTCTTAGGAAGTGTTGGTAGGTTTTCGACATGTTAAATTGCCCTTATACTTAATAAACATTTTTTTATCTTTTTTATCTTTTATCTTCAAAAGTAAAAAAATATTTATTTAGAACATGTTCATATTATTGAATCAATAGGTACATTTCTTCATAGTCATTAGGTACATTATCAATAAGTACGAAAATAAATAGCGACAAACAATTAAATTTTTTACTAAAGTAAGCTATTACTTGTTAATTTTTGAGCAATTAATAAATTAAATTAAATAACGGAGAACCGTAATGTCACCTGACAAGACCCGCGAAGGCCTCGTTTCATTTTTGTATCAGGGTCAGTCAATCAACTGATTGTAGTGGGCACGGCCATTTCAAACTCATAATATCGTTTGATTCTATATTTAAACTCAAAATCAATGATCAAGAGCGTCCTTTAAGTTCGTACGACCCTTACAAGTGAACTTAAGAGTGGTGATATTGGGTTGTCCCACGCCCAAAACAACAGATTTGAGGGCCGGCCGAGGCCGAACGTGAGGGACAGACGCGACATGATATTTGAATCTTGGTTTAGCGCTTCCCACACTATGTTTATGGCCAAATTGAATTTTCCTTTTTACTCACCATAATAAAACCCTGTCCTCATGCCATTGTTACATAACTATCTCAATGTTAATAATAGTTTAAATATGAATTACCCACTGCGAAATCTATTAACGTAAATACAATCCGTAAGAACATTAAGTAGAAATAATACGACAGAACGTAATTAAGGCGTTTGTAATCTCATATAAATATGATCATGTGAATACATTCACCATCATGGCTATTTCCTTATTGCTGGTAACGAATCTCTGTACATAAGAAAAGGTAATGCATACTCGCAAGTTCAGTAATACGGGACGGGCGGTCGCTGGCGGACCTTTTACTTTGCCGCTGTTATTATTACAATTTAGTAAAACTTTTCAGTTTACATAAAGCGTAAATCGCATACGTCATGTTAGAAACTCCGCAATATAGCGAAGAGGACATTTTTTCATGACTGTATCATCATTATTAAGAATTGTGTACATAATTTTAATATTTTGAATAGGTACTAAAAGTTAAAAGTAAATTTTAGAGCCCACCGATTTGTAAAAAAGATGGTGAGAGACCTGACGGAATGTCCTTGGTTCCGTGGAATATGGGACAGGTGCTAGTGTGAGATGCAACCTGTGTAGACACGCTAGCCACGTCACATCTCCACCGGACCTAATAGGGCTGTTGCGGCACCTGAAGCGGCTGAAACCTCGAAATACAGTGGTCTCGGCCCAGAATATATGTTTATTTATTCCATTCGGTGTCGAGACCCTTGGTCCGTGGTGTCCAAGTGGGGTTCATTCTTTGAAGAAGCTCATTGACGTCACGGGTCACGAGCACTCACGGGAGACCGAAGAGCTGGCAGTTTCCTAGCTCAATGCTGAATGCATAAGTTTAGCATTCAGCGAGAAAATGCTGTCAGCATCTGCGGGACAATGCCGCAGGAGCCTATTTTGGATATAGCTTCTTAGTTTTAGCTTCGTTTTACTAATAGGTAGTGTTAATTTTAATTTGTTAGTTATTTAGATATTGTCTTATCTCGCTATTTAATTTTCCCGACGTAGTTTTAAAGTTACCATTTTCAGTAGGCACTTAAAAAATAATTGAAAAAGTCGTTAATGTCTAAAGCTTCAGGACTATCTAGCAGGCTAAAATGCTTGGTCTAAACCAGATATTTAAACGACTTGACCGTTTAAGAAATATTGAACTCGAAAAGTGTAATTTTCGCAAGACTTGCGCTTAAATGGTTAGAATAGCTAGCTTTGGTTAAATATAAAATTTGTACATACCTTTACTTGTTGTTCAAATCAAATCAAATGAGAAGCGGTTACAATAGATGATTATGTACCTATCATTAAAATTAAAAGTTTCATGCATTTATATTCTAGTATTTTTTAACAATACAGATTACCTACTAGCCATTAATTATTTCTTACGAGTAAAAAACTTAAATACAATAAAAATCGGTTTTCTAGTAACCATTTACATTAATCCAGTAACCTTGTCGCCTGAAAGTTAGGGGTACTTTGCATCAAATCCGGTAGTTCTGATTTTTTGCAGACTTGTTTATGATGTTGCCCCAATCCAAGTCCAGTGTTGGTCCAAGTTTGTGACCTAGAGCGCCGAACGCCACTTTGTCAAAAATCGAAATAACCGCTTACAGAATTTAGTGATTATAACCCTAAAGGACTAGTTTTTCTCCAGACGTTTTTAAAGTAGACTAAATTTCACACAATATGAAACTAGAAATGTCTCTGTAGACCCAATAGTTTCCGAGATAATGTTTTTGAAAGTTCAGTTTTCTTTTCGAACTTGGCAATTTTTTTGAACATCCTTGACGAGATGCGGTACCAACTTTTCTCCAGGGCTGCGACGAAAACCAGCTTTAATCTGGCCAGGTTAATCCTACACGAGACTCTGCTCGATTGCACTCCTTGCGGACATACCATTAGGTGCAAATTTGTCCTTGCATTTACTAATACATATTACATCTCATTCATCATTTCTCATTCATTCAACTGCTCATGTAAAAACTTCTTATAGGTACAGGCTTGGTTGGGAGTCACACTGAACCCTCTCTCCTGGGGATGGATATCCACACCAAAAGGCCTCAACCCCAAAATGTTGGCCAGCCAGACAATAGGTTTATTAGTTAGGAAATTGGGTTATTCAAATCAATGTGGCGTGGATGTCCACCTCTAGGTGAGAAGGTTCAGTGTGAGTCCCTACCACGCCTGTAAAAATTATGCCAAACAGACGGCACCCATACCTATATGTATAACTCAAATTCACACAAAGAAATACAGATGGTTTGAGAACCTGCTTATTTTTTGAAGTCGGTTTCTTAATAACGTGAATACATTTGAGATAGATAAAAAACGATTAGCGTACTAAATAACACTTCAACTCTGTAATTTGGGAAAGCCGAACTACTGCATGACCTGCATGTGCTTGATTTGACTAAACAATGAAGAGTACTGATCAACTGATACACATACCATTTCAACCTTGTCAAAGATAAGTCAATCACGAATCACGAGAGACTACTTCCTTCAGTGGTACGCATACCAATTTCCTTGACTGTACATAGGTATTGGAATTAAATGCCTAATCAGATACTCGTGTTGTATATTGCCCCACCAAGCTGAGCCAGTAATGATACTTTAAAGGCCATGTTACATGGCATAAATAACAGCGTGCAATAGATTCTGCCGTAATGCGTCAAACAACAATAATTTATGACTAGATATTTGGCAAGCTGCGAACTCCGGAAAAGCGTGATAATTCTGGTGAGTGGGTGCATCGCTTAAGGCGACGCGTGGCGTGTATTATTAAAAATATTTACATAATGTTCAGCTTAAAATGACTTTTTCAACACAAAGTAAAAATATAGTAATTGCATTTTAAGATGACATTTATTAAACATTACATCTTACGCTGTTACATATCATTTTGAGGATTTCCACCATAATCGAAACAAAAAACGACTAACAGTGTCTGTTGTCACTGTTGGCGATATCAAATGTAATTAATGCGCTAATGTATTCCGTTTCTTATTTTTAAGCAAGATTAATACTAGCTAGTAAAGAAAACGATATTAAAAAGTGCTTCAGCAACATAATGTACATGTGTCACACGTAATGCAACACAAACATTCCCCGGGAAACTTTTTGCGGGTGCGATTAATGTTTGAAAAGGACATTTAAGAAGTTTCATCGAGAAAAGGAATAGACCATTAAGCAAGATTATTAAAGAAAAATAAAAGTAATAAAACAAGTCGTGCGTATCGTGTAGGAAAGAGAAGGTAGGGCGGGCGGCGCGAGCGGCCAGAAGGGCGGCAGGGCGCTAGTCGCTAGTCGACGTCCGGAGCCGCCGCGCGTGCAGTGTCCGCCGGCCCCGCGAGTTTGCCCGCCAGATTCGAAACATTTCAAATTCCAAGCGCGATGTGATTGACTCAGCCGGCCCGCCAACATGTTGACCTTCAGAGTTATGTCCCGGTGCCTGCAAATCGTATTTTTGATGCTGATTATTATGAACTTCGATAAGAAACAAGTGAACAGTGAGAAAATACCAATCGGTAAGTTATATCAAAAAGTTTTAATTTTGTGAAGTCCCTAAAAAAACCACAGATTTATTTTAATACTTATTAATGAACGAAAAATTTAATTTGATGGTGAATGTTTTACAAACTTTGTCGAAACATGAAAACTTTTGTTTCGGACGATATATGTATAATGTCTCCTTCATAAATTCTACTCTTCAAAATACTTATCTTTATAAACGTCGTGCTTTTTTTGCGATAAAACAAGGTTTACTTAAATTAACAATTTTTTTTAACAATATTATTACTTATAGGTACGTTATAAAATAGATTTCCTTTAACATTTTTAGTATAGCATTATTAACGATACGTATTTTGGCTAACGCTCTGGGCCTCTGTTTCATGTGTGACGTTAAGTTAAGTTTACAGAAAAAGTAATATATAAATACTATCTGAGCGTTCTCAAAGCGCGACCCCATAGCGCGGCATCTGTGGTTACGGTCCTCCGGTGCTTAGAAATCGTAAGGAATCATTTAGAATTTCAACCATGTCACACTAATTGATAACAAAGTTAGGTAGAAAACACTACCCTAACCAAAGCAAGACGGCAAGATGGACATCCAAGAACAATCCATACTAATAATATAACTGTGAAAGTTACTCTGTCTGTTTGTTACGCTTTCACGTCTAAACTTAGAAACGTGAAAACTAGACTTGTTTCGATGAAGTTTGGTATGGAGATTGCTTGACTACCAGGGAAAGATAAAGGATACTTTTTATCCCGGAAAATTGGACAGTTAACGAAGGAATGGCGATAAACGACTTCTACGCGAACAGAGTCGTGAGCAACAGCTAAATAATAGTAACTTATTTTTTCTAACGTTTCGCGTATAATTTTTGTCATCTTATACATCAGGTACGTTTTTGTATTACCAAATTCAAGACCAAGTCCGGAGTCCCAAAAGCTCGAGAGCTTAAATGCAATCAGAACTTCTTTGTTTTACAACTTTTAAAAATCTTTTTTTAGGCTACATTTATTTGTTTTATACAAATTAAATGGTATTTTCGATGTCTTACTCGTAAATATAAGTATATTATACAGTATAATATACATGTTTATATTACGATACACTATTTTACATTAAAAATTAAGCTATTTTTATACCAGTAAACGATAAGCCAATTGAGGAATAGAGCCCAATTCTTACAAATAAACAAAAGGGTTTAAAGAAATAAAGCCATTATGATTTAATTTCTGAGATAACTATAAAATACACTTGTTTGTCGATAAAAAAGGTTGTATTCCTAAAAACATTCTTGTTATTAAATTAATGGACATGATTGCGTAGCGGATTAAAAAGGAACAAAGTCTCCAATCTGAAGTAGGTACTAGTTTGATTGGAGTGGAAAAGGTTCTGTAAGGATGTCATGTCTCAAAGACTTCTACTCTAAATTATCAATAAAAAAATTATCAAAATATGTGCATTTTTTAAATGGTAGAAATTAGAACTCAGCGGGGCGCATTCATTTTATTTCGATGGTAAACATAAACTGCCAACGACTAAAGCATTAATCTCGTCGATCATTACTTAAACTCGTGGTGATACTTGGTTGCCATAAACTCTAATTTGCCCTTACCAGGCTTCGAGGTTAACTCAAAATATTAGTGCAGATTGTGTGTGGTTTAGTAGTCAGAGTCAGATTATTTCAAAGTTGCAACTTTCTCACATGCTCTCAATATGACACAATTACTTTTAATTTTATTAAGTAGCTTTCATTTCAAGTTTCTCAACAGATCCTTAAACCCTAACAGAATGTAATGACCAGTTAATGTTTTGCTATGAATAATCGAATAGTAAATAAAGAAATATTTTACTCCTGTTTGGGAGGTAAAACTATTATAAAATTTGAAGGAAATATTGGACTTAGAAATATTGGAGTTTAAATTTGTTTATGCATGAGTAGATCATCATTATTGAAGTTAAAGGTTCTGTGGCAAACGGCTCTCCTTTGTTTCCCCGCTCTTCCCTGTTAAGAGCACGCTTCCACCAATCCCTGCTTTTAAAACTGGGTTCATTTTGTTAGGTGAAAATGTCAAGACACAATATTTGTATAACTTATACGAGTAGAATTGATTACTAACAACTCTAAAACTTTGTATGTTAATTTTATAACCATTATGTACGTTAGTTACCATCATTTGGATCTGATTATCATGCTTCGATTCAACGTTGATAGTTTTACCACTGCTTTTATAACCATTGTTATTCATATACATTACTTAACTTTAATATTTAAAAAGGCACAATTATGTTTACTATGGAAACAAACGTGAAATTACCAAAGCGCAGACACGAGTCTTCAGGTGTACATGTTTTTGAAAACTACAAGTTGCTGTCCTAGAAACATTCTACGAAACATTAACTCGAGTTGTATAGGTAATTCTGGACCGAAAGTTACAAGAAAGAAGGGAACGTTAGTAAGATTCGTCGTGACTGCGACATGAGCACACGATAAATGAGTGGAGAGGAAATTAATGACGCGGAAAAACTTTACGTGCCTTCGTTTGTTTTCCGAATTCACTAATTCTGTTCTGTGCAGAGCAGAGAAGGCCCAAAATGCTTCAAAATAGATGTCTTCGATATTGCTCTAGGTTATAGTACATACTAAAGATATCTTAAGTGAGATGTTACTTTATGAAACTATATACATAATATAATCTTATTGCTACAAGCACTATTACTTTTCCTAATATCTATCCACCGCTTATTAAATCATCCACGTATAACCTTATAAGTTTCTTGAGTAACAAACTGATTTGTTTGAATTTTACTTTTTTTGTACAATTATCCCCTTATATCAGGCTCACATATTCAGTTCTTAACAGGACGAGTTGAGCATATTACTTTGCCAGGGCAGGATTTTATTTATTCAGAAGTGGTACGATAATCTATCTACAATACATTTTATGCACAATACTTACATAAATAATAAATTATCGACTTTTATTATTATTAGTATTAGCATTTATGCCTTTACATACACCTATGAACTCGAGGTTAAATTAAAATTATTTTTACATTTTGTTACTTTCTGGGTTTTAATAAATAATAAAAACTACTTCAAAGTAAAATAATGATAAATAAAAATACGTAAAAAATCCACCCATCCGCAGACGGACAGGACTTTAGCAATCGGTGCGTGGTTAGGGTCGCTCAGAGGGGAACTTCCTGATAATGGCGAACCGAGGAGTACCTCTGTCTAATCTGATTTTTAATCCACCCATCTAGTGAGAGCCTCCTAAGGTTCTGGTCGAAACTCATATTAAGTATTATTATTATTATATAATGTATGCTTCTTTCAAACTAACGTGTTACGTGACGTGTGTCTGCGCATGACCCTTAATTGATTATATATAATGTTACCGGCAGACATAGACATCATATTCCATAATCCTCATTCGATATTTATATTCATCGGGTCAGTATGAAATGCCAACAACTGTAATTCTGAATCCACTCGAACGGCTCTAGTCTAGATAATGCACAAAGCACAAGTCAACCGCGCTTGGTCGCAGCCACCACAAAACTTATCGTTGCCTCCAAGTATGTCAGTTAAACAGATGGTCCCCTTCAATAAAAGTTAAACTGCTGGTGCACAGCAACCTACATTTGTATCGTACGAAGCTTTTATTACTCAGGGTTAATCTTTATTACACAACTCGTACAAAAGGGTCAGGTCAGTCAAGAAACGTTTAAAAGTTAATGTAATGTAAACGTGTCCACATTTACTTGATTCTACATTATGATTCACTTTTATTGACAACAGAGATAAAACAAAACCTTTGTGTGATTTCGGGACTTACCCATTGATCGACACAGTTGGGATAGCATACGTAAACAAAGTCATTTCATTTTTATTATGGTTACTTCGTAACCGTGCAGGTATTTTAATTATTTAGCAAAATTGTAATTTTTAAAACTATATTTATTAATACTCCGTCCTTAGAGGTGTAAAAAAATAAAATATCTAAGTTCTACTTATTCAAAACCTGCAAATAAAGCATCGAGATAGCAAATTATTCTAAAACAGTTGCGTTCCCTATTTGAGGTCAAGCAAATACAAAAAAAGAGTTGATTAGAGTCGAGAATGCAATGATTATATTAATATTATCGTGCGCCTCGGCAAGAACTCGAAGATATCCGAGCATTTCGTCGCGTTTAAATTTATAAAACGATTTCGTGATCTCGCGATCCCGCATCCCGCGAACCCCGATCCCGCTCTTCCCGGGATATTACGTCATAATTACCCGCGACAGACCGGCGGTGAGATAAAATTCTGATTCTCTCTTATTCCGAATCTTCATTAACTTTTTCATTCTTTCACGGTTCGTTAATGTGAGTATCAATTACTTTTGGTAACTGAGTGATAATTAGATGTGTTAATTGGAGATATTTAATTTAAAACTTAAATAAAAACGTTAAAATGTGGTGTCACCTGTTGTTGCCTTATAGCTATTTTGGGAACAATTCACTTATTGTGTAAGATTTGCCTGTAAAATTATGAATACTAAACCCTTTCTCAAAAGATTGATAACGTTGAAGTTTCAATTATCGTAACTCACAATATCTACACACTAATAAAACACGGATAAAATCAGGACCTTGACTCGTTGAATACGGAAATTAATTAAATAATTGGGAGAATAAACTCTAGTAATAACAGGGCCTCTATTCTACGCGGTAAATACCATATCATCTTTGACCTATTATGGTATTGTTTTGAACTCGGCCGCCATTACTGTCAAGTAAATAAAAGCTATCAAAACGTTGACAAACGATAACAGGTCAAAGACGATATTTATGGTTTTTACCGCCTAGAATGGGTTCGGTCCTGTTGGCCTTACTTGCATTTAGCCTTGGCGAGCAGAGCACCTTAGTTGTATTTTGTGCGGGTAGCAAAATGCGTTGGTTTGTAAAATGCCCTCATTGCTATAAGGCATAGTATAGACGGAATGACTTGGCTGTAAAACGACTTAATGTCATAATGTTCTAATAGGTAAATGGTCTGGATAAGCTTCACTTATCAAGACAATACAATCAAGACCTTACACAATTTAGTCATTCTGTCTACTTGTGCATTTCACGACCTAGACGTTTTGCTAACTAAGTCTTACTGAAACTAAGACAATTTTGTAACCATGGCATTAGATAAACAAGTCATTTTGCATACTTGGTCATTGTACTACTGAGACGTATTGCTCGCCAAGGCTAAATGCAGGTAAGGCCAACGGGACCGAACCCCTAGAATCTCTGCACAGATTTTAAATTTTAAGTATTGTCATGAAACCATTATGGCGTTAAATAAATCACTTTACAATTCCAATAAAAGAGAAAGTTAAAGAGGGTTAAGTAAACCAAAACAGAATTAAACTTTACGTAATAAAAGAATACTTCATTTGACGGTTTAGTTTAGCAGTTATTTCATAGCGTTAGGATTTGTGAAATGGCGAATAGCGTTACAAATCCGGACGCCGACAGAGAGCTAAATGGTTCATTAAGTATTATTACTGCCTAGCAATTATAAATACAAAGTGAACATAATTGAATTCCAATAAGACGGTAAGAAATAACTGAATTATCTCCCAAGTGCTTTTACGGAGGGATTCCGACCGGGCCCTGCTAAATATTAACCCCCATTTACTTGTTAATTACGACACAGTAGCTACAAAATGCTTTAGAATAATCGATTTCTAGACGAATGAAGTAACGAAATAGCTACGAGTTTTTTTTATATAACTTTGGGTTTTTTGCATTTTATAATCCAGCTCTAAGCAGGATTACGGATATAGGAATTTGTTGGGTTGCGGGTATATCAATTTCAATTGACTGAGATTATAACCCTTATGTGCCCTATTTATGTAATTGAAAGAAAGAATCAAAGATGTTTGTTTTATTTTTGGATTCGGAATCCACATCCAACGTATTAATTAACTTATACAAAACTAATTTACCTAACATAAGTATTGGCGGTGCTGAGACGCTGATGTTCATTGGATACTTAGTTTGCGTGTCGTGTTTCATAAATGCTTGTATTTAAATATATCTTGATTACCTTTTTGCCAGTTCTACAAATTTAAACTACCTACGCTTAATATTATTTAATCTCTTGCATAACAAAGATAAATCGTTTAGCACCTATCTTGTCGGTTAACTACCTACCGTACTAAGGTCATGGTTTATATGGCGTCAGCGTCGAGCAAACAAGTTAAGTCAAGAAGGGCACAAAGTCTCAAATATATGTACACAGACCTAATTATAGCAATGAAGTTCATGTTGGTATAAACTTAGTGCGAATATTTATTTTTACCCTTGACTGTACCATCAAGATCTGTACGTCGCTATTGCCTAACGCACTCGAAATCGCAATCGGCTTCAAAATGGAACAATTATTATTATTTTGTATCTAGACTCGCCTTTAAACTGTCAAAATGAAAACGATTGCGATTACGAGTGCATTAGGCAATAAGCCCTCAGGGGCTCTGTTTTCTACTCTGTTTAAACTAATTGCTTTTGATACGTTGTAATATTGTTTTCAACTATTTATTGTCAAGTAAATAAGAGCTATGATAAGTATCATAACATAACGTTGACAATTATTTTTTGTCGAGTAGAATTGAGCCCCAGCAAAATATCAACAACATTCAAAACCTTACCCAACAATCTACAATAAGTATAACTAAAATAGATTTGCATATTGTAAAATTTATTATGCCTTGTAATAAATATTTAATGTACCCGGTTTAAAGTACCTATGAAATACAGTGAAAAATAAAAACTCGCGCATAGATAAAAATCAGTTAAATAGAATATTGCCTGCTAATTTTATTTAGAAGGCAGTTCAAATATTGGTATTCATTGATTAAATACTCGTACTAGACGAAAACATAACGTACGATATTGGTCCTAAACAGTTATACATTTAGATTTAAAACAATGCAAGCTCGGTAAAGTACTGGTTTAAATTCGACTAAGAGGAATTCTAATAAAATTGTTGTCTTTTCAGGGATTTTCCCCGCACGCTACTATAAGGCTGTGTGTTTTTAAACGGGGCCGTGCCTGCCAATCTATAGTTAAAACGCAAAACTCTTTTTGGATAACCATGAACTTTCCAAACGTAACATATGAAAAAGATTTTTTTCGCTAGGGTAATAAACTTCTTAAATTTAAGAGCTAGGCTTTTGTCGGTGAAGCAATTTCCATGACTCTAAGATGGAAGATGCTAGGACACCTTTTACGACACGACGAATACATTAAGACCATAGTTGAAGGGAAAGTTTAGGGGAAGCGGAAGAGAGGACGGCCAAGGAGAACGTTCATGGATCAGATAAAAGAAAAAGTAGACGTCGAGTCGTATCAGGCCCTGAAAGTAAAGGCTCTAGGGTAATAAACTAGTCGATTGTATTTGTGACGAGGGCGTTAATTATTAATATTAATAGCATTTCGATACAAGCCGGATAGTCCCTATTAATTAGACTAACAATATGAAATATGAAAGCTTGTTGCGTAAATCCGCTGCCCGTAAAACCCGCGCCTTACTCGCGTAGGTATTACGTAAATTAACCCGGCCGTCCTGCCCATACGCTAAACATTATTTTAGCCGAGCCATAATCGGGTAAAGTTTTGTCAGCTGTAACTATTGTTTCTACTCGTTTATATGGCGCTGTTTTAAAAAACAAACTTCGTAAATTAAGTTTTACAACGGGATTATTCTGAATCTAATTGCTATCACGGTAGGGTTTACAATGGAGGTTTTGCACCTAAAAAGTGTGCGGCTGCAGTGCAATGATCGTTAACGACCAGCATATATGTGAATATGTTAGTTTCGATAATCCGTACCATTTTATTTTACTGCGACTGGCACTCCAATATGACGCTGTTTGTTAGCCTGGGTTTATAGCCTTTTAGACGATTTGTTTTACACTTCCAAATTAATGAAGCTATTTAGAATAGAATGCGTTAAAATACCGGTAATTACTGAATACATTAATAAAAGATTTGCATACTTGCTATGTATGCAGTGGTGGTTACATTATTCCCTACTTCTGAATTAAAAAAAGGAACCGTTATTGGATTACTAGCGCATCTGTCTGTCATAGCCAATTTGCTCCGTATTTACTAGATCATTAAGTAGATATTTGGTACACATATGAATTTCCAAACACAGAAGTGTAACGTCAATTAATTAATTTAAAATATGATGGCTCTTGGGGGGCGGAGGGGTGGCGGGGATTCATTAGAAACATTTTAACTGTACCTACCCTTTAAAGGGTTTTCTTATCCTTTAAGATTTAAGTCAAGTTCTGGGAGACCATGTATATAAATAGGTATTACAGTGATTATACTTAAACTAATATTAACATTAATAGGTATATTTTAAATAAATAATCGTACGTTGTTTACATTTATTAAAATTGACCATTCCCTCTTTGTTTCTAACAACTGAGCCTACAATTAAAAAGAAACAGTAAATAGTTATTTACTTAAAGATTGCTGGAAGACCTTTAAAAAATCTACGGAATCCTCTCCATGCGAGTGTAACTCGCATTTGTCTGGTGTTTTGCCTTTGGCTTCGAATATTACTGATAGAATTTGAGCACGAATCAAAAAGTGTTCGAACAAGTAAGCTGCGATAGTTTTCGTCAGATTAACCGCTGACTTGGTTTTCTCCTGTTTTTTTCGTAGAATTCCTAATGTACCCATCGCGTCCTCTGTGCATCCAAAGTGCACTGAATTGCCTCAGAGTTAAGTACCGCCATTAGTAGAGCTAGGTATGTAAAATGAAATGAAAATAAAAAGCTTTACGTTATGAATACACATGACTCTAATGAGAGACCTACCTGCCTTTTGACAACAGGTGTAAGATGTAATTTTAATATCTTATAGATGCCAGATCACCTTTATTTGTGGAATAACGTTAAACTTTCTATCGTTCTACATAAACGTAGGCCAAAAAATCTTGAGAAACACTTGGAATTTTCATTAGACAAGAGTAAGGCCACAAGTATGCTACCTAATTTTAGCTAATATAGAATTGATTTTGGGTAAGACGAACATTCCGCGTAAGTCTCGATTACATGCTTAGGTAAAATAAGAGGCGCCTAATCCGTTTTTTACCAATTACCACTATTGGTCGTCTCTTTTCTTTTTAAGTTATTTTATGTGTGTTATTGTTGTTAATTGAAATAATATTTTTCTATCTTAAAAAAACCAGTAAAGTGTGAGGCGGACTCGTATTTAAAAATTTGGTTGGGAAAAGCGAAAGAGAATACTCATTTTGTTATGAACTTTGTTATCTATGCAATCAGGTCCATTTTGACTAGTCTAAATTTTATAACAGATTTTTAAAGGTTTTGACAAGTTTATTTTATTTTATTTTTTGCTTAAAATATAAGTAATTAATACATACTCGTAGTATAAAATGAAGTCGCCCTCCGCGTCTGTCTGTATTTCCGCTAACTCCTAAACCACGCAACGGGTTTTGATACGGTTTTCACTGTCATTTAGAGAATTTATTCCGGTGGATTTACATGTACATTTCATTATAATTAAGTTTTAATAAAGTAGAGAAAACTCAATGTTTTCTTACCAAGTCGTCAAAAAATCGATTTCCGGGCGCTTACATAGCTTACGCTGGCTAAACCTTAAGAGATATATCAAAATAATGTAATGAATAATTGTAGATCTTCAAAAAAACTAGAGAAAAATCCGCGATGGCATATATCTATCTCCTAAGGTTTAATCACAGTAACCATTTTTAACTATAAAATTTTATTAAAAAATATTACGTTATTTGCGAAGTTATTTTCTCCGATTCAGTATTTATCCTTATCCAGATTAATACGTTAGTTACCTTAAGCATTTAATGTAGATTAAAATTGTCCATTACACTATATTATTTAAATAAATAATTTAGAAGATATGGCAGATTCAAAATTACGCGCTACCTAAATCTGTATTATCGAAGCGGTTGGCCGGGGGCCTATTATAGCCGCGCTTCGCTCTATAGTACAATCAAGGACTTTAATTGTTGAGCCACTATGGAACCCTGTCATAATGACAGCGTCAAGCCACATGAAAGAAATTACCCTAAAATTAATGATTAACGTTAAGCGACAGAGTTCCATAGTGGCTCAACAATTAGAGTCCTTGACTGTACCTATAATAACAAACATTTTAAAATTATCAGACGTGCATCGGAATTGATCTCCTGTTGCCTACTTACTTTTATTTATATTAATATTAATAAAAAAATACAAGATTTTCCGATTACCTATTAAATTCGGGAAATGGGTAGGTTAGTTAGATTGAGTTTAGTTTTTGATTAAAAGTTATTTTTATGTTATGTTGCTGTTACATACAGACAGACACCGAAGTCTTACCATAAGGGTTGATTTTTTACCATTTTGATACGGAACCCTAAAAAAGACGTACAGTCAACAGCATAAATAAGTGATCATTTATGTACCTTGTCGCTTTCAATCGTTTCACAATTTTGTATGACATTTCAAACATGACGTTAAAGTGACAACGTACATAAATGATCACTTATTTATATGCTGTTGACTGTACCTACTAAAAGTTCAACTACATGAAAACATGAAAAAGTTCGCCATTTGTATATTCAGCGTATTCTTTTGTGCAATAAAGATTGAATAAATAAATAAAATGATTCTTTTAAATTAAATGTTATTACATTGAATTGATTTTCCAACATAGTACACAACATTTTTGATGGAAATGATAGCAAGTACCTTAATACGAGTATAAACACCTTTAAAAATATTATTCACTTGATTAAAACCTACATTAAATAAGTAAAATATACTTGTACAGTGAATCAGTACGTACACTCAAGAGCACACTAATCTAGGCAAGTACCTATACTTCAGGTCAGTATACGGTTCAACCCTGGTGTTTTATACTGTACAGTCAAACTCAGAAGTTAATGTAGATTTCAAAACCTGGGGCGTTATTCTCTTAAAAACGGATCTCGGTCGGTCAAACGAGTGAACGAGTGAACGCACCACACCGGCGAGTTTAAGTAGTCCCGTCAGAGCGCACAAAACACATTTTAGCGCGTGCTTTCTCAGTTAGGCAGCAGGGCTTCTGTCGATAAGATCGAACGTATTAGTAAGTAAGTTACACCAGTGAGCAGGATTATAATAATAAAAAAAAAACTAGGTAAATTCAAATACTTAAGAACAGTTTTTCATGAATAGTTGAAATTGCAAATACAGTCGACGACAAAGAGATGTATCCACTTTTTGGTCCAAGAATGAATACATGTCTTTGTAGTCGATTGTACCATAAACTATAAGTCTTTAGACTACTGTAGTTAAAGTCAATTGCACATCGAATTACAGCTTTTTGCAGTAGCTATCGAGGTTCGTGGCGTCAAGTGTACAAACAGCATTATATTATTATTTATAGATACATTAGGTTTTTTATAACAAATATTCAAATATTAAAGTAAAATAACAATACTAATACAAAAAAATTGACATTATAAAAAACCTAACCTACGAGTGCCGCCGGCAGCGGGGCAGGGCTCAAGCTACCGGTGGTTAGGGCTGCAGAGAGAGGAACCTCCTCACAATACGTGCCGTGTCGAGGAGTACTGCCTTCTGTATCTGGCCCTTGATCCAGCCATCTTGCTGAGCTTGTCCTTCTCGGCCTTCACGAGGTTCTCGTCATGCGGGATGGTGATGTCGATGAGCACTGCCCGGCGTTAAGATCGATCTGTCAACACGATATCAGGCTTATTGGCAACAACAGTCCTGTCCGTGATGACAGATAGAACCCAATAGAGCGTAGCACGACCATTTTCGAGAACTGGCGCCGGTGCGTACTTATAGTACGGCACTTCAGACTCAACAAGACCATAATGCCAGGATCATCCATCAGCAACTTGCTCTTCAATATTATTGAAGAGCAAGTTGCTGATGGATGATCCTGGCTACGAGGTTATGTCTGTGCAAGTACTCGCCGTTGGCCAAATGCGAACAACCGGAAATTATATGTCTGAGGGACTCGCCCGGGCAACGGCATGCTCGACAAATCTCGACCGTGCCATCCCTCAGAATATACTCGTATTTCCGGTAATTGTTCGTCATTATGACCTCGTCAGCAATTGCACAGACAAAACCTTCGGTTTCCCCAAAGAGGTCACCAAATCGTAGCCAGTTCACGGACGCTAAAAAGTCTACGTCGGGCCTTGTTAGGGCCCGGTAGAAGATCCGGTGTAGCTCCTTGCTCTTCCATATGTTCTTGCGGTATTCAATGCTCAACACCGTTGGTTTGCGCCAGTTCTCGTTTGCCAAGGAGAGAGGCGTGAGGCTCTTGTCTACTGCAACCACATCACGATGCATCCCACACTCATTGCTAAGGAAATAATCCCTGAGATTGCACACCTCGCGGTTGTGGAGATTCTTAGCATTGAACATGCCTCGACCTCCACATTTCCTCGGGATGTACAATCTCATAACAGATGAGCGTGGGTGCAACATGCGATGTGATTTAAGCAGTAGACGGACCCTCCTATCCAGGGCGTTCAGCTCAGTCTGAGTCCACCTTAGTATGCCAAAGGAGTATGCGAGCAGCGGCATCACCCAGGCATTGAAGGCGCGCACCTTATTGCCACCCGACAAAAGATTGTTAAGAACTTTTGTCAAGCGGCAGAAGAAGCGCTCCTTCGCTGACTGCTTGACATCGCCGTCCACAATACCCAAAGACTGTGACATACCAAGATATTTGTAGGTTTCAGCTTCGGAGAGAGATCTGAGAGTCAATGTCTCAGAAAGCTGCAAATTCGATGAATTTACAACTTTCCCTCGTTGAACATGCATGACCGCACACTTATCTACACCGAATTCCATCTTGATCGCATTACTGAACTCTTGTGTGATTTTCAATAATGCGATAAGATCTTGGCGCTACGATGCAAACCGTTTGAGGCCATCCATGAACAATAAGTGAGAAATGACTTCAGCTTCTCTATGAAGTCGATAGCCAAGCCCAGAATCCGTCAGCAGAGAGCTGAGGGGATTCAAGGCTAGGCAAACCCACGAAGGACTCAGACTGTCACCCTGGAAGATGCCTCTTTCAATCTTTATCAAGATAGGCGAATCAGAGGGAACATCTCGAGCACCTGGTTGACGAAGGACTGTGACCCACTGCCTCATACACACACCTAAAAAGGACATCAAAGTTGCATCAACTTTATACAACTCTAAGATCCTTTCGAGTCATGAGTGAGGCACCGAGTCATAAGCCTCCTTGTAGTCAATCCAAGCAGCCGAAAGGGCCGCCTTGCTTCGCCTGACTTGCTGGCAAATGGCCATGTCTATGAGGAGGAGCTTCTTAGTACCGCGGGACCCAACCTTACATCCATTTTGAGCAGTGGTCAAAACATTATTTGCAATAAATTGTGCATTTCATTTTGTGCTCAAAATGCATGTAAGGAGATAATAGATGGTAGGCAAGCATGTAATGGGTCGGTAGTTTTTTGGTTCCGCGGTATTACCAGACTTGTGCAGCAGGAAGGTGACACCAGTTGTTAATAAAGGTGGCAAGGAACCGATCTCAAGGGAATTTATTATTATTAGGCTTTGCCGTATTTTTTCATAACTCTACGGTCCAAACAAACCAACAGGCATCCTGTCATTACCAAGCCGTCAATGTAAATAGTTTTTGCAATCTTGAATCAAATATTTAGATTTTTTAACCGACTTCAAAAAAGGAGGAGGTTCTATGTTACACTGTACCTATGTTTTTTTAAGTATGTTCACCGATTTCTCCGTCAGTTGTGGACAGTTTATAAAAAATATTTTTTGTTTAATAGAGTATACTTTCGAGGTAGTCCCACCGTCATCAAATCTGAAAAGATGACGGGATCCGTGAGAAATTGAGGGATATCCTCAAATATTATAGGCATACATACAGCGATTTTAGTATTTTTAGTAATAAGTCCAGCATTTGCATTCAGAAAGTATCATTTGGTGAAGTGGAACCGTTGATGAAAACCACAGATGCCCACCGGAACTCCTTAACGGTACACATTATAAGGGTGGCGATAAGATATCTCGATTAAGATAGTTGGGCGTCTATAACGAAATACATTTACTTGTTTAAATAGTTATGATTATGACTTTCCCGCGGCGTTGCTTGCAGCGAGCTTGAAATGTCTTAAAGTTTCATATTAACGAAGTGGAACTAACTACATAACAGCTTATATATATTTTAGATCACTAAAAAGTATAAAATAAAATAAATGTTTAAAAAAACAATAAACCGCATCCAAACGCAACACATAACTTCTTTTAAAATGGTAAGTATTTTTTTGCATATCAAAATAATTCAAGAGGTACGGTTAGTATGACTAGAAAACATGGTATGCCGCGCTCTGACTCAGCAGTTTAGTTTTCCTACTGATTTATGGATCCCATTTGGAAGTTGTTGTATGTCATCAAGTACCAGCTGCATGCGACCCAATAATCATTATAGTATTGACCAACCCTGGACTTTACCCTGGCAGTTTATCTGACCGATATAATTTTTATGTAATAACGTCGTCTATGTACAGTAATAAAATCTGCTGGTTTTAAAAAACTAACAGGCTCTAGACCGTCCAAGGTGTTTCATAAAAGCAAGACCAAGGAAATAATAATACATAGTTTCGATTCTGGTATCGCTAGTATTCGATAAGATATAATGACTAGAAATAAGATTCTACAATGTATGGTTCAGACTAAACTACCAAGCCGGGGCGCAGCAGACCTAAAGTTTTTTAAGCTCAATCAATTGAACAAAGTGCAATGTTACGGATGGTGCCTTTTGGGCCAAGAATAGTATTAGGTATCATGAAATACAGTTAGGGCTATTACGAGAGTACATCAATTTATGACCTAAACTGATTAATGTCAAGTCATTAAATGCAATTAAGTCCATAGTTGTCGAAAAATAATAGATCGCACGGACGTTCCAATGACGTGTAATTTATACGTCTTGATCGATTTCTTTACTGTTATGTTTTATCCCAGTCTTCCAGAAAAGAAACAGTGATTTTTGGATGCTATTCCCAATGCACTGAAACGCGCCACTGATATTGCAAAAATCTAGTAGAAAAATACTCTCACGCTGTTTTCAGTTTTACTGTAACTTTTACTCTAGTTTAAGCAAAATCTGGTAACAACAAAAAAAATACAATTTTAAAATACCGGTTTATACCACCCTGTTTTCAAACTATTTAACGGAGAACAAATAAAAAGAATATGGAAATGGGAATCCTTTTGATTCGCTTTGCTCCACGTACGTTGCTTAATAATAGAGTGAGTTATAAGTGGAGCAACACATTTTATCTCGCCGGGTACGCACCTGATCTTTTATTTTTACGGTTCCCCTGACTGTAACGCGAGACACGTCCATAATACTAAACGTCATTCACACTTGCTACCTTTCTGTTGTTCGCGTTGGTTCATTGAACGTTTCCGATCTAATTTCTTTGAGCGGAGTGTAGAGTTTCGTTTGTGGGGATGCTATTTATTAGTTTGTAAATCAGTCGTTTGCTGTCGAGTCGATTGTTTAGGTCGAAACCGTTATGTTTTTAAGTAGGTTTTAAAGAAATTAGGTACTGTCTATAACTTGAAATTGAGCGTCCAGTATCTATCAGTGGTTAATTATTTTAAAATGTTCATATTACACGTCTAGCGGCAAACAACTGGAGAAAAATAAAAAATCTCTGAAGTTGTGTTGTTCAGGGTCAGTTTTTTTGCTACTAGTCCAGAAAGAAGTGGATTTTACATTATATTCCAATGACAAAATTTATAAAACAGCATCGCGTGTTGTGAAACAGCCCAAGATTTAAAATCTACTGTATTCGCAAGAGTAGTAAACCCAGTGCATTTTCAGAGTTAATGAAAAGGTGTACTTGAAAATAGTATTTAATCGTTGCATACGCTGGACTAAAAAAAGGACTCATAAAAAGTTACTATCGCTACGCCCGCGGAACTTCTAACATTCTGACTGTTATGATTGTATTAAAAAGCGAATATGCTGTGTGTTCGGAGTGCTAGAGACGCGTTATTACCTGTACATAACTGTGGGGTAACCTGTGGCTGCAAAAGCAGACCCCCCACGGTGCGACCCGCTTAATTTAATTTCGAGATAGGCACTCGACAAGTTATGTTTACGGAGACAACGCCAACAATACACGTAATCTCTAGGCTCGCGCTAGAACGGCCCGTATGCCATTATTGTGATTTAGAATGCGGCTGTAGTCAGAATGTGAGCCAATAAATTAGATCTCAATCAGGCCGAAACCTCCATTTGTTATTCGTACTTCACATGTGTGTAAGGAGCGATCCACGAACATGTGTAGCTTATACAATATTCATGTGATTGATGGTGATATTGCATACTGAACAGTCTTGACCGCAGTCCTACATGACCTAATTAACGCTACAACACGAGTGTTCCAAAATATTTTTTTCTTCTAAATGATTTGTGTTATTACTTCGAGAAGTAAGTGTTAAATATAAAAAAAAAAAAAAACATTGTGTTAACCCCCGAAAGATTTCCTCTGGTCATCCGGAATATTACAACTTATTTTTTGTTCGTTGATGTCCCTTTTACTCCATTCTACATATTCGATGTTGAAAATGAAATTGATAGTTGTTTTTTAATGTCGCTCTTCAATTTTGTATTATTAATTTATGATTCATAGAGCAGCTTAACTGGAGAAGTCAACTTAAAAAGCGGTTGGCTTAACGATAACGAAAAACGATACCCTGATACCCTGACCAACGACAGTCAAAAGAATACGTTAAAAATACTGCAATTGAAGCTGTTAGAAATCATTATTCAATTATTTGAAATGCCAAGCAATTTTGTAAAGTAAATAAACGTTGTTGCAAAATAATCTTCTTAAAAAAATTACAGAACATAATAACAACACTTACATTAATAATATTATTTTTTTAATATAGAAAGCAAATCAAATAACTAATAGTATAAGTATATGTCGTAGCTATTATTTACCATAAAGAGTAATATTCTAGCGTGGCGAGGAGTTCTGGATCGTGGTCACAGGGCCTAGGAAGAATTCGTTTTTGCTTTACAATCAGTTACGCTGGTGACTATACTCGAAAATCTAATTTAAGACTTAAATCCTAACCTCAACCGGCGCACATTCGCAGTGATTACTGCATTTTGGTTTAAGTGTAGGTATTTTTATCAATAAAACTTACCCTAATATTACTGGTTACACGAGTTCTCATTCATATTTTTATCAAATAATGTTAAAATAACGAAACAATCAAGATGGGAACTGTCAGATTTTGGTCTTTAATTAGATTTTCGAGTACAGTTAGTCCAACTTGGTCCATGCGAAGGTGCACGCTTTACACATTACACGCATGAAACTAAGAGACAATCAGCCCTCAGCGAAGCGTTTCGCGTTGTTGACTAAAGGGTGTCCCAGAAGTAAAGAGACAATTTTAAAAGACAAAATTGGTTAAAGAGAAAACATCCGAAAAAGGTTAAACCAACTCTCATGTCGAGAGTCAATGTTAAATCATTCAAATAAGCCGGGAGTCGCATACCTTTTCGCTTGTTTTCAATAATAAAGATAGCGGAACAAGAACTAACTGAGAAAAGAGTTTTTCATTACTATCAATGCTACGGGAAAACGCACACGATACACATAATTTTATTGAAGAGGAAGCCAGAAGAACAAGTAATAACAGAAATATAAATTGTTTTATGTCAAGAAAACCGACATTTTAAATAGATTACTGGACGACAACGTACAGTTTCGACCGTTCAAAACATAAATAAGGTAAAAAACACGTTTGAGCAAGTTCCATTGATATCTGTTAGAGTTAACAGCAGTAAAATTAAAGATATCATGATATGGTAGGCCCAAGATGAGGGTTAATGATTCAGCCTTTAATTTTTTTGTTAAATTATCAGAGCAAAGGTATATAAGTAAAGGGGCAGGAGGAGCACGCTTAAACAGATTGTGATAAAGTTTACGAAAAAACATAGAAGGTTCTCATTATTAATGACGAGACCTGCCTTCCGTTGATACATGTTGTATTCCTGGCAAGCGATATTTTATTGCTTTAAGTTGAGGTACATAGATATGGTCATTATGTTAAAAAGTAAGCTCCGGTAGACTAGACTGGCTAAAACTGTAGCTTTGAGATCTTGAAAAGCTGTAATGAGACAGACAGCAAATAACCTTTAAAAATTGGTAACAAAGTTGAAGTATGCGCCAATTCGATATAGTTTTTTTTTCATTTAAATAATACTACAAGATTAATTATAAACCAATAAACCTTGATTTTATTGCATTCTTTATATTAAATTTTTCTATCCAAATTTTGTCTCTTTACTTCTAGGTCACCCCAGTATCTGCTTGACAATGAACCCACTTCCAGAATTGTTATCATTTCTGTATAAAGTATCGAACTACGGAATAAGAAACAAGTTTTTTTCTTTTCTTCGCTCTGTACCTTTCATTCGTGTTCGAGTCTTTAATTTCTCTTAACTTCCTTTGTACTGGTAATGTAGCGTAAGACGAGCTCACGTTTTACATACTTATTTAAGTGTGTGGCGAGGCAGTCACAATATTCAATAAAGGTTTACGGTTACACTGTGAGAAATTCCTTTGTTCGCCGATGATCATATATCGACGAAAGCTATGCGTCCACCGACGGGAGCCGAGCGCGACACGAGGGAGGGCACAATAAAAATAAACATTTCTCTTAGACATTGGATAGATAACTCGCTATCTGGTGATGGAACATACATAATAGTTTTCCAGAATACCTCTAGTGTAGTTACGCGTGGTTAATGTCAGAAGCGAGTGAATATGAGATTTAATCGTCAACTTATCGAATCGTACCTACACCCGAATTTGGAAATAGTTTGGGGGATCTTCATCAAATTAGCTATCGGCGAATAGCCTCCAAATAATATTAACTACATGCATACCTTTAAATTCATTAAGGCAATAGTATAATATTTTCAATCGCTCAAAATGTATGGGATGACATTCTCGTGCGTTATGTTAAACTACCTGGTTAACTGTCATCCCGTACATTATGACCGATAAAAAAGAAAAACGTTCGTAGCGGTTGCACCTTGGCTAGGGCCCCAGGACCGTTACACACCGAGCAGTAGCGCCATAAACAAATTACTAATATAAATATACTTAATGGTGTTTAACACATACTAACCGTTAGTAGTAATAGTGATAATGTGTAATAGTAGGGCAGATATTATAACGTAACGGAACACACTTATTTATTACCTTACTGGCCCCAGATGAGATGCATTCTGTGAACGTAATCTTTATCAAAAATGTAAAGGACTGGTGTAGGCTACCGCATGGTCGCGTCAAGCGCTTAAATATGTTAGGTTTTTTTTAAATCGTTTACGTTACTGTTATGCATCTTGTCTAGGGCCCTGACCTCAGTTCATAACAGGCTTATAACACTAGTGTATTCTCAGTTTAGAGCCCAAGTACTTATATCCGAAAATAATAATAATAATAATAATAATAATAAACCATCTACAAGCTCCTTATATCCATTTTGAGCACAAAATTAAATGCACATTTTATTGCAAATAGTGTTTTGGCCACTGCTCAAAATGGATGTAAGGTTGGGTCTCGCGGTACTAAGGAGCTCCTCCTCATAGACATGGCCATTTGCCAGCAAGTCAGACGAAGCAAGGCGGCCCTTTCGGCTGCTTGGATTGACTACAAGAAGGCTTATGTTATGACTCGGTGTCTCACTCATGGCTCGAAAGGATCTTAGAGTTGTATAAAGTTGATGCAACTTTGAGGTCCTTTTTAGGTGTGTGTATGAGGCAGTGGGTCACAGTCTTTCGTCAACCAGGTGCTCGAGATGTCCCCTCTGATTCGCCTAGCTTGATAAAGATTGAAAGAGGCATCTTCCAGGGTGACAGTCTGAGTCCTTTGTGGTTTTACCTAGCCTTGAATCCCCTCAGCTCTCTGCTGACGGATTCTGGGCTTGGCTATCGACTTCGTAGAGAAGCTGAAGTCATTTCTCACTTATTGTTCATGGATGACCTCAAACTGTTTGCATCGAAGCGCCAAGATCTTATCGCATTATTGAAAATCACACAAGAGTTCAGTAATGCGATCAAGATGGAATTCGGTGTAGATAAGTGTCCGGTCATGCATGTTCAACGAGGGAAAGTTGTAAATTCGTCGAATTTGTAGCTTTCTGAGACAATGACTCTCAGATCTCTCTCCGAAGTTGAAACCTACAAATATTTTGGTATGTCACAGTCTTTGGGTATTGTGGACGGCGATGTCAAGCAGTCAGTGAAGGAGCGCTTCTTCTGCCGCTTGACAAAAGTTCTTAATAGTCTTTTGTCGGGTGGCAATAAGGTGCGCGCCTTCAATGCCTGGGTGATGCCGCTGCTCACATACTCCTTTGGCATACTAAGGTGGACTCAGACTGAGCTGGACGCCCTGGATAGGAGGGTCAGTCTACTGCTTAAATCACATCGCATGTTGCACCCACGCTCATCTGTTATGAGATTGTACATCCCGAGGAAATGTGGAGGTATGTTAAATGCTAAGAATCTCCACAACCGCGAGGTGTGCAATATCAGGGATTATTTCCTTAGCAATGAGTGTGGGATGCATCGTGATGTGGTTGCAGTAGACAAGAGCCTCACGCCTCTTTCCTTGGCAAACTAGAACTGGCGCAAGAACGTATGGAAGAGCAAGGAGCTACACGGACGTTTCTACGTAGACTTTTTAGCGTCTGTGAACTGGCTACGATTTGGTGACCTCTTTGGGGAAACCGAAGGTTTTGTCTGTGCAATTGCTGACGAGGTCATAATGACGAACAATTACCGGAAATATATTCTGAGGGATGGCACGGTCGAGATTTGTCGAGCATGCCGTTGCCCCGGCGAGTCCCTCAGACATATAATTTCCGGTTGTTCGCATTTGGCCAACGGCGAGTACTTGCACAGACATAACCTCGTAGCCAGGATCATCCATCAGCAACTTGCTTTTCAATATGGTCTTGTTGAGTCTGAAGTGCCGTACCATAAGTACGCACCGGCGCCTGTTCTCGAAAATGGTCGTGCTACGCTCTATTGGGATCGATCTGTCATCACGGACAGGACTATTGTTGCCAATAAGCCTGATATCGTGTTGACAGATCGATCTCAACTCCGGGCAGTGCTCGTCGATATCACCATCCCGCATGACGAGAACCTTGTGAAGGCCGAGAAGGACAAGCTCAGCAAGTACCTTGACTTGGCTCATGAGGTGACCGCCATGTGGGATGTTGACTCGACGATCATTGTCCCGATATTTGTTTCGGCAAACGGTCTTATAGCGAAGAGTCCGCGAACACCTCAAGAGACTCTCGCTAGATGGCTGGATCAAGGGCCAGATACAGAAGGCAGTACTCCTCGACACGGCACGTATTGTGAGGAGGTTCCTCTCTCTGCAGCCCTAACCACCGGTAGCTTGAGCCCTGCCCCGCTGCCGGCGGCACTCGTAGGTTAGGTTTTTTATAATGTCTATTTTTTTGTACTAGTATTGTTATTTTACTTTTATATTTGAATATTTGTGTAAAAAACCTAATGTACAGAAAATTTAATAAATATCTATAATAATAATAATAAAATAACCTTTACACTTGTACGCCTAAAAGCGGGGACAAGTCGCACCAGGCGCACTACTCTTTTTGCCCCTACTTTCAACTGTACGAAATATGGCTTCAACTGTCTGTCAAGCCGTTTACTGCGAGTATTATAATACCATATTCAAATCATGTGACCCATTTCATCTAGGCAAAAAGTCCTTTAGGAAAAGCATCATTAGCGCACTGTCTGAGCAATAAGCACAAGCAGGACACACATGCACACACATATACACATTCACACTCACACACTCACACCCACACACACGTAGATTCCAAATACCAAATAATAATTTGAAACACCCTTAACTTCTTTTGGTTCACGCTACATTAGTTTCCTCAAATTTTAAATTCCAATTTAACTTTGTATTATACTTAATGTTATCATATTTATGGTTTCCGTAATGTCTGGTGTATTTTTGAAGCTTTTGTTTAAAATAATGAAAATCCGTAATTATACCTTGACTTGTAATTATGTCCGCAATAAGCCTTTTTTATAATTTGTGCTGTGGATTTATTGTTTCAATAAAAATAATAATAAGAATAAACTTTATTGACAGAAAAGTTCCAAGGTTATATGGTTTTTAATAATTTAAATGATCTAAAGGGTGGGTGTGGACTACCATAAATCATAAAAAATCATAAATGATTACCGTAATTAAACTAAAATAAGAGAAATTATGAAATAATTAACCTGCGTTCGATAATTAGCTCGTATAGTTTTAACCACCATCCACTAGATAGACTTACTAAGAAATAACCGTGACAACATTTTATTGCACTTTCATTTCTGGCAGGAGTTGGAAAAAGCCAAAGAGAAGTTACGGAAATAGGGCGAGTGAGAAGAAAATAATATCAAATAATATCTCTTTCGCCGTATATATTGAGAAAATTATGAATGGATGTCCTCGAGGCGCGAAGGAGCCGGGTTAGGGGTGACTTTCATTGTTTATGTATGAAGTTATTATTTACGAGCGAGTGAAGCCGGTGAGGGCTGCGGCCGGTGGAGCAGGCGCACTCGGCCTAAACACTTGCTTATTGAAACATCAGGCATTTGGAGCAACTGACAAGGCAAGACAAACCAGTAATGCCTTTAAGTGAAACCTCAGAGTTCGTGGTTTCATATAGTGCATCGCATAGTTGTTGCGTAAATGTGACATACGACATAAATATGAACACTAACAGTAAGAGCCATTTTTATTCAGGAATTGAGTTATAAACAAAAACCTCAGTCAAGATAATTACAGTAAGTAATAATAATAAAAAACCGGGAGAGAGTCGGTCAATGCACAGTGTAGGGCTCCGAAGCCGATATTATGAAACTGATGATCTATACAAATATAAAACTGATGATCTATTTTAAAGTTATTTGGTGCAGTCTTAGGTGAATTTTAGTAGGTTTAAACACTTTATTCGCCAGAATCACAGGAACCATTCAAGTTTACTTAGTCGTGATAGTTTTCCTTTTACATTTTGGTAGGTAAGTTAAGTATAATGTCCTTTCATGTAAGATTATTGTTCAGATTTCAAATACTTGTAAAAAACAGGCCATGTACGAGTCGGACTCGCGCACGAAGGGTTCCATACTATCATGGAGCAAAAAACGGCACGTTTGTTGTATGGGAGTCCCTCTTAAATATTTATTTTATTCTGTTTTCAGTATTTGTTATTATAGCGGCGACAGAAATACATCATCTGCGAAAATTTCAACTGTTTAGCTATCACGGTTCATGAGATACAGCCTGGTGACAGACAGACGGACAGTGGAGTCCTAGTAATAGGGTCCCGTTTGACTCCCTTCGCGTACGGAAACCTAAAAACTAGCTTTTACTTGAGTTAACTATTCGGAAACCTCACCTACAGATGTAATGGTTAACTTGCTTTCTCAGTCAGCTTCAGTTCTCATCGATAAGCTAATTGAGAAAGCAAGACCTTATCCGATGAAATACGATGTGGTATGTTTATGCGCCATATCTGTACATATGTAACCATCAATTAATTACTTAAGAGTATTTATGTTACTTTAGAAGTTAGTTTCATAAAGCTAAGTGCACATGTTGTGTGCAGTATGCACACACATTCTTACTCGCTGGCCGCTTTGATCACTGAGCCTGCAACGTCCTGATATCCCGATGGCGATAGATTGTTGTTTCCATCGCAATAAAAACTGAGAGGCCCGTAGTTATATTAGAGTTGATTTATAAATCGCCAGTTTAACATAAAAATCAGCAACTAATATTACTTGGAAAGCATAAGTACACTAATGACGTATCTAAAAACTGCTGAAAAAGTTAAACACTTGACAACAAGTTATTATCGTCCATAGAAACTTTGGCTAATATAATATTGTGACGGGTAATTATACAACTGGGTGTAGGATATTTGATGTAAAAATAGTAGTTTATACATCGAGGGGATAAAGCACTGTTTTATGTCACGGGCGAGATATTGAATCCTGAGCAAATGAGAGACTCCAGATTTAACTTCCGAGCGTAGCGAGGGTGTCACGAGTTAATTCCTGAGCGAAGCCAGGGAATTGAAACGGGGTCCTGAGTGCAGCGAGGGATTCAAGCTCGCCCAAGACGAAAACAGCTTTATCCCAAAGGAGAATACTCTACTTTTCTCAACTTTTGTTTTATTTTCTGTTTTGCGTATACGGCTTGTACTGGGCAGTTCAATTTTCAAATAAGTTCTGTTTGCTGTAGGATTCTATGGAACAATTTTTCATACGAATTCAAATCTCATTATAACCCGCTGGTTGGCCGATGGCTATAATAATCACTTACTTTAGGTGAGGTTTGCATGATATAATTGGGCAAATTCGAGCATGTGGTGTGAAAAATATTTAAAACAATACTGTGGTGTTCGTTTTTCTACAGAACTTGTTTAAAAAAAAGTCATTTAGAAATAGTGGTAACAACATGTTACTCGCAAGTTTACAAAGTATCTCAATAGATGGCTAATGCTTTACAATGAGAGATTCTAAAACTATATCATCAACGTCATCTATCTACTTAACATGAAGATTGATTGATAAATTGTGTATTTATTTTTAGGACAAATCATCTCTCGGATTTTAAGAAAATACTTAAGATTATTATATAGGTATTATGATATATATCCAAAGTTTCTGTGTACCTACTATTTATATATCTTGTTTTCAAGTGCCCATATTTTTGTTCTCCGGTGAGCTAGGTATTTGCGGCCATAGTAAGAAATGATGTTTTAACTAATTACATTTTAAATATATAGGTTTCAATTCTGTTGGTGTCACACCCAATTTCCATACAAAGGTGCCCATGATCCTTTTATATTTTCGGTCAGGAAATTATGAATTGATTGGAACAAACAAAAACACTGAGGTGGCATCATCTACAAATGTTGGTGTGAAGTATTAGAAAAGGAATAATAGTTGGTGGGTAAGGAACAGCACAAACGAGCGTAGGTACAGTGGTGATCGCTGAACGGATCCACTTGAATGATTGCGTTGGCCGGAGACGCGAAAAGCGCATCTTTTCACCGACACCACGCGCTTGTTACTGTCCAATGCATTGTGTACTCGCATCCATTGTATGAATCCACACTCCGCTAAAATTCCCATGAACGCACCAGCATTGAAATGTCACGTTAGCATTGCATTCAATACCGTGATGTATTGACGTTGAACACAAGGCAGTAAAACGCTATAAATTGTTAATGATTTGCAGATTGCATTGTTTGCTTTAATTTAATCTATAAGCGGTCACTTTTAGAATTTGGTTATCTATTGGAGTAGATAATAGGTTATTTTTAATTATAAGGGTTTCATACTAAAAACTGACAATAAAACCGGTCAAGTGCGAGTCGTACTCGCGCACCCAGGGTTCCTTAATACCTGACTGGGTGCTTAAGTAGGAGCCTATTACTAAGCCTTCGAAGCCATTTCATTTGTCTGTCCGTCCTAACTTTTAATGAGAGTATTCTTAGAACCGTAATAGATTACAAAACAAATGTCTACAGAACATTTTGTTTGGCGATTTCCTAAAAAAATCCGGGCTAGAGCATGTACACAAAAAACTGAAAAACTGTGCATCCGATCATGTTGAAAATAATTTTCGTTGGAAGTATTAATTAAACGTTACCTTTACCGTTACCGTAGCGACTATTTCCGAAGATATTCACCTAATAAAAAAAACTGTTCAAGAACGTTAAAGTATTTTTTTAAAAGAACTGTCGAAATAAGTGCCACACTATGATTTATGCAAATAAAACTATTTATCATCTTCTGTTACATGTATGTAAATATTTTTTTGTTATTTATTTTCTACCAAACTAAATACCCGCTACTTCTCCAAGACACCTGTTCTCCAAATTTCAACAATGTAACTCTAGTGGTTTTCGATTAAAATGCCTGTGACATACGGACGGACGGACATGACGAAACTATAAGGGCTCCGTTTGGAACCCTAAAAACAAAAAAGGGCGGTTCCCATACAAGAAACGTTATTTTTAACCATGAAACACTAAGGCCGAGTTCACCAACAATTAAACGGACGATTAGCGGTTTAACGGGTGTCAAATGTATTGATTAACAGCTGATAAAGACTTAACCGTCCGTTTAATTGTTGGTGAACTCGGCCCTAAAAACGGAACCCTTATGGTTCGTTTGTCCATCTTTCTGTCGAGACACTTTTTCTCTGAAATGGCTAAAGATATCAGACTGAAAATTGAAACAGTACTTGAAAAATAATGCTTTAATCTATTATGCAACAAATCATTTATTATGAAAGGTATCTTTTAGATTTGTAAAATAAATATTTTTTGAGATATTTGGGTAAGTAACATAAAACGCAAAGAGAAACACCCAGTTATTGTTTTAGAAAGAAACTACTAAAGCTAAAAAAACATATTCTACTGAATAATTCAAGACGCGCTGGCCTAGTTGGTAGTGACCCTGTCTACGAAGCTAGCGATCCTGGGTTCAAATCCTGGTGAGGGCAGATATTTGTGTGATGACCGCGAATATTTGTTTCTGAGTCATGGATGCTATCTATGTATTTAAGTATATATTTCTCTATTTAAGTTTTTATATCGATGTCTAGTACCCATAGTACAAGCCTACAGCTAAGTTTAGGACTACGGCAATTGGTGTGAAATATTGTCCCCTGATATTTAATTTACATTTGACAGGAATAATAAAAGAGTATATCTAACAATAATGGTTTTTTGACGAAAGATAGCTGTTCGCAAGGCAAACTTTGTATTGCAGTTGTTAAAATAAAGCGCATTAAATAACGGTGCCAGTTTACCTAAAAGAGTTGTAGGTTAGGGCCTGGACACAACACCACGGCACGGCGTGGTAGAAAGGCACGTTGCCGCGTCGTGCAAATACACGGTGCCGTGTGACAACGGCTTCAACTATTTTAAACTCTACGCGCTTAATATTGCACTTTATAATGAATGACGGCACCGTGTATCTGCACGTCGCGGCAACGTGCCTTTCTACGGCGCCACGCCGTTTCACTTTAACTTAACACAGTATCCAGGCCCTTATGTCTAGTATGGTGTAGTTTCTTATCTATAATGTTTTTTAATTAAAATGTCTTGCGAGTTACAGATAATATTTTGAAATCGTAACAATTTTGCTATTACGGCAAACTTAAAACAAACTTTTGGAAAAGTCCTAAACAGGAATCTTACTAACTTATTTCCATCTCTAACGGCGGGTCATTTTTCGTTTAAAAAAAAATCTAGCTTCGAATAATCTAAACTAAAAAGAAATTACACTTTTACCACCTTACGCTTATGAGGTTCATGCATGTAGTATATTTTAGTAGCTTATTATTAAATAAAAGCCGTAACGTACTTTATATTTGTGTTAAGTAATTTTATAATAATTTCAAATCAACTGTCATAAAGTCGTACAAGTTGTTTGAGGAAATGTATTAACTTACTGATTTATATCACGAGCTCGTGGGCACTTGCCTTTGTGGAGCTTTCAGCGTACTCGTAGAGCCGGACGTTAGATGCGATTGTCCCATTGCTAAACTATTTAGCCTACTCGTACAAGTTTTTAAATGCTTTTACACTTTTCCATCAAAATGAATGTTTTAAAGAAAAATAAATAATATCTACCGAATAAATCAACAAAGAAAATGCCGTATCTGTTCTCTTGTAATGCAGCAGACCAAAGTTAATGAACAACATTTTAGGAATACAAACTATCAGTAGAGGAGGCTTGAGTAGCTGCAGCCCAGCCACGTTGTAGCGGTTAAAAAATATGTGAGCGCTTTCAACCGTGGCGTTCGCAAACTCAAGTACACTGCATAAATATTTGGAAAATGTTAAAGGTGTTGTGTTTCGCACGGCTGCAAAGTTACTTGCCACTCGTACCTCTGATTCCCTCGCTCCGCTCAGGATTCTATTTTTGAACCTTTATTTCAATTTTCGAATCCTTCGCTTGCCGGCACTTACACAAAATAACCACTTTGCAGCCTTGCATGTCAAATAACTAAAACAAGAAATAGTGCTATTTTTCAAAAAGTGTGCATTCAGAAAAGTATTCCTCTCGGCTCTTTATAAATAGCGAGCCCTGCCTGTATAAGAAAAAGGAAACCGTCTGCATCTACTTAGGTAGTACGATGGAAGCTAAGTCAGGCAATATAAAACATATTTAGTAAATAGCAGACGCAGGATGCAAAAAAGAAGATGCTTTAACTAATGAAAACTATCTCAAAAGTTTTGTTATATCTACAAAGTTTGCACGGAATGAATTTGCATCAATTGGATTGTCTCAAGTTGTTAGTTTCCCAAAGGAAGCTAACGGCTGCCTGTGTTTACATATGAATATTAAAATGGAAGTCTTTATTAGTTCTGTAAATAAAGCACAAGTAGGTGGATTCAACAAATAATTGGTATATAACATAATATTTATAAATCCTTCAATCTAACCAGGTTCAAAACTACCCACGACAGATCGACAGAGGGTCCACATGGAAGAAATCTCTTTCTTCTACGTGGGAGATCGTCCCCTAGCCGAAGATTCCGGTTGTAATTTATATCACTAAGTACCTACTCTGAAACGTTATCTTTATAATCTGTTATCATTTAGTTATTTAACTTTTAACAAAAGTTAAAGGGCCCGGCAGAATACCAGCGCTGCCGCAGCACTGCGCGCAGCAATGCGGTTTTTTTTAAATTATTTAAACGTGTTTCAATTTGTCATGTATGTATATAAAGATTTTTATCTATCTATCTAAGTATCTATCTAAAAACATGGCTAGGCCGAAATAATGCAACCGCAGCCGCAGGCGGAGATTTATATGGGCTATTTATGTTTTACGGTCAGTGGTAACTAATAAAACTTCAATATTTCAGTTTACTTATTAAGGTTTTTAATATACGTGCAAAATTAATAAACTCTGAATTGCGATTACTTTTTAATTTACTAAATGAGTAATGTAACTGTTTATACACTCATACATTAAATCTCACCTGTTTCCCAGAGGGGTAGGCAGAGACCACTTCTTTCCACTGTTTATAAGTTGTTTTATTTTGTAAGAGTATCCTATTCAGGATTTGTGTCAGTACAATAATACATATATATTAAACGTAATCAGTGCACAGGGTTATCAACGAAGTTAATGTAAAATTGTTTGGAAGTGTTAGCCATTACAAAATGGGTCTCTAAGCTTCGATTTCCATCTTTCACGTGGCCTAATACATTTGCAATTATCACTGAAGGAGCATTCAATGTCTTAATTGCAACTATAAAGGCATCATTTACACAAGACCGTGGACCGTTAAGCGAAAAAATAAAAGAGTGAGCTTAATTAGTGAACCGCTTTGGCTCGCGAATGAATTTTCTCACGCCTTCTTTCTCTCAATTTGGCAGAAAGACGGAAAACCATAAAAGAGCGATAAAACATCGATTTTGCATAAGAATCCCAGTCGCGGTCGCGCCTTGAGACATCACGACCTCGCGCTGTGTACCAAACTGATGCGTTTTTCGACTTTCTGACTGAAATTGCGTCGGTTTAATCCTATTTTATTAAAAAAGCAATATATATTTTGTATGTAAAAAAATGTATAAAAATACATAAGTACATACATAAATACATCAAATCACGCCTTCGTTCCCAGAGTGGGGTAGGCAGAGCTACAGAATTACCTATAACTCTAAAAACTTGTTTTAAGTTTTGTGTCCACATTTTGCACAATTAGGCTAAGATGTATACCAGCGTATTAGTGAGAGGTTGCAAGCCCATCGCCTAATAGTACTTACTACAAGCCTTTATTCCCTTAGTCGACTCTAACGACATCCCGGGAAAACATGGAGTAGCACTATTCTAACCCGGCAACCACATGGATATGTAGATATTTGTAATAACGATTTCGAAAACAGCTCTAACGATTTCGATGAAATTTGCAATATAGAGGTTTACGGGGATGAAAAATCGATCTGTCAAGTTGTCATCTTCGGGAAAACCTAAGGCTATATTGGTTTCTTTTTGTGGCTGAGCCCGAACAATCTTAATTCGTTATGTGTGCGGAATCGCTGCAGAGTTTAGCCGTGGTAAGCGCGTTTGCTCGTTGGCGACGTATTATGACGCGTCGGGACTTTGCAACGCCTGATGTCGACAAGAGTTTGATGAAACATGCTATTTAATGCTATTAAATCCACAATTTTTCTAAAATTTTCTGACTGCAGACCTCATGTGTTAAATTATTAGTTATTGAGTGGTATTTATTATATAGATAAGAAAACAAGAAAAAAACAATACTTTGGTTTCTTTGTGATGAAAGTTATACATATTTCGATCTATATCAATATAGCTACCAGTACCCTTACCAGTTTTATTTGATCGATTCAAATACAAATACGTTTTTTAAGGTTGTTAAAATAGTATATTGTTGCAGAGGATAGAAAGTACGAAATTTTTGGACGAGTCATATAGAGGGCCGAAACGTAGTTGAGGCCCTCTAGTGTACGAGTCCATAAATTGCACTTTCTACTGAGGCAGACATAGTGCTTTTCACAACTACTGAGAGGAAATAAAATAAAAATTCATATTCAAAACTCAAATTTTAATTCATGTTAATATGACACCCGCGCCAATTTTACCATAGATAACTTTTTTTTAATCTGGACCCCTATTCTCTTGGCACTCGAGATTAATAAACTAACATGCGAGATGAAGATATCTCCCATGTAATTTCATCTCTAGTGGTTCGAGATTAGGGGCCAAGCTTGAAATACATTTAAAAAAAAGCAGTGACATAGTTTTTAGTCTGTGTATCTTTTAGCAAAAATACACCTAATATTTTACGACACAAAATGGTGTGTTCTGATTGGTCGATTTCAATTTTTCATTTTAAGGAGCTATGACACAAAAATTTATTGATTGATTTTCATTGGTTCTTAAAGTTGGACAACTATGTTCTCGACCAATCAGCAAACACGCCGACAAAAACATTCTTGGTCTGTCCTTATAAGTGACGTTTTGTGATCCCAAACAAGACCATCTATGGCCATATTTCCGAGCAGTATTGTGAAAATGTATATACCTACAAGTAAAAATTCTGCTAGCAAGCGAATCGTAATACTTCTGGAAGGCGCTTTCAGAAGTTACAAGTGATTTGACGATCTTTCATTCTCTTCTAATTAATACTATATTTTGTGTAGATTGTATTTTGTTGTTTCTAATACGATAAAGTTTTAAAATAAATACAATAAAATGAAATAACTATAAAACAAAATAAAGTCATTATTGTCGACTATAAATAAATTTAACGGAACGATGAATTTGTCTTTGTCTGTAAGTTTTTTGTGAAAACAGGTCCTGCGGAATGAAATAAAAATGTTTGAAGGCCTTTACTCTTGTATGTTGTTGTTAAAACGCCCTTGCGCTAAAATAACTTACTAAAAATAAAAACAAATGTCCTACCGTCGTGAGAGTATCTAAGCTAATAGATATCAAACTGATCTAAAAATGTAAATTCCTTCTGGTCCATAAAACGTTTACCTACGTTAAAAAAGTCCCGCCAAACAACACCTTATGCACGACTTGCGGGATACTGACGCCGAATCCGTATTGAATTATATTGCTTGTTCCTGAGCTGTTCTGCGGACGTGCGGAACCAATAATAATAATACACAACGGGAGGAGGCCGCGTTTATTACGAAATAGTGCCTCTTCTCGCTTTGGTATTCCGTTCCAGTAAACCATTAGCTGCGAGACAAATAAACAGCAATTTAAGTGATTACGGATTTTGACTGTGGTTTAAATCAAAATATCCAGTACTTATATTTATATCGATTATATGGTACTTAAATGCTAGTTACTCTTTGTTGGTTTTGGTAACAATACAATGCAAGGCAAAACGTTGTCCTAAATAAGTGTTTAGTTATTTCTCATGCTTTAGTGATTTGATTTCTGTGCACATTAATTCTATGCCTGCATGCTAATTTCGAGTCTCGACTAATGCGCATTAAATGCCACCGCTATCGTGAATCTAACGCTATTCATAATCTTTAGAATTAGATCATTCTATTAGATTGGAATTCCGACATAAATAATTCCAATTTCAATTACCTAAGTGCACATGGTTATGTACGATTTCAACGCCCTTCTAGAATATGTCCTAAAAATATGCCCTTCTAAGGTTTTATAGGGAAAAACCGCATCGCAAATACAATTTCTACGCTTTAAGATGCAGATAGCTGATGTAGCCCATGCAGCCGCCAAAATGGGGTGCGCGTGTCTGTAGCATGCCAGAGGAATTGTGATTGTGACTAAATTGTGTACGTAATAGCCCAACTAGCAAACAAGCTGCTTATACAGGCCATTTTACACCCTGATAGTTGTATAGGAGACGTTCAAGTACTGTAATTTTTTTTTAAAGATATACAGCAGCATATTTAAAAACCCTTTAACAGCTACGTGGTACAGTAGCCGTTCAGTAGCATCAAAATTACTTATAGACATAAAATAGCATGCAATAGCGTCGTTAGACATCCAAAAGAAGTATAATTGAGTTAGTGGAGTCTTTTATACCACCCTGAGATGTAAAAGAATACTTAAGTAGGTAGGGTTTAATAGGAGTTATAAGTTACTTTTATAGCGCTCGAGAGCGTAAGGAGGCGTTTTGTAAAGTCTTATGTTCTCTAACGGATATTTTTACTTCTGTTGTATTACTAATCTATAAAAGAGTGGTGTAGTTCTAAAAAGCGCCTTGAGCGCTAAATCTGACGATTATATGTTTACGTTATGGTAATTAGTTGTACGAGGAATCTTACAAAACATTTTATGCAGCCGTGGGGGTTACAGATTAGTGTTTTCTAGCGTTCTTGTAACTATACATCTATAACGGAGGAACATAACTTTATGCAAGAGTTCGAAGCGCTATATTAGAGATTATATTAATGAATCTGTAAAATGAAAGCTACATGTTACTTTACTCAGCCAATCAATGGTGGAAAAATAAAGTTTACTATCTAGCGTTATTATAATATCATCAGTTAATTGATCTGCCATTTCGTGCTAGAATTTAGTGAACTGAGTTCAAAATAGAAGGAAAACAATAGTGGACATTAAGAAAAAGAAGAGGACCCCTAAAAAAGTTAAATAAAGGGATACGTCGAAGACTATTTTACAACTTTGAGTTTGTGAGTGAATTGTAACACCCTGCCTGTGGTACCCTTGTACCACAACTGTAAAACCTAAAAGTCTACAACAGCAAACACTAGAGCCTTTGTACGGCTCCAGCCTGTAAAATAGATGTTACCATCTCTGAGAACTGCTTGATTGAGACGCCATTACAGTTTTTGGTTAATGTATTTTTTAAGTTTATTACAACATTTTTAAGATCGTATGTATACAAAATAAACTCGTAATTTTTGACGTAAAGTCACGAATTCTTAATTGTGACTCTAATGAAACTATTTGTAAGCTTAAAAGTCTTACTTGCGTTGAAATACAATTTCATAATCATCGTACATATATCAATAAATTTTTTACATTTCATACTGAATATTTTGAGGGCGCGTCAAAATTTTAACGATAATATACATGACATGTTGACAGCGAACTAATACTCGCATTGATATTTCACGTACTTAATAGAAAAAACAATGTTAGACTTGTTATTTTAATAGTCGATCCATTCGCATCATTTCCTTGATACTTTTCACTGTACGTATGATTCATTTCAATAAAATGTGTTTATTTCACAATTACTTATAATTCTAATTTAAAGCGTTTAGATTTAATACAACGATACAGGAGCGACAAAATAAGGTTAAGACGGTAAAATGGTGCTACACGAGCTTTTTCGAAATCTCATGGCGCTAACCATCGCTTTTAAAATGACTTCTGTAGAGCCATTATAACTTACATTTACGACCACTGTAGATCATCTATAGCTGGATAATAATGGGCGGGCTGGGCCTATTTGGCGCTACGAGAGATCTGTAGCACCTTATGGAACCACTGTATTTCTTACTAAAGAAGCCGAGGCCGAATGAAAATTCTTTATCCGGCTACTGTGCAGCTTTATAACCCTTGTGTGTTACTTGGCGGTCCTACACAATAAAATCTGGTTTTGTTTTAGACCAAAGTGATATAGATGAGATGAACTAGAGATTAAAGGTCTCCCAGACCTATCGACGTGGAATCGGCTTGAGCCGGTAAGAAAATGTTTTATGACCATGCAATAAGAGCTAAAACGACGTCGTTCCGCTCCCAACGCCGAATCGGGCCGAGCCGAGCCGAGCCGACATACAATTTACCAGCTCAAGCTGATTCCGCTTCGATAGGTCTGGGGAGACCCTTAGAACCCTAAAGGGAGCCTGCCCAAATTGTGAGAGAGGTGCCTTTGCCCAGCAGTGGAATAATAAAATAATGTATTATATTTCCACTTCAAAATGAAAAATAGTTGTATAATATTCACCTGAAAACTAGCCTTACAATTTTATGCAATACTTTTCTTTTATTCTGCGTTTAAAAGCCAGCAGCATCTTGTCAGTATAGCGTAAGATTAAAAATGAACAACGAATCAGTGCGCCATTCGCCCCATTCATGGTACAGTTTCTTCCATTTCTCGTGTATTTATGCAGCTTTTAGCGAACACCCTAACGGTGTGCACTAAGCGTAAGATTGTACCGAATATAATTATCTTATTCGCTTCGGAGCGAGGAACTTTGTCGGTGCCCTGCTAGTGCTTCCTGCCTTTTAGTCAATGTAATTATTAATTACCAGTCCCCGGAACGTCAGGCCCACTTTTAAAGTTCACTCAAATCATTAATATGTTACCTACCGTCCAAATTTTACTTTTGTAAAATGAGTTCAGTATTAACCTTTTTTAAAAACTTATCTATTGATTCCATGACAGAATCAAATGTGTGAATATGCTTCCGGTATAAGGCCAAAAATAAGACTAAGATAACAATATGAAAAAATAAGATTTTACTTCGTTTTACCGTGAAAATGAGAAAAAATGTCAGTGTGTCACTGGTTAAATGCGACGGCGGCGTACTTTCGGAGTGAAATTGGTGTGCATGTTTTTCTTCATTAATTTTTTATCGTTATTGTTATATCGTCGTTAATCTTAAAACCAGAGTAGGTACCTAGTAGAGAGGTAGCCAGAGTACAACAACTGACAATCGACGCCAGCTGCCAGGCTGGGCAAATGGCAACTGAATGTGAACGTTGCGAAAACACAGGCGATTATAATAAGACCCAAAAGAAAAGCCTTACCGAAGTGTTAGCTCGGAGATCAGCCCGTCGACCGTCCCTACACAAAAATGCTTGGGACTCACCATCGATAAAGACACGCCTTTACAGGTGGCGACAGGACACCACATAAAGGGTACAACACCCAAACACGCTCTCCACAATACACCTTATAAAATGTTTTATGCTATTTTAAACATTATAAAGGTTTTACAAGTATTTTACATCGATTCAAAAACCGGGCACTGCGGCGCGCCTACTGCGTGGCGTACCCACACCTTTAATATCTATCATTATCCTCTTCTAAGAACCGTAACAAGTCGAGGCAAGTGCTCAATTTGTAAAATAATAACTGAACGCGTATTATAAAGCCTTCAACAATTATTTCGCATAACAAGATTTTGAACGCAAACTCACTTAAATATAGATGTATTAAATAATCAGACGATCCATCGTTTTAAGTCAGGAAAGTTCATTTTTGTCTTGCTTTCTCAGTTAGTATCTATCAATAAGCTAATTGAGACAGCAAGACGAATATGAACTTATCGTAAAAAAAGAAGTCGCATGTTTAAGCACTGTATCTGTGCCCGTGATTATACCTCGTGTGTAATCTATTACAGTTTCATTTGCCTAACGCAACAGACTTCTTCTTATGGTCCGAGGAAGGAAATAAAAAAGGTCATAGTTTTCGTCTTTACGGCCCGGTTATGATATTCCCTCTTCAAACATTACGTTGTTAGAAGGTCCTTGTAGATATTAAAAGAAAACACTCGAAACAGGCAAGGCGGGTTAAGCTAAAGGTGTTTGAACTTTTCTAGAGGCGAGAAACGTAAATTACTACTTAACAGAGAATAACGTACGTACTAATTAATTCAAGTAAGCAAATAACCATGAAAATTACTTTTGTATTTATTAAGTAGATAATAAGCTATGGATATTGATTTTTCCGTTTGCTTTTAAGTACTTACTTACATAAGAAGTAATTTTCTTTGGCATGACAAAAAACCACCTGAAATATAATTCAGTAAGAAATCAAGTAAACTTAAAATAGCCGTTCGTCGTTCAAAAGCATTCCGTAGAATTTCGACGATTCCCGGATTATGTTCGTACTTCTTCCATGGTGCGCGTTCGAGACCGTTTACACATAAATCTCAAGTCAGACAGTAACAATGTGTAGCTGGCTTGTGTTCGCTCTCCACAGAGAGCGGTCACTGACGCAAGTTACATCACACTAAACCTTAACGGCATGCAAATAAAGCATACATTAATAATTGGCAAATGCCAACTGTATGTACTCTTGAAACCGTTACGAACGTAATGGGGTATGTTAACACTCTGATCTAGTATAGTCACTTGAGACCGATTTCGAGAGTTCAACAGTTTTCCTTATTACTTAGCCTTAATAAAATTGCACAGTTTTTCTGAACATAACCAAAACATTCGTATAGAAAATATACTACCCGCATGTTAACTATTATTGTAGAACTAAAAAGTTCGAACGTAGGTATTAACATAAGAGTACCTATGTTTTAGACGAGATTGTTGTTTTACAAGAACATTACCGTAAAAACTAACACGATTGTCCTATATTCCTACTTTCCTCGGGAAGCAGTTGAAAACATCGAAAAAAGTTTTTAAACCTATTCGGCTGTTTCAGAGATTACCTATCCTGAACGACGTGCATACAAATAAAGTCCGCCTTTATCTCCACCCTATGTTCACATAACCGCATCCAAATAATTTGTATATGAAATGAAATATGTTTATTTGCAATAAGTTTGGATTACATTGGTCTTGTTTTTTATAGATACTAGACACTATACACCATAATTTAACAGTGAATGATCATTTAAAGACAAGGAATGTCTAGATATTTCTAGGCTTACGTTCAACTATCAGATTTTCTGCGCAAGATTTTTTAGAACAAACTTTGAGTAATAAGGTTGTTTGTAAATTTTCTAATCGTTCAACTTCAACTTGAAAATCATAAACGTGACTGTGTTTTTATTTGATTTTATGATTCCAGTCCCAAACAGAAGTTATCGTTTGGCAATTTTGTTTTTGGTCCTATCATTCGGAAACACAAGATATTTTTAAATGTCAAAAGGCAGTACGACGGGGGTGTAAAACAATCGCTTTCGAAGGCAAAAGCCGCAGGGTGGCGTGAGATATGCTTTCACCGCGGCCGCCTGTGGGATTCAATTATGAAATACCTCGAAAATAATCACGTGTGCCCTGAAATACCCTGCCGTAAGCGAGCAGCAAGATAAAAATATAATTCGGTCAGTACGTACCTACGTACCTGTAGGCTAAGAAGACATCCAAAAACTTAAATCCACGTTCTATTTTAACATTTGTACCGTTGTAAAAAGAGTTTATGTTTTCAAAATATCGCGAGGTTTATTTTCCTGGTACATCTATCCGTGCGCTTCACACCGGTAGATCACTTCTAAATATGTACGTGAGCTTAATCAAAGTGAAACCTAACACGGGTATTAATTAAAAAATAATAGTTTCTGCAAAGTCTTATTTGTAATGTAGGCTCTTATAGTACGGATTAAAAATGTTAGCGTTAGTGTAATTACATGCAAACTCAAAGTTAACAATCCGTTTTCATATACATACAGCGTGTAAATTTCTTACGATACGAGTAAATAGAGGTAACGGAGGTTATATAGCTCTACAAATCATGTAAAGAAGGCATTACTTTTTAAGGGTCCATCGTGCAGCAATGCACGCACACTTTTGTTCAGAACTGCCGTATATCGACAACCACATGTTACTATGGCATTATTAATCGTAGACAGTAAGAACATTTTTCATCTATTTAACGTTATGATTGGTTTTAAAATGTAATTACGCCTAATGAACCTCAGTGATCATAATCATGCACACATGTATTTACTTACAAATCTTTAATGATCTACCTATCACATCACACATAATCACATTTATTGAGAAGTATTGCAATTACGCAAAACGTACAGTATTCCCAGCTTATTAATAGCTTTCGGCTGGCTATCGCTACGCTTGCACTCTTAACTGAAAGTATATTTGTCACTCGCGTGACATAGAAAAACGAAGATTGCCGATGGCCATTAGGAAAATGGTAGCACTGTAGGTACTAATTTGGGGTACCTACATATCAACAGCGAAACAAAATTCACATGACAGCCATGAAAATTTCACAATTGGTCGTGATATAAGATGACCATAGAGGTAAACCAAATGTTGTTTTTGGTATACTTCATTTCAAAACAGTTTGGATAAAAGGAGAAGCAGCTCGGTAAAAAAAACCGAGACTAGTAAAAAAGGATATAAGGACAAACTACATTTGACATGCTGCTAGAAGTTTGTTAAAGATCTCTTGTTTCAAGTTTAACAGTTAGACAAATATGAAATAATAAAATAATATAAATAATATAACGATCATTGTTTTCATAGACCCAATAAGTTAGAAATCTCTTTACTGGCCTTTACATTTTTATGTACATACCATACATACCAATACCAATAGTACATACCAATAGTTGGCAATAGTTAGCACCTATTAATAAACTGCTTGGCTGAGATGCCCGTCTCATGATACGACACATTAAATGTCAAAGAAAACTGTCATTTCTGACGTATCTCAATACAGGCATCTCAGCCAAGATCATTTCAATAATAGCCCTTAGGATTGCAGTTTTGGAATTGTGGTCTTAATGCAAGTGACTATGGGTCTCAGTTCCTTTTCAACTGTCCTGCGTGCTCGTTCATCTTCTCCATGTCATAAGAACTTCTTAATTAACTGTTCTTAAAATAACATATTATAGTACAGCAGGAGCTCTATTCTACTAGGTAAAACCATATTGCTATTGACATGTTATTGTATTGTTTTTAACTCGGCCGCCATTACAGTCATGTAAATAAGAGCTATCATAACGTTGACACTTCATATATTACAATCCTTTGTATATACATATAACTGAAAATATCTTTGTTTAAGTTTAACAAGAACATTATATTATTTGTAATATATGTAGTGTACGTGCAAGTCGGTCGTAGTGAGTCTCGGTGCCTACATTATAGTTGGTAAAGTTACAATAAATCTCCATAAATGCAGACAACTCTCGAGAATACAGAGCGAACATAATGCATAATTATTGCTTTAAACGGACTACATAGTTTAGGCTGAAAGCTGGCAACTTTAATAGTTACCTTACCCATAGCAGGCGGTAGTTTCGTTTATTTTTGTTTTTCAAACAAGTTTCTTTAGTAGCTTATTCCTTGTCTAGTTTGGGATAGTAATAAAAGTTTTCAGTTGCAGCCAGTTCAAATATAAGGTCGCTATAATTTTACGTTACTGCCTACAGTAAGTGACTTCTTATGCTAATGGATTTAATATGGTACGACCTTCAAAGTTACTATTTGTGCGTTACCCAGCGGGCTCTCAGTCACAAAAACAGGGGTGACTTTTGCAACAATCCCGATGTCAACATATTTTTCGGCTTTTTGTGGCTTTATTATGAAATATATGAATACATTTAAATATGTATTTTATTAAAGCAGATATTATTACATTTTAATATGTCTGTTTTTCGGAGTATGTACCATTTGTTATTTTCGGTTATTTTGTAAAGGGATTTGGGTAAATTCGTAATTCGGCCATTCGTAAAACTGGTAAATTATGATAGAATTATTCAAACTAAACATATTTTATTAGGTAATGTAATACTCTTAAATGCATCGGAGCCGAGATATTTAAATAGTCATCATGAAGGTGGCGATCATTGGACCACTTATGTATGTCGCCTTATAACTCTTTAAGTTTCTGTAATAGAATGAATCAAGTTTATTATTATAAACTCTTATGAACCTAATTATTCATAACCTTCCACACAAGTTGATCAAAGTAACGGTCTTCCAAATCATTCGTGAAAATATTTTTTTCAGCAGTTGCCTTCTTTGGACCATGGTCACCTTGATTGAACCACTGAGTTGCCTCCAATGGACTTTGAAAATTTATACTAGTGGTCCAATCAAGGTGACCTATCGCATTCAACATTAAAACAATATTTTGGGAATAGAACCTTATTTACTACGTAAATTTTAAACGAATAACATCCTCTTTAAATAAAACTAGCTGTTGCCCGCGACTCCGTCGCGCAAAAAAGTAAAACATAGCCTATGTTACTCAGGGTTAATGTAGCATCCTAATGGTGAAAGAATTTTTGAAATTGGTCCAGCAGTTTTTAGTGTATTCGTTACAAACATACACACACACAAAAATACAAATCTTTCCTCTTTATAATATTATTAGTATAGAAAAACACTTAATCTTATTCAAAATAAACAAATAACATTTCTACATTTTTTTGGAAAACTGAGATCCTTTATTAAATAATTAAACGCTTTTAATAAAATAAACTTCTAATTAAAAATAGATACAACCATATAGGCTGTCAGTCGTGATTCAAATACTTATTAAAAGAATAACATCCTCTTTAAAACAAAAATAACTCAAAAAAATACTTAATATTATTCAAAATTAAATAAAAAAAGGTTTTCCCTTTCTATATTGTTTACACAAGTACATTCAGTGTGTACCCAAGCTTTACAAATAAGACACTGAATCTTCTTTTCTATTACACAGTGAAGGCAGACTTTGCGGAACCATTTTTCGATGTTGTCATCCGATGACATTTTACTTGTTGAAGGTGTGGCTCTTTATTTGACATGTCGTTTTTTGTTATCTTTTTTAGACGCTTTTTCTTTGTTTTCGGTTTTTTCGTTGACTAGTTTTGCTTTTTCGGTTTTTGAGCCTTTAAGATTGCTTGTTCTAAAATTGCTTTATATGGTGATGAACTCAATTCTGTGTTAACTTGTGCTTTCCTGCTTCTTTAGCGTAATTCTCGTGCTATTTTTATTGCTCCTGGCGATAACTGTTTTATATGGAAGTCAAATTATAAACATTGAGTATTTGTTTGTACTGTTTTACTTGAAATTTCATCAGGCTGTCTTTGGGAAGCTTTAGGTGCAGCTCCGACACCCATAGCAGTAAAATTTTCATCATTATCTGCAGCAGTTTCTATTTGGTTTAATGGAGTTATATCCAACTTTCTTGGAATTGCTTCAATTGCAACATCGACTCGATCTATCTGATCTTGAACTGATGACGTAGATGCACCAGGCATATTTTCTTCTTCCTCAGGTACTCTAAATTCATAGTTGCAACCACACGTAAAAAAAATATTTGTTGATGTAACCACTGTCTGGATAACTATTGTAGAAGGCGGAGCGCTGTCTTCAATTCGTTCTTTGATCTCTTGCGCTTAAAAATTATCAGCGGAGGCACAAAAAAGCCAGCAGCATTTGCACAGCATAAGGCTGTGGTTGTAGTACCACGCTCTCCACTAGTGATTGCACCGACTTGTCGCTTGCTTTTTTCAGCTAGAATTTTTCTTGGCTTTCTTTGTACTATTGACAGGCCTGTCTCGTGTATATCGAATATGCGCTCAGGATCATGTATTCATGATTGTCTACGACTGCCTCCAATTTTTCAAAAAAATCTTTTACTGTCGTTTATTAAAACCTACTCATGGAAATGACTCTTGGCTGTCGCAAACTCAGCAGAGGATGACGCTGCATAAAAGCGTACCCCTTTTTCCCAGCGATTCTCTTTTCTTTGTTAAATCGATGTTTTAAATTATTCTTCTCTGCCAAATCACATGCTAGCTGCCTGATATCCATAAGTGTTACACCGTACAAACTCCTTTCCATCTCTATAATGTGCTGACACAGTTCAGTTTCTAATTCTGGAGGGATATCCCCTTCAGATTCTACTATTTGGACGGCTCCTATGGCTTTTAGATAGCTGCCATCCAATCTTCGCTTCATATATTCCATACCATATATATTCATATGTATTCATACCATATATTCGTGCAGCATCATTTAAACCAACAGTTTTTTTCCCAGCTATTCTATAGCCAACTTCATACTAGTCTCATTCCATTGGCAATACTTTCGTGTCTCCTTAGACATTCTGAAAGAATAAATATCAGTAATCATTGATAATGACAATTTAACAATTTAAGGTTTTACCAGTTTTTAAAGCCTATAAAAAGTTTCCATGATTGGACCGGTCCGATGATAGCGCATCCATGTGGACCAATGATGGCAACCAGGTATTAAGTCACTAAAATAGTAATAAAAAAAACAAAACCTACTACTGTAAGGTGGATGAGACGCCAAGTTGACAATCAGAAGGTTTATTCAGTAACTTATGTAAACAGAGATGGAACTATGTGTAGTCGAATATCCTAGGTAAGTGAAAACATACAAAATGAGCTTAAGGGAGGACCGCATAGGCTGTCTCACCCTGTACCCACTCGTCGGTGTCACTTGAGCAGAGGCCGTCTCTCAAGCTAGACCGCTAGCTAAGGAATGAATGATCGGAGTCATTCAGTCAGTGGGTCGTCTCACACACCGCGTGGTGTGGCGAGGCCTTTCCAGGGTTGGAACCCTCTAAGGCGGCTGCTTACGTGGTCCGTGACTACGGACCGGTCTTAGGTGAGGTCAGTGCCATCTTGGCTCGACGCTGAATGATCGAACTCGTAGGTCATCTCGATCCGACCTTCTTAGTCCAAGAAGGTGGATGAGGTGCCGGTATCGGGTCGGTTGACCCCCGACCGGGGTACTCTGCGCCGACCGTAAAAACGGTCGGGTCCTTAGAGCGCAGGGCTGCGCAGTGGCAGGTGATGGTAATGGTGATTACCGCTTCAAGGCGATGGCGGAATAGGAGTCTGCGGCGGCAAGGAGTCGGCGCTTAAAAGGGGCCAAATCCTCTCCGGCCAGCTTGGCCGTTAAGACCTCCTGCAGTAGCGCTACGGTGTCGCGTTTCACCGCCGTCTGGGCTTCCTCGCCTGGGGGTGTTGTTGTTTGCAGCTGTCGGGACCGGGACTGTACTCACCGGCATTTCTGTCGGAGCGGGGTCGGGTGTTGCGTCCTGCGCGGAGGGCTGCGGGTGAATGATCGGACGGCTGCACGCAGCTTATATACCCTCTGAGCGCCGCCTTCGTATGCGCTCGGGTCGGTCGGTCAGCCGAGCGAGAAAGGTAGTGGGTGTGCGAGCGGGATAGTATTCGAGCCCGCGTGCCTCGTTTACTACCGTTGTTCCTTATTTCGCTACACTACTTATTACAAATTTGGTCACAAATAAACTTCTTAATTCTTACTTAGTAAATTAAAACAATTATAAAACTTACATTTTTGATATCACCGCCGTCAAAAACAGACATGCGCACTTATTGCCGAGATGCGGGGCGCGACTGAGGTTGTGGTGGGGCGTTTGGGTTGCCCAAGGTCACTTTGTGCGCTATTCGGTGTCCGACTAGCGTTCGTATTATTTGAAATATTTAGGTTGTCCAATCAAAGCACTGGTCTAATGATCGCAACCTTCCCCTACTTTTAGTACCAAAAACTTAATACTTAAATCTTTAATATCATGCATTAAATTTACGTGTACGAGTATATAGAGGTCCTCTAAACCATTATAAGAAAATCATCCGGCCGCTGTAAAATAAAATATAGATGTCCAAAATATCGAAAGTTGAAATATCGAACGGTTATTATGCCTCGAAAAGAATGATTACCCTATAATTCTAATCTCTAAATAGTATAAAACAAAGTAGTAACGACCAAACGGATTTTGTTCCGATTATTACACTCTGTTTTATCCCCCTAATGTATGAATTGTCCTACCTAACACATTTTAGTTATAATTTCGGTAGTTGAATTCTAGAAATAAATCATTTTGAATTCAAATGTAACGTTTATAAACCTAGTAATCTTAATCATTAGTACCATTGTTTTAATTTATGGTGTATTCTTCTCATTGCATCTTGGAATTTATAATGTTTTTCTTTAAGTCTGAAAAGTGCCAAGATAGAAGACGTCAAAGCGACTCGATATTACTATTATTATTGTCGCGGGTATACTCGTACAAGTCTGCGAGTAATTTACTTTGTCAGGACATGGTCCAATAAACACGATTGCCAAAGTTGCACGTATAGTTGATAGTCGACTAACTGGCACACATATAATTGTGATAACAACTCTGTGTTATACAGGAATCCGAGTGCAATATGCATGTGTAAAGCACATTGTATTTGTCTTCGAGTTTGTCCTGTGCAGCGAGTGACGCGCCACGCCACGATCGGGCGCTGCTGTCGCCCCGTTAAAACCCTTCATGCCGGCGTAAACACAATTTATGCGATAGTTCACTATTCGCTGCCTCGCTCGACGCCACACTCAATAGTTAGCCTTCCTGATTGGTATTTGGCTATAGCTATACAGCCAATAACGCCGAATTTGTATTGCGGGAAAACGCACAGACCCGCTTCATTTAATCAGCCGGGAGAGCTGAATCCCACTAAATTTACAAACAGCTTAAGTACGTATTCATCACTCTGACGTGACTTAGATTGCAGCGTATGCGCGGTCAAATACTCGTAGTGACGTGGCGCAAAGCCGGTGAGGCATGCGAGCCTATAGTTTTTTTTTCATTTTATACACCTAACTAGAGTAAACATCGTGAAAAATTAAAAGTTTTATATAAAATACAGTAACGAATGTTGTTACTGCTTTATTTGACCGACATAACAAATATTTGTGCGAGTTTAGAGCTGTGATTTACATTTGCAAACAAGAAATATAAAGCAATAGAACCGTGAAACCATATACCGGCTATGTAACCGTCGGTTAGCTTGCTATAGCGTATTCAATCAGGGTGATGAAAACATTACCGTCAATTCGACTCAGTAATATATCCAGCCTAAAGCAATACAAACGAATGCCGGTTTATCAATAGGCCAACAGACTTCAATCGCAATATGAATATAAATCGACGTTGTCCCTATCACACGTATGCTCATTCAGTGGGTTAAAAAGGGAAGGTAATGCTGAATTAACAGTAGCCGTGATGCGGTTTGGGATAATCTTGCGCTTCATGACAGCGTTAACTGTCGGCGATTGTTTAACGCATCAGCATACAGAGTGGTTTAAGGGAGAATTTAATGCAGTTTTCGGTGAATGGAAAAGAGGAAAAGGTACATATATGTTTATTTACTTTTAGTCAGTAGACTACCTAATTTAAAAACACATCGACTTCAAGCAATTGGTAGTAAAAACATTTTGTTTTATTTTATAGACTTTTTTCTAATAGGTCTAGGTAGGCCTAGGTAGGTAAATAGTGCACTAATAATTTAAACATAAATTATTTGTATTATAATAAAGTAGTTCTAATATAAATAATGTCGTAAAAATGCTAATAAAAAATTTGTCATCCAAAATTGATTTTCTAGACATCCCTGAAATTGTTAGTATTTTAACCAAAAAACACATGAAATTCAAAATGTTGGGTTCGCGCCACTTCATTACGGAAAATTAAATAATTGGCGTTTTTTATCGGCCTTTCATGGTTTGCCTTCGATATTTTAACTTTAGATATATTATCTTTTGATATTTTAACACAAAGTTCAAATAACTGTTTTTGATCTCCATGAGTCCCTATTAGATGCCTCTTCCGGCCAGTTCCTGAGGAATGCGTCCAAGTCGTCCCGCCATCTCCGTCTAGGCCTGCCCCGTCACGTCGCCCATTTTGCGGCACCCACTTGGTGGCCACGCTAGCCCACCGGTCCGGGTGCATGCGGCAGACGTGACCGGCCCAATCCCATTAAGTTTAACCAAGACAATTCTTTAAATTAGTACTAGGGCATAACATGTTTACTTTATTGAAACTCAAACAAACTCAAACTCATAACATTTATTCCACAAAAACACACTGTAACACAATAGACAGATTTAATTAGCGTAAATTTACACAAACACAAATCGTAGTTTACTTTTCAATGTCTCACTTTGGCCGATTCAGTGCCGAGCGGTTATATCTGCGGCAACCTTTATGGTGTAATTCAATACATTGTTACCTTATTGAAGATTAGATATGAATTTAGAATCACAAATTATAGCTATTTTGAACAAAGGAAGCCAAAGGTGTACTGCAAGGTAGCGTTATTTACCAGTATCTTTAAAACCTTAATACTCATAACTCCTTAACTGAACTGCTATAACCTACGTCAAGTTCTGGGGCACCTGTAGAGTAACTGAAATTATTGCAGACTGAGTTACAGAAAAACAAGTATCCTACTATATTAATATTACAAATGCGAAAGTTTGTGTGTGTTATTTATGTTACTCCTTCACGCTGCAACACTGGACAGAATTGGATGAAATTTGGAATGGAGATAACTTATACCCTGGATTAACACATAGGCTACTTTTCATCCCGGAAAATTTGAAATTTCCTGAAGGAATAACGATAATCGAAATCTACGCGGACGAAGTCGCAGGCAGAAGCTAGTAATTAATAAAATACACTTAACGGGTAGCAAACCAAAAGAAATGTTATTGCGCCTACAACCACGCGTCCAAAATCGAGAAAATGAGGTCCAAGTATACAAATTGTACAATTTTGGATATTGTTAAGTTCCTTGACAAAATAGTGTAAAATTTATGTCGAAAAAAAAAACATAACCAGGGCCGCCTGAGATTCTACACGTACGGTCACGGAAGTTAATTTGCTACCCATTTCAAAGAAAATCTGCTTGAAGATTTCATTGTCAATAGAGATGCCAAGTCATTTGTAATTGATAGGAATACAACCTTATTGCTGTAGAATGTCAGATTGACTTTGGATCTAAGGTGGGTCACAAATTAAATTCCTTGACTGTACCTTATTGTTTTTGACGTGTTTCCGTATTGTCACCGTTTCGTTACTCGACAGTAATGACCGAGTTAGAATTGTAACACGTAAAAGGCAATATGGTTTGACCAAGTTGAATAGAGGTCCATCATTGCATTTATCCCTTTGATTTAAATTGACATAAAAGTAAAATGAACAGTGTCAAAGCAATGAGCTAACTACAGAATTTCGCGAAGGGAAATAGGTAATACAATGTATGATAGTAAGTACAGGTCGATTCACGAGAGTTGGCACGAATGGATTGAACGAGTGAACGAAACTATACAAGTGTGTGAAATAATAACAGGCTTTCGGTTTGAAATTCGAACATCGGTTCAAAGGACGGCACTCACACAGTGATAGGTGACATTACTTTTGTTCATTCCATTCGTGCCAACTTTAGTGAATCTACCTGTACCTAAGTTAGTAAATATACATTATTTTCTAGTAAATAAATATGACTTCTGGGTATTAAAACGAGTATTGTAGATGTTATGTAAAATGAATCAGTAAAGATTTTAAAATCTCGTGTTTTTGCTATTCCAATCTAATTGGGTGAGTACCTTTGTCCTTTCTTTCTTTTAAGTTAAACTAGAATTAGAGGTAACTTTTAACAATATAAATTATTTATTTTAAAGACATTCTCTTTACAAGATCTGTTCATTTGAAATAGTTCCTTCTACATATATATTATGTTTCATAGTTTCAATTTTGCCACAGTAGGATTTTATTACGACGTATTTCAAGATTCGCAATAAAAAAGCTGATTGCATGAGCCGTTTGTAAATTGGACAAAGCACGAGGAAGGGTGCTGAACAACACCGCACTTCCTAAGACCTTAGTCAAAAGTAACGTAATTTTTGAAAATCGATGCCATTCAAAACACACAGCTTCGCGATTTACTCCATATACGCCAAAGTTATTTCAGCAAACATGTCAATTATGCGTTCAAGTTTGTTTCTTTTCACTTTTTGCAGGTGGGAGATTAATTTGTCGAATTCACCATTTGCCCTTAGGGATTTGATCGCTAATTCTCTTTCTACCGCTGGAAATTTTTTGTAGACCTTATTCCACAGTACATTCATAACCATTGCATCTATTTTTTGCTTGCTATATGTTGGAAAACCCGTCACCTGGAAGGAAACAGAGAGACCATGAGAGCACGACTTGTTGGGTGATAGCCCGCATGCTAGTAGTACAGTCAAGGACTTTAATTGTTATGCCACTATGGAAACCTGTCGCATAACGTTAATCATTCATTTAAGCGTAATTTCTGTCATGTAGTTTGATGCTGTCATTATGACAGGGTTCCATAGTGGCATAACAATTAAAGTCCTTGGCTGTACGTAGGTGGGATGATAAGCCTACATTTTATAAGAAATATATTTAAAAAAAGTCTTCTTTTAAACATGAGAGTTTTCTGATAGTCTTTGTTCTAGTTCTCGAGGGGTATGAAGGGAGTAGTTGTTATTGAAGAGTTGAGAAATTTAGTGTCTGAATTTACCTTCTCTGATACCACAGTCAAGAACTAGGTGGTTGAGTTTAAACGCAGCCGTGAGTGTCCAAAATGAATCCCGATGGACGTCCAGACGTCCAAACGTCCAAAAAGCGTCAATACCTACTTCGGATATGATCTCCAAAGTACACGAAATGGTTTTGGCAGACAAACGATAAATTGTTTGAATAAGGCTGGGAGTGCAGGCATCTCTTAGGGTGAAGCCAAACGAGGGTTATTTTTGGTGGGTCGCATATTTTCGTTCGTGTCATTTCTGCTTCATACAAAAGTCCAACTCATTTTGCGTCGCCGTGTGAACCAAACAGGAGTTTTGTATGAAGCCAAATGTAGCACAAATTACGCGACTCACAATTCAAAAAATTACGCTCGCTTGGCTTCAACCTTAAGAACGGGTACATTAGAATCTCAGTAGGAAATTGAATAAAGAAAACCTTGCCGCCCTTGTTGGATGCCGCGTTTGCTTACTATCGAACAAAAATAGCCAACCGGCACACTAAGCACTACAACGCACCATTTTTCCCTGACCTCGCCACCGCGGATTTCCATCCGTTCCCCAAGCTGAAAACTTATTTGTGAATAGAAATTTGAGACAAATGACGTGGCTACGGTTGCTATAGGAGAGTAGATATTATGCAGGCCTTAAGGGAAGTCATTTTATGGAGGAGATAACTGCTATAGCTCGTAGATGAACGGTCGGACTCGGAAGTACCTGCACATTTTAGTACCTTCTCGTAGCTATTGGTACACTAATATACTACTCCTAACTACCCATTGTTTAAAATTTTGTATCTTAGAATTACTAAGTAACTCCTTCACGCAGAAACGGCTGAACGGATTTAAACAAAATTTAAAAGTGAAATGACCTGCTTAATCCCTGTATGAATAGCTCATACCTTAAATTACCACATATAATAGTTTGTATCTTCAAAATAACACTATATCCGTGGGAAACGAGGACGAAGTCGCAAGCAGAAGCTCATGTCATGTGATAGTTAGTTAGGGTTTTTGATGTTCGTCCTTCAATCACGTACTTCAGACACAGCTAAGCAGATTTAGATGAAAGTCCGGCCCGCGGACAGTCCGTATTCTTTTTTTTCACGCTGGAAATATACTGGCCCAAGGGTGTTGTGGGACTCACCAACGGAGAGTGGTTGGAATACCTGCTAATAAACCCAGCGATTCGCACGCGACGCTGTTTTTGGCGAGGGCCGCAGGTTCTACTTGCTCATTCGACTACGACCATAAAACTAGTCTATTTTTTTACCATTACTGTTGAAAAAACGATAAAAGAAAACGCGAACGAAGTCGCGGGCAAACGCTAGTCATAAGATACTTGCACTGGACATACAGGTACTCAAAGGTTATAGGTATTAATCGTTAATGTTTATAAACCGTATCCAAAGTATTCCAGTATTACACGTGGACTAACACCCATATGCCCGTAGACAAACTAACATAAAAAGCAGGACTAGAGATGTACAGAAGATCACAGTGGAAACCTCCAACGAACTGCCAATTTTAAATCAGAACATAATTTTAACTTTCACAAAGTGGTCAGTAACGCTGACTCCAAATATATTGGTAAGAGTAGAAATGTTAAATGTTAAGTAATTTAACTAAAAATCTCTGATAAAGTAAAATCAAAACAACAATGAATAACGAAGCTTTACGTACCCGGGCAATTAAAACTGTAAGCACGCATATTGCAGAAAAAGCAGTCACTTTGTGAACCATGTCTTTTTACTCGCACTGTTCCACGTCAAGTGCCGGTACTCGGCTAAAGCGAACCAGTATAAGTAGTGAAATCTCAAGAATGAACTAAACATCCTTTTGCGTAATAGCACCCATTTCTCTCGATCGCCTTGTTTATTCAGTGAATAACAAAGCCAGGTAGCAGTGAACGGAACTTTTTAAGTATTGAAATGTCCGATTCTACCTTTATATTTTTTCTGCATAAAATAGATTAACTAGTTTCTAGACTGCATACTAATGAATTTTAAACAACAGGTGAATTACTTACGTCATAAGCAATTCACCAGTTATTTGAAATTCATTTGTTTATTATGCAGATGGGTACGGTACAGCCGTATTTTTTATGGTTTTAACAAAAATAATAAAAAAATTATAATTAATGATAAAAAAATGGTATAATGCAATGCGGTACGTACGAGTACATTGCTTTCTAAGTCACGTTTCTATAGTAACGTAAACTACACAGCAGCCAATGTATTCATTTAAATTGCTACATATTGCAAAACACGCCGTTTCTACTATGTACTAGGTAGAGAATGAGTATTTTTGAGACCGTAACATTGGCCTGTTGTTTAATACGTGGTTTATACAAGAAGTAACATACTATTAGGAGTATTAAGAGATTGGAACATTTTTATTTTAAGAACTTACAGAACTCAACCTTATAACAAACACGACAAGTATTGCACATAGGAGGTAAGTAAATAAAATTGCCAGCTGCTTAGTTATACTAAAAACGTCACTCTAGGGCGGTGTATGGCTCTTGTACTCCAAGATAATATTGCTTGCCCCTGGCTGTATGAGCCAGGGGCAAGCAATATTATTATCATTATCTAGCGATATAAATCTCTTCCGTGACTGACTGAATTTAAAACATCGCAAGTTTTTATAAAAGATTTTTAAATTAAATTGCAAATAAAAATAACTCATGAACCCCTGGCTCTCGCTTTCGACTCAATTAAGTAAGTAAAATTAAAAACTTAGCAAGTTTTTTCCCCTCTTTATTTATTTAAGAAGCTTTGTGCAACCTTGAACATGTCAGCTCCAGCTGGCCTTAATACTGCAGCACTTAAAAATATCATACATAAAAAAGAACCAGTCAATTGCGAGACGGACTGGCGCACCGAAGGTTCCGTATTTAAGATTATATGGGTGTATGTATGGGTGATATTGTTCTTCTATAATAAGAAATACAATCTCACGCCTGTCGTTGTTCAAACCAATCCTAGAGGGAGTTATTTAAGTTAGTTGCTATACCTGATAGTTACAATTACAGGACTCCACCTTAGTCATACTTTCTCCTTGTGAATGCCAGACTTTAGGCCTTCTTTCCTCCGGTCTTTAGCGACCAGGGACAAAACTGCGCCAATAAGCGGTGCACGCGTTGATCTAGCATGACATACTAATAACAAGATTTTAATAAACACGATTAGATTAAATCGTGACTGGTCTAAATAGAAATAAAGTATCGTAGGTCAACATTTAGTATTTGCGACCGCAGAAATGTTATGTCGGCTAGTTAACCTTTATTACATTTTTCATCTTCACTTAATAGAAAAAAAGGTGTGAACAATGTATCAAGTCTTGGTGGTATGTACATACATGTAATATTATTTCATCGTCATGTTAGAAGCCCCAATCCATTTTAAGCTAGGCTAAAATGTTGCTTCTTAGACAACACAAATCTTCTCACAAATCAACTCTAACTAGACATTCAATCATAATCTTTATTTTTATAAATATTCTTGCTGTAGACAATTTTACGCCATAAGGCGTACAAATAGCAAGAGTATTGGATTGCAGCAAGCGGTATGGAACCGCAAGGTTATTTGTTTATACATAAACAACTATTTTATTTTTTACTTTTTATTGATCATAATATTATTATGCTATTATGTAGTCCCATTTCTCAATTAATTAGAACCTATAGGACATTAATAAGAAACTCGTCGCAAGCAACGCCGCAGGAAAGTCATAGTGCATATATTTAAACCATTTCAACGTGCTTCGCCATAATCTCTCAACTATCTTAATCGAGATATCTTAACACCTCGAAATTGGTACCGTGGAGGAGTTCCGGTGGCTATCTGTGTTCCTCATAGCAGATCCACTTCACCAAATAGTGCTTTCCAAGAGAAAACCCACGAGTTACTATGAAAAATACCGAAATCGCTATAGGTGTGCCTATAATAAATATTTAAATAGTTCTCTCGATTTCTCCAATATCCTTTCATCGGATCTAGACGTGTTGACAATGGGATCGTCTAGAAAGTATACCCATTCAAACAAAATAATATTTTTTCAAATCAGTCCAGCGGTCTTCGAGTAATCGGGGAATAAATATACGTAAAAAAAATCTCGACGAAATGAGAACCTCCTTTGTTTTTGAACTTAGTTAAAAACTTAAAATATCATTTGATTGAAAAACAATAAAAAAAGAACAATTTTTTTACGCAACATTAGCACCAACTTAATTTGTGGTTGAGCATTTACTTTTTTAATTGAGAAAGCTAATGGAATTAAATCATAAAATTTTGATTGATACCTTTTCGGAGCTAACTTTTCTTGCTATGCGGTTAACGCTTTTTTACTACTACATCGTACATTTTCCACCTCCATGTCAAAAATGTTGTGCTCAATACGGGTTAGTTAGATGGAATTCCAACTATTTACGTAATTGTTTAGTGTCGGTGCTGCACGGGCTGCACAGTGTACGGCAAGCGCCATCGGCTTCCAAAAGTAGCCTTTTGAAAAAAAAAATCGCAACTAACGCTGCGCCACTGTACTTCTGGTATTTACACCAGTATCCTTGGCTCACATAATCTTTATATTGCACTGGAGTTTTCAGAGCATTAGAGCTTCCTCTTTTAGAATTAATCCACGTGATAGTATATTCATTGAAACAATGTTAGGATACTTAATCACATTGATGCTATTGAGTGTTCAGACTAACAATCATTATGACCAAGGGTAGGACCTATAAAGCAATAAAAATATAGGACAAAATAGGTACTTTAGGAATTCCAATATGAAACCGCTTTTAACCTTATTGCTTTACAAACGCGGTAACTTTTAACCCGCCTTTAACAGAATGGAAAGAAGTTGAAGAAATGTATGACACCAGTCAACAAATTTACGAAAATGGTAAGAAAACTTTGCTAAAATTAATAAATAAGTCTTGAGAGAAAACAAATTTACAATTTAACTTTTCAACTTTGCGTAATTAAAACTTAACATAAAATAAACTTGAAACTGTTTTTAATTCAAGTTGAATTGACAAGTTTCTCATTCGTTGTTCAACAACAATAAGAAGGTATTGTTATTTTTTCACAAACAGAAAATGTTGATTCCCTTATTTCGGGCGCAATGTCATTAGTAAAAAAAAACGGTCAAGTGCGATTCGGACTCGCGCAGCGATGATTCCGTGTTGTCCGACTCACACTTGGCCGTTTTGTATTATTCGTTGTTTTTTTTTCTTACTCTTACTCATTTATTTATAATATTTCAAAATATTACATGTGAAAATAATTACAAAATTTTCTTTAGGGTTATGTGTGTTACATAAAAACAGTACAAAAATAAACCCCCGTGCGGCCTACTTACTGAATAAGTGTCTTTTATCTTTATCTTTTTAAAAAAAGAACAGGATTGAGAGAGAAACTTTCATGTTCCAAACTTATAAACCTAACTACAGTTTAGGAACTGACTGTCCCACTTATACACTGACTAACCAGTAATTAAAAGAAACCCCAAGATACAGGATACAGGACACCGTATCTAATATTTTTAACTAGTACGTGTAGGGGTAGTAGAGTACTTAACTTCCATTTGTGTACCTTTTCCTTTTTTGTCGACATATTAACCATAATACAAAGTTTGACTTGAGACAGTTTTTATTTTATCTTTTTTCAAAAATAAACCGTAATGTGTTGGACCAATGTCCTATTTTCCCTGCAATTTATAAATTATTTTGTGTTTGTTTGTGAACGGCTTCGGAACCCTACACTGATATAGTCCGACATGTTCTTGCTCGTTTTTAGGGTTCCGTAGTCAAACTAGGAACCCTTATAGTTTCGCCATGTTCGTCCGTCCGTCTGTCCATCCGCAGCCTAGCTCAGAGACTTTGAGTACTAGAAAGCTGTAATTTGGCATGAATATACATATTAGTCACGCCAACAAATTTGTACAATAAAATCTTGAAAAAAAATTTTTTTTCTATACCTCCCCTACACCTAACGTGGCGATACATTTTTTTTTTTATCTTCCACCTCATAGCGTGTGGTGTCATTGGATAGGTCTTTCAAAAATATTAAGGGTTTGTAAAAAAATAGTTCGATTGAGGGATCCGTTTATGAAATATTTAGCTTTAAAGCGCTAATTTTTGTTAGAGTCAAGTGTCCCCCCCCCCAATACAGCCGAAACTACAAATACTAAAAATCTGAAAGTATCTTACATGAAAGCACATATAACGAATTTTAAAGGAAAACTATGACGACTTAGTAGACTTAATTGGTTCCTTAGATACAGGTGACTAAAGTGTTTATACCTAGTGAAATGACCTAAGACAGCACCAAATAACTTTAAATAGAGAATTACTTCATACTTGTGGTTTTTTGAGATAGTTTTTGTGTATTAACGGCTTCGGAACCCTACACTGAGCATGTTCAGATATGCTCTTGTCCGGTTTTTATTACTTAAGGTTAAGGGCCAGGGCTTCTATTCCACTGGGTTAAACCATATTGCCTTTGACATGTAATCGCACGGTCAGCGTTACGATAGGTCTTATTTAATAAGCGGCATAACATGTCAAAGGTATATCCCACTAAAAGCATATAGTTCTCGTGTGCCACCAAAAGTAGCGGTATCTAAAAAAGTGCCAAGTTTGGCAATAGATTGTTAACAGTCAGACTAATTTATTGCCATTTGCATTTTGAGCCTTAACTTGTCAGTTTTCTTATTCACCCAACAGATTACAATATGATATCGTCAACATACTGTTTAGAAAACTGCCAAGCGAGGGTTCAAAATGCAATTAGTGGTAATAAATTAGTACGGCTGTTAACAATGTAGTAGGTACAGTAGGCTTCATAAGTGCATGGACACCTTAACGTCTATAATGCTGTGAACACGTGAGCCCGCTTTCGTAAGAAACAACCTAGATGGCGTTGTTAACTGAGGCAGTTCGATTATTGTTTGCTACAACTATTTGACGTTTTAGTATTATAATTGATAATTTTGCCAGTTCACCAGAAGGGCCGCTGGCTTAGTTAGTTGATACCCTGTCTAAAGCCTTAAACACAGGGTCAGACCATGGGTCGGGAGATCGGTGCTGTTTATTATATTTTTTAAACGAATGTTGTTTCACGAAATAAATGAATGTATTCATTTTTTTAATCATTATCGTTTTCAAAAATGATACTTTTGTTATTCAAAATAAAAAATCTTTATTTCTTATAAGTATAATATTTTTTCTTAAAAATTTCAATTTAGTAAATTGTAAACTTGGATTTTTTATAATATTACATTTGTAACAATAAAACGACTACCTATTACCTACCATATTGAGGTAATAGCTTAAGTATTCGTTTCCGAAATTGGAAAGAGATTGAAGCTTAACCACAATAAAATAGTAATTATTAACAAATATATTGTTAAACTAGAGACCGGGTTACCTTAACAGTCAAACGCATTATATTTAACTATGTTATACAATTTTGACCACTTATGTTATATTATATAATAATAATAACTGAAAAGTCATGTATAAATTAATGGTGTGATTTGTTTGACTTTATATTTAAAATAAGATAATTATTTATTGTCACAAAATAGTATAAACACGAAAAAAAGGCGAAAACAATGTTAAATTTTGCATTAATTACTTACTTTAACCCGATCTCCAGTTATCCACTCGCATCACTTATATTCTAAACTTCAACACCTAGTGTAACTCTTACACAGATTGGAACCACGAATACTACCCCAAATGTTTGAACACTGATCTTCTAAGGCTTTCGGAGTTCGCTCATTCTGATGATTATGTTGGACAATAATACCCCATACATTTAATGCTTAATTATATGCTTTTTTATGGGTTTGGCAGCATGCCTACGATGATGCAGACCCTCACTGTAGAACACGACGAATAGTATCCAGACTTGTATTAAATTATCCAGCGTAGTGAGTTGTTGATTTAAATCCATTCCTCATAATCCCTCACCGTGGCTTGACACGGGGTGTGCTGTTGCTGTGCTTATGAGTTGTGGTCTACAGACCCGTTCTTTGCCGGGGTAGCAAAGATCCCTCCTCTTCAAAGCGCCGTACCCATAAAACAACAGTTTTCATCTGTAAAATAGAATTTGTAATAACAATTAAAGATATAAGTAAAATAAAATAAATAAATACAAAAATAAATTATTTTTTATAAAAAGATGAGTATAAAAATACTACTTACGTTCACACCGGTTTCTCTAGCAATATCTGACAAATTTCTGCCTTCACTGTGCAAACCAATCATTTGCTTTATTTTGACCAGGTCAATATTGCAACGAGAAGTCATATTTTCAACAAAAGTTAAATGTTAACATAATGCAATCGATTAAGCAGCTAACGAACAAACGAGCGTAAGTCTTTGTAATAATCAGTCTGGTATTTATAAATATTTATTAGTCTACCCTGTAGTAGTGATCTTACTAAACGTTTTTCTGTTTCTTGTAAAAATATGCAAATCTTAATTTATAAACTACTAATGAATTTCGTCTTATTAGTTAATGGCTCGATGGTCCAACGGCACAAATGGCCGCCTCGATTCACGGTCCCGAGTGAGTCCCGGGTTCGATTCCACTTCGTGGATGAAAAGTGTTTTTGATAATTGAACCTCTTAACTTGGAATTGACTAATACTCAAAACTACTTCAATCATCTATTATACTAAAATATAAAACTTACAAAAAAATAAATAATGTTTGGTTGTAGTACGCGGATAAAAATATTTTTATTATTTTTAGAGATTACCTGCAACAACGCTGTCTAGTAAGATCTTGTTGAACCACTACGAGCAGATAGATGGCGTCAGTTTGCCTCAGAGCATTATCTTTCCGAGTTGTCCATGCACTTATGAAGCCCACTGTACTTGGCAACTTTTTAGATATCACTACTTTTGGTGGCACATGAGAACTTGGCCTATTTTTTACTTTATGTTTTTGGTGGGTTATCCGTACTTTTTGGTAGGTAACCGATATATGTATGTTTATATGAACCTTCTAAATATATTTCTGTTAAAATTAAAACATGACATGCCACAATATTACTACATAGCAGTATATGTTTTAATTTTGTCATGCAGTTTAATAAGGGATTATAATTTTACTGTTTTCTGATCAAGGATATAAATATTTGTAGTTTTCGGGTTTTTTACTTTATTTCTGCTGTGAGACCTACCTCCATGTCAAATTTCAAAGCTCTTGGTCATCGGTAAGTACCCTTTATGTTTTGATGAGTGAGTCAGTCAGTTAGTACAAAATAAGCCGTCTTTAATAACTTTTTTTAAATAATTAAATTAATAACTTTTTAAATGGTGATGATAGAAGATTCATTTTCATACTAGGCTGTGGGATCATTGACTGAAAATTGTACCAATAAATGAAGTCGGTTAAAAAATCAGGTCCTAAGTAGCTGTGCTAGGAAGGAAAAAGTTACGAGGGTTGGAAAAAGGGCTGAATGGGTTCGTGTAAATATACACTGCAGTATCGCTCGCCTTTTTTTTCGAACTTGGCCAGGCATACCGCCATGTGCCTTGATAATCTCCTCAGTAAAACCATGTCCTGGTCACGTATCGTAAAAGTTTTTTTTTTCTATGGCGATAACTATTATTCAGTTTGTCGAATTTGGCTTGCTCATATAAATAATGTTACGGCAGTAATAATGCCGGCTAGACAAAATAAAATCTTACTTAAACTTAAAATATTCATATATTACAATAAAATCTAGCCATTATTGCGACCGATTATTATTTACCACATAAGCCATGCTCGACGGCCGCGGCTGGTGAGCGGCAGATCGTGAAAACAAATGCATTGAAATCGCTTCATACCAGCCGCAGCCACTCGTGGCACGCTTCACAGTTACGTCTCTATGCATTTGTTAACCGTCGCTCACGATGCGTCGCCTCAGATGTCGCTATTACGCAGCTTCGTGGCCAGGCTGTGAGGCAAATAAATGTATGTTAAGTTGATAATGCTCTTCATTGTGTGTGCCACGTCAATTATACGAGCTCAACTATGTCCTCGCATCTCTCAACTATTCTCAGCTCGGTTAACTCTTTAATATGCCGCTAAGTCAGTAAGAATTAATAAAGAGAATTGCAGAGGGATATGCTCGGATATCGGGTCACGTTCCGGACGAGGACTAAATTATCATAACCCTCGGTTTTCTAGAATTACTCTTAGGGTGAAGATAAACAAAAATGAGAAAAAGAGCTAAAGTAGCGCTACAACTAAAGGTTTAACGACTTACTGATTCCTAATATAATAACCGCTACACCAAGATTTTGATGTAGGTACTTAGTATCGTTTCGTGATTTGTGTGAAGCTTTATAGTGACAAGTGTCCCGGTCAACGAAATGTCGCGACCGATGACTCCGTTTAAATGTGTGACAATACGTCACAAAGCAAAAACGTAATTCCAACGCAATTCAACTACCTAATTTACGAATTGAAAGTAGTGAACCGTTTCACTATATAGCCGATAATCAATATTTTTCCTGATTCATGCCCTAATTGTTAATGCTCGAATTCAGTCTTTGTTGGATATACTTAATAATAACTTCCCTGCTATAATCAATAATCTCAATTGTGATATCATTTTAGAATTTCCATTAAACAGGCAAATTTTAAAGAAAGCAGCACTACAGGTTTCAAAACATTTTTTTTAAATGTGCCATTTCAAACATGCCGGACAAAAAACTCAGATTTCTAAACTTTAAATTTGAGTTGAAAATTTAAAAAAACTGCAAATATTAATAAATTTCGTTACTAGGGTCTTAAAGCAAATTTATTAAGCTTTCGTCCAGCAAACGAAACTGAAAAATTCTAATAACTGTGATCGTTGCATAGAAAATGGTGAACCAGGGCACCGCATTTCCAAAAAATGTAATAGTTAAGATATCTCGTTTTCCGTGCAACACTCCTGAGCTGAGCTATCAAGCCCTTTAAGGTAGTCCACTATATCCCGGATATGTAAAAATATACCATGATTATGATGATTATTACCCCAAAGCAAACGAAATCGTTCTAAGAGGGCTAATAGATAAGTACCCATATTATGAAACCACAATGAAAAAAGAAAAACAAATACCACAACAAAACCTCATATTACATATTTTTAACCGACTTCAACAAAAGGAGGAGGTTATACGTTCCACTGTATGTATTTTTTTTTATGTATGTTCACCGATTACTCCGTCTTGTCGACCGATTTCAAATATATTTTTTTGGTTTGATAGAGTATACTTTCGAGGTGGTCCCATTGTCACCAAATCTGAATATGATGAGAGGATCCGTGAGGAATTGAGGGAACTTCTCAAATATTGTAGGCAAACATATAGCGATTTTAGTATTTTTAGTAACAAGTCCAGCATTTGCATTCAGAAAGTATCATTTAGTGAAGTGGAACTGATGATGAAGACCACAGATGGCCACCGGAACTCCTCAACGGTACCGATTTCAAGGGTTGCGATAAGATATCTCGATTAAGATAGTTGAGCGACTACAACGAAGAATATTTACTTGTTGAAATATGACTATGACTTTCCCGCGGAGTTGCTTGCGGCGCGCTTGAAATAACTTAAAGTTTCATATCAACTAAGAAATGGGACTACGTAACAGCGTATTATGATCACTAAATAAAAAATATAAAATAAAATAAATGTTTTTTCTAAAAATCAAAAAAAAAATGCGTTTTTGAAGGCGGTTTTTTAATTTTTAGAAAAATCATTTATTTTATAAGAATGTAAGAACCATATTAGCTTATAATTTAGAAGTAAGTCTTATTTTCGGGAAAACTGCAAATAAAATAAAAACTAAGCTGGATCGTTTATTAGGGGACCGTATACTCTGCTCCTTTGTTTAATTGGGTGACGAATTTTTACGCGAGTAGACTACCAAATGTGGTGCCTAAACTTACCAGCAATGGTACATGAAATATGTTCTAGATGATTGACGTTTGAAACTACGAGATCGCAAACATCTCGTTGAAACTTGTTTTTAAAACAAGTTGAAACATTGATCAATGAAAAAGCTTTGTGCCAGATGGGTCTAAATACTAACGTCGAGGAAAAGTAACGACGAGTTGGTGTTTCAGAGGACTGTTTGCAATTCTTAAAACGGGACTCCAATAAATTTCTTCGTTATTTAATAATAGTTGATGAGACATGGATTCGCCACTACACTACGGATGACGAGAACTGGTGAATCCGCATCAAGAAGGCAAAGACGAAGTTGTCGACTGGCAAAGTGATGGAACCATATTTTGGGATGCTAGAGGCGTAATGCCAAATGGCGTAATGAATATTATGTCAAATTTGTTGCAAAAACTAAGCGTCGTAGGAGTTAACCTGGAAAAACGTCACAGGCTATGAACCAGATATTGTTCCATCACGATAAACGTATCCAGTTCACACGGATAGAGTTGTGATAGCACAAAAGTAAAGAAAGAAAGAAATAAATTAATTTATTCGTGACACACATAACAAAAAACAGATTAACACGCACAAGAAAAAAGTAGCCACGAAATGGTCCCAACTGCTCGCATTAAATCCAGCGCTGGTCTTCCTTTAAAGAGTTACCTATGAAATCATTGTACCAATATTCACCAAGTTTATAGCTTTACTTATTATTTTTAATATTTGTAGTATAGGCTATAGTTATAGACAGGGCTTGGGAACGGTCCGAATAATACCGGTTAATTATTATGGTTCTTAACTTTTCGTAAACACTCGCTCGGAGCGGAATCGATTTGCGAGCGTTATGATCGCTGGAATTAATCTGGTATTTTTGATTTTGATTTTTCCTGCAGTTGGATGATGTGAAGACCAAAATGATAAGGAGGGCTTGACTTCAAGCTGAGCAAGTGAAAAGAGCTGTCTAATAGGGTAGAAAAGACGAGAAAATGATGGCAGTGCGAACAAATTAGCGAACGAAATTAGCCGTTATTTCGAGCAGGGACAGTTTTATTTTGCTCCTTGATCAGAACCAAAATAATATCGATTCTGTTTGATTGGAATCGAAATGAAAATGCTCTATTTCGGAGCGGAATCCCTTCGCGAGCGAGCGTTATGATCGCTGGGAGTAACCTGTTTATTTTTGTTTTTGATTCTTCGCCATTCAATGGCGTGGCGACTTTGGTGTTTTAAAATGATAAGGCCTGCTTATCTTCAAGCTGAGCAAGTGAAATGCAACTACAGAGCTAGATATTAGGTTAGGAAATACGAGAACAGGAATAGAACGAGAGAAAAAGAGACTCGATAGAAGCTTCTTCGAAAATGGAATAATGGTCTGGAGAAGCATTGGGAAAAACATAATACCTATGTAGAAAATAAAATAAATGTTTGATTTATATATTTTTATTTCTTTCCCTCCCTCGGGGATATTTACCAATCAGCCGTCGTATTTAGATACAACAACGTTTTAATATATCTATCTGTATTTCGTTACTCTATCTACTGTCTACCTACTACACACAACTTGTATGAACATTCTGAGTCAACCCCAAAGCCTTGTATGTGTAAATAAAACGCTGGCTAGGTAATTTCTTATTCCAACTTAGCGTTTGGTACTAACAAAACGCGCGCGTGATGTTAAAATGTGTTTTTAAATTTCCCTTTAAAGCTAGAACATCTCGCTCTTCAACTACATACCTACAATTTATCTAAGCCCGTGTCAAATAAACAATAGCAATGTAACTTACTTGTTGCCACAGAGTTCTACGAGTATATACATATTTTATGTAGGTATTACCCATTTTTTAAATATTAGATGCAAGCACCGAATAGCCAATTCCAAGGAAACTAGCACTCTATTCAACAAGGTGAAACCATAATTTTTCACGTGTTATGGTATGGTTTTTAACTCGGCCGCTATTACTGTCAAGTAAATAAGTGTTACCAAAACGTTGATAATACGGTCATTATTTAACGCCATATACTTGGTTTTTGTTAACTGTTTTTTTTAAATGGTCGTTACTATTAAGTACTAAGTGGTTTACTACAGCGCACATATTAATGAACAACTGCCGCATCCAATTCCTAATGACCCTTTACGAAATATCACCGTCTAAGATGCAGGGACGTTGTAAATAAATTACAAAAAAAGGTGGACGAACTAAGAAGCTCTTCCTTTTAAAAAAATCAACTGACTAAAATAGACGAATATAAAATATACTAAAAATGGGTTACCTTTGTTTGGCGAAAATATTTTTGGTCAAATGTATCATTTCCCAAAAAGTGCTTTCCCGTCGCAATTGATTTATTTTGTATGTACTCACAAGTGTAACTTAACCTAACAGACGTAACTATTAAACGGTTTCGATATCCCGGATCACATAAACATAATCAATTAAAAAAAAGCTTCTTGTGAAATGAAAATTTGGCGAAATGATACATTTGACCAAACATATTTTGGCCAAACGGCAGGCTCCCACTAAAAATATTTTGTTACCACTGACTGGTCCGTGAGTAAGGGGGCGTCCATTTATTACGTGAGGGTGTTTGGCGACTTTCAGACCCCCTTTTCCCCCTGGCGAGATGTAGTGAGATTTCGTTCGACCCCCTCCCCCATCCCCCAATCTCGAGTGAGATTATTCAAAACGTTTGTTTCTAAATAGTGTTAATGAGTTGAGTTTATTTAAAACAAAATATGTGTCACTTAATATTTTTATTTGACTAATTATGACAGTATTTAAGATTTCTTAGAAAGTACGGTGAGAATTGATTAATAAAATACTTAAATCGTTACTACTCAGATGAATGAAAGAGTATTTATTCCAATTCAGTCCACGGAGACTCATGCACGGTCTCAAGAGTGACAATTGAAGCCAACATGCTGGTTTACAATAAAATCACCTGTCCTTCAACCTCTTTGATTTAGCTCACGCAATTGTTTGCAAATTTACTCTGTTTTTTGGCAGAAACGCAGATACGTGATATTTGCCGACCATTTATTGTATTGCTCTGATATTATAATAATTATGACAAAACAAATGACTTCATTTTCCCTAGTAAGTGCAAAAAAAAACGTAATGCACCTTTTGATGCAGTCGGTGAAAAGGGGAAACAACAAACGAGAGTTCTTTAAAATATTACGTGGTTTGCTGCAAGTTGGAAACTTGGGAACACTGGCAGTTCAGAACGTGAATCGACAGGCAAATTGTCTCAAGGTACAGACTTAGTTTTATCTCGACATTTTCGTTGTTGGTTTCACAATAAAAACAAATTACAATCCCTATGTGAGCAACCCGTAATAGTCGTATTCACGTTAGAAGTAATGTTAATTGTAAAGATTTAATAAGTATGAAGTCATGAAAAATTAAAATAGTATATATATATATATATAAATATTAGGTGTATATATATATATATATATATATACACACCTAATATTTATACTTCAACTTACCCGTGCTTACCTCTATTTTAATTATATATATATATATATATATATATATATATTAGTATATACTTTCGGCTCTTAAATTTCGTATATAAGAGAACTTTATTATAAGTTAAAACATTATTATTTAACCAAGAACGAGCAAATGAACCCCTTTTACATAATATCTCATTTGAACTGGTCGCTCCATTTCTATTTTTTTCATTTTACTAAATTATAATCGATAGCATTAGAGGTTGCTACAATCTGCTACAGATGGGTGGCTGAAATGAAACCATAAGGATGCTGCTTACTTTTTTGGTACGGTGTTCTTACATCGGTTGCCGGTTGAGATTTTTTTTTAGAGCAAATTGAAGCCGTCCGTCTTTTTATCCTGAGAAGCATATAAGTAACTCATATTGAAACCGAAATATTGTTTCTAACAATTTGGATCCACGCATATAAAACCATGAACTAGACTAAATTGCGTTAATTCATGCCTGTTTATTACGTTTATTACCAGTGACACGGCTTAACAGCCGGTCTGGCTATCTCTCAAGACCTATTTCCCACCTGGCTATCCTTCAAGCATTACTGCGGGCTTTGACGTGTTCGCGCCAATTAACTAAGCATGTCTATCAAGTTTAATTTAAAACGAATCAAATTAGTAGTAGTATACTCGTACATGCCTACGACCTGATACGTATGTAGTATCGGTATGAGTAATTAGTAAATATTTCATTCAGAAAACGAAAGGCGTTATAAATTTAGAGCTCGAAACAGTAAAATGTTAAATATAGGTTTCATAAACATCTATAATTTCAACAGAGGGGGCAGGTATAGGCTATCGAATAAGTGAATTACAGTTAGTAAATGCAAGAGAGGAAGTGTGTCTTCGAATAAATCGTCGGATATTCTGAGTCGGTATGATGATGTGATGACATTTCGAATAAAGAACCAGGCAGTCAAAAAGGGTTTTTTCAAATCGGTTCATATTTGCTGAAGTTATGCGGACATACATAAAAAAACCCGGTGTCAGACCATGCTCAGTGTAGGGTTTCGAAGCAGTTACTACAAACACAAAAAATAATAATCTCAAGAACAGCACTTGGGTCTAACAAAAATTAGCACTTTACATCTTAATATTTCACAAACGGATCCCTTAATCGGAAAATTGATTTGCACAAACCCGCAATATTGTTGAAAAACCTATCCAACGGCACACAACACTTAACTTACCCACACCCCCCACACTTACTTTACTGTTCTACAAATAGAGTCAAAAGTGATAAAGCCGTTCCTAGGTAATCGATTTGTAACTGATAGAAATTAAGACCTCTTGGTTGACAAAGTATTTATTTGCAGTCTTAGGATTGGACTCTTCAGATATGATCTGATTTTGGACAGCTCTCTCGAGATCAACTGAGCCTAGGTGTTTCTCATTACTCACGCTACAATATCAACGTTAATATACAGTGCTGCTTTAATCAAGTTCAAGATTAACTCTCCGTATCGCACTGCCAAGATTATTCCTCGTAGTTACGTGGAAAGTTGTGCAAGTAGAAGGATTTGGGTTAAGTTGTTTTGTTAGTGCGCCTAAGGATATTAAGCATTAGTTCGGCAACAACGCAGGCAGCTAGCTGGAACAATGCAATATTGACTTACACAAGGAATCGCACCTGGCGTGTTGCGAGTAACGGAATTCTCAAACAACCGAGCAGGTAGTATTTTGTAAATGAGAACTGACGTCAAAGTTTTAATGGACAGTTTTGCATCTATCATCTCAATTTATTGTGCCATATTATCTTCCGGAAAAAACCACACACATTTAGGTTCATTTTTAATTATGTTGACAGTGTAAAGTAAAAGTACACTCATGATTAAAAATATAATGCTTTTAAACTAAGAACTAAATAAATACTTTTTTATTGACCACTTGTTGCAATTCTCAGCACGATTATTTCCGAAAATATTCGCCTAATCAAAAAAACTGCTTAGGAACCTTGAAGTGTTTTTAAAAGAACTGTGGAAATATGTACCACACGATGATTCACTTCTGTTACATGCAGGTATGGAGTGGCCCCTTAGAAATATTTATTTTGTTATTTAACTACAAACTATGTAGCAGCTTCTACAAGACACCTTTATTCCATCATCAATGTAAGTAAGTAAGGTCTGAAAAATAACCAATTCAATAAAAGAAAAAAAAGAAAAAGGTTTACAAAACACGGAATTCCAAGGAAATAAACATTTAAAAAAACACCGATACAATCTCCTCCTTATTTTTGAAGTTGGTTAAAAGGCAAATTATGATCTGAATTTGTACAATCTTTTATCGTACTGTATTCTACTAGGTACTGGCATGATACAACTTAATTATCTAAGTAATTATTCCCTACAACTTCGTCCGCGCGCATACAGTTTTTTCGCTATTGTTATACTTAATCAGGGATCAATTTCCCTTTTTAGGATTCCGTACCCTCCATTCCTTATCTACATTATACTTAATTAGGAATAGTTTCTCCAAAAACATCTCTTTTTTCCATTTTAAGGTTCCGTCCCCGAAGGGTGCCAACACGATCCTATAACTCCGCCCGGCCGTCTCTCAGCGGGCTCTATCTCACGAATTGTAATAGTTAGATATAGTACGGAACCCTTCAATTGCGGCTCGCACTTGGCTGGCTTTTTCTTTCAATCTCAACGCCAATAACGCAGTTATAGAAGTTTAATTTGTTTGGAATTATGACACTAATATCTAAACTGCCTACTAAGCTTGTAGCTTATGTACCTACTGTTATTAGTAGACAATAATTACAATTCAAATACGAATACGACTAAAGTACCTGTTAATTATAATTATGTCGAGTGTTTCTGGTAGAACATTTAAAAGTATAAACATAACTGGTATCAACTCTGGAAAGTATCGGCGTCCCATGCACCACCGTGTGAAAAAGTATTATAATAATTTACAGTGTGACTAGAGTCCCCTTATTCATAAACATGGAGTAACTAAGCCATGCTTTGACCTTATCTGTCGTATTCAAATGTCACAATGACTAAGCTACTCCACGGCTACTCCACCAACTATTTGAGACAAACCTCTTGCCAACTTTATTTTCTTTACATAGTCATCTTTGGGCTTATCAAAACCAAAATAAAGACTCCAATCTTGGTAGGTCTAAGGCAAGTATAGGGTTTAATATAGAATTGAAACTAACGATTTAACACGAACCCAGTCTTTTTATTTTAGGTCTGTAAACAAGACTAGTTATAGGTAGATACATAGGTAGGTGTAAGGTGTGTAATGTGATCAACATGGCGTCGATATAATTATGTTAAGTACACTGGCCCGCAAAACTAAGTATCACACTTTTAATACTAGCTAGTATTTTTTTCCTACTTCATATTTTTGTCAGAACGTTTAATATTTAGTATAACCTCCTTTTAAGTCTAAAGGGAACCTAATTATTATTAAGTTTGGCAAAGAAAATAGGAACAATGCCGACATTATATTTTACTAAAACGTTGTCAAACTCGAAATACAATGCCTTTCAAGTTGAATGTTAAATGGAGTAGGTGCTTTCATTCAAATTTCAATAAGGATATGAGCGTTCATTTGGGTTGTTAGGAGTCGGACGGAGAGAGAGAGAGAGAGAAAATGAGGGCTCGATGTCATCGTGGGCCATTTACCAGCACATTCCCTCGTGCTGTTGTATGCTTGCATTAGACAAATTCTAGTTCAAGACTAAGCACCCGACGACAAGCTCGGAACTAAGTGTAAAATACGAATTTGTGTGTACGGAAAACTCTGTAACAGGTGACTTGGAAAAGATATTCCGGGAGAAGTTTTTACAGAGTATGGAATTACTTTAGCCTTATAAACGTACCGCGATATTGCTGTAAAATCGAAGTTAATCCAAAATTTAAATTGACTATTACATTCGCTTCAAGCAGTTGCTCGATTGTTTTAAAAATGACAATGCGAACAATAGAAGCTGACGGAGGCTAGCCTAGCCCTGATAAATTGGCTTTCTGCTGCTAGTTGACTATGATTGAGGGTAATATGCACACATGTGTCGGTGTGGTGGTATTGGTGTGGGGTTTATGGTTCACGGTCGAGCGGAATGCGACCGCAACGACAGTTGAGGCGCGGCGGGGGCATCGTTGCCCGCACTCGCTGCATTCCACATACAGCCCTACATTCAAATATTTAATTACGATGACACTTAGCTGGTTAAACTTAAGCTACAATCAAATGCTTTACCTTAGAAGATGCAATGCAATGGTGGCGCTTTTGTAAAACATTTGGTGGGTGACCTTTAAAAATCTTCTCCAAGAAAAGCACTTGATAGGACTCAGACATGTAAAACTGCCCGTTCGGCTTACTAACTGTAATATGTAAGATTATTATTTCAGTTTCATATTCATGAAGGTCCTATTTTTTCCAATCATACCCTCGGCGATATATTATATTTACCAAATAGTTATGCGTCGTTTACCTGTTAATGGCACTTTTTCTCATTATTAATCTGCGTATTGTTTATTTAACTTTCGAATTACCTAAGGTTTAAACACAATACTTATTTCTTATGCAATTAGTCTAGTACTAATGGGGGCCCACGACTCTGGCGTAGAATTTATTTATCGCTTCGCCCCCTATTTATTCCGTTGGAGGTAGATTTTCAAAAATTTCTTTCTTAGTGTACCCCTTGGGTACTCTACCCAAGGCAACCTACAAGTTTTAAAAGTCTCTTGATTCTATCTGTCAGTAACGGAAGTGTTTTACATGTAAATATTTCCTTCAGATCTTATATAATTTATATGTATCTATTCACTTTATTTGTACTTATTTAATGAAATAAATTTATTTTAGTTAGATCGATTAAAACGAAATTTTGTATATTGCAACGGTTGAACCAGAAGTCCGCCTTAAAAACAGACAGCTTGGAAGATTTATTTACGTCGTACGTCATCGCTGGCCACTTAAGCAATAAGAGTAATCAGGTCACAAGTGTGAATTAAGAGATTATATCAACTACTGACAGGCAGTTTTGTTCGACATTTAAAAGAGTGTTTTCATAAAATGGTAAAAATTTGTTTGAATTAGTGTTTGCATTCGTCGATAAATCAAACGATAGTATAAAAAAATCTGATGCCGGCATAACTCTTGTGGCTTTTCCGGTTTATGTTTGTATATTTGCTTGATTTCTGGTTAATTAATAAACTTAATTTAAGCTATTTGTAATGTTTATTCAACTCTATAGTAATTTTATTACAATTTAAAAGTTTCCAGAAACTTTCTTTAAAACTAGATCGGTCGAACCGCACGTAAAAATAAAATTATTTTGCACTTTATACGACTACTACAAGAAGAAAAGAGGTTTTTACTAGTTTGTTCTAATAGTCTACTGATTTATCGTATGCCACAATTTGTGATTCATACCATATCATACGTACGCTTTCAGCGCAGTTTCATTCTCATGCAAGTTAGACTCGTTAAATTCCAACTGGCATTATAAAGATTGAGCAGATGTACCATTTCCGATAAATAAGGATTCCTTTCTTTTTATTAGGGCTGCATGTGCCACCAGACAAGTCGGTATTTAAGGGTAAAAATAATGTTCTGGCGCTTTTGAAAATATAGTTGATAGCGACTACTAGAAAATCTAAGGAACTGTTTTAAGATAGGCCAATGAAGAATACTTTATAATTCTGTATTCGTTATAACTCTCAGCTACATGAGTAAGGCCTGGGCTACTAATTTCCATGAACGCCACTGAAGTCTTTAACTATACGAACCTTCATTTGTTCTTAACATTGCAATAAAGTATAAGCCAATACTAGGCCATAGACTCATATTTAAGAAAAGACACCATAAAACAGAAGAATATAACATATTGCAGGCAATCGCATATAGAATATCAACTATCCCTCCACAAGTAAGCCTACTTAGCCTACATAGCACTTGGGGATCTTATTATAAGAACGTAGCAAATAAATAGATACCCGGAACGTCAACTCTATTACGCTGAAAAGAGCAATGGTACAAATGCACGACTCCGATCTCAATATCGAACTACGTAAAGTTCTGAACTTGTGTGAAGAAGCCTTTCATCGTAGGAAAAACACCAGGAGTAAAGCTAGCGTATTTTGAAAGCGAGGCGTGCGTATGTGTGTGTCGCCCTGTGTCACGCCAAGCTCAATATTGTGGCTTCACTAGGAAGAATGGCAGCCGTACTTCGTGGCCGGGAGATTTAAAACACGATGCGAGACTGGGTGTCTTGTTAACGAACGGGATTGATATACGGCTCGGTGATTGGCGGGCCGCTCGCGAACAAAGCGCCTTGCCTCTAATGCCGAAAATATAAGAATACAAGATCAATCTTGTATTGGTAGTAAGGAAGAAGTAAACAAAAATAGTTATCTTCTAGTACAGTTAGCCCAAGCAAAGCCCCTGAAAATAAAAGACTTTACTTAATAATAAAAGACTTTACTTTATTAAGTATTGAGCGCTTAATGTTAAACTTTTATTCCTTTTTACCTCCTATTATTGGTCTCGGAGGCCTTTTTTGCTTTGAACCATGGATTATCTCCGGAATACATTACTTCAACTTTCTACGACACACCGTTTAGAAGTTACAAGGCTGACAGCAGACGGGTGGATTATGTTAAGTTGGCACGGAACCTTCCGTAACAAAGTCCGCTCGCACTTTGCCATAAGAACGTCCTTGGAGACCTGATATAAGTATGTTTTTTTATTTTTTTAGAGATAGTATGTATTAAGGCACTCAATTGTATCCAAATATACTAAACGCAGGAAGGAAATGTATATAATATTACAGCGAATGAATATGTATTGTATCTCGGAGACGTCATAGTACTTGGACCAAAATACCAATCAACTCTCATGAATGTTTATTATTGCTTTTTCAATTATACCTGATAAGGCGATTGGGATTTTTAAACTTGTTTTGCCTTTTCTTTTTAGTGGATTAACATCGGGTTCTTTTACTCGTAAACCACCATCATTTTGTATATCTTCGTTAATTATAAACTGAAATCGACGCTAAAATTGAACCGTGACGGAGCTTCGCTTGTGATAACATTGAGCGTTGATTACCGAACAGTGCTTGTATGTAAGTAAAATAATTTAAACGCGATTAATATACCTCGGGCCTAAATTATCCAGTTAGACATTTATTTATAAACAAAGGTACGAGCTTTGTATGAGCACCTAACTTACAAAGAAATAAAATTATGTATACATTCACACAGTATAATGAAAGAAAGAAATAAAGAAAACGCAACAAAATACTGACATAGACAAAATACCTGTTGTCAAGAAATGGTTCCAACTCGGCGTAATGCTGGCGTTAAGGCCGGGGCTGGTCTTTCGTTGGAACCATCCAGTGAGATCCATATTATCACCAAATACCTACTACTAATTGGGATACACCAATCTTTAACACGGTTTCGAAACCTTGCTTGCCGAGGAATAGGCTTCTCAAACTAATCTCTGTAGTTAAATTAAAAATATATCTTACAGCGAATTAATTTTATTACAATAAAGAAATGACCTTCATTTCATAAATGCAGTTTTTGTGGTTTTATATAAAACATATAAAACGTCTGCAATATATTACCTTATTACTAAAATTTTGATAGCTAGCTGACACCTACGTTCGAAGACAGCTGTTGTCATGTAAAATTTGTTTGTTTACAAATTGACTACAATTAGTATAATTAAAATAATATATTAGATAATAAGACAATTTCTCTTTTAAGTTTGTGATAAATGTTAATAATGTGATGAAGTTTTCCAACAGGTTCAACACGACGGCACCAAGATTTTTTATAGAAACTCATGATTGGAAGTATGGAATCTCTGATCAATAAATTGTATGTGATTGTGTTCAGTGAATCTACTCTAAAAACTAGGGTCATGCAGGAAATGCTGTACCTATTCATTACAGTTTAGGTAATAAGCAATGACCGAATGCTTATAATACTCTGAAATAATAAACATTTTGTTTGTGTGGTTGTTTGTTTACATACCTAATGTTTGAATGACGTTTATTTATTATAACTTTAAAAACAGATCACAGATAATAAAAAACCGTATTTCCAAATCATTCCGCCGTTTTTGCACAGTAAGTAGGTGAGATTAATTTTATTCAATAAATTATTTTAAATAACAATAACACAGAGAAAAGGCTATTCTTTCGAATAAAAATGTCAAAGTCAGCATTTTTTTTGGTGTATCCCAATTATTAGAGAAGATCGAGAGAAGAGTCAATAAAATGGTTGCTACATTGAAAAACAGACCATATGAACGTAGTAGTTTAGACCAGGGGTGTGATTCTCTCAACAACGACGGACGGGCGGACGAACGAGTGATTGTCCAAGCGGCGAGTTTAAGTAGTCCCGTCAGAGTGAAAAAAACACATTTAAGAGCTTGTATTCAATTTGGCAGCAGGACTTCTCGAACGTATAAGGCTGCCTAATTGACAATGCATGCGCTAAAATGTGTCCTGTTCGCTCGGACGGAACTACTTAAACTCGCCGCTTCGACTCGCTCGTCCGTCCGACCGACCGTCGTTTTTTGAGAGAAGACCACCCAAGATATTGAATAGAAAATAAGTATACCTATAGAACTTGTACGCATCTAGCCAGAATTCAACTTTGAGTGGGCACTCTTTTAAACAATATTAAAGCTTTGTATGCTAAGAACCTCGTATATACAAACCTTCTTGTTGGATCACGTGGTAAAAGTGGAGATTAGTCTAGCGGAATGTATTATATAGGTAGTTCTACAAACTAAGGAATTTACGAAGGCTCAGCTAAAACATCATGAAAACTGTCGAAATTCCTATTCAAAGCGTCAAATTTTCAGGAACCTGCAGTGTCCCTCAAACAAAATCTACTTATTCAAAAGTGTAAGTACCGAATGTTATTTATTTTTAACCGACTTCAAAACAAGGAGGAGGTTCTCAATTCGTTGGGGTTTTTTTTTATGTATGTTCCCCGATTACTCGAAGACCATTGCACCGATTTGAAATTTTTTGTTGTTTGAATGGGTATACTTTCTAGTTGGTCCCATTGTCAACACGTCAGGATCTGATGATGGGATCTTGGAGAAATCAAGAGAACTCCTCAAACAACCTATAGCGATTTTGGTATTTTTCACTGTAACTCGTGCATTTGCTTTTGAAAAGTACTATATGGTGAAGTGGAACTGATGATGAAGACCACGGATGGCCACCGGAACTCCTTAACGGTACCTATTTCAAGGGTGGCGATAAGATATTTCGATTAAGGTAGTTGAGCGACTATGACGAAGCACATTTAGGTTTAAATATGACTATGACATTCCCGCGGCGTTGTCTGCGGCGAGCTTGAAATGTTCTATAGTTTCTCATTAATAATTAGAAGTGGAGCTACGTAACAGCATAAATAGGATCACTAAAAAGTATAAAACAAAATAAATGTTTAAAAAACAAAAACCCGCCTTCAAAAATGCAAAAAATAACTTCTTTTAAAATGGTAGGTCAGTCCAACTGAAGTCGGCGTCCCACAATATTTTAAACCAAAAGCCGAATGCAGTTGGACTGACCTACTATTTTAAAAGAAGTTATTTTTTGCATTTTTGAAGGCGGGTTTTTGTTTTTTTCTACCTACACCCATATCGTAAAACCTCTATGACGCATTCAGAAACTGTAGATTATAACTAGCATTACGTCAGTCAGTGTTGTCACTTATCTGTGGTTGTAACGTTAAGTTCGTTTAATGTTATTGCTGCCGATAAAGTTATGGCTTTCAAATTTCTAATTTATTCGAATCGCGATACATACTCGTATTGATTCGGCTATAATTTTCATGTCACTTGAGATGAAATATCAATAAAGAAAAAATGTTAAAAAAATTTTTTTTACGCAATCTCTCGTATTACTTACCTACTTAATCTCGAGTGATTAGATAATGGTGCTTCAACACTGCTTATGAATTTAAAAAATATATAAATAAATAATTATAAAAAAATCCTATGACTACTTACAAAAAAATAAAACTTGCTTTAAATTGTAAATAATATTTTTTTTCGTTCATGATTAAAAATAATATTTTTGTCTTTATTTAAATGGGTGTTTTATTTTAATATACTCGTAAGTGGTATTTCTGGTTGACATGCATGCAGATAATAACCCACCGTTCCTGAACACATAGGGGATTTACAATATGAGTGTAGATAAAATACTGTACGTGACTCTGCGTAATTGGCGTTACGCAATCGTCACGCAAACCACTATACTACGACTTTGAGGCCGTAAATTAAACCAAAATAAAGTACCAATTATTAATTTGTTGCCTAGGAGACATATTATTATTTTATTGTCTTATCATATTCGAACAGTCCGATTCCGGGTTAAGAAAGACGAATTTTCAAAATACCAAAAATGAAGGATTTTTTTAAGAATATTACTAAGTCTCCTTTGAGTACAGTTTGGTATTTCCAATATTTAAGTTAGTTGCCGTCCATGTCGCGTTCGTTTTCTTCTCTATATATAAAGTGAGTCCAACGAGACGAGATAAAGAATGTAAACAAGCTTTCAAGAGTTCAAAATATTTTTATTTGAAATCGTGTCACTTCGAACGCAATCCAAACAGGAATAAACTCCAAAAAATAGCGGCCCTGTGTTGAAAGCTTCTGCACTGACAGCTTTCCTGTACCACGAATCACGCAACGACAGCCGTCATCGACCATGACGAAGTGACATGGTGAGAAATAAGGACAGATATAATAATCGCTAGCTATCGCAATATAACTCAGTAACGTTCAGTTTGTTTACATTCTTTATCACGTCTCATTGGCCGTACTTTATGTATATATATATATACAAATAAAACCAAGTCGGGTATTAACACAATTTATACCTCAAGAACAGCTGGACCGATTTTTATGAAATTTGGAATAACATCAAGTCGTCGGTTTTTTTAAAGTAGGTATGTTCCCAATTGCGCAAGGACCGCTGGACCGACTTGAAAAAAAGTTTTTTTGTTAGAAAGAGTATACTTTCTAGTTAGTCCCATTGTCAACACGTCATGATCTGATGATGTATTCTTGGAATTATCGAGGGAACTCCTCAAATATTTATTTAGCTATAGCGATTTGGGTATTTTTCATAGAAACTTGTGCATTTGCTCGAAGGTTACGGTTGGCTACCGGAACTCCTTAACGTTACCTTTTTCAAGGGTGGCGGTAAGATATCTCGATTAAGATAGTTGAGCGACTTTGATGAAGCAGGATTAAATATATGACTTTGACTTTCCCGCGGTGTTGCTTGCGGCGAGCTTGAAATGTTCTGTAGTTTCTCATTAATTGAGAAGTGGGACTACATATAACAGCATAATTAGGATCACTAAAAACTCGACCTACCTACCTACCATTTTAAAAGAAGTTATTTTTTGTGGTTTAGAAGGCGGGTTTTGGTTTTCTTAAAATATTATTTTATTATGAGTGTTATTATTTTCTGGTACGTGCTGCAGGGATTCTACTTCAGTTATAGCCTCCTGAAATTTGTTAAAAAAAATCAAAAGCTATTCTTATCCAGGTTTTTCCCACTAGTGCGGTTATTTCGCCCGCCTCTTCCTATGTTTCTTTTCCTTTCTGGACCTTTCCGTTTGGTGGTCTAAAGGGTCCATCTCTCGTCTGAGCACGTCGCTACGTGGCCTGCCCACCTCTACGTTAGCCTGAGTGCATGTTCAATAGCATTCGTTAGTTTTGTCCGTACCTATTTGTATTTCTTTACTGTTTACTTTTGCATTTTCCTTAAACTATGGATGCTCCTTTCCGTCGCTCAGGCAGGTTTTTAGTTTATTATTATAATTCTTTGTGTATTGTCAAGTTTGACTACCGTAAGTTAAGCGGGGCAGGATACAGAAATACATAATTTTCTTTTTCCTGTTTTATTAACTAGTCTCCCTTAAGTATAGCTTTGTGAGCCCAATATTTATTCCATCTAGAGCCCATTCTTATGTTTATTTCATCTTCTTTATTTGTACTTCTAAAAGAGATTAGTTTACCCAGGTAGAAAGTTGTTGACATATCCTATTTCAGTACTTTTCGTCGTCTCTCGTTTTTTATTTAACTATGTGCTGATATGGTACATAAATTCAATACATTTCAAATTTACAGGATTTTATGTTGCATTTCTGTAGCCCTACTGTAATGCTGTTGAAAGCTTTTGTGTAGGTAGTCTATAACGGCTTTATACAGCTTTTGGTTCAGTTCAACATAATTCTAAACACTTGCTTCTATTAAATAATCCATAGTAGAAAAGCCAGCGCGGAATCTTTACTGGTTGCAAGTGGTCGATTTGGGGGCTTATCTTGCTCTGAATCATTTATGTTAATAATTTATAAATGTGTGAGAGTAAGCTTATCGGACGGTAATTTCCAATATCACTTGGGTTTCCATTATTATAAAGTAGTATAATCTCCGAAACATGCTATTATATTGGCGGTATTTGACATTTGTGTAGTACCTATAATCTTAAATAGCCAATGGTTAATTTGACCATGAGAGATGCTCTAAATTTTCAAGTTTCGTGTTGAATATCCTCCGAATCTGGACATGTCTCTATTTTCAGCTTCTGTATTTGTATCAGTACGTCACTTTTTGGCTATGTAAATGACACCTGCATCGCTATTGTCTAACGCACTCGCAATCGCAATCGGCTTCAAAGTGAAACTTTTGTTTTAATTTTGTATGCAGACAAAGCTTCGATTTTCAAAATGAAAACGATTGCGATTGCGAGTGCGTTAGGCAATAGCCCCTCGGGTACTTATTCTGTCTCTGGTGGTTGAGCGTATTCTTGTTGTCTAATTGCTCTTTTAACGCTTCTATATCGCGTTAAATTATTTTTTATTTAGATCAACAAAACAACAAAATTTTGATTTAACTTAAATTGTCAAACGGAACATTAAGGTAAGGAGGTTTTAATATTAAGACACCGATAAAAAAATGTACATTGTGCACGTTAAAAATTTACTTTGATACAATTACATAAACCTACACAGTGCAGAATAAAATACTTTGTTTAAAAGCGCTACTCTAAACAAAAACAACAGCCGCCATGTGTACCGATGATATAATCCCGGCACTTTAAAAAAAACGTTAAGCGTTCAAATTTTTCAGTCAAATATTGGGCGAAGCGAGCCCGAACTTCACGGATTATCCCTAAAAGGTTACACTCAAACGTTTATATCCTGGATTTAAAATTTTATAACCATATCTTTTTATCGAAATCATTTTGTTGACGTCATGACGTCATAACGTTAACAAAGTGATAGCGAGATTTACGGTATCAAATCAAAATGAGATTAACCTAATAAGAATGCAGGTTCACCTTGTTTAAACAACTTTCTCTAAATACCTACTACGCACAATCTCCTTACCTGTTTCTTTAATTGTCATTTTTAAGACTTTGACTATTACGTCCTGCCGTAGTCCCGTAGTTCCCGTCCCGTAGTCCTGCCGTAGACCCGTGTGGTTGTCCGGTTAGAATACGAGTAGTGCCACTCTGTGTCTTGCCGTGGATGTCGTAAGAGCCGATTAAGGGAATAAAGGCTTGTAGTACTGATAGGCGACGGGCTTGCAACCTACCACTAATACGTCGGTAAAGCTCTTAGCCGAATTGTGAAAAATGTGGTTACAGAATTATAAACAAGTTTTTAGAGTTGTAGATAATTCCGAACCTCTGCCTAGCCCACTCTGGGATTACAGGCGTGAAAGTATGTATGTGTATTTGACTATTAAGTTTTACTATAGTTCACGCCATGTTGCGCTTATAGTCTAAGAGCCCATGACACTTAACCTAGTTCGATAAGACTACCAGATGATAATATATTATAATTTGTCACGCCATTAATCGGGGAACACGAAATGGCATGCTGCAATGCAAAAAACCTGGGTGCGCGGCGGGCGACCTTCACCATCCACTTTCTCCACTGTTTGGAAAACGCAGCAGTGGTTTTTCTTACACAGAAATTGATGATCTTTCAGATGAGTTTTGGTTTTTTGAAGAGTTCGATCATACCTACTAGATACGATACTAGGTACGCGGCGTCGCTTATCATGCTGCCACTGATTAGGCCAATCAGGGGGGCTTGCAGCACTGCAATGTCGTATAGTCATACCCCTCCCCTGTGCCGAGGAACAACTGAAACTAGGGAGTCTTATCATACTAGACATCGGAATAACATTAATTAAAAAAAAAATAGGTTTGCCAGGTTTTTTGCATTGCATTGCAGCGTTGGCATTACGTGTTCCCCTATTAATGACGTGACAAATTATGTATATATCATCTTGTAGTCTTATCGAACTAGGTTTAGTGTCGTGGGCTGACTACTATTAAGTTTTCGACAACAGGTATGGTATAGCCTAGTATTAAATGTTACCATAGGAATAAGATAAGGTACACCATCTTTGAAAACCGATGCGTTGCAGGTAGCTTTTTGCCCCCAACACTCATTATTTCGCCTAAAAATACAAGCAATATTAATTTTGTTCCGATTCATAGCAAAACGCGAATAATTTATTTTATTTGTTTGTTGCGTAATAAAAAGGGATGATTCGAAAATTTTGTGGTTTAGGTATTATAAAGGTTGACTTTTGAATAGACAATAATTTGGCAAGTATTTCGGTACTTCAATCTGTTGAGGAGCAGAGTTTCCGGAGCAACGCGGTCGCCGCCGCGCCGCCGCCGCTCTGACATACGCCCCACATTTATTTACACGACGCGGATTAATTCTACGTCATTCCACACATATCCACTGTGAGTCTCCGCTGTTCTCAATCTTGCAAAATAACAGACACTTTCGACTTAGGGCCCGTTGTTTGATCAGTAGTTACCTCAACTAATTCTTAAAATTCGAAAAAAGAATCGAAAATTTGGCTCCTTTCCTCGGGGTTCGATTTCCGGTACCTATGGGCAATTATTTGTGTGATGCTGATGAGCACGAATATTTGTTTTTGTGTCTTGGATGTTTCCTATGTATTTAAGTATTTATTTCTCCATATACGTATTCATATTGTCTTCTAGTACCCATAGTAAAAGCCTAGAGCTTAGTTTGGGTCTAGGTCAAGTTTGGGTTTTGGTGCGATTGTCCACTGTTTTATTTATTTATTTATTTAACAATTAGTTAATTTAACTACCAAACAACAAAAAGTCCTTAGCCTTTATCGCCCTGATAAGCTTTACTAATTACAATATTATAATAGACTTACCGATGCACTGCGCTATCCATTATCCATGTGGCCAATAGTCAGACTTCTTTCAACGATTCGGTCAAAACAGACTTCTCACTTATTTGATCAGTAGTACAACATGACTAATACATAATTAAACAATTTAGCCGACTAACTACAGTTAAAGCCTAACCAATAATTTAAATATAAATTCATATTAAATTGAACATAAATTTTACCCATCGTTAGATATAACAATTGTCAATTGTGTTGCTACAAATAATAAATCTGGAGAATGACGGAATTTGGTTAGGAATATTATATTACATACGCTGCGAAACGCACCAGTGCATCGATCCTGAACCAGCTCCGAATAAAAACTCGCTTGTCCACCATATGGCAACAGCGCATTCTTTCTTATTTCGGCCACACAATGAGAGAGGTGACGTTAATCTGGAAAAACTGATTGTGGTTGGGAACACCGAAGGCAAAAGATCGCGCGGTCGTTCACCAACAAGATGGACTAATCAAGTGAAAGAATTGTCATCCTCCAAATTCTATAAGGTTGTAAGAGACGCGCTGGACCAAAACCGGTGGAGGCAGATCATCCGCTCCAGATGCAACCTTGATGCTGACCACGATCCTCAGATATGAGGGACCGACCCCAGAGAGAGATTATATTACAACTGGTTTCCTGTTCCCAAAAATGAAGAGAACTTTGAAAGGACGGCGTTTTGTGGTCATAGAGGAAATAAAAACTGAATTGCTGAAGGAACTGAAGGCCATATCAAAAAGTGCATTCCATAATGACTCCCAAGATTCGAAAAGATGCTGGCAAAAGCGGATAATATCCGAAAAGGATTACTTTGAAGGGGACAATATTAATATAATAAAGGTTAAATATAATATAGGTTTTTTTAAATACTCGATTTCGGCGTATTTTTTGATCAAACTGCGTACTGGTTTTATTGTAAGGTACAAGTCCTGAAGAAAACAACAAATACAAAAAAATGGTCAATTGTGAGTTGAGCTCGCTCTGATTCGATTCGAAATCGAATTACAATAATACCTACTGTGCGGCGGTACGGAACCCTCGGTGCGAGAGTCCGATTCGCACTTGACCGGTTTTTTAAATAGGTAACTAAAAAATCGAAATTGGTTTAAAAAAGCTTACAGGTTTCTTATGGTGTTTATGATATTACTACTTTCAAAGTTTTTGAGGGCCTCTGTTCTACTATGTAAATCCATTTTGCTTTTCACATGGTATCGTGTTGTCAACTTTACGATAGCACTTATTTACTTGTCAGTAATGACAGTCGAGTTCAAACAATACGATGTCAAATGCAATATTGTTATACCGTGAAGAATAGAGGCCCATCATCTGACCATTATGATTTGATGTAAGAGACGCTTTAACGACGCAATAATAAATTCTGGTTTAACTATGTAAGGGTGTTACAGAAAACTCACAAAAACCAAAGCGAAGCGAGGGCGGAGCGCTAGTTATTTATAAAATTCTTGTTCGACGATTGTTTAAGTTTACCACGGGATCTGCTTTCTTGTGTGCACGACATAACTTCGGACATGGTGCTAGAAATTCTCAACACTTCAATAGTTATAAGCAGCAATACCGAACGACCATATTGCGTCTAGAAAACAATACATTAATCGTCGGTAAGTGCAAAATTCAATTATCAACGTGTAAAAAATAACACAGTCACAACGGAAAATAAATGGTTTGTAATTATATCAGGGAAAGGCGATTTCCATCGAGAATTCTTTATTGGAATAAGAACTCGCTGATTTCACTATCATAGCGTTTCTAGTTATAAAATTGTTATGAAATAAAACGCTGCTCCTTATTGGACCAACGGGAAATGTTTTTTTACATCTTATTATTGGGCTTCAATTCCAAGTAATGGAGCATGATGTATATTATTTCAGCTAATTCCGTAATAAATTGCCAATTATGGCTCGTTGCTAATCACGCCTTTGTTGTCTACTGTTCTACTGACAAAGTTGTGATGGGAGTCCCTTAAATAGCATAATATTACTAAAACGCATATATAAGACTTTAGCCTGACATTATTTAGCATAGTATTTAGTTGACCTATAGTAAATAAATAAATAAGACTTTACTAAATCAATACAAATTAAATTCATATAACGTGAAACAGTATACATTTAATTTAGGTAATGAAAATTCGATCATTTGCTAGTCGAACAGCACCGAGGGTTCCACACCTGCGTCGTATTTTTATGTAGGTAATGCTATCTGTTCATGCCCGGTATCGCCCGGGTAATTCTTTCCTCCTATATTATATACTCGTAATGTGGTGATTACATAATACTCCAGTAACTTTAGACATCATGAGTTTGCATCAAATCCGGTAGTTCTGATTTTCTGCTGACTTGTTTATGATGTTGGCCCAATGAAAAATCCAAGTTTGTGACCTCGAGCGCCGAACGCAACTTTGTCAAAAATAAAAAAGAGAGAGGGTTCAATGTAACTCCCAACCACGCCTGTACTGTAAGAAGATTGTACATGAGCAGTTGAATAGAAAATGATGAATGAGATGTAATTCGTATTAGTGAATGCAAGGACAAATTTGCACCTCATGGTATGTCCGCAAGGAGTGAAATCGAGCAAAGTCTCGGGTAGGAGGTAACCTGGCCAGATTGAAGCTGGTTTTCGTCGCAGCCATGACGAATAGTTGTCACCGCAGCTCGTAAAGGTTTTTCAATAAAATTGCGAAGTTCGAAAAAATGATCAATTTTGAAAACCTTTATCTCAGAAACTATTGGGTCTAAAGAGACAATTTTAGTCTCATTGTAGTAGCAAATTTAGTCTAATTTAAAAACGTCCTGAGAAGGTACGTACTATCAATATTATATCGTTGTCTAGTACCCACAGTACAAGCCTATATAGCTTAGTTTGGGACTAGGTCAATTGGTGTAACATTGTCCCCTGATATATATATATATATATATATATATATATATATATATATATATATATATATAGGGTTATAATGATCAAAATCTGAAAATGCAAATTTTTTGCGTTTATTTTTATTTTAGACAAAGTTGCGTTTGGCGCTCGACGTCACAAACTTGGATTATTCATTGGGCCAACATCCTAAACAAGTCTGCAAAAAATCAGAACTACCGGATTTGACAAAAACTACCCCGTACTTTCAATCGAAAAGGTTACTGGAGTATAATTAGGAACGTTTCTGACTTTAAATGCAAAGCAATAAAAAGGGTTACTGTACTGTTTTTGATTTCTAACCCTATGTTTTTAATTGGAAAAATATGTGCCTAGAAATTAATTATTCAGCATGTTTAATATTAATCGAACTTGACTTGACTCGAACCTTGGTTAACTGGTATACAAGTATTTACTCATGAAACCGCTTTGAAAATTACCTATTACGCAATTAATCTGACGCAAAGTGATTAATATTGCTTTGTGCTTATTAAAGCGCTGTAACAAATTAGTTAGTGTGGCGGACCAGTTACTATACGAGTAATGTTGTTACTGTTGCCTTCCTGCTGCTATATAATAATACTACAGTATTTTTTCTAATAATTTGGCAAGCAACCTATGATAAGTTTTCATTTTTAGATTAAATATTTGTAGGTAGGTACATAGGTAGAGAACATATTTATTTGTGAACTTGGAAGTGTAGGTTTGTCCTTTGATTGTGACTATTTAATTTGATGAGAGACTCATAATAACTCGTTAATCCTGAACACCAAGGCGTTGTCTTGTCTCGACACCAAAGTACACGGGGTCCGTTCAGTTGACCAAAAAACGTTTCACCAAATGATTCATTTCACAAACATATCATTTGACAAACCTTTATTTTTTCCAAAACTGTAAATATTTCAGGATTTATTTCAGGACCATCGTGTAGAACCCTATAGGTTAGGTTAGGTTTGTTTTTTAAAAATCCTGAAATATTTACAGTTTCGGAAAAAATAAAGGTTTGTCAAATGATATGTTTGTGAAATGAATCATTTGGTGAAACGTTTTTTGGTCAAACATTAGTGAACCAAAGTACACATTGCGACCATTCCGAAACGAAAATATAAACAAGGCTCTTCAACCAGAGATCAGTACCATTAGAATAAAAGCCGTGATCAGTGTTTTTTGTAAAGCTGCATGTATTTGTCTTTTTTTTATTATAATCTTATTGTTACTGATAGAATCAAGTAAATGCCCTAAGAAATGATAAAAATGCTTCGGTAGTTGTGCTGGTTAGAACTTTTTTTACTTTATTAAGCAGTTAATTTAAACAATGCAGAGAACATTAATGCATCTAATTTTAAAAGTTTTAATATCTTTCAGTGTTACTCGTGAAGCAAGCATGAAATAATTGGAAATAAAACAATATTTTTTTCTATATTTAATTACATTCGTTTCAGTGGAGAATGAGTCCTAATCAATTGTTCATTCTTTTGTTTCTTGGCTCTACATTATCATATGGGGATCCCTTTCATTCGCCTAATTTTGTTTGAGCCTATTTTAATTTGGCATAAGGTCAGATTATTATTATTATTTATTTATTTAATGGCAACCGGTCGCAATATCGAGCAACCATTTCTGCCAATGACAAGTTTGTATTTTACATTTACATATCAAAAAATATCATAAGGCAACGTTGTACGGTGATCCTCTAGCGTCCGTGAAGCGATGTAGATAGAACTTTACGAAGACCAGATGGGATTTTCTTGGAACAATCCTTCCAAAGGCGATACGTGTTCAAACTTGAATTCTTCATTATACTGCACATATGTATGTTAATTAACTGCATATTAATACATCATTACTATCCATTAAACAACAAAATATGCAAAAAAATAAAAACAATTAAGAAAGCGACACCATCTTGTCAAATACCCAAAGAGAATCCTAAGGTCAGGTTGGGTATGTGAAACACCGGGGCAAGTGGAACACTTTCAAATATCTCTTAAAATAATAGCTTTAATAAAGCACAGAGGTGTCGGTAAAGCAGTTATTGTCATAATAGTTCTGGATTCTAAAAAGAGATATCGCGGCGGTTTGCGGGTAAAGTAAACAAACGGATATATGTTTCACTTGTCCCATAATAACTTGCCATAAAATTTATCTTTTCTATGCAAAAACTAAAACTAACTTTTTATAATGTTGCAAAGATCAAAATAGCTTAATTACTTTCGTACAAAATGTCTTTTGCATCTAAAATAACTTTTAGTGCAAGTAATGAACGACAAACAGTTTTTTGTGTGCGTACAGTTTCTTTTATATGCCTGTTATGAAGGCATCTAGAGTAATATTTCTTTAATTTTATAAATCTTAATTTTGCAAGGATACACCTTATATTACTATTGTGATAGACCTAACATTTTAGTAACTCCAGTTGATTTTCTTTAGAAACAGCTAAAGTATGTTTCACTTACCCAACTTGACCTTAAATGATTTTATTTGTATTGGCATAAGAGTACACTCGCATAGTAATACTTTGGCCTAATACTTTGATTGGCATATTACTCTTCTTTCGAATTTGTATTCGACTAATATAAATTATGCATATTATTGTTTGGGCTGATAATTATTTTTTATATCTTTCCTTAACCATGATTTAGGTTAGGCTAGGTTACTAGGCTAGATTAGGTTAGGTTAGGTTAGTATGTTGTCCAGGCGCGAAGCGCCTAAATAACATAGAATACCCTTTGACCCTGCTTTTGTTCCTAATATATATGAACACAATACTAATCTTTACTCGTACTGCATGAGGCTTGTGGTTGTGGTTCTTTATTTACATTTTTTTAAGACAATATTTTTATGCATTTTGTAATGATGCCAATTAATTATTATGTCTTTATTGTATTTATGCTGTTTGATGTCAGACTTTGTGAAGATTATGCTTTCTGTTTATGCTTTTTTGCGTAAAAAATTATGCCTCAATATGATTAGGTATATCACTATTGCGGCTAAAAGAAATTATGCGTAACAATATTATTACAATTTATTTTATGCGATCCAACAGTGAACCTAATATATGTCCTAAAAATGAATACAGGACGTAAAATTACAACATTTTAGGAATTTGTAAAAATATTACACTGGAAAAAAAGCAGTAAGTACTTATGTTTAACCGTAAAAACATGAACATGCATGTCTTACTAAATGTATGAGCATAACGATCGAAACGGTAATTGTAACTGTTCCAAAAACAGTTAATATTTCCGGCCAAATTGTACTGCCTTGATAGTAAATTTAAATGTGTATGCATTGTAAATATTGTAAATTAATGTTCCTGTTTTTCAAGCAGTTCATGATAATTTTCTTGATCGAAGTGGTTTTTGCTCTACTGTGTTAAGCAGGATTTTTTTTTCGATGTAAATGTTAGGTTAAGTTAGGATTTTCTTATAAAATCCTTAAAACGATATTTCGGACTATTGATGCAGTAATTATACGATTTTCGATAAGTAAAAACTCAGAAAAAGAACAATTTACAAAGTACATAATAAGATCCGAACAGATTCTCGTGTCATAAAGAGATGTTAGGTGTAAAATTCGCCAGGATAATAAACAAAGTGACCCAAGGCATTAAGGGCATCTGGCGTCGGAACGTGAAAAATAAGGAAACTTTTCTTCTCCAACCATTCGCGTTACAATAAAAAGTAAGCCACCGCGTATTTTCCTCGTCACAGTCTTTTACACTTTTAAACAAAAGTCGAAACAAGTGGCCGGAACATTCAGATTTATTCAGCGACTCTTGACTAAGACACTTAAATGACTGATTTTGAAAGCGCTCCGGTTTGACACAATTTCTATTCACCATTTCCTAGATTTAGAACCTACGCGCTCTTTTAGACTTTGTTCGATGGAAATAAGGTTTATTATAAAACTGGAGTATCATTCTCGTAATTAATGGCAAAGGGCAAAGGAATAACTAGAAAGCATTATTTTAATAACGGCGGTATTCAAATAATGCTTCCAAGTCATTATAAATAAGTAATAGCGAGGAAGCAAATAATAACCGTATAAAGGTACTTCTTCTTCTTCTTCTTAAAGTGCCTCTCCAAGGTACTAAGAATTGTCAAATTACTCCATCAGCAAGAGCATAGTCATATGCTTTAGGTTAAGGTGACAGAGTTCAAATTAAATTAACTATGGAATAGTTTTTTAAATAATAAAAATCTCGGAAATTATGCTTTAATGGACTACATGTTATACCACATTACATACTCCCAATAGGGTCTAGAATCGATGGTTAAAATCCTTCAGGTACGTCCCGGGCACGGTTTATAATACAGTCGGAGATGCAATCGACATTTGAATAGCCGAATAATTGGTGTTCTGAGAGGTCCGAGTGTTTGTACATGAACATGCTTTGATGCTGCTTGTTTTGTTCATCTACCTGCAACAGCCTGGGGAATACCGCGCACATTACGCATCCTTTCATTTTAACATAATATTAACGATAATATACTTAAGTATACATTATATATATATATATATGTATATGTAAAAGAATTACTCGTTTAAAGGTATTAGATCAGAGACATTAGTTAAGATCACAAGTTAAAATGTAATGCTCATTGATAATGTCAAAGTTGGATCTAGACGACGAATTGGCAATTCTGATAGGATCTTTTTTATAATCAGGCAATTCTGTTAGCCAATTTTGAAACGGAAGCCATCCATCGGAATAAAAATAAGTGCGTGGTCTTCCAGTTTACAAAAACGAGTTTTGATTTCAACAAAGTTCAAATATTCAAACATAACTGAATGTGAATTTGCCTTTTTACGTGTGATGATGATAATTTTGTATTGAGATCCTAAAAAATAACAATTATGACAAGTCAGAATGGTAAAACTCGAAATTTCGTTAAATTAAACTAAATGATATTTTGCGTGAATCCACTAACGCCATATAGCATTAACTTAAAAACGAGTCTTTTAGGGACATAGCGATCTTGGATCTTTATTTGTCTATGGTGATACTAAATTACTAAAAATATTATGAAAGTGACATTATGGAAAATAAAATGAATTAAATTTTAGGTGATTTATTCCTTTGCTTAAGGTCACTTGCAACAAAACGATAGATACAGCTATTTCTCTTTAAACCCGTTGAAAGTCTGACGGTTGCATTGTGAAGAACATAACCGTTAAATCAGCGTCGCTATTGCCTTACGCACTCGCAATCGCAATCGTTTTCAAAGTGGAACAATTGTTTTCATTTTGTATGCAGACTCGCTTTCGGACCGTCAAAATGAAAACGATTGTGATTGCGAGTGCGTTAGGTAATAAGCCCTCATCGCCTCTATTCTAGGCGGTGAACGTATTGTCTTCGACGGGTTGTCGTATCGTCAACGCTACGATAGTTTTTATACTTATTTACTTGATAGTAATGGTTGCCGAGTTAAAAACAATGCTAAAACGCCATATCCAAAGCAATATTGTTTTACCGCCTATCCCTGATTTATCTATTTGCTGCAAGCTACCTTATGGTCCCTATATCGGATCTCAAAGTTTAGGTTTGATAGAACAAAAGTTGAATTCATTTGATAGTGTGATAGGTAGTAATTAGAGATATAAAATATTTATTTTATAGAATTCAGATGTGACATACAGAATAGCAAACGTTCGAACTGAGAACAAAGCAACATGGTCTATCTATCCTTACTAATCAGCTTGATTTGTAAGTTGACTTTTACGATGTCATTGAAACCCGAGATTACCAAAATCAATAACAATTTGTTGCAATGTAAGGACAATAAATCCATATTTTTCTCGGGGCAGACTAAAGCCATAAATTCTACACCGGAATACTACACAAGCGTATGCTCACAGAACAATAAATTGTGAATGCCGCTCGCACACTCTAGTCATATTCATAAAGCAATGGACAGGCAAGGTTTTATTCCGGCTGGGCGGCCCGCCGGCCGCTCGGCCCGGCGGTTGCGGCGTGCTAACCTGAGGTTTATCTGCGGATCTGCATCTTTATCCATCGCTGGAAAACGCCCACCCTCCTTTATCTAAGTCTAAACCATTCGTTGAAGATTTTGAAAAGAAAAATATTTTTGAATAAAATAGTTACGTTTTTTTGTATAATCGTTGTTTTTGTTGGGTTCCGTAGTCAACAAGCAACCCTTATAGTTTCACCATGTCCGTCTGTCCGCCTGCCCGTCTGTCCATTTGTCCATCTGTCCACGGGTTAATTGAGGAACTCTAACTGCTATAAAGCTGTTATTTGCCATAGTTATACAATTCAATTACGCCGACGAAGTTGTAAAATAAAACCTTGAAAAAACTTTTTTACATTATGACATCGAGTGAAGTGTCTTGGATAGCTCTTAAAAAATCATTATGTAAGTGTTATTATAAATTTTTAGATTTCGGAGACATACCTCAAAAGCACCAAAAATAACGATTGAAAATTTGACGCCGCGGCGTAAGAATATGCTTAGATTTGCTGCAAATCTTATAATGGCAATTGTTTCTATTTTCGAATCTAATGTAGGAACGTACAATCATCGATAGAATCGAAAAAGAATTGCCTTGGTTTAGAGAAGCAGCTCACGCGCAGCTCTTAAAAACCGGGCAATAGCATGTCTGAATGCTCAGTGTAGGGTTCCGAAGCCGTTTATAAACAAAAACTATCTCAAAAAACCACAAGTATGAAGTAATTCTCTATTTAAAGTTATTTCGTGCTGCCTTAGGTCATTTTAGTAGGTATAAACACTTTAGTCACCTGTATCTCAGGAACTAATCAAGTCTACTTAGTCGTCATAGTTTTCCTTTAAAATCCGTTATATGTGCTTTCATCGCTTTCATTTAAGATTTTTTTCAGATTTTTAGTATTTGTAGTTTTGGCTTTAGGGCCACTTGACTCTAACAAAAAAATAGCGTTTTAAAGCTCAATATTTCATAAACGGATCCCTTAATCGAAAAATTGTTTACAAACCCGCAATATGTTTGAAAGACCTATCCAACGGCACCCCAAACTATGGGGTAGACGAGAAAAATAAAAAAACATGACGTTACGTGTAGGGGAAGTACAATAAAAACAATGTTTTTACCAGATTTTATTTTACCACTTTGTTGGCGTGAATTCATGCCAAATTACAACTTTCTAGTACTAAGAGCCTCTGAGCTAGGCTGCGGACGGACGGACGGACGGACATGGCGAAACTATAAGGGTTCCTAGTTTGAACCCTAAAAATTGGGTTTACGTCACCGCCTGAGGATTTGCAACTCACGGTAATATTTGAACTTTTTACCCGACTGCCGGAGGAGGAGGGTAATGTGTTTCTCAGCCTACATATGTATGTTTGTTCCTTTGTGGCACTATAAACACTAAACCCGTTGTCCGATTTTGATGATTCTTATGTCAATCGATTTGTCTTAATCTGGTGAGTGTCACTGAAGATATGCCAGTAATCAAAATTTAATATGGCGGCAACCAGACGCCATATTGCGCAAATAAAAAAAATAAAGGTTGACCTAGTATGACAAGTGGGGTAACATTGAATAGGGATTTAAAAATCATCTTTATGTGGTTTCTTCCATCATTTTTCATTTTGAATGATCATTTAGGATTTGTAACGATTTAAAGTTGGTTATCAACAGTCGGGTTTTGAAAGCTTCCTTTTTGTTAAAGTTATTGAAATAATAATACAATACAATACAATATAAATACTCTTTATAGAACACCCGAAAACAAAACACAGACATAATGATGTTATGCCTGTCTTTGTCTATTTTTTTATTTACAAATAATCTGATGCCAATGGTACGTAATTCTTACTATAGAGGTTGATTTAATGTTCTGATATGTACATATAAGTAATTTAATAAAGCTATATTTAAAAAATACCACATGAGTCTTTTCTATTATGATCTTTATGATTAATAGTACAATGTTATTTTAAAGTGATGTTTTGGTAAAACTGTCTTGTTTCAGGCGTGGTATTTGCCCAGAACAGCGACGAGATTCAAAATGCCTTCAAGTTTGCGATGATGCAGCACTACGCGCCCAACCGAACCCGCCTGGACTTCCAGCTGTACGTGGACGTGATCAACACGGCCGACGCGTTTAAGCTGTCTAGGCTCAGTGAGTAATCTCTTGTCTACCGTCAACATTAACTTATTTACGGGGCCTCTATTCTACTAGGTAATATAAAACCATATTGTCTTTGGCAAGTTATTGTATTGTTTTTAACTCGGCAGCCATTACTGGCAAGTAAAAAAAAAACGCTAACGTAACTCTGCGTGGACAGTACGATAACAATGCCAAAGTATATGGTTTCACCCAGAACAATAGAGGCCCTGGGGCCCTAGATAAGATGCTTAACGCTAACGTAAACAATTTTCGGAAACGGTCAAAGTGTATGGAATTCACACAAAGGCTTGAAGCGACCGTGCGGCAGCTTGCGTCAATCCATTTTCGATAACGATAACGATCTCGCAACGCATCTTGCCTAGGGCCAGAGGTATAGTGAATAACCAAACGACATCGTATTCGTCATCATCATCATCATTATGTCAGCCGAAACACGTCCACTGCTGGACATAGGCCTCCCCCAAGGTTCTCCACTCAGACCGGTCTTGTGCTTTTCGCATCCACCGTAACATCACACACATCGACATCGTATTGTTCCAAGTGAATTCGGATTCATGTTGCTTTCTCAGTTAGCTTATTCTGGTACCTAAAGCCTTACTGGTACAATAAGATAAATATGAAGTTATCCGACAAAGTACCATGTCGATTAAATATTCACTTCATCAGATGGGGCCGTATCCTACTATCTCTACACGTATTGCTATCGAATTTTTTAGGCGTGATTTAATGTACGTATTTAAATAAAATATCCTAACGTTGACTAATTTTACGATAAACTGTAAAAAGCAATTAGGTTTAGCGCGAGTTGAATAGCGCCCCTGTACTCCAGCTATTTAATGTAAAAACAGTTAAATGTCATCAGCAGAGGTCGGAATAGGTAGTGCCAATTAACCTAAACTTGATGCATCTTCATTCAATAACGTATTCCCATCTCACTCATTCATGAATGAACATGCGTCAAGTTTAGATTAATAAGCACTACCTATTCCGACCTCTGGTCATCAGACACTCAATTTACTACTCCGTGTTCATCCCCAATTTCCATTTATGGGTCGTTCTACCTAAAATATTTTGTTCTCACACGGAATATTTTGTCAAAATTCTTCACGCGAAAAATCTGCGGCGAAGAATTTATGACGATGTAGGTGCGTAACACTGATTAGAAAAGCTCAATATGAGCCTGTCTCCGAAAAAAATATCAAAACCAAAATTATTTCGAGATGATAAAGTATCATGTTTCGAAATTGCCGCAAACAGAGTTGGACAACGTTCTTAATTAACTGCCTGGGCCAGTATTCCACTTTGTCTAACAGAAACCGTATGGTTTCCATACTGTCGATGTATGGAAGTCATTGCAATTGAATGATAAAGACCCAGAATGTGCTTTCATTACGATAAGCCAGACTTCTGACGGTTTTATATATTATGCGACTGATAAAGAAAATTATCTTGCGCTTTTAAGTGTTTGTCTGTTTTATTGTAGACTACCTTCTGCCCGCGACTTCGTCCCCGTGGAATAGTTACTTTGGGCTAACGCTAACTTTAACCCGCGACTTTGTTAACGTAGAAGGCTGAAACATTCTTCATTGGTGCTCCGCTCCTATTGGTCTTAGCGTGATCATATTATAGCCTATAACCTTCCTCGATAAATGGGCTATCTAACACTGAAAGAATTTTTCAAATCGGACTTGTAGTTTTTGAGATTAGCGCGTTCAAGCAAACAAACTTTATAATATTGGTATAGATTTTATAAAAAAATAATGTCTTTACGTTTTTCTTTCTTAGAAAATATTTCTTAGATAGAAACAATAAAAAATATATATGGAAACGTACAAACCTAGTTTTTCATAGTAACAACAATATTATTTAAAAATCGTGAAAATCGGTCTTGATTTAGGGGGTAAGAAACTTTATCACTCGGAGCTGAATTTGTAAAGAATTTTTGTGACTGCTACGTGATTAGTGAGTCGCTTCACATCCTCTTAAGTATGTAGTACTCTCCTCTTAAATTGTAAAAAATACAGTTCATAAAAATTACTTGGCATGTATTTACGTATGATATTGTATATGATTTATTTTCAATGGTCATTACTTATTTATTAAATAAAAAATAAATACTGCGAATTGTTTTAAATTAAACTCATTAAAATTAAGATTCATCTATTGAAATACGTAGAATCTTTTAATTGTATTTAATGTACATTTACTTCGTGTTGTGTATACTTTGAGTTTGGATAGTCTAGCTAACAATCTCCGTTCGCCCGACGTGATATATAGTCCGCCGCAAGCGGGCAGGTGCAGTGCAGGTCAAGCGCACCGCCGTATTTTTTACAGCCGCAATTTAAATACACAGGCTCAAGCTAGTGGCGTGCAGCCAAAAAAGTGTTATAATATTCGCATCGAAGCGGATTGAAACGTGAACAGCCGTGTCGGGTTTAGACCAAGGGTTATGTTATCATATAAATGTGTATGGCTTCAGCAAACCTAACCGATTGTGTTCCGATTATTAAAACTAGTTATTGCAAATGGATTGTCAGCCCTAAGGATTTGGAGTATTCCTCTAGCGTCCTCACGTCATCATTATCAATCATGAGTCGTGATTGATCCGTGTCATTGAAGTCCACATTAATTTGTTTAACCAATCGGCTTTCAGTAAGAAGAAAATTTCAACTTAAAAGTATTATTTCCCATGGAAATTATAAATTCTAAAATAACAAACCGAATTTAAGACTCATTCTAAAAGGGAGTCTGTGAAAAATAACGACATATAGCCATAGACTATACATATATTACTTCGCATGAATTTGTTTCTGGGATAATAAATCTGTATAAGTCAAATGCCGAATTGTGCGGTTTTAAGATCGGTGCTATTTAGTGCTAGGCACGTAGATTGTAAAAAAACTGGAAGATGGCGCTTTTTTTTTGCTTGGCCAAACATAAGTGAGATTTTTCTTCGTACGGGCCTATATTTCTATTTAGTTGTTAAAATCAATGCATATAGCCAATATTTTGTCAAGACTAAAAACTTACACTTGACATTGATGGCATAGGGGCTCAATTCTACTACGTGAAAATGTTGTTGTTATTGACATGCTATCTTATTGTCGAGGTTATAAAAGATCTTATTTATTTGATAGTAATGATAGCCGAGTTATATAAAATACGATAATAATACGAGTAGAGACAAATCAGTGACAAAAAAAAGAATAAGGCCCCAGATCTAGAGGTTCACCTAATAATCTGTCGAAAGACATTAACTTTTGCTGCACTTTATTCGCAGAATATGGGCAAAAAAACCTTTATCCCTTCAATGGAAGGTTTCCTAAAACACGAAATAAACCGTACTCTAAAACAAATCTTTTGTCAGAACCGGATTTGATTTAACTGTTAGGTATGAAAAATAGCCAGCAATGAATATTCCGCTCGGGTTGCAAGACGCTGTAGCTAGTTATAAATTGTAACTCTACTATGCAAGTTGGGGTCATGAAATTAAGTTTCCACTTTCTGTCGTCCTTGTCTCAGTCTCATTGCGATGCAAGACCGCCGCCGCTTTTTATTTCGCCGAGTCACGGTAGGCTGATCAAAACACTTTTGAGTCGAGGGGCGCGAATTTCACAACGACCGTTTGTGCACTTCCCGCAAAGCGTTCTACATCTTCTATTTTTGAGAAAATATTTTGAGACAAGGAAATGTTGTAAAGTTTTGTTTGATATCTAAGGTCAGGTTCACAACTCCCTACTTTTCCAGTTCCCTGAGACTAGACCGTTCGTCAAAATACTTTAAAGCATCGGGTGGAGAAACACGGATATACGTAAACATACACAGTATTGACTATCGCTATCACACTTGCACTCGCAACTGATAGTATATTTATCACTCGTGTTTCTTAGAAAAACAAAGGTTGCCAATCGTTATTTAAAAACTGGTAGTACTGTATGAGAGAACTAGGAAGAGCTTCTTAGAATATATTGTATACCTAAACATGGTGTTAACTGATATGCTCCTAAACTAAAGTCATAATTAACAACGATATTGCATTTAAATTTATAGCAAGTGAATGAATATCGCATCAATTCAGAGAAAGTGTAATTATAGTGGTCTAAGATCCGAATAGTTGCAACGTGAAGGAGTAACAAACTATCTCACGAATTGTCGCATTTATAAATTTACCAACAAGGAAAGGTACCCAACTGGTCGGCTCCTATTTGGATTATTTTGATATACCTACGTTAAAGAGTAGTCTAAAATAACAGACACGTATTTATTATTAGCTGCTTAATTTCAACCTATTGTGAGAAATTGTCCTCCAAAGTACTGAAAAGTGACTATACCCTCTAACTTCTAAATAAATATATATTTTTTTAAATGCTAGTTACCTACTGGTTTGATAATATCATGGAACATGAAAAAATAATGAGCACGTGTTTTGTTATACCGGCTAAAACACATATTAAAAAAAAAACCTTTTTAGCCTACTCTCTAACGTATATCAAAATAAATCAAATCGGAGCCGGACAGTTGGGTACCTTTCCTTGTAAGTAATAACTTAGTAGGGTGTTTTATTATCTCTATTGTAAGTTTTAAAAAAAACAGACAAAATATACCTACCAAGACTTGAAATCAGGCGTACATATAAATTATTGTAAAATTAAGACTCTTTTATTATGTTTGGCCCAGTCGGTCTTCGAAAATAATTACTTGATTAACGCATCTTGTCACATACGCTGCAAATAAATTGGATTCCCAATTGAATTGCCTTACAAATTTACTCGTTATTCGATATATCAAATTCACTATCTATAAGTGTCAATGATTGAGCTCGTGGTTTCGCGAAATTCACGGAATATTTATATAAAATATTAAGGTAGTGATATAGTTCCAATAACATATGTTAACGTTATGAAAAAACAAACTGCGTTGGATCAGTTAGTTTTAAATCTTTGCTTAGTTATTTAAGTAGCTCAATTAGTCCATAAGTTCAGTTTTTTATATAAAACTTGATATCGTAAAGAATACTTACTAAAAGTCCTTTCAACAACATCGAACTCAAGTAATTAGGTAACTAATTTCAAAGTGCAAAAAATTATTTTGCTTAACGCGGCGTTAGTCAGCGGTCCGAAAAAACGGTTGAGAAAATATTTCTAGCGGATTTAGTTTTCAGGTACAAATCTAAGATGCAGAATTTTATTTATTACATCAGTTTATTCCGGTTTGTTAGTATTATATATCGTAAAAACTAAAATAATAAAGTTCAGTCATCATCATCATCATCATGTCAGCCGAAAGACGTCCACTGCTGGACATAGGCCTCCCCCAACAGTAGTAATACCATTTAATTTGACACTTATTTTAACGATTTTTATTTAAAACGCGATATTAATAAAAAAACACGCGATCGATATATACTTACACAGCCAGCTAAATATTTACATGTATTTAACATATTTTTAAGTAAAACAAATTTTTGCTAACTAGGCTGTTCATCGCGCGGTATCGAAAGAACGTTTGAGAAAATATTAGTAGCGGATGCATTTATGCCCAATTTCCCTGAAAACGACACCAAACTTGACCTATCAAGCCAAATATATCTGCTGATTTTGTATCCCAAGCATAGGGTTTAGGTATATTCAACCCCCCGACCTCCCATTTGAAGCGTAGTTAGGATTCCCTACTAATCAATTTGGACTCAGTTTAAGTTGTACAATACCCAAGCCGGGTGGCAATACGCTAAGTATTTACTTAAAAGTGTAACACTGGAGAGTATACAATGCTTCCTTAAAGAAAACGGACTCAGTGTTCGATATAATCCAAGTGTTCGATCTATACAACAATACAACTGCACCTAAATTTAGTCATATTTAGGAGAACGGTGATAATTGCAATTTAATAACTTTCTGTCGTTTGCTTAAAAGCTTAAGCGTCACATTTTAAAACCTAAAAATACCATACCTATGGTAGAATTGGATATTGCAGCGAAGTGAGAAGCAACGAAATCGAAAAAGACGCCTTGTTCTGGATTGACAGCCGAATAAAAATGAATGAGACGTGGGCTAACCCCCGTCAATACATGACATAGAATAAAATTGGGAGTCTTTTACAAAATATTCCTTTTTTTAGGGATAAATTTTGCTTTAAGTCTTGTCAACTAACTATGATTTCTTGAGTATTTTTGCTAAGTATTTTGATGTTGTTATAAATCAAAAATCAAAAATTGTTTATTCAGTAACCTCTTTACCCTTTCTTTATCTAAATAGCACGACATGGGTCCAGTTTAAACTTCGCCGTTTTCGAAATCACAAATTTTTTATTACTATGAATTTTATTTTAGAGGATTTTACGTTTTCGATCAAAAAATTGATCGCTTATTATTTAACATCTTACTGCTTGCGGGTTTTTTCAAGATAAAAACGATTGATAGTTTTCTGCTTTCGTCGTAACTCTACGAATATAAATCACAAATAACATATTATTAATATGTATGTAATAACTACATACACTAATATATAAAAGCAAATATAATGTATATACAATATATACATGAACTAACTAAACTTACCTAAAAACAAATTGTATCACGAAATTTATGAACAGAAAAATAACCTTTAGCCTCATTTTTTTTAGATTCCTTTTAATGGGATTGTGAAGCTAATAATTTCTTTACAAAATGTGATAACGTTTCTCCCTTTCCTGTTTCCCTTAAACCTAGACCGATTTTAACGATTTTTGATACTGTTGTCGATATTATATGGTAGTTTTTCATATTACCGACAACAAATTAAAAAATTCAAATAAAAAAAAAACGAATTAAAAATTGCGTGCTAACTATCAATATGTATGTCTTATGGTTGGTTAATAAATGTGTTTCATTTTCCTCTTCTTTTTCTTCTAACATAGTTTTTCATAACAACTGCTACATATTAAAAAATCGTGGAAATTGGACTTTATTTATGGGGTCAGAAAAGTTTTAGTTTTTTTTTGATAGATACGTGATTTAATCGTCTGTTTACAATCCGCTTCAGAGAAACAACAGAAAGAGACTGTCTCAAACTCAACGGAAGCTCATTCTACCATTTTACAAAGAGTACCAAGAAACCTTTAGCGTAGACAAGCGACTTATTTGGCGGAACAGCAAGAGAAAGGTTAGCGCTTGACCGCAAATTACTAAATCTTTCGGAAAGGTAGGTATTATAAAATATTTATAGTTGATTTGTAGTAGAAGTAAAAAGTTTCCCAATGTAAATATGAATTTCCTATTAACCTGCGAACAAACCAAAAAAACGATGTTTTACAAACTTATAATTAATTTCGGTAAGTATTCGTTTTCGAGATCGGAATCTATTTGGGCTTTTGTCGATTTACTTGTACGTTCTGATTTTGAGAGTGAAGATTGCTGCAGCTACGGTCACAGTTTTTACTGCCCTCTTTACCGTCTGTATGTGACAAGAAAAACGCAATAAAGCTAACTATTTGAATTTATTCGCCTTTGGTAATGTATTTTCCTTAAAGCATTTCAGGTTCAATCTTTGGTTTTAGTTAGATTAAGTGCAAGATAACGTCTAAAAAGTCAGTTTGGTATAACTTTAATAAGATACTTACTTATTTAAAAGACGATACGACGAAGTTTTCCATTTGAAGGAACGAAGTTATTGATGTTCTGAATCCACGCGGGCAAATTCGCGGCCAGAAGCTGTTCATAATATCACACTAATATTTTAAATTCTTCAGTTTGTTTGTTAGAATCATTGATTTTTCTTGACGTTGAAATGGCTGGACGAATTTGGATGAAATTTGAAACAGAGATAGCTTATGTCCTAAACTTCGCCTCCGCTGAAAATTTCCGACTTTGCCGGTCGACTTTTCAAATTTTTCTTCTACACAAACCTTGACCTGACAATTAAGAACACAATGGAAAAAACTGCCAAATTGGTCGAACCGTTGGCGAGTTTTGTGCGTATATACATTTGGCAATTGATTTTTATTTTTATAGAGGATATTGGATTAGCTAGCATACAGGTTAGCTTTTATCCCACAGTAAATAAACGTTGCATTATTTTTCTACATTTCTATGTTATGTCAATGCAATAAAAATAGGAAAACATGATATGTGGCTTATTTTCAGTACACACCCACATGGTGTCTATGCAAATTTAATTATAAACATCAATTTACAATAAGGGAAACCCAAGTTGCACATAAAAAAAGTTTATTTTTTTTCATCACAAATGCTATGGTAGTCTGCTAATTTAATAAAATTGATACATACCTTTAGAAAAGTGTAAGACACATAAAACTAGCTGCTAAAGTAACAAATGTGCATGCACAAACAACTCTGGGCCAACACTTATCACCATTTAAAACCTTTTATAACAATTAGAGCCACTTGGAGGGTTAATTTGTTCATTGTGACGTCTCTCCTTATGGCGAAACATTTGTCGCGAGTCGTATCCGTGGCATAAAAGCCTACTTGAAAGCAATTGCATGTTAGAACGCCCGCTTAGCGATGAGCTTCAGAGCGTGGACGTATAATAATGGCTGTACGAATTTTGTTGAGTGGCGTATTCATACTTACTGCAATGAGCTGCAAAGGGGCTGAGCTTTATTAAATTAACTCTAAAGCACTCTAAAGATAAACGGCGCAGATCTAAACTTACCTTATGGTAGAACAAAAGATATTCTAATCGAAAACAAACATTGTTGTTAAAATACTTTAAATTGCATCTGACTCCAATTATTGTTAATTATTAAGAGGGCTGGTGCCATTTAATGGTTGAAAAACATGACGTCGAAAAATAAGTACGTTTTAAATATTATATTCCAAATGTATTTAAATAATTCATGAATAATATTCTTAGTTAATAAAACGTTAAAGCTTGTAAAATAACAATATAATTACTTTAAAATGGCGCGCGTAAACATTTTTTGATCATTACTTTTCCGTGTTAAAATGAAACAGTAATAAGTTAGTTCATATTTTAGTGAAGTTCCCACATTACATGCTACCGTGTGGTTAATTGACAATTTTACCGATTGCGAAGATATTGAATTGACCACACGGCCTCAAAGCGCTTCCAAAACTAAAACGTAGACCAAACCATATCTGTTGGACAAGCGTCAATAGTTCATATTTTTTACGGGGAAAAGAAAATATTTTTGCCTCTCGAGAGTGGTCTCATGTATAAATTCATCTCGAAGCGTTTATGTCGAGTAGTTTAGAGAGTAAAATCACAGCGGAGGTATTTTTCAGCTGTCACGTGAAAGCTATCAAATAAATACAGCCCTGTCTCCGCTGGCACATAAAGTCGGCTTCTCTTTGAGGCGGTTTTTCACGGGGCCCTCCTTTAAAATTGCAAGTCGAAGATAAAGGGAGACGGGCCACGTTGGCCGCCGCTCCGTTTCCCTGATCAAAACACGTCGGCGACTAATGACGACGTCGCGAATTTTTATGGCAGTTTCCGCTCTTCAGGGACTACTATTTGTTCAAAGATATCCGTTGAATTTTCACTCTTAAAACCCCTATAAAAAGTTAAAAGTCCAAACTGTACCTATGAAGGCGATTTTATGAGTTTTCTGTTTTTTTCCGATATTATAACGCTCGGTGAAAAGAAGTTTTTGTTCACGAATTTGAAACCAGTGCGCAGTTGCACGTAACAATGTGTTTAATGCAGTTGATAAATAAATAAGGGAATAAACTTGTAGTAATATTTATATCATGTTTTAAAAAAACAATTTACCAGCAACATGTTTCTTCGTGATCATATTCCATGCTAGATCTCCTAGAACAATATAATTCGGGCAATAGGTCGGGTATCCATCATTTTTGTATATATTCTACTGGGTTTTGCTAAAAATCAAATTTTCGACTTTGAGGCTGCTATCACATGGCAAAGCCCGTGCACGCACTTCAATGCCGAAAGTTTGGATTTTTAACACATGCCTTCACACAGATTCAAACATTTCATTTTCATTTCATTTTTACCATATTCAAAAGTGTCGGACACCGACTCTTTATTCATACAGGGCCTCTATTCAACACGGTCGAAACCATATCGTTTTTGACCTGTTATCGTATTGTCAACGTTTTGATAGCTCTTATTTACTTGAGAGTAATGGCGGCCGAGTTAAAAACACTAGCATAACAGGTCAAATACGATTTGGATTTTACCGCCCAGAATAGAGGCGCAGATTTACTAAACTATCCCTACTCTAATTGTATGTTAAACTTCGACGATTTTCTAAAAAGTAAGAAAACGACTTCTTTTCCATATATATCAATGGAAGTGTCACGTCAATCGCAATTTAATTAGAGGAGATTCCATCACTTTGTCAGTCTAACCATTTGAAAACTTTTTGTTTCGAAGTTATTTGAAATGGAATATGTTCCTATAGAGAATTTTATTGTCCCAGGAAGCGTCGCTAAACAGGCCTTGACTTTAAGGCGTTTATCTACTTTTCTATTTGAAAGTACAATTAAAACTTTGTGAAGTTGACAAGGAACCGACTACGTGTTAAGATTGCTCATGCGTTCCATCAAAGGCGTTGCTTTGTATTTGTACTTACCATATAATTTAACAACTCCCAAGAAACTTAGATGACTATTTGTATTGAGTATTTTAATTACTGTTAACAATACATACATGCATACATAATCTCGCGCCTTCGTTCCCAGAGTGGGGTAGGCAGAGCTACAGAATTACAAACATCTCTAAAAACTTGTTGATAATTCTATAACCAATATCAACGCTCAATTTTTCTGCTTTAAATATATTACGATTAAATGATTCCTTGAAGCTATAAATGTATGTGTAAATAGGTAAGGTACTTCTAGTCGTTTATCTACTGGTCCGCAAACTGTAATAAGACATTTCCAGGTATGTGCTTCCAATAACACGGTATGAAATGCGAAATAAGGATTTCCTTTTTTCTCGAGCGAGGTGATGTGATGAATAGCCGTATTTTGCACCAATCAGATAGCAACGACTGAATATGTTGGATCATGAGTAGCGTGTATGATATACGTTTTCATATTATGTGAAAAAGAGATATTATTTTAAAACAATCTTGCAAAAAGTAGTTTGCAATTAAACTAGCGCCGTTCTAAAGGGCCCGTTTTTATAAAAGATAAACAGATAAACAACATTTATTCAGTAAGTACGGGTACTTTTACACGTCAATAATCTACCAGCGCTTCCCAAAAGGAGACCAATGCTGAGAAGAAACGCTGCAAGATACTCAGCATTCAGTTTTTTTTTAAACGTATTTCTTATTACATTACTTAGGATACATATAAAGCTATAAATGTTAAATTAAATATAGTTAATATCAAATATCATGCGTGGTTAAGGAGGAAAACACGCCAAAAATATTACGAGAGAGATAGAGAGAGGAAAAGAGAAAAAAAATACCTACTTATGTATATAAGACGGTGTCAGACATCCACATGAAAGTTTCGGCATGTTTATCTAAATCAACGATGTCCCCTAGACACGATACAACATTTACATTTGCACAAATTATTAATGACTATTTTTCGGGTTTAGGCTAAGCATATTTGTTTATTAGATAGTCCTGGACCCTATAGTACGCTTTAGACATTAAAGACTAGTAGTCACATGCCTTGTGTTTTACGCATGTTTGAGGTTATATTTTGTACTGCGTTGACGGCGCGAGTATAGGTAAATACTCATTTTAATAAGGTGAAGATTGGTTCGCATTTCGCGAATAAACCTTTTTGTCTATTTTATTGGCACACGGAGATGATCATATGACACTTTTATCTCCGTAAACTGTTCCCAGGGAAACAATGAAGTCTAACAAGAACTCAGATGCGGGAAAATTTAGGTAAGAAGTTGAATTAAACTTTATAAAATGGTAACACGTTTTAATTTCGTTGTGTTGTGTTGTAACATGACTGGATCTCATTGGTTTTTTTGTACTATTAGGAATTAACTCCTTAAACAGATTCAACTGGGCGTAATTTAATGAACAATCCAAGCGAGAGTCAAGTTTATTGAAATAATAAAAGAGGTAACAATAAAAATACCGATAAAATGTTCGATTTTTTTTCAAATACAGTTCCCGTTCGAAGTTTATAAAAACTTGGGTTTTATTTGGTTGTTATATAATTAGTAATTGCTAGCACTCCGTCCGCAACAAGGGCGATGTTGCGGTTCAACTAATTAGTTAGTGACTGGTCGGTTTTATAGTAACAAAATAAAATTGACATATTGTGAAGTTCGTGTTACGTGCGAATCGATCTCGCGCACTGAGGGTTTAGTTAATGTATAGGATATAACTGTGACACATTATGCTTTTAAAAATAGAGTTACCAACGGCAATACTAAGTTTTTCCTGCATCCTTAGAGCAAGTTCTTTATTTTTACTATTATAAATGTAAAATATCTAGCTTTTTTCTTGAAAACTGATAGTTAAAGATACTTACTCTACATAACAATGAAAGAAGATCAAACATTAAAAGGTGCGGCTCCACAAAAAAAATGTATGGTTCATGTGGTACACTTTCCACCAAATCAACCCCTAACCAGTATAGACACCTTTATCCCCTCCAATTTGCTCCCTGTTAAATAAATTTTCTCAAAAACCATTAAGAACTTTAAATATATTTTAAGGGTAAATTTCAACAAAGTACGATTTTATGCCAATTTAGGTGGCGATATAAAAAGTGAATTTATAGGAGAAATGTGCTGGTGAAAATTTGCTTGATTGCTTATTATTAATTAAATCAAAATGTTTCATGGGATTTTAATATTTTTAAAAGTTTATATCTATTATTAATAAATCAAAACTTTATTAGATTAATCATATGTATGAGCCACCGAAATTAGCAAAATTTTGACCTATGTCAGCGGAGATTAGTACTTATATGATTTTATGAAACTGGCAGCGATACACACCACTATTTACTTCGGGAGGTAGATGGCGACTACAGCGATTCAAAGGATGATGATCGGCCGTCATCAAAGCGTTAAGAGTGAAATTATAAAGGTTTAAAATTGATCCCCGGTCATCGGTCACGACACGATCTCACGACTAATATAGTATAGAATAAGTGTATGTTACAAAACATGCTATATATTAAGATCTAGGAATAAAATAGTGCAAACTTAACCCTTTTCTCAGAATGTTTTTTTTAATAACTAAGCCAGTACTAGGACCGCCTGCGCTCTTGGTTTTGGGGATTAAAATAGTTTTGAGAGTAGTTTCTCTGAAAAGCAGTGGGAAATAATGAACTTAGTAGATTTAAAAAATATATATATTTATCATAATTATACCAACTCAATTTTCAGCTCGGACACAACAGAAAATACGCGCGGAACATGACCCTTAAGCAAAATCAGAGACAATTTATTAGGTATTATATATATTCGCCATTCAGTGAAGTTGGCATACAATTTAGAACTTGGTGCCCGGACCCACTACTAATGGACTTATATATTATTATGATAGAGACCGTAGAAACACATATTTAGAGGAGTTAGTCTCATTTGTAATACGGTGCTGTTCTCACTATACGGTTACCGTACTTGGATAAACAATCAATGCAAAATAAACTTTATGTCTCCAAAATATTCCGCTGCGGAGCAAAATTGTTATTATCCGAGATCACAAGTACAACCTTTTGCTCAAGCACAAATCAGCATAATATTTTGTAATTTGTGTGCTGTGTATCTGGCAGGTTGCCAGATTCAATTTAATCTTTGTACTCCGCGCTCCGTTCCGCTGCGGTCACTTCTACCTCGTTTCCAGCGTGCCGTGTTCACAACTCCTGACTTCCAGTCATAGAATTAAATCTGTAGCTATCGTTTTTATTTGTACCTATTCGTTTGTTCATTACGTTACATCTTGCTAGCAATTAAATGGTTCAAAACTGAGTTTGTGGTTTCTTTGTGAAATTTTGATTTAACTAGTACATTTTGTAAATACTATTCATAGAATCATTTTCTTTGCATTAAATATGGAATTCTACCAAGCAAGACGGTCTTCATAGCAAATTCTTAAATCGTGGCGTTTACCTATGAAGGTGTTTTTTTAGGGACGTTTATATTTATATTTCTAGTCATAAATAATTAATTATAATATGATTCATTGAGACTGCTCAAGTAATCTCACCGTATCTGCATCGTCTTTGACATGTAAAAGTATCTAGGCACACGGCAGTGTGTCCGCCAAGTTAGCAAAGCAAATAGGCGACACACAGGGCGTGGGTTATATTACATTAATGTAAACGGCCTCCGTTACTGTCAATCAAATAAGAGCTATCGTAACGTTGACAACACGATAACATGTCAAAAGCCAACATTGTTATACCGAAAATAGAGCCCTGGAAAACGGTAGTTTTTTAAACATAATTTGTTGGACGACCCTTTTACCCTATTTGTTAGTGATCCTGTCCACGAAGTTAGCGGTGCCCGGGTCGATTCCCGGTAAGGGAAATATTTGTAAGATGATTGCAAGTTTTCGTTCCCTGAGCCTTGGATGTTTTCTATGTATTTAAGTATATATTTCTCTATATAAGTAGGTTTATAGTTGTCTACTACCCACATATAGTACAAAATTAGAGCTGGTAAATGTGTGTGAGATTATCCACTGATATTTGTTAATTTATTTATTTTTCTTTTGTTGTATTTTTAATCACACTAATTATTTTTTCATTTCTAAAATCATAAGTTGCTAACTAAACCGCGATTACGTTTATTTATCCTTAAATAGAGTATTTACATAGATAACATATAAAAAGACTTGAGCGATGCATACATTTTTATATTATAACTAACTCCCGCATTTTAGTTTTCGTTCCCCAAGTTTTTATAGCATATAACCTGCCGGAAGTATGTCGTATAAGTAAACATCTTTTTAGTGTCCATCCAGTGCTAGTGGCTTGACTTTAATTTGATCCCTCAATCAAAAATCGTAAACGGACAAATGTTAGTCTTAATTCTTCTATTAAAAAAGTCAGATGTGTCAATCAACGTGACACGGTTCTATGGTGGGTCACGGTTCTATCTGGCCGATAGTACACATGGTCGAAGATCCGAATAGGAGACGATTTGCACCGGGCTGTTTATTCGATGAAAAGTATTTTATATCAAAAATAATACGCTAAATAATATGTGACGAATAGGTAGGCTGAAAAATTTCAGTCCAATATTTAAATCATTAAAAAAAATGAACTTTTTTTTAAAATTGCAATTGCTTGTTTAATAGACAAATTACATATTAATCGAAAGTATGAAGTCTATAGAATATGCAAACGTTAGGTTTGGTGCAAATTATTAGTACCTACCGAATTACCTGTTTATACCAGCCTACCCAATGGTTTGACGGGAAAAAATAGTCAACCTAACGTTTGCATATTCTATATGCTTCATACTTTTGATTGGTATGTAATTTGTCTATTAAACAAGCTAATGCCATTTTTTAAAACAAAGTTAATTTTTAAATTTTTATTTATAATATTATATATTTAGTACTTGACTGAATTTTTTCAGCCTACCTATTCGCCATATATTACTTAGCACATTAAATTTGGTATAAAATACTTTGTATCGAATAAACAGCCCGCTGCAAATCGTCTCCTATTCGGATCTCCTAATAACAGTTTTTGAAGCTTCTTCTTCTTTTTCCTGTTTTTCAAGCTAAAGTACCTATCCAGTATATTAATATTTGCGATTAACAATTGTATTCAATACTTACAGAAAGCGTAAAAGTTTATGCCACTTCATATGTCGACTCTCAACAGAAAACTTACAAAGGCGCGTGCACTTTTGATGCTTGTTTGTACTGAAGTTTTATCGAAGTATTTAAATGGCGGTGCCTTTTGTCAATATCTGGCGGCTGCCGGAGGTCGGGGGTCGGGCCCGGTTCACCAGCACTCGCACGTGCTCCAGTAGCAATGTTACCAGTAACCAACAACCGAGCACCTAACAAACGGCAATTTGCGAAACTTGCGGAGTCCCAATCTTGGCAAAGTACGCGATAATTTGACAACTTCAAAGTATCATTTAGCCAGTTGTGTCATGGAACAGATGTGCTAGTGGTAAATAAATCAGGGAGCGCCTAAAATGTTGAGTGACTTGCTCGTTAACGCCTTGCTTGCCACGGCGCGAGAAACTTACTCGGCCGGAGTTGAAGGTACGAGGCTCACAAGTTTAATTCTATTATTCTTCAGAATTTCCAACTATTGTTCAAAAGGCTTAGTCATTTAAGTTATTTATGACGAATTGAGTACCTAATTATTCCTTTTTTTTAGTCAAATGTGATTTTTATAATATGTTTATTTCATTTCAGTTTAGCCCATATTGCTTCGAATTCGTAACAATAAATATTTTAATAATATTATAAATAAAAGCTAAATTTATTGTAACGCTTCTGCTGATTAAGAGATTAGCCTGGGTTTTTATGCTAGTGCGATTATTAAATTTGAAATCGGCACTTGCGTAGATATGAGTAAAATACCCGGCAGTGGCATCAAAAAAGCCGGATTCATGAGACCTCACCCTGAAATAAAGCATCATAAGGTAAAGAAGCTTCACCTCAAGAGCTCGTGTTTGCGTGCGGCTGATTAGCGCGTGCGGCGCGCAGCGGCACTGTTTGCGCACCCCCTCATTAGACTGCGGTCCTCGACATCATCGCCGAGCGCCTTATCTTAAAATGAATAAGCAGATTTACCTTCTGAAATCGGTATATCGACTTGGCAATCACTGCATGTTATAATTTAGTACGTATTATTCCACAGGACCATTTTTTAAGAATCACCTTTCAAGCAAATTAAGAATCTTCATATCGGTTCGCAAATTAATTCGTTTTACGTGAACACATCAAAAATGTACAATCGAAGAACCTCTATTTTTGTAATCGGTTAAAAAGTGCTTCCACAACACAATTGACAACAATGAACCCTTTAGCAAAAAGGGGTATTTCAACTTCTTTTTTATTACAGATGATTATGATATAAAATAAATATGCCAATATCAGAATGTATTCGTATATATAAATGAAAATTTTGGATTTCAAATAATATATATAACCGTATGAAACACTCTTCACTTCCATTCCTTTGTGTTTGCTTTTAAAGGGGAAAAAATATTGGTTTTCAGCCGCAATCGAGCGTTGGAGCGTTTTATTTGTTTAGCACGGCTAGCTTTGTGGAAGTAATCTTTGCGCCCTCTAGCGCGTAGCCGTTCGTCCGAGATGGAGTAATGCCTGTAGCACACCAGCGCGATTGGGAAACGAAAGCGAACCGAAACCAAAACAGAGCAATAAAATAAAGTTCAATTTCCATTAAACTATCTCGGTCGGGTCGCTTACGTTTTGCTTTTGCAGCCAGCGTCCTACTGGCCCATCATACAGGCGCATCGGGTCGAGACATGCCACTATCGACGGTTTTTTGCAATACATGGTACTTAGCTACTCCGGAGTTGATGGTTGCGTAACCAGCGTAACTATGATAATGGGACGCCGTAAAAAAGACATGTTTTGTTGTTTTCTAAATGTTACAGCTATTTATAATAATCTTAGTCCATATTGTAAAATCAATGTGCAAGCTACACGGCAGCGTCTTTAAAGTTACTATTTTACACGAATGGTGATAAGTGCAGTAACGTCGTAATGTACTCGATACATTTATTTACGCGGAGATTTGAGGAGAAGTTTTTTTTTACATTATTGTGAATAATGATAATAGTACGTTATATTTTAGAATTTTTTATCGGTACTGTACGAGAATCATCTCCGTATGAACGAACACTGCAATTCCTATGTAACGTATGCAAACAAAGTGTATGAAATACGTATTCTCCACCTAAAATAAATGAATGAAAGTTTACTTTATAATTTAGTAGGAAGGCTTACTGGCAGTGTTACAACAGCCTTTTTACCAATATATTGACAAAGGTATGATAATTATAGCAGTTTAATTATTTTTATTACTAAGGGCACAAAAACTAGTTCTTTTAAAATAACTACTTTAAGAACACCAACAAATTCAAATAACGAAAAAACTGAACCCTTTTAATACAATAAAATACATGAATTACTGATAACTCGGAAATAATCTAAAGATATAAAAGAAGAACTGAGTTCCTAACTGACACATCAACGCACAGCCCAAACTGCTGGATATAGGAACTTGAAATTTGGAGAGAATATTCCTTAGGTATCCTAAGGGCGCACTAAAAAGGGATTATTAGAAATTCGACCCCCACGGGGTTAAAATATGAGAAGTAACGGGAAACTAATTCTACGTGTACGAATTCGCGGGCGTCCTCTAGTTACTGGTAGGTACAACAATTACTGTATTATTATTTTGAATAATTAATGTGATTGATAATTATTGAGAATTTGTAACCTAAATTGGCAAAGACTAGTAGGTACATCATAATGGAAAATTTCCAATTCTCTATAAGTAAGGTATGAACATATTTAATCCACAAACTGTTATGATTAAGTATATAGTTAAGTGTTGTTGCTATGAGATGACTATAAAGTGATGACTAAAGAGTGCTTATAAAATACGAAGCACAAAGTAATAAACCTGTAATTAAAATGATACATTTTGACGCAATTCTGAAAATGTAATGCTTTTACGATTACAGACTAAGCCTAAATCGGATTAAAACTCTAATCACCATACAGCCTTGGCCAAAGGTGTTGAGCACCTCACGTTTTCCTTTGTAACTCATAAATAAAGTATAAATTTTCAATTTAAAAAATACACAAAGACGTAAAATGTAAAAAAGTGTTTGAACGTGAAAATCACTACTATTTACATATCGTTTCGAAGTAGCTATTTGCGTGTGAATGCTGAAGCTAGAAATAGTCGGGTTTTACAATAAAATGATTAATTCTTTTTTTCACGGAATTTCCCTTAATGTCAATAAATATGAGTAATATTTCCGATAGATATACAACTTTTTATGTAAATGCACCTTTTAAAGTTTGACTTTTATATGAAAAATGCAAGCGCGCTCAACACCTTTGGCCAAGGCTGTACCTTAGTAAAACATACGAAGGTGGTATGAGTATGGAAGGAAAGCGATCGGCTTATTACAATACCGTAACAATTTAGGTACTACATCGTCATATATAGAGAGTATTTGAGAGAATGTAAATATAGACAGCAAGAATGTGCACGCAACCACCATGGTATAAAATCCTCCGGCCGACGGATGGAGGAGGCGTGCGAGCGCGCGCTTCCATCGACCCGAATGGACCCGCACTTTATTGGACATGTGAGATAATTAATCAACTATAAACATTTAAATACCAATTTACAAAGGATCAAGGGCACTTTTGTATGGAAATTGGGTGTGGTAGCAACATAATTGAAAACTATGTATTTAAAATGTAATTGGTTAAAACAAAATTTCTTATTATCGACGCAAATACCTAGCTTAACGGAAAACAACTATAGTGCACTTGAAAAAAAAAATGTCCATATAAACTTAGGCTAATAATAAAATAAAGGATTTTCTTAAAATCGGAGAGTTGATTTGCCGTACGGACAAATACCCAATTTATATGATACATTACATAACAATCAACCTTCGTGTAACTTTTCCCGTTAAGTTGCTTAATCGAAGGTTATGTTGATGATATAGTTTTATAATCTCTCATTGTAAATAGCCATCTATTGAGATAATGTATAATCTTGCAAGTGACGTGTTGTTACGATTACGTATTTCTAAATAACTTTTTTAGACAAGTTCTGTAGAAAAACGAACACCGCACTATTGTTTTAAATATTTTTCTACATCAAATACCCCTAAACCCAGTTCTATAATTATCCGTCACAATATTATATTAGCCAAAGTTACTATGGATTATATCATCAACATAATCTTGTTTTCAAGTGCCCATATTTTTGTTCTCTGGTGAGCTAAGTATTTGCGGCCATTAAGATGTGATATTTAAGTAATTCCTTTTAAATTATATAGGTTTCTTCAATTCTGTTGGTGCCACACCTAATTTGTCCATGATCTTTTGCTTGGAACTTTTCAGATTTAGCAAATGTTATTGCTTTGTATAATATTAATGTAGGTACTTAATTTACTTTGCGATTATTTTTATTATTGGAGTTCCTCTTTTAAGTCTAACCACAGTCTTAATTAACAAACATGTAACTCGACTTTTGATACTTTAAATTATTAAAATAACAAGCGGGTAAGTTTTTTATAGTATTTCTTCTTATCCGTTTTTCCTTACCTTTCCTTTTCAATTTTTCCTTTGAATGTTGTACTTTTTTTAACTAAGCTCTGCTATAACCACACAACTAGATGCAATGTCAGTCCAACGATTTCGCTTAATAAAAACGGCGTGAATGAATCAAATACAAAAAAACCGGACAAGTGCGAGTCGGACTCGCCCACCCAGGGTTCTGCACATGACACGGTTAACTCAATACAAAATTTGGATCGCCGTTCCTTGCATAAAAACCCTGTTGTTTTTGTGATTTAATTAAAAATATATCGTTTTCAGATTTTTTCCTATACTTGTAGTATAAGACGGTATTACTTGCCAAATTTCATAGATCTGATCACTTACCATGACAGACTTACAGACGGACAGACAGACGGACGGACAGACGGACAACAAAGCGATACTGAAGTACGGAACCCTAAAAACAACAAAATATATACTTTTACTACACAATAGGGTTTATGGTTCCAATGTTACCGAAAACCTCCTATTTGATAATTTATGATCTACAAGTTATTCTTTTTTAGAGTACGAGTATACTCGTGAAGTGTGAATCAACTTTAAAGGTACTCCCCATTTTTCGACATGTTTCTCAAATCATACATTTTTAGAAAAACGATATATTTGCTAACGATGTTGCTTACACGCTTATTAAATCAGACAAATAGGCTTACATTTGAAATGATTTGATTTAAAATAGTACAGTTTTAAATAATAATATAGTTGGTAACGCAGGGGACGATGTTGTCCCTAGGTTTTGTATGGAAAATGTGCATTTTCCCATAAACCATGTGCACATAAACCATTACACTGAATCATTTTTTCTTGTGCTATTGTAGCTTGAGACATTTATCGGTACATTTGAGGCAATGCAGCTAAAACTGTAGTTGGAAAATCTTCAGGATTGAAGGATCCAACCATTTAGAATAACGTAATCGTAATTTAATAAGATAAGCTTATGCTTCGTTTTGAATACCTCTAGCTAGATACTTAATAAAGCGATCTCTATCGTGTAGTCTTAAACGACACACAAATCGGTACGTTTATAGTTTCACATTTGCCTAGATTGCTCTGGCTTACGGCATGCCGGAAGCATAAAGGACCTACGTGCGGTGCCGTGATACCGCCTCGCGCGGCCGGCGGTGACTCACCTTTACTAGCTGCGCTGCAGTAATCCGGCTGCTGCACTTTTGCCACCAGGGTAATCTGAAATCGATAATATGCTCTCTCTTACGTGCGGTTATCCCAGACGAGTCATTGCCTGAGATCCTTAAATAATAAAAAGTAATAGCTGCCTTTCGTTCCGATGAGAATTATAGAATATTACGTATTACGAGAAATGACGCAAAGTTAATCTGGCAGATCTTGACATTTCCTAAAATCGTTGAAACCGTTCTAATTCATAGGCCTAATATATTCGTGTGTGTTGACAAATTTATTACGTTGATCACGAACATGAATTCGGTTCAGATAGGCCGGAATTAAAACAAAAAAGGAAAATACTTATGAACTTTAACTACTATGGGCACCGTTGGTTTAGAATCGGTAAAGTATCTTAAAGGATATGAGACGCCCCGTGATGCTGAGGAGACGTGATCGGCATTCCATCCGGCTCCCTCCGGGCAGACCAACCGATATTTGCTTTTTTTATTACGACATCCATATTTCAACACGAATACCCCCAACAATATTTGGAAGCAGTGAGCACTAACGTGTGCGTGGAAAGAAAGATGATAAGGCACAATTTGCGAGAATCATTTAACATAAAAATTAATACGAAAGATATGAGACAAATGAATATTTCAAGCGTTTCGTCGTCGGCTCTTATTGTACGTATAAATAATAGCCAAGTATAATATTTTTCAAATCTTATTGTGCCTTTGACAGATATCGTTTGGCAAAATTAGTGTCGATGCTAATTAAAATCGCATTTTTTTTCGATTATCGGTTTATAAAGGAAAAGTAATCGATTCGTATTCTGTTATAAATTTATTAACTTAATTTAATTTACCTATACTACTATGAAATAAGATATCACAAAACATCTAACGTGACGCTAGAACTATTGCCATCGCTAGATAAGTAGGTGTTTTATGTGGTAAAAAACGTAAACACATGATTAAAATTGTATCGGCGAATCAATTTTGTAGAAGACCCAGGTTATTTTCAAGCATTATTAACGGTCCGTTTCGCATATTGGAAATAAAAGTAGTTGAATTATTTTGTTTTTAGTACAATGAAATATGTCAATATTATTTCGTCATTAATTTTTAAAAATGTGTGAAACAATAACTATTGTTTTTTGAAACGAATTTACTATTGATAAGTACTTTTTAAGGTAAGTTGAGTGCTCAATTGGTTGGAATAACGTTCGTGTGAAATGAAAAATTTAAATCTGTCACAGGCACATCAAGATAATTATTTATTTATATCTTTAATATTTGAGTAGCATAGTTTTATTTTAATTTAAATACGTTTAGTTTTAATTTTTAATTGTATTATTGTTGAATTCTGTTAATACGTTACTGTAATTAACTGTGTCTCATTATTTTCAACAAAAAACAATAAATATGAAAAATATTGTACCTACTGAGAGTAAAAAACAAGGCAGCTAATTAAAATCGAATTTAATTTTATCTTTATATGCTACCAGCACGTGTAAAAATGACTAGCCCAACTTTGCAATCCGGTAGCGCAATTAACTTTTATCTGTTCATAATTAAACATTTCTAATTAAAGTGGGGTAGTTGAATCGACAGCGTTAGACGCTTAAAAGCGGATTTTTAAAATTGATTAAAAGATAACCTGTATTGCATTGTTCAAATACCATTTAAGTAAATCATTTTTTTCATTACTTTATTTCTTCCTTTCGTTTTACTGGCTCTTTAAAATAAAAGGGCTTTGTTACAAATTCGGTTTTAGAATAGTTCTTCTAAAATAAATAATTGTATTTTCGCCAGTCTCCGCGAGAAAATTTATAAAGCCGCTGGCAAAACCTAGTACTTAAAAAAAAAGGAAGTGTTTTTGCGTATCCCAATAATTATTATTGACGTTAAATAGTATCAAACTCTTCGTCACATAAGGAAGATAACGACAATATCAAGGTTGTATGCCGTAAAAATGGCCACCAGATTCTAATGATTGGTGTCTAACACGGCTCTGGTCATGATTATTATTTACCTATTCCAAACTGTTTTAACGTTCTTATATTATTTAGTTTAACAATTTTTAGCTTTTACCGTTTTACAAACAATCAAAAGTTAAAAGTTTTATACGTGGTTTAACTAATCTAAGAAAAACTCTCATTAACCCAAAATACTTATCCTCTCTCGATTTGATCCGCCATTTATGTTCATAATGTTTCGCATTGTTTTAGCAATTCGTACCAAAAAGATAAATCACAATAAATATTTTCTAAAATAATGACTGTTCTCAACGTACTTGGATATAATGTATTGTATTGACTATAGCTATTATTACTCTCGAATTAGTTTCAAGTTTAGCCCGGCTTAGGTAACAGGGCGTAATCCTTTTAAAGTGGTTTGGCCTTCGGTGTACCGATTAAGTAAACTATTGTAGAATTGCGCAATACATATATGAGAGAAGTTCAAAGTGCAATCCGTGCAATGAAAAGGTTTTTGTTTCAGATTACAGACCACAATTAATTGTGTAATAATATTAATAATTATTTAAAAGAATTAGAAAACGTTAAAATAAAACTTTGCACACGTTTACGATGCTTAGATTTTAATAATGACATCAAGTGTTATAGGCACTATACATTTGGAGGTTCAGCGTATAGGGACAGATTAAAATGTTCACGATCCTTTTGAATATAAATCCCTTTGTGTTCGGTTGGTTTGCACTAACTGTTCGGACTTCGGAATTTTATCAAACAGAACATTAGATAATTGCAGTGAGCTTTTAACACAAACACTCCGTGCCTCACGTTTTTTTTATAAACTGTCCATTATTAATTAGGAAGTTGCTTTTAATTACTTAGTTCTTGAATGAAAACAAGAGCTACTGCTATAAATTTCAACACTTTTAAAGTTGCATGCCATGATTATTATTATTATTATGAAGTAACATTTATTAACACTATATTTGTTTGCTGAATGGTATTAGTTCAATTAATCTCATAGCAAAAAAAAAGAAATAAAGTGGGTATCACCTAGTGCATAATCCATTAATGTTGGTTCAAGCCATAATAGCTATGATCGGTATGCGTTAAACAGCAGGCTGTATAAATCACGCGCGTTCCGCTAATAACCGGTTTATCTCTAGCCCGTATCAGCGCACAATTTCGCACTGAATATTCGAGTCTAGTATTGTCGAATTAGTATGCAACAACGTTCTTGTTAGAATAATCCTAAACAATAGTATATATTGTTGCCGCATTTAGTGCGGGGTCGGGAGGCGAGCATCACCGGACGACATTAGAGGGTGCTGTGTATAATACAGCATAATACAGCTTTACAAGTGCTTTATGTTTCTTGAATCAAGAACATATTAAATGTTAACCACAAAATAAATATTAGGGTAAATATAAATTCTTCATACGAGTACTGACACGCAAGCGTAGGCGTATTGCAACATTTGCAACCAGATTAAGACTTAAAAATTCAACAAAATGGAGAGTGTAACATTCTTTTGAAATTTTGTTTTGTGTTCGATATCTCCTAGTAGGTAGGTACTAAACGGCATTGGGTAAATTTATTTGAAGAATATTGTCATATTTTTTCTCAGCGGCCACGGACGATTCTTACTTCTTACATATTTATTTATAGGACCCCTACATACATATAGATATATATAATTTATGGCGTTAAATAATATCGGAGCGGAGATTTTAAAGATTTAAGTGTTCAGCTTTTAGTACAAAAGTACGCCCAAGTATGAATATTTAAATATCTCAGCTCCGATGCACTTAAATATATGTTTATTTTTAATAATTCTATCATAATTTGCCACTTTTATGAATGGCCGCTCACCTTGAAAATGTATGAATTTTACAAATGACAACACTTTTACCCAAACCCCTTCTCTCTCTCTCTCTCTCTCTCTCTCTCTCTCTCTCTGAAATCGTGAAATAGAAATACCATGGAAGTAAAACTCTTAAAATATGTGTTCTAGGTCAAAAATGATTTTTTAATATATTTTAACTTTTATTTTAAACTAGCTTCTGAACGCGATTCGTCCGCGTAGATTTCGATTATGGTTATTCCCTCGGGAATATTAAAAAAATCCGGCATAAAAAGTATCATATCTCCTATTACAGGACCTAACCTATATGTGTGCCGAGTTTGTTTTATGGTTGAAGCGTGGTTGAGTAACAAACATCCAAACATCCTAACTTTCTCTTTTATAATATTAGTAAGATTTGATAAAATATTTATAGAAATTTGAATGAGTGATTAATATACTTACCTTTATTTCTTTTAGTATTATACTTATGGCATTTCGCTGTCAATCATCATATCTCAATCGCTCAAAGGTTAATTGGAAGAGATCCCTTAAAGGGATAAGTTCGCCTTTGTACCTCCCTGCTATATATTTGACTATTTTATAATTGTTATCTCTTTTGTTTGTACAATAAAGTGTTTACATACATACAAAAACAAGTTAACTTTATAGTTTGCGAAAATCAAGTTGGAAGCTAAGATATTTAACGTAGGTAAGAGTAGTTATGCGGAATTTAGAAAAAATACTGAAACAAGTGCCGCCCTCGAGACAGTATCGTTTTAACAATAAGTATTTAAAGACTAAGGGTGATTATCCAATAGAACAGAGGTCCCCAAACTTTTTTGTCTCATAGACCCCTTGGCATTTGTTTCGGTTTTAGGTGGACCCCCTCCTTCGGGATATTTTTCACGGATAACTTTGGAGGTCTAGCCGGCAAAAAAAATACACAGACTGCAATGAAAATTTAGCGGAAAAATATTTTTTACAAAGTAAAAAACACACAGAGAAAATTGAAACGTAATTTATAAAGATAATATTTGTTTATTTATATATTCATAAGAAAGTTTCGTCAGTAAGTAGGTACCTACTATCTGTGTATGAATATGGATTATTCCAAAAGCCAATATTAAAGTCACGAACTGCTTAAATGTCGTGGACCCCCATTTTCATCTCGTGGACCCCCATTTATTTTTTCCGCTCCGATGGACTCCTAGCAGGTCGTCGTCGACCCCTGGGGGCCGATATAGACCACTTTGGGGATCACTGCACTAGAACTTTGACAGGTAGCGGCGTGTGTGTAAACCATCCACCAATTGGAGAGCTGCGCTGACCGAGGCTAGGAAAATTAAGTAATTCTAAAGATGTCTTTTTCCTCACATATAATAGCGGTTATATGTGAGGAAACACAGCTCTGGTGGATACTCACTCACCCTCAGTAGCAGCGTTGCCGCTCTTTAAGGAATCAGTTGGAAATTGAGAAGGGTTACCAACGAAACGAACGCAATAGCGATGTAACTTTACCCCGATGTATAGCGAGGCCGGTATAACCTAAATTGTGCTGGCTTATTCGTACTTTAAAATATCTATAATGTATATTACGATGTTGGTTTTTCCCTGACAGCTAAACCAAAAGCAGTTTTACAAGGGTATAAATAACAACTTACTCGCATTTCTGGTTAGGCATGCCACTTTTATGTAACTGTCACATGAAATAAAAATCTGTTGAGATGTATAGCATAGTAAGCCTGATAACATGCCAAAGTATCACAAGAATTAAGGTCTGTTCATTCTTACTTGTCTTATACAGTAAACAACTTTCTAACCTCAAAATGAACCTTTTTTGTCTAAAACAGCTATTCTTAACAAAATAAAGCAATCACAGACAATACATTGGCCAAGTGATGTCCAAAATGTTAACTCGGTTTAATTTATTTACGATAAAAGAGCTGTTTTAGCCAAAAAAGGTTCATTTTGAGGTTAGAAAGTTGTTTACTATATAAGACAAGTAAGATGAACAGACCTTAGTTAAGGTAGAACCTCACGATTCTTATTATATTTATTATTTTTGAACTTTAATAGTTTTTTGTTTGTCGCAGTTTGCAACCAGTTCGCGCGCGGAGTTATCGCCATGCTGGGTGCAGTCACCCCCGATTCCTTCGACACTCTGCATTCGTACACCAACACATTCCAGATGCCTTTTGTAACGCCATGGTTCCCGGAAAAGGTAAGTTTATATTTTAGGCACCGTTTTACGCAGAAGCTTTGTAAATTCAGTTTAAAAGAATCTCATATTAACGATGTATCGTTAATCTGAGATGACTAGTGTTTACCGATTTTACGGCAAATGAGTTTGGTGAATATGGTACCTACTAATTCTAGTTTCCCTTTATTGAGCTAGATATTGGGAAATACATAAATTGGTACCGTTCTACAAACAGTGTTTGGTAATTTTAACTGAATCTTGCTTCATAATGAAAGTTGAATACTTTAACAGGAATTAGTACACTGAACTTAAATCCAAAACAAGGTTTACCTTTTAGCGTTCCGTCACTTTATTTCATCAAGGTTTGTAAAATAAATCTGAAAGCACTTAAAAATATGAGAACCAATGGCCTTATTTAATAACTATCGATCTGTTTTAAGTCACAGCATAGTCCCAGTAGGTATGTTTTTATTTATGTCCTATTTAAATTTGATGATTAAAATGGTAAACAGCATTTTTGATCTTCAGACGTGCGCGTTGCTGTTGCGTGCTATTTACGTTAGAGATAATATAAATATTTTTGATGACAAAAATTGGAATCGCTAATGAATGACCTGTGCAAAAACCTCCGTTTTATAAAAAATAGCAATAGTTTTATGTACCTACTCATGGGTTTAGAATAATTTGTCGGTTTAAAACCTGCCACGGGGAGCTACGAATCTTTTATGCATAATGCAGAGACTACCACGCCGTGGGACGAAGTGAAGCCAAACTGTGAGATAAGAAGCCTTCGAAAGCTAAAAACTTGAGCTATATAAGTGCCATGTTCTCGGTTTAAACAAACAACCCACAACAAAATTATATTTATCTTTGAAGACTTGAGCACTGACCGAATTTCCTGAATACTTACGGAGTTTCTGTTCATGACAGAGCCCGAAAAATACAAAATGTTGAATGTCACCATCTTTACCTGTTACTTTAAATGAATGGAAAATGTAAATGTTATTATACTTTTGTCTCCGCTTTTCCTTGCGGCTTTTGATGTATTTTTTATCACTCCCCGTGGAATCTAGTTTTAAGACAAAAATGAAACCAACATTGATATTTAAAAAAAGCATCTTAGAAATATTTCTTCGTGTACGTATTAACCTTTTACATTTATACAAAAACAAAAGTAAAAATATGTTGGTGTGTAATTAAGCCCGCGTTGTTTAATTTTATCATTTGCACGATGTAGTTTTCACAAGTTGAGGTTTCCCGTGATTTGTCACGTCTATTAATTTCAATTGTTTACTCGCCTTCAATTAATAACATATCATTATTAAGGTGGTCCAAAATAGTATGAAGAAAAAAAAGTATTTCAAATCCTTCCTCCACAAGGCTTATTTTTGTTTGCTATAAATTAGTTATGTGTCAAATTTAAACTTGTTATGTGATCGTTTACTGGTCGCCCAAAGCTATTAGTTTATGCCAAAAAGATCTCATTCTCATACAAAACGATATCTAGTAAACTTAGCAAAAACTAAAAACAGAGGTAGAATATTGTTTGCCTACTGCTGCAACTCGGAATATTTATAGCGTCATGATCTTTCCAAAGTCTTTCTCATTCGATATCTTTATTAGATGTGTGACGCTCTATACATTTTTGTATGAAAAAAAATTAACATTATGTGCGACCCGTAAAGTTTATTCAATTGCAATAAAACTTGATAAAGCGGGTTTTTGAGTATTTTGAAATAAAAAGGAAACTTGTGGAGAAACAATATTACACACTTTTGTTTTTGGACCACCCTAATCATTATAGATTTACAATTAATGAAATCGACATTGTTCTACTTCGAAATAGTTTATGACATTAAAAAACCGCTTAAAATTTAAAATACCTCCTGCACCTATGTCTTGTGAACAATCTTTCGCATTTCGGATAAAAACTTATTCCGAGAACTCGTTAAACGCGGTAGTAACTTTGGTGTATTTTGATACGTCATATATTTAATAGGTGATCCCTCCGTCGTCGGGGCTTGTAGACTACGCGCTGAGCATACGGCCCGACTACCACCGCGCCGTCATCGACACCGTCACTCACTACGGGTGGAAGCATGTCATCTACATATACGACTCACACGACGGTAAGTGCACATATTCTCTCTTACTCCTACAAATTCAAGAAAAATAATTCTTTGACAATTGTACCAATGTGCTTCATATTTATAGGCAGCTTTAATCCTCCACATAAAAATAAACGTGTTCTCGTACATGATAAAAAAAACTATAGCTGAACACGAAAGCTACTTTGGCAAAATTATAATTCAAATCGAAGGGAAGATTTCCTTCGGCCAAATATTTTATTTAAAGGAATATTTTCTTTCTCATTAATATTCCTAACTGTGAAAAATGTTAAAATGGGTAAAGGTTACGCCTTTATTTCTGAGGGAACGAAAAGAAATTTCAGAAGTAGCCGCGCCCGGAATGTTAATTCTTAGAGACTGGTCTCAATATTTCCAAGTCTCTTCAGCGAATAATGAGTGCAGTCATTACTATAATGAGTTTATTCTGTATTCGCGGCGCGCATTGCTGATTGAACCATTCATTAATGAGCTTGGACGTCCCTGTGCATACTAAAGGTTTTCGGGACGGAGGTATTCGCCTAATTTATAGTGCCAGGGAAGATTTTCAAATAAAGTTTATACATTTACTAACTATTGCCCGCAACTCCATTCGCGTATTAGTCGTTTAACGCTATTCCCGTAGAAAAGGTCCTATTTTTCGGGACATAAGGGACTCAATGGATCTCAATACTAAATTTCATCGAAATCTGTTGAGCGGTTTAGCCGTGAAAGCGTAACAAAACGGGCAGACGGAGAGATAGACAAACAGTTACTTTCACATTTATAATATTAGTACGGATAGTATGGATCATCGAACTGATATTTTCATGTTACCTACATGCTTACCGTAAAAAGAGTTACCTACCTATGTAAGTACTTTATAGAGACAACCTGAGCTAAGCTTGATATTATATTAGTCACTGGTCCACAAGAATATGCTTGAAGAAATTAAATAAAACTACTTTGAAGCAAGTAATTAGCTATAGTTTGCTTCAAGTATGCTTTATCTGTAATTGTGAAATTTGCATTTGACAGAAAGTGACAACGCATAATTTAATTAAAAACGGTTTATAGTGCGATCATGAATAAAGGGGTATATGTATAAAACCACGTAAGAATAGAAAGGATTGGTTTCTAACTCATTAACTTAAGAAGCCTATTGCAGAAGTAACTGATAAAGCAACCCTTTTCATTCAGTTCATTCAGTATTACTTGAAATATATTCCAATCATTTAGATGTATGGTTGAAAAAATGTAAACAATTGAGTCTCAATATGATTGTAGAAATCAATATGTCCTCGCGAAATGGACTTATCCCCGGCACGGAGTGCGGATACGGAGCCACGTAAAATTCATTTTACGAGTATGTCACAGGATCACCAAGAAAAGAGCACTTTGCTAACGGAAAAGCCCATTTACATATAAAACGTGGTTTTAGAGTACACCTCACTGTTTATAGAATATACCTTTTACTGCTAAACCTTTTTGTGGAACGTGTACAATTATGAACGTCAATTTCTTTTATGTGCGTTTTTTACGCACATTCATGAATGATAATAACGATTAGAAATGTTATTGTTAACTGTGTCTAATAAAACTACCACTTTGAATACTTTAAATTAAAATTAATTTTCAGTCAACAACACTGTTGTACAACGAATTTTGCGAGAGGGGTGAATGTAAAAAAAGTTGGAAAGCTATAAAAAGCAAGTGCGGATGTCATAGCAGAGGGTGGCTCGGAGAGGCGGATATGATGCAGATGCTAAGTAGCGGTAGATATAAAAGTAACATAAGCATTACATTAAGAAAGTACGCTACTAAAAAGGTCAGAAATAAAGGAAGACGCAAGAGCGCGTTCACCCTGGCGATTTACTTTTCATTGCACGCCACAGAAATTACTTTTCATTGCACGTCACAGACCTATTTAATTATGGAAGCAAGTTTTGCAAGTTTGACTATTTACTGGTATTTTACCAACGACAGTAAAATACATTTTCACCAGGTATATATTTGTTGCGATATACGTAAACAAAAAACTTCCAAAAACAAAAAAAATATGGTATTCTACAAGAGCTACTTTAAAATGTTTACAATTATTATTATTATTCAATGTCGAGGACCTATAAATTTTAGCTAAAGTCAAACCAGACTAAAGGTTTATTCATCCATCATGCTAGACGTCTATAAGTATCTCGATTGATTTACCACCTTTTTCTACTCGCGTACTATAAACCGCTAATATTGATATCGTAAATGGTACCACAATACCACCTATGGCGTAACCGAAACGTGAAACCTATTCTATAATGAGCGTTGCCATGGCAATAAAAGTTCTATAATAATTATTATAGCCCTGTTATTACCATGGTTACGGTCATTCCGGATATCAGTGTTGGCGTTTAGTGAACACTTGACATCCTAATTTGTATATTAAACCGTAAAAAGTATTTTTTTAATACCAATTAAAAAAACGTATAATAAAAATAAAATTAATTTTGAAACTAATTATGTGTTTAAAAATTACATTTTTATCAAATTACTGAAAATAGATGATTTATATCCGTCGATTTGTTATTTGGTTACCATGGTTACGTTCAATATGGATACCAACAAAATGGCGTTTCATTTGTCATTCAAAATTGTATGATAAATAAATGTTTTACTAACTATTAAAATTGGCATGAAATTTTTAAACATACAACAATAAAATTCACAAACTATTAACGCCAATCGGAATAATGAAAATGACTTCGCTGACAAGTAATTTGTTAGCAGAAAAATCGAGGAAACTATACAAGAAAAGTTAGCGATTGTTTATCTTTGTCATTATCATTTTAAGCTTGTAGAAAAAGTTATGTATGCAACGGTACATAATTAGCTCTTAAGGTACTCGTGTGTGTGTGTGTGTACTCCTTCACCTGCAACTGGACTGGACGGAATTAGATGAAATTTGGAATGAAGATGGCTACCCTGGATTAACACATAGGCTACTATTCATCCCAGAAAATTGAAAGGTCCCAAGGGAAAAGCGATAATCGAAATCGACGAAGTTGTGGGCAGAAGCTAGTTTATTATACAAATAACCGACTTAGTATGAGCCTGTTACTATTTTAATCTAGTGCCTACACTGTAGATGCGTCCTAAAACACTTTTAAGTAGCTCAGCGCTATCCGAGAACGGAAATAAAGTAGAGATCGGAGTTTCAGAGAGGGCGGAACATAAGATTGACCTGATACCCAAATAACACCCTCTTCGCCTGTCACGCCCAATACGATCCACAGAAAAACTAATTTTAAAACCCATTTTGCTACACACAATTTCGCTATATTAAGTATAGCTGTTCCCGTGCCCACTTCGTTGGGCAATAAACATTTTTTTTGAGTTAATATATAGCCTAAAACACTCACAAATAACGTGGCTTTCTATTGGTAAAAGAATCTTCAAAATCGGTTCAGTAGATCCAGAGATTACCCCTTACAACGTCACAAACTTTACCTCTGTATAATGTTAGTACAGATATAAAAGTATAGATAAGATGACAAATTGAATTTGATTCGCTTGCACTTTGTTTCTGATTTTTCGGAAATGTTACCGTTCGTTTCAATAAGTTATCCTAATTGGTTATAACACTAACGCGTCGGCCCGTGCAGGCAAAGCCTCAGACTAAACCCCACAAAGGTGAGAGCTCCTAGCAACACAAGTGGCCTGTATTGTATTGACCAGACATTTGGCACGATCGGATTTACATACGCATTCGGGCTCGATGGAGCAAACGTGTTGATAGACCTGTGCCTCAAGTGTAAGTTGCTGTTCACGCGGCAAACCGTCTCGAACGAGTAAGTGACCATGTTATTTATACGAGAAACGCGAACGCGATCGAGACGTTTTTGTATATGTAAAAAAACCAATAGAGGCTCAGTTCCGAACTTGCTATGTAGGTTTTCTACTATCACTAGTAAATTACTCCGTATCTAAAAATCGGCAATAAATAAAATAAATGGAATGTAAGAAAGCAAACAGTCCAAATACATAAAATGGAAATTATATCTTGAGTATAAAGTTACTTAAATTAAATAAATGAAAATTGATACATAGATTAAGTACATTTAATTTCAAAATTTGCTCATAAGGAAAAATAACTCTATACATAAATGGTAAATTTATTTTATTTCGGATATATTGTTTTGAGTATTTTGTTTAATTCTGGCTTAAAAATGGGCTAGAAATAAGTAAAATGCAATATTTTACAGTATGTATTAATTTCTAATGTCTATAGTGCTCTTTATGCATCGTTTATTTCCGTACTTTTCACGTTATCCAAAGTTTTGTTTATTCTAGTTTGTTTGGCTGACAGAATAATTATAATTCGGTGTTATGTAAATGGGCGTTTTTCAAAAAAAGTAACCCAAGTTAACGACTATAATTAACAACGGTAAATTTTTCCATTGCGTCACGACAATAAGTCATTCATTTATTATATACTGCCGTCATACGTCAATATGCGGCATCTCACATTCAATACCCGAAGCAGTTCGAGTATTACATGAGTACCGTTATCTTGTAAAAAACTACTAAGACTTTTAAACTAACAAATGCTTTGCGTGAACAATAACATCGAATAGCAATAAACTAAAAAAGTATGAAGCTATCATTAAAATTCTGTTGTAATTACAACTGTTTTTAATACTGCACTAAACTCGGTGCAGGATAAATAAGCAGGTATAACCGCAAACATTACACGTTTTGTGTTGATATTCGTAGTGTTTGCGCGACGCGTTTGCCGATGCCATCATTATCGGGTGTCGATTACGATGAATATCAGTCGTTAGCACTTTTGCCGCACTATTCATTGAGCCCCGCCGTATGTTCGCACGTTATGTTCAGCGCTGATTTCACGTCAAAGGGTCTATAATTACGATCTAGAACTCAACGCGATCAAACGGAAATGTGTGAAGTGCTTAATCACATCGATCGAGGCATAATCGCAGTTTTACTTTAGAATTTTGGATAGGAACCTATTTTGATATTTTTTTTATCATAGAGATTTCATACATTTTATCTTTGCCTTTATTTGATCTATTATTGAGTTCAAGTTAACTGGACAACAAGAGTGAAACACTATACTGCTTCCGTTTACAATTCTATGGCATTATCTCTTACGTTTTCTTTGTAAAAATAAAGACAAAACATGTTCTAGAGGATTCGCTCGTTTGGTCTAAATCCACCCTTAGGCAATAGCGACGCAGTTATGGGTTTGTTTTTAACTCGGCGGTCATTACTGCCAAGTAAATAAGAGTTATCAAAACGTTGGCAATAGGATAACAGTTCAAAAATGATAATTTTTTTTATCATGTTAAATAGAGGCCCTGTTTAGTTAGTAGAGAAAAGACTTATCTTATAGTATATTATTATTATTATTTTCCTTGGTAAATTAGAATCGAAGTTACCGTAAGCGAAGACCTAAGTACTTATTTTTTAGCAAAAACTTAGTTAAAAAGACGCAACATATGGATAAAATTAATTTATCATTAGGTACTAAAGTTGTAAAGGCACTTGTAAGTACTTTTGCCTTTACAGCTACGCCATTAGGTACTTATGATTGTAATAAATATGTTGGCTCTAGCGCATTTGCCATTATAGGTACAACTTCAAAACACGCTCGTGCCCAAAAGCCTTACCTTAAAACAATGTTGGGATATGCAATGCATATTATGCATATTTATATCAGATTTTTTATCATTTAGAGATTTTATTTATCGAATTCAATTTTGTATCAATCCATTCTTTTTTAAGACGAAGTTTTAAAGGAGGAGCTGTCCCTGCCTGTTGTTTACCATATTAAATAAAATTGTTATTATTTGTTATCTGTGGTGTGTAATAAATGGGTCTATATTGTCTGCTATAATATTTTTTAGTCATAATCTGTTTTAAATCATAATTATCACAATTGATAGCGTATTTATTTAAGACACTGATATTTTTTTAGTATTTTTATAAATCAAACCTAACCTCACCAAGCCTTATCTATCCGTAAGATATTTAAGAAACTCTGAAGAGTTTACTGTACAGTCAAGGAATTTAATTTGTGACCCACCTTAGGTCCAAAGTCAATCTGACATTCTACAGCAATAAGGTTGAGATTCCTGTCAATTTCAAATGACTTGACATCTCTATTGACAATGACATCTTCAAGCAGATTTTCTTTGAAAAGGGTAGCAAATTAACTTCCGTGACCGTACCAGCGATACAAAAATTATGACGGCCAATAATTATGTCAACAAACTAATTATGACGGAAAAAAAAGGGAAGCAACGGACTCCTGTAATAAAGAATATTGTATTGTTTTGTAAACCTTCAGCTTAATAATAATAATTGTACGATTTAAGTTTAACGACACAATATGGGTACAATAAAACAGATTTTTGCCCGTTGTTGCCTAGAAAAAATAACTACAGCAATTACAGGAACTTAAATATTATATGAGACGGAGTAATGGTATCTTCAACTTCAATACAAATTGGAATTAGATATTGCCGCGCTCAGTACTCGTAGACGAGCATCAAAGTAGAAACTTTTCCATTACGATTATTCTGCAACATGTGACGACGGCGTAATTGCCTTGAAAAATATAGTCACTACTTTCTCAACCTCGTACCTGATCGCACAGTTAGATAGAAAAGTAGTCTTTATTATTTAGGGTACATGAGTGCTTTTTCTATCTAACTTTTCGATCTGATACAAGGTTGAGAAAGTAAAGGGACGACATGAGAACATTTTTCCACTGCTACTGCAAGTAATATTTATTTATTATAGTTAATATTGAAGAGAAGATACACAATCTCAAAGCTGTTCCTAATAGGAACGCGAGTATATCATACTAATAATCTCCACCGCTTTAGAGATAAAGAGATACCAAACCAAATCAAAGTTACCATATTAATTTTATTTTCCCTATAATCCAAACATCCTTAGAAATATTCAAATATTGATGTAAGTGGGATTACTTACAATTAAGGACTGGACTGGGAATTAAGGAATGTAGACCGCCTTGTTGTTAATGCAATTGGGTTACACCTAAAAAAAACGTTTTTTTGTTCGAAAGGACGGGTAAATTTCAGAATCCAATTTTGTTGGTTTAGGAATTGAATCAGTATTTTTTAAAGATTTATTTTCTCATCGTGTATTATAGTTATATTATAGATAAATTAATATATATAACAATCTTACACAAATTTGACCTAGTTTAAAACTAAGCTCTGAGTTTATACTATGGGTGCTAGCGTGCTAACTATGTAGACTACGGTAAACATACTACCTACGGAAAAGTTAAAACAGAAGGAAACGAAAATTTGAACGGTTACATCACTAGTTCGAATTTTCGTTTCCTTCTGTTTTAACTTTTCCGGATTTTTATAAAACAAACCTTACCTAACCTATGGGTTCTATAGGTATATCGCTTTAATTTTATTGAATAAATAATGGACTCAGAAAAAATGTTTGTCCATCTTATAAATTTTCGGACAAATGGTCCATAAAAGATCAAGGATTTAGGAGCAAGTATTCGCGCTCATCTCAAAAACACCCTTACTGGAATTTAACCCGCGGCCGCTAGCCTGAACCACTCACTACCAACTAGACTAATCGCGCTGACGATCGTCGAGGGTTCCCGTATTATAGTAAACTAGAGGACGCCCGCGACTTCGAACTTTCTTCCCGTTCGATTTTCGGACAATCCTTTCTTAACACACCAGGGGTACCCAAGGAATAATCTCTCCTAATTTCAAGTCCCTAGGTACAGCGGTTTTAGCTGAGCGTTGATCGATCAGTTAGTCAGTACTTCCTTGTATTTACTAATAATAAATTTAAGTACCTTCGAAATGTGAAAATTAACGTTGAGCATAAAACAAAATAAATTACTATTATTACTAATTTACTTATTATTTTAGAAAGTGTTACGGTCAAATAATATTACCCTCATTTGTCATAACAACAGTTTGGTACAACATTAAATAAGTATAATTATTAAAATAAATAAAAACATTTGCAATAATGATCAGGGTAAATATTAGATAACCTACAGATTTTTATTAAAAGTAATAAAATAAATATTTTTGTTTCTTATAGAGGTTATGTAAGAGTAAATCAATTTGCTAAAATAGGCCTATCTCACCTTGATAGGTCAAGTTAGATCAGTTTCGTCGGGTGCGAAGCGCCTTAACCAGGCGGAATAGGGGCTTTGGCCGTCGACTTTGTCCTACACTTTTTAGGATTCCGTAGTCAAACTGACCTTTATAGTTTCGCCATGTCCGTCTGTCCGTCAATCTCTCTTGCGCGGTTTTTTTTAGCATTATGCTTTCCGGAAGTAAATCATAACTTTACCTATAATGCATATAAAATATTATGTTAGATGACTTTTGTACTAATTTGTTAATTATGTAACTAATGACGGAAAGGCTATTGTGAATTATGTTTCAATTATGCATTTTGTGTTTAAGTATGTCATTTGATTATCACATAGATCGAAATTATGCAATTCATGTTATGAAAAATAAAAAACATTACACGCCTCTAAATTTGGTGGCAAATTATTTAAATCATTCGATTATAAAATTTTATGATGAGAAATTATTCTTAAAGCATGTTTCTCCAAATTTCGTACTTTTGTTTGTCGTAGAAAATAAGATGAACCCCAATTGATATTCCTATATTACGTTGAGTCATATTTAATTTGAATTGTATTTAAGTACCGGCGCACATCACTAGCCCCGTAGCTTCAATGCCTCCTTGCCTATTTATCGTGCGCTCTCTGCATTCCCCTTTTCTGTAATGGCGTCCCATTCTTGCTCAGAAAAAGTCTATCGAGCCTCCCACAGTCTGGAACAAACTTAAACACTCGAACATTTTTCAAACATTTAAGCCCACTCGGGACTGAATAACGACGTAAAGAGAGGTTACACGGCGCTTCGATAATGTTGTGATAAAGTTTTCCCAGTGTTCACGAACTTACATATTTAAAATGAAATGGTCTATGCAAAACTCAACATGGCGCAAAAAACACGTATTTTCTCTCGCTTTTGACGGCAATGTAGCGACCGACACTTATTTTAAATAATCCTGTCCCGAATCGGCCTGTGACTACAAAGCGAAAGTGTCTTAATTCATAGTGGTACCTAAATCATCTGGAAAAGATGAAAAGGCCTATTTATTATTATTTATTTTATTTTCGATGTAGGTAAATATCTCATCAAAAGCAGTTCTGTCCGAACATAATGTCCATAAAAAGGTATAATGTAATGGTATTAAAAAGTTCGAGTTTTTTTATTACTATGACGACGCCCACGACTACGTATGCGTAGAATTAGTTTTCCGCTACTCCCCCTGTATATTTGTTGCTTTATTACCTTGTAATGTAACTTACTTTTAAGTACCTATTATTGTATTTTATGTTTGAAAAAATGACCTTCTGCTCGAGTTCTGGCGGCGCTTCTTCTCCGCAATGATGGTCTTGTCCGAAGCGCTAGTAGATTCAGTCTATTTTACCGACGTGTAAAAGAGCCCGTATGTGGACAATTTACTAAATAAATATTTTGATTTTGATTTTTTGATTAACCCCTTAAGGGATGAGTTTCCGAAAATCCCTTCTTCCAAGGAATATTCCCTCTAAATTTTAAGTCCCTAGGTCCAGTGATTTCGGCTGTGCGTTGATCGATCAGTAATTTAGTTTCTTTTTTAATATATAAATAGATTCGAAGACTTCCGCGACTTCGTATGCGAAAAATTAGTTTCCCAATACTCCCCCTTCTTCTGCCCGATGGGGGCTGATCTGCGAAAATTTTTTTTAGTACTCCCTAAGGTATTCTAGTAATATCCCCCCAAATTTCAAGTCCCTAGGTGTAGAAGGTTGGCTTTGTTTTGTCTGTCAGTGATCACGCGGATCATGGCTTCTTTACTTCATGATAAAGTTATGTTGGTAATGTGTGCGTTATGATAGTCACGTAGTTGAACTTTTTATGTTACAATAAACTAAGACAGAGAACACAGTCATGAAAAAAACAAGCGTGTACAAAAGCGAACCTATCCCTGTTTGCAAAACAAAGTAACTCAAATAGCTTAACATAGATCGCACCAAACATCAACACCGCTCTGAAGATAGTTTGCGCATGTACGTACATAGTCCTTTTTGTATTGGTGACGCGAATCGTGGCAGTGTTCATCACGGCTAGCACAAGTTGCCCGCGACTTCTTTGTCGCTCGGATCTCCCTTCCTATCTAGTCCGTAACGATAGAGACGCACTGAGCGACAAGCGAGAAAATACAACTTGTGCTACCCGTGCTTGTACTTTCGTGCGATTTGTGCGTGTGAAAGCTTGGGAGCCTGGCTATTAGCGATTTATTTATGAAATTTATTTTAATAAATTGTTAATATAATAAAAACAGGCCTGTAAAGAAGCCAAGGTTGCCTTCTAACCTTAACCTCTTTACAGGCCTGTTTTTAACAGATATCATTTATTTTTGTAAGGGTCACTATGCTTTACATTTGGGAACACCCTAAAATCTCGAATTATTTAATTACGAATTTAGAAATACCGAATTTCCTAATTCCGAATTTTTACAATACCGAAAATATATAAGGCCGAATTATCAAAATCTCAAATTTTATATTACCGTATATTAAAATCACGAAAACGTTTTTCCGAATATTATATTTACGAATGTTAAAAATTCGAGAATTTCCTTTTGTACGGAAATTATAATTCCGAATATTTGAATCCCAAACTTCACGAACCAGATCGGTAATGTAAAATTCGGAATTATGAAACTAACCACTTGAATTGAATTGAAGTATTCTACTTGAAACAAAATGTAGGTGCGATGACTAGCACATTACTAAATTTGATCAATCTCACCTTGATAGGTTAGGTTAGGCTAGAGTTGCATCAAGGCGCGAAGCGGAGCTCCGTCGACTTTGTCGGGCATGACATTTCTTACAGTTTTTGAGCATTATGCATGTTAAACATTATACACGGTATTAAGTACCTATACAATATTTTATCAGGCGCTTATTTGAAATAAATAATCTTAGATAATTTGGGCTGCTAAAATTTCGGAATAATGAATATTCGGGATTTGGAATAGGAATATTCGGAATTGTGATATTCGGAAAAATATTTTTCGGGATTTTAATAATTCGGAAATGTGAACTTTCCGAATTTAAAAAAATTGTGATTGAGTTGCTTCGGGAAACTAAAATTCGGAATTGTGATAATTCGGAAATTTCAAAATTGGAATTCTGAAATTCGTGTTTATCATATTCGGAAAAAAAAACGAGATTATATAGTGGACCAAATGTGTGAGAGTGTGTGTTTACATTAACATGGTTATATGCCTTGCTCTCTGGTGATCTTGACACTTGGTTATTTTGCCTTTGATTTTTCACTTTAGCTTTCCCTTCAATGACGGGCTTGGGGAAGGAGGGTTGTAGAGGGCTACAACCCTCCTTCCCTAAGCCCGTCATTTTATCCCGGCCAATCAACATTTTGACCCCCCTCACCCCCCCCTTAAAGGTAATGTTTCACAACCCCTAACTTACTTCTACCCGCCCCCCCATTTTATCCCCCCTCCACATTCGACTTATACTGTCTTCCCTCCACAACTCACTCTCCAACTTCCACTCTCATCAACAACAATTTAATGAATTAATTTCTTAAGTAATTCGCTGATAGCTATTCTTCCTGGCTTCCACATCGAGGTGTTTTTTGTTGAAAGGGAAAATGATTTCATAAAGTACTTTTGGTCACGTAAAATTTACACCTTTACATTATGAATTAGGCTCAAGGTAAAATCGGGGTTTAAATACGCGCGAAATATTTTCAGTAACGGATGGTCCAGCAGTATTCGCTTACTCGGGCTTGGAGGGGTACTTCCGTTATACTCGTAGTAGATTATCCTTTGTTTTTTTATCTAAGTATATTGTGTAACGTTATAATGACCTCTACACAAATTTAACAAAGTTGAAATTTAGGTAAGGCTTTCTGCTTCAGTGTTCGAGAAAATTTTCTTTTTATTAAGTACAATCTTATAACGGATGAAATGGAAGCTGAAAGTTTGTATTGCATTACAGCGACACCACCGCGAGCACGGGAGCGGGGCGGGTCGCTTATATAACCGTATCTCTTGTTTTACTCGTACCTACTTGCAAAAATAAAACAGCGCTGTAAGATAGAATTAAGATACTTATAGTTTACAGAGTAAGCTGAAGTTAAATATTTAATTTCCTTGGAAAAAAAAGAACATTGTCGCCATCATCTTCAACATTACTCACAATTTTGTTTACATTCGAAATTGGTACGGATATTGGTACGATTTAGTAAGTATGAAACTGAATATGTAATTTAAAGCATTAGTTAAATAAAATCAAAAAATTAACGTAATAAACAATTTTAATAAAATACAGTTTAAATTATACTGTGACTGGCTGTTTGGAGTTAGTTATTCAAGTCAAAACATGTTTTAAAAAGTAAAATACTTGGTATGTAATAAAATTTCATACATTTTCACGGCCGCCGCTGTTGGTAAATAATAACTCTTTTTTTAAATTTACCTGGGCTTGGAACTCAGAACTTCGCGGGCTGATTTTACAACAGTAAGGTTAACATTTCCGAGCATGTGGGAGAAAATCTATATATATAAAAGGCAATGTCCCGGGTGACTCATCATCGCCCAGCCAAAACTACAAATGCTAGAAATATGAAACTTGGACAGTATTTGTTTTTTGTGATGTAGAGATCCACAAAGAAGGGATTTTTTGAAATTCAACCCCTAAAGGGATGAAAGGCGGTTGCAAAGTTTGTATGGGAAAAAATATTTTTATGGTCCAATTTACTTGAAACTTGGTAGAAATGCTCTTCAATGCAAATAATAAGACACGTATTTCAGCGATTACTAAAATTTAATCCCTAGAGGGATGAAAGAAGGTTGCAAAGTTTTTGAGGCAAAAAATATTTTCATGGTCAAATTTACTTGAAACTTGGTAGAAATGCTCTTCAGTGAAAATAATGAGACACGTATTTCAGCTATAACTAAAATTTCAACCCCTAGAGGGATGAAAGGGGTTGCAAAGTTTGTATAGAAAAAATATTTTTATGATCAAATTTCCTTAAAACTTGATAGAAATGCTCTTCAAATAATATTTTGAGATACATTTTTCAGCGATTACTAAAATTCAACCCCTGGGGGGATGGAAAGTAGTTGCAACGTTTTTGTGGGGATTACTTTTATGGTAAATTTTACCTGAAACTTGGTAGAAATGCTCTTCAATGCAAATATAATCTACCTACAAAGGCAATATACATATAAAAAATATTACTTTCGGTGATTCAGAAAATACTACCTCTTAAGTGGTAAAATGAGGGGTAGAAAATTGTAAGGAAAATATACAGTTTTGAAGTGAGAAACGTGGCTAATGAATATGAATTAAATATACTGCTTTTAGCGAATAAATTGGCGGTAGAAGTTTGTATGGGATTTTAGACATGTTTGAAGGGAAAAATGTGGTGAGACTACTGTTATTATAAAAAATATGTTACTTTCGGCGATTTAGGAAAAACTACCCTAAAGGTTGTAAAATGGGGGGGGGGTAGAAATTTCGGACGTTGGTCAATTTTAAAGTGAGAAATGTGAAAATTAGTATTCAGGCTACTATTTACTTATCAATATGAAATACGATTTTAGCGTCTAGCGAAGTTAGTAAATAAGCGACTTCGGTTATTGTTTAGGTGAGAAACGTGTAAATAGGTGTCAGCCTGTTAGGGCTACTAAATTGCTTTCGGAGATTTTGGAAAAACTATCTCTGTAAATGGCGGTTTTAAATTGGCGGTAGAAGTTGAAGTTGTGTTTTAAAAGAACTGTCGAAATATGTTCCGCACGATGATTTATGGCGATTTTTTTTTAAATTCACGTTCTGGACTTTTTTTCATAAAAAAAACTCTTTGAAGGTGATATAAACTATGTCTGTACCATAAGTTCTGACTCTCCGCAGACGAAGTCGCGGGCGGAAAGCTAGTTAACTATACATGTCAAAAGTAAACATTCAACGTAGATCATAAAAGGCAAAAATAATGTTATGATTGTCGACCACGTGTGCGCTGTCTAGTCCCACATTGTAGGACGCATGCGAGCGGAGTACAAGTATGATTGCAAACCAAGCAATGCTCGTACATGTTCTTGCAAATAAGAATGATTGGAATTGTTTTTCACGTTCAGATACTGTCGAATTTTATAGAACATCTAAACTTTTACGTTGACTTAAGAGGATTGTGAAGCGCCGCTAAAATCGCGTAGCTATCAAAAAAACACCCATACAAATTTAGCTCCGGGCGATAACGTTTCTTACCCCTTAAATCAAGTCCGATTTCCACGATTTTTGAATATGTTGTAGTTATTATAATTATAAAGAACTATGTATGTACGTTTCTGTATGTTGTTTGTTAGATTTGTTTTATTCTAAGAAATATTTTCTTGGAAAGGAAATGTAAAGACTTAGTTTTTTATGATATCTACAACATAATCAAAAACCGTAATTATCGGACTAGGTTTAAGAGACCAGAAACGTTATAGCATTTTGTATGGAAATTTTTAGCTTCACAATCCTCTTAAAGCTATAGCTAAGGCTGTGAGTTAATGGTTGCTGCGAGCGAATGTCACATATACTTCTAGGGATTATTTTCCTTTTTTTGTCTACTTCGTCGAGATTCAAGTAGTTTTGTACTGGATCTGAAGGCCTTTCGCGTAACTCACTCGCAATCGCGATCGGCTTCAAAACAAAACAATTGGTTTCATTTTGTATGCAGACAAGCCTTCGATTTCCAAAATGAAAACGATTGTGATTGCGAGTGTGTTTACGCAAAAGGCCTACGGGTTATAGTGATGAAATTGTGCTAAACGCATAAAGTGACAGTAAATTACTGACATAACTTAAATTCGGTATCATGTGTCGAAACTATACCTACTTTTTAAATGATTCGTTAAACAATGTAAAATTTGACCAGCGTATTTATGTACTTCATAATGAAACAATTTATGGTACACTAACATAGGTATAGACTCATATCCTCATATTAAGCCGCGAGTGGGACACGTAACTCGCATTAACAAAATGTAGACTCATCTCGTAGCTAAGGATTTGATGACAGCAATAGATTACGGGCGCCCTGGTCTGTTATTGAAACACCTAATCGTCTAACTCAATACAGGCAACAATGAGGGTGATCCGCGCATTGTCGTTCCAGAATGGGAAGGCTTTGCCCTGACACTGAATAAAACAAGCTACGTCTCGACTCAGCAGGGTAAATACCCTGTAATCGCGGGCACAGGCTTTTATAGGTCACGTGAGAAAAAATATTGACGCGTAGGTACTTTAGAGCCTTTAGTTGTAAACTGGTACCTATTGAGAGATCAGTTAGTTTTTGTGTTAAATATATAAGAACTACTTAGTTGACAAACAAATGATTTCTTCAATGTTCTACTATTGGCATTAATAAAGTAGTATTAATTAATAAAGTACTTATTTCATTTTATTTACATCAAAAATGTTCAAGAGTAAAATATATCGATTACGTTGATATTTTACAATGTACGTGTGTAGGTATAGAGTCATCTGCAATAATAAATTATGATGCATAGGAGCGTATCAGATATTTTAAAGCGCTACCTATGTTCGATGTTAATGATATGTTATTCCTGTTGACCGTACCAATAATGTGCCAATAAATTTTTATCGACGTTTCGACGGCCACACAAAAATTTTCAGTTACTAAAATTAAAAAGACTAGTAATATTTTACTAGATACATATATACATTAAATCACGCCTGTTTCAAATATTCTCCTTTGTATTCTACACCCATTTTTACTCTCACCACTTTTATAAGCAGGAGGCCCAAGTCTTCTGGCAGCAAGTTTTCGACGTGTTGGTTGAAGGTCATCACTGCCTCTTAATAAGGGCTCGTAAAAGTCAAACCCCTCGTCAACTTTTGATTTAAGGTATAAAGAGATGTCACATGGTGCTACGTTGGGACTATAATTACAAAGGATAAGCCACAAGCTCTATCTTATATTCTCTATTTTGTCTTCTTCTTGGTGTGGTTATCGCGGTGCTGGAGGATGCGGCTTCTCCCAACGCGCTAGGTAAACAAATGGTCGTATACCACTCCGCATTAACTGTTATTTCATTCTCTAGTGGTAAAGTAAAGACGTGTTCCCTTTTTAGTGACGCTTTTATTTTGATACAACTTTCTAGTCCTGCTGTCGCCTTCGACGACACTGGACTGTTGTTTTTTTTTCAGATCGTTACAATATATCCATGTTTCGTCTCCAATCACTATATTATGAACAAAATTTCAACAACTACCAGTCAAATTTCTTTTGCATTTCTTCATACCGATCCACTCGAACTTGTCTTTGACTTGAGTTCAGTTCATGAGCCTTTCCCAGCGTAAAAAGGGTCTTTGAAATAAGCAATACTTAAAACAAAAAGTATTCATGCAGAGTGAAGTTAATCGAATCTACAAATAGGCTGACCAAAGGGATAGAACCTTCCAGGCGAGTGAATCTAAGTCGTAAAAATATTTAATTGTTGGTTTTATTTTATTTATCGGACGTACGCGCTATCAAATATTACGTAATATTACTTATTAACATTGCCTATGTAAAACGGAAAACCGAACTAAGGCAATGTGTCATGTCGAAAAGCAATGAATTTAATTCTTTCTCAATCTCACTTAAGTTCATTCACCCGAGTAACACTGATCAATGTTTCAAAAAACATTGCATCTCACTTACATAATTTATTATACATATAATTACAAAATAGATTTGCATGAGTTATACGACCGCGCCGCGCTAGTGTTCATTATGTGGAGCCATTTTGATTATTTCCTTACTCATATTAAGTTTTTAAGTATTCAGACATTTCAGTATTTTAAAGTATGGGTGCATGCACTTTATTTTCTAAGGTTCACTAGTGCATACGTGACTGATTTATTTTATCATTCTCATCAAGTACCCTAATAACTACCGAATATACCGAATTGATGAGCTGTTACGCACTTTTACCTACTATTTAAGAGAATTTTGGTCAGTTAATTTTTAAAATTTTAGAATCTCAACTGATGTTAAAAATATTCGCTGACATTTTAGAATGGCCAGTCCAATGTAGAATAGAAATTGTATTATCAACTTTGAAATTATTTGCTAAATTTAGTGTATAATTAAACGCTTGGATTTTCCGCCTTCAACTGCGTATTGCGACCGCACCTCGCCCCGGATTACTGGCGAAACCATAATGAATTTGATTGCTTCCATATTCATTATACAATCTGGAATAAATTAATAACGTTAGAATGACTCAGATGCCGGTTAAAAGATTAGCCACGATCCTGACAAAGTTTTGAATGTGTTTCGGTATGCCGTGTTTGAACCTTATATTAAACTTATTATAATTATGAATACAGCTAAACCTCGTTTTACATTGAGAGATTGCAACTTTTTGCTTGCGGGTTCGTTCACGTAGATTTTTAAGCTCTTTTGCTTTCCCGTGTATAAGAGCGCTTATTCAGCATCTATGATTCCGACAAGCTGGAAACCTATGAAATCACTGTCGAATGTAAATTGGCCCGGAGTAAAAATAGTAATTTTGGTGTGGTTTTTATTTTGAGAAATGGTTCCAAGTTAATTGCATTTTTAAGTGGATGTTTCAAATGTGTTATGCACGATCATTTCATGAATTGAAATTTGTACAAATTTAGATGTTTATCGTATGAATGTTTTGTTTGCCTAAGATTGCAAATGCCTCAACTAGTGGACAGCAACTAGCAACACCAAGGGCGCTGATTATGCGTTGTGGGTCTTATAGAAACTCTAAGACGCCCATTTTAGAAAAAATATAATTTATAAAAACACCAAAAAAATAAAACATTTAGACCATAATGCAACGAATGAAAAAAGAAATGTGTTACCAGTCCCAGAATCTGTGGGGCGTGCCTGGCACAAGCCTTCAGTGAGGTCCCTTTGAGAAAGTTGGAAGTACTAACTAGTACACAGCTAATTTGAATTTGAATTATAATCTAGAGAATTTTTACTCACCAAAAAAAAGTGTACGAAGATAAGAAAACCTGATCTGTGAACCATAGACATTTGTCAAGACTGGAAATGCGTGACCAACCCTGAGGACAAAGATATAATGCCTATATGCCAGTTAGTCACCGGCTGTATTATCCCCACATAGGAAAACAACAATGCGAACACCGATTATTCATAACTGGCTAAAAATAAAACATATTTCGTTAATTATGCTAAGAAACTTCCCAACAACTACAGATTAAAAATACTAGTTGAGTGAATATTCGGGCGTGGCGCAACCGCTGTCACTGTTATCTTTACTATAATGTCGAAAATAATAGTACCTTCCAGTAATTTCTGATGTAAACGAAGCATAACCAGGGGTAGTTCCCTTTTTTAATAGAAAAACAATCTTATTAATTTTGTCTAGGATAGTATTCGAAAACGATGAAATGACGTTAGGTAAAACGCCGAATTATCACCAAGTTTTTGGATACTGACACACATATCAGATATATATAAATAATTAGTCACGTCATTAATGAGGGAACCCGAAATAGCGATGCTGCAATGCAAAAACCTGGCTGCACGGAAGGCGAACTTCAATCGCTACAGCAACCACTATCTCCACTATTTGGAAAATGCAGCAGTGGTTTTTCTTACACAGATATTGATGATCTTTCAGATGAGTTTTGGTTTTTTGAGAAGATCGATCATACTAGATACTTAAGTACGAGGTCATGCTGCTGCCACTGATTAGGCCAATCAGGGGGCTTCCAGCAAAGCATTGTCGTATAGGCCAACCCCTCTCTCGTTCCGAGGAACATACGAAACTTGGGTGTCTTATCATACTAGACATCGGACTTATAATTTGAAAAAAATTGCCAGGTTTTTTGCATTGCAGCATTGCCATTTCGAGTTCGCTCATTAATGACGTGACTAATTATACATAGCTCTATCATCTTGTAGTCTTATCGAACTAGGTTTAGTGTCATGGGCTCCTATAATTAGTACTAAATGTTATAAAATAATTACTAAAAATATAAATCAGCTGGATAGGTCTTAAATAGATGCTTTTTGGAAACTAAAATTAATATGCGTTTTCATTACAAATAATAGTATCACGCCAGCCAGCAAACATCGCTTTGGCATATATATAGTCGAAGCTAGCTAAGTGCAGTTCCGTCTGAGCACTGCAGCGCAGTAAATCGGGACGAAGCCTTTGTCTCTACGCCACTGAATCTGACCAGTTGGTGGTCTCGTTAAACTACCACGAAAAATTTAATATGACAATTTTATTTAAAGACTGTGATGCTAAAAGATTTTATTTTTTCGTGAGAAAATACTGCAGTCTGACGAGTTGAAATATAAACCACTGGATAAAATGTCGAATGTAATTGTTAAGTGCCCGCTCGAAAACGTGGCACGAACTCCTCGATAAATTGACTTACTTATAATATACGAGTAAAAATAACTTAAAAATAAAACAAGCCGTCGTAATTGGGCGGTTTTAAAAATATGTGTACATAGTTATAGACTAAAATTGAGAAATTGTTACTTTAGTCAGTTGCGTCACGAATATTAATCATATATTTATATACTGCCCTCATATGACAATGGGCGATATCTGAAATTCAATAAACGAAGCATATTATATTCTAGACCCTTGTAATAAGGTCGCACTTGCTACAAGAGTTTTGTCTGAGATACCACCATTTGTCTTATAAAGCAGTAGGTATAGTTAATATTCGTGACGCAACTGTCCAAAGTTTCCGTTTCTTAATTTTAGTCCTTAATACATAACTATTACCGATACAATAAGACAACACAACTAAAAATAATAATTTTCAACAACGTCTGCAGCGGAAGTTAACGTAAACTTAAAATAAGTATAGAAACTAAATCAAAGCTTAGTTGGAATAGTATACGACAAGTGTTTATATCAACTGAATTCTATTAGTCGAATTCAAAACACACATGATTAAAAATATAGCTCGCGTGCATGTAGGTGACAGATGTATACATTGTTTCTACGTTTAAATACTTTGAACGTTTATCATCCGAGGCTTAAAATAACTGTAATAATAAAACACCTGGCATACGAGCCCGCGCGCGGACACTCTGGCTCTGCAACGCAATCGACGCTCCACTGGTTACGTAAAATATCGAAGCCTCAATTTTATTTTTATTTATCCCAACAGCATTGTAATACGATTTTGTGAATAAGGAGTATCTTACCAATTTTAGTTAGAGCTGTTACGTGATAAGACTCCATGATTAGAGCAAATAAGTCTGAAGCCGAGATGCTTGTGATCGTGTACTCGTAGCATACTTGCAGCTCGTGGTTAAAAATTTGTTATAACTTCTACTTACACTACAACAGTAAAAATCAATTGTGGACGTTCTGTAAAGCTATTTACAAACAGTAAACTTGCGTAATCTATACTATCTTTCAAAGGTGTAAAGCAAGGTAGTTTTCTTTGCCAGTGTCATTAAAACCTTAATAACTTCTAAACTAATTATCATAGGTGCTTAATCGGATTCAGATCTGGACTTTTCCCCTTGTCTCCGTTATACTCTTGTACGCACTTACTTCATCGCAGAAGAGGCATACACTGTTCTCATTCGAGAAGAAAACAGCACTCCCTTGCTCGATCGTCCTATTGAGGTGTAATCACTTCACCACACCAGTCTCTGTAATGCTATGCGATCAATTTGGAGGCTGTAACTACCTAGTGAGCTGAAAATGATCTCGCCAACATTTTTTGATCAAAGAGTCGCTAACGGATGTCCTGCGAGCAACTCTTAGAAATATAAAGTAAAAACTACTTTCATCGAATATACTATGGTTAATACTCTAGTTATATGTACAAATAACACAAAAAACAAAATGGCAATTAAAAACTTACTCTTGAACTTTGCGGCTCCTCACTACTAGCTTTCATACGTTTTGCACGTCAAAACGCGTTCTTTTTAAATAGCAAACTGCATTTTTTTCTGCATGAGACAAGCATTTATTTGCGTGCGTAACGATTGATATAATAATATTTCCTATAATATCAGTCGCTATAACGCTCATTTGATATAAAATAAAAACATTTAATATATTTAAATATGATATAATTATCATTTTATATAATAACCATTTGACCTTATAATATTTCATATAACATAATGTAAGGATAATGCATATTTACTACGATTAACTTACGGTATGAGATATACTAAATCATAAATTTACTACCCCACAAAGTTTAATTTATTTATTTATTTTCGCCCTTGAACCCCTAGCCCGTGCTCAAAACTAAGTGCTATTATTAGGTTAGGTTAGAACTGCGAGCCCTGCACAAAACGAAAAAAAAGTGGTTTAGGTTAGGTATATAATACAATATCTTTTTTATATCAAATGATGATTATACTAAATGATGTTAATAATAAATAAGTGATGTGCCAAATGATAATTATACTAAATAAAAATAGTTATTTTGATATTATACCAATCGTTTATTATATAGAATGAGTGATTATATCCTTAGAAATTATATCAAATGTTACTACATCAAATAAAATTATATTAATTATTTTTATACCAATTTTTACACACCTCATTTATTTGACTTTACGTAGGCAATGCCAAAGTACAGTCAACAGCATAAATAAGTGATCATTTATGTACCTTGTCGCTTTTAATCGTTTCACAATTTTGTATGACATTTTAAACACGACGTTAAAGTGACAAGGCACATAAATGATCACTTATTTATGCTGTTGACTGTACATAGTTCACAATAAAAGTTTTACACTACTAGCCTTTCACTCCTCTTTCCTGCTACACGGCCGGTGATGATAAGCTTCTCCAGGCTTTCCGGTCCTTGTCTTGCTAGGCGGCCGACGAAGCTGTGAACTCGTTGAGTGCAAACGGTAGAGAGCCTGATTCTGATGTTGAGGTCGTCGAGAATAGACTGATTTGTGTAGCGTTCAGTCCATGAGATCCGGAGCATCCTGCACCGGCACCACATTTCGAATGCATCAATACTACGACGGATCCGAGCTTTCATGGTTCAAATTTCCGATCCGTATAGGAAGATTAAAAGGACAATCCGCATTAGTCTAATGTTTGGTTTACGGTTGATATTTCTCCATATCTTCTTCTCTTTCGCGTCTTTTCACAGCAGATTTGGCTGTCTTGGTTTTTTTTAAACCCCCTCTCGGTCGCAGTCACCATTGATGCTTATTTGTGACCCTAAGTAAATAAACTTATTTACAACGTCGAGGTCACGCAACTCATACTTTGCATAGTGCCCGCGGGATCCATTATAATCATTTTCGTCTTGCCCATGTTGATATTGAGACTAACCTAACCTACACTAACCTTACCTAACCTAACCACCATTTGGTCCTACTCACCATCGTTGCTTATTTGTGAGCCTAAGTAAATAAACTTATTTACAACATCGAGTTCACGCAACTCATTGCTTCTGTGCATAGTGACCGCGCGATCGATAAACATCATCTTCGTCTTGCCCATGTTGATATTGAGACCACAATTTTACTCGTTGTTAAGCCAGTAAGTTTTACTAAAAAATATAAAATATGGCATTAGTTTGTTATTTTTATAATTAACAATACTACAAATTCAACATGAAATCCGAAAAAGTGTTTCATTGAAGCATTTTGTTTACCAATATTTAATTTCCGCAACAGCATTATGTCGATTACAATACATTTTAAAACAACAAGTATGACTTTTTAGCCTTTAACAAACAAACACCAAGGTCTGTTTTTTTATCAATCTCCAGATAATTTCCTTTTCTTTCAAAGGAAAGGAAAATGATTGGAAAAAATCGACACTAAGAATAACGATATTATCGACTGATTGCTTTGTTTTATAAAAGGTTTAAAATAACTTTTCAATTTGGTATTGTGGAATTGTCGTAGCTTTGTTTTGTTTTCGAAATATCCATCTCATTTGTAAAGATTCACTTAGAGGGTTAATGGAGAATTCGTATTAAAAAATTACGCATCTGTTCTTGAACGCTCATATTTTTTCAAACCTCAACTGGGGAGAGTCAAATGGACGTAAGTTTCGAAATTACACATTTGGTCTTTAGGCTCCAAAACCGGTAAAATTCTTCGCCCTTGATTATGAATGCTTACGCGCATGCCTTTGTCCTCTCCCATTAAATGCTCCCATTTAGTGGTGGTAGGACCTTGTGCAGGGTCCGTCCGGATAGCTACCACCATCTTATCCATTAACCCACCGCCAAGCAGTAGTGTTCGCATTGTTGTGTTCCGGCGTGGGGATAAGACAATCGGTGAAATTACTAGCATAGAGGCATTCCATCTTAGTCCTCAGGTTTGGCAACGCATTTGAAGTCTTAGGATTGCAATTTTGAAATTGTAGTCCTGAGGTTTCAAATGTCTATGGGTCTCAGATCCCAGTTACCATCAGGTGGTCTGAGTGCACGCGGGCCTTTTACTTGCCATAAAAAAATGCAAGTGCACAACTGATAATGATCTAATTGCACCCAGTTGCATAAACTTTAATTACTATTTATGTCATATTAGAACATGTGACGGCACGCAACTTAGCGTTTGTGAAACTGAGCAGGCACTGAGCATTATGCCGCATGTTGGGCGTATGGGCACAGGCACGGACTGTGTGTGTATTTGTGTGACTAAGTTACGATTATGTTAAGGCTGAACATAAATAAATACACGGTGTGATTATATAAGCCCACAACAGCTATAAAAACGAACTACAGTTGCTTCTTCACTCCCGAGACCACCAAAGTACCTACATTCTCATATAAAACATTAGACGAACTCGTGTTGTAGCGCACTAAGGCCCTGGTGTTTATTTTACACTGGGTCTTTGCTACGCTACAAAAGCACTCATGTCTCTTCAGGTTACCGCCACGACTTGCTTGACTAATTAAAGAGCAACGTCAATGCCACATTTCCCTTTTTATCAGCTTAGTATCTAGTCACTATTATCACCTAATCCATCGAAAAAGGCACGAAACTCATTAGGATGTTGTCAAAGTATGATTAAAGACAATGCCTCTGTTAGCAAAAACACGCATCAGCGATAAACGGATTATCTGATCAATACCGATTCATTTATTCAGTAGGCAAGCTTTGGTTCAGCAGACAGAACAATACTTGTTTCTGAGCTAAGATGTTTAGTTTTTCATGTTATTCTTATAATTAAAAAAATATATATGTATTTGATTTGTTTAATTTACCCAACTAATACTGATAGAAAAGACCACCAATAAGTATACGTATACATAATTAAAAGATAATAGACACGGAGTTTAAAATCAAATTGCCATATTCTTGAATTATAAATACTTATTCGTTTCGGTTAAAAAGTTATTAGGTTAGATCCACTTACCATCTGGTTATAACAGGAATAAGGGTTCGTCCTGTTTGGCATATTTTCGTTTAGCCGAAACGTATTTGGCATAATATACTTGGTATAAAATTGTTTTGACGAATTTTTATTTGGTACATGACAATTATCCAAATTGCCGTTTGTTCCATTTTAGGCCGAATTTCATTATGTTTAATTTAGTTTGGCATAATGATCAAGTTGAATTTTATTGTAAAGCAAAATTGAGTACCTTATAGACAGACATGGAAAAATGGCAATAAGCGAGCGAGCAAGATGGGTCGGATGGGGTAGAAGCGACTCGGATTGGTTAGGTTAGAAGGTAAAGGCGGGAGCGAAACGCCTTCGATGTAAGGTTTTTTTGTAAAAGCAGCAAAAATCTTGTTTTGTAGCTTGCTGTTAAATACGTTTATAAGTACTGTAATATTTTACTGCTGAATCATTTTTTTGGATGCGATTTTTTATTATTTCTTACGACGATTTGGATCATCAATTTTAAGTACAAGTATCAAGCATGAACTCTTTTGGTATAGTTAAGCTTCACATACATTCATACGCATAAAGACTTTTAGCCGAATAATCTTTAGGTACGCATACCATGCTTATATCAAGTCATGTATGATTTAAGTTTTTGCTCAATAGTTATTTAAAAAAAAGTTATTCCTCAGAAGTGGGAACCCAGAAATAATTGATTATAATCATATTGCCTTGATTGCTGTAGATGTAGTAATGAAACAAGAACCGATCACTGAATAAAAGTGAATTTCGGCAAAACCCTAAAATTACTAAGAGGGGACACGTGGCGTTTTGCCAGCTCTACTATTATACACAGTTCTACTGCAGACGTAAGTGCATTGTGTCGGAGGAAAAGTTGAGACTTGTGACGATGACAAGCTCGCTGTTTATGTATTGCATTTGCTATGAACCAAAACACCATAGATAAAATAAAAAACCGCAGGAATTTTGAAAAAATAATTTCGTCATGTGGCCGCCGATATTTTAATTTACGTAGGTACTAAATCGAATACTTTAAAATAGATCTTGAGGGTTCGTGTGATATCCGGATAGAAACTTTTTATCATAATTTTATTGTGGAAAATCAGATGTTTATTATTATTTATTTATTTATTTATTAAAAACAAACAACATGATACAATAATATTAAAGGCCCTGCAAAACATTTGGACTTTTAAAGTAACTGGATCTGTTGCTTTCAAACTTAATATTGACGGGTCCATGTTGTGTTGGAGTGGATACGTTTGCCTTTTCCGAGAGTGTTTAAAATATTACAATCCACTTTTTTTTTAATAGGTCTTGTTTAGGGTTGCGCCAAAGTTTACATAATTTTACAAACCCGATTATCGGAAGTCCGAAAATGTTAATCACTATTAATAACTAGTCTCTCTTAATAACGATCGTACATCGGAAATATTCAAATTCATAATATCAGTAAGCATAGCTACATATCACTTGTACTACCAACTATTTAATATTTTTTTCATGACACGTAAATTACACTGTTACCAACAGCACGACAGCGGCCAGTGACAGCGAAAGAGAGATGAAGGACTACAAATCGGTAGTAGGTAGGAGAAAATTTCTCTTGAATCAATTTTATGTGAGCCAATTGAACCCCTAGATAGTGTTTTATCAAAAACAATCTTAATCAAAATGTAATCAGCGTCGCTTGAGTGGTTGATAAATTTATAACGCTTTACCCAAGGAAAACTTGCCCTAATACTTTGTCATTTATGTGTTTTGTAGGTTACTTTTATACCCCACAATATATAACCATAGATCGATAGATAAATAATAAACATTTTAGCATTTATCATTTTATCATTACCAAACACCGGATTGACGGGGGCAAAAATGTACCCGTGCTAGTGATTCATTAAATGTCGACTCAGTTTATCGACATCGCAAATACGCAATTTTTAAACATCATCATCGTAAGGGCCAAGTTTGAATACCTTTTAATTAAACAACCGGTATCTGACATTGACTCTGGACTCGAGTTTCTTTTGACGACCATTGAAATTACATTGAATAACAAATTCATTCTGTACAACAATATTCTTTAGCATTCCGACGAATTGAGAACATTTTTGTTTTTGAAGTCGGTTAAATGCCTCGAAAGAAAAAATATCGTTTATCTTCATGGAAAGCTGATCATTCAGATATAGAAGTTAAAGGTACGACTTACTTTTGCAAGAAATATAAGATCCATATGTCACGAAAAGTTGTCGATAACCTTAGTCGATATTTAATGAATCACTACCACTGGTACATTTTTGACCCCGTCAATCCGGTGTATAATCATTACAGATGTACAGAGGTTGTTACCGTCGGGCCATTTAAATTAAACCTACGCTATTTCTTATTAAGTTTTAGAGACATTAGATCGACTCACGTGTTTCTTTTACAGTCACAAACTGTGAGCAATTGACTTCTTCTTCGCCACCCGTGGGGGTCCATTCATCGCGTACAATATAAGAAAAGACGTAATCATGTCTAGAGAGGAATCACGTCCAACGAGCGACAACGCCGGAATTCCGTCGGACCCGGCATCCCCTGCAGTCTTCACAGTGGGCAATTTTCTCCACAAAAAAGAAACGGTCGTGCTTACGTATTTTTTTCTGTAAAATTAGGATAACAATCATAAACAATTTACAATTTCTTCAAAGGATGACTATAATAGCTCCGTTAATGTAATGTAACAATGAAATGATTTGATATTAATACGAAAATGTATTGTTTGTTGTCATAGCCCAATTAAATTACATGTTTTACCTTCCAAAAGGTCGGGTAGCCGCCATTTTTGGCTATGTCCATAAAATAACGAAATTTTTCATATCGATGCAAATATGTCTTGAATTATGTTAAAAAAAGTTTACATAAATACATAATATACTAATATGTTTCTACCTATGTACGTAAACTTCTTATTGCAGGACAGAATCTTAAGCTTTGGGTTTTAGAGCAAAAGACTAAATGCGGTACAATTTGAATTTTAAATCATTTCTATGTACCTAATAGTTACTGAGATACTTAAGTTGAGGTCAATTTAGATTATTTGCAAAAAAAATCGAACGATTAAGTACCTAGTTAGTAGAGCACTATATGGTATTCCTGATACCCAAAACCTGAACGAACTGCGTTATCGATTATTTTCAGCGGGCGGTTAATTACTTTTCACTTATGACAAGAACCCGACATTTTGCAAAAAAGAGGTTTGATTTCATTTAATGAAGTGTTTTCCTTTCTAAGAGCAGATTAGCTACCCTAACTTTTATACTTGTATTTTCTGAATTCCCCAACCTGCAACATTTACATTGCTCACCCTGTATAATCCTCATATTTCTTAGGTGGTTCTAGGCATAATTCACTACAGTCTGTGAGCACTTAGAAGGTGCTTCGGGTTTACTTCGGGTACTTGTCTCTCACTCGCTCTTAATAAGAGCGTATGAGAGCGAGTAAGAGACAGGTACAAACCCGAAGCACCTTCTAAGAGCTATTACACAGTATTTCATTCAATGTACAAGATAAAAATAGATAAAAGTATTCTAGGTAGGTCAATTGAACCCTACAATATTTTACACCAAAAGACAATTTGAAACGGAAATAAATTTTGTTAACAAAAGTTTTCGTTAGCTGCATCCAATTATAACTAGGTACGATTTAAAGGATAATCTTGCAAGGATACAGGCAACTATAGATTTACTTCTTACTAAAAGGAAGGATTGTCTACAAAATCAACAAGTAAGTTTATTTCCCGTAAGTTTTCTTAGATGAAGCTGAAACTTAGCTCTGATTCCCTGGAGTAGATAAGCTTCCGAGTCGTTACAGAGCTAGACTTTTAAAGATAAAGAAAAAACTTTTCGATTCGAATTTGGCAGATGTTGCAAAAAGACATTTGAAAAGTTAGTACAGTGAATCGCGACGAACGCGACCGTCCAGGCGGTCTAACTCCAAACATCTAAAGACTTTACGTTGTACGGAATGAATCCCTGCTCCGACTGCAGTGAAGTTAGTATCTTGTGTATTCTCTTAGCTAGCTTGTTAGGACATTGTTCGAGCGCGATCTTTAGAACTTTGATTCAATATTTGGAAGACGTAAGATTTTAACTAATTTTAAACACAAATACAAAACAAAATAAAATTGAATGTCTCATGAGATAAAGAGATAAATACGCCATAATCGTAATCCGAAAGCTATAAATTGTGATTCAAAACTTAATATTGAATCCTCAATAACGTTACATTATACCTACTGAATTACACCATAATGTCTCAATATTAATAGACTTGAAATAAATCCATACTTTCTAAGCCCCTTAAGCATTTTTTGTTTTAAATTTTAATCAAAATGTTTGTATGTAAACACTTTATTACTAAAACAATTACGTTACGCAAAAAATAAACTTATAGAAATAAAAGTAGTACAAAGGCGAACATAAATATATGAACAAAAAGAAGTAAAAAATAGTTTATTTTTATAATGAGCTAATTTGGGTTAAATTCTGCACCCTTCCCAAAATGTTCGAAGTTTGAAGATTTCGTCAGTACCTTGGATATCTTAGGTTGAAATAGACAATATTCATCAAAATTTATAAATTCTCGGAAATACCTGGTGAAATTGCTTCAAACGGTGTGTTTACATCATCGATCAACATTGTCAAATTAAAACTATGAGCATTTTGGGAGTGCTGCGAAATTTAGTCGAAATTAGCTCATTACAAAAATAAACTATTTTTTACTTATTTTTGTTCATAATCTTCATGTTCGCCTTTTGCTATTTCAATTTTTTTTATATTTAATTTCAAGTGATAAATCTATTGATACCTATCAAGAAAGAATTGTTTTTTCGGTTAAGTACTCGGATTTTTTTACTGCCTAAATAAAAATAGTTCTAAATTTCTCATTTCTAATGCTGACGCTTTGATTGAACCACTGAGTACTACAAATATTTCAAATATTAGCCCGATTACTTCAACCGTTTAAGAGAAAAAGGGTCTTGACAGACAGATGGATAGACTGACGGACGAACAGACGAAGCGATAGACAGAGAGATGTACATCAAAATCATCTTATATTCTAGGAACTAAGCGTTCATGTTCTACTCCCTAGATAGATCTATAGTCTAATCTAAGTCCATGGCTTATTTCTACCTATTTTGATCCAGAAACAGAATATTTAATTTTGATTGCTCTCATATTTTTAATGGCACTCACAAGATTAAGACAATTCGATTGACATTAGAATCATTAAAATCGGCCCGCGCGTTTAGTTTCTAGAGCGCCACAAACGAACAAACATACATACATATACATATAGGCTGATAAACTCATTACCCTCCTTTGCGTCGCGCACGCGGATAAAAACAGTAAAATATTTGAGACGGGTGGTTCATTTATAGTATAAATATGTACACACACAAAATGATGAAGTCCAAGAACTTATTTACCAATTCTTAGCTTCGTTACATCACCAGTAGGTACAGTACACAACCTTCATGTTGATTGTACAAATTTTCATAACGAAAGACCTGACTTCGCTTCTTAGCGGTCTTTAAACTACGTGATCTGCATTATCACAATGTACCCGTAAGACGAATTCCGCTATTCATCATTCGTTCATTATGCAGTTACTGATCTGGCACTTTTGTCAAAATTTAAGGATACTAATATCCGAGTAAAGATTGAGGCGGTGACGAAGACGGGCGAGAAGAGGGTTGACACACGGGTAATGAAGGCTTTATCGTTGGATTTGTCGCGCCTGGCCATCTTCCGCACTCTATCAAATGCCTAACATGGTTTACCATGGCGACGCTCGTTAAAACGAAATAGTTCAAGAGATTACTGTCAATATTGAATATTGTTTTGTGACGAATTTTTTATTGTATAGATAATTTTTACAACACGTATTAATTAATTTTTTTATCATCATGGGCACGAGGTTCCCTTCATTTTACATTTAATTGTTCAAAATTATATCTGAAAAGTCATCTATCTTAATAACTTTTGACAAATAGTTTTGGGACAATTTTATTAATTTAAAATTGGTCAGGATAAAATCTCTCCAATAAACATTTGGTCTTAGAAATAAAAAAGATCGTGAAATCTAACAATAATTATAACGAGTGTTTATTTTTTTAATTTTTAGCTCGGTGATCGATTCCCGGGTGCGACAAGCGAATTTCAAACAAACTTTGAATCTAGTTTTATTTCTTTTTAAAAATAAAATAATGGTTGCTATAAGTAAAATGATCTTACTTAAGGATTTAAGACAGTTCCCCTCCAGGGCCCATAATTCTTTTCCACCCTGTATGTCTTTACACTTAGGCATTGGTTATCAACCCAAGGGCGGACGTGTACTGTATATTTGGTTTGCAGGTTTGCTGCGTCTACAACAGCTGTACCAGAGCCTGCAGCCCGGCAACGCGACGTTTCGAATATCGAATGTCAAGAGAGTCACTAACGCCTCTGACGTAGTTAGTTTTCTGGTGGCTCTCGAGAGACTCGACCGCTGGAGCAACAAATACGTCGTCCTCGACTCCACCACTCAGCTCGCCAAGGACGCACTCATACTGCACGTGCGAGACGTCCAACTAGGACGCCGGAACTATCATTACTTTTTAAGCGGATTGGTAAGTAATCCCCTTATCTCTTCCCACATTCGCGATCCAGTAAAAATAATGGTCTAATTTGAAAAGGTAGTCGCGAGCTATTTCTATCTTGCGTTTGAAATATAGTTTGTTCAGGGACGCTACTTTATTTTTACAACTTAACTAACGCCATATTGGAGCGTGTATTGAGAATCGCAATATGAAAGCTGACATTTATCCCTTTTATTTTCGTACTAGAGACTTATCAACCAATCATAGATCAAAACCAATTAAGATTTTATTCATTTACTTTCTTCTGATACACAATTAAATAATTTAATTGTTATTTCTTTTGCACTGTAGCTGTAGGTAGAAAACGTAGAAAAATTGGGGTAGCTTTCCTTTATACTTGTGGAAGTTGCCGCGATCGGAAACCGTCGGGTAATATTTTAGGTGTGCCCTAAATATCATTGGCGTCAAATTTTGCTAGCTTCTGCCCCCGACTTCGCACACACACACACACACACAAACTTTCGCATTTATAATATTAATAGGATACACAGATTCAGATTCAGATTTTATTACTCAATAATCAATATATAACACAGTATAAATTACATGACGTGTCAAATTATTTGCAGTTACATTGAGGCCGTCAGAAATATAATTTAATAATAATAGTAATAGTCAGTACAAATACAGAGAACATTAAAAATTTAAATCTCAATATTATTTTTAATTCAAGTTCCATATACTTATTCACCGTATAGACTGGGTTATCCACAAAGGAATCCTAAGCCGGCGCCTAAAAATTTCGTCGGATGGTTCGCGTTTAAGTTCGGCGAGTAGGCGCTCGTTGTAGGTAGGACCGATGACGCGCAACCGGCGCAACAATAGGATTACCTTACCATTAAGTTATAGTATCCGCAGCGCAGTGTAGAACTTCACTACGACTTGTACTTAGCGCGCTGCGGATACTATACTTACACATAAAAAATATAAAAAATTGGCGTCGCATCGTGGTTTGCGTGTCATGTAACGTCAGAGACTCTTTAAGTGATGAGACATCGTACTACGATAGATATGTCGATATTAAATAAAGGCGTACAAAACGAATGGACTTTAAGGTCATAAAGCCACTATGGACTATACTATTGTCATGGCATTACGGTCCACTTTGTACACTTTTTCTCCCATGTACACTTTTTCTCCCTTTTTCTAATGTATAGTATTTACAAGAAAGTGTGGTTAAAACTGGCATTAGACTAATTTTTATCTAACCTGTAAGTTTCTAAATTGCTTAACTCTCATGCGATTACGGTATTTATCTCTTCGACATTTCAGTTCGATTAAATCGAACTTTAATCGATATTTTAAAATTCAGATTGTGCACTGTTCGTCACTACTGTTGTACTGGTTATAATATCCGCTGTCATCCGCACCAAGCTATAATACAATAACTATAAGAAAAAACGTCACAACAAAAGCGTCAAGTATCAAGATAATTAGGTATATGGAAACGGAATTAATCGATGGCATTCTGCGACAAGGGCTTAAGGATTAGAAAGCATGGCCGTGATTAATTCATTTTATTGTACTACTGTGTAAAGTTTGTATGGCGACGTGGCATGCGTGTTAAAATAAATTCGTCCTTGTTTAGGTGATGGACGATCGCTGGGAGAAGGCGGTGACCGAATTTGGCGCTATTAACATAACTGGATTTAGAGTCCTGGACTTTTCTAGAAAAATGGTTCGAGATTTTATCGACGTATGGAAAAAGGACTCAATTTCGGTATGAAACAATAATAATACTTAAGGCGTATACTCGAAATTAAATCCAAATAATAACAAAGACCAGCAGATTGTATACAGCTGTATATATGATTGTATACAGCTGCTGTATACAATCATGCTTTGTTATATACAAAATATTTAATTATTTATTTTCATAAAAAAATACCGCTTTATCTACATAATAAATGACCACAAAACTCAAAGTCTCGCCTAATTTTAAAAAGTGAATTGTATTTTTTTTATTAGGATATAAAAATATATTTTAGCTTGCGTTATATTTTAATGTAATATGAATAATAAGGTTTAAAGTCTTAACTATTTATGTCAGAGACATGATCTAAGTGGTAATAAACTTTGTAATCTGCCTAATTTGTTTAGAGTGATGTGATTTTATTAAGAAAGGCGCACTTGGTAGGAATGTTTGGGTGCCGATCCTTATTACATATAAGCACATCATGACCGAGTCAAACATCCGCCAGGGGCAATTTCTCGGCAGTTTCATTGGGCGAACTCCTTAATCACTTTATTTGGAAAAAGTGCCTCGTTGATCGGTTAGCAAATTATAGTTAGCAATATTCAGTGGCGATCTATTTGTATTGGTCAACTTTGTATTCTTACAATATAAACATTTTGTATTTGAAACAGGCGCAAGCGGCTCTCACGTACGATGCTGTGCAAGTGTTGATTGACGCCATTTTGCGTCTGCTGCGCAAGAAGCCGGACATTTTCAGGGCCTCAGTGCGACGCAATGCGAACACGAACGGAAGCCGCGTCATGGACTGCAACCCTAAAGGCAAGATTGTCCCATACGAGCATGGAGACAAAATTTCAAGGATGATCAAAAAGGTTAGTTTTTATTTGTTTTAATGGTAGTAAAGGGCAGGAACTTAGTAATTATGACTCGCGCCGTAACGTAAGCCACCTTGTTACGTACAGTTGATTCAGTTCACAATAATATTTTAATCCTTTTTAATATGCTAGCCATTGTTACCTTTTGTATTGACCAATAAAACTTCGAAATATGATTGATCTCGAACAAAAGCGGCTTAATTTTTACTCCCTGTTACGAGTAGGTACATTTTCTATTCTCTTGGGTAAATTGTGAACCCCCTATTGGCCCTGCGAATGATTGATACCATTGATATGAATGCCATTGCGATTTCGTGCGAATGCCTCGTTATTTATGCGTATTGTGATTGCCGGCTAAGTAACATTGTGAATAATTGAATATACGTTAACCGCAACATTGACAGCGCAATCAAATTGGGATGCATCTGGTCAATTAATTTGTTATTATAGTGTTTAATAGTTTTTGATTCTCCTCGCACTCAACACGTGACATGCACATTATAAACTACGCTTATTGATGGACAAATTAGAAATATTTTAAATTTTGCATTTTTTCCATTGAAATATTTTCTAAATATGCAATGTTACGGCAATTTCTATCTCTATACTTCACTGACATAATATTTTAGATGGCGATATAACGAAAAACAGTACCAATTTTACCAAACGATGTTTAATGGTAAATAATCAATGTTAATTGACTGTTAGTTCATACATTTTGACAGCTGTTAAGGCTCTAATCGTCTGGTAAGTGGTTGGTGAAATTCGACATAAATCAACTAGTTTATTATAATCCAACACAAACATGTTATCAAACAGATAAGTATGCCATTTAAAATCCATTAAATTATTATTTAAAAGCTTTATCATGATTGACTTATATGAAATCAACTCGACGGTAAATAGTGGCCACATTTAACCGTTTAGTAAATTTCATAAGAAGTAATTTTTGAAAAGCTAAACGCGCTACATAACTGCACCTACTTTAAAAATAGTATATCGAGTTGAGCATTAACTTTTTTCCTTTCCGATTCTAATGTACCTACTTACTTCATAAAATCACATGACATTTAATGAGGGTGTCACCGGAGATTTTAAAACATAAAAATTCCAAAATTCCTCTTAACTTCGTTTTGCAACGTGATGAATGTCCATCATAGTCGTGAGACTATGATGCTTAAATTTGCTTAAAACGAGTTTGCCTGCGAGTATAAAAGGCATACGATCGAACGATAAATAATGTCATCAATAGATGATGTCTATTGAATTCTTTGTCTTGCTCAGTATCTAAAAGTGAAATCATATCATCTCAAAACTCGGCATTAAACTTAGCAAAAAGTTGCCGGGTCATAAATAAGCACGTCAGCTCTTATTCCTAGCAGCGGGATCAGCGCATAATAACGTACCGAAATTTAAATCGGGCGCAATCACATCGCGACCAGGTGTTGAATACGAGAACCCTTAAACAAGGTGCGCAATGTTCGTGTGACATTGTTTTGTTCATAAAAACGAATCCCGCATCATATACAATGTTTTAATGTCACTTGTGAAATAGTAAAAAAGAAAGAAGGTGGTCCATTTTAATGTTTACCTAAGTGTTACATAGATACTTAAAAACCCCAGATACAATGGCGACCCGTAATAATATCAGAGCTGATGATTTTTAAACGGCCCAACCGATTTTTACAAACTTAGCTAAGAACCACTGTTTGCTTTGGTTAAAATAATTTTGCTAGTTTATATGGTGCGCTTGTTTGGGACGCGAAGTATCGAGCGCCCGCATCCCTTCTGTTACTTCTAAAAAGTCTGATTTATCAATATATTGGTATTTGTTAGTAAAATATACGTAATAATACGAGTAATATTGTCACCAAATTTCAAGTAAATCAATAGGCATTAAAAAAAAACAAAAAGTACTTTATTTATCTAATCAACAAGGTCTAAACAACAATAACCAACTAGATGGGAAGATCAAAAAAAAATCATTACTCCGTTTAGTAATATGGGAAATTTTAAAAATATTTCAAAAAAAATATGTTTTGCTTTGGGTCAATAAATAGGGTTCCGTTTGGACCCTTCAGGTACGGAACACTAAAAACTGGTTTAATAAAATACATAAATAGATAAATGATTGATGATGACGATATAGAAGAAAGTTGGGTTAAAATAAGGTGGACCAGAGACCTAGGACACATGCAACGACCGCAAGCGCATTTATCAACGCCACTCCTCATCATGCATCGTATTCACAAAGTTTTTAATATTTCTAGTTAGTGTGTACTGTAGCATTACCGCTACAAATCGCGTTGGTTCGCGTTATTTATTGTTTATTTATTTCGCCTTTTTCGTTTCTCAGCCTTTTTGGTATTGCGGACTTGTTCATTGACCGGTTAGAGTTTGTAATTTCTACTGACAGTTTTGAATTTTGAGTTCGTTTTTGTTAGATCCGTTCCTTGTTTTGGGAATGTGATTCATTTTCGTACTCTTGCCTTGATACAACAGAAAAATTTAATAATTTCTAGTCATCCCAAGTTTCTCTATAACTGAAGCCAGCTTCGAATGCCGCGTCCGGCAATTAAGTTAAATGAAGACATTTACTATTACGCCGTAGTCTCAATGGCGGGCTGAACGTTTTTGGTGCTGTTGTCTTCTGTGTGTCCGGATAGCGGGTGAGTTGGTTTTTGTTGCCGAACAAGTCTTCATAGTCCTCCAATCTAAGGAAGCCTTTCTTCCGTCCTTCTCGTTCAATTTTGTGAGTAAAGGTGTCCTTTGCAGCACCTCCGCTTACCCCATATCTTCCGACTCAACGCCCCGACTGAAGATTTGGACGTCTGGATTCAACGTGCGGTTCGCTGTCAAGTTCGCTGGCAACGGGTCGTCGTCTGCGGCAGCGCCCGCAGGTTTTACCCGCTGCGACGGTTGCGACGAACGCAGGGAGGTTACATCTTCACACGGCGACAAGCAACGGCAGGACAGTTACTATTTCGTTGATTTTTACTTTTCCAAATTCTAATCATCATTCGGTTTCATTTTTGGCTATAAATGTTATAGAATCCCTAGACCTTTTTCCGATCAAAACCATAATTTGTTATCCCAGTTTTATAATACTTCGAACATATCAGTTTTAATCATGAAGCGCTTCTAGCATTTTAACAGATTCTTGTTGTTTTAGTTCGAATCAGAATTACCTTTAAATTGAATACAAGTTTTGGCCTGACCGTGTTCTAATGTGGTCTTTCACCCTTTATTAGGCAATGTGTTTTTAAACTAGAAAAACTTTATTATTGTGACAACCCGCAGACCGTTCTGTGTTAAATTGTTTTGATACGTAAGCTAAGTTCCGTAACAGCCTTGTGATCTTGTTTTTATAGTTACATTGTATGTAGTTTGTTTTAATTTTAACATTGTGTGTTCTCCTTATTATATAACCTTGTTGAATTTCGTTCGGTTTTATTTTATTTATACAGGTCCAAATTTACGTGCTGATGGTTTTATCACAACCATCCCGTGTAGTGTTCCGTACCTTTTATTTTTATGGAGCGCTACAAAATGGCGCCCGAAGGTAAGTGATTTTTTCTATATTTACTTGTTTTGGTGATAACATTAATTTTTTTTTGTGTCGTCAGTGGAAGAATTGGTCATTCTGTCCAATAATTTTTTCCTTAACTACTAATCCGTTATGTTGTGTTTTAGATCTACACACCCGTCGACCTTTTTGCTGTTGTGAGGCTTTGGCTGCGCCTTGCATCTTTTCACCGAGGATTCGAACTTAATCCCTGGGAGTGTGTTTCTTGTTCTGATCTGTAATTTATATTGAATTTTTTTAAAAAAATTAGTGTTAAACCATCCCATTTTAAAAACTGTGTTTTATTGGTTGCAAATAAAGATACTTGGTGTTTTTATTCCCTTCCCTTTCTGATGTTAGCTTGTAAGACGTAGGGCACAAACAAGGTAAGTCGCTTTGATTTTCTTCTACCATACCTTACGTTGTTTGTTCACAGGGGCTTCCAATCGTGTTAGAGTTCTAATCTTTTGATCGTTTTGTGTTTGTTGTTTTTCTCCCTCCGTGTAATCTTTAGAATGGAGTTGTCAGATTCAGCTATGGTGACGCCGCAGCGTTTGACCCCACCAGCTCTTCCTGTTAAGAACCCTGATGAGTTTTATGATTCACAAGATGCCATTGAGCCCACGCTTTTGACATGTCCGATGAGTCGACGTTGTTCCAAACAGGAGTCCCTCCTCAAGTGGAACATTAAGTTTGATGGTGAAGCCTGTGTTAGGGAGTTTTTCCAACGCGTTGAAGAGGAACAAGAGGCCCGAGACGTTCCGCTAGACTACGTTGTGCGTCGGTTTCATGAACTTCTTTCGGACAGTGCACTTAAATATTTTAGATCAATAAGGTGTCCCGGCTTGACGTATCATCAGGTCAAGGGGGCGTTCCTTCGCACTTTTGATGTCATTGATTATGACTTCAAAATCGAACGAGTATTGCGTCAATTGCGTCAGAAACCAACCCAGACGGCGAGGGATTTTATAATCTCTGCCCGCGACCTGAACTCCAAACTACGTGTTCCGGTTCCCGAAGCGGATTTGTTCACCATCGTGAAGTACGGCTTACATCCACGCTATCATCCTTGCTTAGCAACGAATTTATTGACTGATCTTGACGCGCTATTACATATTACAGCTAATTTCGAGGCTTTCCAGCCCCAGCATAGGGTTTGTGCAGTCTGTTCCTCTACTAATGTCGATATCGCCCAAAGTTCACCCCCATTATGTTTGAAGTGCAACACGTCAGGTCATCAATATCGCGCTTGTCCTGTTGTGCCTGGTCCTTTATGTTTTAGTTGCAAGCGTCCAGGTGTCATCACACGCGATTGTGCGAATTGTAATCCTCCAAAAAACGCGTAAATGGTGACGCACGCACACCCAATGTGTCACCAGTTATTGTTACTAATTCGCCAGACAGTCGATTATTCTTAGAAATTACTTTGGCAAAGTCCCGTATAAAGGCCCTTTTAGATAGCGGTGCTCAAGTTTCTTTGGTAGATGTTTTTTTGTTAAATAAGTTGGAAATCCCTTTTAGTACCGATTTACGCCCGACAGTTATTTCTGCAGATAGTTCTCCTATTGAGATACTTGGTGGTGTTGACCTGCCTATTTTTTTTAGAGGCGGCTGGGTTCAACACCCTTGTTTAGTTAGTAGGAATTTGCCTACTCAATTGATTTTAGGTATTCAATTTTGGAACCAATACGGCCTTACTGCTTTAATTACGGACGCTTTTCATGGCAAATATTCTGACAATCTTTTTGTACCTTCGGTTCAGAATAACGTTATACCCGAGGTTGCTTCTAATGAGACACGTTACATTCATCCTCGTTGGACATTGTCACCTGATCAGGAAACTAGGTTGCAGTCGGTCATCGAACAGTTCAGCGATATCTCGTCAGATCAAAAAGGTCTAGGTTGTACCTCATGGTTGTCCCATAAAATCGTAACTGAAGGCTCACCAATAAGGCAGAGATATTATCCGCTATCACCCGTGAAGTTGAAGATACTTAATGAGGAGATTGACAAGATGCTAGAGATGGGTGTTATTCGTCCTTCCAAGTCACCATGGGCGAGCCCAGTCGTTATGGTTACCAAAAAAGATGGCTCCGTTCGGTTCTGCGTTGATAGTCGCAAACTTAATAGCGTTACCATTCGCGATTCGTATCCTTTACCTCGTATACAGGATATCCTCGACAACCTTCGCGGTGCGAGATATATCACGACCCTCGACTTTCGGAGTGCCTTTTGGCAGATACCTTTAGCCGATAACGCTAGTTGTCAGAAGACAGCATTTATTGTTCCTCAACGCGGACTTTTTGAATTTACTCGGATGCCGTTCGGACTTACCAACGCTGCTTCTGAGATGCAACGTCTTACCGATCTAATCGTTAATTTCGAATATACGTCAGATTCTGATGACTTTGTCTTCGGGTATGTCGATGATCTGATCCTCGTTTCCAAGGACTTTGAGAGTCACCTACGTCTCATTATTAAGGTTCACGATCGTCTTAAAGATGCCGGTCTGACAGTCAGCTTGAAAAAATGCGAGTTCTGTAAACCTGAACTAAAATATCTGGGTTATATCGTAAACGAACGCGGTCTGCAAACCGATCCGAAGAAACTCGATGCTATTAACGAATTTCCTGTACCGACAACAGCAAAAACTCTCCGAGGCTTTATCGGAATGGCGTCTTATTACCGTCGATTTGTGGATAATTTTTCAGCTATCATCGCTCCATTGGCTGCCCTCATTGGTAAAAAGAAGGGTAGAGATCCTATCGAGTGGAATGATGCCGCCAACTCGGCATTTCTTCAGCTGAAGTCGGCTCTGATGAAGTCACCTGTCATGTCATGTCCTGATTTCACGCGTCCTTTTATTCTTCAGTGTGACGCAAGTTCGATGGCTTTAGGGTCTGTGCTTGTCCAGGAGATCGATGGTGTAGAGCATCCTATAGCATATTATTCACGTCTGTTTTCCAAGGCAGAAAGGAACTATAGCACCACTGAGCGAGAACTTCTCGCAGTGCTCGATTCTATTAAACACTTTCGTGGTTATCTTGACGGGGTTGATTTTACTATTGTCACAGATCATATCGCCTTAAAGTGGTTAATGACGTTAGATAATCCAAGTGGGAGGTTAGCTCGATGGGCGACAATCATTTCCCAGTTCAATTTCAAAATTGTTCATAGACGTGGTGTTCTTAATGTTGTTCCCGACGCACTTTCCAGAGCGCAGGTTGGCGTTATTTCTTTTAGCCGTGGTGGTAATCCGACCACCGATCCTTGGTATGAACGTATCTATAATGGTGTTCAAACGTCCCCCCAGATCTTTCCCGCGTATTGTATACGTGATGGCATGCTTCTTCGGAAAATGGCATTAGACGTTCCGTTAAGAGATAACGCTTGGCGTATTGTTCTTCCAGCTGAGAAGACTAGGGAAGCTATCCTCGAGATTCATAACAACTTCCCTAATGTACATCCAGGGGTGATGAAAACCTATAGTAAACTCAGGGAGGTTTATTATTGGCCGTCGATGTATCGTACGGTTGCGACTGTACTTTCTGATTGTCAAGTTTGTAAGGCGTTTAAAATTGCTAATGGCACACCACATGGTCTCAGGTTATATCCTAGGTCAGTTAACGCACCACTGGACTTGCTCTCTATCGATCTTATTGGTCCCTTACCCCCTGCATATTATGGTTTCCGTTATATTCTAACTATGGTCGATGTTTTCACAAAGTTTGTTTGGCTAGTTCCCCTCAAAACCGTCAGTGCTCTGAATGTATCGAAAGCTCTGGAGTCGGAAGTTTTTCTTCGATATGGTACACCCCAAAATATCCTTTGCGATAACGCAACTGTTTTCCGCAGCACGGAATTTTCGCGTTTTCTGTCTGGTTATCGAATTCCTGGCCCAATCTTTACCCCGTATTATTCACCCCAGGCTAATGTGGTAGAGAGATACAACCAAAGTGTAATTACTACTCTGAGTATCCTGTTGGTCGATGACGATCGTAACTGGGCGAAGTTACTTCCTAAGGTTGCGCTATACTTAAACTCGTGTATGAATCTTGCTACTTCTTATACGCCCAACTTCCTGATGTATGGCCGTGAAGTACTATCCACGCATGAGCGTTATAATGTTCAGACTGTGGACCCAGGTGTGGAACACAGTCGGAACGAACGCGCTACATCGCTGGAAACTCTTCAGGAGGTCTATGCCAAGGTTTCGGACGCAATGTCTCTGGCCTTTCAACGTAACGCTGTTAGGTACAATCGCAACAGAGTTACGGTTCGATATAACGTCGGCGATGTCGTCTGGAGACGAAATTTTGCCCGGGCCGGTCAGGACGAATTCCTCGGAGGAAAATTCGCACCGCGTTTTATTAAGTGTACTGTCGAACGTATTATTTCCCCACAGGTGTTGGTACTTAAGGATGTGAATTCACCTCACAGTGGTAACTATCACGTTAAGGATATCCTTAAGTAATTGTTTTGTCATTTTCGTTTATTTTATTTTTTCCTCTTTCCTCCTCCTTTTTCTCCCTCTTCTCTCAAAATTCCCAAAATTCTAAAGGTTCCATTGTGATCAACGTCTTCCCCCTTTTGGTTTTTTGTTTCGGTGTTCTATTTCACATTTATTTTTATAATATTTGACGTACGATGTTCGTACATCTTTTTCCAATATCTTCTGCGTCGACTTTTGTTGTGTGAATTTACCTTGCCGTGTTCACTTTTTTCGGTCTGACTATACATATTGTTATTCAATGTTCGAAGTTTGTTAATCACCTATCACTTTGTTCACGTTCGGCATTTGTTTGCCATCGTATCGGCTATAGTGTTATAACAGGTCTTGATACTTGTGGTTTTTCTCGCGCTAATTTCCAAGACGGAATTGTTTTATTGGGCTATATTACTGGGTCAACGGTTAGATAGTTTTCGGTAACTGTTTAATCAGTGATTTTGGGTATCATAGCGGAATGGTTGGTATGTAAACTTCGTGCACTGGTATGCCTTAGTTTAAGAGCTAGTGTCTTGGAATTTTCGATTAGAGTGCTTGTCCCGATCGTGTTACTTTTTCTGTCATTTGGTGTACCCGGTATGACTATTCGTTTTGCCTTTATTTTTGATTGATAGTTCTGATAGGCTTCTTTATGTACTTTGTGGTGGTTGATTTGTATAATCCTTAGTTTTTAGTGTTAGGATAATTTGATTCAATTTTCGTCGCAGATATTTGTTAGGGTTTCTAGATGGTATTTGTAGTAGGTTATTTCTTGTCTTTGCGTAGGGTTGTAATAATGGTCTGTTAATCACGTTTTCTGCAATTTTTTTTGGCTGACTGTACTAGGTGTAAGTTGGTTATAGTGGTGCTTTTTTCCTGCCGGCTGTATTATTAATAAAATAGTTTTAATGTGTTAGGCTAGATGTTTTAGGGTAGGTGGCTGCAGTTAGTCAGAATTAGTCCTAGTTTAGTCAGTCTAGTATCAAGATCGTTTCGGTTCAACTATACTAGGTAAGCGATCTTTGGTGTTCAGGTGTGATTTTCGTCGCGTCTGTAGTTTTGTTTTTCATTTTAGGTTAACCTTATTAAGGTCGACTTTGACAAATGCTGTTTGTGTTTAACCTTTATATTTTAAAGTGTGTTTTTGGTGTTTCGTGTTCGATGTTTAGGGTTGTCACATTTGGAAATTTTAGGGTTGTCACTTCGATATTACTCTAGGGTTGTCACTTTTGGAAATTTTAGGGATGTCACTTCGATATTATTTTAGGGTTGTCACTTTTGGAAATTTTAGGGATGTCACTTCAGTATTATTTTAGGGTTGTCAATTTTTTGTTTTTTTGTTCTAGTGAGGGGATAATTGTAGCATTACCGCTACAAATCGCGTTGGTTCGCGTTATTTATTGTTTATTTATTTCGCCTTTTTCGTTTCTCAGCCTTTTTGGTATTGCGGACTTGTTCATTGACCGGTTAGAGTTTGTAATTTCTACTGACAGTTTTGAATTTTGAGTTCGTTTTTGTTAGATCCGTTCCTTGTTTTGGGAATGTGATTCATTTTCGTACTCTTGCCTTGATACAACAGAAAAATTTAATAATTTCTAGTCATCCCAAGTTTCTCTATAACTGAAGCCAGCTTCGAATGCCGCGTCCGGCAATTAAGTTAAATGAAGACATTTACTATTACGCCGTAGTCTCAATGGCGGGCTGAACGTTTTTGGTGCTGTTGTCTTCTGTGTGTCCGGATAGCGGGTGAGTTGGTTTTTGTTGCCGAACAAGTCTTCATAGTCCTCCAATCTAAGGAAGCCTTTCTTCCGTCCTTCTCGTTCAATTTTGTGAGTAAAGGTGTCCTTTGCAGCACCTCCGCTTACCCCATATCTTCCGACTCAACGCCCCGACTGAAGATTTGGACGTCTGGATTCAACGTGCGGTTCGCTGTCAAGTTCGCTGGCAACGGGTCGTCGTCTGCGGCAGCGCCCGCAGGTTTTACCCGCTGCGACGGTTGCGACGAACGCAGGGAGGTTACATCTTCACACGGCGACAAGCAACGGCAGGACAGTTACTATTTCGTTGATTTTTACTTTTCCAAATTCTAATCATCATTCGGTTTCATTTTTGGCTATAAATGTTATAGAATCCCTAGACCTTTTTTCCGATCAAAACCATAATTTGTTATCCCAGTTTTATAATACTTCGAACATATCAGTTTTAATCATGAAGCGCTTCTAGCATTTTAACAGATTCTTGTTGTTTTAGTTCGAATCAGAATTACCTTTAAATTGAATACAAGTTTTGGCCTGACCGTGTTCTAATGTGGTCTTTCACCCTTTATTAGGCAATGTGTTTTTAAACTAGAAAAACTTTATTATTGTGACAACCCGCAGACCGTTCTGTGTTAAATTGTTTTGATACGTAAGCTAAGTTCCGTAACAGCCTTGTGATCTTGTTTTTATAGTTACATTGTATGTAGTTTGTTTTAATTTTAACATTGTGTGTTCTCCTTATTATATAACCTTGTTGAATTTCGTTCGGTTTTATTTTATTTATACAGGTCCAAATTTACGTGCTGATGGTTTTATCACAACCATCCCGTGTAGTGTTCCGTACCTTTTATTTTTATGGAGCGCTACAGTACACACCTAATTAAAAAACAGTTCCACTAACTATGATACGGAAAGGCTTGATTTAAAACATATTTTATTTTATCTCACCGAAAGAAAAGAAAATACTAATGAATTATCAAATGGCGAGTGTATCCCGGGCCGCCGGGAGCACCGTGCCGGCTCGCGGCTCCGGCGATTAATTAGGTTTGCCGGTTGACGCCTAATTAACCCTCACTCAGTAACCGGCCGATCCGCACGATATGAAAAACCCTTCTCCAACGTAATTTTTCTCACCTGAATTCGTTATTTCACTAAATGAGTACGTTAAATAAACAGGAAATAAAACGGGGTTTATAATGTCATGTTTTGTGTTTCATTTATTGAAGTCGGTTTATACAATTTCTGATAGGTTTGCATACATTATCACAACAAAGGTCGTCATTAAATGAACTGGTCGAGTAACAATAAAAATAGTATGATTTAATGCAAATCGCAATATCAAAATGAATATTTTTTTCACATATAAGTACTAGTAGCTCGGGCATTGTAAGTCTTACATGTAAGTATTAAGAGGAAAAACAAGATTCCGTGTGTTGTTTGCTTCAGACGGAGATAGATGGATTGACGGGCATCGTCAGGTTCGACGAGGAGGGCCACCGCAAAAATTTCACCCTGCAAGTCATGGAGATGACTGTGGACGGAGAAATGATTAAGGTGAGAAAAATACCTTTCATAGTGCTTCGGGAAATTACTTCCTTTCCTCTATTTGTAAGCGTTTTTATTGCAGTTACACAGTATACCGCTGTATAGCGAACATGTTGAAATAAATATCAATTGCAAATTCAATGAACGGAAATATGGTTCAGTTTATTAAGTTTTCAAGATGGAATAGCACGTTGTAAAATGAACGTTTATTAGGTTGTTTTTGCCCTTCTATCCTAGCCACCTAATCGATTAAATATTCCTGCAACAGATCGCAACTTGGTACGACAACAAAGGCTTTATCCCCGTCGTGCCAAAGCTGCCAACCTTAAGTATTCCGGGAGTGTACGACAGAAACAAGACCTACATAGTGTCGACCATAGAAGAGCCACCCTACATTATGCGTCAAAACTCGGACTATTCGGAATTTACGCCTAACGACCCGTACAAGGGGTTTTGCGTTGACCTCGCTAGAATGTTATCGGAGAAGTTGGAAATCAAGTGTAAGTCACTCAATTCGTGTTCAAGTTGAAAATCGAGTTTGAATTTGAAAGTAGCTCAACGATGTTTGAACGTTGACACATTACACGGGAACGTTGTGGAGTGTGCTGAACTAACCCTTATTTAAACGCGACAGGTGACGATTCTGTAAGCTTTAAGGTGTTTTCATTTCGATGGTGTTGATATCTATGGTTAAAATGGAAGGTTGCACAATCTTCACTTCATAGTTCAGTGTTGCCTAGGTGAATTATAGAATTAGAACATATTTTAAAGAATTTGGGGTAAAAGTATTATCATTTTTGTAAAAGTGGTGCATTTTAAAGGTGAGCCATTCGTAAAACAACACATTTAATTACAAAATGTAATATTTTTTTCACACCACATGCTCGAACTTACCCAATTATATATCATGCAAACCTCACCTAAAGTAAGTCATTATAGCCTTCGGCTAACCAGCGGGTTATAACAAGACCTGCTGGTTAATAATCAGAATTGAATTTCTATAAAAATTTACAATTAGTACTTTTTTTTTTAAATGAGGTACTTTAAGTTTTAATAAAAAGTTGTTTCTAGTAAGTAGCCTTGCTTTTTATTTTCTCGCAACAGGTGAAAAAAGTAGAGTATTCTCCTGTGGGATAAAGCTGTTTTCGTCCTGGGCGAGCTTGAATCCCTCGCTGCACTCAGGACTCCGTTTTAATTCCCTCGCTTCGCTCAGGAATTAACTCGTAACCCCCTCGCTACGCTCGGGCGTTAAATCTGGAGTTCCTCGTTTGCTCAGGATTCAATATCGCGCCCGTGGCATAAAACAGTGCTTTATCCCCTCGGAATAAGAATATTTAAGTGCATCGGCACCGAGATATATTAACATTTCGGCTCCGGGCTTAATTTTAGTAAGTTCTTACCTACAAAAAACTTAATACTTAAATCTTTAATATCTCCTCCGCTCCAATATCATAAAAGGCATAAATCTTATATATTTATGTTTATGTAGATGTGCTCTTAACCATAATAAGAAAAATATCCATGACCGCTGAAAAAATTAATGTCAACCATGTTAATACAAACTTACCCAATGCCCTTTAAATTCGCAAATTCAGTTTAGATTCTAAAAGATTAACACATGAATTAATTTGCAGATGAGATCCGCATTGTTAAAGATGGTAAATATGGAAGCGATAATCCGAAAACGATCGGTGGTTGGGATGGAATGGTCGGTGAAGTATTACGCAAGGTAGGTTAATAACAACAATGAGTTCGATTCAAAACTGCAATCACTAAATTAAAACCGGTCCGAATATTACATTTAAAAACACGGTCAAGTGCGAGTCGGATTCGAGCACGAAGGGTTCCGCACCTACGTCGTGCTTATAAGTAATATTACATACATACATACATACATACATACATAAACTCACGCCTTCATTCCCAGAGTGGGGTAGGCAGAGCTATAGAATTACCAACAACTCTAAAAACTTGTTGATAATTCTTTAACCACATTTTGTACAAATAGGCTAAGATTAGTGTATTAGTGACACGTTGCAAGCCCATCGCCTAACAGTAGGTACTAACTACAAGCCTCTATTTCCGTAGTCGCCTCTTAAATACGAGATCCACGGGAAGACATGGAGTGGCACTATTCTAACCCGGCAACCACACGGGGAATTGTATGTAATATTGAAATCCAATAAAGTCCTGCTGCTGTTTGCTGTTTTTACACTTTAGAAGCTCTATTATAAAAAAACATATTTGTTGCAATAGAGCTGTAATTTCAATTAATCACATGATGGGTATTAACAATATTTTTATCCGTTACTCTGGTCAAAAATAAATAGTGCGAATTTTCTTTAAAGACTAAGGTGCCAACTTGACTCAAAAAAGGGTGCAGTTAAACAATATTTCGAAATAGTGTAACAAGTACTACTTGATATCTGCAAATAACGAATTTTCAGCTGCATTTCTTTCTATTGACCTAATCTTGGTTAAATTTTGCACCCATCCCAGAATGCTCCCCTCTATACGTAGGGTCTTCCATATGCCTTAATATGTATGTCAATATTAACGCAAACACCTGCATAGATAATATAAAATAAAGATAACATGGTTAACAATAAGAAACAGGCTACTCTAATGTATCAATAACGGGTGAAAAGCTTATTCAGTAGTTATTGTAAGTACCATTGCCAGCGCCAGACACCGCAAAAGTGATTCCTAAACATCCTTTGTCCCTGCACAGTCCGGAGAAGATTTATTCAATACCTACCAACCGGACTGCCGTTTTGATCTTTATCGTTTTCAACATCTGCTTGTCAAGGATTTAAACTGGAAATATACTTACACAATGTATTCAAAATATATTTTATTCACAGAAGAGACCAAGTACTTTTGAATCCCCTGCGATCACACGAAATAGATAGTCTTGAAACATGCAAAGGAACACTATTATGTGTTCGGTATAATTTTATTCTACTTTGAAGTAAAATAAATTGCTTTGCGTCAAGAAGGATTTTTATTAGCTCCATTATGCAAAGCTCAAGATTTGATTTTGAAGGTAAACTTATTCCACATTTGTGGCATGTGATATGCAATATTTTGCAATAGTTTCGTAGCCTAAAATTATTAAATACATATAAGATTGAAATTTAATTTCCCGTTAAGAGCTTTTATAACTTACATATAAATAAATATAGTATAACATATATGTTTGTACGTATAGGATTGATAATCCTTATCGGAGTCGTATTTTTTATAAAATTTTGATCTTTTCATTAGACCATACATATACACATTAAATCACGCCAGAGGGGTTGGCAGAGACTACTTCTTTCTACCTTCTACGATCCTGACAAATCATTAGACCAAATATTGTAAAAGCCAGTATTTGCAACATCCTAACAGCTTTTTAAAAGTAGCTCTTAGAATTGTGAACCTCGTCTTATTAGGGTTCATTCCTGAAAAGGAAAAAACCGAAACCCTTATAGGATCACTTTGTTGTCCGTCTGTCTGTCTGTCAAGACCCTTTATCTCGGGAACGCGCGGAGGTATCGAGTTGAAATTTAAACCATATACTTAAGTCTACAGTCCCTTGAAGCTGTGAAAAAATCAATCGTCTAAGTTAACGTAAAAAAAAAGATACGGCCGCAAAAAACGTATATTTCGACACTCTCAAGGGAATCAAAATTTATAGGGTATTTTCCGTTGACCTAGAACAATGAAATTTGGCAAGTAATACTCGATGTATGAATGTGGAAGAAGCGAAAGAGATTTGTCAGGATCGTAGCAGGTGGAAAGAAGTGGTCTCTGCCTACCCCTCTGGGAAACAGGCGTGATTTAATGTATGTATGTATACCGCCTTATACTGCAAATATAGGGAAAATACTGAAAACCCATTTTTTTTTATTAAATCACAAAAAAACAGGATCTTTATGCAAAGAACGGCGGCGGTGCAAATTTTGAATTGAGTTAACCGTGTCTTTTGCGGGACCCTCGGTGGGCGAGTCCGACTCGCCTAGTCCGGTTTTTTTTAAATCTACCGATTAATTTGAGGACATCTACATTTTTTAAACTAGGCGCATATTCTTGTGCCGTTTTCTGATGAATCTTTGCAACTGTATTACTGTTACTTTTGTAATATTAAAAATTGTATAAGCACAATGGTTCCAAATGTTATTTGTTCTTGTTTTTGGAGTTACAAGTTTTTTGGAATGATCTCCGGCTTAACCAAATATAAAACGTTTATCGAATTCGCGTTATGAATTCAGGGTTCATATACTAATTGTCCTAGACACAAACTGAAATTTGGGGCTTGTAATGCGGATAACAGGCAACGATATGCATACTATATAAATAGATGAATACTTATAAATCATTAATATATCTATATACGAGTAGCTTACCTATTAAGCTTAGGTATAAATATTGCCTCGATGCTGTCATTTTTATCAAAATTTTCCACTGTGCATATATCAGACAAGGTTTTACTTTGTCTCCCATGATATTTGTGGGAAAAGGACTTGAAATCCTAAAAATGACCTTAAGTTGGGTTGTTGAGAAAGCCCGCCTCAGCTCACAGTATGTAAACCGCAGTGGGACTGGGAAGTGCGCTGCCTGTAAATTCATTCATAAGGTCTGAATACGTTCCGGTAATTCTCGCGTAACGGTTTCGTAAACAAGTTCTTTTTTAAATTCAAATGCTGGTTTTTGTATTTAATTGTCGAGGATGGAAAGAACCCTTTAACTCAGAGAAGGTAACGAAAAATATAATTTTATTTCATTTCTATGTGTGTTTTCTCTTCCCAATATTTTGTGAACTTTAAGTTTTACACCTATTTCAGGGCAGTATTAAATAAGAGTTTAAAATGTTATTATAAATATTTTGTTATAAAGTTGCTGTTTTCATAATATTGTTACAATTTAACCGTAGGAAGCAGATATGGCGATAGCTCCACTAACCGTAACTGTCGACCGCGAGACAGTGGTTGACTTTAGCAAACCATTTTTGTCATTCGACATTAAGCCGAGTCTTAAGCACGCTGCGAAGGAGGCCAGCGCCATTTTCAGTTTCCTTGATCCTCTCTCCACGGAAGTTTGGGTAAGAAAAGTTTGTCTAGTACAAGAAGATAACTTACTATACTTACATGTGTGTCTTTGAACTCGTTATATGAATTTAATATGTGATTTATTTACAGCTCTGCTTGTTATTCAGTGCTCTTGCTGTCGGGATAGTATTATTTATCGTTTCGAGATTTTCACCTTACGAGTGGCGCGTCATTTCCTACACCGACACCCAATCATCGGATCATTCAGAAGTCGCTAATACCAAGGTGAGTTTAACACATAAACTTTGTTAGGTTGATATTAACATGTAATAAATTGCTGGTGTGCATAAATAGGACTCCCTAGTAATCATCAAATACGCATTGTTTATTTCTTATATACCGTAGTATTGGTTGCTGATAGAGCGTCGGTGGCTTAGGGGGTCGACTTGTGATCGTAAAGGTACCGAGATCAAACCCCCGCGGTCGCCATGTACCAATGAGTTTTTCTAACTTAAATACATTTTCCGATGCTCTTACGGTGAAGGAAACCTGCACATTCGAACAGCTGAGTGTGTAATAGAGTAATTGCACAAAACATTGTTGTAATAACACATAATTAGTACAGGTACATAATTTAATACATAAAAATTAATGTGTGGTGCTTTACAGCACGACCACGGAAGCTTTTTTCATTTATTTTCATATTCATGAAAAAAAATGTACTTTTATGTACTTTTGGTTAAGAATTGTACTCTTATAGTTTCAAAGTTCCGACATGGTGAAGTAGTCGTGCTAGTAGACGCTGGCACGACCACGCGAAATTAAAAAAACTGAGATCAATTGTAATGGGTTCAAATAATAGAAAATAAATGTACTCAAATTGTACCCTCGATAGCACTGAAAAACCCGCTACTATTTATTATAAGTGAGATTAGGGCGCGTTTAAAGTCGAATTGCGCTGATTGATATGCGTATTTAAAACAGAACTTTGACTTAGTCTTTAAATATAATATAATAGAATTCTACCATTGGATTTGGGATAGACAATTTATAAAAAAAATAGTTTAATGTGAATAAATTATTTTTCTACATACATATCAAAAAAATATACTTCTTGGGTAGTCAGGCTAAAAAGACCGACTTTGTTTTAGGAAAAAATGTGTAGGTAATCACGCAAAGAAATAAAATACCATATACAGTGTGTAAATGGAATACGAGCAAACATTTAAACTAGACGTAGGTTATGGCTCTACAAGTCATGTATATGTGGTATTTCGTTAATAACTCTAATACATAGAGCGCAATATTTTTTTAAAGGTCCCATCGAGCAGCAATGTGTAATGTTAACGAAGATTTAAGTCTCAGTTAATTGCAGGTTAATTGGGCTAATTTCTGATACATTGCGTGGCGAATTAATTTGTATGAATAAAAGAAATACAACTTATGTTAACGATACACATGTTTTTATGTTAACTAGGATGCATATTAACCGTCGTTAAAATGTTTGCTCGTGTTTCATTTACACACTGTATGGGTACAACATTTGAATGCCTTGATCGAGTTTTAAAAAACAAATGATTAGGTTATCGACATTTCGACAATGAATTAAAAACAACGTAGCGAAGTGTTTCGTAATTCTAAAAATGTTTATTTTCATTCATATAGCCAGCGCTTCTATTCAACACGGTAAAAACCACATCGTTTTGGTCCTGTTATCGTGTCGTCAACGTTTTGATAGCTCTTATTTACTTGACAGTAATGGCGGCCGAGTTAAAAACAATAACGTAACAGGTCAAATATGATTTGGAGTTTACCGCCTAGAATAGAGGCACAGTTTATATGAATGAAAATAAACATTTTATTTAAGGCTTTTTTGTCCTGATCCGAATGTTGTAAGAAGGCCACTTACAAAATGGGTTTTTATTCAAATCACAAAATGTTCCCAGGCGACGGTCGTCAACGAGTTCAGCTTTTGGAATTCTATGTGGTTCTCGGTCGGCTCCTTTATGCAGCAGGGCAGCGACATTACTCCGAGGTCAGTGTATATTTTAATATTAGATTGTGTAAAGTATATTTATTACTAATCTCGTGCTTCCCTGAATAAACTTTTTGTATTACTCTATAAATGTGGATTAACATGATACTACTAAAACAAAAATGTTTAAAAGGGTGTCTTCACAAATGTAGTGAATAAACAGACGATCGTTTTTGGTCGATAAAGCTAATTAAAAAACTGCTCGAGTTTTCATTTTACAATAATCTAATTTAGAGCATTTCATGGATAAAAGTAGTATTGGTATTCAAAATAAGGTTATGAATAAAAGTTAACCTGGCTGCGTAGATACACCGACAAATGTTAGAACACCTTTTGTTCATTATCTATGATCTGTTTTCGAGGTCATGGTAGACGAACGTCCCTTAAACATAGTGTTAGTAAACATTCTCACAATATTATATTCGTTATGTTAGACTATTTTAGCATTCAGCTATTGCTTATTACGAACTCAGACTGTTTTTCTTGCATGGGTCATGTAGATTATTTCCAGTGTAGATTTGCTGAACACCACTTCAAATTTATTGATAAGGGGTTCCATACTTTCAATGATGAGCTTCTAAGATAAATGTTCTGAATTATTTGATTATGTAAGTGGTTGTGGAGACAAAATTTATTCATATTTGTGAAGACAAAACCTTTTAGATAAAACTCGCTTAGGAAAACTGAAAGTCAAGTCAAGTAGTGAAGTCAAGTCAAGTCAAGTAAAATAAAAAAGCAATGTAGCCCGGCGAGGTGAAAATGATTTTAGGTTTCTAGAGTATGTTTACCAACCTTACATCTGAAATAATGTAGAAAATTTAATCGGACTCGTTAAGTATCTACTACGAATCCGTCGTCAAAAAAGGGAAAAAAAATAAAAAACTTGTAATTTTCAGGTCGGTGTCCGGCAGAATAGTAGGCACAGTTTGGTGGTTTTTCACATTCATTGTAATATCATCGTACACGGCTAACCTTGCCTCCTATCTTACGCTACAACGCATACCCGAGCCCTCTCAGGCATACAGCAAAGTTGCAGCTTGCCCCGAGGTGAACGTTAACCCTGTTTGAGTATTTTATTATAATGCTACTTACATGTACTATTTATTGTACTAGACTATCGACGGCTATTCAGATGGCTTTCAAAATAGTCTGCGTATACTTCAAAAAGCTTTTGATTATATCTATATTCTCTTTTAGGATACATCTGAAGGTATTAAGAATATAGCAATACCCCGTTCTGAACATAGCTGGCTGAGTTTTCTACTCGATCGTTCTTCGGTTGAAGACAACCTGAACAAACCATGCGAGATGATGGTTACCGTCACTCATTCCGGAGTTAAAGATTTTGCCGTTGCACTTCCGAAAGGATCAGAATTGCGGTGAGCATCAATATTAAGACTGAAACCATTTGGCGAATTTCTGCACTGCTGTATGATGCCTTATATTTTAAAGCGAATTTGCACTCGACTGTTTATTTCATCACATGTCAAATAGTAACGTAGGATATTTTGTGGTATAAACAACATGTCCATTTCAGCGATGGTGTCAATCTTGCATTGCAGTCTCTAAAAGATGATGGAAATCTACAGAAGCTAATTCGAAAATGGTTTACCAAGGCTGAATGCGATGCCAATGAACAGGTAACCGTTTTTAACATATGGTTGTGAGCAGCAAAGAGTTACCAACTAAATGAACTTTGGAAAGTCACGTTTTTCTTTTATTTAAGCGTCGGTTCCTTTTTAGGATATGCAAGTGGCTGAGCTGACCCTTAGTCAGGTAGCGGGTCTGTTCTACGTGTTGATGGGCGGGCTAGCGCTGGCGCTTGCTGTGGCTCTGGTGGAGTTCTGCCAGCACGGGCGCGCGGAGGCGGCGCGTGCCAACGTGCCGCTACGCGCTGCGCTCACCGCTAAGGCCCGCCTGGCCTCGCGCGCCGAACACAAGCCGCCGCACGGGCATGCGCAGACGCAACGGGGCGCGCAGCGCGACCACGAACGACTTGGCTGGAATGGAGGAGCTTACGCTGGAGTGAGTAAACTATTAACTGGTTTTAATTATTGAGCCTGTTAAGTTCTCTTGACTATTAGTAGAGAAACCAAAAGAGGGTCTCAAATAAGTGAATTGCCATATTAATGGTTTATATTAGTGATAAATCAGCATGATCTGCTGAACCCGACGTCGCTCTCTTAAGATGAGACATTTGTGACATTACAAAGATAGCGTCTGTTAATGTCATATTTTGTAGATTTTTCAACAACTTGAATGTAGAAAATAAATAGTATGCGAAGGACCGTCACAACCAACCCCAACTTCAATATTTTTTACAGTTTCGCGTTTGATTGAAAATAAATTTTTTGAGTGTTTGATTCTTAATAATTGACCCGTGATCTTAACAAAATTGCTCACATGCTGGCTATTTTAGCGCTTAATAAACTTGTTTTATTGTGTAAATAACACAATTTAAGCGAAAAATCCCAAATAGTCGTTTTTTCCGTAAATATTTAATATTCATAATTATATTTTCTACACATAAATGTTTTGTACAAAATAATACAACTTTTGTTATTTTTTATAGTAGGCAATGGGCCTTACTATTCTTGCTCTCTTATATATAAGCTAGCTTCTCAACTAGTTTTTATTTAAATTAGATGATTATGAAGACAGAATTTGGCAGCATTTCGATAACTAAACTATGATTTTTAGTTCAAGAACAAAATAATCTACCACAGTAGTCACTTTCAAAGTAACTTATATCATTGTTAGGTTGAAATTTCAGATTTAGCAAACATTTCATAATTATAAATTAAATAATTAAACTAAGCTACTCAAATATTAAAGATAAAAATAATAATCACCTGTACAAAAAGAACACCCCCTCTAGCAGGTCCGCTCGCATTATTTATATCTTTAATATTTGAGTAGCTTAGTTTAATTTAAATTTAAATACGTTTCGTTTTGATTTTTAAATGTGATAATAATTAAATAAATAAATAAATATAAGGGGGACAATGTCACACCAATTGACCTAGTCTCAAACTAAGGTCTAGGTACTATGTAAATTAATGTTATCTATTAAATAAAGGGTTCTAAGGCTTCTTAAGTGTACCGTATTAGTAAGATGCAATAAACCTTTTATGTCAGGCTAATAATTTTACTAGAAAATAAAAGTCGAAAGGTCTAAAATATTTTTTATTCGTCATTGTCATCAATATCAGAACAGGTTGCCGTCTGTTTGGCATAATTTTGACTATCCGAAATGTGTTTGACAAAACGTATGTAGCATAATCGTTTTTTGACGAATGTTGACATTGCTGAAAGCGTATTTGGTATAATTGTTAATCATCCGAATATTTGCTTGGTCTAATATTAAATACTACACTATAATTTCGTAATGGATAATGTTGTTTAGCATAATGTTATGTAGAAAATGACTTTTTTGTCTGAAGGTCACTTCGAAATTCGAACTTATAATAGGTAACCATTAGCGACCAAAAATCACTTATGTTTAATTACTGTGCAAATCACCTTTAAGTGAGTTAATTCAGATTGCTTATTCAAATCATATCTTTAATATACTAGTGAATAAATTATTGTAATTTGATTGAAGTATTCAAGAAGTGTTAATGTACCATTCTAAACATTTTATTGTAGTGCCCACCTGTTTTAGTCTATTTATTAAAAATCGGAGTATAATTAACCGATCTCAATCTTAACCTCGTAAGGCCCAGTGTGCAATACAATGCACATAATCAAGGCAATTTAATTTAAAGTTGCAATGGGAATAAGTTTAATCTTCATTAACTGATTTACTATGATCAATCAAACGAACTTTCTTTAGCCCTGTTGCCGAATGATCTAAGCAGCCATTTTATCAGCCAGAAATATTCAGCTTAGCCTAGATTTTCACAGTATTTTTTCCTGCAGTATTACTCGCCTGCTAACCAGATCGGCCAAGAAGAGACCGCGCTACATGCTAGTTTCACGCAAGTTTGATCCGCGGCCCGGGATGCTGGCACTACCCGCCGCGCGTCCCACTCCAAGCAGCCGTCCTCCAACGTCGACCTCTACCAGCTGTAAAAGTCTCGAGGACTAGCCGCTACTCGCTGCAGCATTACTAGAGTTGATTCAGGGTTTCGATTGTTCCGCATTTGACCATTTAGAGACGGACGTGAAGAGCGACAAACGAAGGCCCGTCAGCTTGTGCCGTACGCTATCAATTCACTTACTTATTGTACCTCGGCACGGCTTTGTGGAGGTTTAGTGTAGTTTTATGTATCAATGGTACATTTCCATTTAGTAACCAATGTATGATATTACTGACTTTTAGATGAATCAAAGTCATCTTTCCTTACGACGGAGCTTCATCATACTGGTGCTTCTCAGTTTTCCTTTTCATCCAATTATTTCAAATTAGCATAAGAGTGTCGCTTAAGACGCTGTATATTACTCTGTGTACGTTTGATATTGTGATTCCCGTCCCGTTTGTTTTCAGAAGCGCCTGGCGGTTCATACCGAGTAGTTGAATATCAGGGTCTTAATACTTACGTGTTTAGTATGTAAACGTTTTCAATTAGACTGTATAATTTTATATTCTGTGATTTTTAAAACCTGGTAGTAAGCTAAAGAAAATCGGTAATTATGTGTAAGCTTTCGCGGCGGCGGCGCATGAATGCGTTGCCCGTGTTAATTACCTGTACCTACCGTCTTTGCTGCAAACTATCAGCCATAAATTAAATCTATATTGGTGAACTATACTCGTAAATCATTAAATAGTAGTTTATATTTAAGTACTTACACGCAGATAGGAGGTCAATGTTATTCATAATCAAGTTACAAAACTATTGTTAGGATTAAAATGTCGTTTTAGGTATTACATTTACAATAAGTTTGTTACCTCTGTATGTTCAACTCAACAGTGCTTAATGTTTAAGGCTCACGTAAAGAGCTAAATATGTACGAAAAAATGATAACCATTAAAAGCATACCTAAAGGTATGCTGATTTTGTGGGTACTTAATGATTTGTTCTTTCGATTTTGGAATACCTTAATGTGAAGTACGCGTAGTTTAAAAATGTGCTATGAAAATAAGACGGGAAAGTTGTAAGATGGAATTCTAAATAGTAAGATAGTGGAAGTACGTTCTTATTTAATAATATGCGAGGATGTTAATTTTATTATACTGTACAGCGATGCGCAGTCAATTTAACCACAGTATGTTCATTCGTGGCAAAAAAATAATGTTTGTTGTTACGCCGGTAACAACCGGAGCTTTATAATCAGTAGTTTTGCAATTCTAGTCATAGTCCTCGCGTATTACTAAGTGGCGATCGGAGACGTGTGATAAAATTATAATTCTATCATTAGATTAGGCAGCTCACGGATGCTTTGCGTCCACAAATCAACTATAATATGTTTTTATTTTTTAAATAAATACTTAATTAGTAGGAGCGATTCAGTTACTAGTCCACATTTAACGTATCCATAGATAAATGTGTTTTTATTATAAGGCTTTACGCCCAGTTTTAAATGTTGATGTTACCGTGTAGCTGTAGCTAATAGTGCTATTTATGGTTAGAAAATCATATCAAAAGCTGGGAACCGGAAAACATGTTGAATTTAAAAAAAAACCCTTGTAAATGGACTATGCATCCGTCCCAACAATGCATTTGTCATTTAACTGGCTGCAGTATTTAACTTAGCCATTATCAAATCAACATGGAACACCAAGAGCTATCCGATCTTTCTTTTTCCCTTTTTTGTTTGAGATCCCAACGAAGAAGGTAGTTAAACAGCTGATAACGGAACTTCTTTATTGGAAGGGAAATTTCGCGGGAGCTAGCCAATATTACAAAACTAGTTTAATTGATTGGGCTAGGCGTTTTGTAACGCCCGGCGAATGTTTGAATCGTTAAGCTAATCGTGCGGTCACATCCGTCCGTCAGTAGAACGTTTGATGGCGGCGCGACCTAAAACGCTTTTAATTAAATATTAATGGAACAGGACTCGGTAACAATTCGCCGGTGAGCGGTTATACTTTTCATAAGGCCAATGCACGCTTATATTTATTTATCACTCATATCTTCATGTCACGCTATGTTAACTTTCGCGACAAACATGTTTTATTCTAAATATTTATGAAATTAATAAAATAAGTAAAACTAAGTTAAATATTATTCTTCAAATGACTGATTTACATAATCGTTTCACTGAACGTTATTTATAAGGTAGATATTTCAATATATGTTATCGTTAATATAACTGAATCTAATTGGCTATGTATTTGATAGAATTAAGGTAGGTTCGCATATTAAGAAGTGGACATTTCATTTACTCAAATCATAAATTATTGACGTCTACCTAAGTATAACCTTAGATACTGTATTTATTTAAAGTTAGTGTAATGGTAAATTATCTTCATGCCAAGACTAATAATAATGTTTGTTGTAATAAAACATAATCAAAATTAATTACATCACCACCGCGTGTTTCATTATACATCCCATACTTACGGCAATGATTAAATGCTACCTTCGCTTAATTCTGAGAAGAAATTGGCTGAGCGGGTTGGCGCGCCTTCGGTTTGGTGTATCAAAAAATACATTAAAGGTAATGTTCAATATTAAAACGTGCTTCGTCATAAGTAGGTATCCCTACCTACCTAGCACAAAACTGCATTCTAGGATCTCACATAAGGCCACATCTGTAACTTTAGCAAAGTTCACTGGAACTGCAATATTATACTTCTTGATAGCAGTTTATGTAACTAGTGCATAATGACAGGTAACTAATAAACGAGAGTTTCATAAAAAGATCACACGATAGTTTTAATGCATTATTATGTGTACAATCGTATACATAAATGTATCTACATGCTACTGTACCTAAATTTTATCCAATATGCGAGAAACATGAATCTGTGGATTCCCTGTATCTTAACGTGACTGAAAAACCAGAAAATAAAAGAAGACATCTATTCAGTAAGTGTTGAAGTAACGCTGGCTGTAACGCCTGGCCATTTTTATAAAGAATGTCAATGTCGTTGAATTCATTTAAAACTGTGCTGTCAATAAAATAATGGAGAAGACGACATTCGTATTTTTCCTTGTGTAAGCAGTAAATATGTATATAAATTTCTAAAATAAGCTTAAGTGAAGCTCGTAGAGAGGCGGTGTTCTTACAAGCCTTAATAAGGGAACTGTTAACGATATCTACTTGCGAAATTGCGTTGTATTGTGATAATCAGTCTGCTATGCAACTTGCTGTTAATAAAGTACAACACAAAAGAAGCAAGCAAATCGAAATCAGGTACCATTATGTCGGAGACATGGTTGATAGTTTCAATGTTAAAATTGTGTACATTCTGATAGTTGCAATCATAGCAGATGTGTTTACCAAACCTCTGGGTTGCCTTAAGCATGGGGAGTTTACTTAGCAGTTAGGTGTAGCATGATTGCTTAGGCCCAAATTATGGGGGGGCTGTTAAAGTAACGCTGGCCGTTTTTATAAAGAATGTCATTGAATTCATTTAAAACTGTGCTGTCAATAAAATAATGGAGAAGATGACACTCGTATTTTTCCTTCTATAAGCAGTAAATATGTATACAACTCTAAAATCTACCAGTGCTTCTCATGAGGAGACCACCGCTGAGAAGAAACGCCACAAGAAACTCAGCATTCAGTCATTTTTAAACATATTTTATATTACAATATACTACTTTGTCTAGGATTATATAAAACTATAAATATTAAATGAAATATAATATCAAATAACATGCGTAGATCAGCAGGAAAACATGCCAAAAATATTAGGAAAAAGAGAGAGGGAGAAAAAGAAAAAAAGTTAAAAAATCACTTACTTATGTGAACGAATATAAGACAGTGCAAGACGACCACATAACAGTTTCTTTTGCATTCGCACAAATTTTTAATGACTAAGTTTCGGGTTCTCCGTGACAATAACAATCTAATGCCTCAACACAAGGCAGTCAAGGCATCCTGACAACATCTTAGGATACTATTTTCACTGCCTCTCACTCGTCTCAATACAGACGCGATCCTTTTTCGCCTTTTTTGCGTGAATGCCATCCGTGTGCGCCTCGACAAACATGCCAGACGCACTGCAGTGTCGAGGCAGCTTCAACAGCATTCTGAAGATGTTTTTATATTGGATACGGAACGCTTCATAAACGCGCTTCGTACGCTTTACCTATATACTTTAAATAATGTGAGCTTAGCGTCCTTTGTACATCGCGCAAATCTACGGGTGAACATGTTCCCCCTACCACTAACGCCCTCCTTTCCCTCTCTATAACTAGGTCATCATCAAGATTCTCCGTGACTAAAATAATGACCTAGATATTTAAACTTTTTGAGACCCGCACCGTGCAACATGATCGAAGATATGCCGTCATAAGCTGCTCAGGTAGGTATGCATGTCGTAAGCAAAGCGTAAAGAAGATAGCCAAGATGGGGGTAGATAGACCCCCGCATATTTTAGATGCTCGATGCCAAGACCATCATGTCCTGGGGATTTTCCCTTCTGCATGTTTTAAATAACAGCATCTACGTGTTCTGCAGAAATTGTTTATAGTACTTTTTCTCATGATGATCTCAGAATTGCACATTCCATCCTGGGTAGACATGTACCAGGCGGTCCCATAATGACGAGAAGGCGAGTCTTCATATAAAATGAAAACAATTGTTCCACTTTGAAACCGGTTGCGATTGCCAGTGCGTTAGGCAATAGCGACGCTGCTGGCCTGATATAGTTCCTAACATGTTATACTGCATTAAATAGTACGTCTCGCGGGATAAGTAATAAACAAACAAGTTGCTACTTGCTATTGTTATTTTAAATTTTATAGTCATATTGTGTGTGGGAAGTCGCTTGTTTTAACAAGATGTCAAAAATTCAGAATCGATGTTTTATATTTTTTTATTTAAAGAAGGTTTATTTCCTGGCAAAATTAAAGAGCGGTTGAATGGATGGTGCGTACGGTCTTCATCTTCGTATAGCATACTAAAAAACTGGGTAAAGGAGTTCCGATTCGGAAGGAAAACTCTCGAAGACCAGGGACATGCGGGCCGGCCGCTGGAAGTGCTCACTCCTGAGAATATCGCTCTTATTCAAGAAGAGGTATTGAGTGATCACCGTTTGAAGATAAGGGAGATAGCAGAAAAGATAGAGCTCTCCAAAAGTTCAGTGCACTGTGCGATTCATGACCGTCTTCATATGAGTAAGGTTAGTGCAAAATGGGTGCCTAAACTTCTGAGTGCGGTGCAAAAAGAAGAACGAGTGCGATGTGTTTCAGAGTTTTTGGATCTTTGTGGTGATAATCCAACGAATATCATCAGGCGGCTAGTGACTGGGATGAAACAATGTTGCTTTATTATGATCCGTGCTTTATTATGATCCTGAAAGCAAACGCGAGTTCTATGAACGAACAGCCGCCCGGGAAAGTCAAGGTTCAGCAGTCTACAAAAAAGCTCATGCGCACCATCTTTTGAGATTGTAAGAGTATCCTGACGGTTGATTTTTAAGAACGTTATACCGTTATAAATGGTGAATACTATGCCTCACTTATATAATAAAGGAAGAACGCAGAGGGAAACTCTCGAAAGGGGTACGCTGCTTCACGATAATGCATCAGTCCATACTGCCATTTTTGCGAAGACCTGCTGTTCGCGAGACCGGGTTCACGGAAGTCAACGATCGCCCTTACAGCCTGAACATGGCCTCAAGCGACCATTATTTATTCCCAAACATGAAGAGGGATTTACGAGAAAAAAAATCTAATGACGTAGAGTTGAAGGCAGCTGTTTTAGCCCATTTCGAGGACAAATATTCAACATATTTTTTTAAAGGGATATATATATGTTAATTCATAGACGTCAGAAGTGTGTAGGTACATATTAAAGGAGACTGTAGGTATTGAAAAATAATCAGACTTTGAATTCATTTCCTTTGCCACACAAAAAGGAGACACAGTGCACAGTTCTGGCGATGCTCTTACCTTCACTTACCCCGCCGACACTCACAGAGACTCTCGGCCTTACGTTAAGTTTACTTGTGTTCTAACAAAAGGCCATGAAGTCCTAAGCTGAATTTGCTTGCAGGTAGGATATCACTCTTTATTTGGTCCTGTTTATCTTGTCACCTTGTCAGCTTTGTCCTAAAGAGCCTCCGGTTTTCACACATTTCCCCATACACTCTTCCTTGAGGTGGCCTTCCAGTTGTAATCTAACACTGAAATTTAGCTCTCACAACCTTATGAGCATCCGGGATATATTTGTTCCAGCCTGGAACATGTTTAGTCTTGTGTTTTTGTTTACTGAATTTCCTATCTAAATAATTTATCAAGCACAACACAATGCTCAGGGCATCTGCATAAACTATCCGCACAAGAAGTTAGCTTTGAAGGGAAGTCTAACTGTTTATATTGAAAAAAAAAAAGATTGATAGAGCCCGACCTGGGCAGCATCTCTGTCACCCCAAATCACCTATTCAGTTAGTTATTTAGTGGTCGTAGACTTATATTGTACTTTACGTCCTGTTGCACCATAATGTTACGAACTGTTTCCGCAATGGTCTAACCGCACGCGCATCACTTGTGTACGTGTATAATATGTTAGATTTTCTGCCCAACATTTTCACATCAATACAACACTAATCTTGGTCAGCGCAGAAGTGAGCCAGTTCTCTATAAAACCATTCTTTGGGATGTGCGGTGAAATCTCCCAACACATAGACTACTTCAACATCACTATTTGTCTTCTAAAATAGCATTAATTACAAGATAAGTATATTCAGTAAAAATTGGGAGATTTTCCGCGATTTTAACGGGCGTATATGTATGTGTATGTATACATAACTGAACACTAAAGTGGACCTTTCTAGCAGACCTATGTTAACGACCAATAGTTAACCTAGTAATATCAGTCGTAATGAGAATAACATACACGTACCACGACTAACTAGACTTGATTGGTTCCTGGGATACAAGTGACTAAAGTGTTTATAGTTAATAAAAATTATCCAAATAACTTGAAATTGAAAATTTGTTCATACTTGTTGTTTTTTGTGATTGTTTTGTGTTTATAGTAATGGCTTTGGAACGAGACACTGAGCATGGTCCGATATGCCCTTGCCCGTTTTTTTCTAATTTGGCCTCTAAAACTACTTACTGCGTTGCTCGTTAATTTGAGTGCCAAGTCCAAATCCGAGGGACTTGTAATTGTTCTAAGCTCGTGTAAACTAGGATAAAAACTAGACAATAGACGTAATTGCCAACAACGTTATTTTTTACTTTTGCCTATTCACTACATAGTGTAAAACAAATTCGCTTCCCGCTGACTATCTGTCCCTATGTGTGCTTAGATCTTTAAAACTACGCTACGGATTTTGATGAGGTTTTTTTAATAGATAGACTGATTCAAGAGGAAGGTTTTTATGTATAACACATTCTGGGTTATATACGGGAGTTGCAGAAACAATAAACCGAAGCGAAGCGACCGCGGGTCGCTAGTTCGTTATAAAAGCTAACCTAGTAAACCAACCTGCAGGAAGAAGGAACAATTTTCGTGGGTTAGCTGTGGTTTACTTAAAAAGATAGGCAGCCATTGTGTATGTGTTGTGAATAAATAGCATGAATTCTTGAATACCTACGTAACATTCTTAACTAGGTGCTCCGTAAGGGAGAACAATAGATTATTTACATGTTTCAAATTGAGTTCCCCAAACGCAGGTCCGCTTGGGGAGTATGACGGTCACATTACGGCATTTTCCTGTAACCCAAAAGTTTGAATGTACGTATAGGTAGACTAATTTATGTGTTTAAACTTTAAATAGTAAGTATGTATGTATGTAAAAAAACGAATAGTGATAAGTTTGGTGCTGAATTACAAACACAATAAATGAAATAACTGGGTTAGAACAGGGTTTTTAGATGTTAACCTTGCGTACAAGTATATTAAACATCGTTTTCTTTTCTTAAATCTTGTATTTCATCTTAGTTGAGCAAATAATACAAAAAATTAAACATCGGGACCGAAGCAAGGTTTAAAAAACATTAACGCATTTCAATAAATAAATTTAAAGGCCAAATTTTGGTTACTTTACTAGTTTAAATTAGTTGATAGAACCAAAGCAGCAGAACGCAGAAAGCAGCAGTATTTTAACAGAACTAAACGGAAATTGAAAGAAAGAGAGATTTGCGGTATGTGTTTATATATTTTCCATTAATTAACCAGTATGATTTCTGATACATTTTTGCCTGAACCAATATATGAGATATATCTAAAGCGTTTTTTTTTATATTGTTGAATATGTTAATTAAAATCCACTAAGCATTTTTATTCAGTTGATGTTTTGCTTAAAGTTAAAGTCAAATTATAAGATTCTTACTAAAACCATTGTAAGTACAGTCAAAAGTGCTAATATGTACCTATACGGCCATTGCGGCAACGTGTGGGATAGTATTATTGTATATCAAAACGCAGCAGTGTTGTAGTTTTAGATTAGAAGAAAAAGTAATGTATCTGACACTTTTCGTCTCGACAATTACGATGCAATAACGCCTTACCAGTTTTAATTTAAAATAAAGAAAAAACATAGTTACTTTCCGTGTATTTTGTTTGCTATCCCTACAACATCATCATCAGGCGCATAGGGATATGTAAGCAGATATTTTCTACGTCGTGCTAATATTGCGTGCTAATATTGTAACGTACTTGGGGGTAACTGATAGAAATGCACAAAAAAACCGATGATTAAGAGCTTGACTTTATTAACGCACTGACTTAAAACGTTACAAATAATTATCGTACAATAAAATTCGAATACTTACTTAGACAATCGCTCGATTTGCTCTTGTTCGCACTTTTCGCAGTCCAAGTAAAGAATGACTGTAGCCGCATCGGGTCCGCCTTTTATAGTCCCAGCGGCCGACCATTCCCGAATGCCTTCTGGAATGATCGATGTTCTTTGACTTGCCGTGGACAATCGGGACTATGTTCTACGCATTGCGACTTTGTTCAAAAACCTTGTCCGACAATTGCGATGTCCTTGGCTCATGGGTCTGGAATGTTCCGCGTATTGCTGTCTCATTTCTAATCGTGTCATCTCTTTCACACAATTCTTCAAGGTTCTCAGTATTGTTTTCTCTTTCTATTCATTCTATATCTTTCTTTCTTAGTGGAAAACTGCCATATACTGAAATGTACTTCAAAGGCCCATAAAGGGTCCTGACAACGCCAGAAAATGGGTTTTCAGGTTATGGCGTAATCTGATAGAGCCTGAAATGGACTAAAAATATGTTTCAGGCGCCTGAAAACAACGGCAAGTTGGTCGAAACTTTAAAAATCTGGTATGTGTTATACCTCTGAAACGGGCTGAAATGGTATTTCGGCCTGCTGAAAACGCTTCTAAAGCACCATAAACCACGATTGAAAATTAGAAGCCTTAATCCATCGGCATACCAATATTTATGACTTCGAATGCACGCTCCACAAATGTTTAATATACTGACCTACTGGTAACAAAATATTTACATTTGCTACAAATACTCTTTACGAACATTTCTGTTTTTTCAAATTAATTATATGACATGTTTTCTCAAAAAACGTATAAGTGGGGTTACTACTACTAGAACAAATTGGATTTTTCTACTACTAGAACAAGTTGAATTGTTTTCTCCAGTTTGCTCTACTAGTTTTAACGATAGACCAAATTGAACGGCATCTCTCCAATTGCTCTACTAGTTGAAAAAATAGGGCAAATTGGACATTTTCTTCCAATTTGCTCTACTAGCTGAAAAATTAGAGCAAATTGAACATTTTCTTTCAATTAGCTCTACTACTGAAATAGATAGAGCAAATTCGACATTTCCTGGAATCGTATAAATCCGACCGTATGAAAGTAAAAAAATAATTACAATGAAATAATTACAATGAGTTAAGCAGTGAGTGTTTCATTCTTATTCTTAATTTTTATTTTTATGCAGTACCACTAGTCGATGTAGGTACTAGTGATAATAAAGGCAAAAAATGGCTCAGACGGTAAAACCACAAAACAGATAGGTACAGAAGTCATTCACATGTATGTACTTCACTTTTCATACCTACGCTAGGCGGTGGCTCCAGGGTTGTCAACTATGGCTTATGCACAAAAAACTATTGTGGTAGTGCCACTTGTATCTAGTTGTTTGATTTATTGTTGAGAATGAAACGAGAAGAATGGAAATATAAATTAATAACAACTAAAATATTTTGATTTTAATGTCATTGTTATTGTCACAGAAAATATTTTGCGATGATTTCGACATTGGCGAAATGCACAATTATTATATACATTATACATATATACCCGCAGAACCTATAGCCTGTAATAGAAAAAAACTTATCCTACAAAACAAAATAATAAACCTACCTACTTATGACAATACAGAACAAACATACAAAATTTAACGTTTGTCAATTTTCACTATCGGGAATCCCTAATAACTTCTAAACGGATTACTCTAGTTACACAATTTCCATTTCTCTATCTATTTGGACCTAAACCTATCAAATGACACTAAACACAACACAATATCTATACAAACAAAAAACATGTTTTCAACTTACGTAAGGTGGCGTGAATTTACCTTACAATAATTTTGTTAAGTACTTCGTTTATACTGATTTAAAATAGGAAACTTATATATAAGGAATATTATATAAATCGATCTTAGATATATTCTTCGGGGGCCGGGGCGGGGCGCTTACCTACCTATCTAACTGTTCTGTGTTACGCTAAAACGAACCATCGAAATACAAGCAGATACCTATTTAGCTCTCTGAAACCACCTGGTAGCTTAAAAAAACGACAATTCACCGCATAAGGTTGAATTTAAAGTATTTAAACAACCGTCCACTGAACAGTTATAATAACTTGTTTTTGGTGATCCATTATTGCACAAAAAAGTTCACAGACGCGTGTCTCAAGCGGATGGCACTCGCGTTCGCATTGGTCCCGACCGGTCCGAGATATCGTGTCCGTGAGCAGTGTCTATGTGTGCGTTGCTCGAGCGCAGTTTGTATGTAGATTGATTTCTGTACCTATTTTGTGGTAAAACGGTGTTTGTATGGGGTAGATGGACAAAAAGAGACAACATCATCAGAAAGTTTTTTATTTCAATTTAATTGAAATTATGTAAAATTTTGCACATTGTTAAATTGATGACTAATTGACCTAAACAATTTACTATCAGTTATCTTCAGTTTAAAGTGAACACTCAAAATTATTGCACTCTAGATTCTATAACCTATTTCAAATATAATGATGTGATATATTTTTAGAGTAATTAGTAAGCCCTTTCATTACGAGTAGATAGCACACACGACAGGTTAAAGAACAAAAAAAAATGTTTCCTATACAAAAAAGATGACGTCATAACTCCTCTTCTTTTTTGTCTTTTTTTTCGTGCTACGGGTCAACTTGATTCGTACCTATGGCCTAAAGATCCATCGTTCCGATTTTCATGCTTTTAACTCCATTTGCAGCTTTTTTTGGCGTACTGCTAGCACTTTTACCTCTGGTAGTAGGTAACAGCGATGACAGCTGTAAGGTTATTTCATTATGTTATCGAATATTGTAAGGTAATGAGATCCAAATTTGAAACATCTTCCAAAAGTAACAGCTGTCATCGCTCCATCGGATTGATACATTTCGTTTTCGATAGTTATTTTTGCAACTTCATAGATAGACGACAATTACGCAAATTCGAAAATATTACAAATGGTAACATGATTATCGAATTCCAGACGCAAGTTTTGAATGGTGAAATAACACCAGGGCAATTTTTAGAACTATGAAGTGAAATTAATTATTGAATTTCAGGTTATTCAAGTTTCAAGTTTTTATTTATTTACCGAATTACGTAGTTTAACTGTGGTCCCCACACTAGGGCGGAGAGATATTACCCATAGGTCTAGTAACAATTACAGGTTTCATAAACAATAGGTACATGTTTCAATTAATTTATACGTAAGGTCTGTTCATTCTTACTTGTCTTATATAGTAAACAACCTCAAAATTATAACTTTATTATAATATCTTCTGTTTCTCCGTAAGAGCGCAAGAGTAGTAGACAAGAGACATGCTGTATGAATGAGAAGTTTTGGTCGATTTCTTTACCTAGGTATCTAACACACACGGCACGATCGATGCATTTACAGTTGCAATGTGACTTTTGCTTAAATGCAGTGTGTATTTTAAGTTGGGTTGTGGACTTTGGTTCTGTTGCTCGAGATTTGTGAAAAGCTTTTATTTTATCTTGCAATGTATGTATGTATGTACGGGTCAAATCCTGCAAGTTAAATTTGACCCACTTTCCGTCAACTGAATGGGCTGAAATTTGGACCACATATGTAAACCGGATGACAATGTAATATCATGGTATCTAAGAGGTGATCTGATGATGGAGTCGGAAGGTGGCGACAGGATCTCCGCTATACCTAACGTAGACCCATCGTATTATGACTCAATAGTTTGGTCTTGATAAGCAGATAAAGATTTTGCAAAAAAAAAGTACAGTCGGCAACAAAAGCTTGTCCCAAAAATTTAATTTTTGACAAAAACTTTTTCGAAGTTGGGTTTAAGAAGATTCCCGTCAAGCCATTGTTTGAGATCACGCATGCCTTCCTCTGCGTGCCATAGCACCACCTCCCAGCTATTTCCGTGGAATAGAGTTGCAGTGTCATCGGCATAACAAACCAGGGCCTCTATTCAACATGGTAAAAACCATCGTGTTTGATCTGTTATCGTATTGTCAACGTTTTGAGAGCTCTTATTTTCTTGACAGTAATGGTAGCCGAGTGAAAAACGATTCCGTAACAGGTCAAATTTTACCGTGTTAAATAGAGGCGCAGATCGATCTTCAGATGGTTAGCAAGGAATATGTCGTTTATGTAATTTAGAAATAAAGTAGGCCCCAGTACACTTCTTTGTGGTACCCCAAAGTGAACCGGCAGTTCTCCGCTTACGTGGTCATCGACCTTCACACTTTGACATCTTCCTTTGAGGTAACTTTCGAACCATTGGTGCGGGTGACCTCGTATGCCGTAGTGTTCCATTTTTTTTAATAAGATGGCTACCAAATCTGTTTTGAAGGCCTTTGCCAGATCTAAAAACACTCCCAAACACTTTTGCCGCCGATCAAGGGTTGCGGTGACCTTTTCAGATAGGTAGCCTAGAGCATCCTCAGCAGATTTCCCATGTCTAAAACAGTACTAGTATTCTGAGAGTATGTCAAAGCGATCAAGGTAATTGACCAGTCAACTTTTATCGATTTTTTCAAGTTTTTTGGAGAAAATTACCAAAAGAGAAATTGGTCTGTAGTTTTCAGGCACTCCCTTTTGGCCACTCTTATATATGGGGATTACGATCGACTTTTTCCATATACACGGAAAGATTCCAGTCGCTAAATTCTGATTACTTACAGATGTGGGTAAGAGGTACTATAATGACATCTTTAATAGATTTAAGAAGCGATGTTTTGAAGCCGTCAATTCCCGGAACACTGCTAGTTTTATAGATCAGTTTATTTACTTCGTGCTCGTCTGTTGGCTGTAAGAAAAAGATGTTTGAAATAGAATCTACCCGATTTACACTGAGCGGAAGAGAGGATTTTGTCTGATCAATGGATGAATGCAGATCGTTGGCTAGATTCACTCCAACATTTTTGAAAATATTCATTGCATTCATTGACCGATTCTTGTGGGCATGGCTTCATTTTTGTAAGTTCCAATGAGGATATGTTGTTTTTGGGGCGTTGGGCTATTTCTTTAATTACTTCGACCCATGTAAATGATTAGAACAGAAAAAAATTGTTTCTGATTTGTATGTGTATAGTAAAATAAATAAATACATTATAAAACGTTTCTTTTTATTTCATAGCATAACCCTCGTTAAAATAAACTATTGGGATACACCCATTTTTAACAATGTATGAAAATTTCAAAAGCATTTCGAGGAATAGGCTTCTCGAATCGTTTCCTATATTATGTTACAATGAATTAATTATAATAAAATTAAAAAATGACCTTTATTTGACCCCTACATGCCGGTTCGAATCGCGCTATATCAAGCTCTTTTGTGGTTTTACGTAAAACATATAAAAATCTCCAATATTTTATGTTTTAAGTACAATTTACCTAGCTGACACCTACGTTTGAAGACAGCTGTTTACATGTCAAATTTGTAAGGTAGAGCAAATTGGAGAAAAATGTCCAATTTGTTCTATTTTTTCAACTAGTAGAGCAAATTGGAGGAAAATTTCAAATGAAAATGTCCAATTTGCTCTACCTTTCCAACAAGTAGACCAAAATGGAGGAAAATGTCCAATTTGCTCTATTTTATCAACTAGTAGAGCAAATTAGAGAAATGCAGTTCAATTTGTTCTATCGTTAAAACTAGTAGAGCAAATTGGAGAAAAACAATTCAATTTGGTCTATCGTTAAAACTAGTAGAGCAAACTAGAGAAAAACAGTTTGATTTGTTCTATTAGTAGGTACATCAGTAGAGCTTAGTGTATAGATTCACTTTATGCACTCCCCTTTCTACACGGTGACATGTAGTTAGTATCAAGAGCGGTTAAACATTAATTTATTTAAATAAAAATAATTAAATTATTTCAATACATAAACATTAACAATACTCAATGTTACTGTATTATCAAACCAACCATCTATAGTTAGACTTATAGCTGTTGCCCGCGGCCCCGTCCAAGTAGAAAAAATACCCTTTATTACTCATTGATAATGTAGTATCCTACTGGTGAAAGTAATTTTCAAAATTAGTCCATTAGTTATTGGATTTATTTATTACAAACAAAAATACATACTATTTTCTCTTTATTATATTAGTGTAAATTGATTACCCAACTACACGGTCAAAGGTGAGTCCGGCACAATCTAATGTAAGCTGTAGATGAAAGCATAAATACCTGGATGCCCATCGCTTCACATAGGGGGTGTAAATAATGTTTTTGCCTTGGAAACCTATTTTTTACGTTTAACAACTTCCAAACCTCACAATGTACATTTTTAGTGAAAATAGCTAATTGATTTTAAATACAACTGCAATTAATTCATAATTCATAATTAACAATACATTTTCTACAAAACTATACTTAGTAAAATAAAAGACTTAGTAGCACAATATTTGATAATTTTTAGACAACGGGACGTTGTGAACTTGTAATGCCTGTAGACACAAAAAATCTAATGAAACGGCGGCCAACTGTTAGTCGACAAGTACTCTTAGGGTTACCAAAGGAAGTGTACATATGTTTTACTTTAATACAAATCTCTAAATAGTGTGATGCCTATACAATATGCGAAGCAACTTTACTACCAAGGTATCCAAATACCGAGGTGCAACTATACTGTATTGATAAATGAAATGAATAATTAATTTGTGAAAAGTGGCTACACATATAGATGGTAATTAAAAATTTTGGGTTAACTATACTAATGTCGTCAATTTAATCATTGAATAAACTTAAATAACAGTTCTATGAGCAAACAATAACCAATTAATTAAACTAAAATACCAATTATCACATTTAAAAAAAATCCTTCATGTCATAGAAACACTTCTTAGCGAGTCAATCATCAATCATATTCTTAAATACTAATAATTTCTTATAATTGAAAACGTCAGGTAAATACAGGATGCACAGGATTCATACCTGGGCGTACTTTTTGTACCAAAAACTGAATACTTAAATCTTTAATATCTCCGTTCCGATATTATTTAACGCCATAAATTATATATATCTATTTTCATGTATATCTATATACACAATTTTCATACCTATGTAAAAACCATACGCGGCCGCTAAAAAAAAAACACAATTTTCTTCAAACAAACTTACCCAATGCCCTTTCGAAAATGTACAGACAAGTAACGGTGAGAATGCCACTTCAAATGAAATGTAGACGGTAAGATCCCTTGCAGTCAATTTCAAAAATTGCTCTGATACAGCGTTTTTGCATGATAAAAACTTTATTTCTATCATCGCAATTACCCCACAACACGAGTCCGTATCTCAGGAGAGAATTTACCTAGCCATTGTAAGCAGTTAAGGCGGCTTGTTGAGAAACAGTCTGTTTTATTCTACGTAGTGCACACACAAATCTGTTAACTTCGGAACGAACGGTTTCTACGTATTCCCTCCAGTTGCAGTGGGAGTAAATAAAGCAAGTAAAAACCTTGTATTTCGCACTTGTTCACTACAAGAATTTCAAATCGAATCTCTTAGTTTTGCGAGCTTCCTTTGCCTGTATGAAATTGAATAAAATTAGTTTTACTAATATTTACTTTTAAATTATTTACATTAAGCCTAATAATACTTCGATCAATGTGTAATTATTTCATCATTTTATGTTGTTAAATATTAACATCTTAAAATTATTGATGTGTCATCGGCAAATAGGATGCACTCATGAGATAAATAGTTTGGAAGATCGTTCATATACAATAATTCAATAAATGTTTTAAAAAAACAAAAAACCGCCTTCAAAAAATACTAATGCTGGACTTAATGCCCAATGGCATTCTCTACCTGTCAAACAGTAGGTGAAATAGAAAAAAACTAAGGTCGGTTCGAAGAAAAAAAAAGCGTTGAAAAAAAACTGATCTAGATGATATAATTTATACTGTGTCATTTTTTGAAATAAATAAATAAATGATGGACTGCCTTGGTAGCGTTCAGGGTCAACACTACAATGCACCGATAGTTAATTTCGCACCACTGGAATCTACGATTTTCTCTTAGGCCACAAATTTCTTCTGTATAAATTGCAGCGGTGTTTAGATGTAATCTATGGGCCTGAAACCTTTCGGAAAACCGGCTTGTTCGTATGTATAGAAGGCAAGCAAACATTTACAACAATTTGATTTATAAACCACATTACTACATTAAGAACAGTTGTTAACATGTCACCCCCGAACATTTAAGTTTTATTTTCCTTAGAGAATGGTTTTAGTAGCAGAGGTTCTGTAAAATAGTAATTCATTTGTTTCTGATTTATCAACATTCCGACAAATATTCCGTAGTTTTTAATAATTCATGGAACAATTTTGCCATTGAAATAAAAGTAATCTTACGAAAAAGAATCGAGCAAATTTGCCTCGCGGATGAGTTCCAATGTAGCAGCTGTGTCATTCTTGAAATCTAATTTCAATTAAGGAAACAAAAGCCAAAAGTTTTATTAAACCGCTCGTGGTCCTTTTATATATAGTTTGATGGCTAAGAATATATTACACCAAGTTCTGGGGTAGAATAAAAAAAAGGCATTGAACTAGTCGTTGTGTTTTACTCGTCACAAAGCACCTAGGTACTTAATTAAGGTCATACAAATATTCGTACACCCGCGGACTGCTTGAGTTAAATGACGTGGTTTGTAGTGTGATTCCGGCCCATAAATGCTAAAGTTGATTTTTTAGTTTAATATGTATTACTTTTTAGCAGCCAATTTTAATTTTGAGTCCGCTTCGAAGTTTCAAAATGAAATAAACCATCTCAACCCCCCACCGGCGACGAGAAGCAGCATGTCTCTGAATCGCTAACGAACTTTATTCAAGCCCCAGTTTAAAATCCCATTTGAATATGTATCAGCTAGTTGCGCAACTTGAGACTTTATTTAATATCAAATAATATAACATACTTATGTTGGAAAATATATTGTTTCAGGCTAGAATGCGAGCAATTATTTTCTGATTCTAATTTATTTGCGTCTGAATCTATTTTCTTGTTTACACCGTTGTCTTTACATCTTGGTTATTGCCTGTTAATAAAAAGTTTTATTATTATTTAGATGTTTATTACATTTTCTGTCAATTAAGTTTTATTACTTACAAAAAAAATCAAATTTCAAAGCAAAATAACAATAAGAATACTATTTATTATTATTTGTCTCCCTACGAAAGGAAATCTAAAAGGTATTATAACTGAGTATTTACAATACACGATCATTTTTAATCGGTGATCAAGTACCAATTATTCTCATTCAGTAATTGATGACGATTACGTTACAGTCGCAGTTACATGGAACTAACTTATTTTTTGTAATAATTATTTTTTATTTTGAAAATAACTTAATCGAAATTAATTGTCACCCTACTAATCGTTTAGTCTACACTCTTGTAAAGAGATTCTGATTCTTACGTATGCACATGAAAGATAAAGAAATTAGGTTCATTGACATAATTTTATTAAATTGATAATTTCAAAATATTTTACGAGACAGATGATGATATTTAATCAAGAAAATAAGAAAGTAGTTAATAGTTAATAATAGTTTTCTGTTATAATGTAAACGTCAATGTGATTTGATGTTGTTGACACGTGGCCATAGCAATAACCCTTTTAAAACGACCAATAACGACTGTGTTCAGTAAGAATAGCTGATTCGGTGTTGCATAACTAATAGTAGCTGTTGTTTAAACGTAGCCATAGCGTATCAGCGTTAGGATGAAATCGTGGGTTTTTAGTTTTTTCGATGTCGAAATTACCAATTATCATTTCTCCGTACGCTGACAATGGTCGCTAGGTTACGGTGTCAAGACCTGCAATTGGTTGACTTTTGGTGAAGTCATTAAGGGCCTCTATTCAACACGGTAAAAACAATATCGTTTTTGACCTGTTATCGTGTCGTCAACGTTTTGATAGCTCTTATTTACTTGACAGTAATGGCGGCTGAGTTAAAAACAATACGAAAAAGTCAATGTCGAGTCAAATACGTAAAGGATTTTACCGCCAAGCATAGAGGCGCTGTTGTCATGTCAGGTTCATAGAGCTGGCCCTCAAAAGTAAAAGTTTACTGACGTAAGATCTGTCGAATTCCCCGCCAAAGCGATGGCACTTGACGTGTCGTATCTAGTTCGTAGAACCATGCTCAGTGTAGGGTTCCGTCCACCTATACTAAAAACACAAAAAACCATATGTAATTCTAGCGAAAATGACACTTTTAGAGTTCGACATTTCCTAATTTCATTTCCAAATGAAACACCCGACTCTTTGTTACACCAATAGTCACTGAGTTAAACCCAAGTGCACTATCTATGGCTGTGAGAACCAAGAATTTAAAAAAGATTTACTTATAACATGCCTACCACAAGAAATTTGAACTAAATTAAAAAATATATATATTAACACATTAAAAAAAACAACTTAAGACGAAATAAAGAAAACTATACAGTCTAAATATACCACAAAAAAACAATACGATTCAAAGCCCTAGTAGATTTTTGGAACTATATTAGAAAAGACGACGAAACCATGGAAACAATAAGAAGACTAATTATTATTATATGTCTCCCTACGAAAGGCATTCTAAAAGGTATTATAACTGAGTATTTACAATACACGATCATTTTTAATCGGTGATCAGGTACCAATTTTTCTTATTCAGTAATTGATGACCATTACGTTACAGTCGCAGTTACATGGAACTAACTTTTTTTTTTGTAATACTTAATTTTTATTTAGAAAATAACTTACTCGAAATTAATTGTCACCCTACTAATCGTTCAGTCTATACTCTTGTAAAGAGATTCTGATTCTTACGTATGCAGAACATTTACATGAAAGATAAAGAAATTAGGTTTAGAAACACACGGCAAAAAACTGAGGGAGTTGGGTAAGGACTACGGCTATGAAGGCGATGTCTTAGAACGCCAATTACGAGAACGATTTGCAACTGGCTTTTTAGATCTAAAACAAAAATGGTACGATATTCAAGAGCAATCAAGTGATGGTAAAATAATACATTGCGCGTTCAATATAATAACATGCTGAGGAGGCTGTTGGGGCTACCGAGGTATTGTAGTGCGTCCGGGATGTTCGCTGAGGCGAGAGTACACGATTTCTATGCCATTAGGCGGAAGGGAATAGCCTCATTACTGAACCACGTACTCCTGAGGGTGTCGGCGGTACGCTTAGACTGCCTTCTCACCAAATACTGTGTCACGGTGATAATTGGAGCAGCTAAATAGTGCGTTAATGTTTCATGTTCGATGCCTATACAGGGTGCCCCTGTCCTTGTTGCTTTAAATGCAACGATCGATTCTACTCGCTAAAATGAACTACTTTTGTTCTGCAACATTAAAAAATAACTTAAGTTTAGATAACTAATTGATGTTGAAGTCTAATTGTAAAATCAGTGCATCAAATCATGGCCATAAAATATTCACTATCTCATCGTACGGGAGCGCCGTTTCTTTGGTACGAGGGCTAAAGGAAAGTGGAGAATTGGATCGCTTACATTGAAAAATTGACGACTCGCTGGCCTAGTTGGCAGTGACCCTACCTACGAAGGTAGAGGTCCTGGGTTCAAATCCCGGAATATTTTTTCCTGAGTCATGGATGTTTTCTATGTATTTAAAAAAGAATAGCAATTTTATTTACATCCAACTAAGTACAGAATTCAACATTAATACAATTAAAAATTAAAATTAAACGTTTTAAATTTAAATTATACTAAGCTACTTAAATATTAAAGATATAAATAATAATCACCACTATAAAAAGAACACCCCCTCTAGCAGGTCCACTCGCGGCATGGTCCCCACGACACTGGCTGCATTACCTCACCGGATAGCTAGCCCAATCCTTTGAGAGAGGTAAGCACCAGCTGTAGGATCTCCGGAGGATTCTATGAGCCGAGAGGACGGGGCCTTAATGAAGCTTTTCATATCAGCTGACCAAGGTCCCATGGTTTCCACTGCAAGCGCCATAAATTCGTAATTATTTAATAATGACGAATATTTGCGGCGCTTGAGTGTTTGGGCCTGATCAGCTGCTGCACCGGCCCGATTACGGGTTGACTGGACGTGGGAAAGGGCGAATGTGTCAACGCACGTCGCGTCCTACACCAGTGCCCTACCTAGTTTCCACGGCACCAATAAAGCTCCGTCTGGTCGCTTGCCATCGTCTCAATGCAATCCTGCAGGTTCCAGGACAGCTGGTATAGAGGCAGTGGCAAGCGACCGACGGATCAGATCATTAATTGTGCCGTGACGGTACAAACGGCCGGCACTTCTGAAGCATGAAAGGCCATGTCGTCCAAGCTCACTCACTTCCTTCCCGCACGCGCAAGTATGAGGTTCACAGAGTCTAGCCCCAAGCCGCAAGTTTATTGCTATGCGCAAGCTGCTTGTGGACCCAAGACAAGACAGTGCCTATATTGCGGGAAGGAAGAGCGTGGAGCCAGTGACCTGATTCGCCTACTGAGACAGCGAGGAGAGGGGCGCGATCTGAATCGTCCGTACTATTTTCTATGAGAGATGCATGATTTGATATGAGGCGAGGTGTATCCCATGCTCTCTGGATATGCCTCTTGACTGGCATATCCACTCCCGGACACGACTCACACCAAGCATCCCTAGCCTCCACCAGGATCGCAATCTCAACGTCAAGTATCTGTGGGTTATTTAAGATAATACTGACGAGAGGCAACGAACCATAGGCGGAGGACAGGAAAGCCGGTAGTGCCACGCTAGAAGAGCATCGAATACCAAGTCCACCGAAACGAATTGGGAGAACCGCTTCAGTCCAAGGCCTTAAACTAAAATTAATGTTTAATAATTTAGACAGAGTTGATTGAAGGGTAATATCTATAGAAGCCAAAATATCTGGAAATTTCCATTTCCAAAACCATTATTTGGTGTTAAAGATGAATTTGAATGGACCGAAATGTTGGGTGAAGCTGCATTAAAATTAGTGACGATATCATTTTTTTTCTATTGAAATGTGATCAGGTATATAAATTTCGCACTTAGTAAAATTGAATGAGAGGCCAATATTAGAAAATTTAGTGATGATCGTTTCCAGATCTTGGAGTACAGTTGAGGCATCCTCGCCAAGGGAACCGTCATCAAGGTACCATAGATTAAATTTAGAATTTATATCTGAAATAATTGGATTAATGACTAAGCTAAAAATGACAGGCCCAAGCGGGTCTCCTTGTTGGCAACCCATGCATGAAGATATGATTTTGTCACCGAAAAGTAATTTTGATGGTGCCCCATAGCATTGCCACAAATAGCTGTATAATTCTGGAACTTCTTTTTGTATTTAAATATATGTTTCTCTATATAAGTATTCATATCGTTGTATAGTACCCATAGTTCAAGCCTAGAGCTTAGTTTGGGACTAGGTCAATTGGTGTGACATTGCCCCCTGAAAAAAAAATAGATTCAAATTGTATGAAAAAATTAAAATCTAAGTTGGACACATTTGTAACAACTTACAGAACAAAAGAAGTTTAGTTTCAGGAGTAGAAACGATCCATGCATTTAAAGCTCCAAGGTCAGAGGCACCCTGTATAAAGTTCAGTACCAATATAGTCTTAAATTTCCCTTGTTACTAACATAATATGGATCTCTTGGTCTGCAATTAATGATTTTTGTTTTGGAAGAAAATGGGACCGTTGGGACAATCCTTCTGAATAAAAACATAAAATTCCTGATTTGTCCCCAAACGTATGTATGTAATTGTATTTTTTTTTACCAAGAATTGTATTAGATTTTGGAAACAAGTCTGACAACCAGGAACAAAATGTTTGGGGACATAATCCAAAATACTGTTTTTTCTTGTTCAGAATGATAACCAACGTGCATTTTTTTTTACAAAATATGGGGAAATAATAAATCGGATGCAATTTTTTTGAAACTCCCCAACTCTGTCAAGTGAAGCATCAGTCATCATCAGTACAACTAATTCAAAGAAAAGATTGATTTAGAAATTACACCCGATAACGACAACTTTCAAAATCTTAGTGCAAAAGGTGCGGGAATGGTACAGCAAAAGACCATGTTTGTACAGCGTGTCAAATAAAAGGCCATTTCAATTCATTTTTGCATAAAAACGGGATGAGCCTATTTATCGTTTTGATTGGGAGCTAGTAAACAGAATCACAAGAAGCACATATTCAAACAGAAAACTTTCAAGAAATACATCTTCTGAGGAGAGCGGTGATGATGATGATGACGGCACAAATGTAAACAAAGTCAATGCTAACAAAAAAAAATACACCAAAATCAATGAAATACAATGTATAATGGATAGCTGTTGCCCGCGACTCCGTACGCGCAAAAAAGTAAAATATAAACTATGTTACTCGGGTTTAATGTAGCATCCTAATGATGAAAGAATTTTTGAAATCGGTCCAGGAGTTTTTGAGTTTATTCGTTACAAACATCCACACACACAAAAATACAAAAATACAAATCTTTCCTCTTTATCATAATAAGTATAGATTGGGATCAGGATCCATACATTCAATTATAAGGACTACACTTTCAGAAGGACCGAAATTAAAAGCCTATGGTGATTATAAACTCAAACCTAAAGGACTAACTAACATTAACTTGTTAGAAGGGTAAATGACTATGAAGTAAATATTTATGTAAAACTGAGAACAGAGCCCAACCGTCTCCATGCAAATCCAATGCGTTGAAATGGAACTTAAGCGACCAACAAAACACAGTATCATATTTAGTACCCATAGACCCGAATGAAACCCCAATTGAATCGATAAGTCCAACGGTTAACATCATCAAACCTAACGGACAAATAAGAATATGCGGAGACTCCGACACTTAATTCAGATTTGGTAACACACCTACCCAGTACCAAACGTTGACCACATAAGACAACAACTTGTGGGCGGGGAAAAGTATTTTATCTTGAAAAATTGCTTAATAACATACCAAACATTGTAATATATTTTGATAACATTGCAATAACGGAAAAAAATCGAACTGGCTGAAACACCTGAACATCAACGATTGATCCATGCAGGACGAGTGCCATACGCAATGATGATGATGATTTTGAACGGGAACAAATGACGAAGAACTCCTCAGAACTCTATCACTAGTTCCTCCTAATCCCAAGGAAGCTGGAATGAAAGTAAATCTCATGCAATCTTCATTTCTACTACCTGAAATCATCGCGAACCTTGGACAATCTAAAGCAACACCTCCTCAGAACACCAAAGAGTTGAGATCTTTCCCAAGTTTGGTATTTTTTTACGAAACGTCATACCTCACCTGCATGGCATTTGTGCAAATCTACATGCAGTTACAGAACAGAAACAATAGTGAAAATGGATGAAACACGAAAACACTACATTTGAGCAAACAAAAACATGTCAAGTTATGCTTCAGAAAAAAGAGTAGCAGTCGTGTTATTTCACAAACGAAATAACAGAGATCAAGAAAACTGAACGAGTTTCTTTCGGCGTTTCTTCTCAGCACTGCAGTGGTGTCTTGAGAAGCGTCGGTAGATATTTGACGCGTAAAAGTTCCCGAGTGGCCTACTTACTGAATAAACATCTTTTATCTTTTATCTTTATAAACCCAGCAGAAAGCAAATACTCAGTAATCGATCGCGAGTCATTAGCAATTATCTTTGAAATTAAAAGATTTGATCATTCCTTAGGGGGTCCAAATTCACTTTAATAACGGATCACAAACCACTCATATACATTCTGGGAACAAATCGAAATTTGCCGAAAATTGTTTACAACAGACTGGTCAGATGGGCTTTTATGATCGGCAGCTACGATTATGACATTGTTTATAGCAAAGAAGATACTAACACACTATTTTTTTATCCAGAATATCGAATCTTTATGAAGACCCATCGAAGTCAGAACGAACAATTGGAACGGAACGAATTATCTGTGGAATGGCAAAGTATACTTACAATCCAAAAAAAACTAAAACCTTGTGAAATAAAGAAGGAAGAGCCAACCCCTAAACACAGTGAAATCGTGAAAGATAGTTCTTTAAGACCATCGATTTAATATACACTAGATTTAACGTCAATGCTTAAATGGAGTGACGGAGCAACTGTGCTCGAATTCCTTCCGAGCACAGTTGGGCTGTCAGTCGCACGCGATGCGTTGACAGGTCAACATGCCTAAATGCGCTGTGAAGAAGTGTAGAAATAGCTCTGTAAGAAAGTTGAAAAAGGATGGCATATCTTATTTTCGGTAAGTGCCCGTTAATAGTTTTATAATTTAATGTATTTGTGGCCAAACTCGCCTTCTAATTAAGAAAGGTGATCATGTATGTAAAAAGTGGAACATAGTTCGAAATTGGATGAATAGAGTCGCTTATTGTTTTTTTTTTACAAAGTTATACGCCTACTTATTTTGCGGTCTATAATATTAATTAAACTTCTTATAAATTACTATAAATACATAGATCTAAGAATAAAAAAGACCTCGTAATTGCTCTTTATATTGTAACTAAAATAAAACTGTATTATTATTCGAGATTTCCAAAAAACGAAATTGAGCGAGAAAAATGGCGGAAAATAATAGCAAATGAAAGGGGCGAAGAATTTTACAAGCCTAATGATTCCAGTGTGGTTTGCTCTTGCCATTTTTTAGAGCATGAAATGTATTATACAAAGAAAGGTTTCCGTAAAATAAATAAAGGGACCTCTCCAAGTATGGAAGTAAGTTTTTTTCTAAAAATATTGTGATCTAGTGAGTAAACAACACACAACAGTAAACAACATACTTTTTCAGATCGGAATAACAACGACACAAAATGAACCGCCTATAGCCACGACACTTAGCTCGCTAGGGAATGAACCCAGTACAAGCAGGTTCAGTGACATGTCCTTTGAATCGCAAATAAATTTAGAGGTAAGTAATGATTTGAAGTTTGTACAAACTTAAATTTTTTATTCTATGATTTAATAATATAGAGGCGTTTAATTAATCTTTGCGTTTATTTTTAGGTCGATATATTAATGAGACAACCAGTACATTCTGCAACAAACAGCGCTCCTACATCTAGTTTGTTAACAAACAAGCTCGATAAGGGCTCTGATAGAGAGAAATCTTTAACATTGCAGTTAAAAACAGAGGTAGGCAAATTACTTTAAAATGGAATGATTTTTAATTTTAGTAACAGATAACAAAAAAGCTTATTGTTACAGAAAAAGGACACAGGGAAAACTGTAACTCAAAATGAACAGGTTGTAGGACTAAATTTAATCCATCGCTGTACGCCGTCACCGACATCATCGGGGTTGACCTCAATTTTGGATACTCCAAAAACATATTATTACAAAAAAACACTAAAAATATGCCAAAAAACCATTGATTTAAAAAACAAGCAAATTCGAAATTTGAAGAAGAAGAACAAGATACTTTAAAAAAAAAAATTAACTTTAAAAGGAATTGTGGCAGACTTAAAGAAGAAACGGCTTGTTGATGAATCTTTAAGTAATGATTTAACAAAGAAACTAGACAAATCTAATGACAAAGTTATAGATATATTAACTGCAAAGAAAAAGGTTTCACTAGTCAAGTATCCCCCAGAACTTCGAAAATTTGCGTTAACACTGCATTTTTACTCACCAGCTGCATACAAATATTTACGTGAAATATTTGCTCAAAATCTGCCACACCCCAATACATTATTTAGGTGGTATCAAAATGTTAATGCACAACCTGGTTTTACAGAAGAGGTATTTTCTAGATTGGCTGATAAGGCGAAAGCATCTTCTGAACCACTTTTATGCAGTTTAGTAGTAGATGAGATGTCTATTAGACAACAAAAAACCTGGACTGGACGAAAATTTGAAGGCCTTGTCGATATGGGTATTGGATATGATGATTCAGATCTGAAAGCAACACAAGCTTATGTTTTTGTTGTAGTGTCTTTAAACCAGTCTTGGACTCTGCCAGTTGCTTATTTTTTTATACACAGTTTAACTGGGGAAATGAAGTCCAACATGATTTTACTAACACTACAAAAATGCCATGATATAGGAGTCAAAATCCTCTCATTGACTTTTGACGGTTGCAAGACCAATATAAACTGTATGAAAGCACTCGGTTGCAATCTAGATAATCAAGACAACATCAAAACAACATTTCCTCATCCATGTGGTGGCAGTGAAATCGCCGTGTTTTTAGACGCTTGCCATATGGTAAAACTGATGAGGAATTTATTAGAGGCACACAAATGCATTTACGATAGTGATGACAAAATAATAAAATGGGATCTAATTTTGGCTCTACACAATCTTCAAGAAGAGAACAGTTTGCACATAGCGAATAAACTTACAATCAGGCATATACACTTCCGAAATGAAGTTATGAAAGTTAAGCTGGCGACACAATTATTGAGCAACAGCGTCGCGAAAGCAATTGACTTTTGTGACAAACAACTAAATATCGAAAAATTTGCCGATTCTGATGCCACGGTCAAGTTTATTAAAATGATAAATGACCTCTTTGATATTTTGAATTCCAGAAATATGGCTGACCTTGGCTACAGTACACCACTAAATGAAAAAAATGCAGGCAAAGTTCTCAAACTGTGTGCAGATGCAAAAAAATACTTGCTTTCATTAACTATAAAAGTTATGTACAAAAGGACGAAAACCATTAAAAAAGAAAAGCGAGTTGTGTACGAAACTAAAAAAGTACCATTACACAAATGTAGGGCAAATACAGGAGTCATAGGACTGCTCACTTGTATCAACAGTTTAGAATATCTGTATTCGACTTTAATTGAGACCAAAACATTATCTTTTTTGACTACCTATAAATTTAGTCAAGATCATGTTGAACTTTTCTTCGGAAAAATCAGAAGCCTAGGGGGGCATAATAACAATCCCAATACACGACAGTTTAAATCAGCATATAAGAAGTTGTTGGCCCATTTAGAGTTGAGCAAAAAATTCAGTGGTAATTGCTTACCGCTAGAAAACATACCAATGTTAAACGGCAGTGAGCCAATCGCAAAAATAAATAATACAACTATTGGGATACGGCGTGAGGATGAAGACGAAGAAAACATTTCTAAAACATTTTTAGACAATCGCAGGAATCAAAAATCAATTGAAGAAAAATACGGTAGTAACTGCAATCATCTCTCCGAATTATTACAAACAGAACAACATAATGTTACTGACCAAATAGTCGGATATATTTCAGGGTTTGTTGTGTACAATTTGTTAAAAAAAATAAACTGCGACGACTGTAAAAACCATCTCCTAGCTACAGAAAAAGAATGGTTTCACAAATTGGTGGATATTAAGGACGTTGGAGGTTTATGCTATGCATCAAAGGATGTATATATAATATGCACTAAATCAGAAAAGATAATTAGACACTTTATTAAAATAAGTGGCGGCAAATCATTATTGAGGCAATATGACGGCCAATATTTAATAATGAAAATTCTTCGGTCACTAGTGGACATCACACTATTTATGAACACAGATGCTCATACAAATGATCAGTTCAATCACATATATGAGCTGACTAAAGCTGTAGTAAAGAAATATGTAGATGTGCGTTTGCATTACATTTGCAAAAAAGAAAACGTTGAAAAAAAAATCTCTTCCAAACGACAAGTGTATAATAAATTAAATCTTTTTCAGGGTACCTAGACATATATGATGTGACAATTTATATTATATTATTTGTATTTACCTCCATAGTCGTATACGATTGCACAATATCTCTTTTTTTTGGATATAGCTTAGTTTTTATTTATTGTATGTGTTTGTTTTACAAATGTTTAGAAAGCCCGTAGATCAAAGAAGTTTATTAAGTTATTTGTACGGGTAAATCGCTGTTACTTTTATTTTTAGACACGCAAAGTTACAATCCTAAGTTAGATTTTTTTACCTATAAAAGTTTTTTTTATTAGTCTAGTATTAATAAGCGTTTATTTGAATTTATTTAAAAAAACCAAGTTATTGCGAAGGAAAAATACAAAAAAAAATACAGGCTTTGATACAGGCTATACAAGGTGTTTTATGAAAAAACTCTGGCGACCATAGCGTTTTTTTTAATTTAAAAATGGCAATATCACAAAATCCGTGATACTTCGCATAATAGTAAATGTGGTCAAAAATGTTCAGAATGACTCTACCTATCATCCCTTAAAACCCCTACACTCTACTGCCAAACACCATGTATTAGTATTTTTGTTTCTAAATAAGTATGTATATCGTTGTCTAGCACCCATAGCACAAGTTTCGAGCTTAATTTGGGATAAGGTCAATTAGTGTGTAATTGTCCAAACATAGTTATTAATTTACTAATATAAAATTGAGAAATGCGACTCCATTTCATTCATTCATCCGTTGTTTAATTTTGACGTTAATATTACGATAATGGCCACTTAACTAAAAAGCTTTCAATATTTTTAAACCTTAGTTTGTAAATTTGACACTTGAGAGCTAGAACATTGAGTTCATTTTAACATGTTTTTTTTTTCGTTTTACAAGGTAAAAAATTAGCGATGTTAGCTTCGTATCTGAATTCTTATATTATCTGTGAATGTCATTTTGGCACCGATTGTTACGACATTTTTGTTCGGGATTGTGTATCTAGTGTATATTAAATCGATGTTTAAGACATATGGATTTTAAATAACTTATTTCAGCATTAGGTAGTTTTTTATAGCTCGTAAATAGTTAAAAACGTTGCTCGTTTAAAATTATTAAGTACGAGTAACATAACAGAAGTACAGGTAGATTCACAAGAGTTGGCACGAATGGATTGAATGAGTTAACGAAAGTATACAAGTGTGTAAAATAATAACAGGTTTTTGGTTTGAAATTCGAGTCGGTTCAAAAGACGGCACTCACACACTGATAGGTGTCATTACTTTTGTTCATTCCATTCGTGCCAACTTTAGTGAATCTACCTGTAAACAACGAACGTAAACAAGGTGTTCACCACTACACTCACTCAACTATCATTCTGTGCAATGCCGTATATTGTCCTTTTTCAGCATCATTCCGAACGGTTGGTTGCGCCCTGTGCAACGTACCATTAGCTCTCATATGAAGATAATTCACGTGCGTTAACAAAGAGCGTGAAATGTTTTGTAAGCCCTGTGTTCAGCTATATCCGCAAGGCAATAAGTAATATTAGTCAAAAATCTATATACGGAGAAAATTCTATATAATTTTATGTATGAAGCTTACAGTGGAACGGCGTCGATTGAAAAAGGAAGATAAAAATGAACTTATCCGACAAAACACCGTGCCGTACAGCCACAACACGGGAATGTTAAGCCACTTGCTACTCTTCGTAATTTAGCCGAGTAACACATACTGGATATATGAGTATAACTGACTAAACTAGGTTTGCATTACACGGCTAAAATACGAACTGTGGCAAGTAGCTCAACAATCCCGTGTGGTGACTGTACTACGAGTATATCTGTATCGGGGTCTTCATTTTTTAAAGTAAATGTATTTTTACGTGCGAAGTATTGATAATGACGCAATTGCATCCGAGCTTATTTTCAGCAGCGGTAAAACGAAACTCTCTTAGGCAGTTTTTTTATGAGGCCATTGTCCTGGAAATTAAATGTAAACGGATACTGCACCCACCGTCAAAAAGGCCGGATATTTCTCATTCGATCCAGCATCAAACGGAGGCGAATATTGTGTAAGTTGTTTATTTCAGTACAGTATTATTATTTTATCATTTTGTTTCTGTTTCACAAGTCTCGCCTTCAGTGTCTAATCGATATCCGAACGATTAAGACGTGCATTGTGCGATAAGATTCTGAGGGCGAGTAACCGGTTCAAGTTGTTTACTCCATAGCGCCTGTTACGTAACGCAGCGCTTCTTACCTTATTAGCCAGTGCATTGAGATTGCGGATTAGTGATTATGAACTTTATTGATAATGGATAGAAGCCTTCATTCAGATTGCAGTGTTTTAAGTGACGAGATGAACGATCCAGCAAGTGAGGACAATATACAAAATAAGGATTTAGAGAGTACTTGTAACATAATGCAAGCAGAAGATACAACGTCCAGGAAAAGAATAATTGATGATGATGATGGTTTTGAATACGTAGCTAGAAGAAAACCTAGACATAACTCGCAGCAAACAGCCCACCAAGTGTCAACAACATGTAAAAATGCTTTTCCCAAACAATTTGCCCTAGCAAAATTGCTGCAGCAATACGGCATATCTGGTATAACTAAAGTTAAATATGTTAATCCTTATAGGATGCTTATCAATTTCGAAGATGAATCAAATACGCAGAAATTCCTCACAAATCAAGAGTTGACCCGATTGGAATGGAAAAGACAAAACACATCGGAAGTGGCCGTATCTTATGGAATAGTTAGGGACATAGAATTAGACCTCACTGAGGAGGAATTATTGAAAAATATTACAAGTGCCTACGAGATAGTGTCGGCTAAACGGCTTAACCGAAGGTGCCCGGAAGGATGGACTCCGAGTGAATCTGTAAGAATTGGTTTTAGAGGTTCTGTGGTCCCGGCTAACGTTCGTTTATGTGAACTCAGAATAAAGGTGGTTCCATATATTTTTCCAGTCACACAGTGTTCACGTTGTTGGAGATATGGGCACACAAATAAGATGTGCCCCGCTAATAGGGCCATTTGCCCCAAATGTGGAGAAAGACACGAAAACTGTGAAACTAATATATTTACATGTGTTAATTGTAAGGGTAGGCATATGGCGTTATCAAAAGAGTGTCCAATATACGCAAAAGAGAAACGCATAAGAGAACTCATGACTGATTTCCAATGTACCTACCGAAAGGCGCTCACTATCTATGTCCCACCGTCACCCATATCTGCCCCACAAGCAGAAACGGTAGCACCAACACCAAGTGACTACAACGCTGTCGCCGCAACTATCGCCCTCACCGCCACCACTGCCAACGTCGGACCCTCGGGTTCTTCCCAGGGGCAAGCTACTTACAGTGAAGTCACTAAACGTTCTCACAAGGATAAGATACACAGATTAAAGGAGAAAAAAGAAAAAGATAAAAGGCCGAAAAAGAATGGGACCACTTCAGGTACTAGTACCCCTATACCAGGTTTTGATTGGTCTGGGATGGAAGATAGCCGTAATTGGGAAGGAAAAAGTACAGTGCAAAGTGAAGATGGGAGCGAGCGAAGCGAAGAGGAGGTACAGTGCTGGACAGAGGTACTCGAGCGACTTAAGGAACTAATTTTTCTTAAAAGTATGAGCTATCAAAGTAAAATTGAAACAAGTTTAAAAATGATAAAAAATTGGCTTATTAAATGGATTGTTAAAACTATTAGAGACCTACCATGTTTGAACTTTTTTCTAGGATCTTTTTGCAATGGATAGAATCACAATGAGGCAAAATTACAATTTAAATTTATTCCAGTGGAATGCACGCAGCATTAGGCCTAAACTTCGAGCATTCGAAAATTTATTGATTCAGGAAAAAATACATATTGCCGCGTTAAACGAGACATGGCTTGAGCCTGACAGTCTACTAAATATAAAAAATTATAATGTATTTCGACGAGATCGCGATTCCTCTTACGGAGGGGTTGCCATACTGACGCACAAGTCCATTCATGCTCAAGCTTGTGCCGTACCAACTTTAATAAATCCTAGCATTGAAATAGTGTACGTCAAAGTATTTAATTGTAATAATCTGGAACATGTCATGTCCATTTATTGCCCCTCGGACATATCTACTTGTCAAAATGATTTTAATTTCCTGTTATCGATTGTAAATCGCAAAACGCTCATCCTTGGAGATTTAAACGGGCATCACTCGAGTTGGTCATATAAGACGGATGCCAGAGGTTCTCAAATTTTTGATGCGATACTCGAAAATGATTTTGCATATTTAAACAAGGGTGAACCTACTCGTTTCCAACTGGTAGAAGGTAATTTGCGGTTGTCATCTCCTGATTTGTCCTTGGTCTCGCTAGACGTAGCAACAAACTTTTCTTGGTCAGTGATGAAGGAAACTTTGGGCAGTGACCATCAAATAATTAAGATATCGACCCAATGTAAAAAAGAACTTGGTTCTTTAAAAAAAAGGAATTTTAAGAAAGCAGATTGGTATTCTTTTTCTAGTGATTTGGAAATACTTTTTACGGATTTAGTTCTTCCTGATGACCCCCAATCCGCGTATGATGCCTTTGTGAATTGCCTTAATATAGCAGCAGATAAAAATATTCCGCTTATTAAAATTTGTCGAGATCCGGAAAGTAAATTCACACCTAAGCCATATTGGAATTCGGTGTTATCTAGATCAGTAGCACTTCGTCGCCAGGCTCTGGCGCAGTTTAGGCGAAATCCTACACCTAACAATTTGGAGCAGTTACAGGAAAGGATTAAGGAGTCACAAAGATTGGTAAGAAATGCCCAAAATGAATCGTGGCGTACGTTTTGTGATGGCCTAGATAAATCTACATCCGCAGGTGCCGTTTGGGAGCGAATGAGATGGCTAAAAGGTTACCGGTCTCCTAGGCAACATGTAGATACTGACCAGGCGACAGAACTTCTGCTAACCTTGACGCCTGATTATGTCACACCGCCTAAACCCCAGTTCAAAGTTCAAAATTCACAACTGAACGCAAGAATTACCATGTCGGAATTGGAAAAGAGTATCAAGTCAAAGGACACCTCTCCCGGAAGGGATGCTATATCTTACTCAATGGTTAAACGTATTCCAAGTGGGGGTAAAGAGTTTCTGACCAGATTATATAATATCTTTTTAAACAACAGCTTTGTCCCTATACAATGGCGAGATACGACTGTGGTTGCTATCCCGAAACCGGGAAGACAGCCCCGTTCGATATCATCACTACGCCCAATATCTATGTTGTCATGCCTTTGTAAAATATTTCATTCTATTTTGCAAAAACGGATTGAGTGGTTCTTTGAGACAAATGGTCTCCTATCTGACAAAGTACTTGGTTTCAGAAGATGTCGATCATGCTTGGATAATCTGAGCCAACTCGTAACAAGCGTGCAAAAAGGCTTTGTAAATGGTGAGGTCACGGTGGCTTGTTTTATCGACATAAACAATGCATACAACAATGTTGACGTAAATAGTCTTATAGCGAATTTGGATCGGGCGGGAGTGGGTGATAAAATTTGTGAGTATTTGTGGGAATATCTCAGAGAAAGACATCTTAAAATGGACATAAATAATACACAAATGGTACGGCACACCAGTCGTGGGTTGGCTCAAGGAGACCCTTTGTCTCCTTTGCTCTTTAATGTTACGACAATGGACATTTGTAACAACATAAACAGGGTTAATATTATACAGTACGCCGATGACTTCGTCATTTATGCATCAGATCAAGATCCTAATACTGTAGAAACCAAATTGCAATCATCGTTAAATATGTTCTCTTGCATTCTTGATAGCCTGGGCCTTGAAATATCAACAACTAAAAGTCAAGTATGTATTTTTCAAAAAGGCTGTAAGTTGATATCAGTGAATCTAAAAATTTACAAGAACATTTTACAAGCTGTCCCAACTGTTAAATATTTGGGTTTATGGTTGGATAAGTCATTGAGGTGGTCCAAGCAGATCAAGGAAGTGTCGGAAAAATCCCTTAGATTTTTAAATGTTATCAAGGTTCTAGCAGGACCTAACTGGGGTATTCACCCTAAGCATCTAAGACGATTATACATTGCAGTTATTCGAAGCAGAATGGACTTCGCTTGCTTCTTGTTTGATGATGGCGCCCAATGCCATACAAATAAATTGGATAAAATCCAGAACCAAGCCATGAGAGTCATCGGCGGATTTATAAAGTCAACTCCAATCCACGTGATGCAGAGCGAGCTGTGTCTTCAGCCCCTCACGATTAGGAGACTTTATCTGGGGGGAAAGTTCTGGTTTAAGTGTAAGTCACTTGAATATAACAAACCCACTATTGCTTTACTGGATGATTTATGCAGCAACATTATGGCTTGGAAAAGGAAAAAAGAGCCTTTGCTGTGGACAGTGCATAAGATCTTTAAGAACGTTCCGGTATTTTGTAGCCCTAGGTTGGAAATGTTTTCTCTTGATTGGTGGGTGAGCTACAGGGACATTTCAGACATGATCATGACCAACGTTGACGCAGTCAAAACAGCTAAGAGGCACTACAGCAAGAATGTTATTAGACTCATATGTACCCAGTACCTTAACAAGAAATACGCGGGTTTCTACAAATTATTTACTGATGGTTCAAAACATGAAGGTGGAATCGGAGCAGCTGTATTTGACCCACAGCTGGAGATAGGCATGCGGTTCAGGATAAAAAATGAGATGTCAGTAATGTCAGCTGAACTTCAAGCCATTGTGGAAGCACTAGCATATGCAGACTCTTTAGAGGATGCTAACATAGTCATTTTAACGGACTCTAAGAGTGCTTTACAACACTTAGCTCGGTGTACCTCGACTTTTCGAGGAACACCGACAGCTTATACAATCTTAAACCTCATGTGGAAGTACAAGTCCCATAGCATCAAGAATATTAAGTTGCAGTGGATCCCTTCGCATGTGGGGATTGAGGGCAATGAAGCAGCGGACCGGCTAGCTGGGGAAGCTACTTCTGATGGAATCCCACTTTTCATTTTACCATATTATTCAGAAGTACTGGGTAAGGTCAGAAACCAATGTGCTACTAGTTGGAAAGAGTTTTTTGATAAAAGGTCTCAGGAAAAAGGCATATGGTACAGAACCATTCAACCCGAGCCGTTACAATCTCCTTGGCTGAGTGATTGTTCTTTGTCTAGGCAGGATCTGGTTTTGGCGATGAAACTCCGCTCCGGACACGTTCCTACCAATAAATTTAAGTTCCTGATAGGTATATCTGATACCCCTAACTGTCCAGACTGTGGAGTGGTGCAGGATGTGTATCACATTTTGATGGAGTGCGTACGGGGCCAGTCTCGTCGCCTTACCTATAGTATTGGACAGTGCAATACTGCGCTAGCTGATCCTTTATCCGATGAAGCCAAGTTTTTATATACATTATATAAACTATCTACCTAGGCTAAGATTAATTTATTATTTGTAAAACTCACGGAGCGTCATGATCGTTACACGACCAAGCTCCTTAAAATTAGATTAAAAAAAAAAAAAAAAAAAAAAAAAGTCTCGCCTTATGTCGCGTGCTAACACTTTCTACCTTGCCAAACTAGAATGTGACTGAAAGTGGAATATTTGTACCTACAAATTAACGTTTGTGTAACTGGGTTGTAGTGTTTTTAACTAAAGGGAGTAAGAAGCTATTAATAAATCTTCATGTTCAATTTATATAATCTTCAAATTATATAAGCTGAAAATATTACATTATGAATATTATGTTTTATTTTGTAATACTAGCAAATGCTTGTGACGTCGTCCGCGTAGGTTTCAAGTAGAATAGAGCCCTTACCAAGTAGAATAGAGCCCCTTACTTAACTCCCTAATCAGAGCGCGGCAGACAACTTTTCAGGCTCGTGACAATCATTTTAATTTTTTTTTTCTTTAATGAGATACATATATCCCACCTGAAACCAAGACACCCTTGTAAACCTGATAAAATCTCAGTCAAATATATAGTTTTTGATCCTGAAACACTGTTTTTACACACTCATTAGAAAGAAAGATTAACTAATTCGGGTCTCAAAAGGTCCCGAAAAACATTTTTCGTAATGGCAGAGAAAAAAATTCAATAACAAAATTAAATAATACCTAGTCAGGGTACAAAAGCAAGTTATCAATGAAATAAATTGACCGTCGGCAAACAGATTGCTCCTCAGATAGCGTTTTCCCTCGGCGGAAGCGGGTGACGGAAGAGGTTGGCCTTCTGGTGTCGTGGTTCAATTCTTTGTTGTGCATCGTCTGGACAGCATCTACTTATTTGAACATCGATTTCAAATGTAAGGTGCAACAAGTATTTTCCTTTTAGGTACTGTATATTATTGACACGAGCACGCCTTTACTAGTGCCGTAATTGGGTTACATGAAGGAAAAAGAAGAAGGTAGATAGACATTTATCCACTACCCATGAGACACAAACAACGCAGATTCGGAGCTATAGAATGTATCCAGATCGATGTCACTAAACAAGTTGGATGATTATTCGGCGTTTCGCATACTATTCAGGATAAACTTTATAAATTTCTTGTTCTTTTAAATGGAATGGGTACTTTCTTCGGGTCCGTTGATTTTGACATCAAAAGTTGCTGGTAGTTATCATTGATTCCGTCCATATATTGAAGACACCATGACGGCGGTTGAAACGCCCGAATATTCACCCGTCATTATGTTACGTTAGTACGTGAAAGAGTGGAGAGTGGGAGTGGAGCAGAGTAGGTGCAGGCACTGCGAACAGCGGGCGTCGCCGAGGGCGGAAGGCGATGGATAAAAAGAGATTTCAAATAGCATATACAGCAAATGACCTTGGGGCTTTAAATGCATGGATCGTTTCTACTCTTGAAACTGAACTTCTTTTATTCTGTAAGCTGTTAAAAATATGTCCAAAATAAATATATTTTTTTTCATACAAGTTTAATGTAATTTTCAATGTACGCGATCCGAATCTCCATTTTCCTTTAGCCCTCGTACCAAGGATATGTCGCCCCCGTACCCTGAGATAGTGATTATATGGCCATGATATAATTACACTGATTTTACAATTAGACTTTATGCTAACTGGTAGCGGTTTGTTAGTTTAAGTAATTTTGTAAGTTCGTTCGTTTGTTCTTATTTTAAGTAAATAGTACTGATAATATTAGTTATCTAAAATTAAGTTATTTTTTAATGTTGCAGAACAAAAGTAGATCAGTTTAGCGAATAGAATCGATCGTTGCATTTAAAGCCCCAAGGTCCCCTTTATAAGGATTGCGGTTGTTGCTACTTAACAATTTGAACTATTCCAATAATAAATTAAGTTGGGTAGTCATGTATAATATGCAAAGAGTTTACTGTTCAGAAAATGGATAAATAAAGGAGTTCTGAACTTTTTCAAGATTTAATCTATTTCAGCTTTTCGATGTAAACAAACGAAAAATTAACAATTTCTGCGACTTTCGTAATTCGAATTATGGACATAACATTGGTGCTTATACGCTTGTCAGAAAGAAAATTCTTGGGATATAAAAGTAAGTAGGTACTACGTATTCATTTTCAGCACTGCATATTGACTTGTTCAATTCCTATGCAGCTTTGCTTTTGCGGCCAGCCTTAATACGTACCTACTCTAATTTGGATTCATCCTATTTATTTAGTAGCCACGTACGTTCGCTCTCAGCAAGCAAAGCACGTTTCGCGTAACGTTACACGTTACTCATACGTGTCCGAACCGTCTGCGTCATTCGGTACGTAAATGACTTTCAATGGGCAGTTCACACGATTCCATTAGCAATCCAATCTAGTTCAGACTTACAGTGAAACTGGAACGGACGGCGCGGGAACACTAAACGGTCGCAAACAACGGGTGCGGTTCTTTGGCTGATAACAAATAGGCTCGGGGTATTGTCTCGGTTGACTAGGGCCGGCAGGAATAGAATCTTTATTCATTATTTCTGTGTTACTTTTGGAGTAGCTTAGTGTACCTATTTAACTATTTTAAAATAGAGGATAATTTGTGTAGTAACGACGATATGGTAAACTATTTTAAAAGCTTTTGTTTTAAATTGCAATGTATGTATGTATGTATGTACGGGTCAAATCTTGCAAAAATGACCATATTTGACCTACTTTCCGGGGACCGGCGATTGAGCTGAAATTAGGTATACCTACGTAACTTTGATGACAATACAATAATATGGCACCATCAAGCTGATCTGATTATGGAGATGTAGGTTTGGTATAGGTACTCCAAAATTACAATTGATAAACCCGTCATGTTATTGCTTGTTAGATTAGAAGATGTTTAATGGCTTCAGAGAGACAACAATAATTATAAAACGGTAATTTATGATTACCGTTTTTTTCGCATTTGGCAGCGGATAATTTTGAAACACAGACACAATATTTTTTTCTATTGGTATAGAGATTCAAGGCCCCAAGAGCCTCTGACCTTGGGGCTTTATAACAATCGATTCTATTCGCTAAATTGAACTACTTTTATTCTGCAACATTAAAAAATAACTTAAATTTAGATAACTAATTGATGTTAAAGTCTAATTGTAAAATCAGTGTATTAAATCATGGCTATATAGGTAATCACTATCCCATAATACGTGGGCGACATTTCCTTCCCGCGAGGGCTAAAGAAAAATGGAGAATTGGATTGAGTAATTGAAAATTACATTTAACATGTATGAAAAAAATAAAATTTAAGTGGGACATATTTTTAACATCTTACAGAACCAAAGTAGTTCAGTTTCAGGAGTAGAAACGATTCATACATTTAAAGCCCCATGGTCAGAGGCACCCTATAGATAACACGACTAGTTATGATACGAGTATAATCCCCTAATAACGGAAGGCTTCCTGTTAACGACATTGCGTCATGTAAACTCATGTTATAAACAAGGTTGTCCTGCGTCATCGTCGTCAACGACGCCGAGCCGAGTACGTTAACACACCTCGTGTGTTCATAAGTTTTGAGACGAAATAATATGCTCATAGAAAAAACAGTTTTTTTGGGTTAATCGTAATTTTAAAATTTTCAGATAATAATAAGTATACATTAACCAATAACTACAAGCAATTATTACTCAAAATGACGGCCTCTATTCTTTATACGAGCTCTTTGACGCCTTGTTGGCAAAAATGGAGCGGAATGACACCTTCATTTCGAGCTGGAGCTAAAACATCTTTGCTGCTTTTGGCATAAACCTTATTGTTTTGGCGGTTGAAATTTTTTTCAAATGTGAAGATGTTCTCATCGGTGAAGAGTATATTTTTCGTAGCGTGTCTCTGAAGTATCATCGGACAACGTTCGCGTCGTAATTTACGAAGGCAATCATTAAGGAATTGAATTTTCCTAGGATTGTAGGACTTTACCTTGAGATTGTATTTCAGTATTTCGTTTACCGCAACACGCGAAATGTAAGTCTGCAGAGCACTTTTTTCTGGGTGCGACATGAATTTCGGCGAAGTCGCTCTCTGATTATTTTGATGTTCGCAATCGTCTTTACAGACCGCGGGCGACCACTCCTTTGGCGATCTTTTAGAGAATCAGTCTCCTTGTAACGTTTTATGGTGTAATATAAAAAGTTGCGGCTAATCCCAAAATATTTTAGGACACGGAAAATATCCATTGGTTTTTTTCCTGCCATATATATGTAGCGAAATGACAGTCGCAGGTAATTATTTTGCTCCCGCGATCACAAGAAAATTAATTGAAATAAATAATAAAAACATACAAATAGAACAACAATATTCAAAATTCAAAACTGAAAAAATAATTAGACAGCTGCCACTATTATTATGTTTTATTATTTAAAGTAAAAGTTCGTCTCAAAAATTATGTACACACGAGGTACATACATTAAAATCGTGATTTAATAGCTCGTGTGTTTACAACTCTTATTACGAGCCTCAGTGGCCTGAGGCTTTAGGATGACGACTCGTGATCACCGACGGTATCCTACCGAGTTCGATCCCTAGTAACCTAATGAGTTTTTCCAATCTGTATGCTTTAAGTCGTTACCGATCGGAAAACATGGTGAGGTGACCATGTAATTATGCGTTGCTCTTCGCGTCGTAAAGTGTCTAGTCTCATTAAAAGTTTTGCAAAAAGACATCTAATTTCCTGGTTTTCTCTAGACATTTTTAGTTGGTAAAAGGAAAGAAACGAACAAGCTGGTTATTAACTAACCGGCGGTTACATTGATAATTAAGACTAGCAAAAACACGCAACGCGGTTTTAACAACCATGTACTTACCTAAAAATAGCCACCCAATCTTAACCTACAACGCAAATGTCAGTAAGACTAACATTTATGCGAGCAAGTGAAAGAGAAATGCAAACCAGAACGTCGTTTAAAGAGCTATTTCACTGTAAACATATGTTTGAAAATACAAGATGAAAATGAAAACTGTGTTAAAACCGTACATCACTTTAATATGTCAACCTCGATTTGACTCATCCGACTAAAAGCGATATCAATAGCGCATGAAATCCCCGCGCATAGATTACTTATTACATTACGTTACGTCTATGTCACACATTGACCCTCTTGGGAAATAAGCATCTAGCGCAAGAGATTCTATGGATATCTAAGCCTATTTTGCTAATGGTAAAGACGGTGGCTTTAGTTTTATCATATGTAATTAGACAAAAAATAATCGATTAGCTCGGAAATATCAATATTATTAAATTCAATAGTAAGTAACGTTATTGTAACGCCATCGCGAAAATGTGTATGGCCATATTGACCATTGAAATTAACACCACAAGCGCCCCCGTGTCTGCATTAAGTACTAAAATTTGTTGACATACTCGTAGTAGTAAAGATTATCTATTCGTAAACTAATATATGAGAATGTGAGTCTGTTTTAGGGGTTTACGGTACTTTTGCTAAGCATTATATTACGATTAAATGAGTTTTTTTTTTTTTGTATCTAAATCAAAAAGGATGTTACATTTTATGCGTTTTATTTTTTTAATGTCTCAATAAAGCCCTTTTTAAAGATACTACAGTTGTTTTAAAACTTATTTCACTTACATTTTTAAAATGCATACAAGTAAGATATTACCTACGTTAAAACTATGTCAACTATGTCAAGTTGATAGTTTCTTTTTTATGATGTAGTCTCAAATTGCAGCAAAGTCTTAATCTTGGTCTAAAAAGAGGGGAGCTAAGTATAGATTTCACCAAGAATAACAACTTTGAGTTAGTTTGCGACCATCAAACAAACAAACATAATGCAGCTCCTAGTTAGGATGCCTTCTTTCAATATTGCATGCGAATAAAACATGTACCTAAATGTTAGACTCTTTAAGGCTCCTTTTCTTTTGGATAGCCACACATGCGGCCAAAATCTTGATGTTTAAATTTGTTAATGAAGTGGTGTGAGACACTGCTCAAGCTCAGACGTCGCGCATGACGTTGAATAAATAATCTCCTCAGTCAAACGCCGACTGCGACTCACTTTCGACAAAATCAACTTAGGAACTTATTTATTTTAAGCAAAGAAAGAAAAAGTTAACGATATAAGCTCACGTATGCCGATGCATTTGCTACTGGTTTCTTTTTTTAGGGATATTTCCCAAAGAATTTAGCTTAGGAAATAATTTTGCGTGAGCCGCATGAAAAAGCAGGTAACTTTTGTATAAAGTTTCGGGCCATGCTCAATGTAAGGTAACGACACCCACCAAAACTCGAACAAAACAAGTCAGAACTTATTTACTATTATAAATATAAGTTACTTGGTGCTGTCTTAGATGATTTTTAGTAGGTATAAACACTAAAGTCGGCTGTATCTCAAAAACCAATCAAGTGTACTTCGGTTTGATAGGAGTAGTCTTCAGCTTGTTTCCCACGTACCACAACCACACCACATCGCAGCGACAAAAAGTGGTTGCGACAAAAAATATATGGTTACCACTGACGGCGAAATGCGGTCCGTGTGAATATAATTATTTATTTTCATAGAAATTACCGTCCGACCACATCGCAGCGACGTGTTTGTGGCTGCGATGTGGTGTGGTTGTGGTACGTGGGAAACGAGCCCTCTTAAATCCCCGTCCTTAATGTACGTGATATAAGGATTTTTTTTTGGTATTTTTTTCACACCTTGGGTTACATTATCGAAGTTTTCATGCGGATCCCTAAATTTTTTGAAAATATTCTTTGAACTATGTTCACCAGGGATAACGTAGGATTCTAATGGCGAAATATTTTTTCAGGTTGGTCCAGTAGTTTCGGAGTCTATACAATGCAATAAAAAAAACGAACAAAAAAAACGAACAGTCAAATCTTTCCTCTTTATATTATTAGTGTAGATATTATTTTGTGCAATAAAGATAAAATAAATAAATACTTCAAAAAACTCTAGTGAAAATGGCACTTTTAGAGTTCAGAATATCCTAAAATTGTCCACCAGTTCAAAAAAATTATAATGACATACACATTACGGTTTACAGTTTAAACCTTAAACTTAGTTTCAAAATAAACAATTTAATGCTACTCGAAATTCGCAAATAAAGTCGAGTACTTTATCGATATGTTTCTACGAATAATTAGTTTTTGGTACGGACTATGTCTTTAGTTTGTACAAACGTACATTGTAAGTAATTATCTAATTGCCAAGCCCGGCGCACTCCGCACTTTATGCGCGAAGCTACAACTGAGGGCCCTGCAAAGATGCACTACGCTAACTAACGTTTCTATTCGATTCGTTTTTAACCAATCGCGTTACCGGTAGACCACTTGACTTTTCGTATCACGTCATCTCCCAGTGACGCGATTGGTTTCAAAACGAATCGAATAGAAACGTTAGTTAGCGTAGCGCATCTTTGCAGGGCCCTCTGCATTGCCTTGCTCTTGGGGGTGACTCTTGTATGATCTGGGTTGCGTAAGAATAAATACGAATTATGCGATAGGAAGGGAAGCACAGTCTAGGCACTTTTGTCCTACCTAACTGCCGTTTTATTAGAGAGATACCTTTTGTGCCCTCCTCTCGTGTCTTTTGTGTGATAGAACCCGCTGTTGCAGTAGGTATGTTGTCAATTTTAGTTAGTCCCTAAATAGGAAATGTTTTTATTGCTTGGTTAAACGATATTCGAACACAGGTTCCAACCAAACCGAATAGATTCATAATTTTATTGCAGGGAGCGTACATTTCATGCCGGTTTCGTCATAATGACGTATTCATATAAACACACAGGATGTTTCAAAAAAAGGAGTGACAGAGATAGTCTATTAACGTTTATTATAACTAACATAATAGTTTCTGAAATATAAAATATAAGTATTTAATGGGTTGGAAACAAAATGATTTATTGTGTAATATGATATTAAGTACTATCACTCAGTTTCGTCTTCTCTGTAGTCAACAAGTTGAAAAAAAAATTTACTACGCTATAATGTTCATTCACTGTCCGTCTCAAGTGTCAATATATATCTACTGAAACGGAAGAGGTTGATTAGATAACAGAGATGAATGATTAATCATATTTTCCATAATTAGGTACCGATAAATAAACGTTCGTTATTCCGTTGCTCTTCTCATACTTGTTGACTACGGAGAAGACGAAACTGAGTGATAGTACTTAATGTCATATTACACAATGAAGCATTTTGTTTCCAACCCATTAAATACTTATTTTTTTATATTTCAGAAACAATTACGTTAGTTATAAATTATAACTAATTAATTTATCTCTAAATAACACGCATAATTAAATGAAGAGATAGTCATGCTCATGAAAACCAACAATTTGTTTTTTCCACCTGTATGTAGCTTGACGTCATACGCCTGTCATCGGCATGAAATGTACGCTCCCTGTATTATTACAATTAGGTAGTTCTAATGGTAATAAAATTATAAAACTATTCGATTTGGTTTTTTTTTTACCAGTAAAAGGTCAGTATTAAAGCTGCGGCTTTGTATTTTCTAATAGGAAAACCGTGGAAAAGATAACAACTTCGATTTATTTGAATTTGAAATTGGTATTTAGGCTACTGCTGATAAAAATAAATAAATTTGTAAACATTTATGTGTAACGTTTAAATGTTATCCTGCAGGGTTGCACGCCTAAACTTTATACTAAATAGGTTAAGAACTAACTGTACATTACCCACGTGTTTATTTATTTATTTAAAGTTTATTGCCCACTATAAAAAGTAAATGAAATTGCGAACTCTAAAATCTATTGGCAGATAGAAATGAGTGTTTTTTTGCCGTGACGAACGAGATTGACACTACCCCGCTATGAATATAATCATTACGTAAGCCGAATTAAGCCTTTCCCCAAGATTCCCTCAATATTTTTCCGCGACCCTTATCAGATCGTTGGTCCACGGGCTGTCTGCTTGCAGCGCACGTCAAAATGGAGCAGGGAATTGTCATTTTGGATAGAAATAGATAAATGGATAGTCATGGAATAACATAGGATTCTTTATTAAACTGGATAAAAAAACCGGTGAAATGCGAGTCGGACTCGCGCACCGAGGGTTTCGTATTCAAGATAATATGGTTGGAAAGCGCAAAAGAAAATACTCATTTTGTTATGAACTTTATCTTCTATGCAATACGGTCCATTTTGCTAGCCTACATTTTACTGATTTTAAAGTTTTTGATAATGTTTCCAAAACTGTAAAGTTTGACAACTTCATTTTATTTTTCGCGTAAAATGTGAGTCAGACCTTTAAACCAGAAATTTTTCAGATTTTTTGGTCGATAAACTTTGGAGTGGGGGGATACGGTCATTTTTTGTAAATTTTTGGCTACTTTTTCAAACGTGCAGACTGAGTCCTTTCTTAATAATATGACACCCCGTTTGCTATTAGTAATCAAATCACTTTTATTTTTAACCCCCCACTCTAGACCCCCTTTTCAAATATTTTAATAAAATATTTCTATTTTTTTTTACTGCAATACAAACAGATGCGGGCCAGCAAGTTATAAAACTATGCCAAATTTCAAGTTGATAGCTTCTATAATTTGTGAGAAAAACTGCTGTGACATACAGACGAATGTCTGTATGTCACAGCGAACACCGAAGCAGACACCGAAGTCTCACCATAATCCTTTTTGACCATTTTGGTACGGAACTCTAATAACTAGTTATTTCGTAATGGAAAGCACCAGCGATAAATGACATTTAAACGAATAGAGTCTCGAGTAAAAGCTATTGAATTTAGGAAGGTTAGTTTACTCAGTAAAAGTTCTTTCTGTACCTACGTTTCAGTATCAGCGTAATTTTGACTTCTTAAAAGGAATTATTAATTTTAATTACTAACTAACAATTGTAATCGACGCAATTATGGGGCTCTTAATTACCCACGCGTTAGCATCTTGTTTGTCTAAATCTCATTATAGGAAAGCAATAGGTATAATATTTTTATAAGGTACAGGTACCGGTACCTTGTAATGTATCAATTCGTGCGAAAGTCTTAGATTTCGGAGAAAGTCTTTACGCATTTACAACCAAATAAAATATTATATTACTTAATTTATTTATTTATAAAATAAAATAATATACCTACAGCATATAACTGGACGAAAGGTTATATCAAAACCCGTTAGTGGTAAGCTGGGAAAAAAGGTTGTGGTAAATAAAATAAAACTTACTGAATTTAATAGTAACTTAGCAGGATATTTTTAAAATATCCTTTTCATCCGGTTACATACTATAAAATATGTGCTGTTTTGATGGATAACTTGTTCCCATAGGTAAGGTAGTGCCATAATGCCATTGTTTTAAAATTCTGCAATTTATGACGTAAATAATAAACACACAAAAAACAAAGGCATTTTTATCAAGAGACAAATAGTTATCCAATAAGTCCGTGCGAAAGCGCTACTCAGCTGACAAAATAAAAATTACCTTACTAACTTTAATAATAGCCGAGACGCTTCTTAAATTCCTCCTTTGTCATCAATGAAGGGCTTGATGCGAGACTTTAGTTTATTGATCGCCATATTGGCAATATCAGATTGCAGTTTCTTCAAAAAATGTAAACAGTTCCCTGCAAACGAAGTGTTTACCTTATGGATACGGCGATAAGAGCGAGCTATTTCTAGTATTGCCACTTGTGAACATCGCGGCGGTTATGCTTGAACTTATTCCATTGACTTTCAATCTCAATGATATCCGGCCGCTTTTTCTCAATTGCTTGCTTTAATCTCATCAGTGGTTTGCAATAGGAGGTTCTGACCGATCGTTTATTTTTATACTTAAAATACCTTTTCATTCCCACCGAACACACAAAATCACCTGGTCCTATTGGTCTATTTTGTTGGTTTGATCTATTTTTATAGTTGTTTTATTTAACTGGTTGTTGTAATCTCAACATGGTTGACCACGGGTGAGCTCAAATTCAGTCAAATTTTTTTGTGTCTGTGTTTTGTGTGCCTTTTTTATTACCGTACAATGGGGTGAATAGAAACGACTTTCAACTTCAAAGCTAATTTTCGGCTATGATCTTTACGGTAATGTGGATAAAGTCCATGTAATTTTGTGAGTCTTAATGCGTTCTACAATTTTGTCTCAGGTATATAATAATAATAATACATTTTATTGAAGTAAAAAGGATTGTACAAGAAGACAAATCAATTTAAGCACTTAAAGTAGGTTGTTAATAATTATTGCACATTTAATTGTTAAACCCTGATCTCCAAACTAGGCACAGGCCTGTATCTTGGAAAGCCAGTGTTCATATATGAGCTATATATTGCTAATTCGATAAAAAAACGCAAAAACATGCCGTTTATTCATACAGTGAGGAGGGGAGAATAGAGACGACATAATATGAGGTGAATAGAAAATACTATTGTACAGTCAAAAGCATAAATAAGTGATCATTTATGTACCTTGTCACTTTAACGTCGTGTTTGAAACTGTCTGTACATTCTAATAGTAGGTTCTAATATTTGAGTTGATAAACCAGACATTGGATACGAATAAGGTAAGTACATATTAGAGGATAGGATTTAGTTACAGGAAGAAACATAGGTAGTAATGTTATAAAGGAATTTATAATTTTTATTTTATAACAGCAGCCTAACGTTGCTAGGACACTCTACAACCGTAGACAAGATGTAGTTTAAGATCATAGAGGTTTACAAGCTCTAACATTACGTACGTACGTAAGTATCTACATAAACGTAAACAACAAGGCAATTTGAATGATTGAATAATTTTTATTTTACTTGTAATTGCAGTTCAAAACAGATACTGGGGCCATTTTTCCTCTCTAAATGCAATCGGTATTCGAAAATTCGCTTGTTAAATCCCTTATACGGATTGAGTTTAGACCAGTAAAATCAAATTATACATTTTAAAAATCTTTAAATTTATACGCCACCTACTGTTTCGAATTGGCCCCACTACCTATGTAATTAGCAATGGTATAATTTACAATTACTAAGTACCTATGTGTTTTCAAGGCAGATCACCAGTTAAACAATGTTGCTTACCTATTGTAAAATATGACTTAAAAGAGGATTATGAGAAGACGCCTAAATCGCGAAGATGTCAAAAAAAAAACCATACCTACAAAATTTTCTCCGGGAAGTACCTACCGTTTCTCACCCCCTAAATGAAGTTGATTTCTACTATTTTTGAATTGGTATGTTGTAGTTATTATGAAGAACTAGGTTTGTACGAATCAGTTTATTTTTTAATTGTTCCTTTTCAAAAAACTTCGATAAGAAAACGAACAGACCTAGTTTTTCATAATATCTACAAGATATTAAAAAATCGTATAAATCGGACTAGGTTTGAGGGGAAGGAAACGTTATCGCATTTTGTATGGAATTTTTCAGCCTAAAAATTCTCTTAAAATAAGAGAAACATCAAAGCAACGTACGTATGATGCGTTTTTAAAAACCAATGGCTAAAAAATTACTAAAAATTAAATTTAAATTAACTTCTAAGAACTTTAATTAAATGAGATCAACTTACTCATAAAAAACATATAAAATATTCTTATTTGCTTGGCAAAATATTATGTAAACAATTCTTGACTGTTGTTAATTATAACAAACTCATTTATTTATAAGTACTTACTCAATAGTATATTGTAACTGGAAATAAAAAATATATACTTCTTCGATAAAAAAATAGGATTACCTACAAGGAATAATTAAAGTTAAATAGGTAACGTGATTACCAAAATAGTAAAATTAGTTGCCGTCATCCATTAGGTCTCTTAAAATTTCTTCGTCAATTCTCACACGTGGCTTCGGTTTGACTTTGGATATTGTTGCAGTATGTGTTAATAGTGTTGGTTTACGCGTTATTTTTATTCGAACATTAGAAAGCACATTTATCTTATTAGATTTATTATTTTCCCGATTTTCGTTAACTTGCAGAATTGGACTCGAATAATCGTGATCAAAGTTGTTGCTCACTTGAACGGTGATAGGTTGATTGTTCCAATATTTTTGATATCTTCGAACCATTGCATCTGCTTCATGTTTTTTAATATTATTATCTATCGGAATGATCGGTTAATTATGCTCGTAGTTATCGTTAGATCTAAGAACTGGATTTTAATTTATGGTTATTAGACTATTGGTCAAATGATTACCGTTTTGGTTGTACGAAAAGTTCTCTTTGTATTTATTTTTTATCATTATTTTGAGATACAGGCCAGTAATGTTCACTGTTTTCTGGTGTTTAATTTCCCAGTTCCACGGTTATTTCATTTCCCACATTCATGTCGTCTGTGAACAATATTGGCATTGTATAACTGATATCGAAAACCATCAAAATATCTAAGAGGTCATCTATGTTTTCTATATCCTCTATATTTTCAACACATCCAACAGTATTATAATATAATCAGTAAATATTATAATTGTAACCTAATCTTCTCCAAAATCAGTTACAACGCTCTTTCTAGCTTGAATTTCTAGTTTTCTTTTCCTTTTAGGTTCTACTGTAGGTATTCATTGTACCGTATCGTAATTCTTGAAGAAATTCCAGCATAGTTTTATACACACATTCTGTATTTTTTTCGCTGTCTTCACTAGCAGGGAATCTGCTTAAAACTTTGGAAGGATGAAATGGATGTATTCCTGTTTTTCTAAAGCCCGCCAGTATATTTTCAACTGCGTTTGCTTTAAGGCTTTTTATAAGCTTCGACAGGAGTTTTGAAAAACATCCCTTTGGAACAGATGATTGTTTCATTCCATCTACTTACTTCCATTTCTGTAGGATATTTCTCCATTCTGTTTTCATCGGACGGAAAAAAGAAACATCCAGAGGCTGCTTCAAATGAGTACTTATAATTAGCAGGTAAAAATATAGGGTCAATATTTTCTTGTTTGCACAGCTGTATCAAGTCCATCGAGAGATGTGATGATAAATTCTTCTCCTATAAGGCACTTTTTACCCACTTTTCCTTTAAAATAAGGAAGTATTATGGTTTTAAACCAATCCTCAAAAATCGATTTCATGGAACCACCCTGATTGTGTGCGATTGTAGCGGGTCCCACTAGGTCAATTTTTCGTCCAAATATCATACAAGTTTGTTTTAGCGATATTTCTACAATAATAAGTAATAAACTTAGCACCGTGTTTTATATGCAATATGTAAAATAACGATTACATTATTTGAAATGACTTACGAATCAGGCAAAATCATCCGTATTTTACCGGCAGTAGAAAAGTTCATAGCATCACAGCAGTTCGTTCGTTCGCGGTTACAATGGTCATCTTCAACTGGCAAAAACTTTGTTTGTGACTAACTTCACGGCTGTCGGGTGTTACTAGAGTAGGGGAGCGGGGGGCTTGTATTAACAAAATTCAAACTTCTGTGTATATCTTCTAAATTTCTAAACTTAATGTTAATATATAAGTACCTACATGACGGCAAGTTATTCATCTTCCATATTTAAATCCAAAATGCCATTTGAATTGCTCGGTTTAGCGAAACGAAGCACTTTTTAAAAAAAAGTCAGCGGTTAATACTTACCCCGTGTTGGGGGCAAATATAAACAATAAAGGGGTAAGAATTAACATTTGATTTGCTGTTAAAAATAATAATTTAAATAAAAAAGTAAACAGTATTTATCTTTATAATAATAAATTTCTTCATTATTAATGTATGTATGTGTATGTTTGCAGTTCAGAAAAAAACAAACAAAATGAGATCTTCTCTTCTTTACATGTCATAGTAGGTACTTAGTTACCTGCACCTATGGATTCTGGTGGACCGTTAACAAGAAACAGTGAGTTGTACGTTTGTACCTTGTCCTCGGAAAGACGAACATGGGTGGAATAGTATTGCCAAATGCATTTACCGCAGCCGCTAGAGTGATCAAAGTGCCTCTTTCACAGGTTAATATTTACCCCACGCATTTGGTTAATACTAGCCCCAGAGGTACTTTTCAAATATAAAAATGAATAAAAAAATAACGTTCCATAAATTTAACAAAACAACATGCAGATGTAATGCTCAACGTAATGAACATTCGATATACATGAACCCTTAATCACGAAACTAGTGCATTAAAGCTCAAATCAAAAATATCACGACGTAAGAATATTCGCTATCCTGTATTTTTGCACCCATGTGCCACATCTACACCACACGGGGGTCGGCGGGCAGCTGGCGTGCTGTGACTTATTCGTTAGCATCGTCCGAAGTTATAACCTTTAAGTTGGCACTATATTGTGTATAGTTTAATAGCTAAAGACTTGTTAATACCTACCCCCGTTAAAACAAGCCCCCCGCTCCCCTACTGACGTTTCACGCGAAGGTCAGTTATCTATAGATAACTGAGTTACGCCCTATTGGTGTCAAATAGATTATTTTCCATAGTACTATGCCCTGCTCTAACACTTTTTTATATAGGCGAATTTACCGAGTTAGCATAGACCAAACTCATGTATCTTGAAAACAAAACACAACTCTGTCTACTGAATCTTAACTTGCACGCGCACTCGCTGTTCCTTACCGCCGACGTAACGCCTAACTCAGGCAACTAATAGGGAATATGCATGTTTTTTTCACAGCTCCAATAAAAGCTGATTCATGTAACAAACAGGTGAGAAAAAACATATTTTGAACAGCTATAAAAATAACCAAGATATAAGCTAACAAAGATTTGTTCCTATCTCTTTCTAGCAAAACAGAATTTTACGTGGAGTTTATATGGCCGTACTGCACGATGACGTCACCGGTGCACTTCGGATCTCTCTGTCTAATTAGCATTTTAAAAGAGACTAAATATTTATTTACATCCAACTAAGTAAAGAATTCAACATTAAAAATATGTACAATAAAATATAACTAAAATTAACTTAAAACTACACTAATCTAATAAACCGCTGCCAGTGGGCATCGTTCCCAATATTCTCCCGTCACTCCAGCCTTAATGACATTATCCGCCGGGCTTTTACCAGCGCCAACTGTGCGGCCCTTTTGGAACCAAATGGTCTCATGCGTGACGATGGTAAAAGACCTGATGGGATGACCCTTATTCCGTGGAAGTTGGGACGGCCATTGGTGTGGGATGCTACTTGCGTGGACACCCTTGCGCCGTCACACCTACCCGGATCGAGAATTAAGGCTGGATCCGCGGCAGAATCAGCGGAGACCCTGAAAAGGCGCAAGTACAGTCAGCTCGATAGAAGCTACGTATTTGAACCTTTTGGGGTCGAAACTTTAGGACCGTGGGGACCAGGAGCTCATAATTTTTTTAAAGATCTTTCCAAGCGCCTGGTCGACACATCTCGTGACAAAAATGCTGGCCTTTATTTGGCACAAAGATTAAGCATTGCCATTCAACGTGGCAATGCTGCCAGCATTTTGGGAACGATGTCCACTGGCAGCGGTTTATTAGATTAGTGAAGTTTTAAGTTAATTTTAGGTATATTTTATTGTATATATTTTTAATGTTGAACTTTAAAATGCTTGTATCATGCGTATTACTTGACCGATTTTGATTTTAATTTCACTTTTGGTGATCTCTTTTACAGTATTTTCATAATTTGTTAAGAAATGCTATTTAAAAAATCCATGCACATTCCCTATAGTTGCAGTACATAGGCGTATTTTAATCTACTACTAGTTGTAATGCCCAACTCATTCATCTCAAGTAAAATCTTTAAGATCGTTTTTCTCGATTCGCCACTTTTTGATATGCAGTAGTTGTGCCTGACACGGCAGAGTACTGAGAAAATGTTGCTCTTGAAAACAAATTTGTTAAAGCGAAGTATTTACAAGTGTTGCAATATTTTATTTCAACCGCAAAACTTTCTTGAAAAATCTCTATTTACCCAACTTTTCTGTTCACCCCATTTTACGGCAGTAGGTAATTAATGTAATCAGTAATGTAGGGAGAAAAATGTCTAAATGTAATGAAATGATTTGATTTGAAAAGAAATTCTTTTTTCTTATTTCTTATGATATATATTACAAGGAGATGGAGAATGTGAGCTATGTAGGTACATTCCGACGCCACGGTTGTAGAGAAAAAGAGAGCGACGTACTCGTATAGTTACATAACTATACAACGGGTTAGAATAAGATTAGGTCGCGAATGTGTGCGTTGTAGATTTATGGTTAGACGATATAGGTTATAGGTTATAGGTTAGAGCGGGCTAGTTTTCCGCAACTCGACGACTTAATGTATGTGCCTTTTTTGTGTGCTGGGTTGCTGGCACTACTCTTGCCAACCCAATTCTACCAGGAAGCCTAGCAGACCCTTGATGTTGCCGACGGCATCTGGTAGCAACCTCGGTGTTCCTTGGTGACGTGCCCGGTATGTTGCCGCCTCAGGGCATTCCATGATGACGTGGGCTGCGGTTTCCTCCGCCGTCATACAGGCTGTGCACAGGGGACTGTCTGTACCACCTAATGTGAACAACTGTTTGTTAAACCAGGCATGGCCAGTTACGGCTCCATTTAGCAATTGGAGTGGGCCCTTTTGAGTAGTCGTAGTTTACGCGACAATCCGGGATTGATTATCGGAAGGGCTTCTTTACTTTGCCTGCACATGTTTACGGGAGCAGTAGCGGGAGCTCGAGTAGGGCTTCCAGGGATACTGTGGGCATAGTCGGCATGCATCTGGTGGCTGCCATACCGGCTAGTCTCTGGAGTCGTTGTAATTTCGCGTCCACAGTGGACAGTCTGGTGCGTGGCTACCAGACTACCGCACCATAGGCTATGATTGGTCGTATCACTGACGTGTAGAGCCATAGGATGATCTTGGGTTGTAGTGCCCAGTAGTTGTAGTCTCAGGATGGTAGGTAGAACTACCTACCATCCTGAGACTGCCAGAAAACGATTATTGCTTTGTCTATCTTGTTGTGCAGGTGATTGCTCCAGTTCAATTCACTATCAAGTATGACTCCTAGATACTTTACCTCATTCGATAGCTGGAGTTCTATTCCAAATAACTTGGGGAGTTGTTAGTTACCGAAGTTGCGTTTGTTAGTGAACAATTACCATCTCCATTTTTTTCGGGTTGACAGATAGTTCGTTGGTTGAGCACCAGCGTTCCACGATACTTAGGGCTGAGCGGGTGACATAGCATACAGTGCCGGTGACGCTGCCGCTTGTGAGTATCGCTATGTCGTCCGCGTAGTAGTGACTGTCATTTAGTTTGGCGATCAACTCGTTCACAACTATGTTCCAAAGTAGCGGGGCGAGAACGCCGCCCTGAGGATAGCCCCTTGCCACCAGTGCTAGTTGGTTGTTGTTTGCATTGAGTCTGATAACCCTTTTGCTAAGCATGTTACCTATCCACTCGACCGGGGTCGGGTTCGCCTCGTGCCAGTCAGATCAGTGGTTAGGATCCCAGCAAGGGTCCGAATTAGTCGCTTGCCACCCCACTTCAGAAGGGCTAGGAAGATCTCATCTAGACCCGCCGATTTAAAAGAGTCAAAGCCGTTGATTGCCCATTTAACTTTATGGGGGTTGATTACCTTGTGGGCCTGTTCCCAATCTATCGGTCGACTGTGATATCACGCAGTCAGGGAAGTGCGTTTCTATGAGGACCCGCTTTGCCTCCTCTGACGAGCTGGTGAGTGTGTTGTCTGGCTGACGTTAGGAGCCCATGGTGTGCGTGCGTGGTCTGGTTGGAGAGAATCTAGACTTGGTCCTTTTGTAGTTCTCACAGTCGTGGTCTGCGCCTGTGTTCATTGCTCTGTTAAGTTATCACCTCATCTTCTTCTTGAGCCTCTACAGCTCAGGGCCCCACCATTTTCCTTCGTTGTTGCGGTTGGCCGGTGGGTAAGAGAGAGGACAGGCATGATGATAACTTGCTACAATGGCCTCCGTTAGGAGTTACCTGGTTTTCTATCTGGCTTAGCTGGTTTTGCAGCCCTCGCTTTGGAGTGGAGACGCCGACGGCAACGTAAGTTCCAGCCGCTCGGCGTATTGCAAGCGGTTGGTTCTTCGTGGGTCCCGCCTTGGAGTTTCTGCGATTGTATTTATCTGAATATCGAAACGTCCTTCTATGATATGAGCAAGACAGTTAATTTGAGACGTGCCAGTTCATGATGTACTGTGAAGGTTCTTCAGTTGCTAAGGTCAAGTCAATGATTGTGCTGCTTCGTCTGTTTACGAATGTGGTTTCAGAGCCTGTATTAAAGATGTTAAGGGTTGTTGACATTAGGTATTCTACAAGTAGCTTACCTCTATTGTTAGCTGTTTTTGTTGAAAACTTAGAGAAAGACGAGGGCGCAAAATCACAAGCTAAGTATATCATCATCATCATCATAAACTCACGCCTTTATTCCCAGTTTGAGGTAGGCAGAGCTACAGAATTGCCAACAACTCTAAAAGCTTGTTGATAATTCTGTAACCACATTTTGCATAATCAGGCTAAGATGTTTACCAGTGTATTAGTGACAGGTTGCAAGCCCATCGCCCAAGTATATGTTTTTGGTTAAATGAGTTTTATGACAAGGTAGCTGTCAATGGCACATCTTTCACTTTTTTTAAATATGTAACGGACTAAAGTTGGTGTCCATCGTAATCCGTCCCAAATTTAATAAGCTTTTATATTTTTTATAATTATATAACGCAATCAAAAAATCTGATATACTTATTTTATTTAGGGTTCCGTACCCAAAGGATAAAAACGGGACCCTATTACTAAGACTCCACTGTTCGTATGTCCGTCAAACTGTCACCAGGCTGTATCTCATGAACCGTGATAGCTATTTAGACAGTTGAAATTTTCACAGAAGATGTATTTCCTTCCAGACTTCCAGACGCACTGCGGAATTCCACCGTACCTGGTTGGAATTCCGCCTCTTCGAACGAAGCGCTTTGCATCATCATTTATAATGCGTACTGCAAAAGAGTGGAATGCGCTTCTGGCGTCTGTATTTCCCAGTGCATACAATCCGAACCAATTTAAAGCTAGGGTGAACAGGCATCATCTGGGTGAACTCGCTTCATCGTCGACAAAATCTTCACCTTCCCGGGGCAAGAGTTAGCCAAGAGTAAACCCATTTTCTATAAAAAAAAACCCACGTCAACAAAATGGTACAACGTAAAAAAAAACATAACCCTTCTTGACAGTCGGGTAGGAAAGACCACAATGAAATACATACTAAAACTAGTTCTTATCCTCCTATTAAGCGTCGCGATTAGATTAAATAATTAGTTACAACAATGACGATGAGCGCCGGAATGGTCTTCACTCAGAAAACTGGTGGGTATGCATGATCTGGCTGGTTTTCAGGGGAGCCAGGCAGGTGACTTGGGACTTATACGCTATGTAAAATACTATAAAATGATTTTCGTCTTTATACCAAAACACCTTAAATCTAAAATGACCTAACGTCAAAACGCCTAAATTTAAAACAGGCTGATTAAGCTTTTATCATGACTGTTTTACTATCCTGTCATTGTTTATTTATTTGATATTTTGAGCCATACATTTTTCCAATCAAATGTTATGGATTTAAGTCATTCTAAGATACATTTGTGTGTGTATTCGGGTGTTTTGGAAATCAGTCGTTTTGGATCAGTCCTTATGAACTTTCGATTACCTATTTTGAGAGTGAGACAATTTCAAACCGAGTGCCGAGTTAATTTGAGAATAAGTCAAAATAAAAATCAAGGAACTATAGATATTCGGTCGTAATTAAACCTACTCAAATAAGCTAAATAGTAACAAAAGTATCCAATGCAACTTATAAAACCTGCAAGGACAATATTGACAGGTTACTAGTAAATGAATTTTAATACCTTTTACCCACAAACTACCAGGAATTATTAAGGATAACCTTGGAATAAAAAATGAATTATCTAGATGAGGCTGCTGACGGGCCGCTATATACTATAAAAGGAAATATGTACCTTAAGACTATAGTAGGTACAGTAAAGGAAAATGATTCCTTGACCACTTTGGACTATGACAAAGTGACGTAATCAATCAAAACGTAAGACTTCTTGTGATTATGTTTACAGTGTCACTTTGACATAGTCCAAAGTGTTCTAGAAATCAATTTCCTTGACTCTACAGTTAAAAGCAAACCACAGTGGGGTATTCGATCGCTATCCGAGATTAAAGTATAGTGTTAAGGAGCTGTTAGTTTTATTTGTATGAGCGGCTACGCGCTATATCCGAGAATTGAATCTGTCATTGCCGTACAATATTCTCGGCCCCAGCCCAATTTACCAGGATAATGAACGGACGCAATGCGTTAACTAAATAATTTTTCTTATTTTACTGGTCACGGTAATTTGAAAAGCTTCTAAAAATAAACGCATACACATAGCGCTATTTCGTTTACTAACAAAGCGTCTAACCGGGCTGCCATAGGGAAATTGCACCTGGCTGGAATCAGAACCTGCTTATACTGGGTTATTTGTTTCATAATAAGAAATAATATTTCACCAAATAATGTTCGGGTATGTCTTGTACCTAATTGCGTATAATAGAATCGCCCTCAAATAGTCGGAGAGAAATAAAAAATATAAAATAAAATGAATAAATATAAAATGAAAACAGTTTTTCCACTTTACACTTTACGCGTAAGGCAATAGGACAGCTGGTAGTAACATATTCCATCGTCAAAACGGGTCGGCTAAAGTTGTAGGGTTACGTACCTACCGATTCTCTTTATGCTTATGAGTAGGTAGGTATGCATGGCAACTTAAACTAACACGTTAAAATTAGCTGAAGAGAACATCAACAATCAATAACCATATTATTAAATTAGATCATAGGATAAGGCTACTTTTAACACTTTCTTTAATCCTTCTTAGTTTACTGTCAAAGTTAATGGAAAACGCCGCGCCACTTCAAAGTTTCAAGTGAGATTCTATCTGGATGAAGTAGCCGGAGAACAAATTGAATGGAAGTCAATTTCCAACCTTTTTATGCCAACTATTTGAAGAGCTCCTTGGTTTAGCTAATTAGGTTGGAAACTATTTTGTGCTTCTCTGAAGCTGTTTCGGTTAAGTTTTCATCATCTGAATGTAATTTAATTAATCCACTCAATTTGAAATCGCCATTCAGTTTGTTTCAATATAAATTTGGTTTTCCTTATTATGCTTGTATTATAAGAACACTTTTCATTCTAAAAAAAAAGGGATTTTTGAAAGTATATTTAATACTTGTAATCATTTAAATTGATCTCGTGATTTGTGACATTCGTGACTGCATAAAGCAAAGATTCGCCGTCGTTGACCGAACCCCCAGGGAGCGGTCCTGCCTGTACATTGTTCATTGTTGGAATTTTTCGGCGTGGACAATTTTAACTCCTGGATCACGGGAAGGCTGTAAAGTTTCCGACTAGTCTCTTTACGAGTGCTCCCCTCGTACAGCAATGATTGCGCTCTGAGCTACCCACCGTAAATTTCAATAAGTTAAAAAACTGAATTGACGTGATAGGAATTTATTGACGAATACCGTATTGTCTGCGCCAACAAAAAAATAAACGTGATGCCATAAAACAAGCCAGAGTAAAAATGTTTGATGAAGCTATCTTTTGTTGTTTGTTTATATTCGCCTGAAGCGGTTTTTGGTACCAAAAAACTTTAAAAAGTTTTCTAAGTAGTGCAGACTTGTTGACCGGCCAAATAAAGTTTAACACGTCATTGTTGATGTTTAAATATTTTAAATGGTACATGTTACAACAAGTTAAACTATTTCTATAACGAATAGTTCATTTTTGGCTTGAAGCCAGCAAAGGATAGGATGAAACATACGAGTGTTAGCCTACATTGAAACTTTAAGTAACTCCGCATTATCATTCATAGAGATGAGTCAGAACCATTATCAATACAAAGCTTTAAAAAGAGAATATTTGTACTTACACTAAATAAAGTAATTATATTTGCTATCCTTTACTTTCAACGTCCAATGTGGATGAAGTGAAAGAAGAAAGAAATAATATGAAATCAGAACAAAATGTACTTAATATACTTTACAAATAGAAAGTTAATAAAATATAGGGGAGACCGGGGTAAAGCTAAGGAATTCAGGCTGTAAAATATTCATTTTAAAGCACAAATATATAAAACAAATCTTTATAATCAACAAATTTAATGAGGAAAACAATGTCATCATCAAACTTTGGATAGTTGTAATAGAATATTAAATTAAATGCAAAAAACAAAACTATTGCCCTTTCCGATTTTGCCCCGGGGCCTGTACAAAACCGTATATTGTGTACGATATTGCCCCGGAAGGGTAGGTATCGTTACGAAAACGTAGGTTTAAATCTTTCTAAGCCGTTTTGTGTTGAAGAACACAGATCGTTGTTTTGACTTAATTTGTTGACTCGATCTAGTAATGTAGATTTTGGAACAGTATAAGTTTGAGCTGCTTTCAAGTATCAAATACCTACTGCTTTAATAGCTTTTTTCATATAATTTGAGTTCCATTCTTGTCTATTAGACGTCTTTTTATACTTACGTGGCATTTATAATATTGCCTAAAACAATAAAAAAACAATATTCGTATTCATTACTTCCGGGTCAAATTGTATATGATACGATTTTACCCCGTACGGTTGTGACCCGAGGGGTTCAAGTATAAACATGACACTTACAAGTACAATCACATATAAGTTTCGCGCGTTGTAAATATCGTAAATAACAAACAAATATACACACTTTAACAAAACCAATTGCAGACTAACCTCGTAACAAGTTCCATTCACTGATTACTACGTAAATTTACGCCAAAATAAGATCAAAACCGTCGAAAAACAATAAAACGGAATATTTCGATGCGGCGGGTGCATGCAGCGACCAGTGTCTGTTGACAAGTAGATCCCATTGGCGAGCGCCGATGAGCGGTTTGCGCGCGGCAAATTTGGATTATTGGCAAGAATAAGGCCACCATACGGTTTTACCCCGGTATACGGTTTTGTACAGGTCTCCCCTACCTTTCATTTTTGCAGCTGCCTTTGCATGTGGTGCATTGCACTGTGCAGGTTAGACCCACCCAATGACATGTGCAGCGCATTGCTTCGCAGCCTTTTTTTACAGCTGCCATGGTCCAAGTATGACACCTCACGCCATATCTCCCTGGCTTTAGACCATTGTGGTACCCCAATTTCATTAGATGATTTCCAACCCCAAGAGGATGGCAATCGCTCAGAGGCTTTATCAAGAATAAGGGCTTTGCCCTATAAGTCGCCTGGAATGCTGGTAACTAATGTATTTTTAGTAGCAAATAGTTCTTTATGTACCAAGTTGACCAACAAATGTGTTGTTTTTCGCTCATATAGATAGCAGGTGAACTTTTGCAGGATAGCCATGATTCCTTCAGGAAGAATTTGTAATGGCTGCGATATTTCTTTGAAAGCTGGTGTAACTTCAGGTGGTGACAACCACGTTTTGAAGCAAGACTTCTTTTCTTTTGTATGGAAAAAAGAAGTAGTGCAATGGCGTGAAAGCCACAAAGTGCAGTCTCAGGACCCAAAGTTTTAGATATTTTATGAACTTCGACATAACGACGTTTATTTGCAGGGCCGTTCAATAGCCAGAACTTACAGGCCACTCGGTTAAATAATCAATGAAAATGGGATATTCTTTACACTAAAACATCTGAACGGAAGGTCTGATTAAAATACGCGTGATTCCCTGTTCTCCCATATCTTTTGCGTGAAGTACGATGCGGCTATTGGCTTATTCCGTAAGCGTTTCTATTGTTTTTTCTGAAATTTCGGTGCAAGAGTGTCTCAGAAAGTTGTTTTTAGTTTTTCAGCTAGGTGAATCTTAAATATTGGACCTAAAGACATGTTTTTCTGGCATTAAGAACATAAATTAGCATTAACGACGATTTTATTCATTCTCAACATCATATACTGCGTTTGGAAATGACGATTAATGCGATTAGGGCGCGTTCACATAGAACGTCCGTTTTACACGATCCGTTTTAACGGATCTCTTCACCTTATAATCTTCTTTTTTAATGGATCCAGAATACTGTTTTGGGTGTGAACTCGCTCATACAACTACATACGCCATCAAGATTCGTTAAAACGGATCCTGTAAAAACGGACGTTCTATGTGAACGCGCCCTTACCTACATCTAAAGTTTATATTATCATGACGCGTAACAAACTGGAGATCACGCATTCCCACCCAAAAAAAATGATTAAAATAATTGTTACGTGGGAACAACACAATGGCGAATAATTTACCTTATTAATTCGGCTCACTGGCTTGTCTGTAGGCTGCTTGCGGTTTCATAAACATATCAACACAGTTTAAAAAATCGTACGACTTAACCTCCCTCTAACGCCTCGTATCAGACATTATTCCCGATCGAATATGCTTACACGGTATTGTTTACGAAAGCAACGGCCTTTCTTATCCACCTTTATTTTTTATTCAAACAAAAACTTGGAGAAATCTATTAGAGTCGGGAGATTGTCACTGAAATCAATCTCGAAACTAACTTTTTCACTGCAACCACTGTAGCACACAAATAATGGAACTTTGAATATCAAACGAACTTCTTCACCTCTCCAGCAAGTAACTTCCTTCACTCAAATAAGTCAAGTGCGCCTCAATTCGCAACTGTAGCGGTTTTCCTGTGCAATTAAGTGTTTCGGCTTTCAATGAGAGAAACTTGAAATCGCTTGTTTGAATACGCTTCAAATTCGTATGCCGCGCGCAGCTCTGGCACACGTTCTTTAACAGGTTCACAGTCCCGAGGCAATGTGCAACCTTCTTTCGGTACGTCCCCATTTTATCTTATCTTAGTTGGCGGTAGGTCCCCATAGTAATAATGACATTGAATGCTCATAATGTTTCGTAAAAGACACATCCATCTCTTCAAGTACTTTTAAATACTTCATGTGTCATAGTGATTGATAGATAAGTATTTATTAATTATATCGATAACTTTTAAAGTAAGGAAATGAAATATTTACTTTAAACGAAAAAAGTAGATAGGTATGTTTATTGTAAGTAAACATACTCAACGTCATACAAAATTGTTAGTGAAAACAATTCTGGAAATGAAATATTGTCTGGAGAAGCCTTGTATGAATGAAAAATTTTCGTCGGATGGTACATTTTGAAGTACATTTTGAAATTTAGCGGGTAGACGCTCACAGTATGTGGGACCGATGACACGCGCGTTCTTACCCGCATGTGCCATGCGACTGGAGTAGCTCCTTACCAGGAATATTAACGCGTGCGAAGGATGAAATATTATTATTTATTACGAACATTAATATTAAAAGACGTAGGTATACCGAGTACCTAGTGGGTCAATATGCGGTGCGTTACAAAAAGGCCCCTACAATAGTGCCTTAGTTAAGCTGCGTAAGGCACGCTTTTGCATAAGCATTATCCTGTTGGCATACGTGGAGTTTCCCCATAGGCGCGTACCATACGACATCAGAAAGTAAAAATGTGCAAGGTTCACCTGTTTTAATGCATCATTTGCAATAAGCCTTTTCAGTTTACGTAACGCCAAGACTTCACCACTCAGTCTATCGCACAGTTTGTCGACATGAGACTTCCAGTTAGGATTATAGTCAAGTCCGAAGCCGAGGGACCTACACTCATTTCATATCGGCATCGGACCATTTGCTATGCACGGAGGAAGGGAGATAGCTACTTTGACATGAAAAAACCATGGTATTGGATTTCAACAAGTTTAAGATAAGACAAACCATTAGTCGAAAACCATGTTTTCAACTCTTGGCAGGCGCTAAAAAATTTGTCCCCGTGCTGTTTATACGTGCGCTCACTAACCACAGCAACTGCCTGTTGACGGCCGGTCAGGAACGATGTGAGCAGATGATGACTGACATCGCTGATGCCGTAGTGATGCCACTTGTTCAGAAGCATTCCGTGGTTGATCACATTAAAGGACTTGGACAAGTTGCATAAAATACCTGCTATATATTCAACTGAGCTTATCCACTTAAGAATACAAAGCGATTGTGTGGTTAACCACAAATTAGGATAACGAGTTCGCAGTAAAAGCAGATTATAACCGCCTTCGAAGGTTAATATGGATTATCGACTCTATTTCTTTACACAATAGACTACAAAATACAGTAATAGAATAATGGCAAGCATTTTTTTTTGCATTTTACTACCGATCAATGACACTCGACAAGAACTTACTCTGTAGATAAAACAGAAAAGTGTGGAATACGATATTTTCCTGTAAGGCCATTTTAAACCTACTCAACTAGGAATAAGGTTGAAAATTCAACATTCATGTAATGTACTTCTAAACTTTTTCGTAAAGTGACGGTTTCGAGAACAAAAGCAGATAATAGGATTGTAGTTATAGATACAATGACCATTGTGTTTACAGGTAGGTAAGTGGAAGAGCTCAGTTCAAAAAAATAAACTAAATATTTTACACGTTGCCGCGGTCGTTGAGCTCTTCTGCCAAATTACCGGTAAGTCGAAAAGTCATTATTCTTAAGGTGGCTCATAACGTTCAACGATAGGATTGATTCAAGCCGCCGTTAGGCCGCTTCCAACCGGGTGAGGTGGAAATCTTTGGGAGAGGCCTATGTTCAGCAGTGGACGACCTATGGCTGAAATGATGATGATGATGAGGATTGATTCCATCATATTAAAAATCGTAGGGACTATATTGCTATCGGCCTATCGTTGTTGACGTCACACTTGTCTCCCTTTCCCTGAAACACAGAATACACTTTGCTAATTTTAAGGACATCAGGATTTCATATACAACAGTAGCAAAAATATAATAAATTATTTAACTACAATATCACGAATAATCAGCTAAAATAATAATAAAATATCGAGTGAAATGTCATAAGTATCAGCAGTATTACGCGTTTTTAACATAGACTATATAGCACTTGGTCCAGCATGCTCCTCGTGATAACTGACTAGCAGGCAATAGCCTAACGCACTCGCAATCGCAATCGTTTTCATTTCGACAGTCAAACGAAAACAATTGTTCGACTCTCAAGTCGATTGCGATTGCGAGTGCGTTAGGCAATAGGCCAGCAGGAGGCCTCAAACTTGTTCGTAGTCATAATAAACAGCGTTTTTTTTTTAATCTTTGGATTTTAAATGAACCGTTCAATGTAAACTTTAGAAAAAACCCAAAACATTGTACGGAAATTGGAAGTGCAAAATCACTGATCTTACAAAATACTAGCGTGCACAGGTTGTTTCCAGAATTATTCTAAATCTGACCTGGAAAATGTAAGTATGAGTTCGTGCGGTTCTACAAAAAAATACCAAAACAAATCCGCAACGCTAGTTCTGAGTATCATTTTAATGGACACAGAACAGCGAAGACTTGGACATTAAAAATAAGTAACCGGAGCCTTGTGTTTGTTTTCAGGCAATTGATGTTAAATTACTATTTTAGCAGTTAAAATTACCGAGAACGATATGGACCTAGTTATTTTTAGAGCAATACCGGATGCAATAATTTCGCTAAGGGATGAAGAAATGGTTCCTGCAATCACCTGCCAAGAATGTGTAAATGACTATCAGTTATTTTGCTGTTGTTGTACCATTTCACAGCCTATCGAAAAACCACTCAACATTAAATAACAAGTACATAGTTGCTAGTAAATACTTATACAAATCCTAATTCTTTAAAATCAATACTCCTTACACAACTAGTATGCGTAGAGTCTCTGCAGCTGTTTTCATTGTCATATAATCATGAATTCACAGAAAATGGAAGAAAAAAAATGATAATGAAGTTCTTCTTAGAGTTTTGGAAGAATCAGACACTAGAGAATAAAAAGAAGAGTATAACTTTACTTTACGTGTAGAGCAAGATGATGCATGTGAGAGTGAAGATAAGACTCGTAAAAAATTCCGAGTTCATAGCATTGATAGCAAAAAATACAACTTCTACAAGAAGAAGGCCACGCTTGAATGACAGTGATGCTCAATGTTCTGCTATGCCAGAAACTTAAAAGAAGAACGAGCTTATCACACCCAAAGTCGCATACGGCATAGATGACCTGATGTCGTTGAAAACGTTAAGTTGAAATTCATTGGTATTTATTTATTATCAGGTACCATTAGTAATGCCGATGTTCGAATCGAATTGGAAAAAGGATTCCTTAACACCATGGTATAGTTGTATAATAGTATAAGTAGTATAATCTAATCATCTACTGTTTCACAATATTGACATGTCGTACAAGAGGTTTCTTAGGCATCTTGAAATATTGGCACTTATGTGATAATCTTGCGATCAGAGAAACAAATGATAGCCTTAACAAAATACACCTTATTGTTGATTTCATTATAACTAACAACTTTACATACCAGTTGCTATTGTAGTAATTGACGAGTCTGTGTTACCTTTTCAAGAAATGTTGGTTTTTCGATAATAATATATACCAACAAAGTCACAAAAATATGGGTGAAAAACATATATATTTTGTACATCAGAAGGGAAGTAAGGAGGGAGGAAGGGATGGAGTTATTTGATTAATTCCGGAAAAAGTAAAAATCTTTTCAATCTTTTGGCTGCATATCTCAAAAAGGCAGCCCTTTTTGAGATATTGCAAAAAAATAAAAATATTACGGTATTGAAATGGAAAAATAGACGGAATGTGCATTTGTTGTCAACTTGCCTCAATCAAGATGTGGCAATGGTGCCTTGTGGGAAATCAAAATCACTCATGATAAGAGAGATAAAAAGGGAATCGATTTATCTGTTCAGATGGCAAGCTATATTATACGCCCATAAGAAAAACAATCGTCTGGTATAGAAAATAGCAGCTGATTTCCTCAGTATTTCAATTATAAATTTCTTGCTAATTTACAACGAGTTTCGGGAGGACAGAAACAAATTATCAATTATTTCTGGTCAAGAACTAATTGTTAAACAATTATTGCAAATATCTACAGTTTTGTCATCATCTTTGAATACAAAATTCCGTCTTTAAGTCACTTTTTATCTACTATGCCACTATGTACCTACAGCGTAATAATAAAATAAAAATGAAACGTTGTAATAAGTATGTATGTATGTAAACACTTTATTGTACAAAAAACAGGAAATCAAATACAATATTTACATAATTGGAATGTACAAAGGCGAACTTATCCCTAAAATAAGTTAAGTTTTACCAGGATAAATGCAATCAAAATTTGACGTCGACAGAAGCTGGAAAAAAGGCTGATATGGTATCGAGTGAATGCACAGTTTGTACAATTGCATATTGTCAAGAATGTTTTCAAGAAAATATTTACGATTAAGGGAATCGTAATAGTACATAATTTAAATTTATTTTTGTTGAATTATGTTTAAAACAATAATTAATTGGGATAAGGGCAGGAGAATGATGATGATGATGATGATGTTTAATACAAGAATGCAAAATTTAACGTTTAATTTTATTACTTCTTTGTTATATCATGACTAAAAAATCATATTTTTTTTGTATCGCACCTGATTTTATTAAGCATTTCAGATTTCCATCGCAGGACTGTGTAATTTCATTGGCTATATAAATGTGGCTCATAAATAAAAATAACATAATGAAATACGTAATAAAATCTTATTTGAAAAAACAACTGCATTATCTACCTCACTGGCCATGAGGCATATGTGCCGCATGGACGTACCATTGGAACCACCCATGAGGCACATGTGCCTCATCGGACTGTGAACCTGCTAGAACGGACCAACTGCGTTTTTTGCGGCAATTGTGTTACTCGTTTTTCCTACTTTTATTTAATGATCAGCAAAGTATTTATATATATCAGCGTGCTTCAAATGGCTAAAGAAGACAATATAGGCTTGTTGAATTATTTTTCCAAAATATTTATTTCTCTGACGCGAATTTCCTCCCAATTTTCCCAATCTTATTTTTTCCTATTTTCCAGTTTTTAAACTTCCAACTTAGAACTAGGTCGATTTCGATGGGAAAAAATGCGTCAGGAAAAGACGCATCTTCAGGGGAAAAATACGAAAGTGAAAATTGTATTCGGATGAAAATAACCATTCAAAAATTTATGTAAGAAACTAGAGGACGCCCGCGACTTCGTACGCGTAGAATTAATTTCCCGCTACTTCCCCTATTTTAAGCCCTTAAGGGATGAATTTCCAAAAATCCTTTCTTAGTGCTCATTTACATCATGAAAGGAACCCCTATACCAAATTTCAAGTTTCTAGGTACAGTCGTTTCAACTGTGCGTTGATATCTAAGTCAATCAGTCAGTTTTACCTTTTATATATATAGAATAGATTACGATAGCTCTTTTAAACGTACTTGACACTAATGGCGGGTGAGTTAAAAACAAGACGATAAGTAATATCTGAAAGCTAATATTGTTTTACCCAGTTGAATAGAGGCCCAGGGCCAATAACATGTGAAAAGCAATATGGTTTTACCGAGTTAAATAGAGCTTCAGGCCAGGTCATTTATTATAACTATTTAAAAAGGCAATATTACAAACTGTTAAAACATATGCACGCATTTGTGCACTTCTAACTGAGTTTCCTATCAAAATTAATGTTGTTCATGATATTCTGTCAACTTACGGGCTGAAACTAAATTGATGGAACTTCGGCGCTGTGAAGTTTATAGCACGCTTGCAGAGCCTCTATTCTAGACGGTTGAAACTATAATTGTCCTTTGACTTGTTATGGCATTGTTTTCAACTCGCCACCATTACTGTTAAGTAAATAAGAGATAACAAAACGTTGACAATACGATAACAGTTTAAAGACAATATGGTTTTTACCGTCGAGAATGGAGGCCCTGATCTACTTTTCTGTCGTATGTTTAAAAACAAAGAAGTTCCCAAACAATGAGGAGTTCAATTGAGTGTATCTGACATCCAGGCGACTAGGTTGTCCTTTAGCGGATGAAAGTTCAACCGAGCCACCGCGCCGACATGCTCGAAACTTGGGCAAGGGGACTACATCGACGTTGAGCTTGACTTGTGTCGCGAGAAGACTTACTACTTGTTGATTTAATTTACTTGTTACAAACTAAGTTTAACCGTATGTACCTTATACCATGCTTTGCTGCTTCTAAGCATGGGAACAAATTCAGTCAAAAATCATGTAATAATAACTGAGATGCACGAAAATTATTATATTTAGTAGGTAGTAGAAGTATTTCATACCAAGGGTAGGCTGCTCCTCGATGATAATTTTCAGATGTGGATGGAAGTTTGATTCGCCGCTAAGTAATATTTTTTACGACAAAGTAAAAATGATTGCCGCAACGTTTTTTAAATAACTTTAGGTATATCTTTTCTAAATATTCATTAATATAAGTAAAGAAAAATACTGTAATAGTGATTATTTAGTATAGGTTATAAAAATATTTAATTGTTGGACACTAGTATCTAGTATTATTACCTAAATGTCTTTTTTCTTGAAGTTCTTGTATGATAAATGTCCAACAAGTATACATTTATATAAACTGGACTAATTATTATTAAAGATTGTTTTACTTATAATAATCGAGATCTTTTTTATACGATACCACACAAGCCGTAGTAGCAGTAATTGAACGGTAAAAATAAGGAAAAAATTGATCGACATCATTTAATAACTCTGAATTTATGAATCTTGATTGGTGACTTGATGAACCCAAAACTTGCTAATAGTTGTTAAAAGATGGATACATTCCCAGTAGGCTTTACAACCTTTGGTAGTTAAGTGGTAAGTGGACAATGGAAATACGATATTCCACTCTTGGCCACTCTCTTTTTAACACAATGAAAAAGAGTATCTATTTCATCCTGAAAATGAAGTTGACATGAAAGGGCGGTTATTTGCGACTGCGTTGATAAACAAACAAGCAAATCGGATTGAAACGAAGAGTTTGAGTACAGATCGTGTTTTGATACTTCACATGACTATTCTGGCGCACCTCTAATACTTTTTTTTAATTAAAATATTCTAAATTAGGCTTGTGTCGGTCAGGAACTAAGAACTAAAAGGAATCAATTCCCGTCACGGACCGAAACGAACTAGTTCTTCGTATATGATCTTAATCGGTCTTCGGTCCTTTAGGTCAGTAGCAATTGTTGTATGTATGTAATATTTAATTGCTTTAATTCTGATCATAGTGGCCAGAAGGCTTCTTTTTTTAAATGATTTTCATCAAGAACCGCAGGCAATAACATACAGACCCATAACTAGCAATCGTTTAGAATTATTCAAAAATAAAGTTGAGAGCAATCTCTGTGGGTTATCCTTTTCAAATAATGATTCAAATAGTATTTATAAAGATTTGTTTGATGTAATTCTTCATCAATTTAACAACAATTTTAAGATGAAAACTGTTTCTGGGTCAAAAACTAAGTTTAGTGAATGGGCTACTGTAGGCATCCATAGAAGTAGAAATAGGCTTTATGAACTATATAGAGAGAGGGAGGAGAACAAGAATGCTGACTTCTTAGTTTACGTTAAGAATTATTCGAGGACCTTCAAGCGAGTTTGCTTAACTGCTAAGTCAAACTTTTTAAGTCTTAAACTCAAAGCTTCTGATAATAAGGTAAAAACGGTGTGGAAAATTATAAATAGAGAAACGGGTAAATCTAAAACTCGTGATAATCAAGTCACCCTAAACAAGGGTGACAAACAAATCACGTCAAACAAAGACGTGGCCTTAGCGTTCGAAGATTATTTCTCCACTATAGCTATTAATACAACGAAATGTCTTCAATCATCTGCGATTGTAGCTCAAAAACTACTTTGTGCTAATGTTACTAAATGTAATGTAACCTTTGATTTTAGCCATGTAGATTCAATTTCTATTGTTAAGGTATTTAAATCGCTCAGTTTAAAAAAAACTGAGGATTTATGGGGAGCGTCAGTTAAAGTGATCCATCATGTCATAGATATAATTGCACCTCACTTAGCTTTAATCTACAATAATTGCATTTCAGAGGGGGTTTTTCCAAATCTTATGAAATATAGTAAAGTCATACCACTTTTTAAATCGGGCGACATGTGTGATTTAACGAATTTCCGTCCCATTTCTATTCTACCGGTTTTAAGTAAAGTTTTTGAGAAGTTAATGTTAAAAGATATGTTAGGTCACTTCAATAGAAATAAACTGCTTAACAGTAATCAGTTCGGCTTCACCAGAGGACGATCCACAACTGATGCAGCATCTGTACTCATTAAATATATATACAATATTTGGGAGAAATCCTGTGATGCAATAGGAATTTTTTGTGACCTTTCCAAAGCTTTCGATTGCGTAGATCATGCGACTCTTATATTAAAATTAGAACATTATGGTCTGTCAAATAATTCTCTAAATCTTATGTCTTCATATCTTAGCGATAGAACACAAACGGTTGTTGTAAACCAAACACAGTCCATTGGAGCAACTGTTAAATTAGGTGTGCCTCAGGGCTCTATATTAGGTCCTTTCTTATTTCTGGTCTATATAAATGACTTACCACCCACGGTAGATAACCTTTGTGATATTGTGCTATTTGCTGATGATACTTCATTAATTTTCAAGGTGGACCGAAAATCCGTCGATTACAGTAGGATAAACGCCACGCTGGTTAAAGTACTTAATTGGTTTACTATTAACAATTTGCTACTTAACGCTAAGAAAACTAAATGTGTTAGGTTCGTTTTGCCTAATGTTAGACCGGTAAAATCTAGTATATTTCTAAATGATGAGTGTTTGGAGATGGTGGACAAGGCGCTTTTCTTAGGGATAACTATAGACAAAAACTTGCAATGGAGTCCCCATATAGCAGTACTAGCAGGTAAATTAAGTTCGGCAGCTTATGCTGTTAGGAAAATCAGGCAACTTACCAATGTTGAGACAGCTCGCTTAGTTTATTATAGTTATTTTCATAGTGTTATGTCGTACGGTATTCTGGTTTGGGGAAAAGCTGCTGACATACAGACTATATTCGTGTTACAAAAAAGAGCCATTCGTTCCATATATAACCTAAACTCCCGTGATTCCTTAAGATTACTATTTAAAGAAATTAGTATTTTGACAGTAGCGTCACAATTTATTTATGAGAATATTATTTATGTCATTAAAAATCAAGACTCTTTTGTTAAGAATTGTGATATACATAATTTGAATACAAGAAATAAAAATAAAATTGCTATTAAAAAATTTCGTGTCCGTAAGGTATATAAATCATTTGTTGGTCAATGCATTCATTTCTATAATAAATTACCTGACGAAGTTTTAAAGTTATCATTTCCAGCACTTAAAAATTACTTGAAAAAGTCGTTGATGTCGAAAGCTTATTATAGGGTCGAGGACTATCTAACAGATAAAAATGCTTGGCCTAAATTAAACACCTAAATAACTTAGTAATAGCTTAGTCAGGAAAATATCTAAACATTGTAGGTATAATTATTGTCTAGGGGACACGGTTTCTGTAGGAGAATGTATCAAAACTATGTGGTTGTTTTGCACCGTCATGGGTAAGTATATGTATACTATTATTATTACAATTTAAGAGTTCATCTGAACATACTGAGTTTTGACACATTTTCCTGCTCAACTACGCATGATATATATATTTTAATGTTAAATTCATTGTTTTATATAATGCTAGGTTAAGTTCTATAATTGTATAAGTAATTTTAAAAAAAAACGACTGACTGTTGAGTTTCTTGCGGCGTTTCTTCTCAGCAGTGGTCTCTTGCGAAGCGCTGGTAGATTTTTGACGTGTAAAAGTGCCCGTGCGGCCTACTTACTGAATAAACATCTTTTATCTTTTTTTATCTTTTATCTTTTATGAGCGAAACAGAGCGAACGAGTAAAGACCGCACTCGATGTGAACGAGACCTACTACCTACTTCAAAGCGTGTCCTGCTCAGATCTCCAAATTTGCTCCGGAGCTCAAGGACCTAAATGAACTAAAAGAACGAACTAGTTCCTTTCACCGATTGACCGCGATCGGAGCGCTCCCTTTAAAGACCGAGCGGGCACAACTCTATTCCAAATTTAGCTTAAGGTGTTTATCTTTTAATCAAGGATAAATAAAGGACTAAACGAATTAGGATGAAACGCATACACATATAGTCCATGTCCTCAGTTAGAAGTAGATCCCAAAGGAAAAAGCAATAAAGGAGAATACACGGACGAAGTCGCGGGCAACGGCTAGTAAGAGATAAATTTGGCAGCGAGAAAATTAAACATTAATTTCATACGCTGGCAGACTCACTACTCGTTCTGTTCTCTTACCCATGCAGCCTACTTACATGTTTATTTAATTGTACGAGTATATCAATATTTTTCTTACGTAGGTGTCTACAGATCCCCATTTAGTGACAACGGCAATAGCTACGCCGGCAAGCCGGCGCCAACACCTACGTCTTAACCTCATTATCATTAACAACGGCAAATCATGTGTAGGTGTAGGTAGGTGAAGGGTTATGAAAAATACCTGTACAAACTAAATAAATACACAAAATCAAATAATACTTTAATTCATCAAAAACCTTTACCAACGTTGCGGAAATGTAACATCGTCAGGTAAAAATAAATTTGTACCGCTCGCCGCATGCTTTGATTTATAGGAGTGACATAAAACAAATCATTAATTTTGGAAAAACGTAAATAAGTGAAAACCTTAAGTAAATGAGCTCTAGCATGTAGTTGTAACACATTTGTACATAGACCGTTCGACATTCTATATTTGAAATAATTTGACGTAAATTCCATATTTGTTTTGTACACAACACAACTACATGCAAGAGGCCATTTACTTAAGTTTTTCACCTATATCTAATTATAAATTTAACTTTAACTGTCCAAAAGGTATAACCAATAAAACTGTTCATCAAAAATGGATATGGCAATCATAAAACGGTAAAAGTCTCATCTATTGTTATATAATTCATTTGTTTTATGATTGCCATATCCATTTTCGAAGAGCGGTATTTGTCTTTCCGTGTATAATAGTTTGACACAATTACTTGGCACTCTCTCTCTCTCTATCTCTTAATTTAAAAGCTTTGCTTTTGTCGGTGGATTAATTCTCAATATTCTCTCCTCTCAGGCAGCTCCTTGACCTCTTTATACGACACGACATACTCCTTCATTTGGTCCGTGTAGCTTCTTCTTGGTCTTCTACTTGGCACTTGACATTTCATTTTCCATAAACTAAATTGAACCACTTCCATGATAACTAGTTTTAAAGGAAAGCTTTTAGTATAGTAAATTCATATTTATTGTATATTTAAAGTGACCGATACCTAAATATATAAAAAAACACCGTGACTGAGTGACTGACTGATAGATAACGCACAGCCTAAGACGCTGGACCTAGGGACTAAGGTGCACAAAGATAGGATCTTCCAAAAATCGCCCCTTATCGGGAAGAAATAGTGGGAGTTGCGGTAAACTAATTATACTCGTATGAAGATGTTGGTGTCCTCTAGTTTTACAATATAGGCAATAATTTGGATTCTTACTTTTATAAAAATCCATAACATTCTTTGAAAATAAGAGATAAGTTCCTACAAAGTTTCTACCACTGCAACCCTACCCTCGTCCTATTAAGGTAGTGCGAGGGAGTTATCTTGCTAAATGAACCTTCCTTACCTTCGTTGCGAACCAGAAAAGCAAATTATTATTGTTTTTAAATATATTTTGTATATCTTATTGAAAAAAAGCAACAACCTGTTTCATAAGTATAGATCAGATAATCAGGAGCTGGATTTGCTTAGGTTCCGTGTAATCGTTGCTGTTCACTTTTGTACCCATATTATTTATGTGCATAAATAACTATCGGCAGTCGCAAAAAATTTAGGACAATTTTTTTATGGATAATTAAATTTCGAATTATAAATCGTTATGAGCTTTATAATTCGAACTTTAATTATCCATAATGTAAAAGATTATAGTATACAATAGTCATAACCTAAAATCCCATAACATTCAAAGGCATATTTATTATCAGTCAGAAATATTTTAGGACATATTTTTTATAGTATCAATTATTTTTATTCATACCTTTATTTTGGTTTTAATAATCATATCTCTATAATTGAAATCATTAAAACGCAACACTTAGTGGAAGCGGAGGGGGGTACGGGGGGCGAAGCCCCCGCCCAATCAAAAACCTCTGCTATAGACGATAAATTTAGATCAATAGGTTAGGTTAGATTAGTATTGCGTCAAGGCCGAAGGCCTTAACTACCCAGAAATAGTAGCTCCGCTAAGCGGAGCTCCGTCAACCCTGGCACATTATACATTTCTATTGTAAGTTGTACGTGTTGTACTTTTATGACTAACAAGTTTTGACATAATAACATTTATTACAAGTTCTATTATTACCTTTGAAATTATGAAATTCAATAATCATGACATAAATTGGTAATAACCAATATGACCCGCAATAATTGACATCCCGATTTATACCCTTCAATATTGATGACTTTTAACATTATGACTAATAATAAGTATAGGTAATGTAAAACGTTTTGGACAATAACGATCGAAACTTTAACTTTATGGCAGTCAATAGAGAACCAGTCGATATACACTCTAAGCGAAAATTTTGAATCACGTATTAGAACAATAGGTATGTATGTACCTACCTACTTTTAATCTAATCCGATAATGCTTTTCAGCAGGTTACCTTTGTTTCGTCGAAATATGTTTGCCAAATGTATGGTTTCCCAAACGTTTCATTTGCAAAGATTTTATAAAAACTAACCTAACATTACTTATAGGGTTACTCTATAAGGGTTCTACACGATGGTGCTGAAATAAGTCCTTAAATATTTATATAAAATTGGGGTTGCCAAATGAAAAATTTGGGAAACAATTCATTTGGCAAATATATTGGTTCCAAACGGCAGGCTCCGATTTTCAGCACAAAGAAATGTAGGATTATGGGGTGTTATTCTCCTAATATAAGAACAGCTCTCTGCGGAACGGTCGGTTGAGCGGGCTCACTCGACTGCGTGAATGCGCGTCCTTAAATATTGTTTGTATGCTCTGACGGGACAAGTTAAACCTGCCGGATTATAATTGATCAGTTGAGTTCAAGAGCATTTTGTTTAAGAGAATCACCTACCTGGCTAACAAGATGTATTTGAAAAATCCAACGAATATGTAACCTTATTTTTGTACATGAACATGTAACAGAGATCAACATGGTTGGTATTTTAGGGAGTGATTAAATTATCTCATTTTAAATAATTATCATTAAAATAAACTTTGTATTTTCAGTTTATGAGCTTATAGTTGGAAAGTTAGGCGGGGAGACATTTTCTAACAACTTTTATTTTTATTATTATTTAGAATTTTAGATCTCAATAATCTGTAAATTATGTTTTTTACCATTATCATTACTTAATCAACGCTGTAACATGATACGAGTGTAAATAACAGTTGCGTTTCACAGAGAGTTGATGTAGATCAGACATTTTAAGTAATATTTCACCTGTTGTTTATATATTTATTTACCTTTTCCACTTTGGATCAAGATACTTAATACTTATTTTCTACAAAATTATTCAGGTAACTTTACGGGTAACAGAAGATTAAAAGGCTGACTACGTTGCTCATAATAATAAAAGAAAAAATACAGCTTTAATAAATCCGTGCATGCCACGCTACAACTACAACTAACTACGACGAGGTGTTGTAACATACCACAGTTCCCGCGTGTCCAGCAAATGGCGCCTAGCCACGAAAGACCAAGACTTACAGCGTGTCTCCGTGATGCAGGCGGAAGCATTATATCCCCCGCACATGCCAACCGATTACGGTTTTGTACCTAAATAATATTATAGAAAAATGCTGAATAGCCACTTGGTCTCGCAGGCCGTCGCCACGACCGCTCACAAACTTTTATGTTGTGAAACTTGGCTGTTTGCGCTTGACATTTATTGCTTTTATATTTTACGGTCTCTAGGGAGACGATTTGTTAAATGCTGTTACACAATGTAAGGAAATATTGCAAAGACGCTGATTTAATTTCGCATCTCACGGACACCTTTACTAGAAGTGATCACCTTAGGGGCTTGGTAAAGTAGCCGGATCGGGTATGATAATAGATAGTTATTGATAAATTATTGGTGGTGTAGAAATTATATTATGGATAGTTAAAGAGTGTTACTTATTAGTTTTAAGATTTTTTTGAAACACAAGTAATGTGCGACTTAGTTCTGCATTAGTGTCATAACGGAAAAACCCTCATTGACTGATTATTTTTAGTATTTTAAAATGATTTTTAAATAAGGATATGCAGATTTTTATTTATCTTGATTATTCAATGTGCAAAAGCATCAAATTGTAGTAAAAACAATAATGCGCATTTTACTATGTACCTACGGCAAACTCTGAATAGCTTTATCACTAAAATTCACTCTATTGTTCCAAACTTAACCGGAATTTCAAGTTTTGGTTATCTACAAGTCCAAGATATCGTAGTCTGTAGTTCCAGGTCAGTACGTAAAAAACCTTATTAATATAGTATATTATTATTATATTCAGGTACACTCCCGGGTTTAGTTTATATCTCTATTGTGTACAATTTGTGTTCCCTTGGGACGACCCATGCACTCCAACTCCAACTTCTAAATTTGTTATCGCTTTGTAATATTATCTGCTCAGAAACACGAGGTAATGGTGACGTTAAAAAGGAGGGGACAGTGCAGTTTATCGTTTCCGTCCACAATGCAGTAACGATGATGATGATTGTTAGCCTGCTTGCAGATTACGAATTTTCCCATAAAATCTTTATTGAGCTTTACATTCCCATTAGAGTCAGTTTCTCAGCTGATCAAAATACACGAAAGATTAATGGACGCTCGAGCGAATCTTGAGTGCGTTACAACTTTCTAAATAGTTAGGTACTCCACAAAGTTGAACGAAATTTGCATTTTACGTACTTCAAACTAGGCCCCACGACGACCTTGCTTCTCATCGGCTTCCCAAAGTAGCGATCAAAATCAAACTTGCTTAAATTTGCAATTGAAATATCTTTTTATTTTCCCTTTGAGCTTTCAAGGTTTAAGGGGTCCCAAGCTCGTCAACTGCTTAAGGATATTAAACTTCCTAGCCCCTTCCTTTTAAGTTATTTTGAGGGACAGTTTTTTGTTTGTTGCCACGAAATTGTTTATCTTTCCTAAGTAAACCTTTCAGCAATTAAGTCTTATCATTTAACTTTTATTTAAATATAAAATTCTACCTACTTAAGAGGTACTTTATATTGTTAATTCCAGAAATTACTTAATATTTTGTATATTTTAAATAGCATCAGAAGTGCGTTCTTTATATCTTAGCTGCGAGTATATTGTAAAGCTTAAGTTGATTATTGTATTATTATACTTCTAAAAAACAGAATTTATTCGATATAAGAACTTATTGTGTAGGTACTGAGTTCATTTATGTATAATGGCTTTCCTTATATTTTAACTTTTCTTATATTTTAACTTCGAGGGCAGAAGCGAATGCAATGTATGCTGTCTAGCAAAACCAGTCCGTGGGTCCACAGAAAACCAGCGTCGCTTTTCCAATAGGTGGTACGACATATAGCTGAGTGGATACCATTTTCGCAGCACTACTTTTCACACACTGTAATAATTTATGATTAAGCGAAATAAATGTTTTTCTATTTCTTTTTCTAAGTAGAACACATTGCTATTCCAAGTGTAATTTTTAATAACAAGCCCCGCGTACAACATATGCGTCAACCGGCCTAAAATCTTTGCGTGATTTCATGAAAGTTTACAACAGATTAATACCAACACAGTAATGCAAGTACAGTCAAAAAAATGAGAGCCAACAAAGAGAGATTTTCACTTAGTTGACATAAAATGAATACAATAGTTAAGATATTAGTTATATCAACCAAAACTGATAGTAACAAACAGCAATTTCTTAACGGAACGGAAGATCAGGGCTGGCTCTGCCAGCATCACGCTGAGTTGACCATTTCGTGGCAAATTATCTTTTATAAATTCTGTGTGTCAATTAATGTTAATGTTTGTCATGAATAAACTATCTCTATTTCTATTTCTATTTCTGTCAATGTCTTTAGTGATTCAAGTAACATCTTAGTTGATGTACTTATCTAACGTCTTAGTTGGTGTATCTATTGTCTTGTTAGGCTCGTATGGGATCAAGACGCTTATGCACAACAATCACAATCTTGTTACAAGCGTCCAATTATTTTTTTCAGTGTGCTTACGGCGAGACTGGAAAGTTTGAAACTGTTTTATCGATAAGTAGGTACTTATAAAGGAAGAAACTGACTGTTCGATTAACGCACGAAGTCGCGGGCGTCCTCTAGTATCGCATAATCAGCTAAATACGTCGAATTCTAACACCGAGGGCTTCGCACATACGTGTCGTACTTATAAGAAATATTAAAAATATTCATATTTTAGGGGCCCCATCGTACACGACATATCTCTTTAAAGTAAACAGAGCCGTTACAAACTTTACGAACCTTAGTTTCTGAAAGAAAGGAGGAGGAGACAAGGTGTTTTTCTAAGGGTTTCAACTTTATGATCAATTTTAAAAATGTATAAATTCGTAAAGTTATGTTTTTTAGATTATTAAAATTTCAACATAGTGAGCTTTTAAATGGTATCACATGATAGGTTAAGAACACAATTATTTTCGGTACCTCGATTTTAGAATTTCTAATGATGAGGCTATGTTTAGGCCACTAAACACTGCAAATATTTTATATAGAAAGGGGTTTTGAAAGACAGGGGGTCAGGCAGACAGACGGATAGACGGACAGACGGACAACAAAGTTATCTTATGGGGTTCGTTTGTCAGTATTTGGTACGAAACCCTAAAAAGTAACGTAACGTTGTTACATACTCCAGTTAATGGAAAAGGGAAGGGAATAAAAGTCGCGATTATTTTAAAAATCGTAACACTTGTACTAAACCCTAGATGTTAAGTTGTTTAGATAGAGCAAAGGCTCATCTATATAAACAATAAAAGGTTGATTTGGACCTGTAAATACAGAATACTCTATTTATGGCACAAAATATATAAGACCAATCAAACCGATCCAAGTATAAAACTTTCTAAGGGCTGTTACTCTAATTATAATTACATGTCTACCTTTAATGAAGGCTGCTGCTAAAACAATGTACAAGTATTTACTATTCTCGGAAATAAAGTAAAGTTAATAGGAGGAGCTTGGGTACAGTGCTTTACTAGAGAACTGTGGCTAACGTGCGAGGGGGAACTTCAGAATGGGGGTGAAGCAGGGGCAAGGGGTCGTTGGGCTCTGTAAACCGACGCGCGCACCTCTTAGTAACAAAAGGAATTTACCGTAAACGTAAACCGCACTTCTGAAATAAGAGAAAGTGCATACACGCGTTTCATGCAAATGATGCTTCGATACTTATTTTTGTTTGATTTGATTTGGTATAAATTAAGGTTTTTTTTTAATTCCCTGTAAATTATTTGTCAATTCGTTATTTTAACTTTTTCCAGGTTTTATATGTAGCACATATTAGGTGGTATATATTAACGTTTCAGAGAGCAAGTGAGCGCGCGGTCGTAGCGGGTCGGGAGGGGTGTCCCCATGCCACGACCGCTCCGCCTCGCAATCAGTCGCCCCTAAGTCTCAGGTTTGTACGCAGCATCCCGACACTTTATCTCCTTACGTTACACACAAAATTATCCCTGTTAGTGTTTAACGTGGAGGTTTTATTATGTAATTTTCCGCGTTGAACTGTGTATAAAAGTGTTCGGGTTGGCGTAGCACAATGGTGTTTGAAAGCGGAGTGTATCGGGCCGCCGCCGGCTTGTTGTTGTTGTGCGTCGGCGTGGCGGCGCAGCCTTTTTCCGTCGAGAAAATAGCTGTCGGTAAGTGTCATTATTTCAGTGATAAGAGAGATAAAATTCATTTCAACTTCATTTTGCAGTTTTTATCTCTTGGTTATTTTTGTTTCGGTAGATATATTTGTTCGAATTACTATTTAATTTGGTAGGCTTTAAATAATGTTTTGTTCGCTTTTCATTCTAACGAAGTCGGTTGCTCGCATGCTCAGTTCAAGTGAATATCGATTTTCTCTTTCCAACTCTCGCCACTCTCTCCTTCTAGCTTCAGGCGTTGAATTAAGGTTATGATGGGGCCTTCAGCCGTGCTTACAAGTGTGGAAATTATAAGTGTTAGGTGCTTATAATAATAATTTTGATAACTTTACTAGTATACATGTTAATTTAAAATATGGAAACCCTTTATAAGCTTGCTTTATTAAATGCCTTATCTATAGATAATTTAGAAATATTAATGCTGAATGTAAAAATGAGAAGTAATCTAAAAAAATATACTTTTATGGACGACCCAAATTTAAATTTTCGCTTAAAAAGAGTAAGCGAACAAATATCGGTATTTTTTAGGTAACTTTTCGTTCCTCTTCAATTTTATTTCTCTGGGACTTCTTTTTAAGTGTTTGGTGCTGGAAACAAATTAATTGTAAAAATTCACATAATTGAGCTCTGATCCCGTTTTTCACGTTAAAAACTAAATAAATAGGTACATGTTTTTTCGGAAATGTTTGAAATACCTACCAATTGTTATTTTTAGCGTAGGTACGGGTCACATTCGAAGAATTTTTTAATGCGTACCCACGAGCATGTTCGGTTTCTACCTATAAATTTCCGGTCGTTAAATTTTATGTCGTTTTCTAGTTTAATGATTATTTTGTCCAAGAGAACACGAAGTATTCAGTGCAGCACAGGAAACTTCAAACGATGCCACTTAAAACTTGGAGGCGACATTTGACGAAAGTTGTCGTAATTACCTTGTTCGAATGGTTCTTTGTAGTTCACCTGCGACCTCCCGAACAACCTTTATTATTGGATAACTTTACAAAAATTAAAGGCAAGTTACTAATTGTTGGAACACCGTATTTCCTACGCGGTTTAGACCAACTTATCACAAAAAAAATCTAGATCTGAAAGTAGCACCAAATTAAAGCCGTGTTAAGTAGAAATGTGAATCTATAAGCGTGTGGCGTAGATTCACATTTCACTTGATTTGGATAAATATACTTAGATATCTTAATATATTTTTTAAAGGCTTTTTGGAGTCAATTTAGCTAGGCCTCAAGTTTAGACCAACTTATTTTTATTTTTAATCTGAGTGACGTTTTGCGCTCTGGGCATATACTAGCGACATTCTGTTTGAAATGGGCGTTAGCTTATGTGCGCAAGCGAAACATTCGCTTGCGTTTATTCACAAGCCGATGGAAGTATCTACAGTAATAGATTACAGTAGGCAGATAGATACCTTTAAAACTGCGTTCCGAGAGAATACAAACATAATCTCAAAACAAAAAAAACACTTTATTGCTTCCCCACTGTACGTACTTGTAACCCTAATAAAAACAAGTAATTCACTATTACAAGACAAGTTACACGAGTTCAAACGCAAACCAGCCATTGAAGGTTCTTTTAAAATGACTATGTTTAAAAAATGACCGACTGCTGAGTTTCCTGCGGCGTTTATTCTCAGCAGTGGTCTCCTCTTGGGAAGCGCTGGTAGATCCTTGACGTGTAAAAGTGCCCGTGCGGCCTACTTACTGAACAAACCGCACGGTAAGAACGAAAGTGACTCAATTCAAAATTTTAGTAAAATGAGTTAAATATGTTATGCAAACTTTTACATTTGACTACATGAAATTTGGTAAAATAAAACATGACCAAGTAATTATTTGTTAAACAATAATTTATTAAAAAATAATTTTGCGAACTATAAAATTGCGGTAAGTTGTTTTGACTAATGACTTTTTACCACATGATAATTTGAGTAAAATAGTTTGGGACGTGATACTTTGGGAAAAGTTTTTTGCCCAGTCATTAGTAGGTAATCCTTTTTTCCCAATCCTAAAAAAATTAAAGCTACGTTTTTAACAGAGAATACAATACTTACCCTTGGGTTATAAGCTAACAATAAGTGTAACTAACTTTAAAGTCGGTCAAGAACTTTTTGATAGGTTGAAAAAATGAATGAGTCCTGTTTGTAGGCAATTGTATAGGGAAAACGCAAGCCTTCCTGATTATTTGACCATCACTACATATGTAGTATTTTCAAGAAGCTTAGAACATACTTATTAAGTTTCCGAACGCTGTGCCTGGTCATACTTTAGGTACTTTGGAAACAGCCTTATATTTTTCATAAAAAAAAAAAAAAAAAATTGGGCCTAGAAACCGATGTGTAAGTAATCATTTTCGAATAATAAACTCATTTCCAATACAAGCGACGTTTGGTATTTCAGGCTCCTATTATAAACACAAAGAAAATATTTAAGGGAGGTAATAAAATTCTACATGGATCGTTTAATTACGTGTCATGCCATATTATATTGCAGAGATAACTACGTGACCGCTTCTTGCACCGAGAACTTAAACATTTTAACCCTCAACACATTTATGTGACATAAAATGAAATTACGTGAAGAATTCCCGTGTAAGCCGCTGGCTCGCGGCCAGTTCCTATCTCCTGGCAATAAAACTACTTCTTCGTAATGAAGTTGCATTCTAAACTCACATTTTAAGGGCCTGGGGATAAATATATACCTACATAATTGGCTAAATGCGAACAATGGGTTCCCCTACCTCTTACCTAATGCACAGCGTTTAACTTTGTAATACACGACTTTTATTTTTTTACACTTGTGTAAACAGTTACCTATCTAAAGGGCGCTGCATACGTAACGTGATTTTACACGGACGGGACGGGGACGGGACGAGACGACAATATCGTTTCATAGAAAATGTATCGGAATGTGCATACGTAACGATTGCACGTACGGGACGGGAAAACCAAAAAATGTATGCAATCACGTCCCGTCCCCGTCCCGTCCACGTCCTGATCACGTAACGTATGCAGCGCCCTTAAGTAGTTACAGTTATTTACCGAACACCCGTTATGTGTGTAGTAGTTAACCTTTTTGAAAAAAATTACTTAAGTGCTATCATAGCTATGTCGGTACCAAGGTTCTTTATTTATATAACCCTTAATTTTACAGTATCCATCACAGTTAACATAACTACTATAATATTAATTGTAATCGTATTTTTGTTGCAATTTTTTATGGCAATTCAAACCAGAAAAGGGTTTGAATTCCCAACCTTTGATTATTTTTGTCCAATTAAGGGTTAAAGTAATCACACATACTATCGTTTTAATAATGAGTGGTGTAGGGAAAGTAATCAACTACTATCCTCGGTTGCATAAAAAGTACAATACGTTAAAAATAATAATTATACAATTGTTTACTAGCCGGTCGTAGTCGGTTTAATATCAACCAGCACGGGTAGCACAAATTGTATTTTCTCGCTTGTCGCTCAGTGCGTCTCTATCGTTACTGACTGAACTGAACGGGAGATCCGAGCGACAAACAAGTCGCGGGCAAGTTGTGCTAGCCGTGCAGCCGGTATAGTTTGTAACCCTGTAGATGAGTGTTTCTCAACCTGTGGGTCGCGAATCTCCGCGGGGACGCCGAGTATAAATCGGGGGATCGCGATTGCTTGCCAGTTTGGATTGTAATTGGAATTATGTGTCTTTAACGGTTATATAACGTTATCGCGGTATCTATAATGTTAAAAAAACACTGACGTAAATAATATTTGGAGTGATAATTTAGAAACGATGCAAAAAAACTGTTTCAGTTCACAGTAAAGAACAATTAAAAGCTAAGAATGTGCTATCATAGATTTTATAGTAGATGCCGGCCAAGTGAACGTTGTATCGTTGGGATTCATTGAACCGAACTTTCTCGCTGGAAGTAAGATTTATTTGTCGCTCAAATTTAAGAGCATGAATTCCGGTTATTATTTTATATTTTAGAGGTATTGGTATTATGTAGTAGGTATGTTGAATTCGATATTTAAAAATGTTATTAAAATAAAGAAATTCATCCATCTATGATGTCGTTATAGACTGGGCTATACCTGCAATATTTCGTGCTATAGATGAATTACCGAGAACGTGGAATTGCATATGTAGTGGTCATATGTGTTTACAGGCATTCTATATTTAAATTTCCTCTACTTCTCATACCATCAGTATAAAAAGAGTATTGTTATATATTAAATAATTCAGTACAAAAATAATGTCAGCGTCAAATTCTCAATACTTTTTACGTCTTATTTTATTGTATTCTCGCAACTTTCAGAATTATTTTATCTGGGCATGTACGACTGTAAGTTTTGCAAAAATTATGGCATAAAGTAGCAATCTTTTTGGTCCGATTGAGAGTCAAAGTTAACAAATAATTTTAACTGTCATAATCATAAATACTTTGAACTCGAACTTATGAGAAATTTTAATTCACCTTACACCGCTGCCCAAGTAGTTGAAAAAACTACAGGTGTTTCTCTCTCGACTATTTATAAAATTATGACTGACAAATAAGAAAGAGTAAAAGTGACAAATTCAAAACAACGAAAAATTCCCCTCTCAGAGTAAGAAAAAGTTACGTACGTAAGTTACTACCTACTTGTCCGTCGGCAGTACATGATTTTGATCAAGAAGTCATCAGGAGAACTATATTTATATAATTTTCATCTGTCCCATACCTAAGCAATTTCCAACCCTAAAAGTTTAATAAATTATAGCGACTAAAAGTAAAAAAAAGGACATACTTATTCCTCTTGTTTAGGGTAATCTCATTAAATTAAGAAAAAACTTAAATTGTTTTCCTTTTTATGCGAACGATACAACCACTACATATGAAATTCCACGCTCTCGGTAATTCCTCTATACTATTGCGATATTTAACAACTTTTACTTTATGACACATTTTTAATCTTTTATAATAAAAGTTCCAAAAGTTAATGAAACCTTGATATTGTTTATAAAAACGTACCTAAAGATATATTTTACATAACATGAAGTACAGTCGAATTCATAAATATGTGTACACTTTAGTACCTTGTCTATTTAATGTCATGTACAGACTGCCGCAAAGACTGCCGTATATGAGTTGTCACAGCGATTAAAGTGACAAGGTACTAAAGTGTACACATATTTATGAACTCGACTGTACAAGAAATTCACTTTCTTCTCATGATTGAATGAACTAGGTCGGTTTTTTATCAAGATAGTTTTTATATTTGTAGTGACGGCGTCGGAACCACCCGTATACTGAGCATATAGATGCGACTTTAAATCTACGGTGCGGTCCGGTAACCCCTTCAAGGGGTTTTGAAAGGGTTTTGAAAGGGTAACAAAGAGTTAAACTCTTTCAAAAACCCCTTGAAAGGGTTACCGGACTGGTCCCTGCTTTAAATACGCAGGCCCGTCAAAGTAGACTAAACGACTTGTTGTTACCATTAGGTAACAAGTAGTGGACCACGTGTTTTTGACTGTGTCTTCTATTATACTACTAAGTACATTTATGTCTTTGAGCAAAAGAGTAATGATTTTGAGCAGATTTTCGATTAAGGACCGAGCTTAAAATACCTCCTCCGTATACTAACACCACCATAAACAGGTGGTGGTGTAACATACAAATTTTACCGGTCTACAAATTGTACCATAACCGTCGCCATATCCTACCATGCCGCGCTATTCCCTAAAAGAGAGTGGAACCGTCAAATAGAGTGCGTAGATTATTTTATCATTTCCTTTTAACTCTTGTTTTGGAAGACTAACACTCTATTGGGGCAGTTCTTGCAATAGCCAAAAAGAGAAAATAATGAAAGCACATGATGTGTAAGAATGAAAGACGGCAAAGGTAGCAAAATAAACCTTTGGGTAAATCTCCTGTTTTCCAACTCCTTACGTGTCATCCAGTAATTAATCCAAGCTTTGGGCTTTACTTTCACATTTTTTGTATACCCGTAGGATGATAAACTCTCTTAAGCAGTCCATGGACTTGAGTGATACGTATTCTTATGCATTGTAACACTAAAGGAAATAAAAGTGACAGTTCCTCAGGGACAGCGTCCAGCGAGATCTTTATCTCTCTTTGGTCTTCGAATCAGCATTTGATGTATGAGAAACTGAACACTAAGACGAATAAGTCAGTGGAACTTTCCAACAGAGAAATAACTTTAATTTGATTTTAAGTTTTAAATCGGGTTAAGAGTGAGATGAACTACGCCTGAAGTTGAACAGATTATCTCTATTATACAATAAAAACTGTGAGTTAGACGATTAGTATCAAAAATCAGCCTTGCAGATTGCTGGCGGTGAAAGCGAAATTCTATAATAATATTATATAATTTTATTCACACCTGAATATTATTATTTACCAACCGCACTTGTGTTTTAGTTCCATGCCGTATACCGGTGATTTAAATGCACGTGAAAACAATATTTCTAGTCCTTAATTTCCTTGACTTTTTTTATCATATTCTGTGCTTTCTTTTTAATAATCCTGTCAAAAATTATCTACTCTTCTTTTTTTCCGTCTAACTTAAATCAGGTATCCCTATTGCAAAGGTTTTGCTTGCTATCAAAGATACACCTCTTTCATTAATTTTTTTTAGCAAAATCAAACAGATACAAAGACAGCGCCCCACTAAATCTAAAGGAAATTCCAGTTACTTATGCTCTATCTCACTAAACTTGTATATTTGTGAAAGGGACAGACCACTATGGCAAAGTTAGTGTCACAGTGGTTGGTGAGGGTGGTAATAGCGGTGGTTGATATGGTGACTATGTATGTATGCTCAAATAAGTAAGATTACTCAAACGCAACAACTGTCCCGAGAAATATATCCACAGTCGCCAGTTCCCAAGAGTAATTTAATCATGAGAATGGTGCAAAACCTTAGAAATATTGGCCAGTTTACTGCACCATATCACACTCAGGCTCGCCAAGGCATAAGGAGTTTTTTAGTGAGGATCCACGAGAAAGAACGAGAAATGCTGCTGTCAATTGGAAATATTCCAATATCACGTTTGGCGGTTGTTAAATGCTTCAGATCAGCAACTGTACCATTTCCAACAAGTGCACGACCTAATGTTGGCTTTCATTAAGAAAAATAATGATCTTCTGCCATTGGGTGCTAGAAAAACAGGCGACAAACATTATTATAGACAGATGATGCATAATTTACGGGGATCGGTCTCTTTAAGAGGATTGTGAGGCGACGCTTTAAGGCCGAGCCACACCAGTTGCGTGACGTGCACGTGCACGTGCGCGTTCGCTTTGCACTGCTTTGTATAGTGACATGTCGTAATGAGAATTCATACTATACAACGCAGTGGAAAGCGAGCCCAAAAAGGCCCAGCCACACCGCTTGCGTGCACGTCACGCAAGCGGTGAGGCTGGGCCTTTAATCGCGTAGCTTTCAATTTTTTTCCTTATAAATTGAATTTGTTGTTAAATGATATGTTGTTTTTATTTTTCCCGAAAATATTTTCTTGGAAAGGAAAACGTACTGACCTACTTTTTATAATATCTACAATATATACAAAAATCAGCAGTGTCTCAAGACGAAATTCTTTGATCAGTGTGTGTTGCCAGTGATGACTTATGGTGCTTAGACGTGGTCGTTTACAATGGGCCTCATAAGAAAGCTCAAGGTCACTCAAAGGGCGATGGAGAGGGCTATGCTCGGAGTATCTCTGCGTGATAAAATCAGGTATGAGGAAACCCGCAGGAGAACTCGGGTCACCGACATAGCCCGAAGAATTGCCAAACTTAAGTGGCAGTGGGCGGGGCACATTGCTCGTAGAACTGATGGCCGATGGGGCCACAAACTTCTCGAATGGCGACCAAGTGTCGGAAGACGCAGCGTGGGTAGACCTCCCACGAGATGGTCCGACAATCTCGTGAAGGTTGCGAGAACTCGGTGGATGCAGGTGACCGGTCGTTGTGGCGATCCTTGGGGGAGGCCTATGTCCTGCAGTGGACGTCGTTTGGCTGAAATGATGATGATGATGATACAAAAATCGTAAAAATCGAACTAGATTTATGGGGAGAGAAACATTATTGCATGTTGTATGTTTTTTTTTAGCTTCACAATCCTCTTAACATCCACAAGTCATCCGAAAAATGCATATCTAGGGAGTTTCATTCTTAGTGTATGGGCAGGCATTCTTTATAATGCCTTTCTAGGGCCCTAATTCATCGAAGGACTGTTAAATACTAAAACTATCATTGATTTCTGATAAATGTTTTTCCGGATCTGTTGACAGAAGTACCTCTGCAGTACCTACTAATTTACATTATCAGTACGACACACCGAGAAGTTCGTGACCACTTAGAGGTAGATAGAGAGTACTTTGGGCACCTCGTAGTCCTGCCCTACCAATGCCACTAGATTTTTATCTTTTGAGGAAGTACGTCCGACATGGTGACAGAACTGCGATAAAAAATTGTACTCGAGTCTAAAGAAATAACGGCCGACGTTTTTGTTTTGTCCCGTGGAAAGCACAATCATAAAAGAGTGAGGTTGCAGGTCCAGGGTTACTCTCCCTTTTGACCACGTCTTAAAGTACCTACGTGTAAATAAACAGATTTTACATTTGCTTCACTGTTTTTCTATTGAATGAACAAGGTGATATGAAATGTTTGCGTTATTCATTTACGAGATGACATACGCGTTCATGATATTGCTAACGATATCCTTTGAATTATAAAAGTAACATCGATTGAATCACGAGGCTCGAGTAGAGTAACCGTGAGTAATAAGTTAGAATCAAGCATCTTTTCAAATCATAGTTAATTAAGGAGTCGATTAAATACTTTTAGCACTGGAGCTCTGTATTAGCCTTAAGCGGCTTTATTGGAAAAGGTAATTTCGATTTCTGACTTAGAATTCACCCTGTAGAAATGACGGAGCAACACAACCATATAAAAAAGTTTTGATACGTTTTCCTGCATAGACCTTGTCCCCTAGACAAAATACAATGTTAACTTACAATGCTATTATGTAAATAGTAGGCAAGCATGTAATGGGTGGGTAGTTCTTTGGTTTCGCGGTACTACCGGACTTGAGGAGCAGGAAGGTAACACCAGTTGTAAATAAATAAAGGTGGCAAGGAACCTATCAAAAGAGCTTTCTCGAGTTGTGCTGCTAAACACTTATGTGCGAGTCTTTGAACCATTTAATCTAATCCAAATCCAAAAGTCGTGCAACCCGCCGGGCCCAAAACTTTTCCAGTTCTGAGCCAATCGAATTGCACAACTTACATATTCGGGGTTGCTGGTAAGCCCCATGGGCCAGCCTCCTGTGTGCGCGACGGGCACCCACCAGATGCAACACCACATATTTACCATACTTAGCAGCAAGATTCGATAGGTGTTCGTCACTCGCAGCTTGATTGGTTCCTTCCGACTTTCGGTACACCGTTATCGCTTCTTATTTATATTAATAATCTTGATAAAAGAGTCTAGGTGCTTTATAACATAAATAATATTCTCATGTTTTATTTGACGCTACTCATCTTTACATGTAATTTTCAGGAGTCACAGGAGTACTCGTATAATTATATAGGCCTTTTTTTGTAATACAAGACAGTATAGTCTGACCTGAATACTGTACGACATAACACAATGAATAGAACTATAATAGATGATCAAAGCGAACTGTCTCAACATCGGAGAGTTGTCTGACTTTCATTATTGCTTAAGCTGTGGAACCTTACCTTATCTTACTTTAACTGCTAGTACTGCTATAATTCTTCATTGCAAGTTTTTGTCTATAAATTTTAACCTCGTTATAACACAAAGGAACTGTTAGGATCACGAAATGAAGAAATGTATAACTCGCTTTGTTTCGACAACTTAGAGGTAATAATGTCAACGTTTTTGCGTTTTTGAGTTGTTTTACTACATTAAAATAACGCACCGCCTCGAACAAACTTTCCGTCGGCGAAATAAGTTTAAAGGACCAAATTAATCAATCTTAATTAGGACTGCATTGTATACAACAGTTTTCAACTTTAGTAAAGAGGATTGCTGAGCGACGGCATGAATTTAGGTAATTTAGTACCACGGAAAGTGGTTCACATGGTACTAACTACGCAATAAGTTACAACACAACCCTTACCAACCTTCATCACTTAAAAACATTGAATCTCTTTTTTTAAGAGTATATTAAGATGTTTGTTGATCGATTCCCTATCTTAAGTCCAAAAAACTTTTACCCAAGTTTCGTTTGGTTGAAGACTTTTCGACAACTTTTTTTTTGTTTGTCCGAAAGATCACTAGAATTTTTTTACAACTAGACATCACTTGTTTTGCCTTTTTATGCGTTACATAAATTATTTGTTATCTGTTACTGATTTAAAAAATATTATAATTTGTCCGGTGTAACGATTTAAATTATTAATTTGTTACATGTAATTCGTTATGTTTTATTTGTTTCCTAAATTTTTAATTCTCACTTTTATAGTTTATCAAGAATACAGTTCGGTTTTATCTTTACTAAAAAAAAACAGTTCTCAAGATTTTTTCAGATAACCTATTCGCAAAATTCGAACATATGCAAGACGGTTTACAACTTTGTATGAACAACAAAGGTTTTTTTAAATCCTACTGAAATAAAAGCTTCGTTTCCAACAGAGATAAACTGGTACCTTCATATTTTAAACCTTAGTTTATTAGTTAACAATGAATGTAATTAACAATTCAAAATTCTGGTTGTCAAAATAGTATTTACAGGCAATTGGACATGCTCGGAAATGTTCACCTTACTGTTGTAAAAACAGCCTGCAAATTTCTGCGTTCAAAACCGGAGATTTTTTTTAAAAAAGTTTTATAATTTGCCTAAGGTAGCCGCTGCGAAAGATGTATAAAATTTAATAATATCCCACGTTTTCTACTTTTTAAATCCATGGTTTCACTAGGATAACTAAGTTAATGATTAAGTTTCGTAATTAAAACAAGATTTATTTCAAAAATAAACGTACAGATAGGTATATTTCTAAGGGCCGAGTAACTACCCAAAACCGACGTGCGTGCATGACTCGATGTATGAATGTGGAAGAAGCGAAAGACATTTGTCAGGATCCTAGCAGGTGGAAAGAAGTCGTCTCTGCCTACCCCTCTGGGAAACAGGCGTGATTTTATGTATGTATGTATGTATTTATGTATATTTCTATAGCAATAAAGATTACTTTTTTTGTGTATTTTGGTATCTCATGCATATTTCCTGTTGTCCCTTTTACTAAACATAGTCAGAAATATTGATGTTTTCAAATATATGCCGGCGACTGTACTAAAATACAAGTTTAACTGTAATATTGCAGCGTGCTGTTATCGTCTCATAAAATTCATAGCGCTGTTACAGCGCCCCAGGCTTAGAACACTTTGCAGCGTTGAAAAAGTTTCTTTTAATCTTCTTTTAATGAACTTACAGCCTCCGCCAGGTAGGACACTACCCAACGTCGACAAATCCCGCTTTCAGAAGGAATAAAGTTATATTGCAGTCGGGTAGAATAAACTGAAGAGATACAAAGCTTATTTACAATTAATCTAGACAAAGGCAAAGAAATATTTAAAAAATGTCTGAGGTATATTTCTTTTATACGTAATAACTAAAATTAATAGTATTTTCGCTTTTAAACTTATGATTCTTTCAATGTTGTTATTGACAAAATTATAAGAAACAAATAAAAGTCCGTTGAACTACTGGTTGCCCAATTTATAATGTTGGTAGCCGTCGGCGTTATAACTAGCTACATACTTAAGTGTTTTGCCACTTTAGCGTGGCTTGTTTGAACTACTGCATTAATCTGTCAAAGGCGATAAAGTGACAGGCTACTAAAGTTTGCAGCTACTTATAAGGCCGGCTGCACCTACCTAAAAGTACTTACCTATTCGGTCAATAAGTTCTGTTACTAAGGTTTAGTCAAATAAAACTAACTTATGTTTATTTTTCAACATGTATAAAAATTAAAAGCTCAAGTACAAATAATCATTCTATATACCTCGGCGCAGCAATTTCCGAAACGATCTTTTAACATTCACAGCCGGCATCGATAAAATTACGCAAGACTTTTCTGTAAATGTCACTTTTTGAAAACGCATAATAGTTAGTCTTTGTTCACCAAGGAACTTTTTTTATTTAAAATTTCCTATATATGTGTATGTTACGGGACCAACATTATATTTCTCAACGGGACTCAATTCCAGCTTATGAAGCAAGAGATTTGGTGTGTTTTCGTATTGCTGCAAATTGATGAGAAATCGTAAGGTCGATTTATTTAATGAGGCGTACAAGCGGATCTTTAGTTGCTTGAAATACATTTGTTTCAGAATATAAAGCTAAAATTCTGTCCAATATGTCACGCAAATTTGAACTCTACAAGAATTCTTACAGAAGTTATGGCCGTTATCGGTGTTATTATCGTGCGTGATTTGAACTTTGATTTTCTAGTCCCAAATGGGAATATATCAAGCTTTTACAACAGATAATTGCCATAGTTTTTGCCATACATTATTTTTATTTTCATTTTATATAAATCAAAGTTTTGATTAATGCACAGGGTTATGAAAAACTCGTATTTTGTTTTTTATTGTTTAAATCACAGTAACAGAACTTATGACCCTACTAGGTACTTGAAAAACTGGTTATCTAGACACCCGGTAGCGTGGCCAGTCAAGTTCATGCGGCGCCGAAAGGAATTGGTGAGCGCAGCCGTGTGTTATTTACACGAACCGTTTAGAGCCACTTTTGACGCGTCAATAACTCCAAATATATTTATCATAAAAACATGAAATTTGGTTTATGTATTAAACCCTTTGGATCAACTAGAACCCTAAATTTAATAAAAATAACGGTTATTGAGATATTAACGAAAAAATACGTACTATGAGTGCGAGTATCATGTGAAGATTTTAAATAATACACATCACATTATTTATTATTATCAAAAACGGATCGAGATTGATATGAGCTCCAAACGTCGTTAAAATAGTGGCCCATTAAGTAGTCACTCGCACTTAGTTTCTAATCCATGTATACAAATAAAAATACTTCCGCGACTCACTGGCAGACAATGCACAGCATATACCCCTGGATTAAGGGGCTTTAATTTTTTTGGGATTACTATTGGGTGCACTAAGAAACAATATTTTGAAAATTGACCCCCACGAAAAGAAAAAGGAAAAATCAACGCGTGCAAACTCGCGGGCCTCCTTTAGTTACAAATTATATTATTTTATACCAGATTCGTCCACATTCTGAGGTATCAATAACCAGCGTAAACACGTACTGAATGAACATACGATATCGTATTTGGTCGTGAAATTCGTATATAATTATCTTGGTTCCTCAATCAGCTTCAGTATCCATTGACAAGCTAATCGATAAAGCAAGATGAATACTATTACGACAAGTACATTGTCGTATGATTATTCACTACTTCTGTAGGCGTTCTTGACCTTTTTGCATATATCATGAAACCCTAAATTAATGCTTTCTCGCCACGCACTTGATCTGTTTTTGTACTTAGTACCTACACAACTAGTGGGACAAAAATATGCGTTGGATCGAAAAGAGAACATTCATCCTTCATACATTTTTAGGCCTTTTTTTAAAGACTACTGCAAAAATACATTAGCTGTTAATTTTAATTACTTATTTAACACTTTTACATTACGAAGAAATCCTTGACGCGGTCACAACTACTTGTCCGTTGTTTGTCTCTTTTACACGCTCTCTTATCACTTTTATACATTACATGTTCTATTTCACTTCTCAAAGTTGTCAATTACCATTTCTTACACACATTTTTACCACGCTGAACTTATTTTCAATCTTAGTCAAATTATATTATGTGAATCTATAACTTCAAAATCGTGCAGAGCGACCATTTCAAACCTAATATAGAAAGAAATGACGTTGCAAATGGAAGAATTATTGCTAAGAATGGAGCCTCAAAATGGCTCTTAGGATAGGACATAATGTTCGGTCGGCGGGGGTGAAAAAAGACATAGCGATAGTGGGACCACGTAACGTAAGGCGAGCCAAAGTCGGCGTTAAAAGAGCCAGCGAGCTGTGCGCCCGCTGATTCCGATAAACGTTTCGGTCAGCACTCATATATCAAGCCGATGACGCTTTTCAGAATACCGGCGTACCCGCTTTTTCACTATACGACCGATAAAGATGTCGAATCGAGTGTTCCACTACACGTTCGGGGCATTTTCTGCGGAAATCATAATTCTATCTTCCGGAGTAAGGTATATTAAAGGAGAGATAGAAACGTTTTGATGGTTGTAGGTAGGTACAGTTTGTGGGGTGATTTTGTCGATACGAGTACATAGCTATATGTTATAACTATATGAAGCTTGCGTTTCATTAGTAGAGTTAGTATTTAAGTACGTGATAAGTGGTAAAATGAATGACATCTGTAAATATTCATTAAAAGCGTTGTGTTTGGTTGGTAATTATGTTCTAATTATAAGAGTAAGCATTGATGCTAAACTTAATAACTCACATCTTCAGAGCAATAGTAATATAATTCAGAAAATTAAAATTTCGTTTAGGTCTCTATAATAATAAATTTATGACTTAAAGTTTGTAAGCTGAAGTTTTGAATTAGGTCACTATTGTTCTGAAGGTGCGAAATGTTATGTAGGCACTTTATTGGGTTAAAAATAATCGTTTCTTTAACAAAGTCAGGAACATAAAGGCTGACTGAACTGTTATGTTTTAATTAAAAAACTTGAGATAAATGTGCATAGGTTTAAATCCAATACAAACCAATTGTGTGAAGTGCCAGAAGAATTAAATTCTAGTTAAAGGTTTGTTTGGTCTCTGGACTAAACGATTACTAACCCTGTACCTATGCTGTAGATTAAAATATAATCTAATCTACTAAAGGATTGGGCTAGCTATTCAAAGAGGTAATGCAGCCAGTGTCATAGGGATCATGCCGCGAGCGGACCTGCTAGAGGGGGTGTCCTTTTTATAGTGGTGACTATTATTTATATATTTGAATATTTGAGTGGCTCAGTTTTATTTTAATTTAAATAAATTTCGTTTTAATTTCTAATTGTATTATTGTTGAATTCGGTAAATATTATGCCGTTTAATTCCCATAGTCCAAATAAAAAAAAAACGTATTTAAATAAAAACTACTAAAATATCCTCCCACCCCGAGTTCAAAATACGGTTCCTTATTGAAACTCCAGACCTTGATAATATCAAAATGAAATCAAAAAACATGATTTCGATTATTTCTATTTTTCGAGATAAAATGTAGCTTACGTGTTAATACAGGGTATAAGCTATCTCTATTGCAAATTTCTTCCAATTCCGTACAGCCATTGCAGCGTGAAGGAGTAACAAACTAAAACACACAAACACACACACACACACTTCGTATTTATAATATTAGTAGGGTGTTGTCATTAGTAGTATAATGTTAAATTTACGTTATATATTACTTTTTTAAAACTCATCATCCCAGGATGATGAGTTTTAAAGCGCCAATAACAAGTAGCTACCGATTATTTGACACCATGAGTCAAGTTTCTCACTAGCTGCAAATATTACACTAGTTTTTAAGTTCGTTTCTGAATGTTTTCACAACACTGCTCGAAAATATCGCCAAAACCGGTTTAGGTTGGGGTCATAAAACATAGGCCAGCCAGCAAAAATATTCCTGGCCTGTTTTATATTATTTGCAAACAGGCCGTTAAAACATTCTTGGGCTTCCCTAATTGACCTACTGCCATACTCGTAAATGCATAGATTTGTTTTATTTTCTCTTAGTAGTTGTGAAGAACACTATGTTTGTCTCGGTGGAATGTCGGCCTCAACCTCGTTTCGGCCCTTTATATAACTCGTCCATGAATTGCATACTTTCTCGACTACAACGATTAACTATTTAATTCTTGCCAAAATTTAATTCTGGGCAAAATATACATGGATTAATTTATTTATTTAAGAGCCTATAATGTCCCACTGCTGTGCAATGGCCTCCCTTCCTTCTTTCCACGTAGCCCTATCTTGGGCAGTTTCCCACCAGTGCCGATGAAAGGCATCAAGCTCATCTCGCCAACATCGCCTTGGTCTGCCACGATGCCGAATCCTATTCCGTGAGACCCATTTGGTATACACTTTAGCCCACAATTCCTCCGGCATGCGACAGATATGACCAACCCATTCCCATTTGACCTTGGCGGCTGCTTGGGCTACATCAGTTATTTTAGTTTTGGAGCGTAGTATTGTATTCCCGATGCGGTCCGTTAATTTAACTCCCAAAATACTACGCTCCATGGCTCTCTGACAAACCTTGAGGGCAGATTTCTGAATATTTGTCAAAGACCAAGTCTGCGCTCCGTAGGTGAGGATCGGAAGAATGCACATGTCCATGAGTTTACGTTTAAACGCCGTTGGAAGGTTTCCCTTAATGTATTCCTTCATCGACCAATAGCTCCTCCAAGCGTTCTCGGTGCGTCTTGCGACCTTCTTGTCTTGTCGAGCCTGGAAGGAGACTATTTGGCCTAAGTATATATGTATGCTCATGGACTTATTCCATTCTCCCACTGTCCAATTGTATCGTACTTTCTTTACTGTTGGTCATGAGCATGATTGATATGTTTGGATTTTGTAACGTGGTTTGTTAACCAATTTTTCGATAACTGACTTAAAAAAACCAGTACTATATTGTTTTGATGTAATATAATAGCTTAAAGTTTCAAATATGTTCTTTTTCTAGGTGCCATCTTTGACCAGAACACTGATGAGATCCAGAATGTGTTTAAATACGCAATGACGGCTCACAGCCAAAACATCAGCAGCCGCCGCTTGGAACTGCAAGCTTACGTTGATGTCATCAATACCGCAGACGCTTTTAAGCTCAGTCGGCTCAGTAAGTTTTAACCTTTAACCTTTGTCACTCCTTCATACTATACTACCCACATCTATTCTATTCTAAACCCTGCCAACTCTGCAGTAGCTATTTTTGGGTTTCGTATGCATTGGGCAAAACGAAGTTCTATTCGTTTATTTTCCTACCAAAGTTTTAATGTACCTACTCATTTTTGATACTTATAAAAACCATAGTAGGTAAGTATGTATTAGATACGGATATATCTATACTTAGTAAAATATATATTTTACATTGTTTTCTACGTTTGACTAATGTTATACACATGCATTTTATGGTTTCTTATATAAATGACCCGCCGCCTACGGATTGCAAATCCGGAGGTGTTCGCGGAAATCCGGATTTACAGATTTTTTTAGAACCAAATCCAGAATCCGGGACAAATGCGATTTTTAAATTTAACGTATAATAAAACAAAAAGGCTCGTTTGAGTGATAGTAAATACTTAATGTATCTTTAATTGTTTTAATTATTATGACGAAAAAATCAAGCATCTTTTTATATACGGAGGATAAAATGGCACCTCGATTTCCTGCATTTCATACAAAGCCATCTCTATATGAATAAGAGTTTGTAAATCAGGTGCTTCGGATGCGTTTGTCGTTTCCTGTGAATAATTTGTGTTCGATTATGGCCTTGTAATAAAATCGAGTTGTCGGTTCAAATTATCTTGTAGTCCACGTTTCTTGCTCTTCTTTAGCTGACATACATCTGAGAATGTGCCGGAGCCGGACCCTAACATTGTTTTGGATCCATCTGTAAAGATTCTCACTTCCCTAGGGTTCAAGCCCTCCCAGGGGTCTTCGTGGAGTTGTATTTTGTTCTTCTTGTCGAAGACAAATGTCTTCGGCACTCTGTCGGTCACCGCTTCTATTAGTAATTCGTACACCATTATTAATGTTAGATCTGGTCAAAGAATCCTTGGAAGCAATATAGTGGTGCGCGCCAGCAACCTCCCCCGCAACTCCTTTAAAATGCGTTTAATTTGTTTACAAACCATTTAAAAATAAAATAACGCTGTACCCGCTGCCGCTGTAACATAAAATAACAAAAAAAAACCGTTAATCCGGATTGGTGCCGAAAAGTCAAATTTTATTAAAAATTTAACAGCATTTGAAACACTATTTTTTTCCATGTTTTATGAAATAACGCGGAACCATTTTGAGATATTGTAAAATAACTTTTTTACCAAAAAGTCGATAATATGTGATTGAGTAGGTAATGTCATTTTGCGGCTTTATTCGCCTCACTATAAATTGCCGTTTCAATACATTGGCATTGTACTGTTACTTTTATGTTCATCATACTTTTTCCCAAATAATGGTAGTGGTAATATACGATTACAGTTTTATTCCAATCCATTTCAAATATTACAGAAAAACTAATGGTTGATTAAAGGTTTCTTCCGGAGTATGTATGACCTCAGTTGTTTTTGTAACAATATGTTAAAATTTAAACAACAGGTTAAAATTAAAAATCACGTAAAAAGTCAATAATCAAAATATCATATTTAAAATAACTCTCAATCTTCACATTAAATTTCAAGTTTATACTAAACTTGTACACAAATAATACGCGCAATACTCATTTTTGTGAAAGAATTAGCCATTTTCTATTTTCCTCTTTAATTATTATTAAATTTGCTATTTTGTATACTTGTATAATTTATGCAGGTAGTTAAATTTTGCTACCTCTGTTGTTATTCTTCTTTTATCACAAATCAAATATTTATAATATACTCCCGATAATGTCAGAACGACACAAGCAAATTAAATCATAGTCATAGTACTTATTTAAGTGTGCTGGCCGACCGGCAAAATTACGTTCGACACAAAAGCGGATACCTTACAAAGTGGTTTTAAGTAGCGCGGAGGAGCGATAATACGCAACCAATTGCAATTTACCGACTCGGAAGAACTTAGACAGGATGTTGCTTTCATACGGAAGGTCAAGCTGCAGAGGAGTAACGTTATTACGAAGGAACGTCTGGCCAAGGCTGATAAAGGAAATGCCACTGTTGGAATGAACACCGCTGATAACGACCAGAAGGCCAGTCAATTATAGCACTGCTAGAAAATGTTCAGGTTTATAATCTCGTATCTTATGACTCTACCGCCAGAGTAACACGTCGCGTGCTAGCAGTTGTAAGGGACTTTGGGGCTGGATGTACAGCTCTAACACGCCGTTTTAAAAAGTCCTATAGATGCTCTATGGGATTGAGGTCGGGACTTAGTGCTGGCCAATCTAAACGGCGAATCCCGATCTCACATAAGGAAACGTCTACGTCGCCCGCTCGGTGTGCTCAAGTATTATCATCCATAACCACAGCAGCACTTCATGGAACAGCTAGTGCTGGCTGTTCATGAGGAATTAGGATTTCCGTGATGTTACGTTGAGCATTGAGAGAGCCATTTTGAACGAAACCTAACACCGCACGATCTTCAGAAGTTATTCCAGCCCTAAACATGACAGAGCCCTCACAGTACGGCGTAATTTCTTCAAAACATACCTCTGCATAACGCTCTCCAGGTCTTCTTAGCACTTTGGGACGTCGATCCTCACCAAACAAAGAGATTATGGCTTCATCTGCAAAAAAAGACTAGTTTTCTTTCAAAGAACTGGTCACTTGAAACCTTTTCCAGGTCCTCTGAACAGTGGACCGACTGACAACAAACCGTTCCGATGCATAACATTGAGTACAACCTTCTTGAAGTAGAATAACTATATTACCAGCAATTATTGTCCAGTCTGCCATATTATTACGGTATAAAATTTGTGATGAAAAATTATTTGATAGTTTTACAACAATATCAATTCATTAAATTGAAATTACTTAAAACCTTTATTACTTATTAACAGCAAACAATCAAAATACAAAATGTGAACGCTCGGACCAAAATGATTTTTTAAAATATATATTTTTTAAATTTAATAGATTTTGTTTTACCTTCCAGTACCTTTTAATACGTAGACAATTGTTTCTAATTATTTGATTGTATATAAAAATCCATTTGTTTAAGATTTCCATAGGGTGTATAGATTTTTTTTTGCAAATGGGTTTATTATGCAAATAATATTTATTTATTAAATCTACCTAAGAACATTTTTTTTTCAATGTACTGTCAACCCAGTGGATCCCTGACCCACCATAGAACGGTATCACAGTGATATTTTAAAACAATTTGTTTGACACTTCTTACGGTTTGAATCATAACGACACTGTGACAAAGCTCTATGGTAGGTCAGGGTTCCATTAGGCTGGATAAGATAACAAATAAAGAGTTTGAATTTGATATTGAGAAACCCCAATTAAATTTCCTTTCTTTAAAAAGCCGCGTCCAAATCGGTCTGTCCGTTTGGGAACTCCGATGGCACAGACAGACACAAAAATACACAGATACATACGTTAAACTTATAATACCCCACTTTTTTTCGGGGTTAAATTTTTAACTTACTGACATTTTCAATGTTCATGTTCAATTCTACCATGTTATTGTTAAGTCGTCGTAGTTTATTTTACTTTTACCCGCATTTCAAAATAAACTTTTAAAACGGACGCCAACTGAAAGAAATTACATCCCTTCCGTCGCCCTTGCCCTCGTTCCGCACTGACGATAGACAACCCTTTGACGCGCTTGTTTTAAATTCCAATCGTTGCAAAGCAGATTGCCAAAAAACGTCAATAAAAAAATGTTTCATTTCAACCCTAGCTTTGTACCCAGAATGTGTGCCCGCGCGGGCGTTTATTGCTATTCTTGTCACTTAACATATCTAAGCACAGACAATTATTTCTTTAATATTGCATGCCTGGTCTTCCTTGGTATTTTTGTTCCGTTATTCTATTTCAGGGTTTCGCACCTTAAGGGTGTCAACGCGACCCTTACGCCTGATGCACATAGGCCACGAAAGCGAAGCGGAACAGGGCCAAAACGATATTTTAATCACACTTAATTGAATTTTATCGCAACACAGGGTTGCGGTTTCGGTCCGGTTTCATTTCGGTTTAATAGCAGTGTGTTACAGACGTGATACTCAACCTAGTAGCATCTGGGGTCGATAATTGGTTAAAACTATAAAGGAGGTCATAATGGGCCCAGAACCAATATAAGCAAGTGATATGTTATTTTTTAATATGCGCACCAAGCTGCATTCCATTCCAGAAACATATTTTAGTTGTTGGGGAAAATGAAAATGAATGAAAAGTGAAAATGTTTATTGATCAAAAATAGTGACTCTGGGCCCTGATTCAGGAGTCCCTGTGTTCCAGCGGCCAGTACAGTAACAAGCAGAGTTTACTTAAATGGGGTTGCACCTAAGGTCTATTCATTGATGACGCGCTAGCCTAGTTGGTAGTGACCCTGCCTACGAAGCTAGCGGTCCTGGGTTCAAATCCCGGTAAGGGCAGATATTTGTGTGATGAGCACGAGTATTTGTTCCCGAGTCGTGGATGTTTTCTATGTATTTAAGTATATATTTATCTATATAAGTATTTATATCGTTGTCTAGTACCCATAGTACAAGCCTAGAGCTTAGTTTGGGACTAGGTCAATTTGTGTGAGATCGTCCCTTGATATTTATTTATTGATATTTATTCTTACTTTGTAACCTCAAAATGAGCCTTTTTTGGCTAAAACAGCTCTTTTGTCGTAAATAAAATAAACTGAATAAACATTTTGGACATCATTTGGGCAATGTATTGGCTGTGATTGCTTTATTTTGTTTGAAATAGCGGTTATAGCCTAAAAAGGTTCATTTCGAGGTTAGAAAGTTGTTTACTATATAAGACAAGTAAGAATGAACAGAAATTACGAAAATACATCTTATCATCCGGTGTAACCTCATTTTCCATTGAAAAAACTTATTTCATGACATATCTTCAGCTCTATTGGTGCTGGGTCCAGAGTACATACAAGATTATCCACGGTCCTTCATTGTTTTTAAATGTTGATTGTCATAAACGTTTGTGTATATTTGTGGCCTTGTTTAAAGAAGAAGATAAGAAACGAAAAACATTTCGTTTACTTCATGATTAATGGTTATAGTTAATTCATCAAAGACTAATGCAAATCAAATATATCCTTTTCACGCCACTGCTCGGAAATATGGCGAAAGAGGATGTTCTTGGTCCCCAAAATGAGCAGGCCTTCTATGAATTTAAACTGGACAACAATCTTAATATTGTTGGTCTGTTCCATTGAGCAAGTTGACCAATCACATCGGTCCGCTGATCACTGATTCAACCAATCAGAACACGACTTGTGCTGCATATGAAATTAAATTGGCCAATGAGAAGTCGTTTTATTTTTTAATAATATTCATCCCTTCATGTATAGGCAAAGGAATCAGATTCCATACAGCCATTTTTAATTCTCTGAAATATAGTTCTGGCACGGTCAGAGTCGTCAGTTTAAAAAAAGCCTTTGAATGACTGGCCACTAAGAACGGTATAGTTAAAATAAAAAGTATAAATTGGCGGGAGAGCGTAAATTTTTTAGTGTCGTGAACAGCACTGTGTTAAGCCTCGGCCGAAAGTGCAATAGATAGACTCGTACTTTCGAGGGCCTCCGCTACGCGTCGGCCGTCGAACTAACTCGTCCATCTATTGCTTACTTTTTAACCTCTTCAACAATGTACTATATATATTTGGCACTTATTTCCTTATTTTAGTAGAGGCCAATCGAGTACTTTCTGAAGACGCTTCCAGAAGAACAAGTGGTTTTAGTTACTATCAATTATCAAAGTGCTGTATCTTTCAAACAATAATAATACCTGATTATCTACCAAATATTAATTAAAAGTAAGTGAAAAATAAGGGCAGTCCCGTACAAGAAAATAAGAAAATATTGCATTACAGGTACAAGGCCTCTATTCTACTAAGTAAAACCATATTGCGTTTAGCAGGTTATCGTATTATCAACACGTAACGACAGCGACAGTAATATTGGCCAAGTGAACAATACCATAACGTCCATAACACGTCAAAAGCAATATTGTTTTAGCTAGTTGTATAGAGGACCAGGCTGCAGGCAAATGAAGTCTAACAATAGTTTACGCTGAGTAGCTTCTGAGGCCCATAGTAATTATTTCCTATTCAGGCTTCTTATGAAAAATCTCAGATTACGAACATTTTGAACCGATGAAAAAATAATGTTTTGCAAACATTTTTGTTAATAGGTAATGTTAATGTTTGATTAATATAACAAGTATATTTTTGCTTTCAAGGAACTATATATAAAAGTTAAAACATTAAAAACCTAGCCATGAGTGTGTCTTCTTTCATAGCTACGTAGAACTTTTCTTCGACTCCTCGTAACTAGGTACGGAAAACTAAATCAAATCAACTCTATATGTGGTACAACCGTCAGTGCCGTCACCCATATTGTTTTTGCTCAATTTTTCTGTTTGGTTATTTTTAACAAGTCGCGTAATTGCTTAGGCACGTATGTGATGGTCCCTCAGTGCGCCACTCCGACTCGCACATTCCCTATTTTTTCCAAAAATGCTGTCTCAGAACTGTTTGCATTTTTCGTCTTCTATATTATAGGCATTATGAGTTTTTGTTGAATCTTTAAATGTGTATGAGTTGTTAATTTTATATTATATCACACATGTTTTAAATGAAACTGTTTTCCGCGATACAGGCATTGAGCCAAGTTTAGAGGCCACCGTCATTTAATTCTCCTCAATTTAATAGGTTGTATTTTTGATATCTAATGTCTTAATAAGTAGGTAAGTAAATAAAAATACTTTTTAACATGGTAGGATTAACGATAATACAACCTATTATAGGTTGCAATCTTCTTAGTAACTTACCCGAATCGAATCGAAAGTTGAGTCTACCTAAATGACGTCGAGCCCATTTGATGTCACACTAGTAACCAGTAAGGCAATATGTATAAGATTGTGCCCTAATATTCATATATTTTACTACATAGAGACGAATTTTTAACGTCTTGCTATGTGGCGAGTTGTGGCTATTCCTAATTTGATAAGCTTTACTCATTTTTAACGTGATTATAAGTTAATTACTATGTTTTATAAACTAATTCAGGTTATATTTACCTTTATCGGGATGAAGTGTAAATGAAACGAAAATATATTTTCTCCTCATCAATCGGAAAGGAAATGTCTGACAAAATAAATCATGAACTCAAGCAATCATGACGACCAAAAAGGTTTCTGGAATAAATCAACAAACTTCGACGTTAACAAACTTCGGATGATTTCGCATTAAATTCAAAATGGTCATGGATGCTGCCCGTATGTATTTTTATTTGAGTAATACGCAGTTTTGTGTACATAAAAACCAGAGTATTTATAGTAGGTAACTCGGCTATCTATGGCTTTCACTCAGTCTGGTTTAGCAAATATATTTTTTTTATGGCAAGAAGAAGGCACATAAGCACTCAGGCCACCTGATGGTAAGTGGGATTTGAGAGTTCTCAAATCATTTGAAATGTCAAGACTACAATGTCATAACTGCAATCCTAAGACTTCAAATGCGTTGCCAACCCTGAGGAGTAAGATGGAATGCCTCTATGCTAGTAATTTCACCGGTTATCTTATCCCCACACCGGAACACAGTAATGCGAACACTGCTGCTTGGCGGTGGTTTAATGGATAAGATGGTGATAGCGATCCGGACGGAGCCTGCACAAGGTCATACCACCACAGACAAATACCAGAGTGTGCGACGGCGATAGGCAGCCAAGTTCCCAGAGTACTGTATTAAATTGGTCACCTAAACTTTGGCACAAATGTGTTTCCAATGTAAGCAAATAGTTGTGAGGTGAGGTTTGAATGATGGAGATCACGTTATAAAAATAAAATAACGGCTTTACCAGGGCCTCTATTCAACACGGTAAAAACCATATTGCCTTTGACGTGTTATCATTTATGGTTAACGCTTTAATAGCTCTTATTTACTTGACAGTAATAACGGCCGAGTTATTAACAGCACACGACAACGGCAATATGATTTCTATCCAGTAGAATAGAGGCCACCATAATGTGTATTACCTACCTACTACTATCAAGTAAAAAGGAGCTATAGTAACTTTGTCAATATGATAACCTGTCGAATTGTTTCACCCATTAGAAACGAGGCCCTGAATGTATTATTTTCTAAGAAATGGACACACTTTAACCTGTTAGTATAGCAAACGGCTTCAAAATATTTAATAATATAAAGTAGCGAACATTTATGATCAAAAAGGTCGCAAAATGGTCGTTTATGAATCCGCAACTAGGACATAGTAATAACGTTGGTTGAGTAAAAGTTACGTTATGAATAACTTATATTTTGCCTTGATGGTGAAAATGTATAGAAAGTAAAAATTTATAGTTTGCTGGTGTAGTCTGTCAGACAATATGAGCACACAGTAGGCACCTAAAGAAAGTTGTCAGAGTTGGCCTAATTTAACCAACCAGCGCCTCTATTCTAGGCGGTAAAAACGATATCGTAGTTTGCCTGTTATGGTATTGTTATGACGTCAGCCGCCATTACTGTCAAGAAAATAAGAGCTATCAAAACGTTGACAATTCGATAACAGATCAAATACGATATTGTTTTTACCGTCTTGAATAGAGCCCCTGTTTCTTAAACGGTGGCAGCCCAGAGCGTTTAAAACATGTTAGACAGATTTTTAGTAACCCCTTATCAACCTTCCCCAGCCACATTTATAACTTATTTACCCTAATTATAACGTTATTTGTACCCTCTTCTATTGTTCATATAAAACTTGATCCGCAACACTACTTGCGGTACTTATTTTTTGCAATACTAGCGAGCTAAAAGAACAAAAGAGATCCCTGACACAGATGACAGAACCTTATCGCAATGTTTCTTAATTGCGTCCAGAGGGATCGTCATGCGCTACCAATGAAGATGCTGTTCAATTGTTTAATCAGATAGAAACAAGCCTAGGCCATATTTTACCCCTAACAAAATGAGAACAATGAATAAAAAAGGTGACGCGGAAATTAAAAGGAAAAACAAAGGCAAATAGGCCGCTAAGGACGATGCTGCCGCAGACGGTAGCACGGCTATTCGGTTTAACGAAGTACTTTCCGGACGTACGGTAATGTGGCGTGGCGGCGGCTAACAAGAACAACTTATTTTTTGTGCGTATTCAAGGAAAAGTTGAAGTTTCTTACCTATATCATAACTTACCTAAGACTCTTTCACGTCTTAAAGGTGCACTGAATTTTTTATTCGGTGGCTAATAGTTCTTAGTTCATCATCAATACTACAGACGTCCTCTGCCGCAGGACATGGGCGGCCTCCCCCAGAGATTGCAACAATGATCGTTCCAATACCGTTCGCAAGCGATAGGTTCCTGTGACGATTACTCGCTCGTCTATTTCAAGGGAAAACCACGTGCAAAATCTTAAAAGGGGTAGACCCTCATGTAATGGACTATTTAAGCGTAATAATATTTTGTAGTAGATATAACCATGCCAATCATTAAATAATAATACTTCACGCACTCGTTCATTGCCTTCATTTATAACGTAGACATAATTCCACGCATTATTCAAGCTAATAAAATAAATAAGATACCTATTAATATTTCTGGTTTAAAATTGCAAATCTCATCTGTAGTAGACTGCTACTTCGCCCTGTATGACAATCCCCAGTGTCTGCCCAAATGATTAGCAAAATACTATGAATAGGTAACACTCTTAGGGCCGAGTTCACTAACAATTATACGGACGATTAAGTCTATCAGCTGTTAATAAATACATTTGACACCCGTTAAACCGCTAATCATCCGTTTAATTGTTGGTGAACTCGGCCCTTAGGGGCGAGTTCACTAACCAATTAAACAGACGGTTAAGTGTTAATCAGCTGTTAGGCCCGGTTTTATAAAGGTCCGTTAGTAAATATGTCAGATTAAATTTTAGTAACTTCATACAAGTTTTGATATTCCTGACCGAAATTTGATCTAACGGATCTTTATAAAACCCACACTTAGACAGTTGACAGCCGTTAAACCGCTAACCGTCCATTTAATTGTTGGTGAACTCGGCCCTTAGACTTAAAGATACCTACGTATTTGGTAAATGGACGGTTTTCAGAAAAAGCACCTACACATATTTAAGACAACACCGGTCACTTTTCCATACGGTCAATTTCATTTTGCTGATTTTCCTTATGAAACCTAATCGTATTTGCTCATAACCCTTTTTTTGTAAACCACTTTGGTAGTTGCATTTTGACTATGTTTTTTACAATCGTACTTTTTTTTTAGTTTTATTAAATTTTACGCACCTTTTGACGATTTCCAAAAACCAAGTAATTATAACGTGAAAGAACTCAATACATTTTGTTTCTTTTACTTAATAATGCAAGTAGTCGATTCTCGTAAAAACTCACTTTACTGGTCAGATTAGTTATTAACCACAGTCAAACACGCCGAGATAAATATTCGCAAAGGTTTTGTTACGCTTAAAAGTACTTTACGCAAATAACAAATATGAAGTTTATACAATCTTCTTTGTAAATAGTGCAAAACTTGCTTCAAAGAAGTAACAAGACTGATATAAATTAAATCGTTTAAATCGTCTTATGTTAGGCTATATAGGGTAAAGAGTTGTAGAAATATTACATAATACAAATAAAAACAACGTTATACCTACAAAACCACCGAAATTCTAAATAAAATAAAATAGCTGAATTCCATCTTCCGAGTCGGCGTTAATACCTGAGAATACCATCTTTCTCAAGTAGACCTACTTGGGACTAAGTTTACTGTCGTGTTACATATATAAATACGCCCCTTGTATCTTTATTTTGTTATCCCGTGCTTGTGTCCCGCTCCTATCTTATATAAATCAATAAGAAAAATTTACACGTGTGACGCGACGCCCGGCCGAGAACAATTAGTTTTTAATAAAATCGGGCATCCGAAAATCGTAATACGTGTAACATTTTTGGATTGTTCTTAATCACTGGAAAAAATCTTTTTGTGACGAAACTGTTACATTATCTACCCAATAATTTACTTTACCTTAATAGTAATTATTGTTAACTCGTGTTCATTTAACGGTAGTTTGTGCTTATTTCGCTCGTGTTATATGTACGATTTTTGTATGGAAATGATACTGATGATGATGATTTTACATTATATATAAATTATCCATTGTAAAAGTTCTAACGGATAGCGATATTGACTTTGGCTCGATCGTTACGCTTCCCAATTGTAATTGCACCCTAATGCAATTACGCTAAAAGCCTGTCAGAGAAGCTACATTTAATGAACTTGAAAATAAAGTGAGTGTCCGATTTAATCCATCTCTCGTTCAGCACTTTTTAAACCAAGTTAATTCAATTGTAAAGTGATTTGTGTTCTTTATTATTGTGCATCGATGATAAATAACACAATTAAACATGTAAAACATGTTAAACACCTGATAAAAAATTATCGGCTATTACGTGTTTATTATAGCTAAATTTAGCAACGATAAACACGTAGATAATTTATCAGTAACAGTGTTTCCGGATTGGAATGTAAAATGTCATCTTACATATATGTAATAGGAAAGAAATGACGCAATCAGACAATGCACATACCAAATCGCTGGACATAGAAAATCGAAGTTTGCTGAGATAAAAACTTGTACACTATAGTACATTACTGCAGAGACCGGGAAAAAGACCGGTGCTGGACGAGTATATGTTAGCGCGGTCGAGACGCTGTCAAGGCCGCGCTATTATGCGAGTCAAGCAGCCGCCCCTCCCGGCCGAGGCTCGTATAGTGCTTTTCTCCAACAATGCGAGAAATTTAACAACAAATGAACAATAGAAAATAGATTGCAACATTACTAGTAACATCATGTTAACATGGAATTCAACTCATGTGCATCTGTTGCAAAGTAACGGATACACAAAGTGGACGTGTCGTGTTTTCAGTAGTTACCTTGTGTTTGATGTGATACTGTACTTATTCCAAACAACTGCGATCCGTAGTGTGTGTTTATTTTAAGTCTTAAGGATAGATTTTTTCTATTTACATATCGTATCATATGTTTTTCTTTCAAATTGCCGTTTTTAAGCAAATGTTCTATAACTGGATCACATAAACCGCTAAAACCCATTAATAAACTGCGTTGTTCATTCACTAGAACAGTGTAAATTACTTATTTTACAATATTGTGGGTTGTCGTTGTTGTATTAAAGTTTCTTTTTCAGAAACATAGCTCTTACTTGATTGTCCATCATGTGGCCAAAAAATATTTAAAGACGAAAATCTCCTTAAGGGTTAATCACTGGCACGCTTACCCTACTATGAAACTGAAATATACCATTATTAAATAAAATCACAAATTTAAATATAATTTATCTAATTTGGATCAGTTGGGGTTTCAATTATAATTATTTATTAAGCATTGAAGTTAATTCGGTATTTTTTTTATGAACACAATATGTAAAACTATTTGATACACTTTTAAATATGCTGTAAACGGTGTTCGAAAAGGATAACATTTTGTCTATGACATTTTTTAAGTAAAATAATCATGGAAGAACTTTTTTTGTACGTATGTTTGGGTGTTTGAAGTTAGTTATCCCAGTTCAAATATGATTTTCACTTCTCACGCTCGTAAAGTCCTTCTTTATGCTGGGTACAGGCTGCATAAAATCGCATTTTATTTTTAAGACAATTAAGCCCTACAGCCAGACAGACGAGGTGATTGCATTAAATAAACTTGTTATTTCAATACCTAAGTTAAAGTAAGTAATACTTTAACTTATTTGCCTTCTATGTTGCATCTAACAAAAAAGCAATTTAAAACTATTAAAAAATATCATTATTAACAAAAACATTAAAAAATCTACGTATGACTTCGTCAGTATTGAGTTTGACCTAAGTTAAAAATGTCATGCAGAAAATAAATCAAATATTAAAAATAAATACAGTGGCGGGAAAGAGGTTTTTGCGTATAGTTCTGGACTATAATTTAGTTAGTTGTTTTCTTTGCAAAACTTGTCGTGTTACGGAATTTAGTGAAGAGGAAACAATGGTCACACCTAAAACACTAATAGAAAAAAATGCGAAAGAACCTAATAAACAGACATTGCAGCCTAAATCCAAGAAAAAATATTTTAAAACGTATGAAAATTTCAAAGTCTGGAGAAGCGACAAACAAGTTAATACATTCTAATTAATGTAAGTTTTTTTACATTATCACTGTTTAAATTTCCGCGTAATCGATGTGAAAACAGAGTGTATAACTCGGTTTTAAAACCGATTTTATCCTCGACTTAATTATCCAACCTCGTCTGCCGGCTCGAATGGATAGGTACCATAAGTCTTGGATAAAATGTTTTGTTTTATGCCCTTGTTGTACAATCTCTATTTATAAAGTATACAATGCGGTATATAATGAAACTTCATACATTTTCGCGGTCGCTGCCGTTGATAAATAATAACTTTTTTCCTAGGCCTGAAACTCACAACTTCGCGGGCTGTTTTTACAACAGTCATGTTATGTTATAAAATATTGTTTTAGAAAATCATATTCTAAGAATATTGAACGAGGGTTGGTTGGTTTGGTAGCCAATTTTATAGGTTTAAGTTTTATACGTAAAAATGACTTTTGACGTTTGGAAAAATACCCCCTAAAAGTTGAAAAGCGAAAGAAATATTATACCTATTTAACTTTGGCCATTTTTAAAGTCAGACACATAGAAATACTAATAAAGTTGTTTTAAATATTGAAATGTAGGTATGTTGGAACACTAAGGAAGTACCATTATCGGCCTGCACACGTAAAGTTCGGACCGCGAGAAACGCCACGCGCCATTCCAATCTTCGCTCCGAACCGTACGTGTAAATGCAACTGTAATAGTAAAAAATGTACGGTTCGGAACGAAGATTGGAATGGTGCGTGGCGTTTCCCGCGGTCCGAAGTTTACGTGTAAAGGCCGCTATTGTGATTGAAATCAGAAACAGGAATTGGTGGTTGGTGCTTAGGCTACTAATAAACCTAATTCGTTAAAAAATATGTAGAAAAACAAGAAATACTATAAATAAAAAAATGGCCAAAACAAAGTTTATTTTTTTTCACTGCTCCAAGGAATTGCAGATCTGAGTACCTATTTGATATTAATTTTAACTTGATCCTTCACGTTCCTAAGAAAAAGGTCTTATTTTTATATTTTTTATTTATTTAGTTATTTAACTTGACAGACGGACAGCGGAGTAATCGTATAAGGGTTCCATTTTGTCCTTTTGAGATATGGAACCCTAACAATATTTTTACTTGCAAGGCCAAAAATATTTAGAAAAACAACAAACCTAATTTACAGTCAGGCAGGAAGGTTTTATTTACTTAACACCAATGGGTAATAAAGAGAAGATTTATACCGAACTATTTTTAAAATCGACTCGTATATTAGCTAAGGAAAAGTTTAAGTTGACTAATTCTATGTTTTTTGACAAACAAATTAATAAAGTTTTAAAACTTGTGTGACATGATACATTTGGGTGTAGTTTTCACGGAGGAAGAACTTAAAAAACCATTACCGACGCGTTCATACTAATTTAATAGTGAACTTTAAACACCACACCAAAATGTATCATGTCACACAAGTTTTAAAACTTAATTAATTTGTTTGATATTCCCATACATTGAATACACAGAATTACTCAGCTATTTGCCAGCTCATATCTTAAGATTTGCAAATTACCGGACCTATAATGATAATGTATAATACTTATGATAAATTTTTAGAATTGGTGCACATTATGAACACATTTGGGTATTCTTTATTCAAAGCAAAGACATTGTGAGCTTCAACACGTTTTCTGTAATTATTAGGTACCTAGTGTGGTATGGTAACTTTCTTTATTTTTTACAGTTTGCAACCAGTTTGCACGCGGGGTTTTCGCCATGCTTGGGGCGGTGACTCCCGAATCATTCGACACTCTTCATTCGTACACCAACACCTTTCAGATGCCTTTCGTGACGCCTTGGTTTCCTGAAAAGGTATATTTTACAAGCTTTTATTTTCAGAGAGTGGAATTCTCACACCAAAAATTGAAATGTCATAGGGATAGAATCATGTTTCATCGAGTTTTTCAGGTATCGGTAATGCTATAACTATTTAATCTCGTTGCATGGTACTGACTTTTAGCATTGTACTGTAAAAACTGGACGTTTGTTATTGCATCGCCATAAAAAGTAAATTAGATTAACGTTTGATGACAATTTCTTAACATTGTGAGTGTCGTCATTTCACATGTAATTTCGAGGTAAAAATGTTTTTATTGTAAACAGAGAAACAATTTACTAGTCCCGTAGCCAGACTCTATGACCTACAAATAATACGATGAAAGATTTTAATATTTGGTAGGTAGGTAGATAGGTACCGTTAATTTATTCAGTTAAGTGTTGGAAAACAAAGATGAGTGCGGTAGGTATCTAGACTTCGTATTATTTTTCTTATTAGTACAGTATAAAATTCACGATTCTGCCGTTTTATTTCGTCGCGTCATGGTAGAACATATTTTCTTAAAAATGTATTCTTCCACCGCTAGTAGATACCTTTTTACCAGGAAGCTATTACAACAAAAACATGCAGAAACAAAATGTGCACATTTTCGTCTTGTTTGTACTCCTCGTGGACACTTTTTTCGTAAAGTCAATTGTTGAGTAATTATTTAAAAAATAATCAATTTTGGCATCTTAAATTCAAGACGCCGGTCGGCAGTAGGATTCTTCAGCTTTTGTTAAATACAGGCCTTTTTACGTCTTTACAAAATGTTTTTCATACATTCAATCACGCCTGTTTCCCAGAGGGGTAGGAAGAGACCACTTCTTTCCACCTGCTACTATCCTGACAAATCTCTTTCGCTTCTTCCACAATCATACATCGAGTCATGGATGCACGTCGGTTTCGGGTACTTAAAACCCGGCCCTTTTCCAGTATTTCTCCGATTTGATTCGAAAAAGTACGCCAAGGGCGGCCCCTTCCGACCCTCCTACTTAGTTTATTAGCGAAACAAACAACAAAAAGTAACACATTGAGGTACAATCATCTTACAATACATTAGCCAAAACAGTTTCCACTTATAGAAGAAAAACATTTCTGTTGCACTGATAAGACTTTAAATATATATATTTTTCTTAACTTTTACATTATTTAGATACTTTAACAATGGTTGCAGAGTATTATCATGGCCTAATTTTTAAATCTGTTACTATATACAGGGTTGAAAGTTGAGATGGGGCAGTAAGGGCAACTACTAGATCCCTTGCTGCTACGCGAAAATGTTCTTAGGAGACCTTTACTAACTTTTTGAATCGTTCTTTTAGGCGGACTTGCATCAAAAATTGAATACTGGGTTAACCCACTAACTCCAGTTAAAATGACAGTTTCTGACGTTTACTAACCCAGTATTCCATTTTTGGTTCAAGTGGCCTTTAGTTGTCTACATACTGTTTAATTTTCTTTAAGCATTAAGGGCTCATAAGTGTAAAAAACGACATGCGAAAGTTAAAGTTACGAACTGTATGGAAAAAGTTTTCTTTGATTTGTGGGTGTTCTAGTACTTAACCTTAGTTGGTCTCGAAGAGTATTTTAATCCTTGATAGAAATGGAACCGATTGGCATTAAATAAAAAAACTCAAATCTGTCGATTTTCTCTTTTTTTCAAAAATCTGTGAAAGTCGATTGTCATCACTTTAAAGTTAGTAAAGGTCTCCTAAGAGCATTTTCGCGTAGCAGCAAGGGATCTAGTTACTGCCCTTACTGCCCCATCTCAACTTTCCATCCTGTATATACTATTTTTGAGATTTCATTGATTTATTGATTATTGCAGAAACAAATTGATTCATTTTCATGCTAAATATATCTGTGCCAGAAAATAGTTGGTTATGCTTTTTACATGATCTAATAAGTAGTCTATTTCTTGCATATGCAGTCCAACTCTGGCTAGAAGAGATGTCAAATAGGTTCGAGGAACGGGGTCGTCAATCAGGGCACCGGAAGAATATGTTTGGAAGCAATTTCGCTACTCTATAATTATATCCGTTAATAATCTTATACATGAACGCTTGATCCTTTATATCATATCTAAACTATTCAATATTTTCTACAACAAAAATAGCAAGGTATAGATAGGTAGGTAGGTAGAGGTCAAGAAAACATTGAAAAAAAATTGGACTTGTAAGTAGTGCGGTACGCTCGGTAGACTATAAAGCTGAACTACGGTATATGTATATGCAAAAAGAAAAGTGATTATTTGTCCCTCTGACATTTTCTCTTTTATAGAGAATTCCGTTCTTTGTTTATTGTACTTTAGTCTTTTTGAGTTTGATTCAAATCTTGCTAGTTCAAACGGGATCTCGCGCGACAAATTTTGTTAGTTTAACAATAAACTAACACTAATAGCAATAAATGGTAACTTCATAATTCTCCTTCATTAACATTGAGGGAAAAAAATTACTAAATAATTCCTTAATGTAGACTTTGTTAAATGTTGTGTTTACATGAAACCTGAAGTTTAGAAAATATTATGATGCCAAGACTTGGGGTCTCTGTCTGTTTGTCTATCGGTAGCTACGCACTTGAAATTTGGCAAAGTTGCTTGCATTGCTTGCCTGCATCTATTTTTGATGTAAGAATATAAAAATAATTTGAAGACATCGAAAAAGGGGGGGTTGCATTTTCAGTAACTTTATTATATGAAAGGTGTTATAATATAAAAGGGCTTGATTTTCGTAGAGCAAAACCATTCTTTAGTTAACGAGTAATTTACAAAATACTCTGGTAATTGTTCTGAAAATTACCCTTCATGCATACGAAGTAAATTTCATACAAAATTTAAGTTTTTTTTTTATTGCTTACTGACAGCCTTTGACGTGTCAAAATATAATGGCTGCAGGAAAATCGACTTTGCCAAGATATTTTGAAGTTTCTGGCAGTCATTTCTCTGATTTAATTTGAATGCTTCAGACAGACAAAAAGATTTATTGGGATTAAGTACTTACCCTACCATTGATTATAATTTCTTTTAAAGAAGGAAATGGTTTTCTATCGGACTCTTAGGAAATGATTGAAGCGAAAAATCTTTTTACAGCAAATCAAATTAACTGTGTAAGGTATTGGTTTGCATATAAATGATGAATTGTCTCTTTTACTAGGTAATACCGCCGTCATCGGGACTCATTGACCACGCAGTCAGCATGAGGCCGGACTACCATAAGGCTATTGTTGACACTATTGTGTACTACGGCTGGCAGGAGATCATATTCATGTACGACTCGCATGATGGTAAGTCAATATCCAAAAACTTTCAATGTTTGCTTAATGGTAGAGTAATCAACGGTATAAGTAGATAAGTATTTAGAAATGTATATTATATTTCTACACCATATTGTTAAGATAGAATAGCTAGTCCTTTCAAAACCTCAACTTCACAGCATAATTATCCAATTGATGTCCAACACACAAAGGCAGAGATCGGATATTATTTTACCTTGGCAATGTAAAAATAACCGCTCTCTTGTTTTTCTTAGACGACTGTGATAACAGTAGCCGAGGAGGCGGCGAGCTCCTGTTATTTTTGCGGATTAACTTTTTAATATCAGTGAATATTAAGATAAAAGGAGACAGCGAACGGGGTGAGCTGGAGCCAAGCCGGCTTACTACATTCGCTTTATCGTTTTGCTTTACAGCAGAAATGGCGGTTTTGTAAATTGTAGTCCTCGCTAGGGATTACGTGGGATGACCCTTCCGATCACTGTCGACGGGAGGCGCTGTTATGAGCCGGTGCAAATTTAATGAAGTCATTTTGGTAATGCTTGTTGTATAAATTAATCACCGCGACGTGACATGATATCTGCCACTAAATATTAGACATAAATTTGATCGTAAACAAATGTATCGTATGTTATATTTCGGACAATTTATTTGTAAGAAGATACTATAACATAATAACTTTTGGCAAATAGTTAAACTCTTTCGTCCATCATGACGTTGATGAGCCTAATCCAATACTGTGAACTTGATTGCTATTTATTTCACGTAATGAAAATACTCCTCACTTTCAGTCGACTTTTTCTTGAACTAGATCAAGAAGTGATAATGCCAACATCTCAACGTTGTATCGAAAAGGGTAGCACTGTTTATCTGACAACATCTTGTAGGATTTACAAAATTATCAACTAGACACATTAAGATTTGATATGTAGACACACGGCAGCGTGTCCAGCCAAGTTCACGCAAAAGGAACTGGCGAGCGCAGCCGTGTGTTATTTACATGAACCATTTGGAGCCACTTTTGACGCCTCAATAACTCCAAATCTATCTACCTTACATTTGCAATAATTTTATTTTTCTAGTTTTAAGAATTTATTATTTATTATTTTATTACGTTATCATTACTTAATGTAACTTACTTTCAAGTATTATTATGTTTTTATGATTGAAAAAATGACCTTCTGCTGGAGTATCATGCGGCGCTTCTTCTCCGCAACGATGCTCTTGTCCGAAGCGCTGGTAGATTATAGAGTGATATTACCGACGTGTAAAAGAGCCCTAATGTGGTCAATTTACTGAATAAATATTTTGAATTTTGAATAGATGATTGAGTTAAAAAATATCCGGGGACATTTAGTTTGTTCACCGAAAGTGTAGCTTAATAAAATTACCTACTTTGAAAATCACCCATCAGTTGCGATAGGTACCTATTGGTGTACTTATATCAAAACCATTACTATCTGAAAATAATAAGACTACGGATATAAAGTTACATTTGAGCGCAAGCAAGCTAGGCGAAGTAAAATATGTAGATAGCTATCTTCATATTTCACCTCCGATGGCTTAGAACCGCCCCTCTTCTTAGGAAAAGTTATGAAGCCTTTGCGGTTCCTCTTTAGTCGAGAAGGGTACAAATGATTAGTTATATATTTTACAATGCGTTAAGGGCATTAAAATCAGACTGAAGACCAATATTACGAAAAAAAAGAACGTGTTATTTATATTATATTAAAACTTTTTAAAGTTAAGCAATCCAAATCCAAATGGGTCAGTATGGGGAATCCGGAAAGTATAAAAAGATTTTCCAATTCTTAGAAAACAAGGCGTCGATTTTGGAAGAGGGAAAAAGTGCATATAAAGACTAAAAAATTACAAACGAGTTACCAAGAATCGACCAAAATTGCTTCCCGCTATTCTCGAAACATCAGAGATCAAGTCCTGTAGCTCTAGACATTCCTTTTTAAATTAAGTGCTTCCATTTTTTAAAAGGCGTTATGTTTCCTTCCTTTTGCATTAAATTGCATATCAATATTTTACACTCCTCGAAAAAATATTAGTTCAATTTTAATTTTTAGTTAAAATTACAAGAAACCATCTTATCATTTTATATATTGAATTCTGATTTACTGGAGATCCTACGGCTAACAGAACTTGATACTAGTAAACTTCAATAAGTAAATAGCTAATTAAAAGATTCTCTCACCGACAAATACGCTGTTTAGAAAATTTATTTTCAGACCAATTAGGACAACAAGTAAACAAAAACTACGAGTACCTGTAACTACCCTGGTTTTTCCTTTCCGTAAAATATTTTAAAACGTTACATTGATGGAATATCAAAAATAAAGGAAAGTCGCTTAATCATTGGAGCGGATTGAATTAGTTAAACGTCTGTCACTGAATTTGAATGCATCGGTTTTCACCCGAATGCATCAAAATTTCATTCGACTACCGCCAGCACATTTGCCAGAACTTTCTTTTAAATTGCTATTGCTTGTTAAATAGACCAATTACATACTAATCGAAAGCATGAAGCCTATAGAATATGCAAACGTTAGGTTGACTATTTTTTCCCGTCATAACTATTGGGTAGGTAGGTAAGTCGGTACTAATAATTTGCACTAAATCTACCGTTTGCATATTCTATAGGCTTCATGCTTTCGATTAGTATGTAATTGGTCTATTTAACAAGCAATAGCAATTTAAAAAAAAGTTCATTTTTAGTTTTTTTTTTAATCAATTAAGGACTGGACGAAATAAATTACTTAGCATATTAAATTTGATATAAAATACTTTTTATCGAATAAACAGCCCTGTGAAGGTCGTCTCCTATTCGGATCTTAGAGCTATAATACAAAAGAACATAGAACCGTCGTCCGTTTTTGAAGTTGGTTAAATTAGGAGATCATGATGAAATACCTATAATTCATATCATCTTTAAATTTACTTATAGTTTACATGAAGCAAGCATGAACAAAATCGCACCCCACCTCACTAACGGATAAAGATTTTACGAAACAAACTTACAAATTCAGTAATGTTGGTTCGATATGTATAGATAGATACTGCAATTTGATACCGATTTTTTTACTGACTTAATAAAAGGAGCAGGTTTCCAAATTCGTCCTAATCATTTTTTAGAAAATGATATGGGAAGATAGCCCAAAAAAAAGGACACTAATTTAGTGATCACTTAAGCGAAGAGGAAACAACAGGGATATGGTAATAATGTATAAAAAAACACAATAATAATAACTTCTTACAAAAAGTAAAAATAAAGAGTATAACGTAAATCACGCTGTACACAAATACATTTATATAATGAGTACAGATAAAAAAAACAGTCCTATTTTTCTTTGACCACTTAAGGTTAAGTTGAGAAATACTTTTTAAATCCCCTGGCAGAGTTACTTTACGATAAAGGTGTGGTCGAGTTATTTAGTACAAAATCTATCAGCTTGAGATGCGCTACGGCGATTTAAAGGTAAAGTGCTGCAAAGTTTATCCGAAACATGCTTTAAATCATTCGAATAAGTTTATGTATTTTAGAGTAGGTAGTAAAAAAACGAAGTTATCTTCGTGTCGAATTGATGTTAAAATAATAATAAAAACAACTATGTAAAATTCTATCTAATTGAACAAATCAAACTCGGTTAACAACATCCCTCTGTAGGTGTCAGAGGTTAAAACATAACTAATACTATAAAACACACGACACATAATTACGACCTCTACTTACTTTCTAAGCTTATAATATCTTTTATACGGCTCAACCGGTTTTTACTAAACTTCGTTAAGAACCACTTCAAATAAACTACTTAGTTAAACTTGCTTTCTATTAAACCAATCTAAATTAAATTCAGTTAATACACAAAAATGACCCACTAATTTGTTGATATAGAATATTAATTCTGCAATTCGATCTGAAAACATAATAACAACGCTGACTAAACGAAACATTCGTCGTAGATCAAGTTGTGGATTTCAACCTCAGATATTAAATTCCGTTGCTAGATACCTACAGACTGATAATATTAAATTCAGATTCAAACGCGATTTATAAATAGCAAATATAATTCAACAGCGATAAGAATGTTAGTTCACAAACAATAATTTTGAATATCGTTTCATATACAGTAACTAAACGAAATTTACAAATAAAAATGACTTATTATGGGTGATGGAAATACAATTCAACAATTTATATCTAATGATAGGTAAAAAACTTAAATAAAGCTCCTCTTGCATGTAGTTGTAACACATCTGTACAGACCGTTCAACATTCTATATTTGAAATTTGACGTAAATTGCATATTAGTTTTGTACACAACCACATGCAAGAGGAGCTTTACTTAAGTTTTTTACCTATACCGATTCTTAAATGGATAGAATTTTCACTACGCTACGGTAAATTTCTTTTGCAATTTGTAATTCATCCTTAGGGCGTTTCTTTTAAAGTTTTTACCTAGTTAAGGACTAAAATTAAGAAACGTTAACTTTTCCACTGAGTTACGAAAATTTCCTTTAATTATTAAGGCAGCATAGGTACAGTAAAATAGCTTTTAAAACCTTTCTGATTAAATTAAGTCGGGAAGACTAGCATAGGAGCGGGTGCTTATCGATCCATATTTATAACAAATATCTTTACCTATATCTTAAAATCAAAAATAGGTAGGTAGGTAAGGTTAGTGTTGCGCACACCGATATACTAAATGTTTATTATACTCTTGGTTTATTCTTTATACTCAATGAAATTATACCTAATGTTGTTACACCAATTATTCGTTACCCTTTGAGTGATTAGTTTAAACGTTCCAGTAAATAAACAGTGCCAGTGAATGAACAAAGTGCATTAGTTGCAAAATAGCGGATACATAAAGTGGATGTGTCGCATACGTGTTTTCGTTGTATGAGGCAGTTGTTAGCAGACTGGTAAGTTACCTCGTGTTTGATGTGATATTATACTTATTCCAAACAACTGAGATCCGTAGTGTGTATTTATTTTAAATCTTAAAGATATATTTTTTCTATTTACACTGAACTAAAGATATTGGTCGCTTGTAACAAGATTGTGATTGTTGTGCATAAGCGTCTTGATCCCATACGAGCCTAACAAGACGATAGATACATCAACTAAGACGTTAAATACATCAACCAAGATGTTAGTTGAATCACTCAAGAAATTGCTGTTGTTACTATCAGCTTTGGTTGATATAATTTATTATCTTAACTATTATTCATTTTTTGTCAACTAAGTTAAAATCTCTCTTTGTTGGCTCTCATTTTTTTGAGTGTACATATCTATCATGTGTTTTTCTTTCAAATTGCCGTTTTTAAGCAAATGTTCTATAACTGGATCACAGAAAATGCTAAAACCAATCAATAAACCGCGGCGTTCATTGAATAGAACCGTGTGAATTACTTATTTTACAATATTGTGCGTTTTCGTTGTTATATTAAAGTTTCATTTTCAGAAACATAGCTGTAAATTGATCGTCCGTCATGTGGCCAGTATTCGAACAAACTTAAAATGCTAGGTCATTCACTGGGTATACGAGTGTATATGTAAATGAACTATTTACTATCAATGAAACTAGTTCATTCATTTCTTTCGCATAGAATTTTAGAGCCAGTTTATGAAAGATTATTATTTTACAAGGATCTTTTAAACCTACATCGTTTTCAGGCAGGAAAATTGCATGTCAATGAATACTAAGTCGTAAAATATAAATTTTATAAATAAATAAAAGAAGAATAAAACATAAGAAACAATAAAACATTATACATCCACTTCTGGTAGACCTACCACGCACCCCTCATTTTGCGTGGGGGAGTTAAAAATAAGCATTTCTGACTTTTTTGTTTGATAAAAGTCAAATCTGTAAATAAATTTAATAAGTTTAACAAAAAATAACAAATCGTTAGAAACTACTCATATGTGAAATATTCAGTCTTCATTGAGGCGTTGAGTAAATCTTTTAAATTTCGTCGCATCCCTGCTGGTAGCAAGATATCCTGCGAAGAGATAAGATGATATCGAGATTCAATTTATTCTAGGCGGTGCGCGACCGCACCGGAGGACACGAGTCACACGTCACTAGCAAACATATGCACCGCGGATGCATTCAGAAGTCGTTTCAGAATAACAGGGTCTCGAATCGTATCAGTCTTACAGCTGACGCTTGGTACGTGATATGATCTTATTGAAATTTAATCTTGAGTTTAACCACGGCTTCTAAGTTAAATATAAAACCTTACTTACTTACTTATTTAATAACGGCAAAGCCGCATCGAAATTCACCCGTCGTTGAGTGCAAGAATACTTGCACTCCGTAAACCCGTAAGTTTGAACGAGCAAAGAGAATAAAAAACTTGCCTGCAAAGTTCACGTAAACAATTTTCTGAACTTTCTCGATAAATTATTCCTAATTAATATCGTGTTCTGTTTGTTTAACCTACTAGGGAAATCAATAATTTCGAAAAAAACATTAATTGATATTATAAATTAAAAAACAAAAAAACTAGGGACAGTGTCGCATAAGTTCATCAGGTCACTAACTAAGCTCTAGGCATGTACTATGGGAACTATTTAGACAACGAAATACATACTCATATGGAAGAATCAAAACTGAAATACATAGAAAACATTCTAACGCTGAGGAACAAGTACTTATGCTCATCACACTAAATTTTGCCCTCGAGAGATTGTTTTGCATGGAATCGTGGAAACTTTAAAGTAACGGATAATTTAATATAATTTTAATAATTTTAATTTTTTAAATTTACGATTATTTTTAGGTTTTAGAGATGTTTGTAATTCTGTAGCTCTGCCTACCCCACTCTGGGAACGAAGGCGTGAGATTATGTATGTATGTAAATTTACGATTTTTGCTTATCGATCCCTATAAAAACAAATCATATACATATATTTCAACAAAATAGGTAAGGCTACGAGTATGCGATATACCATATGAAATTATAAGAAAATCTGGCTTGAGTCTAGCTTCTAAATATTGTATCAACTACCCTGCACGTAAATAAAGTATGTAGTTTATGTAAGTTCAAGAATGTTTATAGGTGTATAAATATATATTTCTGCGCCTACTCGTATTTAAGTACATATTTAAATGTATTTATTTTTATAGTTTTATAAGGTATTTTCTAAATATATCTGTCCACCTGCATATTCGTTGCACAACTTTTCATATTTCTTAATCTCTCAAGGGCTATTTGGAAGAGATTCCTTATAGGAATAGGTTCGCCTTTGTACATTATTTTCACTATCTTCATTGTATTTTTTTTTCTTTTGTACAATAAAGATTTTTAACATACATACATACGAACGGCTCTGTCAAAAAAGTACCGGAAACTTGTTAATAAAAAAAGTCGATGCCAAAGAATAAAATAAAAAAATGCTTGTTAGGTTGGTAGCAAGTCTCCTTAATTATGAGCGGGAAAAGCCCGCCATTTTAAATACAGCAGCTAGTTAAACCGGCAGACCTAAGAAGTTTTTACGATTTTCACGATGACGAAATGATCGAACAACGACTTTGCCTTAAATTTTGTGTTGCGAACAGTATATCGTGTATAAACTCGCTAAAAATGTTAGCTAAATAAAGCCTATGGTGAGTCAGTGTTATCAAAAACACGGGCTTATGAGTGGTACCAAGCATTCAAGGAGGGTCGAACCATCGTCGAAGACAACCCTCGTTCCGGACGACCGTCGACATCTTCTACGGACGAAAATATAGAAAAAAAAATCAGGAAATCGTACTCGATAATCGGCATTCAAGCTTGAGAAAGATAGCATGTGACCTTAAAATCTCTCATGAGTCTGTTCGTTTGATTTTGGTAGATAAATTGGGAACGAGACGCGTCGCCGCTCGACTCGTTCCAAAAGAGCTAAATGTTCTACAAAAACTGTACCGAAAACAGACCTCTTTGGACATCGCGTCAATTCTGATCCCACGTTCATGGAACGCATCATAACTGGTGATGATTAGTTTGACACATTTCCTTGAGATTTTAACCATAAGTAACGTGTTTTGACCATTAGTTATTTTAACTACCGAAGCTCTAGGCTTGTACAGGTAATTACGTATAGTACTTACAAGCCCTAGAGCTTAGTTGGGGACTAAGTCAATTGATGGGAAATTGTACGTGATATTTATTTATTGTAAATTTGATTACAAATCTCTACCTGGCCCACAGTTTATAACAGTCTCGGCAAATAAAAAGGTTTCCCAATAGGATAAGTCTACCAATATGATTTATTTTTGGAAAGAAAATTTTAATTTAGATAGAAATTTGATAATGCGGACTGAAATCAAATCTTATTCCGCTACGGGAACTATAAACGCCCAAGTTTACCGCGATGAATGCTTACAAAAAGGTTGGTGCCTTTAATGAAAAAGCATAGGATGCCTACATTATTTTGGCTAGATTTGGCCGCCTGTCATTATTCTAAAGTGACTAGAGAGTGTTATAAGGCTAACAAGGTACCTAAATATTGTAGAGAAAGACATGAACCCGCCTTACTGCCCGGAAGTTCACCGTATCGAAAGTTACAGGGCCATTATGAAAGCGCTCGTCAAAAAAATACTAAAGTTTCTACCTTTGCTGACTTTAAGAAAAAGTGGAGTAAGGCTTCGGAAAACGTGACCACGTATTTTTTAAAAACACAATAATTACGAGGGGAGTTCTAACGCGGAATAAAATGTTTATGTATTAAATGAAACAGGTTTATTATATATACCTTTTTTAGGTCTAGAAATGTATTTCTCTAAACCGGCAAAAAAAATTATTTGCCCTCAAAATGAATCGGAATGGCCTCCCTTACTTCTTTATCGTCACGCTTTTTTTCCCTCTTAGTTCTTTTTTTTAAATTTGGGAACAGATAATAATCGCTGGGAACCACCAGGCGGACCAGCGATTGGAGACCACACCTGCGAATAGCATCGGTCGCGACATTGCTCTTGTGTACCGGTGCATAGTCATGCAGGAGCAATAACACCTTTTCTCAACATTCCTCGCCTGTCTCCTTAATGGCATCTCGCAGTTTTTCCAAAAACTTTGCTTAGTAAGCTCCGGTTATATTGACACCCTTCTCCTTGTAATCAATCATCAATCCCTCTGGAATCCCAAAAATCGTAGCCTTTAGTTACCGGCTGATTCTGACACCTTAAATTTCTTAAGATGAGGTGCACCCTTCTTATGCCATTGCATCGACTCCTGTTTGGACTCAGGTTCAAAGTGATGAACCCAAGTTTCATCTCCAGTTATGATTCGTTCCAATATATGGCTAGGGTTATCACCACACAGGTCTAAAAAGTGTTTGGACGCTTCAACTCGTTGTTGCATCTGCAGTGGTTTAAGCATTCTCGGGACCCACCTAGCACTGACTTTCGTTATGTCAAAATGATCGTGTAGGATCCTGAAAATAGTAGTATCTGATACGCCAACTAATGCAGATAAATGTTTCTTTTTAAGACAAGCATCTTCTTGTACAAGTTTTTCGACTTTTTCTACCATCTTGACGTTGTCGCCTCAATCGGCCTTCCTGGGCGAGGCTCATCGCTAATTGACTCTCTGCCATTTTTAAATAGATTATACCACTTATAAACCACGGTTTAACCAGAGCACTGATGCCTGTAAACTGCTTCCATTTCAAAAATAATGAATTGCGGATGTTTTTCTTGCTTAAAAGATATTTAATTTGCTCCATAGTCGCAGTTTTACTTATGCCGAAGCAATTTATGATAAAGGCAATATCTGAAAAACAAATGACGACCTAGGTAACAATAAGGTTGAGTTTCCTATAAGATACAAATGATTTGGCATTTCTAATGACAATGACGACCTCAAGCCTATTTTTTTTAAATGGGTCACAAATTAAAGTTCTTGACCGTATGTATGTATGGTAGCGGACTCCGTTTTAGGTCACCAACCTTTTTCTTGGTTGTTCATTAAATAGGACGCATGTGTATTCACAATCTTTCAAGATTCACTCGGTTAGACTCTGGAACGACTCTGGATTATTTGTAAGACAATCTCCTCCCTCTCTATATATAAAAATAAATATATTTCTTTATTGTTATTGTTTTTATTGTCAAGTACCTATTAATTTTTATTCATAATTGTTAGTTTTTTAACAAGGATTTAAAGGGATAACGTCGCCAATGTACTTATTTTTTTTGTTATATTGCAAGTATTTTGTATTTCTTTACAATAAAGAGTATGCGTAAGAGTGTGTATACATACATACTGTCGCTGCATTTACTTACATCACCCATTCGACCATCGGATTCGAATCAAGATATCGTGATTTTGTCTCACTTGTTCCTTACATCAGAATGTTATGCTTTTTTGACAAAATCAATGTATAGTTTAACATACAAATAGTTTTACAGCCTGAATGTTTTTATTTATATATTTTATTTTTAGGGACAATAATTTTATCAAATATTTCTTAGTTTCACGAGGATTACACTCAACGTTATGCTACGTAAAGTTCGCTTTCAACCAGACCGCAAAATAAAAATGTGAATTTATTGCAAATAACAGGGAAATTGATATTTATGCATTGTCATAAATTTTGTCGAGGATAGACCTTGACTTGAGTGCTTCTAACGTACATCCGGGAATAAACAAGGGCGCTTGTGTTTAAGGGTTTAAATTGCTTATAAAACACTCCGTTTTTAATACGATATTGCGCCGCAACGGCTGGAAGTTGCCTTTAGGGTATTAAGATTAAATATTTGAAATTAATTTATTCCACGGGAACAACCTTATTACCTATTTTTAACGGTGTTTCTACTCACTAAAAACTTAAATGACAAAACCTGTACAAGGGTTTGAGTGGCCATGAGAGATGTTATATTGTGATTGTACTAAGATCAGAATTTGAGCTTTATGAGTAATATCAGATTTCATAGTCAAAAAACTTTACGAGCTCGTTGTTTCATCTACAGCGTGGCTCATTTAGATTGGTTAGTATGGGAAAGTTTGAAACTATAAGATATACGAAGATCTGTTCTTAGGAACCATGTCATCGATTTTAGTACCAAGAAAAACTGCATTCATATATTTAAAAAAAACTTGTACTCAGCTCGGAAATCGAACCCGGACGTTTTGAAAAATAAAACTAACACTACGAGGGGCGGCTGATAAGTAATCTCCTTGGTCAGAAATATATACAAAAATAATGCTGGCTGGTATGGATTTATATTCGTTTGTTATTCTATTTTCAAAATGTATTACATTCATTTGTTTATTGCATCACGTTTATTTGTCTCCTACAATTGTTTCAAACATGTCGGTAGAAAAAGTGAAAATGGATAAAATCGAGCAGCGTGCGGTGATTAAGTTTTTGACTAAAGAAGGGAATACGCCTTCGGAGATCAGACAGCGTATGTTACGTGTGTTTGGCAGTTTGTGTTCTTCCGAATTTGTTATAAAGTTTTGGTCAAAGCAGTTTAAGTTAGGTCGTGAGAGTCTGGAAGATGATCCTCGTAGCGGAAGACCAGTTTCGGCCGTCACCGATGAAAATGTAGCCAGGGTGAAAAAAATTATATTAGAGGACCGACGAGTGAAGCAGTGGGAGATAGCTAGAGATGTGGGCGTCAGTAAAGAGCGAGTCAATGAAATAATTCATGAGCATTTGAACATGTCCAAGGTTAGTGCACGTTGGGTCCCCAGAATGTTGACTGCATTTGACATGGAGAGGCGTGTCAAATGTTGCGAAGAGTTTTTGGAGATGAGTCGAGGGAAAGAGGAAGAAATAATTTCTAGAATTGTAACATGTGATGAGACTTGGATTCGACAATGGGACCCGGAAAGTAAGCAAGAGTCGTTACAGTGGAAATTTAAGGATGAGAAGCCGCCTCGGAAATTCAAGGTCTGTCCATCGGCAGGTAAACTTATGGCTACAATCTTTTGGGACACAGAAGGGATTTTGCTCATAGATTATTTACCGAAGAAAACTACAATGAATGCTGATTATTACTCAAACTTACTATACCAACTAAGAGAGACAATAAAAGAAAAACGGCGAGGTAAACTAAACAAAGGTATTCTGATTTTGCACGATAACGCACCAGTGCATACCGCCCGCACAACGAAGCTAGCAATTAAAGACAATGGCTTCGAAACCATTGACCACCCCCCTTATAGTCCAGATTTAGCCCCCTGTGACTATTTTCTGTTTAGACTTCTCAAGAAAGACCTCAGGGGACGAAGGTTTATGACCGATGACGAAATGAAGGCTGCGGTTACTGACTTTTTTGACGACAAACCGAAAGATTTTTTTTTTAATGGTTTAAATTCAATATTTGAAAAATTTAATAAGTGCATTTTACTAGCAGGGGACTATATAGAAAAATAAAAAAAAATTAGCCACGACAGTCTTTTGTTTCATTGTTAGGTAGATTACTTTTCAGCCGCCCCTCGTATTTCTATTTAGATATCAATTTTGTAGGTCTTAAACGGCAAATGTTGTTATGACACATGAGGTACTGGATAGAACCGAGGATTTTCATTCTTACTCCGGCGAGGGCATCACATTCACACAATAAGTGTTTCATTGTTTCCACCTCTCTGCCGCACATTCTACAGTCTGTGTTGTCATAAAGGCCCATCTTTTCTAGGAAACCAGTGCCCAGTAAACACTCCGATAAAGTATCGGAGTTGTCTTCTGCTGAGTTTCCAAAGTTTTTTGGTCCAGCTCTAGTCAACTCTTTCTATGAAAAACTTTGCTTACCCTAGGCCTACCGTGGTTTTCCACTCTATCTGGTGTTTTTCTATGGCATTCAATGGTTCAGGGCTGCTTTTATGGTGCCTGGCGAGGGTGCTACAAATGGTTCAGTTCCGACGTATGAGTCCTTAGACCCTTCTCTTGCCAGCTGGTCAACGGCTTCATTTCCGGGAAAGCCTTCGAATGTCCTGGAATCCACATCAGTTTCATTTTGTTCTGCCTACCAAGCTTTCGGAACTAATCGCTCCAAAAGTTGCATAAATGGTGCCCCCCCCAACTTTATCTTTTAAACTGTATGTCCAAAAAATATTTAAAAAAACACAAAGGCAACACTTAATCAATACTTTCAACGAAAATTATTTTCAACAAGATCAGATATACTGTTTTTGAATTATTACGGTAAAGCTGCGCCTCTCAACAAAAAGACTTAAGTGCCATGAAGATATGTTTTTTTCCTGGTGCACTTTTCCACATCGTATTTTTTTAAATATATTTTTGTGTTTTTGGCTTCGGAACCCTATACTCAGCATGGTTCGACATGCTCTTGCCCGGTTTTGTATAATTAGAATCTGATTTTTATGTATCATACAATAAAGCACATTTTAAGTCGATATATTATGTCCATAACTCACAATTAACCTATTTTGCTCTATTTATTATTCTTGGGAAGCATAGATTTTTGCCACATTGTTCCCTAATATTTATTTATGTATTTATGTAATTGATCTACAAAAAAACAAAAGCCTCATAACCTAAAACCTGGCTGAAACTCGACCTCCACGAAATAAAAAAACATCATTTGTTTAAATTGACCATCTACGAGTATGTTAAAAATAAACACCGTCACAAATACGCCTTAAGAAGGGCGTGCCCTGTGCACAGCCTCTTCGAGGGTACAGATGCCGTGGCTGCGCCGGCCTTGGTCATTAATGAGATTCCACCTTACTGTGGGATTTTGGTTTCTTTTTCTGTCTTCTCTGGATCTTGGTCTTGGTCTTCAGTGATAGACGGAGACGTGTGATGGGCTCTTCTCGGTGGGCGGCCTCATTCTGATTCTTGTGGCTCTCGGGTTGTCAGGAGGGTAACCCTCCGACACGAAGTTACCTCTAAATAAGATCGGGAAGGGATCTAGCTGGAAGTGCTTTTGGAAGAGCAGTTAGGGAGTTGGGATCAGTAGGGGAGTGACTTTAGAAGTGTAGGAAGTGGATTTATCGACCAGGAGATTTGGATGGTGAGGCACGTTAAAGTAAAAAAAAAGCCTTTTTTATACATTTTTTTAATACATTTAATCGGGTTATGTAATAATTTTTATATTTTATTATTTTTAATGATAAAATAATATTATTATGGTATTATGTAGTCCCACTTCTCAATTAATAAGAAACTCGCCGCAAACAACGCCGCGGGAAAGTTATAGTGCATGTATTTAAACTATTTCAATGTGCTTCGGCAAAGTCGCTCAACTATCTTAATCGAGATATCTCCGGTTTCACAGTTCCGGCGGCCATCTGTGGCCTTTATCATCATATCCACTTCACCAAATAGTACATTCCAAGAGCAAATGCACGGGATACTATGAAAAATACCCAAATCGCTATTGATGAGCCTATGATATTTGAATAGCACCCTCGATTTCTCCGATATCACATCACCAGCTCCTGACGTGTGGCAATGTGACCAACTAGAAACAAAAAAATAATTCAAATCGGTCCGGTCTCCGGTCGGTGTTTGAGTTATCGGGAAGCAAACATTTAAAAAAAACTTTTTTTTAAGTTGGTTAGTTCAAATACCGGCGAGCCGCCATTTAATAACGTGCTTGGCATTTATCAGTCCCATCTCATTGTGTGGTCTGCCTTTCTTATTTTCTCTTTCCACCTCACTCTATTCGACGTAGTGGCAGTCAGAAACATAGCAGAGGGCCCTGCCAAAATGCATTGCGCTAACTAACGTTTCTATTCGTTTCGTTTTTAAACCAATCGCGTCACTGGTAGATCACGCGACTTTTCGTATCACGTCATCTACCAGTGACGCGATTGGTTTAAAAACGAGTCGAATAGAAATGCTAGTTAGGGTAATGCATCTTGGTAGGGCCCTCAGCACTCGTAAACGATTTTCGTAACTTGACAAAATATATATAATTTTATTTACAAGGTTTTTTCTGCCTGATAATAATATAATTCAAAGGTAACTTTGTTGAAGTCTTCGTACTTAAGCACTGCTGAGTTTAACTGCATGAAAACTTCAAAATATTAAATCTACTCGTAGATAAGTAACGCTAGATCTCAAACAATTTTGGCAATTAAGGTCGACAAGAGCCGCAAAGCTTTGCCAGCGAGAGACAACAGTCTTAATTCTTACACTGACGCCCAGAGCAAAACTCTTTTGTGTTAAATATCACAAAATTCCTCTCACATTTTATATTGTGTAAGAAATTGACGTAGAATTCAATTACGTTTCATTCTCGCAAGGATAACAGTGTGCGTCAAGTGTTCGATCCTTGTTTCACGTTATTCAGAAAATATAAGCAGTCCGATTAGAAAAAAAATAGGTAGCGCGAATCAGCTGCCAGAAAGATCTCGTTTCGTAATCGACAAGTTCATAATTGATGTCGGGGCATATAACCTTCGGTCGACATCATAAGCCATTAGTCGGGTGACGACAGTGGAAAACCTCAAGGGTCACGAGTTCAAACGCGACACATGGTGAGAATAGTCCGGGTGCGGACGAAACTTTCACCGCATCTCCCGCCGCACATTTATCTCCCAACAGCGAAACTGTTTTGGATCCCCACTTGCGCGTTGTTCGTGAAGCGGCTTAGCGGGTCACCTTGTAGTCACTGCCCTACTTCACAATGAATTTTGTGATTGCATTTTGAACTTGCTTGTGTACTTAAATCGCTCAGGCAAAAAGGCAGGATTTTTGGGGTACAGGTTAAAGTACTCTTTAACCCTTAAATAGGCAACATAATTATGATGGCACATGTTTTTTTTAAGTTTTTTTTTGGGTTTTACGTTAATTTAGGGATAAATAAAGGAAATATATCAAAAATTATAAGTCACAGTTTTTTATTGAATTATAAAACGTCACTTATAAATGACATTGCCTGCTTCGGCTTAAACAATGGCTGCGTTTTACATGTCATGCGAGACGGACATTGCCAAGAACAACATAAACATAAAATCTCCTCTAAAAACAAAAAAAGTAGTTTTGAGATCGAGTTACAATTTAACCCTTGTTAAACTCGGGTCGACTGTAATATTAAATTTACTTAAGAAATTAAGCCTCAGTTAAAGAAAATAATACCCACTTTTGGTTACATAAAGCATTTTTATAACAATAACATTACCTAACTACTTTTCTTTATGGTTGCAGAGAAAACAATTTTTTTTTGGTGTGAAACACAACCTTACTACACACTTGGAGCACGTCACTTGGGTTTTCCCGTTTTTGCATAAGCGGATACCTTGCGAGGTGTATATGGCGAAGTGATCATACAAATCAAGACGAGCCTCATCAACTGGACGAGGTTGAAAAGGCTTAGTGATTGTAGCAACTCCAGGATCAAGAACCGCTCGTTGTACCTGAGATTTTCTGTCAGCATTTATCAGTGCGAGAGCAGTTAAAATGCGGATTTTATTTTGCGGTAATTTGTTTTCTCCGAGTTGCTTACATTCACGACGATGCAACAGCCAGCTGTTATTTAGTGAAATATCTAAAACTTGTGCAAATATCGACAAGTACCAACGCCTCGCTTTCATATGAATCCAACAATACGTACAATGCGGTTAACATATCTGCTATGTCAACTCCGCCCATATGAGCATTGTAGACTTTGATGGCATTGGGAAATGACACTGATACTCTTCTCTTCTCTTTGTTGTCATACCTCTCTATCGTAGTGACAGGATCTTGAGCACAAAACGAGCTGGCAATGTTAATACACTGATTATCAACCCATTTAGTAATAGATAACCTTTTTGGGTTATCACAGTACACTTCGTGCGTCCCTCGACCTTTCTTCTTCATGTCTTTGTCACTAGTTATGCGACAATTTCGCAGTCGATCTTTTCTTATTGTGCCCAAAGACAATATTCCCGTTGCATTGCGCAAATAATAAATCAACTCCAAAGAAGTAAACCAGCTGTCAAAGTAAACTGTACACAAAACTGGGTTTGATATGGTTTTGCATAATCTGACAACTGTTTTACCCCCTACACCGAGGTAATCTTCTTCCCACTCAGTGAATTGAACATTCCGAAATGTGTTTGCGCCATCATAAGGAAAGAAGTCATAGACCATCCCTGTTTTGCCAGCTCGTACAAGAAATTTGAATCCCCATTTATGCGGTTTCTTAGGGTTATACTGCTTTTTGTTCCCTGCCTCAAGAAGGCATAATCATTTCATCTAAGGCAAATGATCTCTCTTCTTCTAATTTTAGGTACTTTTGACGTACATGTTCTATGACAGCAGAAACTTTGTGATAACCGTCACTCTTGTCAACAGTCGTATTATCACAGAAATGCAAATAACGCTTGATGCATCTGTAACGTTTGCGGGACATGGCAGATGCTATAGGCTCAAATCTCAAATCATTGCTCCAATAATCTTCAACTGCCGGCATTATTACGATTCCCATAATTATTTCAATATCGAGAATAACTTCAATTTCTTTTCTTGTTACACAAATAGATTTAGCGCTTTGTTGTACTGAGTAAAGGTCAGAAAGTTTGGAAGTATTGCCGTGGTGCCTTCATTTCGAATCTTTCTGCAAACTTGGGGCAAGAATCAATTTCAACCGTGCCAGTATATTTTGTTTTTTTAAATGTGAAATCTAAATGTTTCATCTTACGCTTCCTTTGTGGTATTGTGGGTGGCGGAGGCATTGGCGACGACTCCATAACAGTAGCTGGTCTAGCACGTCGTGTCCTTACACCTGGTGTCAATGGACTACCCACAGGACTCATAGCTGATGTTAGAGATTTGGCTGCTATGGCGGATGATCCAGTTCGTCGCGTACATACACTCGGAGTTGATGCGCTGTCCATAAAACTCATTGATGGTGTTTCTGGTACAATACGTGGCACTAAATTTGATGGCATATCCTGGTACGGCGATGAATCAGGCACTAGGATTTGGTGTGAGCTTTGGTCTTCAGGGACTTCAGATCTGCTATGGGTCCTTAAGTCTTGCTCCGATTCATCATCGTCGCTGAGCATGTCCAACATATCGTAAAGACCAGGTGATACACTTCTAAGTGACGATGACCCGCTGAAGTTTTCTCGAAAAAATTTTCGCGCCATGATTCCCCTTTCTTCATCGTCATCCGACTCTAAATCGGAGTCCTCAGATTCCGGAGGTGGTAAAAGAGATAAAATTCTCTTTGATCTTAACCGTTGCGCCATATTACTGTAATAAAATGCAATGAATGTCAAAAATATTCCCGAGATGTTATTTAAATTAATTGGCAATGACCGTTATGAATGACTAATCCGAGGAACCTTAAATTGTAGCGGACATTGTAGCGCAAACACAGTCGACGGTTGCAATTTTTGAAATGAATATTTCTCAAAAACTTGCCGTTTGAACGCGCGGCGAAAGTGCGTAAGAGTGAAAGGGATAGCCTCTAAACGCTGCGCATCACGTGATCGGCGCGAGCGTTACTTGAAATTATACTTGTGTGCGTCTGTATAAGGCGTCATTTATAACGGACAAAATCAATTTAATGCTTAATATCATTAATGTCATTGCACTCCATGCTAGAGAATTAATTTACGTAAAGTAAAGTCATACCACTTTTTCGTCGGGCGAGATGAGTGATTTCCGACCCATTTCCATACGTAGTTTTAAGTAGGTAAATTATTTTAGAAACGACAACATTTCAATCATACGACCCTTATTTTAAAATTAAAACATTATGGATTGTCCAATAAAGCTCGTGTCTTGCTATCTCAGCGAAAGAACTCAAACAGTTGTTGTAAAAAAAACGCAATCCATTGGAGCTACAGTGAAACTAGGTGTGCTTCAAGGATCCATTTTAGGTCTTTTTTTAGTTTTGGTTTGTATAAATGACTTTCCAACAACTTTTTCTGATTAATTTTCAAGGTAGAAAGAAAGTTTATAGACTTCAGTAGGATAAACGCTACGCTTGTTAAAGAACTAAATTAGTTTACTAGTAACAATTTAATACTAAATGCTAAGAAATCTAAATGTTTTAGGATGACTTTGTCTAATGTTAAACCGGTAGATTCTAGTATTTTTCTAAATGAGAGTGTTTGCAAACGGTAGATAAGGCATTTTTCATACGCAAAAATAATAATTGCAAAGGAATCCCCGATGGGTAAACTAAGTTGGGCAGCTTACACCGTTAGGAAAATTAGACATCTAACCAATGTTGAGCTAGAAATTAGCTCGATACCAAAAAGTATGAGGCTCACAAAAACACTAGCAGTAGCAAGGTTACGTCAATAAAAGACGATGAGGGGAGGATGACCGAAAAGGGCTTAGACACCCCGAAAGTTATGTGTAACACACACTTTCCCGGCTCAATCATACGTGAGAGCGAAACAGACAGTGAACCAATAAGTGTGTATCAGAAAAGACAGCGTGCACAAGAAGATACAAATGGGACACTACCAAAAAGGTAGTAGACGACGGCAAGATAAGGTGGGGATAATCCACTTTACAACCATACGAAGCGCCAGGCCCGGGACGAGTTATATCCAATTCTACTACAAGAAGGTGCAAATGTAATTGTTCCGCATTTAAGCAGGTTGCACAGAGCGTGGTTAGCTTTCGGGCACGTGCCACACGGTTGGAGGTTTGTAAAAGTGATCTACCTGCCAAAACCAGGCAAGCCTGATTACAGTGATGCCAAATCATACAGACCAATAAGCCTATCGTCATTCTCTCTAAAAACACTAGAGAAGTTAGTAGACAGGCACATAAGAGATGGACCTCTAAGGCGGCATCCACTGCACAAAATTCAATGCGCGTATCAATCAGGTAAATCCACAGATACAGCGATTCATTTTGTAGTGCATAAAGCTGAAAATACTCTTGCGAACAAAGAGATCTGTTTCGCGGCATTTCTCGATGTGAGGGAGCATTTGATAGAACTACGTTCGAAGCACATATGCTGCTAGGTACGGCATTGAACCAACCATATGTAAATGGACCTATACTAACTTGCTAAACAGTAGGTTAATAAAGTCAAGTCTTGTGGGCGATTCGATCCTATTCGCCACTACGACAAAAAGACGCTGCAAAGGGGGGGTTCTCTTCTACTTCTCCTCCAGTGTTTGGAATGTGCAGATAAGCATATGGTAAGTTATGATGTCTTTACCCTAAAGCACTAAAGTGGATCTATACCATGATGTTAAGGCCCAAAATCATGTACGGGTGCTTGACCTAGTAGCCAAGAACAACACTACGGTCATGCAAGGACTCTCTAACTAAGGTACAGAGGGTGGCCTGTATGGCTATAATAGGGGCATTCAGAATAACGCGGTCGCGAGGCGCGAGCTCCTACTTAACCTTCCACCTGTATATTGCTGTACATTCTGAGGCATGCAAATTGCTGCTGAGGTTGAAATAGACGTGCCTTTGGAACGAAGTAGCACCTGGAACTAGACACTAAAAGAGCACACAATGTTGTTCTAGACAGAATTCTCACGATGGGCTGCGATAAAATGCGGCCCAAGTATATATTCCAGAAGAACTTCAATGCCCACATTCCGACAAGGGATGAATGGAAGGATGGGTTGCACCTACGAGGGCTGCCTTTTAAGTTCTGTCGTCAAAACCCTCTGATAACGTTGTCACCCCAATTGTTACATGATTTGCCGCTTGCAATGTTTTAGAGACGCGTTTTTCAGTTTTGGCCTAGTCTATTAGCCTTTACGAGGGCTGCCTTTTAAGTTCTGTCGTTTGCGAAACTCCCGTGATTATAAAAAAAAAACTAGTATCATCTTAAAATATTTGAATTTAGAATTCAAAAACAAAAGAATGTCTCGAGATCGGCCGATTCGTTTTAGTACAGCGTCGGTTCAAAGTTGACAAGTCGGTTGTGAAAATGGAAATTTCGAAGGAAAATTTACGTGCGATAATATTTTACAACTTTAAAAGGGGTTTAACGCATCTTCAGTGCTTTGAAGAGCTGACTACGGTTTTTAAAAATGAAGCACCATGCATCCGGACTTTGGAACGTTGATATTTGGAATTTCAACGTGGTTGCTCTAGTCTTAGTGATAGGCATCGTGAAGGCCGACCAAAAACAGCTGTAACCCAGGAAAACATTGATGCTGTACGGCAACTGATCGTCAAAGATCGCCATGCGACATACCGCGAGATAGAAGCTTCATTAAGCATTTCAGGGACCAGTGTTCAAAATAAATTGCATGATCACTTAGGTGTAAAAAAATTGATCTCACGCTGGATACCACATTTACTTAGTGAAGACCAAAAAACGGCTCGCGTTAGATGGTGCCGTAAAACTCTGCGGCAATTCAACCGAGGAGACTCTAAACACGTTTATGACATTATCAGTGGTGACGAATCTTGGATATATGCCTACGATCCGGATTCTAAACAGCAGTCGACTGTTTGGGTGTTTCAAGATGAGCCAAAACCGACCAAAGTAATACGCACACGGAGCACTTCGAAAAAAATGGTCGCCACGTTTGTAGCGAAAAGTGGCCACGTTGCGACCATCGTGCTCGAAGATCGTAAAACAGTTAATGCTGACTGGTATACCACTGTTTGTTGACCAGAAGTTATCGGCGAGTTCCGAAAAAATAACCCAAGACGTCGTATAGTACTGTTCCACGATAATGCTAGCTCGCACACCGCCCGGCAGACAATTGCGTTTTTAAAAGAACAAAACGTCGAAAATTTGGATCACCCGCCGTACAGTCCAGACTTAAGCCCTAATGACTTCTTCACTTTTCCAAAAATCAAGCAACGACTTCGTGGTCAACGGTACCGGACGCCTGAAGAAGCGGTTGAGGCATACAAAACGGCCATTTTGGAGACCCCGACTTCGGAATGGAATAAGTGTTTCGAAAACTGGTTCGATCGAATGAAAAAGTGTATTACATATCACGGTGATTACTTTGAAAAACAATAAATACCATTTAACACTTAAATTGTCTTTAGTTTTTTCAAACGACAGAACTTAAAAGGCACCCCTCGTATCAGAGGAAGACAGCGCGAAATGGTACACGGATGGTTCAAAAATGAGCTCCGGTATGAGGGCGGGTATTCACGCCAAAGACTAAACAGTAGCATAAGTATGAGGAACTATGTAACGGTCTTCCAGGCGGAGTTGCATGCGATAATTGCCTTTACGCAAGAGAATGAAGGTAGGCCTCCGCAGGGGAAAAAAATATTCTAAGCGACAGCCAAGCGGCACTTAAGGCGCTGACAGCGCTAAAATTAGACTCGAAACTAGCCTACAATAGAATCCAACAAGCTTGGCAGGCAGAACAAAGGAAAACTGATGTGGATTCCAGGACACGAAGGCTTTCCCAGAAATGAAGCCGTGGACGAGCTGGCAAGGGAAGAATCTAAGGACGCTTACGTCGGACCTGTACCATTTTTGGCACCCTCACCGGGCACTTTAAAGGTAACCCTGAAAAATAACGCCCTGAAAAAACACCAGAAAGAGTAGAAAACCGCGGTAGGCTTAAGGCATGCAAAGCTCTTCATAGAAAGAGTTGACCAGAGCTGGACCAATAAACTTTGAAAACTCAGCAGAAGACAACTCCGATGCATTATCGTAGTGTTTACTGGGCACTTTGGGGTTCAACATCTCCTAGTAAAGATTGGAAGAGAAGGAAACTGTATCCATAATGACCCTACCAATAAGATAGGCTAAGATAAGAAGTAATATTGAGACCAGCTCGCTTAGTTTAGTATAGTTATTTCCATAGTGTCATGTCGTACGGTATTCTGGTTTGAGGTAACAGGTTCACTTTGTCTATATTCCCATCTCGTCCACATTCTCATCTCCGCTACATTCCCATGTTGTCCACATTCCCATTTCGTCCACATTCCTATTTCGTTCACATTTCCATCTCGTCCACATTCCCATCTCGTCCGCATTCTTATTTCATCAACATTACCATTTTGTTCACATTCCCAATAACTAGTGAACAACAGAGTAATTGAATTGATATCGAATAACCCTACAGTCCTAAGTTAGGTTTTAGACGAGTTAGGAATGAGGACGATTTGGGAATGCGGACTAATTGGAAATGCGGACGAGTTGGGAATGAGGACGCGTCGGGAATATGGACGAGACAGGAAGTGGACAATTTAGGATTGGTATGAGGGCGAGTTGGGAATGTGGCCGAGATGAGAATGTGGACGAAATAGGAATATGGACAAAGTGAACCTGAGCGGACTATTTGACCTATTTATGTTACAAAAAAGGGCAATTCATTCTAATTATAATTTAAATTCTCGTGACTCCTTAAGAGAACTTAAACAAATATCTTAACTCGTCTCAATTTATTTATTTATTTGAATATTATTTATGTTATTAAGAATTTAGATTCTTTTATCAAAAAATAATGATATAAATAATTTAAATACTTGAAATAATAAATAAAATTACTATTCGAAAATTCCGCGTCCGTAAAGTATATAAATCAAATGTTGGTCAATGCATTCATTTCTCTAACAAATTACCTGACGTAGTTTTAAATTTACCTTTTCTAGCACTTAAAAATTACTTTAAAAAGTCGTTAATGTCTAAAGCGTGCTATAGGGTGGAGGACTATCTGAGACTTTTATGTGGTCGTATTGCACCGTCTTATATAAGTACCTATAAGAGTAGGTGTTTTCGTTTTTCTACCTTATTTCTTCCTCTATCCCACTCGGTATATCTTTGAGATTTCCTGCTCAGCTACGCATGATATTAAATTTGATATATATGATGCATATATAATGCTAGAATAAGTAGTATCATTGTAATAAGAAATATGTTCAAAAATGCTGCTGCTGCTGAGTTTCTTGCGGCGTTCCTTCTCAGCAGTGGTCTCCTCTTGGGAAGCGCTGGTAGACTTTTGATGTGTAAAACTGCCCGTGCGGCATACTTACTGAATATATGTTAAAAAAACAATTCCTATTGCTAATAAACCTATTTTGGTACCTACGTCTCATCTCATCAAAATAAAAAGAGTCATGTAATTATCTATAATTTATAGAAGCTAGCCCAAAAAGTAACTATGTCCTTGTTTGACTTATGCTTTCCAGGATCTCCCCACTTATGTTCAGCGATTTTCATTTTAGAATTTTAAATTAAGGAAATTTGTAATGTTTCAGCGAATACGGATATTTTGGTTAAATGTTTTGCTTATCAAGAAAGGGTCCAACTTGTGATAATATTTTTTTAATAGTGCCATAGTATTAGTAGTAGTATTGCGTATTGTTTTTATTTGAAAACATTGGATAAAAAAAGAATATGGAACAACACCGAAGTCTGTTAAACATATTTATAAAGGGTGATAGACTTGCGAGTAAGTACGCCGTACTGGGGCATTTTCACGAAAATAATTACCCGATTAAGGACTGAAATTAAGGAACTTTAGCTTCGTACGTTTTGGCGGCCGTCAATGTATAGCTAATTTTCGTCACAAAACTGACAATGTTAAAGTTCCTTTATTTCAGTCCTTAATTGGGTACACTTTTTCGTGAAAATGCCCAAGTACGGCGTACTTACTCGCCCGTCTCTCACACCTTTATAAGTTCAGGTAGTCGGTGGGCAGTTGCTTGAAGAAGATAAGACAAATAAAAATCGCGTCCAACTAGTACTAGCACAAGGTTAAGTCCATTACGCAAACTTAAATTATGTCATGTTGAGCACCTACATCAGTTATAAAACCATTAACGAACGAGGCGATTTTTTTTTTTTTATTTTTTTTTTTAATGGCGTCTACAAGTTATGTAATTTTGCCAATGTCAAGTATATATAAGCAATTGTACGGTGAGTCGTCGTTGTCGTCGGCGTCTTCCAGTCCCAGTCGGCACACCATTGAAGATGGCGGGCATCCACTTCAATGGCTTGATTGGCTTGGAGTGTTCTTGACCGCTTGCTCATTCAGAATCAGCTTTTCACTGTTATTACATTTGATGCATATTCTTCGTCAGTGTTGGAGGTCACTTCACAAAGTTGCCCTGGATTTGCGAACCAAAATCAACGATAAAGTAATTTACAAAAAATAAAATAAAAAGACAGATGTTTTCAAAATGAGAGCTAGACAGAAGACGAGGCGATCACAGTTGATTTCCAACAAACTTCATCAGTCCGAGTCAATTTTACAGTGGCATTTTTAAATGCCTTTTATAGGATTGAACGAAAGTGTTTTATTTGATTTTCTGTGAATTTTGCTGACGTTACCAAAACTTCAAGGCAAAGACGATACTACGTAATAGCTGGTCGCGAACAGAGTTTTACGCGTTGTTTTTATCTTTTTCATCGGGTATATATCGCTCATACCTTCCCGCTTAGGCACCCTTTCACGCAGAGCAAAAGAGTTTTTATTTTTTGCCTCTTCCGAGCACGCTTTTGTCCCTTTTTCGTTTCGCTTGTTTTATATGGGGCGTTTAATTCGATAAAATTCGTGTGGACTCGAATTGGTTTAGGAGGACTGGAAAATAGAGCAGCGTATAAATGCTTTTGGCGCCGTCACTGGTATATGTGATATTATTTTTATGTTGTTCAATCTGCGTCAGGGGAAACTAGTTGTTTTCCTATTACGGAATAAATATTTATTGGGATTTATTTTTTGTTGTTTTTGGAGAGGTGTCGTTGACAGTGACCCTATTCCATAACGCAACAGACAAGACGCATAAGACAAGTTCGTCGATAAGCTTTAGAAGAGACTCGAACTAAATACGCCATTCGATTTTTGCCGTCGGCGAATCTAATGCTCATGTTAGTGTCCATCAAACTTCATCAGTCCGTGTCAATTTTAAATGCCTGTTGCTGTAACGGGCTGTCCGTTGACGAACTCTTCACTCTTACTCTCTTATTTATAATCGCACAACAACTAAATTATTCTTCGAATATGGTTTTTACTTATCTTTCATAACGACATTTAAATTTGTCAGAGAGGCAAAACATACTACTAAAATAGTTTTATTGTACCTACGTTTATAAATATGGGTGTATTTTTTCTGTAATGCAACCTGCCTTAGACAAAAATATAGCTGCAAAACGACATTTTTGTGCTGGTACTATTTAATATTCAGTGATGTAGGCAAAATGAGTATTAATAAGCCCAGTTTGAATTAAAAAAATGTAACATGACTTCCGCTTCCCTCTGCAAAAATATCGGGATCCCAAAACTGCAATTGTGGCTAATGCGTCAATTCTATTTACACAGGATTGCTACGTCTACAGCAACTGTATCAATCAATGCAGCCAGGCCGCACGGCGTTCCGGATCTCTCTTGTGAAACGAATTACCAACGCATCGGAGGCAATGGACTTTTTGTTAGCACTAGAACAACATGACCGCTGGGGCAACAAGCGTATTGTTCTGGATTGCAATGCGAAAAATGCCAAAAGCATTCTTGTAGAACACGTACGGAAAGTGCAATTGGGACGGAGAACCTACCACTACATGCTCAGTGGAATGGTGAGTAACAACATGAATTTAAGTAATAAGCAAACTTAAGTTAACTTTATACAATGACAAATCCGAGTAAATATTTATGTTCCTTTGTGGTTAAAGTTAATGATATTTTAACATCACTTACGCTGGCCATTGAAGGTCAGTCTAAAGGATTACGAGTAAATCGCATCGTTCACTACAAAATGAAAATCATTGACAAGAATGCAATTTAATCCATTTAGGCTGACCGCTAGTTATCACCATTTACTCTTATTTCAAGACTAATTTCAAAGAATTGTGTGGTTTTAAAATATGTCGATTATGAATAATACAAGTATTATGTACTACTATTTGACTTTTGTTGTCAGTTTGAAGATCCCATAGGGTTTTTTTATAGTTTAGCCGGTACAAAATTAGGTTATAGGAGGTTATAACTTAAATGTCAATGTGATTAGGTAATTTTGTTGTTACGTGGCCATAGCAACCCTATTAAAACCACAAAATAACGACTGTGATCAGAAATAATAATTGGGCGTTGTATGACCAATAGTAGCTGTTGTTTAAACATAGCCATAGCAATTTTCACCGTTCGGATAAAAAACCGGGGATTTTTGTTTTCCCGATGTCAAAATTACCAATCATAATTTATCTTCTGCAATTGGTTGACTTTGGGCGATGTCATTCTGTTGTCATGTCAGGTTGGTAGACCTGCAGGCCTTTCGCGTAACACACTCGCAATCACAATCGTTTTCATTTCAAAAATCGAAGGCTTGTCTGCATACAAAATGAAACCAATTGTTTTGTTTTGAAGCCGATCGCGATTGCGAGTGAGTTACGCGAAGGGCCTGCTGCGTCTCTATTGCCTAACGCACTCGCAATCGCAATCGCAATCGGTTTCAAAGCGGAACAATTGTTTTCATTTTGTATGCAGACAAGCCTTCGATTTTCAAAATTAAACGATGGCGATTGCGAGTGCGTTTGGCACTAGCCCCTCTGACTCTTAATAGTTAAAGTTTATTGACTTAAGATCTGTTAAATTCCCCGCCAAAACGTTGGCACTTGACGTGTCGTATCTACTTCACTTCAATAATGAATGTAGGATGACCACGTATTCAGGGGTTATTGGTTTTAACAATATCATTAATTGTAAATAGTTAAACAGTGAGGTAATTGAATTGAATTTTGATTGGTAATTAATATTTTTTAAACTCCTGATCAACAATTAAAAATCATCGTATTCACATCATTTATTTTGTATACATTTTTCAAAAAAACAGATAAACGATGTTTATTCAGTAAATAGGCCGCACGGGCACTTTTACACGTCAAAAATCTACCAATCAAAAATATACTTTCTTTATTTTAGTTTTTCTTCAAAAACCTGTTGTAAGGTCGGCGTTTGAATGGCCAATATCAAACTCGTATAACACACGCCATCTATGGGGAATTATCAACACTGATCTTTTATCTAATTATTCTAACAGTGCCATCTGTTGACTTATGTGAAACTAGTGATGAAGATAAAGATAGTAATTATGTTAGATTATGTAATATTACCAAAATCTTACAGAAACTAAGGTTGTTACTGTTATTAGACAAGATGACATGCATTTTAGACTATTATAATTATAACGAAGCTTATAGTATGACCATAAGGACCATGAAATGTACCGTTTCTTGATAAAATTCTTATTGGAATACGTTGATAAAATTCTTATTGGAATATTTGTTTCTCTCTGTAACATTTACATGATAAATTTGCCAACTCTTCTTCATTCTAGTGGCATGACCCTCGTACTTTGGTAGTAGGTAAATTTTGTGACATTGTCCCATGTTATTTATTTATTTATTTATGTAGCCTTAAAACTTCATTGCGATTTACATTAGCGTCAGTATCTACTAAATAGACTTTTACCGTTGTTTAATTTTAATTTTGTGGATCACGTTAGTTCATTACCGCAGAATAATATAATTGGCTCCACTTTGATGACGTGATCAATGTAATAAAACAACTGTAACCACTAGTGCTTGAATGGATAAGATAGAAAAACAGTATATATTGTATGGATAGTACAGTGAAATTGAAGTTAAACAAATAAAACAAAGTAAAATAGCCTGTCACTAAGAAATAAGGTGCTTTGACCAATGGAGGTATGTGAAGCAGTTAAAAAATGCTGCACAGTATTGGCCAAGTATATTTCCTGGAACGTTATAATCTTTATGAACAGCTGGAAATCAATGTATATTAATGTAATAAATAAATGATCAAAATTATATCTGGTGCATGAAATGGACGTATTGGAACGTCTATTAATACATACTTACATAAACTCACGCCTTTATTCCCAGTTTGGGGTAGGCAGAGCTACAGAATTGCCAACAACTCGTCTATTAATAGATTCTATTAATCAATCCCCTATGCTAATACGTTCCTGTAGCTGTGTTACAGATTTAGACTTTCTCTTTGTTTGTTCGTAATAGTGTTCGCGTGACTTTAGGTATGATCATTTGTTAGACGTTTACCTCAAAATCATCAGTTCTTCGTAGAAGCAATTTACTGATTCGCATTTAACCGCGATCGCGTATTTTGCAATAGACTCTTTCTTTGATCGTCTATTCCATTAGTCGCCAATATTTTTAATCGTATGTTACCTCGATGTCACATTTTACTCTCGATCGATTTAAGCCTTAATCGTTTATTTTGTTGTTTGTCAATATTTTCACTCGCTTTTTACCGAACCTAATTGAATGTAATTGCAAGAAGTAGTCACTTTGTACGCGTTTTTAACCCATGTCAAAATGAGAAGAGGTTGTTAATGTATTAAGGCTCTTTTTTGTGCGTGTTACGGGATAGTTACACCGTGATTGAACTGTTTATTACAATCTTTTTATTATTATCAACTTCAAAACAAAACGAAACGTATTTCTTTTTAATTTAAAATTAGAGTTTAAAACATGGTTATGATTCGCATCTCATTAACTTGTTAACGTATAAGTTTAATTTTGGAACAGGCACTGGCTTCGGAACCCTAAACGTGTAGGTATATCGAATACAATTAAGTCAATAAAAGATATTGTAACTGTCCAAAAAATGGAGGCAAGCAAAATGCCGTCTAATTGTCTTATCTAGATTAATCTATAAACTCCTTCTATGCGTGTTACATGTTTTTTCAGTACTAAGGTTATGTCCGAATTCATTTATGCCGTGAAATGAGAAATTGCAATAAATGTTAATGACAATTATTACATTATTCACTCAAAACGATAAAAAGAAGGTGTCATGCTACAAAAACAATGCGAAATCGATTCGGCAAGTAAAGTAAAAACAAAAACAAAAACATGACTGTGTTTTGTTCTTTGGAAAACTTTATTTTTAAAATTACCGTCGTAAGGCCCCATACATAAAAAGCTACTTAATACGGCCATTGGAATAAAGATCCTTTGTGAAGGAAATAAAATAGATTTACCTTTGTTTTTATGATTGACAGTCAGATTGTAAAATTTACTCTTTGGCATACAAAAGTTTCATATTCAATTGGAAAAATTAATTATATGGTGGGCCTTAGGAGGGATACATACAACCGGCGCTGCAGCTTGCTGCGGCACAAAGTTGAGAGGAGCCCTTTTCAACGCCATGTTAATATTTTTTGTTTTAGCTACCTGTTTTTTTCAAATGTGTGTATACGTTGAATAAATTATTTCTATTTCAATTTTTCTATTTCATTAGTTATAGAAAATACTATGTTAGAAATAGGGTCAGGAAAATTGTTTACAGTTCTTGGATATTTTAGTATTGAAACTGTTTCGACAAGACTATAGAAAGATAAAAACACATTTTTTTAGCGTTGAAAGCTACGCTTTTGCGACAAAACTGTGCGGGCCGGTCGGGAACCAAAAGAGTTCATTATATAAACGTTCTCACAGGAAATGTGATAATGGCAATCGAATAGCTTCTTTTTCGCACTTCTTCCTGCTCGAACCCTATTAGCGAAGTGTCTTTGACCGTTCGCCCGTCGTATCGACTTTCCGCAGGATTTCTTTAACTACTGAACCGATTAAGTCGAAATCACATCACTTTGCTCATTTTAGTTTGCCGCGGTCCGTTAGGTATTTTATCTAATACAAATTATCTTTTATTACTATCGACCATTTACAAGGTTTATTTTTTATAAAAGCTTCATTATTAACATAGTGATTATGAGCTTTTAAAACAATTTTCTAGTACAAAGCTACACTCAAAAAAATGTGAGCCAACCAAGAGAGATTTTTCTCTTAGTTGACATAAAATAGATACAATAGTTATGATATTAGTTATATCAACCAAAGCTTATAGTAACAGCAGCAAGTTCTTTAGTGATTCAACTTACATCTTAGTTGGTATATCAAACGTCTTGTAGGCTCATATGGAATCAAGACGCCTATGCACAGTAATCACAATCTTGTTAGAAACGACCAATTTTTTTTTAGTGTAAATAAACTCGTAACATAATCATAATAAGATGTTGCCACACATCCCACATGATTTATTTCGATACTTCTGATCCCGATTTAATAGCTTTTAATTATATCAAACAAAAGTTTCCAATACAACGAACAGTAACATAATGGGAATTCTCAAGGCCCAGTGTCCCTTACAAAGGACAAGGGGGAAATTAAGTTAAGACTCAAAGGTATTTCCATTAACAGGTTATGGACGATCACTGGGAGAACGAAGTAACCGAGTACGGCGCAGTCAACATAACGGGGTTCCGCATCGTCGACCACTCGCGCAAGATTGTGCGCGATTTCATGGACGGTTTGCGAAGAATGGACCCCCGATTCAAGGGGACCATATCGGTGAGTGCCTCGCTCCCATTAGCCCGGCCGCGCACGGGTGCCTCCCCGTAACTAGAAACTGTTCCAAGTAAGTACAATCGCTTTACCTAAATTATAATCTTCTAGGTTTCCTAAGATCGAACGGATCGGCGATACTTTTGTGAAATTGGGATGAGGTTCCGATAAATGGTTTTTTTATGCATCTACTTCGATAGCCAAATGCTTTTAGAATAGTTAATTTGTCTACAAAATTGAAGTTAAGACTAACAAACAGTACAAACATTTTGAATAGTGGTTTTCGATGTCAACATCCTAATTGTGGTTTTATTGCTAATTGTTTTGTGGTCCTTGGTTAGCCCAATCTCAATTTCCAATTTAACTAACGAGGTAACATAACTGACTGATATAGACTTTCAATAAACAGAGACAAATTCACTTCACACTTACTCTCTGAAATTTGTTCAAAAACTTCATTGCAAAACCTTGAGAAAGTTAAACACACCACATTTTTGAAACATGTGCTTGTCAATATTATTTATTGTAACTGCTATATTGTTTAGACTAAAAACAGCTTGGCCGTTACAAACAAAAAATGAAGTGGTATTTCACTAAAGAGACTTTTTTATTGTTATGAAGAATAGTGTCGCAATAAATGTTAGGTCAAAGTTTTCACAAACAATTAATCGAGGAAAAAATATACTGCACCCAGTACCCTTACCACGAGTTACAATTACTGTACCGCTCTATCCTTCACTGTGCAGTTATAGAGTGCGAGAGACAGAGCATTCGACTCGCTTGCGGGTACAAACGGTAATTGTAACTCATGGTAAGGACACAGGAACTGGCTACGGTGTGTCTCTTTTCTTCATTCTTCTTATAATTTTTGTCAATTGTAAAATACTTTTATGGAATGTTTAAAATAAATTAAATTAGGAACGAATAACCGAAGTTATATGACCGTTTATAGCAAAGCAGTTTTAAATGGTATAATTGCCACAGTGGTCAACATTATTGCCCAGGTTTAGTACCTGCGACTAATTGGTACAGTTGGAAGCCAAAATTTTTGAAATTAAGTAACATCCAATATTATGCTCAATAAAAATTTGTTTTTAGTAAAAAATATCTAAGTCATGGTCAAGATAACTTTATAACAATAAATAGTATTCAAGGAAACTGCTTAATAAACAGCCCTACAAACATTTAAAACAAAAAACGACGAGCATCGACTTTTGTACAGACATTGATTTTAAATGAAATTATGAAAAACCGCTGTTTATATTCTCATTTTACATAAGCTCGAGAGCGTTTAAATTTAAAACGACGATGAGGAGACATCAAAGGTGAATGACGATGAAAATTGTGATGTGAGTCAATATAGCCAGTTTATGTTGATTTCAGTACCTAACTCGCACGTAGCTCGCCTTAATGAAACCGTAAATGAAACCTCGGCATAAATTATTTCTCCATATCTTTTCATGCACTCTGACTTTTCCGCGGATTATGTATGATTTAACTTTCCACAAGAACTTCAACATTTACATTATACTTACGTTTACCTAAATTGTACTTTTTGTCGTTAATCGGAATACGCTTAGACCATTGGTGGAGGAGCCAAATGAACTGAGATTTAGCATGATTGATTACAAATTCCATTTCCTCAACGTTCTGGAGATATAACTTTTTTTTTAATACAGTATAAAGAATTTAAATGTTATTTTATAGTTTTTGTTAAAATGAATATATTAACGGAATCAGTGTTTCACACAAAATAATAATAAATGCTATAGCTAGAATCACACAACCTACTTACAGTAAATTGGAGGCAGTAGTGGGGGTGGATGATGTGTACAGGTCCATGATGACAATATTATTTTGAATGAATACTTTAATTATTTTGTTAACAGGAAAACACCATGTACATAGTCTGTGTCAATTGAAATTGCCAAAGATGTAAACAAATTAGTACTGTTTGACACATAACCTCAAATATTTATCCAGCGTGTTTTTATTTAAAATGAAGTATAATGAATAGTTACTTAATGTTAAACTTAATATGAAAGTAAAGATAAAGTGTATAAATCATTGCTAAGACCTCACTTGATCTTTCAAAGCACGTGATTATCAAGTAACAATGGTAAATTGGTCCGTTTGGTTGTGTTTACATCTTTGCCAATTTCAATTGGCACAGACTACATATGTGTAAATATATTAATAATCAACAATTCAAGTCGTTTAAAAATGTAAATAGACAATAATTTAAATAATTAATTTTGAAGTTTAAAATGTCTAGCAGGCTAAGCTAACAAGATTGGCCCCCACGAGGGATTTGGTTATACTTTTAGGTGGAGTAGTGGCAGGACCTAAGAACACTGTCAGCCTTCGATTTTCTTTTAAAAATCAAGGTAATTTTAAACTGTTATTTTAGCTAAACCGTGGAAGCGAGAGTAACCAAATAAAATATTGTATTGATGAGAATAGAATGGAGTTAATGCATATTGTTACAGACATTCTTGGCCTTAAACTTTGGATAAAAAAAATATTTTTTTTAACTTTTTTATTTGCTCTTTTCGCGAAGGTACATCTACCAAAAAAATACTTGACTAGCCACTATTGTCAACTACGTATACATATAAAAACATTTTCAAATATATATTGGTGCGTCATGTCAAAAAAAAAACGAAAGTATTCAAGTATCAAAAGAGTCTTGCATTCAGTGTTTATCCAGATAGTTCCCATGTACGTAGCAATCAAAATGTAAAAGATTTTCTTATGATTTTATTTACAGTGTGTGTTTTATGTCAGTATGTGTGTCGGAGGAGGTATCTTAATGTGTTGTATCGATCATAAATTGGTTGACTGGTGGCCGTAAGGCATTAAGTTCGCCATTTGTACCTACTTTGCGTATTGTGCAAAAAAGTTGGAATAAATAAATAAATTGTTTAATAACGTGCAACCGGAATGTAACCTTAGTTTGGCAAACCACATATTATGTGGCTGACTGTATTAGGGGTGGCGACAAGCTAGGGTTTAAAATAGTCAGCGGTTGCACAAAATCCAATACTGCAGAGGCACACAAGACGTAGCTGCTATTAGGTAAGAGTAACGTGATAGTCGCTCCATTGTATTCCTGCGTCCCGTTTGCTCCAATATCGTATCGGATACTGTAAAACCGCTCTTAAATCCTCAAGTCGATACCCTGAAAGTGTTTTTTCACCTCGTTCAATCTGAATTAGAACTAGGAAAATTGTATACTGATAACAAAGACGAAATGATGTGCCTTTTGAGCGACTATTATGCAAATATTATTTACTAGCTGGACCACAGTTTTAACATTACTACTCCAAATTATTAACAATACATTAATATTCTTATACAACAATAGGCACAAGCTGCACTTATGTACGACGGAGTTCAAGTTTTAATGGATGCACTTGGAAGATTGTCTAGAAAAAAACCGGATGCATTTAGAAATGCGTTAAGAAGAGCAGCAGGCCAGGCCAATTCTACCAAAGTTATCGATTGCAATCCTGGGAAGAGTTGGGTGGTTCCCTTTGAGCACGGTGATAAAATATCTAGATTAATTAAAAAGGTAAGGCAACAAACATTACATTCTGATAATAATTATAATATTTATGATTTAATTATTACTCGGAGTTTTACAATTAGTATAAGTCGTCGATAGTTACTAAAGACAAAACTAATTTAACGTTTTGTTTTCAGACTGACATAGAAGGTCTCACAGGAAATATTTCCTTCAATGAAGAGGGTCATAGGTACAATTTCACTCTACAAGTGGTTGAGATGACTATCCAGAGCGCTATGCTAAAAGTGAGTATTTTTTTTGTTAAAAATCTACACACCATTTTTGACATGCCCGGATTTTAGAATTCCCATAGAATTTTGCCCTGTCCGTCTCTGAGTCCTTCCCTCCGTCCGTCTAACGTGCTGGTCGTTTTATTTAGAGACGTGGTAGTCGAGAGAACGCCCGCGTCGCCCGCAACTTCGTATGCCTAGGATTAGTGTCTCCCTATTTCCCCTTTTACTTCCTGGTTAATTAAAGAAAAATCCTTTGTTAGTGAACCCCTGGGGTACTCAAGGAATATTTCAAGTCCTTATATTAGTGGTTTAGGCCTATAATGTGTTAACATAATTATATAAAAATGTTAGATTGTACTTTCGTGACGTGCTAAGAGCGATGATTTTATTTATCATTTAATTCGTCGAGTAGAGGTGTATTAAAAGGAGCTTTAAAGAGGTGTTTCTTGGAATTATTGTCAAAATATATGCATTATTTGAAATATCTGCCTTTAGAGCGACCATTATCGTTTAGGTTTGGAACGGACTGCATGCAACCAAAAAATAAAATTATGAAAAAAAGCGTTCATGAGCATGTTTGGTTCCGACGCCGTTAATACAAACACAAAAAACTATCTAGAAAATTAACAATTCTAAACGAATATTCTTTTCGAGTTTAATATTTACTAAACGGTTCCTCAAATCTATAAAATTATAATAACACGTTCATCATGATTTTTAACAGCTTTGTAATGCCAAGACAACGAAAAACGACTAACTTGTACTAAAATTACCGGTAACTTACGTGATTTTCAGCAAAACCGCATTCAGAATAGAAGTCTACCGTATCAGCGAAAGACAACGAATTTAATAGTAAAACAACATTTTGGTCACAAACGTAATCTTACTCGTATGTACATACTTTATTTACGGTATGAAATATATGCAACAAAATGCCAAGTGTGGTGCTACCATAAGAAATCATTTGTAACTCAAAAGCCACGGCTTAGCAATCATTTCAAAATCTTTATAATAACAATACAGAGTGGCTCAGGAAATTATATCCGACGTTCAGTGGTAGAGCACGTCAATAGCCAACGCGAATCACCCCCATGTGTATAATATTCCTGTATTATGAAATTATAATATATTTATAGTTAGTACTCGGCTTTCTATCGTTGTCACACTCTCTGTGGTATCCGTCAGCATTATATTTTTTCCAGAGAGAGTGCAAAAATGATAGACAACCAATGCGAAACTCTGGTTTTACTTTAATTTGGCAGATTAATAACAAAATATAATCAATCATTATCACCACCCCAAATAATGGAAAATGGCTTAAAGTACAGATGCATTGAAGAATTACACGACAACTTATTTGGTGGGATAAATTCGTTTTTATCTTGACCAAAAAACCTAAGCTATTGATGGGTACTAAAGCTTGTTAAGTGAAAAAACCGAGATATATACCTACGAAATTATTTCTTTAAAAATACGAATAGATGGATTCTGATGTTACTTATATCAAGAAATACCAGAATGTATCCTTGCCAGCGGTTGTATCATGCCATGACTTTTCAATATCTAAAAGCAAATAAAAGAGGAAATTGCTAGATGCTTGTAGCGAGGAGCCACCGCTGTGAAATGTGATAATGATGATTTACTCACATCCATTGAACTTAAAAGGAATTAATGTTTCAACTACTTCTAACTCTCTAACTCTCTTCTAACTCTCTGTTAGGCACTTGACTTTGAGCTTAAAGACTTCAATACAATGTAGATTTATATTAATGAGATCATCATAGGTTTTTTAAACTATTTTCTTAGAGTATTTTCTTGGGATATTAATAGTCCGGAGAGTTACTAAATTAATTTAATTAACCTCTACAGACGCATACCTAAATTTTATATTTATTATAATAAATATTTTATTCAATCAAGAATACCCCACCCCCCCATAATATAGAAGAAACATAGCTAAGCACACAAGTTTTCATATAATAAAAAAAAACTGATCAAGTGCGAGTCGGACCCGCGCACGGAGCGTTTCGTTTTTGATATGGTTTATATCAGAACATGTTATCCTGACTAATTAATATAGGCTAAATTTTATTGTGTTCAAATCCAAAGTGAATCGAGGGCAGGTCACTTGTGATCGATAAGAATCTTTTTGATACAAGCAGAAAACATCATTATGTTACAAGGTTGTTACATAATGGTATTTTGTCAGTGTCCCAAGGAACTAAATTTAAACTTTGAGCGGGGGCTATACTTTTGGGTAAAGGTTAATTTTAACTTTTACCTTTCACCCCAGTTCTTCCACAACTCACTAATGTTTTCTTGGCGTTCATAAATCAATGCGCACAAACTTTTTTTCCATTATTTGTTTCAAGCTAAAATACATTTTACAAAAATAAGTCTAAGAAATAAAATAACCCCTGTTGTACCTACAGAGTAAAGGTATTTTTTTAACGAAGGCCCATAAATATTGGTCGTCTAGGCGGTTATATTATTATATAGAAGATCAAAAGCAAGGTATCAGATGCCTACACAAGTATATCTTTATTTGACCTGGAAACAGTTTGTTTGGCCATCGTCTAGAAACATTTTGTATCATATAAATGACAAAGTAAATTCTTGTCCATACCTATGAATATTCTTGTTTAATTACTCTCCTTTTAATCAAAATGAAAAAGGAGTGTGGTTAACTCGATTGAGAGTATTAATTATACAGCCTTTTAAACCATAGGCTCGCTTGCTGGCGCCTCTGTACCTTGAATATTTCTGGTGCAATTGATCATCTGCATTATCATCCCTTGATTAATAATCTATTGATACTCGCATTAAAAGGGGTTTTTATTAATTCCAAACTCTGGGTGTACTTATTTGGAGTTAAAATTGTTTACCACTTCACGAACATAATTAAAACCGATTTCAGATAATATTTCTATGCTCAGAGGTTTAATTTAATTAATCTTTTAAAAATGGCTTCTTGTCGAACGGTCGATTGAGCGAGCCAAGACATCTAAACAAGTTTTAAGCTTCATAATTGAGAATGCATGCCCTTAAGTGTTGCTTGTACGCATGCCGGAAAAACTTAAACTCGTCGGATAATACGTCTGTCGAGTCGTAAAGCGAGTTGGTTCAGAGAATCACCTACGAGTACAAGGTCATAATATATTATATTATATTATTATAATATTATTATTATATTATATTATATTATAATATTGGACCTGTAAGGTCACTGGCGCTCCCTTTAGTTCAAATTAATTGACGGATTATATTTATATTTTCCCGTATTTTTTTAATTTATCCTAGAACTTTTATTAAAAATATAAGGTAAAAATAAAGTTCACATTGTGCGAAAACTAACGATTAGAGAAATCGATATGGTTTACAGAATACACAGTGCTTTCAATCGCTTATCAATTGAGTAAAATTATAATGCCCTTACTTTATTAAAACTCTTAAGAATTAAAATGTTATTCAGTTGATGACATTGTTACCAGATTGGAACATGGACTGACACAAACGGGCTATCCATAACATCGTCGAAACAATTGCAACTCAAATCACCTGCAACTTACGAAAGTAACAAAACCTACATTGTCACAACTATTCTGCAAGAACCGTACATGATGCTGAAGACTAAAACAGAACGGACAGGAGTGGACGATCAATTTCACGGTTTTTGCAAGGACTTGCTCGATCTTGTGGCTAGAAAAATCGGAATCAAATGTAAGTATTTTTTTTTTTAATTTTACGTAGATATTTGTAGAAGTTAATTCGGATCAACGTTTCGATTTTTGAGGATCAAACGCTCGAAAATTTCTTTCGAAAATGAAAGTGAAAAGGTGAAATCGTAATTTTTAAACTAAGGAGTTGGTTGTTACGTTCCTCCGCATGCATCTTATTTCTACTTTCGAGTAGGGCTCGAGTCGCCTTTAGGTTTTGTGTAGACGGGTAGGGCATCCGTTTCCGTGCTACACGGACACGTATTTATAACCCGTTCAGAACGGTTATCTGGGTACCCCTGTAGGTAATACCCGGGTACCCGTGGTTATGCCCGGACATGGATTAACGGGTCTTATTTACCCGCGGGTATAACCGGGTATTGCTCATCCGGGCCGTGATGGTTTATAAGAGCTATGAATAAAAGCTATGGATTTGGAATAGTGGCCTTTATTAACAACAGCCCGTGTCTGCCTCAAAACGGTCGCGGGTGGGTAGGTGTAATAACCGCGGTTAATTGAGGACCACTCACATGGGTATCCGTGTTCGGACTTTAGATTAACACGGATTTTAACGCGGGTTTTACACGAATCCGTGTAGTTCGGATGCTTATTACCGCCGGGGCTAAGAACAGCGTGCGTGCGTGTAAAACGTGTATGTATGGCGAGCTCTACTTTTAAGCACTCGCTTCTCAAAAATCAACCCGCAGCTAGTCCAAAAATAAAAGATTTTTGGACTAGATCGAGTTTGACGTAAAAAAATAGTTTTCTCTCAAATTTTGGTTACTAAACGCACGATAATAATGCAAAAACTGTTTTTAGACGAGTTGAGACTTGCAAAGGATGGATCTTATGGAGTGGAGACTGCACCTGGCAGCTGGTCAGGTCTTGTGGGCGAAATACTTAGAAAGGTATGTTCACCACATTAAAAACAACAAACGCTACTGTCACAAAAATTGTTAGTAACAAGATTCGAGAGATCTGTCTTAATCGCTGGCAGCAGGAAAAACGTGAGTTGCGCTTCTCAATTTTCTATTTAGTTTATAAGAATAACAAGCATTGTACAGGCTTCTATTTGACTTTGAGTAATATGCGCACATACGTGCTAGGCACATCAATTTTGCACACGTTTAACTAAATGAACTGAATGGAAGCAAAATGCTTGGCTAATTAGCGCACGTAAATTATTTTAAATAAGACGTATCATTTTAATTATTAATTTTCACTTTTAATCAGATAACTTCACTATCAATACACGAATAATCTCCTTTAGCCGATTACCAGGCTTATACAGATTATAAAAAATGTGCATTATATTTGACTGATTATGTGCAAGTCAGATTTTGACTAGATACGATACTGTTCGTACCTCGTCTACCGATACATAATAATGAAGGAATATTGTTGATTGAGAATGTCAACCGTCTTATTCATCTCGCACTTTTTTTGCCTTGCCTTAAATGTCATTAAAGTATATATTTTTATTTTCTTACTATGTTATGTTCATATGTGATATTGCATTCTTTAGCTGTAATTATTAGGTACATGAAACTTGGTCAAAGTGTATCTAAATGACCACATATCTATTTAGAAATACGTCCTAAATTTCTGCTCCGGGTGGCAAATTTCTCTGCGACAACATTCTATTACGACCCCGTGTTTCTCTGTGTACGCTGGGCGTTGCTTTTAGTGGTATATAGGCCAGCCACAAAACCAACATATTTTTTATAGCTAGCTTACTCGTGTTAGGTTATTTTACAAATTTTGTTTCCGTTTTAAAAAAACAGTGTAACTTATTCTATACTATTTTATTCTTTTATACAAAACTAGCGCAGATATAAAATTAGGTACAAGAAAAGTTTAGTTTCTGTCCCAAAATCACTTAAGGTTTTCTGTTAAACTAGTTAATTGGTTATACCGTGTGTTACCAGCACCCTGGCTTTTTTTTAATGGATCTGTGATGTAACCATAACATTAATTTGATTAAAACACAAATTTAAAAGCTTTAATACTTTCTATCAAAATTTTAATTGCCAGCAATGTAAAGCACAGCAATTTGACAATTGTAAATGACAGTCGACGGATACTTTGATTATGCCCCCGCCCCGTACCACAACATGCCTTGTACTAAGCAAGAGCGATACTGATAACGATGCACACGCAGCACATGCACTACATTAAAAATGGACAATATCTAAGAAAATTAATTGTTAAGTTATTTAAATTATTTTTTAATTGATAACACTTGTAACATATTATCGGTTTTAATAAATGCTCGCATGCCGGTAACACACTGTAGGTAGATAGGTTATCAAAGAATATCACACAAGTCATGTATATTTTATGCTGTAAGTGTTTTGTTTGTAGCGTTTAACGAACAATCCCTTTAAACGTGCCCAATTGAACAAAATCGTTCGTTAGATTTAATTTCCTCCTTCGCAAGGAATTCTCTAAATTTAATTGTCAAGGACCTATTGAAGTCGCGTGCTTCCTAGAACTGTAATGGTTCTCTCGATAAACTTAACTGGCTGCTTGTTTGGCTCGTGTGAACTTTACTTTAACTCATTAGGTTTTTTTGCTGACAAGGCTTTATTGTGCCTCTATTCTACTCGGTAAACCATTTTGCCTTTTTTACATATTACCTTATTGTCATTAAGATAGCTCTGATTTAATTTTCAGGTTCCCGTGCCCACTTCGTTGGGCAATAAACATTGTTTTGGATTAATATATATAGCCTATGACACTCACAAATAACGTGGCTTTCTATTGGTAAAACAATTTTCAAAATCGGTTCAGTAGATCCAGAGATTACCCCCTACAACGTCACAAACTTTACCTCTTTATAATATTAGTACAGATTTAATATGGTACGTAATATATGGCGAATAGGTAGGCTGAAAAATGTCAGTCCAGCATATAATTAATTAAAAATTTAAAAATCGTCTTTTTAAAAAAGTAATTGCTTGTATAATAGACAAATTACATACCAATCGACAGTATGAAGCCTATAGAATACAAACGTTAGGTTGGCTATTTTTTCCCACCATAACTATTGGGGTGGTAGATATAAACAGGTAAGTCGGTACTAATAATTTGCACTAAACCTAACGTTTGCATATTCTATAGGCTTCATACATTCGATTAGTATGTAATTTGACTATTAAACAAGAAATTTCAATTTAAAAAAAAAGTTCATTTTCAATTATTTTTTTAAATAAGTACTGGACTGAAACTACCTATTCGCCATATATTACTTAACATATTAAATTTGATATAAAATAAACAGCTGGGCGAAGGTCGTCTCCTATTCAGATCTTAGACCAAGTTAAAGTAATGTTTTCTATTGTTAAATGATTTTCTGCCCACGAGCAGTAGTATTTCAAAAATAATGTAGAAGTTAGTATTTAATCACCATTGTCATCATTATATCAAAAAACTTTTCTAAAAGAACATCGTTTAAATTGAAAAATCCATTAAGAGCGTTAAGGCTTAAAATAGTGATTATTCAACAGTCGGTAACACTAATAGCTCGTTTTGCAAAGATACTTATATTGCGGAAGAGGATTTATCTGAACTTGATTGAACCCGATTATTACGAGTATAAGATTTTTTAAATCAAATTGTCATTATAACTGAGATGAAAGGTAGAGAAAACAAAAGGCAGGTTATGTAGATAATTTATAACTGAATCAAAGTTGACTTTAATAAAATATTATCGTTCATACACAGGTACACGAAGCCAGTTTCACCTCCTAAGGTCTGTAGGACTTACATATTTACCAGTTCACATACTGAAAGGTCTCCGTTTTAATTTCCATTACGTCGGTCGCTGCCGCTGTCCCACTTTGTTTTAACCTTTTAAAGCCTAGGTAGAGGGGATACAGTTAATGGTCCGTAAGTAAGAGACTGAGATTATCGTTGCGATCCAAATCACGGAACCGAGTCAACCTGTTCAAACGTTAATAAATTGATCTCTCTGCTGTAAATGAATAATTGGTATTCATGGTTTTGAGGTTGTAAGATACGAATTACTTACTAAATCGGCACCATGTTATCTAAAAAGAGCGACCATCAACGTGCAACAGCATTGAAGAATTATAACATTCCTCTCACTTCACCTGTAGTTATTTACATAAATGTAAGAACGTAAGCATAACTCACTTAGTTTACGACACCAAACGCCGGAAAATACGAGAAGCTTCGGATGGGTAACTGTCGGAGGTAAACAGGAAAAATGACACGTACACAGACTGCCTTTAGTTATGTCAAAGAAAAGCGGGATCGAATTTCGAGTTAGTAAAGAGAAGGCACGTGCAGAAAAAGTAAATTTCTGTTTCTTAAACAGCTGCACTACAAAGACTGGAGTTAGTTCTACAGAATTAAATCTCCCAGATAAAATAATGCAGTTTATTGTGGCATCGATGTTTTCCGAGGGGACGACGTGCTTTGTCAACGTTCCGGGGACATTTTATTTGAATGCAATCTCTTAGATGTATTGACAATCTTTTTTGCCGTTTCTTTGTTACTTATAAAACATAAACCTCCATTGCTTGGTTATTATTACGCAGTGATATTTATAATATAAGTAGAAACCATTAGAAGAAAATAACAGCTACTTTCGCTCAATATGAATACATGTCAAAATTATGTTAAATTAAAGTTGTTATTTTTTTGGAAATTTACTTATCCTACAAATAATGACCAAAAAAATCAAGGTTTGCTATTTATCGCCAAAAATCATAAAGATAAAACTTTGATTGTATTTATATAACTATTTAATTTTTTGTCAGACGCGATCGTCTCATTTTTGGATTCAAGGGACGTCACTAAGCATACATTTTATAAAAGACTGGTTGTTGCCAGTGACTCCGTGTACCATCGTCCTTTTTCGTTAATTGCCGGTAAAAAGTACCCTATGCCCTTCCTCGTTTTTTAAACTATCTCCATAAAGAAAAAACAGCGAAATCGGTTCAGCGGTTTAGCGGTGAAAATGAAAAAAAAAACAGAGAAATACAAGTTACTTTCACATTTATAATATAATTGTGGACAGCAGAAGCAACTTTAAATGCAATGTGTTTTTTTTTGTCTTTGCCCGGATGAACTTGCTCTGCCGGATGAATATTTGATCAACTCTAGATTACTAGTTACCAACCTTCCTTTTGCCCTACCAAAAAAAAAGTGATTTGCTTCAAAGGTTTGCAAAAGTCAATTGACTAGTTCACTAATTGTTTTGGTACGTCACAAACACGACTTATCAAGGGCATATGAAGAATGTCTAGGAAGTTTAGGCATCGTAATAGTAATAAATCTTTGATAAATTGAGAAAAACCATATGCAATTTTAAAAACCAAGCATGTCCTAAATTCATTAATCCAAGTGATTTCAGTTTTCATCAATTGTTTCTTTATTGTAGCCACTCATTAGTTGCCCTTTAGTTACCCGTATTTTTTGAAATGATGCAGGCACAACAATCACCATGTAAAATTTTGACTTCGCATCTTTTTTTTAGTGGTTTTAACCTTCCTATACACTAAATATTTGTCCTGACCTGGAATCGAACCCAAGACCGGTAGCTTCGTAGGCAGGGTCACTACCAACTACATACATTTACTAATATATGATATGTGTGTATTTTAGGTACGTACTACGTTTTTTGTTTATCCGACAACATGTTTTGCTCTTTACTAACGCCTTCCTAAACTTTAACAAAGGGCCAACCGTGGCCTTTGGCTAGCACCTTACGGGTCGGTTTTAATCAAAAAATATTTGACGTGATTGTAGAGGTACAAGACGGAGGTTAAAATATTTTTTAGCCCTCCCGTTCAATCTTGAAGGGTACGACCGCTCGCCTAAAGGTCCTTGTTTATTGAGTTTCAGGCGTATTATTGTAGTTATAAAGGATTTGCGCCCCCACGGTCGTCGGACACTCGTTTGCTTTAACTTTGCGAAGAAATTTGACGGTAAATCTAATATCCAGCGAAGGTTCCCTTAATCCCTTTGTCTTTACGAAAGGTTTCTTATGTGTGCACTCTGTTATTTCAGCGCTCGTCTCGACATTTAATGAAATATTTCGCAGAGTTACTTGGACTTGTTTCGTCCCTATATTGTTCGTTATTAAAACTGTTTTTACACCATATTGCTGTTTGTAATTACCTTAACATAAAAAGTAAATTAAATTTGACTTTGGATAATTATAGCATTTAGATTAAAATGGGTTCTCATATTCGTATTTAGGGTTAAAAAATGTAAACTGATAGATTAAATCAAAAATGGATTTTATGGCCAGAAAAGTAATAAGCTTGCGGCAGTACTTCAAACTGGTGGTAAAGCCATATTTTAAATCTGGGTACTGTGTTATAGGAAGCTGATATCGCTGTAGCACCGCTGGCTGTGACTCCGGACCGCGAACTAGTCATGGATTTCAGCGAACCGTTTCTCTCGATGGAGTATCCGATCAGCCATACCAAGACGCAAAAGCAATTGGCGGACACATTCAGCTTTCTCAAGCCATTGTCAAAAGAAATCTGGGTAAGAGTAAAAAGGAGCCGCGAGGTATTCAAAGTTTTTATGATGTAGTACATAAGATGTCATAAAACTAAATTTGCAACTTGGTCGGGTGTGAATACAATGTAGTATGCACACACACATACACTCACGCCTTCATTCTCAGAGGTAGGCAGAGCTACAGAATTACCAATAACTTGTTGTTAATTCTGTAACCACATTTTGCACAAACAGGCTAACAATAAGATTTTTACCGGTGTATAGTAGTGACAGGTAGCAAGCCCATCGCCTAGCAATACTACAAGCTTTTATTTCCTTTAACAATATATTTAGTATATAACAATAAAAACCAATTATTTTAATAAACACGTTGGAATATCGCAATTAATATGAACTGGTTGGTAGTTCTAAACACAATTTGTATGCCGACACAAAGCGCCCTGCTATCGTAAAACAACGTTAAAATAGAAGCTAACAAGCCCCGTGAAACTTGCGAGCAAAAGTTATCAGCTCCATACACAACGCCGGTTTTGGGGCCTGAGGCGCGCACATTTTGCCGATATACCCATACTGGGCAGATTCTGAAACGGCACTTGTAATCGTAATAAGTCGTTCGTTCAAGAGTAGTTTGGAAACGATTAAAATATTTCTTTTTATCGCCAAACTCACTGAATTATCTTTTTAAAGTTATCGTTGCTAGTCTTGTTTTTGTCAAGAGGTAATCGTAAAACATTATAGATAGGCCGCTTTTAGGGCCAGCGCAAACCGGCGGACGGCAGGGGAGTTTTACCTATAAATTTCCTCCGCCGCAATCCGCTGCGATGCTCCGAGGTCGGTCTCAAAGCATTGAAATTTAAACCTTATTTCAATTGAAATAGCATTAAATATACATTAATAAATTTAATATCCTCCGCCGTCCCGTCCGCCGGTATGCTGAGTCCTAGCCCGCGCGTTACAGGGGTGCGGGCGAGCACTCATTTAAGTGTTCTACCTATAGTCGAATGTTACTAGTTAACGGCATTCGAACGTCTCATATATTTAGAGACCAAAGTTGACTAAGATATTATTGCTGATGGCTGTACGAGAATGTAGGAGTTAATTAATGATAAAAATGTTAAATTTGTTGTGTTTTTATTGAACAATAATATGTTTTAAATTTACAGGTCTGCGTCCTCTTCAGTTTCTTTGCAGTTAGTATTGTATTGTTCCTAGTATCGAGGTTCTCCCCCCATGAGTGGCGATCGGTCTCTATAACTGATACTCATCTAGATCATCCAATAAGCAGTGCTAACGAGGTAAATATTACTTTTTATTTCACATTTTGAAAGTAGTCAACGCATATAACAATTGAACTCAAAACACAACCGTATTACCATAACAATTTTTTTTTAGATTATTTTGCATAATGAATTCAGTATATGGAATTCATTTTGGTTTTCTCTGGGATCGTTTATGCAACAAGGAAGTGATGTGGTCCCGAAGTAAGTACCATGTTCTGTATTTAAGTATTCAAAGGTCTTTTTTTTTTTAGGCTAAGTATAAATGAAACTTTGGTACGAACATGCTATCAGATAGTCATCATTGTTTGCTTTTACAATTGTTTTTTAAAAGAATAAGTCAGTTACTTATGATTAGATATTGTATAGCCATACACAGCTATACAATATCCAATACTGTTAAAAATGGATAGAAAGAACAACAAAGTCGGTTGCCAATGTTAGAGCACTTAAGTAATGCGGTCAATATACGCACATCGGCGTTGACTATGGAAGTTATATTAAATTCCAAGTCTCGTGTTAAATCGTGCGTGGTTGAGTTGTATAGGATAGTATATTGTGTATAAGTAAGCGAGCACCCGGGACGTGAAGCCCGATAATCACCTTGTTACACGGATGCGAGATGGTTCGCGTGTAATAAAATTACTTATCTGTATTCTCCCCATAGCGAGTTTCAATGACGACGGAATAATACCGATACGTCTACATTGCGTTGTATAATGGTGCTGCCACACTGCGGTTATAAACGTTATAAATGATAGATTTCCGCCCGCCACTCTGTCTGCGGAGAGTCAGTACTTTTGTTTCCATCACCTGTAAGGGGTAGATTTTACTAAAAAGGCCAGTAACATTCTTTTATTTATTTATAATAGTGCCCCGTACGAGCTTCGAACGGGTAGACTTTTATTTATATTAAACATTTTGTGATAAAAAGTAGCCTGCAGAAAAGCTATCTCTATGCTAAATTTCATTGGAATCGGATTTCATATTTTCTACGTAGTGATATAGACTACAAACTCTCGCATTGTATATTGAATAGTCGAATTATTTTTATCATTTGTGTAGCTAGTCGAAGAGAACAGTTCAGGGCCGAGATTCTACACGATAAAAACTTCTTATTTACTTGACAGTAATGGCGGTAGAGTTAAAAACAATAACATAACACGTCAAAGGCAATATTGCGCGTCTTTTGGACTGGAAGGATTTTACCGTGTTGTATAGACGCGCTGATACGATTAGAAGCGACTTATTTCTGTACACCGATCACGCCATTACGTGAGAAAAATAATGAAGGGTAGAAATAATTACCTTTAAACTTCAGTGTACAGGTAAATATTCGTATGTGGCAGTAATATGAAACTGGTTTTAAGTAGATCTTACTCGAGAAAGGTCAACATTAAATTGTCCGTGGGAAAAATACTCGTTTCTTAGGGCAATGCCTACCATAGAAAAAAATTCCTTGAGATAGGCTTGTTGTAAGGACAAACGATATTTTTACCGAAAACTACTTTAAAAGATTGACAAATCTGTTGCTATCATAGGGATACGCGGAATGTGAGCAAGCTGTCCGGCTGCGGGGCCGGAGATAATTGTTACTACAATTAAATTGTCTCCGGCTGTATTTCTTCCCATTACAGATTACAGGTGAATGTTGCAAAAAGATCTGAGGGCCCTGCCAAGATGCACTTCGCTAACTAGCGTTTCCATTCATTTCGTTTTTAGCCAATCGCGTCACTGGTAGATCACGTGACTTTTCGTATCACGAAATCTACCAGTGACGCGATTGGTTTAAACACGAAACGTAGGTACCTATAGAAACGATAGTTAGCGTAGTGCATCTTGGCAGGGCCCTCTGGCCTTTCACAATTGCGCATATATATTGGCGTCGCATCTTGCGTCTTTTCATGGTTTTTTTTTTGTTAACATCTATTCATGATATCTTTTGAATGAAATGTCCGATTTGAATCAGTAAAAAAGTAAACTACAGGCTGTAGACTGCCACTGATATGAATGAGGTAATACAAAATACGTGGTCTATTTTCTATCGGCATTCTTACCAACTTTGTAAACATAAAAAAGTAGTTTTATTGGCATTGCGAGTATCACGAATTTTTTGGAGATATTAATGTATTCCCTTACATTAAAGTAAAATATTTGTTCTATCATCAATATATAGTTCACGAAGTACACGCGATGTAAGGAATTGTAGACCTTCTTCTTTTATTACGTTATTGGAATTTTAAAATATAGCCTTTGTTACTCAGTGATAATAGGTATATCATTCTACTGGAAAAGTAAAAAAAATAATCGGTTTGGTAGTTTTGAGTTTATTTATTACTACAAACAAAAATACAAAATTTACAAATCTTTTATTTTTTATAATATGGTCTAGAAAAGCGTCAAATAATGATTAATAACATTTCTATTTTTATTATAACAACAGTTTGGAAGCCCCATCACAGGAATTACAAAAACGCGTCAAACCTTGCCACTTTTAAAAAGTTGATTTAATGTTTTATACCAGTAATGCAACGCTTCTGATATCATGTTATGCCAACTATCTTCGTGTTATGGTTCCCGATGCGTATTTGCTTACGTTGTTGTATTTGTACTTTAATTTATTAAAGAGTCTATAAAAAAGTTCTATGTAGGTATTAGTACGAGTAGTAAAAGTTTGTGCTTTAATTCCGCGGACCTGCCTCGCAATTTTATAGAATTTTCAATCTACCATGAAGCGCCTCACTATTAATTTTACATTAACTCTGCATGAAACGCTAAAGTTTTGAAGGTGCATCTACTTTAATGAGTAACATAATATTTGTGTTCTAGTCTGTCTTAAACGATGTAAAACAATCTCAGTGGCTTGTTTGTATACAAGTAGCAAGTCATAACACACGCATTGTTTAAATTGGATTTTGTTTAAAGTTATATTATTAAAGTTGTTTAATGATGTTTTTTTAAGGTCTTTGTCTGGAAGAATCGTGGGGACAGTGTGGTGGTTTTTTGCTCTTATCCTGGTTTGCTCATACACGGCAAATTTGGCCGCCTATCTCATCGTGGAGCGCTTGTCTGAACCTACTTCGTCCGTCTTCCCGTCAAGCATGACACAAACTGAAGTAAGAGAAATGCCCTTTTACATCAGGTAACCTTCTTTAATGCTAGCTTTTATGAGCAAGGCGAAGGTAAACATTAATATTTAAAAAAAATTACAAACGCCGTTTTCAGCCATGACTGTGTCTGATAATATATGGATTTTAGAGAAATCGCTACCAGTATTTTTATTTTCAGCCTACGCAGGTATCAAGAAATGGTTTGGATGGTCAATTATTAAATGACGATCTTGCTCAATATACGGTGGAAAGGGAAAAGCAGGCCAGCTGCGGATCTATACAACGTGTTTGTCGCTATAAGCATGTAAACTTTGCTATTGCAACCGTAAAAGGATCGCCATTAAGGTAAGAGATAAGATAAAAAAGAAGACTAAAATAATTTAAAAAAGAAGATTCCCGACGAATTGAATAAAAATGAAGTTCGCTTAGATCTTTTAAACTCCTCACCGGATTTTAATGCAGATTTCAGCCATAGTTAGAGTGATCCAAGGGGAAGGTTTTTATGTGTAATAAATTCTGGTTTATGAACGGGTGTTACAGAAAACACTCATAAATCGAAGCAAAGCGAGGGCGGGTCGCTAGTATCTTATAAAATATCAACTTATTTCCTGGCTATTTCCATTGTTTCACAATAAAAAAGATCAAGCATCGTAACGTCATTAAGTTGAACTGTCCCTCCCCTGCTGTTAGGTACCGACTACCGACTTTGACTCCGCGGTAAGTGAAAGTAAATTAAACTGCACCTTCATTACCACAAAGTTAACTTTGCGCAATTAATAAGAAGAAGGTGAAGCTGCTTTTATAAGAAAAAAAATCTCAATGTTTTTTTGGGCCTCTATTCTAGGCGGTAAAAACAGTTTCGTCTTTGTCCTGTTATGGTATTATTTTTAACTCGGCCGCCATTACTATCAAGTAAATAAGAGCTATCAAAACGTTGACAATACGATAACAGGTCACAAACAATATTAGGTTTTTATCGCCTAGAGCCTCGGCCCTGTATGGATATAACTTGATAATTGTACCGTTTTCAGTGTAGATAATGCAATGTTACGCTGTATCGTTCATAAACCTTACCCGTGTTTGCGGCGGGCTGGGTGCTGGTCATGGGTTGCATATGACAAGCCTTTGATTATAAGATTCGCAATTCTGTGAGATTTGTACGCAAGCAACACAAAACCCCAAAAAAAATATTAAATACAGATGAAAATCTCTTAAATATGAACTGTTATCGGTGAAATACAAACAATATTACATTATTTCCAGATAATACTCAAATAATAATACTATGATAATACTAAAAGTTATTTGTGTAGGTACTTATCTCAAGTGGTCTACTTTGAGTGGAAAAGCCTATAATATTTTCACTTTATCATTTGCACGTAATAAGTTATATTCTACTTTATAAAATAATAAAAATTATAAACATTTAACCTTTGTAATATCATTACCGATGCAATTGATAACAATTCATATGTGCTAAGGTAGTAAAATAAAATACTATTTTTAGATTTTACATATATGCTATTATATATATTATAGATTACAGTAAAAATATTTTTGGATTTTTTTATGCAGTATTTTTTTTATATTTATCAAATACAGTAAATAACGTTGGATTGTGAATGTTAGGAATACACTTATAGTGCCTTTAGTCCATTTATTACCATAGGAATTGAAAAAAATATACAACTGTCAGTCCATTTTTCATCTGTCTGACGGATTACTTTATTCTAACGACACGCTCTCGATTCTCGTAATACTATTGTTTTCATATACGCTATTTAAAATGAAAAAACCTTACGGATTTGTAAAAGCGGATAGCCGCAATCTGCCCAAAGACCGACGAATTTATGTTGTTACAGTTGTTATGGTTGACAAGTGGCATGAAATGACAGTCAGTTCTGTTTCTGCTAAAGTTACTTTTTTATTTTATATCATGCTAAGCATACCATGACATCAGTATTCCTAACTTTGTATATACGGTCTTTTTAAATACTATTTCTTTAATAAATTATTAACGACGAATTTAAGTTAAATAAAGAAAAACCGAGAAACACGGGTAGTCTAATTTTTAATGAGCTATTATAAACGCGAAAAAACAAAAATCCTTTTTTTTTTAAAATGTTGTCAATTGTTGCTTCTTTTTTACTTGAATCATAAAGCTTACTACCGGAATATTAGCCATACAAGTAATTCTTCTATATAATATAAATAAGTTGGCTGTCTTTTAAAAGAAAAATACATAAATAGTAGTAGTAGTCACAAAGATAAAAACCGTTTTGTTGTAAATAAAACTCCCATGGAATGGTGGTGTTCAAAGGCAGTCTAGGCCCGACAGCGAAACTAATAGCACTTTCATGTTAAAGCTGACTTCATCTTTACTTTAAGAAAAGCTCGAGAAATTTTCGCTAAAACTTTACGGCAAAATGAGCTTTCAGCAACATTTCAAGCTATATAAAGTAAACTCATTTGCAGTGCAATAACTAGACCTAGCCCCGTGGGAGGCGAGGTGCGAGTAACTGTACGATGGTTTATTCGATTAGGGAATGAAAATATTGCGAGCACGATTTGGCGAGCAATTGCAAAACTATTGTTTTACTCTGTAAAAACCGATGAGTGTAATATGGGAAATCTATTTCCAAAAACAATGCAAATTAAAAAGAAAAATTCAAAAATGTATTATAAGGCTTTGATTTTTTTTTAACATATTTACTATTTCAAGAAAATCACGGATATCTTTTACACCTAACGTTAAAAAATAAAGGTTTAGAAAGAATACATATAACGAAGGACAGACACAAACTTCGCAGTAAATTTTCAGTGCAGAAAAGCTCCCAGCTCACACTATCTGGCTAAAATCTCGCTTCTGCGCGGTAATTCCCAGTTGAATACTGAAAACTCGTAAATTTACATGGGCCCCGTCAGAGGGTACTCTCTACACATCGAATTTATATCTACTACTCCGTTTTTACTGTACATGCCTGGCAGAGCAGACGTGATTTTTAACGACGGTTTAAAAATTTACATTTTATATGACGCGTACGGTTTATGACACGGTAGAGGAGTAACGACACTTAAGTGGTATACGGAATCCCGAGAATGAATTATTGTACATGTATCGATCTACTCAAAGCGCGAGTAGAGTTTTTAAAACAGCGATCCGGATGTGATTAGCTAAACTAATATTGTATTTAGTTTACATAATATTAAGATTAGTTAAATAGATAAATTTTACGTAAAATCTCGACCCTGAGGCAAGTATCAATATCCAAATAATTAGATAGATAACAAGGCAATTATAATAAGGAAATTTATTATGTGTAGATAGAAAGGTGCTCAGTTTGTTAAAAGGTCTCCCAGAATCTCATGTCGAAAAGGAGAAATTAAAATTTATAGCCAGCTACATTGGGATAATAGGATTTCAAATTCAATAAAAGTATAATGTAGTAGCTTTTGCTCGTGACTCTTTTTGCTTAGGAAGCGATACAACTAACTATTTCTTTAAAACTATTTAATATTTCAGGTTAAAATCAAAACATTCACGTCTGTAATACATGTAAATATAATATACGTAATATATCATATCTGTGCCCCCGTGTAGATGGAGTAAACAAATTTTAAAATATTAACTTAGTAGGTATTAATTAGGTAGGTGACCTTTAAAACAACCTTTGTAGCTGCATTACCTATTATTTACCTAATTAGCGTTTCAATAAAATCAAAACAATAAATTGCTATAATGATACAAAAATAAATATTTTTATAAGTTTATTCGGCTAATATTAGATAATAATTCCAAAAACGATTTGACTTTATGATCTATTTTTCCTTATCTTTAATATACTTTTTTTTCCTACGGATCACAAATGTCGTCTGCCGCCAGTTACGAATTAAATGGCAGAATTTTAAACGAACTTTACTTGTCTAATATAAAGGCACAATGGGATATTAAGCAATGTTCCTGCAAAGGACAATGCACCTTAAAGTATATACATTAATTGCATTCACTCATCGGTCATTTGAAAAACACAATACGAAATGAAAGATAAAGAAGACTATTAAATAGTACTTACACCACCTTCCTTACAAATTGTTCAGTGCACTTGACGAACAATATGTTGATACCGAAGGTATTTTGTGGTAACTTCCTTGATAATAAACGCTTAATTTGAATAAAATTGTACTCTAATATAACCGTGGAATTTAAATTTACAAGCGAAGGGCTATTGCCTTTATGGACTTTACGGTTGCATTTTTGATCTGTTCTGTGTGTTATGTTTGTTTCGACGAACAATAAGTTTGAAGAAGACGCTTGTGCTTATTTTCATCTTTGGGACTAGGTCAATATTTTGACAGGATTTTTAACACTAACAACACATCACAAAAAAATAATCTGACTGTTGTTTAGGTTGGTCTGTAAGTATGAGAAAGGTTTATGTGCTGTCTTTGATTAATTTTTTTTACAATGTTGGTCACTAAAAAGAACTACAATATTTATATTTTAAAAAAATGCGGCTCTAATGCTACTATAACATGGTATATTTTCGCCGAGCTTGAATTTTCTACTGGTCGGTTCGCAAGACGAACTTTCACGTCGATTTATGTATTTTTACTCCCACACGTTCGTGTAAAAGCCTAACCTCGGTCACGGTGTTTCTAAAATCCTTTGTCCTATAATTCCAGGCACGATCCCCGCCACAATCGTTTTGTTTTTTCTACATGCGGGCACTAGTTTTGAATTCTCGTTACATATTAATGCATACCAATGTTTATTATTTTCAGGGAAGGCATAAACCTTGCGATAGTGGATTTGAAGGCTGCGGGTGTCATATCAAAGCTGTGGGCAAAATGGGTGCTCTCCACCAAGAAATCGGACTGTGACCAAGCTAAAGATGAGGTAAGGTATTTGTTTTCTATTCCTCGACACATTGCACAATTTTCTGAATTGATGACATGTGATTTAATAAGCTCCTGTAGAGTTAGCACTTCTTAATCACTCGGTACGTGTAAATATTTTTGACGTACTTAAAGTGTTTTTGAAGAGTTCTCATAAATAAGTATACCGAAAAAGTAAAAATTCATACAAACAATAACAATTATTTAAATATGATTGGGCAACTTAGGTTTTTTATACAAAGCGTGTATATCTTCAGTAACATCGACAGGTGAAACGTTGGTATTGTAAACGTGACGCGTAAACCACAACCACACATCAAAATTGGGATACGCCTGTTTTTAACATTGTATTAGAAAATCATTTTCAGGAACCATCAACATCATCATCGGCCCATATTAGTCCACTGCTGGACAGAGGTCTCTCCCAATACACGCCACTACTCGCGGATTTCAGCTCTCATTTCGCCCCGATTTCCAGGAATAAGCTATTCAAATTATTCCCTGCAGTTATATTTACAAAACGCACTAAGAATAAATTCTATTAAAATTAGAGATTTACTTTAATTTTACCCTAAAAGAGATTCGAATTGCTTTATATCGACCCGGTCAAGTCTGAGTCGAACTCGCGAACCGAGGGTTCCGAACCGCCGCACGGTTGGTAACTATATTAATTAATGTTCCAAATAAATATCGATTTCGAATCGAATCAGCGAAAGCCTAACTCACACTTGACCATTTTTTAGTTTAACCTTTTTTACGATACAACAAAAATAAAAAAACGTTTTTTCTATGGGGTTTATTATTTCACTTAAGTACCTATATTAATTTCGAATATTTGTTAGTAAATCCGTCGTAATACATAATATTCTGGAAAAAAACCACCCACTATCTATTAAATGATACGTCAAATGATCGTCCGTATGTCACAGGCATTTTACTCGAAAACTACAACAGGTAAATTTGGAGTATAGGTATCTTGTAGATGCCGCTACTTAGTTTGGTAGTGAAATAACAAAAATAAATATTTCTAAGCAGGAGAGGCTCTACGTGTAACAGAAGATGACAAAAATATATTTCAACATATACGAGTAGGTATCATCGTATATTACATATTTCGACAGTTTTTATTAAAAACACTAGAGGATACCTAAGAAGTTTTTTGTTTAGGTGAATATTTTCGAAAATAAAAGTTGTATAAATTGTGTCCCCCCCTTTATCTTGTTGTTGTTTTCCATGTTTCTACTTGTCCATATATGCGATAATCGCATTATTCTCTGCCCGAAAGAAGAAGCCTAGCTTCCTTTGCTTATCTTTGGCGTGGCATTTTATATGTTATATTTTTTACAAAATGTATCAAGTCACTCAAGTGCTAGTTTTCCTATATAAATAAACAAAATGGCTATCGCTATTTGCTCGAGAACTATTGAAGTACCCTATGGCCTTCCTCAGTAGTATATTAAAATTAAATGAAATTTCACTAAAGTCTGGAACCAACTCTAAGAACTGATAAAAACATAAATAACGAGACAAAAAAGGTGTACTCGGTGCAATTTGGCATACGTTTTGATCCATCTCAATGTACACTTGCACGGGTTATTTAATTGAATCCAAACAACGGAACATAAATGAAAATATATGAAAATATATATAAGTAAAAACTTACTTTCGGCCATTGTGATTTTGGGGAAAATATAGACCGCGGTGCAAATTAAGGAAATGATCAGAAAAATCATCTAAATACCGCACCGGGGAAAAGAAGTAATCCAAGTTTAACGGTCTTCGTACTTTGGCGGAATTTTTGAAACTATTGAAAATCGACACTATCGTATTCATTTGATTTGCTTTAAATTCGCACCGATAATGGACACAACTCTTAACTCAAAGATCATAAGGTTATAAATATTCATTGTATATCATATTTTATAAATGAAGGTTTTAAAATAAATAAACAACCCTTATCTTTTGTATCATAAGAATGGAGTGTCCATTATTGGTCCTTGTTCGTTACTGGTTCCATCACCCTACTTAGTTAAAATTAAGAAATACTTCGTAATTTGTTCCATAGTCAATCCACATTGTAACTTAGAAATATTTTCTACGTGCACCGTAGCTAACAACGACTTAACTTATTTACCTACCTAAAACCTAACAGCAACGTATATTTTAAAAATAAATATCTATCATGGATACTTACAAAAACTTGACCGCCCTGAGGTGTGTATTTTTATTTAAAGGCGCAATGTTACCTTGATAAGCTAGATGGTCCGACGACTTTGTTGTGGCTATAGTCGGCAAGAAGTGGAGAAATGAGACTTCATCTGGGGAAACTGGACAAATAGATGCTCGCGATGATGATGATGATGATGTTACCTTGAATTGCAAAATATACTTCTGTTTGAACGTCTACTCAATGAATTTTTGTAGTTAAGATGGAATTAATTTTGAAAGCTGTAAACTCACACATTCTATTTTAGAGAAGGAGTTTAAAAGGCATATCGATTTCACAGGAAACGAGCATTACGGAGATGACGCTTAGTCAAGTAGCCGGCATATTCTACGTGTTGGTGGGCGGGCTAGCCCTAGCGCTTGGCGTGGCGCTGGTGGAGTTCTGCCAGCATGGGCGCGCGGAGGCGGCACGCGCTAACGTCCCGCTACGCGCCGCGCTCACCGCCAAGGCCCGCCTGGCCTCACGCGCCGAACACAAGCCGCCGCACGGACATGCGCACACGCACGCACAGCGCAGCACGCACCGGGACCACGAACGACTCGGCTGGAATGGAGCTGCTTTTACTGGGGTCAGTATCCATGAATGTTTGATTCTATCACGTATTAATAACAAGAATTAAATATATTTTGTTGAATTGGAACGAATGGAGAATATGGTATAAATGCATTGAATTGATTTAGGCTATCCGATTGTACGCTTTTTACTTCATATTCATAATCATTTACTTGCTCTTGTCGGTTGAGAAATTTCCATCCTCGCCCATTCCAAGAGCCTTCTCATTTTCCTTCAATTATCATCTTAATTTACTGGTCGTGCCGTAACATGTGATCGAACATCTTTCCTGGTGTATTATCTACGGTCTGCAATAGACTTCTCTTTTATATTTACTTCGCTTCTCTTACTTCATATTAGGTAATTGTATTCTACATTGAATTCATGGAATGCAACTTGACTCAACGTACATCTACGTAATAACGAAAATGCCTATTTACTTATCTGTTTTCATTCGTTTAATTATCAGTTGATTGTACAGATAAGTGTAAGACGTTTGAGTATTATAACTTAGTTATATGATGTGAAAGTGATTCTGTTACTGATACTCGAAAATCTCACAATGTACATTCAATTACAGCAATTTGAATGTACATTTAATTAAATAACTACACGTTTTATTCACGAGTATATAATATAAATTTAAATTGCAATAAAGACTTATAATTATGAAGCCAGTCAAACCATTTTTTATATATATACCTAATACAAAACATATCCGCCATTGTTAGATATGTTTTACAAGTCTTTATTAAGTAAATATGAGAACAGCGATAGAACAACGACATATCCGTGGCGTTATTCTATAACAACTAACATTTTGTACTTTTTCAGTTTTTAATAAATATACCCAAAACTTTGAGCTTTGCAGGAAAGTCATTTGTTCCAGAAATCAACATGACTAAATGCGCTACTATTTGATTTTTGAATAACATCTTTATACAAAATAGTTACTGAGATGAGATCAAACTATAGGCAGTTAGAACTAATTGCACAAAATTTCTAATGGTTATTAGTTGCCGGCCGTTTCAGACCTTTAGCAAGCTACGTTGTAAAATCTTTTTAAAACCTATTTCAAAAAATAAGTTTTTCCTTGCCGGGTTGCCACCAACTAATGATGCTCCGTACTTTAATCCCATGAGATCTTTCCACTACGGTACTAGGCAGTTTAGAAGACAATGTCATTATTATTACTATTCCTTCACAAGCAACAAATAACTTTAGGACGCTCATTGCTTCTAAGAGTCTTTTGAGAGTTGGAAAACTTAGTTTATTATAGATTTCATACTTAGCATGAAAAATGTCCGTGGTGAGTAGGTATTAAAATATGAACAATTTTTTTTAATGATGAAATGAGATTATAATTTTATTTTGTTACTTGTTTTATAGGGCCCACCTCATAGAATACTGTTAATGACATCGATAAAAATAGAACAATAATTTCATTAAGTGAAAAAAAATAAACGCGATTAAGACTTATCAGACCCGCAAAAAAACCTTGCTTATTAAAAAAAGATTTTAATAGTAACGGATAGTTTATCTACTCTTATTAATTTTACTGACCTTTCTTTATGGGATGATTCTCTAAATTTTAAGCAAATGTAGAAAATTCATTTAAACTTCTTATTTCTTGCATTTATTACCACCTACTAGTACCGTATGTCAAACTTTAAAACGCTTAAGCTTTCCTCATTATATCCCCATATATATATATTTTTTTTCACTAACATTTTTGTTTTCATGTTTAGTCCAATGACTTTCTACTTGGAAGGGAAGTCTTGAGGCATGTTCATCAGAAGATTTATTAGAAGGTTGGGCTCTTTTGAAGTAAGTTCTGACAGTGTTTCCAATGGAATGTTTCCATTTTTACTACCTTTACACTGCCTTTGACCCTCTTGACGTTTTGTTAAACATTCGCAAAATCCAAGAAACAGTTTAAGTACGAGTACAGCAATTGATGGAGTGCTGGAGTACTGTCTTCCACTCATAATTGAACTTAGTGAATTGCGAAAGCTTCTTCCTCCCAGGCTGTTTGCTTATCTCGTACGATCGGCCAAATGTGGTATTTCACTTTTGACACAAGTTCTTATCATATTAAATTACAGCTAAGTTCAACGCTTCAAATAAACACGAAATTCTTATTCTCAATCTTAAAATTTAGGGTGGCTATCCGCTTTTTTGTCCGACTGTACAAAGAGGTGGTAAGATAACGCGTAACAATAACGCACGACCGTTTACATTATTCTTAGTTGATACTCTTACACCTGCACTATTGAATGACCAAACCAACTCGTAGTTTGAGAACGATCATTTTGAAAAAGAGGAAAAACCAATGAATTAACAAGCAATTTAAATAATTAAACGAACACGAGCCTGTAAATGAACTGTCATATTATAGGTTAAAAAATTGTTGTTGTAATAAATTGTGTGTTTTGAACAAATTATTCAATCTTTCCTTGTAATTTTGTGGTAACTTTTTATTTACACGTTGTCTGTAACAAACCTTATACTTCGATAAAAAAAACTATTTGTTCATTCACTGGTACCCTCAGCCAGAGATTCATTCACTGGAGTACCTACCTTACCTACCAATCGATTGCATCGAATCGCAAATTGGAACTACCTTTCCAGTTTTTCAAAAGCACTATAAGCCAACGTAAGCAATCACCTTGCAAGTTTTAATGTCCTGTGTATTAACCGTATAAAATATCTGAAGGTTTACAACAATCTTTATATTTTTCTCTGAGCTTCAATGTTTCTATAACGATTACCGTCGTTATAGTTCAATATCGAAATCTGCCCAAAATTACGACTCCTTTTTTCAATCGGAACATGTTCGTAATAAGGCGAAGCTAAAATTTATCAACCGTTTTGGGATACGTTCAGGGCGCAGGGGAGTGTCGATCACCATGGAGGGGAAGGGAGAGTTGACAAAACTCAACTTCGCCCTAATACTAACATATCTCATTTGAGAAAGGACCCCTTGTGCAAACTATTGCAAGCATTACAATCTTAAATTATTGGAATATTAACACGGGGAAGGCGATCAGACGCTTTGTGTAAATATCTGCTGCAGAGCACTATTTTTAAGTAACTGAATAAAGTTTTAATGGTTCTTAAAATTTTACTTTTGAGTTCGTGATTGTAAGTTCTTAATTTTTTTTAGGACATTGTATATATTGTCTTTGATTAATATTTGTTCTTGAAATATTCCAGTACTTTCCCGCGGGTACCCAGATCAGCCAGGAGGATGCAGTGCATGCCAGCTTTACTCATGTGTGATCCGCGGAGAAGGGCGGCGCCAGCGTGCGTCGCTCTTCACTAACCAAGCCGACCAGCGCGAACCTGTATCAGCTGTAAACCCACCACCAGAGATAGTTGTGGTGTATCACAAGAAATCATAAAACTAATAATTGGGAGATCCTGTCAGGTGATCTAAGTCAACTTCGACTACAAGGCTCATAAAACCTTAAATATGCTCATAAATGGTCGCAGTCTTACCACGATATTATTATCATTGTTTTTATTTTATAACAATTGACAACAATTCATATATGCTAACGTAGTAAATTAAAATACCGTTTCTAGATTTTACACTGCTGATTCCACTAAAAATATTTTTGCTTTTTTTTATGCATTAGTTTTTTTTATATTTACGAAAAACAGAAAAAAAAAATTGGATTGTGAATGTTAGGAATACACTGACGGATTACTTGATTCTAACGACACGCTTTCGATTCTCGTAATACTATTGTTTTGATATACGCTATTTAAAATGAATGTGACTAACAGATTTGTAAAAGCGGATAGTCGCAATCTGCCCAAATTCGACGAATTTATGTTGTTACAGTTGTTATTGTTGACAAGTGACATGACATGACAGTCAGTTCTGTTTCTGTTTAAAGTTACTTTTTTATTTTATATCATGCTAAGATCACGACGTCAGTATTCCTAACTTTGTATACTGACGATATACGGTCTTTTTAATGACTATTTCTTTAATAAATTATTAACGACCAATTTAAGTTAAATAAAGAAAAACTGAGAAACACGGGTACTCTAATTTTTAACGAGCTATTATAAACGCGAAAAAACAAAAATCCTTTTTTTTTGTAAATGTTGTCAATTGTGAGCAAACTTGTGAGCGTTTGAAAGAGAACGAAGGCCCTTTCCGAAAATAAAGCATCATATAAGTGATATATAATTGATTTTTAATTGTTAGAAACGTATATTGAAAATATATAGATATGAAAGATGGCAATGTTTAAGAGTGATGTCGATAAGGTTTTGCATTAAACTTTAACAAGCTGTTACTCGAAAACGGTTATGGATGTTTACATTGTTTCTTGGAGAAAAACAGAGTACATGACGTAATCTTCCATTTTGGGGCTGTGCTGTCGTTCCTTTCCACCCTGTAAAGATAATACGAGTATATTAAAGTGCCTCAAGTATAAATCAACCTTTCAGCATATTACGACTTATATAACTTATGTAGTTACCTCTCATACAATTATATAATATAGTCCATGCAATTGGTACATTTTGCCTTGCATCAAATAAGGTAGTTCAATTTTTTTTATATGTTCTATAGTGGTTATAGCGAATCCAAGTTAAATTCTTGTAATACCGTTAATTTTCGGACTTTTTTCAGTTTCTGCCATTTTTTAAGAACGTATGTTACGGTAAAATTCACTATGTATATACACTTTTTATTTAGAAAACCAAATTTTCAAAAAAATTAAAACAGTTTGGTTACGATAAACCGAATAAATAGTTTCTTAGCCCTACAATGCATGACTTTTTATTTGTCGAAAAACATACATGATATTTACTTATTTTGGATATTGTTTTATTTAATTAAATAAGTTCAGGGAAACCATTATTGTCGGAAAGAATAATATTTTTTTAGCTAAAATGAATTTGTAAATAGATGTCGCTACGTTTAATTTTTAGGGTTCCGTACCCCGTATCTCATGAATCGTGATAGCTAGACAGTTGGAAATTTCACACATGATGTATTTCTGTTGCCGCTATAACAACAAATTACTAAAAACAGAAAAAATATTTTTTTATTTCGGTTTTCATAAATTATAATAAAACGCTTATTAGTTATGTCATATTTCATTTTACAAAACCTTCTAATATTTTGTTTACTCACCTCAGCAACTTTGAACAGTTGTATCTAAAAAACTTATCAAGTCTTAATAGACCAAATTGGTTTTGTATTGTTGGTTTTTTGTCTACTTTGATAACGTATATGTACTTATACCATAACTGATTGAATTTAATGATTTTTCAATAATTTAACAATGATCCCGAGGGTTCCCGAGGTGGAAAACTTGCATTTGCCATTACCACTTCATCACATACTTAGAACATATTAAAAAATCAGAACTACCTTATTTGATGCAAGGTACCCCTTTTATGGTACGATTTCCATGGACTAATAAGCAGATAAGCAAGGGTTTGACTTTTTCCTAGGAAGTTTCAACTCAACTCCAGTTCCTTAAAATTGATGTTAAAAGGTTAACTGTTAGGGTCATTACAGACGGTCTCCATTAATTTATTTGCCAGACAGCTGCAAAATACATTTAAACCGTGTAACTGCAGCTAGTGTACGTTGTTGCACGCTGATTGAAAGCGGACTGTATAGTTGGTTTGAAGTTTCGATACAGTTATGCAAACTACACAAAAACTGCTTCCATACTCATTTTTTTTGCTGCTGGCTGGCAGCTCAAAGTAGATCGTCTTTATTAGCTCTTAGGATATCCGTTGTTGGAAGTTATTCGGTATAGATTGACCGTTAATATTGAATTGCATTTTTAATTCGTAACACACTAGTATTAGGCTAATGTGATTATTTAAAATTAAATTTAACCAATAATATAATTTGTTTGTACAACTAAGAAATTTAAAATTCTGTATATGTAAGGCCAGAAAATAAGTAAGTAAAGGCATTTTTACCAGCAGTAGGTACCTGCATCTACATCTGCATTTTTTTAAATGCCGTACTTAATGCGCTACCTTAGTAAACTGTTATAACGTATATATAAACTACTTCTAATAACCCTATAGTGTTCAAATGCTGCTGAAGGTTGTGCCGATAGTAATATGTGTCGTATCTTTCCACAATTACAAGATTTGCCTTGTATGTCACCCGCGGTGATTCAACGTTTCCTACGATTTACCTATATAGGTCCGGTTTAGAAATTAAATTGGTACTTATGGCATAAAAAATAATCTTACAAACAAACATAAACACATAAACTCTCAAAACATTGCACTTCTTTTCTTGAAATCAAATTAAATTAATAAACTGACTTGGAATTAAGCAAGCCACGGTATTATTTTAATAAGGACGCAATATGGAGCGTTTGGTTAAAAGCAATTATTTGTACGGAAAATAGAGACAGTGAAATTGTTTCTGCATAGTCCGTTTCTGCATAATGAAAATGAGGATGATGAAATGGCAAGTACCTATATTATACTTTAGTATATGGTGTCTTTAATGCGACCAAAATACAACGCGCCGCAACGATGCTATTTTGAATTTCGCTTCCCCATATATCAAGACTTTTCAACCTGCTCCCACGACAAGTATAATAAAACGATTCAAATTTAAAATATTTTTTCAAATTTTTACACGAGCATAAAGAATACTAACCATCAGTCTATTTTATCGGTCATTCTCCAGAATTGTGTTCTCAGTCTAATTAACACCGCCCTTTTTTTCCACTTGGTTTTTGATAAAATTTATGCAAAATGTAGTAACATATCGACCATTCAAACTTTAATATTTATTGGGCACTTAATTATTATTAGCGGTTAATTAACTAGAAGGGTTTTAATATTTGCGTGACGCGCGAATTAGAAAAGCGATGTGTTAATTAGGTTTACTTGCTTGCGAATTAAAAAAACTACGCGTTTATTAGATAAATGTTCATGCCAAATATATATATTTTTAGGAAATAAGACAAAAACTGTCAGACTGTCTATTAATTTTATCATATTTATTATATTGCAACGTTGAAACTATTAGTAACATAAAATATCCACCACGATATACATACATAATAAGCTAACTAATATTTCACTGAAATAATCTTTCTATAATCAACAATGAAAACGATAAAAAAAAATCAGAATTAATAACTTTACTAACATAATAACTAAGGTATAAACCTTAGATAACAAATAAATTGCCGTATCTGCTAAAGAAAAAATAATACTCCTTTCTCCTACTTTTTACATTCCCTATCTATGTTTAAAAAAAGTAATTTAAAATTTAAAAACCCGATGACCTAAAAAGATATAAATAAACTAGTTAATTTTATTGAATCTAAGGACACCTCATAATTCATAATGCTAAAATCCGTCGAGCCGTTTAAGCTTTACATACATAAGTTATGTAACATAACATACAGACATTCAACTTTAAGTATGTAGTTTAATTATTGCGGGTGGTTTTAATACATAATTTATACAAATATGAAGAATGATGCCGGGTCCCTAGGATTTTCCTTACATGATTAGAATTACAGTTGTCACTTTTTGTCAAAATGCAACTTTTTAATGCGGTCAGCAAAATTTTCATGTTTTCCAAGAGAAATATGCTAGGAAAAATAAAATAACCTCTAAAAAACATATTGTCCAAACACTTAAGCACACAGATACGATCATAAGGATGATTTTAAGGTTAGGGCCCCTCTAATAACATCAGTTTGACATAATATATGTCATTCTAATCATGCCATCATTCTTCCGGGAATTACATTTTTGTAAAAAGATTATTCCTGTAAATTAATTTAAACTGGTTAAGCTTAAGCGAGCAATTAGAAATAAAATACTTTTATGTACCAAAAACCTTTTTTACTACTCTTAAACTAATTAACGCGTTCATTTTTGACCCGTGAATTAGACGTGTGTATTAGGGATTCTTGATAAAAAAAATATAAGTTCTTTTAGGTACATGTGATAAACTACATAATCCAGTAACTGTTAAATACTGAGGTTCTTAATGTATACAATAATTTACAGAGCTATAGAGTTATTGGCTGATTTTAAAAACATGAACGTGTTAATTAGCATTTACGAGAACCAAAACATGCGAATTAGATACTTACATTTGTAGTGTGCGATCCACACAACATTAACACGTCTTTCTCTCAAGAGGGTCTTGACATGAGTGTCTGCTCACGCAAAATGCATTACAGGCGTCTGTCTATTTCTTCAATGGCCTTGCACGGACAAGAATGAAAGCGGCGCGTGAATTAGTACACGTATCGGGACAAAGTTTCTTTATTTTATATCTTAGTGATATATTACTAAATAAATTTGGTATTTTTTTTGTAATTTGGATATCTTATCTTTCATTAAATAAAAATACTTTCATTCATCTTTCCTCTTGTATATGATCGGGGAAAATAGTTATATTAGTGATTTCGGAAGTGGGACGCGCGGTGTTAATTAGGAGAATGGGGTATTGATTTTTTTTTTCTCCTAGAAAGGTATTGAATATTTACTTGAAAATTCATGTACAACTCAATACGAGTACCTTCTACGAACAAAAAATATAAATTATACCAAATTCAATAGTTTTATATTTTTTAAGCCCGAGGACATACAGAAATGGCTGTCTGGAGAATGACCGTTATGTAACATGTAAATGTAATTTGGTATTGGTTTACCTAGAATACCTTGAACCTTGGCTCAAAATTCTTAATTTTGCTACGCAACCAATTGCAATATGGAAGAAATCCATAACTTACACTTAATTTAACGCACAGTCACGCAATCGTTAACGGCAGTTAGAACTTAAGTTGTAGTATGGTTAATTAGTAGTTCCAGATAGATAATAGAAAGCGAGTACTATACGTATTTGTGTTTGAAGTAATGATTAATACAATTTATGCGGACGTCAAAGAGAATTGCTTTATACGAGTATTATTTTCTCAATCTAAGCCGTATCTTGTAAAATCGTATTTAGTAATAAAAAAAGTTAAAATTAAACCGACGCTAAGTGATACCTTAAATTGGTGTCTGTAAACTCCCAACTTTAATCTTAATAGATAATTTATAGCGATACCTTAGTTCACAATTGTACTAATTACATTTGAAAAGTTATTTTAATTACCATGTTTGTGCACAAATAATAAATTCGTAACATTACTAGCAAAAAAAAACATTTAGTACGGTTGTGCGCTAAGGTATCGATAGTATGTTAATAGAGGTATCAAATGATAAATTGAGTGGTCGCTAGCTGAATAACTTTACAAAAACTAAGAACCGTAGCAAAGCCGATAGCAATAATACGTATTATACGTAGCAGTTCCTCAAGCATATTTTACATTACATTTATAGATATCAGTACTGCCATGATACGATAAAAACCAAAGCAATAATACATCTTAGTACTACTTACTTATATACTACGTACTTAGTACTTTAAAAAAATAGAATAACTTTTGTTTAAAGTTTCTATTAATGTTTGTCTCGTTAGAAGTTAGTTAAATTAAAAATAAACTTATTAAATAATACAATTATTGATTCTTAACACATATATACATATTTATATATACACTCGACCACAAAAGTCTCTTACCAATTTTGGACCTTAAGGCGATATAAATAGACGCGAAAAGTGGTAAAGGAGTTTCTTGGCCGACTATGTTCTAATGATTTAATAGTCCTATTTTACTGTAAAATGACTAAATTGTAAACTGTTACCTACATTTTGTTAAACGTTTGTTAAGTACTACTTAACTTTGTATTTATTAACTATGTAGGTATATTTTATATTTTGTAAGAGGTTTGAAAACAAATGTTTTTTTGTGTGATTAGTGTCAAAATTATACCTACTCGTACTCGTAAATAAGCTATGTGTAAGCAAAGAATAATCTTTTCATAGTCGTTTTTCTTAAGTTGATAACTAGTTAGTTAAGGAAAGTTAACAACTATTCATATCATATATTTATAATTACCTACTTATTATTTATATGCCAAATTCGTCCAACCAAATAAGAGTAACGTTTAAGATAAGTCTATACAATTTCGCCGCTTTGATCGAGGTGACTTATTAGATGACGCGTTGATAGGTTTCATTTTAAAAATAGTAATTTTGTATTTTGGACGTTGTAATAATAAACTACTTATTTATAAACAACTAGCGACCCGCCCTTGCTTCGCTTCGGTTTATGAGAGTTCTCTGCTACTCCCTTACATAAACCAGAATGTATTATACGTATATAGTTTTCAGCAATAGATAGAGTGATCTATTGCTGAAAACTGCATTAAAATCCGTTGCGCAGTTTTAAAGACCCATAGGAACAGACAGCGCGAGCGACTTTGTTTTATACTAAGTTTGTAAAGATAACGAGAACTAAACATTTTAATTCATACATACATACATACATTCAATCACGCCTGTTTCCCAGAGGGGCTACGATCCTGACAAATCTCTTTCGCTTCTTCCACATTCATACATCGAGTCATGCATGCACGTTGGTTTCAGGTACTTAAGATCCGGCCCTTTTCCAGTATTTCTCCGATTTGATTCGAAAAAGTACCTACGCTTAGGGCGGTCCTTACCCCTTTTAATTCATTTCCGTAAAATCTCTAAAATCAGTTAATGGAAACTGAAGGAAAAAGCCTAGAGATTATAAGAAAGAAAAATATCCCTTACGTACAGTCAAGGGCATAAATATGATACCTACACCCCAAAGTCTCAAAAATATGTACACAGACCGTATTATTATGGCAATAAGGTCTATGTGTACATATTTTTACACCTTTGTGCGGACACTTGACTGCTCTCATTAAAACTATTAATAACAGACTTTAATTATTGAGCCAATATAGATCCCTGTCATAGTTACAGACAAGACAATCGCACCTAAAAAATTACACCGCAATAAATCATTGAATTTCTATGACAGAGTCACAGTTTATTTTATTTTATAGGTACAAAAACATGATGTACTATAGATCAGGAACATTCATTACAAACTAAACTTAGTAAAAGCATTTAAAAGATCACTACACACTTAGGTATATTTACAATTATATAGTTTGTCAACAGTCAGTTTCGTATGTTTTTCACTTAAATGTGCTTTTTAGCAAAATCTGTTAATTTCGAATAATAATCGAAGCATAATCATAATCATATTTATTCATAACTTTTATAATACGTCATGTCAGCTTGTTTGTATACTTAATCGTGCAGTAATTTCTTACTAAGTATTAATTGTTAACTCTTATTAGCCAGACTTCTTAATATTTATTTATTTTATTTGCTTGTATATCCGTTACTTGGTGTATCTGATGTTTCAATAAAGTGTTTTGTATTGATTATTGTATTACGGATTTAAGTAGGAAAACGATTTTTATCCATGACACCACTAATATTTATACCGATACTGTATTTCATATCATTCGTTTTCAGTTATTCTATTCATATTTATATCTAATTATCTTGTTTGATGTTTGCGCTTATAATAATAACTGCCATACCTATTATAATATTATTAATTGTACAATATTGTATTAGCATAAGCTTAACCGTAAATAATGTATTCTAATCACGCCGTAAATAAAGTAACTCGCTTTAGATTTGTCTGTTTTTTTATAGGGCAAGATCCTCGATCTACGAAAACCCTCTTTAGGGTCGCTTTCGGAACGTCAACGGAATTGTTTTAAACTCTGTCGTCATTACTGTCAAGTAAATAAGAGCTATCATAACGTTGACATTAACATAACATGTCATAAGAAATATAGTTTAGATTTTTGTAAATCTTAATAAGTTTACAAATTCTAGTCATGGTTAACTCCGTAGGTATGTATATAACCTATTAGGGCCACTTGCACCAAAAATTTAACACTGCGTTAAGACACTAACTCTAGTTAAAATGTCAGTATTCGTGTGAATCTGACGTTTACTAACTCAAGTTACACCCGTATTCACAAACAATACTTAAGGGATCCTTCACTGAGCAAACACACTGCGTTCAACACAGCTTTGTGATTGGTCCTTTTTGACCGACCTTTTGTTTATGAGACGATTTGAACCACCCTGTGCATTCGTGAGCACTGTGAGATCTTATAGTGATGGTTGTGAATACGGATGTTAGTGTCAACCCGGTGTAATTTTTTTGGTGCAAGTGGCCCTTAACCTCTTAATATTTTCTGGACTAAACCTTAGTTATATAACAGCACAGGGGCATTTATAATAAGTCAGGTTGTCTCATGTGTATATCTCAAATGCAATAAAATTAAAAATTATATTAATGTCAATGGAATTAAACATGGTACTTAACTATAAATAGTACCCGTAGTCCTCTCAGGGGAATAAGTGGCACATTTATTAGGCAAGATTAAATGCCCGTGGTCCACCCTTTTGGACTTAGCAGGTGGACCACGAGCGAAACAGGTATTAGGTAACCATTGATGTGCTTGACGACAGCGCTTATGAAGATTCAGTAAGTTAGTAATGTTAACAAAGTGAACTAGATGGCGATATTAGTTTGACGGTTACTCCATCTAGTAAAGCTTTTAGGTACTACGCAACAAAACTGAAACCAACCGGAAAGAGTAGTTTCACTTAAGTGTATTGTTTTTTTAATCGTAAGTAAGGAGGGCGTTAGCAGTGTCTTTCGCTTTTTGTGTTACGTTGTATAATAAAATGGAAACAAACTCCTGAAGTTATTTTGGATGAATACACCTTCTGGTGGTTTTCGAATAAAGCATAAAGTGAAAATGAATATTATATGAATAAGAAAGCTGTTATGCCTGCCTGCTTAGATTTCAAATAAGTTTGTGTGAGGTTATAGTGTTGATATAGATATAATTTCCGTTACTCATACTCTATGTTCAAAACTAAATGTTGCATGTTCGTTTCTATAATTTTCTTTGATTCGGCGTTATAAGGTAAATAATAAAAATAATGAAATTGTAGGTAAAATAAGTAGGGAGGGAGCGATATCACCAATCACTTGATTTAGTTGCACTACATTTCTAAATATTTTATTACCTATGCTAAAAAAAAAACAATGCGGATCATGTGGCAGGTGCAGTGTTGTGATTCCTTACTTACTGACGGACTAACAACTAGGAGTTTGTAATAATGTTTCGTACATCAGGTTTGCCGGCCATAATACCTATTGCCAGGTTTTTTGCAGTTCTCCCCTGGCATTAATGGTTCAATATACTCGTAATTTTTTCGTTGGGAATTTTAGTAGAGCGGGAAATCGCATGTTTTCGTTAAAATTGTGCACAATGTGATAAAAGCGTGATTTTTTACCATTCGTATGTTATACTATACCATAATGATCATTTTAAGATGTGGAAGCAAGCTGGATTTGACCCCTAACACATTATAGAGGTCAGGTTTACCACCGAAGTATCATTCGGATTTAAAGTGTTATTGTGAAATAGAATAATAGTAGTAGAATAATAACATAAAATAGAAGAAAGCTGCTATAAAGCGATACATTTAAATAAAATCCCCTTTCTAATGACACCTGAATTTCTAAGGACAAGCAAGCAACCAAGCAAGACCAAGAGCAAGTACCTTGACTTGGCTCATGAGGTGACTGAGGTGGATGTTGACTCGACGATCATTGTCCCGATAGTTGTTTCGGCAAACGGTCTTATAGCGAAGAGTCTCGACAAACACCTCAAGAGACTCTCGCTAGATGGCTGGATCAAGGGCCAGATACAGAAGGCAGTACTCCTCGACACGGAACGTATTGTGAGGAGGTTCCTCTCTCTGCAGCCCTAACCACCGGTAGCTTGAGCCCTGCCCCGCTGCCGGCGGCACTCGTAGGTTAGGTTTTTTATAATGTCTATTTTTTTGTATTAGTATTATTATTTTACTTTTATATTTGAATATTTGTTATAAAAAACCTAATGTACAGAAAATTTAATAAATATCTAAAATAATAATAATAGAAGGGGCACAGTCAAGCCCACTTATGAAGAGTGATGTCAAGAACATTTCAAACAATAATGTCCACTTTGATTATTGACTAAAGACTATTTCATTAGAGCTTCTCTTATAGCGGTACATCAGGTCGCTTCGTGAAGGCAACTTTCAGCTGTATGTCGAATCCTTGATGCAGATTACGCCATGGCTCTTTGCTCTTGACTCAGGTCCTAGTTTAAATTGCGTAGCCGAGAAATTTATAATCAGAGTTTTTAAAGTTATATGTCGCAATAATGCAGATAAATGTTTGAGATAAAATACAGCGTTTATTCCCAGTGCAGGATGATGGAGATCCAATTTGGATCGAAGGTTACTTGCTTCGGTGACTGATAATTCAGAGCAGTTTCAACAGAGACAACTCTCTCTCTCTCCATGCCAAACTAGACAGGTAGCCATCGAAAAGAAGTAGAAACATGTGTTTATTTGTAATAGGCGCATATTTACTCGAAAATACACCCCTCAGGCCAAGCAAATTTAGAGTTTTGAGTCTCTCAGTAATTCGTGAATTAATTCGTAAATATAAAACCAAAGGCCTCTTCTTTTTTACTTCACTATTTACTGCAAAGATAATGGAGGAATGAACACTAATGTAAAAAAAATACACTTGTATCGGTGAGTAACAATTCCAATAGTTGGTATAGAAACATGGTTGGACGACTCGGTGAACGACAGCGAAATATTTAATTAATTAAAATCGGACGCAATTATCGCCATCAAATTATAGTAATAATCTGGAATACTTTTTTGTTGTTTTTTTATCACACAACAATTTATCACAATTAAATATTATTAAGAATAATAATCACAGAATACATGATGTAGTCATTGGAAAGTGCTCTGAATTATCAGTCACCGAAGCCAGTAATCTTCGATCCAAATTGGACCTCCATCATCCTGCACTGGAAATAGAGGACTGTATTGCGACATATAACTTTTGGTTTACGCGATCTCTATGACATCCGAAAATGAACAAGAAAGGTTTATTTAGGATAGCAGACCCAATTTTAGAGAACACATCGATAGTATAATAGCGAAGAGTTGGAAAATTTCCGGCTTTGTAAAATGGGCATATACCTAATAAATTTAGAAATGTTCGTGCATTAATATCACTTTGCAGCTGTTTGCCACGGATGCTCTTAGTCATATTGGGGTACAGTCAACATCACAAATAAGTGATCATTTATGTACTTTGTCACTTTAATGTCGTGTTTGAAATGTCATACAAAATTGTGAAACGATTGAAAGCGACAATGTACATAAATGATCACTTATTTATGATGTTGACTGTACGAGCCCTTGAAATAAAAGACATCGACATCTTTAATGATTCCTTGATAGTATTTAAGAACAAAGTTTTGCATTACCTACTTTTCAAATAATCTAAATTTTTTGGAAAAATATATATCGGTACCAATCTTCCATAGATTTGACTACGAGTACTTATATACAGCCTTAGCCACAGGCGCTGGGCGCCCCACGTTTTCATTTGTAACTTATAAATAAAGTATTATATTTCAATTTAAAAATACACAAAGACGTAAGTAAAATGTAAAAAAGTTAGTAAGATATTGTTTTGAAGTAGCTAATTGCGTGTGAATGCTGAAGCTACGTCGGTCGGGTTTTACAGTAAAATTATTAATTACATTTTTTTCACGGAATTTCCCTTGACGTCTAATGAAATATATAAATGCACCTTTTAAAGTTTGACTTTTATGTGAAAAATTCATGGGTGCTCAACACCTTTGGCCAAGGCAGTATAATTATAGTTGATTAAATACATTTATCTAAAAACGACATAATACATAAACAATAAAGCATGAAGTAGTTATAAAACAATAACTAAAAATTAAAACTATGAATAAGTTTAAATATAACTAAATCTAATACTAAAACTATGGCAAATTAAAAATTTATTAAAGCAAAAATAAAACTAATCTTAACTAAGCTATATAAGATTAAAATATAAATAGATGATTTATATATTTTTTTGCTGAAATGTATTTCCACTAAATTCAGTAAAATTGTTCCTATGAGCGCTGTATACGCAAGTAGAATAAGCATGATTGTACCTCTATTATTATTGAACATGTAAAGTATATGTGTTAACACTGTTAGTGTATCTATAAATAAATAAATAAACTTTACTTCACTGGCCGTTGATAAGGCGGCTCTCGTGGATCCGGCCGGCTGACCTCGTGTAAATTACAATAGGTACTAGTCCGGCCTTCTGATACGGTGGCGGCGGTATCGCTTTGGATGAAACCGGGTTACTAACGCCGCATCCAAACTAGCGTAATGTTATATTATTTGCTTCAAAACTGACCAGGGAAGCAATTATTTACAAGTAACTATTACAGACCGATCGTCTAAGTATTCAAAGCTTTTTTGAATCGATGCATTCAACCACTTAATTTATAGCGCTGTTTAGAGCCGCTGACGGTTTAATTACTGCTTCATTTCATAAACTGTTAAGCTTTTATTATAATGCACAGTGAGAATTTGGCACGACGGTAGATTTGAGTCACGTTTTTCGTTACTCAAGTCGTTACACCCCCATTTAAGAAATTTTCGTTTTCAGTCTCACCATATTCAATAACCGTATCCAGGTATTAACCTAAATTGGACTATTAGCCCAGTCTATAACAACACAAAAAAGGCAAACATCGCAAACCCGCATGTAACTACGATTTGCTTATATGTTTTTAGGTCCGTTGTGAGTATTTAACATCCAAGTTTGCAACCCGGAAAACCCTTGCGAAAACTGTTGCCCATCTTCGACTTGCTGTATCTCCGCAACCAATGGACATAATGAGCTCAAAGCTCAAATTGTAGCAAAAATAGTCATCTTTATTAAAGTAAAACCAAAAATTCTTGAAAAACGCTTCCTTAGGGTAATTTTTTCGAAAAAACTGAAACATGTGCCAAAATTTCGCAGCTAGCAGGGTTTTCAAGAGTGCAAACTTGGGTATTATCTACTCTTAAGGGACCTAAAAACATATAAAAAAATTGTCTATTACTAAACCATATTAAGCATTGTGTTTAGTTATTATAGAGCCATAAGACCACTTGTACTGGTATCTACGCTGAAATCGTAGAATCAGCCAATTTTTTTTCACTTTCACACATAATTAGTATTGTTTTGTGTAAAGTACAACGCTTTTTGAAATTCATCAATTTCATTTCGTATTATTAAAATTAAGCAGCGAGATTAATTAGACGAGCAGGTTTTCCTTTCATCTTAGTAAAAATGAAATTAATACTAGTATTTAATACTAGTATATACTTGGCTTCAACATAAATTTAATAATTGTGTTCTTAGTTTTATTTATTATAAGAACTTCTTTGAAATATAGGATACTAGCTGTTGCCCAAGACTTCGTCCGATTAGAAGTCATTTATCGCGAGTAAAGTAAAGTTGCCCACCTAGTTGATAACTAAGCAAAGAAAAGTGTGTAGGTACAGTCGGCTATGAAAGCTCATCTCATTTTTTTTAGAGAAACGCATAATTCCTTTCCGTATGTCTTTATAGCTAATGCATAGGTATATAGAATATATGTAGGCATTATTTCTGAAACTGTTAAGCTTTCAGGTAATTTTACATGCCATAATATAGAGCTCAATAGGTTAGGTTAGGTTACTTTTATAACAATTCTCAATAGTTCACGTTTTCCAAAAAAATGCCTGTATGGCAAATGATACAATTATGGCAATTGAAATTCGGGTAAATGATAGAGGACCTCACATGTTACTTAGACCAGCTACTTTTTAGACCATATGCTACCTAGAGCAGTTGCTTTTTAGACGAAGTGATACTAACCTCTAAAACTACCAACTAGAAATCTATCGAATCATAATGAAAGTGAAAAAGGTGAAGCACGACGGATTATTACACGTATTTGATTTCTGCAGTTTTTCGCAGAATGCAGCAGCTTGTCCAGGACCACTAACTGAACAATAGACGAGAATTTAATCTTATAGCCTCAATCGAAGTCATGATTTGCTATTAGGAATTTACTTCACTTTACGTTGCCTGAATTTCAATATAAGAAACGGTTAGTCAAACAATGTCTTAATATATTCTTTGATATTTTTTGCGCTTTCAAGTTTCAGGATTTTCTTTAACTGATGATACAATAAAATTTGATTAGGTAAAGGTTCTCCACATTTCTATAGAACAACTTACCGTGTTTACTTTTATAAGCCCCGTCCAAAACGATTGTTGAATTAACATAAGCGCTCAATGTTCCAGCAGTTTACGACAATTCTATACATTTTCGACACCTACGTAAAACCAATTTAAATAAAATTTAAGACTGAATAGTTAACAGAACAACTTTAGGTACTTAGGTACTTACTAAAATGAACTATTTTTTGCAACGCTTCTTTGTCTTCGCACCCACCGTAGTTTTTTTCTGTTTTGCCTACTGGTTGACTGGTAGAGAATACCATTGGGTATTAAGTCCGCCTTTTGTACTTTATTGTAGTTTGTGCAAAGAAGTTTACATAAATAAATAAATATATAAATATTTAAACTCCCTAGTTTACCCTAATCAATATTTCCTAAACAGTCTCCTATATCTAAAAAATTAACACAAAATGTACAAATTGATTTTTAAAAGCTATCCAATGATACCTCTTTCGATGTATATAATTTAAAAAAATACCTTTACTTTACATGTATGTACCCGTAAAAAAAAGATGTGAATTGTGTGTGTGAATTTAAATGTAAGTATAACCAAACAACAGCTTTGTTAGTAGCAAGACTCATGGACATCGAGGATATTATGATAAAACTATAAGGGTTCCTAGTTTGACTTCGGAACCCTAAAAAACCACTACAAATCAATTACATGTCATGTGTTTTATAAAAAAAAATCGCTCTGGGTTTATATATGTAATGTAACCACTATCCGTTTTTTATCCGGTAATAAGAAGGCACACTAGAACACGCATTAAGTGGGATCTGAAAACCAAAGACATTTGGATTCTCAAGACTGCAATCCTAAGGCTTTTTACAGACGAACGGCATTTTGTCAACGGCAGCCATCGCCACTGTAAGAATCCTAAGACTACAAATGCGTTGCCAACCCTAGACTAAAATGCCTAGTTAGAAGCAGGCTGCCAAACGCCCCCAGTGGCGGACTCTGGTGCAAACCAAAGTCCACGATTTTGAAATACAACGGCGCTCTGAGCTTGACGCCAATCGCGATGAACTGAGCCCGTCCACCTGCGGCAATTTCTTACAATATTATCAAGGGTGAGCTCACATGCCCGCAATGCGCAAGAACTTTCACGAGGAAAATTGGCTACATAAGCCACATGCGAACTCACCAGCGACAACAGGGTCTTCTATAAAACGGTCGCCGTGGCCGAGATCGGACGGACCAATCATCATCATCATCAAAATGCCTAGTCTATGCTTGTTATTTCGCCGGTTGTGTTATCCGGAACACAAAAACCCGAACACTGCTGCTTGGCGGTAGGTTAAAGGATAAGATAGTGGTAGCTTTTCGACGGATCCGGCAAAGGCTAAGGCCTCCCTCTCGTCCTTCCATGCATTTTGATCTTGCGCAGCCTCCTGCCAGTCCCTTCTGAAAGCGTCAAGCTGATCTCGCCATTTGCGCCAAGGTCTGCCGCGACGCCGAATTCTGTCATGTGGGATCCAGTGTGTGGTTGTTTTTGTCCGATTGATGTTGGATACATGCGACAAATATGTCCGGCCCAGTCCCACTTGAGTCTAGCGGCTGTTTGAGTTAAGTCAGCAATTTGGGTTTTAGAGCTTAGTATTGTATTTCGGACGCGATCTATAAGCTTAACGATCAGAATATTACGCTCCATGGCGCTCTGGCAAATTTTAAGGGCGGACATCTGAATGTAGTCGTAGGTGAGGATTGGAAGAATGCACCTGTCCATGAGCTTTCTCTTTAGTGCCACTGGAAGGTTGCCCTTCATATAATCCTTCATAGGCCAGTAGCTCTTCCAGGCATTTTCAGGTCTTTATCCTGTCTAGCCTCCTCTTTCAGCAGTCGGGTAAAAATCAGGATAGCTTAGGTACTCGTATTTACTAATTTAATATATTTAAGTTATTGTTGAACTCTGTAAATATTACAAGAAGTAGGTAACATATATTTTTGCTCTCAGGTGCAAGAGAGACAGTTCACTTTATGTCAGCTTAGTCACAGTTCCGTGACCGTGCTGGACAAATAACGCCCCCTACTGTCACCATAAATCGTGGATCCACGTAATAATAATATATACATATTTTATTTTTTCTTCCAACTAAAAATACCTGACTTAGCAATCGGAACACGGTCTTAGGAGTTTAATATTCAATCCCAGCAAGTCATGAAATTTTGACAAAGCAATTACGCCATTTAATTAAGAAACTAGCTCTGCAAAACAGCTCTGTGCGTTCTTGTACGACCCGCATTTCCTCGGTATCAAAGGTTACCCCTATTCCGTGAAAACTCATATCAAGTCTACTTACTGTATAAAAAGTACTTTGATCACATCAACGCAAATAAATAAGTATAGATACGCATAAGCTGTCGCAATTTGGTAAGTTTTCATTAGTCAAATGTATATTTTACAAAATAAATGTTTTGCCATGACAGTAAAATCATTTGATTTGCATTTTTTATGATTATGGAGGGTTTAATAGAGGTGAGACGAACTAGATAAATTTCGTACTTAATCTTCCGAGTACGCGTACATAAAAGGACTAGATTGAAAGACTAGTTCCCTGAGTATTAAAAAGTTTAAGGGCCTCCGCCGTGTGGGTATACGGAGGAGCGCGGGTCAAAAATAGTAGGTATGAACAATCCGTCGCACGCGTCCGCGCGAGTTAGCGCTGCTCATACGTTTTCTCGATAGGCGTGCAACCTGCTCCTTGCACCCGCGCGACTTAGCGGAGGCCCTCAGTTAATACGTAGTCAGATCTCTAGAGTTTAAGTACGTATATACAATTATGGCGCGTACCTAAACGAGAGTTCTACCTAAATGACTTTATAATGAAGGTTAAACTAAGTAGGGTAGACCGGGGACAATATTACCATTTTATAAATAGTGACGTGTAACTCAGAATCTAAAGCTACCACGTAAAAATCGCTTAGGATATAAAATTCTAGTCTAATTGGCTATCCGAATCTAGAAAATAATTTTCATTTGGTCGCATCAGAATGGTGCAAATAGAGTTTTTGTTCATGAAGTCCGTGTGTTACAATTGATCCCCAGTACGCGTCAGTTGTACCAGAAAAACACAGGTGAATAAAACCCAAAATAATGGACTAATTAATAAATATTTATTGTTAAATTCTTAAGAAAAATCAGTCTGTTACGTTACATCAGTCTTAAAAATAGAGACTCGTATTTAGACTAGACAAAGTGAGCATTTCAGTTGAACGATACGAAAAATAATTGACGAGTTATTATAAAAATCACTTAAGATTGCTCAAAGCACACCTCTCAAGCAATAACAACACCTCAATACAACGAAAATATCGAATAATTTAGGAATTACGAATCTCATACAGTTACAATTGACCCCTGGTACAATCAACCCCATCCTTCACAGCAAATTATTTTTAAATAATACTACTGAAACGGATGACATTGTGGGTATTATAATTTATATACATCCCGAAGTATCGAAATGAATCGTTGGGATGTATCATAGGTACAAATACAAATACCCGAGATGTAACATGTTAAAAAAAAATAACTAGCGTTTTTTGAGATTAAGGAACTTGCGGCCCATGTGGTGCGCGGCGGGGTCACTCATCGTCATCATCATTATTAGCACATAAACATAAACAACTCATTCTTGTTACTAATAACTAATAACCTTTTTAACAGTAGTCGGCTAAACTCCATGGCGGCGTCTTTGTGCTGCCGTCGCGTGCGCGAGTGCGCGCGTTGCAGCTGTCGGTTGTCTTTGAGATGTCACATAGGCGATAGTCGCCACGATATTCGCTAACCTATTTCCCTTGAGTTATATTTTATTGTAATAACCTGTAAAAATTATATGTAGCCATAAACGAGTACATATTTTCATCGGAACCACTGCACCAACCAGCACACCAAACTTCCTTTCTTAGTAAATAATGCTAAAGTAAGGTAAAATTTAGGTTAAGGTGACAGAGTTCAAATTAAATTAACTATGGAATTGTTTTTTAAATAATAAAAATCTCGGAAATTATGAGTTGGACTACACATGTTATACCACATTATAATACTGCAAATAGGGTCTAGAATCGATGGTTAAAATCCTCCGGCTACGTCCCGGGCACGGTGTATAATTAAAACAAACGTAAATTCAAAAATCATACCTCCCAGCTAAATTTTAATCACATCATCCATGTAGTCTGCGTAAAATCGCTGTGACTTACGGATAGACGGACAGACAAACGAACAAACAGAGGAATAGGGAGAAATATTAAGGTTCTTTATTTAAATTAGGGTACGGAACACTGAGAACGTAGTCAAAATGCAAAAAAAATATAAAAAATGGCTTTTTTTACTGAAGCTAAGGATCAAATCAAATAAAAAAAAACTGTGATCATACCGTACAACAAATTATTTTTAACTAGTTAACAAAAGACAAAGATGAAATGGGGAGTTAAAAACACTGCCCAATATTACACGAAGTAAACTTATATCCATTATTATTTCTAAGGTCTGAAAGAAGCATTTATTGTTATTTTTTCTGCTATATTATATTGTATCGGTTCACATTATTGCCGTCATTAAAGAATCACACGACACGTTGGACGGCACGGTTTCTTTCCATTTACTATGCAGTGGTTCTAGTTACAGGTACTGTGTTTAAACGCTGCAAAAAAAAGACACATTATATTAGAACTTAGAATATAATTCACACATAAGAAAAGTGGAACTGCTAAATTGGCCGATTATCGTGTTAATCTTAAATTAATCAATATTAAAACTACGTTTTTTGTGGTAGTATGTCTAATTTTTACAATAGATTATTTTGTATGACATAGGTACTTTTTTTCTGTTTTTAACTACTGCGACATGAAGTATTTACTTATAAGAGAACTTTGGTTTCACTTTTATTTTTCCTTAATTAAAATATATTGCAGGGAACGTAGGTAAGATGAGTAAATACCAGGATCTTGTCACTTGGTGATAGCGGCCTATCACCAGCAGTTGCTATGCGGCAAATTGATTAGCTGCATCATTAATACGAGTACCTGCTGCGGGACAAAGAATTGTTAACGTTAAAAATTAATTATCCATTCCCCAAAATGAGCCTGTGATAGAACGATAACTAGGTCTCAAATATCCCTTGTCAGAACTTTTTTTTTCCGTTAATTAACCGCCTGTTTCACAATCGACAAGTAAATCATATTTGTCAGATAAATTTAGCCCTTTCTCTTACTTACACTTGAAAATAGACAAGAAGAGAGCCAACTTTAAATGGCAGATAAATTAACTCGTCGATTGTGAAAGTAGTTACTTTACTGAAACTCTTATAGGCTTCAAAGTCAGAACAAGCATTTGCAAATAAATTTTTTTCACCACTGGTATTCATGACAATGAAATAAAAACTGGTCCATTCCAAAAGTACGTTTGACGAACGTATAATTTTACAAACTTTCATTTCGCAAAAACATATTATTTTGTACTTAAACCATTGCTTACTAGGTACGTTTTATGAGCAAATTAAATAAGTTAGGTTAGTTTGGACTTTTGTTCAGCAGAAGGTAATGAAAGTTTGTTAAATTATATAGTTTGCCATAATATGATGATGTGTTGAGACATTAGTGAACCAAATTTAATCAAATATGTGCAACCTATCACGAAGAAAGTAATTATGTGGGCGTCAGTGTGTCATCTCTGGCTATTGACTCTACCGTTAACTAGCGCTTATGCTTTAGCTACATAGAAGGAGCGCTTGCAGTTATTTTTCTGACGGTGTGTTATGGTTACCTACCTGTAGCGAAGTCTTACATGTCTTGACGTGCTCCCTTAAATACTTCACCAATGAATAGCGAGCTAAATCTCCTCGTTAACATTTTCTGCGAAGTTTTCAGTGGCACTGACGTAGAGGGCACCCAGGTCCTGATGGCAACGACAAAGAAGGCCCGTTGTCAGGCCAATCTCCGAATCTGCGAAAACTTATAATCGCAATCTGAGATTATAATAATATTATCTAGAGGTACTTACTACCTCCAGATAGACAGCCCGTATAAATAAGCGACGTTTTTTTCCCATCTCTGGCATAACCCGAGCAGACAAACGTAGTTCTTAGTGCGACGACAATATACACACATAATATTAGGGATTTGTAAATTTGTGCGGAAACATCAGATTCTTTACAAAAAATCGGTTTGGGGTCTCACAAAAATAAGCTCATTGCACCACCTTCAAAACTTGAACTTTTATCTTCCGGTCCCTTTTCAATGTCTATTAGAATTAAGAATTAATTATCCGAAGAAGAAACAAAGTATAACAAATTTGTAAATTAACTTAAACAACTACAGATTAATAAATGTTACCTATTACTCGCTCAGTGAATACCTTAATGACGAATTTAAAATGTAGGTACAGTGAGTCCTTCTCTTCTTGATACTGCAGTGCCCATCAGTGTTCATAAAGATCTGTTGAAAAAGTATAGCTACGAGTATTAATTAGCATAGACTTTTGTAACATTATGATAATTACAGTAAATTACTGATTACTAAAAACAATCCAAAACAATATTGCTGCTGTTTTCCAGTTGTTCATCAATCATCTTACTAAGCCTCGTACTAATATCAACGTAGCGCTCGATTGCATTTGCAGTACAAATTGAACTGTGAAAAATTAATTGACTGTGTCCACAGAAAGGGTTGGTTTTCATTGTTGGCGCAAATGGGCGCGCTTAAGCATGATTGCCGAGCGACAGAGACGCACGATCGAGCTAGCTGCAACTATTATGTAAAGCGCAGTTTACACGGGCTAGATTATTGTCGTTACTTTATGCGCTAACAATTTAAGCTGGAATGCGGAATCATCTAAGTACAAATTGGGATAGACCAAAAAAAATAACTCACGGTTTTTACATTCTCATTCGAAAGAATAGGTAATTTTAAGAAGCCAATTTCATTTTGTATTTGACTCAATAGTTTTGTTAAATCTTTATTTATTAAGCAGATATTTTATGGATGACATGATTATTTTAAATTTGGGTTGGCATTTTCTAATAAATTACAACAATTAAATGATATCTAGTCATAAAAAGTGATTGTAATAGTGTATTAAAACATACTATTTCGAGCGGTTTTCGCCTAACCCGTAAGATAGACCTACGAGGGCATCAAGCCGAAAAACAGTCAAATATACTTTTGTCAAAAAAACCGAAATAGATAAATATTTCAAAACGGAATAATGCAGAATGGCTTTAAAACCCTATTAATTGTAAAAATATGTACAATCCCAATTAGTACGAGGTTCTCAGGGCTGGCAACACAATTGCAGTCTAGAGATTGCAATCTTGAGATCTATGGACTTTAGAGTTAACTTTCCATCAGATAGCCTGTGTGCTCTTTGTCTTATCCTTGCCATAAAAAAGGTAAAAAAGAATTCGTAGAAATGTTAAAAATTATTATTAGATTATAGGAGCTTTTTTCACAGCTTAAAACGCGATAATTGCTCAGTTACCATGATATCAGATAGATAGACTAAATAGACAGAATAGGAGGTTAGCTTCTTCATTCTCTTGCAACTTGCCAGATTAACCATAGTTTCACTTCTTTGATGATAAGCTACACACTTAAAAAATAACAATTGTCAGGGATTTCAGAATTTGATGTCCCAAATTAATGGAGCTCAAGTAAATAATTAAAAAACTGTTTAAGCTATTTTAAGTAAAAACAAAAACCGATAAAATACAATAATATCAGTCAAGGTCTCAGTGCGCGATGCAATTACCCACATGTGTACAAAATTTAAGCTTTGTGACTTTGGTAGTTTCTTAAAAAAAGTAAGTGTGAAGTACAGACAGACAGATGGCGAAACTAAAACGAGCCTAGCCTGACTATGGAACCCGAAAAACGTAAACGTGAAGTACTGAAGAGTTAACCGTCCGAAAAATATGAAACAAAATGTACACTAACGCTTTATGGACTATTGAATACACCGGTCATTTTAAACCGCTCGAAAACAGGTAAAAACTTCGTGTCCTTGAATTATTTGATGCTATCCACGGTAAGTTCTTAACATACTCGTAGTTTAGGACTAGGTCACTTTGTGATAATATTACAGGTTATCTTTCTCCAATTATTTAGGAAACAAGGAAATCTGCTCACCTGCTTATTTATTTCTTGTAATTGCGATGATAGTGCGGTGCTTGCCTGGGTTTATTGAATTCTGGCCGGTTCACTGTCTTCTTCACCCCTCCGCTGGGTGTCTTGTAATTTTTGTACTGCCAGGAGGGGCCCACCAGTTTAAAGGTCGTTGGTTGTATGGTTTGTTTGCTTTATTGTTTGTATTTAAACTATTGTAGGTCAGCTCTTGTGTTAACCTTTGAACTGCCTTAGCAGATTTTATTATTTCTATTAAGCTGTTTCCAAAGAGGACAATATCTGGCTCATCCTGAAGGGACGGTTTCATTTCCTTTTTAACTATATTCTGAATGACTTCTCTCCTGCTCTCCGTTTCTCCATGGAAAATATTACAAATTAACCTTGCCGCATCATTTAAATGTTTTATTCCATCTATCTTATCTCCTTTTTTAAAGAAGCATTGAAGTCGCAAACCCAAAGCATTCAATGCAATTGACATGCTTTTTTGTCGATTTTCTATTATTCTATTTCGTCTTTTGACGTGTTCTGTGAGAGCTGCTAATAGTTCCGGTTTGAGTTTAGGTAGGATCATTTCGGTTAAAGTACTAAATACTAAATATAAACCTATGAGCAGTGTTTTTCCTTCCTTATTCAACCCCTGCCTTAGTATGGGTATCCTACGCGTTCCAATTTCCTCATTAATTGGAGGGCCACTCTATATGCTAGTTTCCACAGACCCCTTAGCCGATAAGATTTCTGTATCTAATTTCTCTGGCAAAATTTCTAAAGGATCTATTTCATCATGTGTTTCCACTAGTTCTTCCACCTGCGGCAATTCGGGGGTTCTTGGTTCTGGTGTAGGTGATTGAGTTCTCGATGACTCCGGATTCAAGAGAATAAAATTGTTTTAATACTTACAATAACTTGTAGGAAACATATACTTACTCGTAAATAAGTACAAAAGAAACAAGGTTGTTCGTTAATCGTCAAGTACAGTAACAACAAATATAATTTATCTCTTGTAAGTTACATGAGGTGCCTATGTACTAGCTTTTAGCTTTTCCATACTCTGACAGTTTAGCGACCACTAACATAATATTACTCTTGGCAATGTGACTTATGTTGTTCAAATACTTCTGAAGTATAGCAACAACTACACTGTTTTAATATTGTTCGATGCTCTTAATAGCACAGCAACAACGAAACGAGACGCGCTGTATCGGTAAAGATGGCTGCAAAGAGGTGCCACAACAAGACAAAAAATTAAGTTGCCCGATACTCGAACCAATTTAGCGACAACAATTTGTAGAATACATATTATCCTTTTAAAAACTGACTAATAACGTAATCTTTTAAATAACAAAAATTAAGCGACGCCTCACGCAAGTGACATAGAAAACGAATGATGATCACAGATAACAACAGAGCGGGCTACAGTCGGGACCGTTCGGGAACTCGTTTTTTCTGCTAAATTTTGACATAATCGTATGTGACGCCTTCAAGTAACCAGGAAATTTACTACTTAGTCAATTCTTCATCATCGAGGACGAGACAACAACAGGTATAATAAAATAGTTCATAGTACCCTTTATGATGAACTCTTTCTACCAGAAGTCGACCCATAGGAAAAGGATCTGGATGAGTCACGACCAAACATAAGATCGACTTCATCATGACAACCAAGTCAAGAGACGAATATTCCATGATGTCTCGGTGATCCATAGGTTTAAAACCGGAAGTGATCACCGAATGGATAGTGGCACATTGAATATTGAGATACAATATCCGTTGAATATCCGTTGGAACACTCCCGTCTGATAAAGTCTACCCTCCGACTATTAAACGCTTATATCCAAAACCCCGAGAGCTTTCAGCTAGAATTGAGTAATCGCTTCGAATGCCTACATAGCGTACATCTATCGATGACGCGACGACGCGTTAGCCTAGTTGATAGTGACCCTGCCTACGAAGCTAGCGGGTTCGATTCTCGGTGTGGGCAAATATTTTAGTGATGAGCACGAGTAATTTTGTTTCTGAGTCTTGCATGATTTTTATGTATTTAAGTACAATGCCCATAGTACAAGCCTAGAGCTTAGTTTGGGACTAAGTCAAACTAAATCATTAAAAAGTCACATTGTTGTCACAGCACTACTGTTTTTTTTTGTCAATTACTGTTAAACCCTGATTTGAATATTAATACTGAATTAGATCCAAATCTGAACGTCATTGCTTAAATGTACACAAGCTAATTAGCAATATTTTGCTTGCCTTTATAAACCAAAATCTAAAGAGCCTGGTTGCTCAATCCATGTACTTTATTATACAGCTCCATAGGGAAATAATGTACCTATCTAAGCAAGTGTTTCCAATTTCCATAATTATACTTAATTCCCGTGTAGACAGACTGTGTTGAAGCGACAGTTTAGGCGCTTTTAAAATTTCGTAGTTTTCACATAATCAGCTTTGTCAATGCGGCCGTCAATGTATAGCTAATTTTCGTCACAAAACTGACAAAGTTAAAGTTCCTTAATTTCAGTCCTTAATTGGGTACACTTTTTAGTGAAAACGCCCAAACATACTCCTTTCACTAACTTCTCTTAGTAAATGGTGAATACAGGGTGTTATGAACTGAAATGAAATGAAATACTTTATTGAGCTAATAAAAATGGTACATATTTCTGCTTACATTATTTTAGATATATAAGTAACTTACTTAGAGAGTAAAATAGATGGTAGGTATATAAGTCTTGTAAGCGTCATCTGACCCCCGTACTAGTGTGAACTGTATCATGTGTGGGTCAGGATTCGCCGTCCTTAACAAACTTAGGCGCAAGGTTGGACAAAAAAAAATGGCGAATAAGTGGTGCCATGTACTTACCTACTACTTATTCAGGCGTAATAAGAATTCATTGTTTAAAATCAAATAATTAAAATAAATCATAATTAATTTATAGTTATTATTTTAAGATGTTTTATGTGTTTTATGAAATAAAAATACTCGTTAAATAATTAAAAAGAAACAAGCAAACACCGCTAGTTTTTTTTAAATTTCCATCTTGAGCTGTTGCTTTGTTTTGTTTTAATTGATATCTGGTGCAAATAATTACTCGAAAAACCAGGCAAGAGCATGTCTGACCATGCTCAGTGTAGGATTCCGAAGCCGAAGCCGAAGTTACTACACAAACACCATCTCAAAAAACAACAAGTATGAACTAATTCTCTATTTCAAGTTATTTGGTGCTGTCTTAGATGATTTTAGTCGCCTGTATCTCAAGATCCAATCAAATCTACTTAGTCGTGATAGTTTTTCTTTGAAATTCGTAAGATGTGCGTTTATTCGTAGTATGTATCTAAGATATTTTTCAGATTTTTTGTATTTGTCGTTTTGGCTGTAGTGGGGGGGACACTTCACTCTGACAAAAATTAGCGCTTTAAAGCTTAATATTTCATAAACGGATCCCTTAATCGAAAAATTGTTAATAATATTTTTGAAAGACCTATCCCCACATTATGGGGTACACGAGAAAGAAAAACATCCCCACGTTACGTGTAGGGGAGGTAGGTACTTTCATAACATTTTTTTTCTAGATTTTATTTTACCTTTTTGTTGGCGTGAATAATATGTATATTCATGCCAACTAAGAGCTAAGCATACTAAGAGTCTCTGAGCTAGGCGAAACTATAAGGGTTCCTAGTTTGACTACGGAACCCTAAAAAGCCCAGGCCACATTCTTTGGCCTTGGTCCTAACATGCTTGAAAGAAAATAGAATTTTGCCAAGTGTCCTTCTAAATTAGCTGATAACTCCAGTTAATAAAATAAAATCTACGCATATGATAAGTATCATAGGAAAGACCATTAATCAGAAAAGTTTTCATAGAACTTGAAGTGCTTGACCTTTATTAGTTTTTTTAAAGCGGTGTTTTCTTGGGCTTTTAGTTTTTATTTAACTACGTCTTTTTAAAACTTTACTGTAGCCTCGGCTTTTTTCGAGTAATTATTTGCACCAGATATCAACTCTAACCGAACATAGCAATAGTCAAGATATAAATTTTAAAAAAAATGGCGGTTTTATTCATGTTTCTTTTTAATTATTTGATTTTAAACAATGAATTGTGGGATTTTGTAGAACAAGAAAAAACTTTTTTTTTAAACCTGCGGTTCTGGACCTCCTTACTAGGTAGGCCTAAATAAGTAGTACATGGCACCACTTATTCGCCATTTTTTTTGTCCAACCATTCGCAGATCTCTTTAATATTTCAGACTTTAAATTAAAAATGAGATATTATTATTATTGCGTGTTTTTTTTTTCATTACTTTGTTAAGTAGAACCAGATATAATACGTTATTTGTCTCCATATTACGTTATTCGTGCCTCGTCGTTCCTTGCTGGGTCGTATCAGGACGACGTGGGCATTAAATATGTAAGGGATGGCAGATGCTCTTTGCAGACCAGCAATTGCCAATACTTCTATAAACTACCCCACAACAAGAGCTAAAAGGGATTTTATTGACATGGCAAGTGTTTACATTTTTTGTCTCATGTCTGAAGTTTACGGGCCACAATATATGAAATAATTTAGATTGATAGACAATTATCTATATTTTATTGGTAAAGTAGGTATAACGAAATTATCAAAATCAACAGTCTTCGAGATATTAACAAAATTAGCTAGTTTTAACAATTTGACGACAGATTATTGCTGAGACGACAGATACGAGTATGTGCAAGCTGTTATTTTCGATATGGAAATTAGAGTTTTTTATAAGGGACCGAGTGTGGCTAGCGCCATCTAGCTTCAATACGAATTAAACTTAAATACGGATCTCTTGGTGCGCCAGTCTGACTCACACTTGATCGGATGTTTAATTTTAGCGTTAGCGTATATGGGTTCTATAAAAATAAATTAAATATCCCGAAAACTGTCGAAAGAAGTCAAAAACAAATTTCAACCACTTTTTGTTTGTTAAAATACCTACTTTATATTTTTTTTTTTTTGGTATTTTAAGTTCCAATCATTTGTAGATTAAAGAGAAAAGATCAAAAGACGTTACAGATACTTTCCGAGAATGTTTATTCTTGTTTAAGCTTTATTCATAACATCACCCTGAATAAAATAATGACCCCATTGAAATTAGTGTTGTTGTGAGCATTAGTCATAGGTAAGACTTCTCTTGAAATACAATTATATACCGTACCACTTAGTATGAGAAAATGTTACCGTGGCAACCATAATACATAGCTAGTTTATTACACTGACTGGCATCGATGAATACCTAGATTTTGATGAACCCGAATAAAATTATGTACTTGTACCGTTACATGAGTCATAGTTATAGATATATTGTAATTTTTTTACTACCGCGATTAAAAAAGAGTCGAAAACAGAAGCAATCAAAAATTAATTTTACTAGCGTGTAGGCACGTAAACCGGTTTAAGAAATTTCCACCAAATACCTATCGAGCGAATATTCAAATGCCATAGCATTGTTAGCCCCTTTAAAGATTTTTTGCATTTGTGAGATCAAGTTTTCATTTATTTTTAAAACGTTTAAAATAATTTAGGGCTGGTAAACCAATGTCAAATAAAAATTGCCTGGTGGGACTACCGGTAGGCATGGAATCATGGGCAGACTTATGCTTTGGAAAGTAAGCAGGGTGGTTCAATAAACATTTCAATGTTTGTTATAAATGTTCTCATATCGTCTGTTTTATTGCTAACTACGCTACTAGCTCGCTAGATGACCCAGGTATCAGAGACGCAGGGCGCTCGGGTGCTAACGAGGTTTCGCCAATCTTAATGGTTGTTATATTCGAAGTTTGCTTTGATTTTAGTCTCAAACGATAGGCCTGTTGACGCTCTGCATAGGATTTACCGGAAATTGGTTTGAAATTTTGATTAAATTTTCATCACGATTGTTAGTCGAGAGAATTCTAATTTTGGAGCTGCAAGGTTGTTTATTTAGTTCTGAGGATCACAACGCACTCTGTATTTTTGCGATCGGAATTGTAGCCCCAGATATCTTTAGGTTTAGAGGAGCAACTTGGAATTTTTCGGCTCAAAAACACTGTCACGCAGAGAAAACTTAGAGGCGGCTGTAGTCAGTTACCAGAAGTCTAAGTACTATTAGTGGAAGGAAGTAGAGTGACTTGATCACTGACACGTTGTTTGCTGGGATTGGTTAAGTGGTTCGTGAGATATTGGTACGGCGAAAGTACACAAAAACGTAACGGTTGATTTTCACGATACGTGTGAGTAAAACATTACATGCTTAAGGATTCCAAAAATATGTGTCATTTTAAGTTACCACCCTTGTTTTCCCTGTCATATTCAAGAAAATTATAGAGTCAATACTTCTCTGTCAGGAATTGTTATCGGTAGATGGATAAATAAGTTCTAAATCGTTTTACATCGATTTACAGATCAAAAAAAGACTATTTTAACCCAAAATGCAGGTCTCGATACATTACCTTGGAAGGTTTTTAAATTTAATGCATTAACTAGTTTTAAATCTAATATAACAACTCATTAAATTTATCTAATGTAAATAGACATTGAGCCGCTGCAAAATTGCCAATAACACCCGCAAATTCACCGCGAAAGCAACGTTACATAATTAATTCATGCAGGTTATTTACGATATTGCGATTGGTTTTTAATTTGATTAAAAATCCATCACATCGTTGTCGTCTGGAATGCTTACATGAAACGCATGATAGGTTCGTTATCGTTTTGGGTTTCTTAGGAATATATTTTTTTATAAAGTATTATACTTTTTTTTAAGAAAACATTAATTTTATTGAATTTGTCTGTAACGAATTTAAAAGTCGCGCCAGCCACGGACAATTCAGTTGAAAACACCACCGCTCCAGTAAACTATGATAGTCGTTAAAATAAGTCCATACTGAATAGTTGCGGTACCATGGTTTATTTTTCATTGAAAACACTAATAAAAAAATAAGGATTGAGTCTCGTGAGACCTTAACAAATAAACGTAGAACGCTTGATACTCATTAGTGTTACTATTTGTGTGATGATTAGGAAGAAAAAGCGTTATTAATTGTCATTGGCAACATTATTAAAAAAATAATGATCGAGTCTCGTGAGCCCTTAACAAATAAACGCAGAAAACTTGATACTTATTAGTGTTACTATTTTTGTGATTGTTAGGAAGAAAACGCGTTCATTCGAAAGGATTACAGTAAAGGGTGAGTACTATTAAATTGTCGCCTTTTGAATTAACGTTTACAAAATGAAATAATGTTATAATAACTCTTTTTTTTTTATTATAAGAAAGTTCAAGACGTAAAATAGATCAGCTAACACAATTAAGGTTTCTCCAGAGCACGACGAGAGAATTCGCGGACTTTACTCTTCACGCGACTCATAGAATTTTGCACGGATTCATTAGTGATCAGTTTTGTACATTTCATCCACTTTCTTTTAAAATCGGGCAATGATGTGGCCGGTTGGCATGTTTTCCGCAACTTTGTTTTAATATTAGCCCAGTATTTTTCAATCGGCCGTAGTTCTGGGCAATTTGGCGGATTCATATTCTTCGGCACTACATCGACAGAATTCTGATTATACCAATCCAAAGCTCGCGACGAATAGTGACAACTTGCCAAATCTGGCCAAAACAATGTAGAAAAAGTATGTTTTTTTACAAGTGGTAATAACCGTTTTTTTAAGCATTCGGAAATATAAATATCCGTGTTTATTGTGCCAGTGGTTACAAAAGGCGAACTTCTCATGCCGCACTGGCATATCGCTTGCCACACGAGGAACTTCTTGGCGAATTCCTCTACTGGAATCACTTTTTCTGATTCATGTAGACCCGAGACGTTGCGAGAAGAAAAGTACTGGTTTCCAGGTATTGATTTGAAATCAGCTTTCACATACGTTTCGTCATCAATAATTAAGCAACCTGTTTTTTGAACTAACAAGGTGTACAGAAATCTAGACCGTCTAATTGCTCGATTATACTGTTCTACAGTTCTTTTGGGGGCTTTTTGCTTCTTGTAAGTAGAAATACCATACTTTATTTTTATTTTTTGTACATTTCTTTGACAAGTACCAACTTTTTTGGACACATCTCGAGAAGAGATTGCCGGATTCTGATCAAACAGCTTACACACTTTTAAATCCAATTTTTTGTTCCGTTTCCTTGTAGGATGGCCCTCTCGCTGCTTTCTTTCAATATTTCCACCTTGTTTTAGTTTTTTTAGGGTCCTTTGCACTGTTCTCCGACTTGTATTGCACGATTTCGCAAGATCCAAAGTGGACATATTGGGATTTATTGAAAATTCTCGCAAAATTAATTCACGAACGCTTTTTTCGTTTGACGACATCTTGACTGATAAAAACAACTGAATGTTCTTTTAAACAGTAAGACATGCAAATACGTTCTAAATTTGAAATATTATAAGTTTAATGAAAAAGGTTGCGTGGCCGAAAAAAAAATACGGGAAATGTTGGCGACAATTTAATAGTACTCACCCTTTATTCAAAAGTATGGGGAATGTTTTTAAGAGGGATTATAAATGCACACATTCTAACAACACCTCTGCGATTTGAAGATGTGACCTGCATAGGGCTGCCGCATTGCGCTTGCGTCGTGATTATGTTTATTTATGCTAATGCGCTCAGAACACAAATCGACACGTGCCTGGCTTCTCAATAAGGCTTCCCAGAGTGACCTAGCCAGGTAACTTATGCAAGGCTACATAGATTTACAAACGGTCGTAAAACACAAGTATGCCGAACGATTTTACTGAATCTAATTTACCTCTACCTTACTTACTATAACTTAGGCTTAAGCTTTATTTACTTAAATAGCTGGTATATGATTATTATCAAATAATTATTGTACAGACAGCTACAATTGGCTAATTATTTATTACGCTTACAACTGCGCCGTTTATTGCGGGCTGTGTTTCATAATGTGGTTCAGCATACAAACTTAATTTACTAGACTATGTTGACGCTAACAAGCATTCAAGATGGTATTAATTTTAGACAAGTATTGGGACCAATTTAGAACTATGTTAAATTGATTTTGAAGGTTTAATATTCAAAAATTTCTAATATTTTGACACATCACAAAGGTTATTTTTTCAAAGTGCACCGGTTTGCAAAATTGAATGTTTTAAATGGTGTATACTGTAATATGTATGTATTTATGTATGTAAACACTTTATTGAACAAACAAAATATATAACCATTATAAAATAGATAAAAATAAAACAGGGATGTACAAAGGCGAACTTATCCCTACCCTTTACTTCAAGACATTTAACGTTACTTCCCCTATACCCTTTGTGTTATAAAAACTGTTATTTCACCATTATGTTAAAGTTTATAAAAATACATTTTACGTGAGTAAGTAAGTGAATGATACCAGTTGTAAATATTTATTACAGCTTTTTGAGTTACTAACTGTGTGTACCTGTCTATTGAAAAAGAGATCAATCAATTCAGAATAACATTATGCCAACGAACCAGCTTACTAAAGTAGGTACTAGCAGGTACACCTTTAAGCGCAAGCATAAGGCCTTTTGTTGACACTCCAGAAACCCTAGCCCTCATCCAGCACTTACCTACACACATTAATATTTCAAACTGTTGCTTTTAAAATACCCTTTAATTCACTTTTATTTTATCAAGATCCGTATCGGTATTTATGTATGCGTTTTATTTATATTATTATTTTCCCATTTATTTTTCCGCTATAAGTATTATGTAAGTAGTTTATACGTATATATAGTATGTTTTTACAGCGTTCCGTGAGTCACTGCCAGTACTGGCTAAAAATCAACGCTGTAGGTGTCTGATACCTCAGCATTTTGCTGAGCCAGTGTCCGTTTCACTGCCGCTTTTCTTTAATAATTTGTTTATGTGTATCTCATGGTTGGTGAATGAATGTATTTCTTCTCCTTCTTCTTCTTCTTTTAAAGTGAAATCAACAACAAATTGGTTCTCGATTCACAGCTTTACAAGTATGCACTGAATTGACAGGTTTGTAGTTAAACTTTAGTTTGGAGTTCTCTAACAAAGCGGCATAACAGAATCAGTTTATACCTACTTATAAGCGCAGGTTAAAGCGAACTCCAACTGCTTCAGCTATTTTGAGAAATCAGTTCATCAAGTAGTTTACGAATGCTCTAGTTATCTACTCAAGGAAGTAGAAACGAGTTTCAAACAATAAATCGTACCAAAACTTAAATGTATTACATATTCATCCGAGTAGAACCATACCAAGAGAACAGTGTTTTTTTTCCTGGATTATAGCTTTGCAAATCGTTAAGTCACAGTACAAGTTATTTCAATTTCGAAATTAATCCAAATCTGTTCGCCCGTTTCTCATTATTTACTCACATTTTTTTATTAATAATTAATAATTTAATAATTAAGGAACTTTAATTGGGTACACTTTTTAGTGAAAACGCCCATAATACAATAATACGATTATATTACTCAGTCGATACTAATGTTAAGCCGGTCGATTAAGGCGTCTAATTTTCAGTAGTGATTTTGGTGCTTCATCTGCAGCGTTGATAAGGGTGCTAAATCTAAGCGACACTTAATATGCCCCAAGTAAAGGTACTCTTATCGGGCCTTGTAAAAAATATCTTGGATATGAAGTTGCCAGGATTCGAATAGAAATGGTGCAGGAGTGGGCATTACAGGATTTTTCGATAACTGTCAAAATGATCTCACTAAGGGAGAACTTCTGAAGGTGCGTGATTGACTACTGTGCGAGGGTGATGTTGAAAAAACTGGAGTTGTACAACATGAGATTTACACCAAAACCCGTGAAAACATGCCTATCCGATAACGTTCTCGATGCGTTCCAGTAGCTCTCGAAAAGGAAGTGGAAGACGAGATTGAAGAGATGAAGAAAAACAGAGTTATTGAGCCTTCAACAAGTCCTTGGTGTTCGCCGGTATAGTTTTGGTAAAGAATAAGGACGGGACTACAAGATTTTTGGGTCGATAACCGCCGACTTAATGATATACTTAGCCAAACAATTTTGGTGCGTGCCTTGAAGTTCGTCACAGGTCCGTTTTCGGCATCCAGCTCCGGAAACAAATACATTATCGTAATATTGCATTACTTCAGCAAATGGCCTGAACTATTTGGCAATCCTATCCAAGAAGTAGTCACAGTAGCGGAGAATTTAGTGACGGAAGTCTTTTGTCGGTTTAAAGTGCCACTCAAAATTCTCAGTGATCAAGGCAGAAACTTTGAGTCCCAGGTGTTTCAAAAGAGTTACTGAATCATGAGAACTACGCCATATTACCCGCAATCGGATGGAATGGTCAAGAGATTCAACCTGACGCTGGAAAGATATTAGGCCAAGGTCATTAAAAGTCACCAAAAGGATTGAAACAGGCATATTCCCGCTTTGTTATGTCATATAAGTCGGCAACTCACGAAAGTACGGCTATTACACCAGCGTAAGTAAACTTTAGAAGATAACTTCGTTTATCTGCAGACCTTTTGACTGGACACCCCCAGATTCACCAAGGTCGATCAAGTAGTATGCAAGGGATTTGCGAAACCGGAAAGCCAATGTTCACAGTCACGTTTGTCAGTATGGACTTCAGCCAGCGCGAAGATAAAAACACGGCAGGACTGGAGATTAAACCAAGTGGGGTTTGAGGAAGGTTCGTTGGTGTGGCTGTTCCGCTCGTTATCGCACCTTATTTTCACTTCCCGTTTACTCAGACTACACTTAAAAAACTGTATGTGATGAATTTATGTATTAAGCCGATCTTATATTAAATAAACGTTTTACTAAGCAAGGGTAAAATGATTATTTGGCAAACAGGATTAGAACAAACGTAAATTTGGCAAAACGTATTAAACGTTTTTCGATTAAATAATTAGGTACTGTGCAGAATGAAAATGATATCAGAGTAATAGGTATTTAATTGTATGCAACGTTGTAAGGCAGTTGAAAATAGGAAACATTTTGCTATAGCCACCATATAGAACCATATATATTATTATAGAACTGTTATATGGATATGCTCATTATATAATTGTTTTCCCGCTTCGGTTACGCTATAGGTGGTATTCTGATACCATTAACGATATCAATATTAGCGGTTTATAGTACGCGAGTAGAGAAATACCTTTTGAAGTGCCACCGTGTGAAACGCAGGATATTTTATAGATTTAAAACGTCGATGATTATGCTGGATATTTTTTATATTTTCGTTAAGAGTGTAAATGTGATTACCGAGCTCATTTAAAAACTGAAACTGGACCAACGATTATATAAAGATTAGTTTAGTTTTTTTTTTGAAAGTAAAATATATTGAATTTCCTCATCCGTTACGCCCAATTTTCAAAAGGATAGGAATGCCGGGCAAAAAAAGAATTCACTTTAAAAATTAACAGATCATATTATAATACTACCTTATTACTTATTCGGTATTAGGTTGTGTTGGTTTTTAAATTAATTGGGAGGGTGGCAATGTATCGGCTGACGTCTAGCCATTCACTAGCAGCGTAGCAGGTGCATAATATTATTTATTACAGTTTATCCACTCCGCTGCTTTTAGGTAAACCCATTGAAAGACATGACATATTTTAGTTTAAATAATATTATAATTACGTCTCGTTTCATTACAGCATTTTTATATATTCCTACCAGCTAAACCATTTCAGCCAGGAACAACTCAAACGAAGCCAAATCTGTAAGCCAACAAGCTAGAAGTGTTAGTACACAATCCAACGATTGATTTAGTAAACCAGACAAACTCGACACATCAGACGAATCAGATCAAGAATAGTCAGTATGGAAAGGCAGGCCAGCCAGGAACAACCAGGAATGCCAGAACAGCCAGGTAAGGCATACCACATAAGTTAATTAGGAAAGGCAGAACCAGTCAAGGACAACCCAAAAAACAACCCAGACATACAATATATGAAACAGCAATACAATATATTGGAATATTAAACATACCAATAATTATTAATCATCAGAATAAGCCGAAATACCATTATCATAAAATTTAAGTAATAATATCTTGTGTATACCCATCATTAGTTTGGGGAATCTTGTCCGAACATCAATGGAGTCCTTTTAGAAAATCTCGTTTTTAATCCAAGCAAGGTTCAGGCTTCCAGGTTATAGCTATTAACAGGGAAATAATTAGATAATAACCCATGGAAATTAATTGTTAAATAATGGTGATTGGAATCTCTATGCGATTTGTAAAGCAAGTTTTATAAGTACCTAATCCATATGCTAGTGTTACTCGGCTCAGGCGAAGTTAAGCCGTTTTTAATTCGATTTTAAGCCTATTATGCTGCGCAATTGATTCCCGGATTGCATGATCAGTAACTGCCATTGGTAACATAACATTGCTTTGGAAATTCTCGAAAGGCTCGTATCACATCAGAAGCGACGTGGATGTTTACGGCAGTTTTGTTCTCTTACACAACCTAGCAGGGTTTTTATCCTAAAAATTCAAACAACTGCCTATTAGCAATTGTACGTGGTTTTTATTATGCTTAAATCAATAGTTATTACAATTGAATTTGGCGCGGTCCGTTTCGACTGATAACCCCCTGGGGTTTACCATGTCATGGTAACCCCTCTGATAATCACAGAACGCCTCAAAAATGTTGGCGGTTAAATGCAGTTAAAAGTTTGATATTTACACGGAAATCGGCTGTTGCAGTGCTGTTTTATATAGCAAGGGCTCACCCGACGAGTCCTGAACTCAGATATGTTAGATAAACTAGGACAATGTCGAAACGTCGCGTTTCTGTGCTTTATGAAATGTAAAACAACATAAAAACTGTATAAATGTAAACCTGGTTTAAATACTGTCGCTAATAAATTACTAACTTTTTTTTCAGGATGAAAAGTACCCTTTGTCTGTCGCTAGGTTATAAATAATCTAGCCTGCACCAAAATATTGAATACCCGTTTTATTTGTGTTAAAATGTATGAAGCAGTAAAACACGCCTGAGGCAATATATTAAGCCCTAGGGCCTCGATTCTTCTCAGTGAAATAATGTTGCTTTTGACATGTTATCATATTATCAACTTTATTCATATTCACTTGATGATGCGCACACGAGCCTCTCGTGGGCGCATCATATTGATACGACCGTGACAAGCGGAGCTCGGCGTCCTAAGCACTGTCTAGGCTAGCCGCGTCCTTATGAATGGAGAATTTAAAAAAAGCATACTATGGCTTCTTTCACTCTATATTGATAACTATATGGTATCGATGTTTGGTCTACAGTGGCAGATCGTGAAAATGTATTCAAAATTCAAAAACGGGCTATTCGAATAATCGCTAACAAACCTTATTAGAGAGCATAGAATAATAACCCTACCCAGTGTGTACATTCTGGAAGCATGTCAATTCGCGAGGTTGAATCTTGGCTCGTACAAGACTCGAGCCCAACAGCACGGCAGGAATACGCGCGGTCAGCACTTGCTGGTCATCCCGTCGCGGCGACTGGCAAAGGCTCGTAAATCACTCGAGGTCCTAAGCTATATAACGCTCTCCCGACAAACATCAAAAGCGCAACCAGTGACGCAATATTAAAAAACAAAATAACTGACGTTTTTACATTTTCTTTGTAGCTGTCCAAGAAATATTTGTCCTAGTTGTCTTTTTATGTAGTGATTCCGTAGGGTGCGGGAGACGATTACAACTGGTGTATAGGTATGTAGCTGGAGTTCGCTGTCATTTCACATTATTACCTTACCTTCAACAGTGGCACTGTTGGTTTATTTTATCCTCTTAATTTGTTAGTATCCGTTGAAATAGATTTTTTTTCTTTTCTGCACATGTTACATCGTATTTGATGAAAGACTGAGTAAAATTTTAATGTCATCCATTCAGTAGTAACTAGTAGGTTTTACGTACATACATATATCCATATTATTTACCGTCTTTGTGCCAAATACTATGTCGGAAACGGAGGCTGTATCTAGTTGGCAGTGTTGGCACACGCTATGCAGTCCGTTCTTATTGTGGTCTTACTATGAGACTTTTTAATTTTAACTGAAAATATGACTCAAATTTATGTAGACGCTTGAACCATATTTTAGTATGTAGCTGAAACTCGCATTAATACACATCTCACTCAAAGTTTACTTAGCTGTTTATGTGCAAAATAAATAGAATGACTTTTATCGGACAATCTCACACAAATTGACCTTGTATGTAAGTATGTATAGATGTAAACACATCAACTCATTCCCAAAATTCCTGATATTTTAATACCATGTAACTCATGTAAAAGATTTTCAAATACCGCATTCGAAACATTGAGTAAAATGATGAACGAAAACTTAATTTGAATGTTTCGTTTTGGGATCCCAGTTTCCCAGTAGGTAGGTAATCTTGAATTTTGGGAATAAGCGAACACACTCCATCAACTGCGACGCTGCATTTGCAGGAGGATCTGAATAACATAAGAAATTGGCGCTTAGGCAATTTTAATGCTTTGTTCTTCAAGATGTTCAGAACGTAAAGGATCTATACACTACTTTCTGACCAAATCTAACCAGGACAAAATTAGGCAGGTCTAAGGCCGCCTATCGCATGCACAGCTGGTTCTGTGACCTGGTCCATAAGGATGATTTGATAAGTGACTTAGGTACATATACTCGTATCCGTACTCGTTGCCTTTATTACTTAGTACGTTTTAGAATGCTGAATCACTGCTCCTAACTAGAATTCAGATAATAATAATAATTAAAAAGTATAAATTATGTATGTTTTTTACCTCCATACGATGTTGCTTTGTTTTAAATATTAATGAAAGTTCTTAAGTTTTACTTTGGTGCTAAGTCCGGACCGGTATCAATGTTGTGGCACGCTTGTTATTGTTACATAAGCAGTTACTGTAACCGCTGGATTGTTTTTGTTTGTTTAATGTTTTATTTGATGCTTGTATAATATTGGTCAGTCAATAGATAAATAAATCAACACCTTATCTCAAACAAAGCTTCTAAAGCCACCAACCAATTTTCTTTGTTGACCCACTCTAGAACGCCTTCGCAGAAAGCCTTTGATTTTAATGTCGAAATAGGTACCTAGTTATATTTCGTCCCTGACATTGTGAGAGGGTTATTTAATTGTAGATGATGTTGCGGGTGCTAGATTCGTATAATATTAGAGAAAAAATAATCACTTATATACAACAGGACATAAAAAAACAATATTCAGGAACATCGTTGTGTTATTTGTGTTTTACGTCAATATAGATCAGTCAATATAGTTACGTAGTTGTACTCTTATTTAATCTGTGGTTCAGCCTTCTACCTAGAATAATACCAAATACCGACCGACACGCAGTGGACCTTAAAATAATGTAAGGGTTAAGGTTTTATTTCAAAGTAATAATAGACGTGGCTCTGGTAAACGTAATATTTCATTTAAAAGCTCATAGTAACGCGTTTGGTACCGACTGTATCGAAGTTGGCAGTAGGCCCACCGATCTCACTCGTGTAAGAGACGCGAGCAAAAAGCGTTATTTAGAGCCCCACCTACGACGTGTTGCCGGCACAGATAGAACGTCCAAGTTACCAATATTTCCGATGAGTCCGTTTGGACACTCATTTTTAAGCCGAGGATTAAGAGCCGTCGTGCACTATTTTCTTTCTTAATATACTACGAGAAGGTATAGAGTCATATATTTATGATTAATGTCGGACAACGCCGTCGGACAGCGCGGCCGGACGGTTTTACTGGAAAATTATAATTTAATAGCATCACAGACTTAATTAAATTTCTTAAAATAAAATAAAAAATTATCAATTACATATGTACAGTGCGATAGCTCTTAAAAAGCTCATCAGGTTTGTACTTTTACCTCATTTGCTCTCATTATGCTCTTACTCCTGTGAGTCTAACCGACATTGCCGAAAATAAGGAAAGTATAAAAAAAAAAATCATTCAACTTTAGGTGACCGCAGTGACCTAGTAATAATAAACCACTGCACACCGCTACAAAAAAAAACTAGTTAAACTAGTTTTTTTTTGTATTTTTTTTGTATTGCTGACAAAAACTGTACAAAATGTTATCGTATTGTTGTTAACTCGACCGCCACTACTGTCAAGTTTCAAGATTCAAGAATTTATTAATAAAATGGTACATTTTACACGTCATAATATTCACAATATAATTAATTATTGAAATATAAATTATAGCTAATTTGATATACAATATTAATTTAGTTAATATTGTTCATTATAATTATAATTAAATTAGTGTGCATAATTTGTAATTGTAGGTCTATGTTTATGATGGGGTCAACGATTTGACGTTTTCAACGGTAACATTTGATCAAATGTAGGTGTTTTTATGAAGTCATCCAATTTCTTTGATCAAAAGCACGTTGGACAAAGATATTGGACAGGTGGTATACCACCCTTAGGGCCTACTACGCCGAGTGATTTACGAGCCTTTGCCAGTCGCCGCGACGGGATGACCAGCAAGTGCTGACCACGAGTATTCGTGCTGTGCTGTTGGGCTCGAGTCTTGTACGAGCCAAGATTCAACCTCACGAGTTGACATGCCTCCAGAATGTACTCACTGGGTAGGGTTAGTATTCTATGCACTCTAAAAAGGTTCTGTGCAGGGTAGTCATAAGTTTTGTTAGCGAATATTCGAATAGCCCGTTTTTGAATTTTGAATACATTTTCACGATCTGCCGCTGTAGCCGAAAGATCGATACCATACATAAATATGGAGTGAAAGTAGCTTTAGTATGCTTTTTTTAAGTTCTCAATTGATAAGGATGGGGCTAGCCTAGACAGTGCGTAGGACGCCGAGCTCCGCTTGTCACGGGTCGTATCAATATGACGTGAGGCCCGTGTGCGCATCATCAAGTGAATATGAACTTAGAACTTAGTTAGAGAGTTCCCTGGCGCTATTTCATTTGTAATAATATTCGATCGTATTTTAATCATAGCTGGCGTTACATAAATAAATTTAAACGGACTTTAAAATAAAATAATATTTCTTAGTTAGAAATAGTACCCGTCGTCTTCAAACTTATTAGTAATATGTAAAATTATAACTAATACTCTTATTTTACGACTTGTTACAACGAGTATGTTAATTAATACAAAATAAACTGTTAGTAAAGCTCGAGAATGCGTACAATGCGGCGAAGTGTGGGCGCGGCTGAATACTTCCAAGGTTTAATTGAATCATTGTCGTTAATATCCGCATTTCAGTAAATAGTTTGTTTAGGTATTGATTGTTTTTCAACCACTTTCAGGTTTGTTAAATATGAAAAAAACCTTTTCTTTAACTTTTCGCGTCAAATCGTTAAATTGACTAAATTGGTTACCTACGACACGGGCTAAGCCTAGTGTAGGAGCCAGAATGATCTGCATTGTTACGAGGGCTGCCTTTTAAGTTCTGTCGTTTGCAAAACTCCAGTGATTATTAAAAAAAAAAACTTAAAATATTTGAATTTAGAATTCAAAAACAAAAGAATGTCTCGAGATCGGCCGATTCGTTTTAGTACAGCGTCGGTTCAAAGTTGACAAGTCGGTTGTGAAAATGGAAATTTCGAAGGAAAATTTACGTGCGATAATATTTTACAACTTTAAAAGGGGTTTAACGCGTTTTCAGTGCTTTGAAGAGCTGACTACGATTTTTAAAAATGAAGCACCTTGCATCCGGACTGTGGAACGTTGGTATTTGGAATTTCAACGTGGTTGCTCTAGTCTTAGTGATAGGCATCGTGAAGGCCGACCAAAAACAGCAACTGATCGTCGAAGATCGCCATGCGACATACCGCGAGATAGAAGCTTCATTAAGCATTTCAGGGACCAGTGTTCAAAATATATTGCATGATCACTTAGGTGTAAAAAAAAATATCTCACGCTGGATACCACATTTACTTAGTGAAGACCAAAAAACGGCTGGCGTTAGATGGTGCCGCAAAACTCTGCGGCAATTCAACCGAGGAGACTATAAACACGTTTATGACATTATCAGTGGTGACGAATCTTGGATATATGCCTACAATCCGGATTTTAAACAGCAGTCGACTGTTTGGGTGTTTCAAGATGAGCCAAAACCGACCAAAGTAATACGCTCACGGAGCACTTCGAAAAAAATGGTCGCCACGTTTGTAGCGAAAAGTGGCCACGTTGCGACCATCGTGCTCGAAGATCGTAAAACAGTTAATGCTGACTGGTATACCACTGTTTGTTTACCAGAAGTTATCGGCGGGTTCCGAAAAAATAACCCAAGACGTCGTATAGTACTGCACCACGATAATGCTAGCTCGCACACCGCCCGACAGACAATTGCGTTTTTAAAAGAACAAAACTTCGAACATTTGGATCACCCGCCGTACAGTCCAGACTTAAGCCCTAATGACTTCTTCACTTTTCCAAAAATCAAGCAACGACTTCGTGGTCAACGGTACCGGACGCCTGAAGAAGCGGTTGAGGCATACAAAACGGCCATTTTGGAGACCCCGACTTCGGAATGGAATAAGTGTTTCGAAAACTGGTTCGATCGAATGAAAAAGTGTATTACATATCACGGTGATTACTTTGAAAAACAATAAATACCATTTAACACTTAAATTGTCTTTAGTTTTTTCAAACGACAGAACTTAAAAGGCACCCCTCGTAAGTCACATATTACAAATCTCTGTTAAATGTTACACTTACTTACACTTATACGTATTTGCTCCTTTATTTATAGTTAAACAGTAATGCTGTATATATAATCGGAGAATAAATAAGAATAAAGTATTGTGCGTAATATCAGCCGTTTATCAACTTTTCCACCTGTCTTTTAGCTGTATATACAGGTCAATAGCACAAATTGATTTTCAACGAAAGACGTTCCGATACCTACTATTAAAAAACCGGGCAAGAGCATGTTGGACCATGCTCAGTGTAGGGATCCGAAGCTGTTACTTAGGTACTACAAACACAAAAAACTATCTCAAAAAACCACAAATCTAAACAAAATTTCTATTTAAAGTTATTCGGTGCTGACATAGATATTGGAATGTAAAAAAATAAATCTTACCTTTGCTTTGTACCTATATGGAATGAAGCAAAGAAAATATTTCATTTCGAAATTATTTTTACAACTTTATTGGCGTAAATGAATAACAATACCAAATTCCAGTATTGTAGTACCAATAGTCTCAGAGTTAAACCGCGGACAGACGGACAGACAAACATGGCGAATCTATCAAGGTTCCTTGTTGACTACGGAACCCTAAAAACGAGATGATGGTACTTACTGTTTTTACTTTCCCATATCGCTTAGATAAGTAATACTTTAAAAAAAAAGTTTAATCACGACTACACGTAAATCGTTACATCTGTTATGTTCTAAGTTTGGACGACGGCAGTACCTATTTAAGATAATATTTCCTTGCGAAAGCGAAAAAGAAATCAATTGTTTTATTTTTCTTTCCTCGGAGTGGAGCTATCATATTGGTGGATTATTTCCTCGCGCACTGCTTAGCAACTTCGCAAAGCTCTGGTGGAAACGAAATCTAATTGTCTAAATCGCTAGTGCAACGATCAACTTGTGTAACGGAGTGTTTGAGTTAGATTTTTATCCAACAAGTTTTAGTAAGGTTGCTTCTACTGAAATTATGGCTAAAATAACACGATAGTTAATATTTGAGTTTATTATGCATTATATTTTCCCTTATTTAAATAAATAAATAACTAAATGTCGTTCAAAAGCCGAAGGATAGAGTAGAATAAAATCCTGCGTTGAAGCTCTTACGGAGAACGGTACGTAAGTATTTTTAAATTACACCATTCAAAAAACTAGTACTTATTCTTGCATTACGAGTATCATACCACTATTTGTTAATACTTTAGGTAGTTCCTGTACAGTAATCCCTTATGTTTAATACTGTGTGGCCCTTCGCAGTAGGCCGTTCTAATAAATTATTCAAAACGTTGATTAACATTCTCTCAACGGTTCACCAAGGCTCTTATTACCTTGTTACCTTGGTTTTCAATATTTTGCATACAAGCCCGAATAATTCAGTAGAATTACACATTTAACCTTCAAAATGGTCGGGTAACCGTCATTTTTGGATAGGTTCTACAGGTAAAGGAGTGTGTTAAAAATCCAAGTCTTCGACGAAAATGCTGACGTTTTTTTTTCAGTTATTTAGTTCCATGGCTTTGGGGGTTTCCACAAAGTTCATTCCAAAAAAAAACTAGACTTATGCGCTACAATTTAACTAATACTTAGTTAATGAGATACGACACTTCAAACTATGGGCAGTCAGAACTATTATTGACTAATTGCACAAAATTTCGAACAGTTATTATTCGTAGTTAGATTAACGGAACTAAAACAGCAGACAAGATAAACGAATCCTGTTGCGCCTTTTTTTTATTCGGTAATATATATATATATATATGCAAAACAAATACTAGGTATGGGTACCTACTGCCCCTGTTAAATTGTAAAAAGGGTGCATTTGGTACTTAGTAAGTATACTGCCGAGATCAGGGGAAAAGCGCATTCGTTTTTTACTACGTAGTTTGGAAATGAAGTTACAATAAGCGAAATGAAAATGTCTTTTTTACACAATTTTTTTACGGAACCTTCATTAAAAAGGTCTTTTTACTTTCATCAGTTTAGTAAAGAAACAGCGCAAGACAATCTTACATTCTGTAGTAAGTTGAAAAGACGCATAAAAGCACTTGTGCATTTTTAAATAAGCCAGCGCTTGATAGTGTAGTACTCAAATGCGCCTAGGACAATTATGTAACATATTAAGAGCTGTTTGTAATCGTGGTAAGGACATAAAGCGGTTAGGTACTAGCGTCCTTTCTACGTATTATCGAGTATTCTCCAAAAAAAATTGCTAAGATAAAGAAATTAAATCTTTAAAAAATAAAATAATTAAGCTTAAATCTAACAATAATGTATTATTATACTATTCTAAAAAAAATAACGTAACTATAACTTTCTACGACCTATAAGCATGTTTTTTTGTCTCGATAATATTATGAACTTTTAGCAGAACTGCCTTTTTTATTAACGAGGGCAGTATGGAGAGCCTAATGGCGAGAGATTTTTTTTTTCAATTTGTCAGTGGTTGTTATGACGTCGTTCGGTTTCCCGCACTCTAATATGCTCGGTTGAGATAATATGTTTTCTTAATATTAACTTAAAGTGTTTTATTAGGTAAAAATGAGTAAAAAAGTAGGTACATGACGTTATTATGAATGTTACACGAAATACTTTATTAGTCACATAAAAAACACGTGACACTTTCCAAAAACAAGGAGCCACCTAAGGTTGAGAAAGTACCACGAATAAGATTTTTATTTATAGTAAATTCTCCTCTTCGGATAATTTACAGAATTCTTATTTCATATAGTTACCGTAAATAATTTAAACATGTTGTGTATCCATAGACTGGTTAGTCTTTCGTGCCTCGAAACACGAAAGCTGGCTTCGACTTGCAATAGTTGAAAAGTTTATCGTATTTATATCTACTGCTTCGATTGGTTTTTGGTGTTATTTTGTATTTATTTTCAAGTTTTTCGATTAAATTGTAAGAATCGTTTACCGGTGGAACCATCTAATTAAAAGATGGTTTTGAAAAAATATGAATGTATTCCCTCCTATCACTTGCTTACTATTAGAAGTTCAGATATGGAGGAAATAGATCTTTAATTGTAAAAACTCTGCACGTATTTATCTGTGCGTCGAACAGACGTCGTTGCGCCAACGTGAGACGCTCGAAATCGATGCCGCAGTGGCCAGATCACGAACAGGAATAATTCGTGCGAGCCACGCCTCGTTCACAAAGTCAACCGTACTGCGTCATCTCGCTGCCGTTTTGGCTAACTGTGGATGCCATACTGACGACACTACGAGTACTGTGCTACGTTCAGACAATGGTGATACTTTAATGAAGGACAAACATGGGTGAGACATTGTACGCGATTTGATGTTGGAACTAGTGTTTGTGTAAACCTGTCCTTTTTGATATTCTTAGCCGTTCAATTCGTAGTTTTTTTTAAATATTTAATATCCAATAAAACTATTATGGTGTATAAGGATTTTATAGGCGAGTTCTGTTCGAGTTAGGAGTTACTTAGGTCCTATGTAATTTTTCCTTGTAAAGAACGATAAATAGTACAGTAAATACAGTACAGTAATAGCATATATATTGTATAGTAAGTATTGAGGACTCTGTCCTCTACATCGGTCACATTCATTCTGGCATCTGTCAGTATAATCATAGTCACTATCATATTTTTTCATAAATTTTATATTACATGTCAGCTTATTTGTATAATCGTAAAACAATTTCTTAATTAAAAGAATAACAATAATAATAATATAATAAGACCGTTTCACATTTTTTTTATACCTAATAATAATGCAATTACATTGATCGGAATAGGTAGAGTATATTTACCTAAAGTTTGCAAAAGGACATAATGTCGAGTGGTTACAATCGGGTGAAATATTAATTTATTTTTATTGAATTCCGGATTTCTGGTATTTTACCGGTACTATTAAATGTAATCGCAAGGAAGTTTCTAGTTTATGTCTCTGTTGTAAACTAATCAGGTTCCAATAATTCCACGCACGTTGTAAACTAATCAGGTTCCAATAATTCCAATTCGGAAATAACGTCATATGTACCGTATTTCAAAGGAATAAGATACAAAACATATTTTTACACTCAAATTTGCATACACATCTTAAAAAAATCACATTTCCTGTAGATTAGGTACATATCGTTGAGTGTTGTTTCTAAGCCCTTTTTTAAGATTATTGATTGATCCGAGTTGCTACTGTGGATATGTAAACAAACGTAACCCGAACATCAATAAATCCCGTTAATGGCTCTTTGTGTTCCGAACCATGAGCAGGTACTCTTTGTCATTGAGTGAACACTGAAAACTCAATTACAAACTATGGGACGCGGGCTAATTTATTCTAGACGGAAGTTCCTTCAAGTTAAATTAAATAAATACTTACTGCATACTCGTAATAAATAAAATAAACATTTTTATTACGATGATTTAATATTGATATCAATCATTATTATTTATTAATCATTTTAAAATAAATATAATAATTTATTATTTAGGGTTTGGCAACCGTTTTAATATTATTTCAAAAGTGTTTTGATACGACTTTTACTAAACCTCGATAAATAAACTTATTTTCAAAGTTTGAACATAAGACAGCTAAGAAGCTGATTTCAGTCTAGACTTATAATTATTAGCAACGTACGTTTGACCGTTTTACTCGCCAACTCCTTCTGTTCAAATCAATTCTTTTAAAAGGGGTTCCAAATTTTAATTATAGTAAAGCACCCAGTCGAGACAATTTACGCGTACCTACGTGTAATCCATGCTTCATTTTACATATGAATGAATGCGAGTATGATTTTGAATTCTTGTTTAATTACGCCATCTTTTGAGACAAGATGCTTGTGGTTGTTGGTGCAAGGTGCTGCCTTTATCTGCAGTATTTTTTATGGTTCCTTACCCGAAGTGTCTTCTGTCTGGGATTCGTTATTTTTTTTAACTTTCTTTATTTAATATTTACGTTAAAAAGAGGGTGACTCCTAAGTCGTGAACCCAGATATGTCTTTCTGGCTCTTTACCGTTAGTTAAAGCACTCGTACGTAGCACTATGCAAAAATCTGTAAATGTAACATTTCGTAATAATTAATAAAAATAATATTTTTAAAGTTACTAAGTCTCATTGTTATCCTACTTCTTACGTTGAACTGTCAGACTCATAACATAACTCGTCTAGTAGAATAGGGTGACCACACGGTTGGTAATTTTTACTATTTAAAGAAATTAAGTTTTACTTTAAAAAGTTTAATTGTTGGTTTTTGGAGTTCGCACTGCACTGAATTCGCGTTGAAATGCTGCATTAGAAACCATAATTTCGGTTCACGACTTAGGATTTACCCTGTATATTAAATACTATTGTTAAATAAGGGTAATTTAGAAATAAATGTTAGATTGGTCACTCTTCTAAGAGTAAATAAAAAATTAAACATTTGGAAAGTCATTTATACGTCTAGGAATATATATTATTATAAGTTCGTTGATTAGAAAATAGAGTGAACGTACCAGTGAATGAACAGTGTCAGTGAATGAACAAAGTAGGCATATTTTCGCAAAATAAGAATTCTGTGATTTTTTACAAAACAAAGTATTTTTTTAGATTAGCAACATTTCTAGTAACATCATGGTAACATTGAATTCAACTCAGGTGAATTAGTTGCAAAATAACTGATACATAAAGTGGACGTGTCGCAGACGTGTTTCCGTTGTATGGGGCAGGTAGCAGACTGGTAAGATACCTTGTGTTTGATGTCATACTATACTTATTCCAAACAACTACGCGTGTGTGTGTTAATTATAAGTCTTCATGATATTTTTTTTCTATTTATATATCATATATTATCATGTGTTTTCTCTCAAACTGGCATTTTTAAGCAACTGTACTAGATATATCTGGATCACAGAAACCGCTAAAACCAATTAATGAACCGTGCTGTTCATTCACTAGAACCGTGTGAATTACTTATTTTACAATATTGTGCGTTTTCGTTGTTGTACTAAAGTTTCTGCTTCAGAAACATAGTTGTTAATTGCTTGTCCGTCACGTGGCCAGTTTTTCGAACAAATGACTCAAACTCTCAAATGCTTAAAATGCTAGTTCATTCACTGGTTTATAATTTCCAGTAAATGAACTACCATCAATAGGACTTGTTCATTCATTGGTTTTGTATAAAATTTAAGAGCCAGTTAAAGAACCATCGTTATTTTACGCGTATATACAGCGTTTTCAGGCGGGAAAGTTGCACGTTAATGAATACTAAGTAGTAAAATAACAATTTTATAAATCAAATTTTCATTCACTGGTGTTAAAATAGCTACCTAAGTTAAAATTCTGCAATACCATTATAAAAGAAACGTTATATAAGTAAAACGGTAACTACTTCCATTTTATTTAAAAAAAAGAATATCTCCTTAAGCGTTCATTCACTGGTACGCTTATCCTAGTAAGAATTGAAAATAGACCAAAATAAATTTAAAGAATTCGAATAAATATTATTTTACTTTTCTACGAAACCACCGATTTATTGTGACAATATTTGGCACAGTTGCAAAACTATTAATAAAAATTTGCTTTTTTTGCTTCATTTATCGCCTTCATTTATTTGCTTTTTTTTTTAATTTTATAGTTTTGACATCTTTCACGTAGTTGTTGTGTTGTTGTTTTTTTATTACATGATTGTTTTCCAGACGTGATTTGGATAGTACGAATAAAGCAAGACATGTTAATAATTGTATACATACATCGCATAATACGTGACAGTCTAACAATCTGTTCATCTCAGCAAGTTCGCAGTGGCATTGAATAGAGGCTGCTAATGAGCTGTTGAGAATCTCAATCACCGTTACTAATTGAGAACAGATACCGGATCACCGGACAATCAGATAGCTGTAGCGGCTATTGGCGCAGTGGATATCTCCACACCTGCCACAGATCGTTGCGCATAGATTCATTTATCCATACCAATATAATCAACGTGAAAGTAACTTTGTCTGTCAGTTTGATACGCTTTCACGGCTAAACCGCTGAAACTATTTCAATAAAGTTAGTATGGAGATAGCCTTAGTTCCGGGAAAGGACAAAGAATATATATTCTGCCCTCCTACGGAAAAAAGACACATCTACTATATGAATTGTATTGCACTTCCAACCTTATTACAACCTGTGAGAGTTTAATATACGTCTATGAAATCATTGCACTTGTGCCTTTTCTCCTCAGGAGTGCAGTATTATACATTGGTGTTTACATTTTGGTTTGTAATTAATAATTTAAAAAAGTACTGGACTGACTTGAAAAACGGATACTTACGCAAACTCCAATAAAGTAACACAAGAGGTGATCTATACAATTCGCGTGAGCTTCGAAAACAATTGTTGATATAGGTACTTAACATAATAATGAAGAGGAAATACAGTTTTAGAGAGCGTAGGTAACAATATCTAAAAAATAAAACCAGATACCATATGTACCTCTACTATTGTAGTTAAATCACTAGTAACTATTTTTTTATTTTCAAAAAGTTATTACTAACATGACCAAGTTATTCTTACCTTGATATTAATCCTTATCCAAATAAATCAATTTGTATTAAATAAATAATTAAATGAATCAGTACCTGTAGATTACTTTTGGAATGATTTTGATGGGACATTCTAATAAAAAGATATTAAGGATTCCCGGCTAGGCTATCGGAGGATGACCTCAAACAGTTTGCACAGAAGCGCCAAAATCTGATAACACTATCTTTTTCATATTCCTGTGAAAATGAAGTAAAAAATAATATGATTGTCTGTCAAGGTATTTTTTTTTCACAGGCTGCCTGTGATGCACTGCCTTGTCATGAAGGCGCCTTCTGATTGTTATAGGGTGAACCTCAAACGCTCTCACATTTTTTTGTAGGAGTGAAGCCCTACTTTAAGGTTTCACAGAGAGTTTATTTGAATAAATAAGGAAACTTACGACATCACAAATTCATTTCTTCTTCATCAGCGTGTATTCGCCCACCGTTGGGCATACGCCTAAATTCATTTATTCACTCTAAAATTTGCAATATGACGAAAGTTTATTTTCAAACCGCCTTAATATTAATTGTCACAACGCAGTCAAATTATTTAGGACTGTTAAAAATATATACAATAAAATATACCTAAAATTAACTTAAAACTACACTAATCTAATAAACCGCTGCCAGTGGGCATCGTTCCCAAAATGCTGGCAGCATTGCCACGTTGAATGGCAATGCTTAATCTTTGTGCCAAATAAAGGCCAGCATTTTGGTCACGAGATGTGTCGACCAGGCGCTTGGAAAGATCTTTAAAAAATTTATGAGCTCCTGGTCCCCACGGTCCTAAAGTTTCGACCCCAAAAGGCTCAAATACGTAGCTTCTATCGAGCTGACTGTACTTGCGCCTTTTCAGGGTCTCCGCTGATTCTGTCGCGGATCCAGCCTTAATTTTCTTCTATATGATTTTCTTATCTGACAGTGACATTAGTATTGCAAGAAGTTTATCATTTTAAAGGTGTTATTAAATTGTAGCTAACCAAGATCAATTAAAATTTGAAATAATCATTAAATACCCGGAAGGGGTAGAGATTATACTCGAGATATCGTGGCAGTTAAATCTGACTAGAAATACAGTTCGTCGGTGAATTCGGCGATTTGATCCTGAAGACATCAAACGGCTAAACAATCATCGTCACCACGATCTATAAGAAGAGTTACGCCGCATCATGCAAAGTCAATACAGGTAAATGTCCCAGTGGTCGACGCTTTTAGACAGAAAATCACGTAATTTTATTTAAATGCTCTTTGTCTAGTCACATACTTAGGAGTTTTAGGTCTAAAACCTGTGAATAATAATTTAGACACAATAAAAAAGATATTTATCATTGCATTATTAAAATATTGCATTTTTGCGCAACATCTATGTTTGAACAAATTTCCAAATATTTGATGATTGACTATGACAAAAAGTGATCTGTGTACAGTCGAGTTCATAAATATGTAATATGTGTGTTCATTTTAGTACCTTGTCACTTTAATCGCTGTATTAATTCGTATATGGCAGTTTGAACATGACATTAAATTGACAAGGCACTAAAGTGTATACATATTTATGAACTGGACTGTACTAGTGTTTGATAAACCGTAAAAACGGGTAAATTTAGCCTTAGCCTAGGGTAACATTGATCATCCTTAAAACTATAACTATATTTGTGGTAATCATATTATATTGGTTAAATAGTTTTACAACTATATAAGTAGCTTAGTCCGGATGTGACATTTAAAATAATAATTAAAAATAAAAAGGTGGAGGATTTTGGGGTTTTGCGATGTTATCCTCTAGGGCTAAAGTAATTCGAGTTAATGGTAGCGTTTAAATAAGATTCATAACTCTACTGCCTGACTGCATACTAAAGCCTATATAGTTATTACCGAAAACAACTAAGTTTCACAATAAAACCAAAATGTAAGGAAATAAGCGGCGTTTTCCCATTGCAAAATACCTGTCACCAATGTATCACTTTAGTTACGAATTAGTGTTTGCCACAACTACTGTCAAGTATTACCCATGTCAAACACTACTCAAAAACCGAAAAGAAACCTGATACTAAAAAAGAAATACGCCGATATTCTCTAGTTTCGTACCATGTGGTTCAAATAAGGTTTAAAAAATATATATTAGCCAGTGTATGACATGTGGTGTCGTGTCATCCGCTACTAAAAGTTAACATTTTGTACCAACGTTTGACATGCCCCCAAAACAAATAAATAATAGAGATACGCCATTTCAAACACACACTAAATTATTGATAATGTTATTTAATAGTTATTATCAATACTTATAAATAAAATGCAAAAATAAAGCTACTAAGTCTACTTAAACCCATTAATCTCTTAACGAAGTGCGTAGTATCGTGGATGCACGTTCGCCGAGGTTCACTTGTTGGTAAGCACTTTCGTCATATTGCAAATTTTAGATTGGAAACTAAACCACCAGTACCCTTGCAGATACCGACAACCCATTCCTGTGCGTGGTTTGGATCGACTTGTGAAAATTTCTGCTGGGAACGTAGCACTGCAAAGTCACCATTCAAGAAATCTTCGTCAACCTCGACTGGCAACTGATTCATGTCACAGAAGTACGCTGTGAGAGATCTGAAGTAATTTCCGTGATCATATCGGGCGATAAACGATAGAATTTCTTTAAGAGCACCTCGGTATATGTGCCACTTACCATCTCGGATACCCCGCGTAAACATAAGTAGCGTGAGGACCATGTCTATGTAGGACCACCAAAATTCAAAGTTTGTACTTTCTTTACACTTCTTCTGTACAAAATCAGACAACAATCGCAAGTTTATTTCGTTTTGGAGGAATCATTTCCATTTTAGAGGGTCTTCTGAAATGCGCATAAACTCTACTGGATTGATGCCGTTCTCTTCAAAGCAAGATACAATTTGAGGAGTTAAAATCTGCCATAAAGCTTGAAGCGTAATCTTGTGAGTCCTCATTCCTTTTCCATAAGCCTTGCCCTCAAGAACTTTGGAAATACTGCCTTCACCCATTAGTTCACTTTCTAGACACATTTCGGTTAGGCCGCTTCCTGTCATGTGCTTCCCGATAACCTTCAAGAATCCTTAGAATTACTCGGTTTTGTACCTCTTCACAACACCATTTCAGTTCCAACAGCTTGCAGTATAAGGCCTGGTCTGCTGTGAGTATTACATAACGTTTTCCAAGTTTGCTAGCAGTAGCAATACATCTTCGAAGGACGGTGTTTAGTGTTGTACCTCTTAACTCATGAGCGGGGTTCAGGATAAAGGGCATATATCCGATGGCCAAAACACCGTAAGTAGATTCAGACGATTTTTTATTGAATTCCGTTAACCCTAATTTGGCCATGTCGTTTACACGAGATATCCCAAAGGACATATCTTGTATTTGAGACTCCTTAACATATGGCGGTAGGTTTTTCATATCTCCAGCCTTACTGGCGCAAAACCAATCGGCTTCTACTGCTTTCGCAAATTGCGGTTCCGGTCTCACCTTTGGAATTTTGGGAGGCAAGAACTCATTTAGCACGTTGGGGACCTTTAATGTAGATTTACAGTCAAGCTTCACGGTGAGTAAGACTTGATTTGTACGTTATCCGCCGTAATATGCAAAGCTGGTCATTTGTTTCCATAATTTGTAGTCAAATTAAAATTTGGAGAAATCACGGCACCGGTGGCATTGTCGAGGGATTTCAAAGTGACATCTGCAGGAGCTTTATCCGCCTGTAGGACTTGCTTATAACTCATACAATGCCCCGCCGAGTGTAACAGAGTTACAAGCTTACGTGATAGTGTCTGCTGATGGACAGATAAAGCTAGTCCAATATGTTTTAGTGTTAGTTTCTTGCCGCCAATCACAGCATTAACTATATCTTGGCCTATAGAAAGCGCCAAATTTTTGTATGAAACACATAATCGCACGGATTCTAAATTCTCGTCGTCGTCGTCGTCGTCGTCGTCGTCGTCGTCGTCGTCTTCTTCTTCGTTTCTTGAGAAATTGTCTTGGTCGTTAACAACGTCGTCGAGAACCTCTTCCCCAACTACCAGTAAGCTCAAGAAAACAAGAAGACTTTTCGGTATTACTGCAGCGGCCTCTTCTAGGGAAACATGAAGCCCTGAGTGCCCCGGTTAATTTTGCAGATCCCCTCTAAGCAGCAGCGCAGCATGGATAAGAGTTTGAGACTTGTCATCGAGTACTTTTCTGGGGATCTGTCCATGTTGATCGACGTCTCCTAAAGCAACGTCTGCCGCCGCCACCTTGGTCAACCACTTCCGCGGTACAAGGAGAGTCTGCCGTCTTGTGATGTCCTGTGATAACGGTTGGACGAAATTGAACAAGTCCTTCATGATTTCCTGCATTTTTTCTTTAAAAGATGACAAGCGTGATTCAAATGACTTTGGTATCTCAACTTCTATTGTTCTCGCCAGGTGAACATATCTTGCCCAAACATCTGAGAGGTGCAAAACGTGACCCAGTGAGGCTGAAACTTTGAGATCTGTACAAATTTGGGCCATAGGTAAATTACTATTGTCACACTCCTTCTTTTTCTAGCTCCTCTCAGCCTTCACTATAGGCTGTGGTATTTCACCGCAGATGTTATCAGTTATCAGGCTTGGCATATCATTGATGCGAGTGAACACTAGGTGGTCATAACTAGCCAGCTTCCTTATAGTCACATTCATTGAGTCTGACATTACCTGTCTCAATGCTTCGTTTTTCTCGCTTAGGCAAAAAATACATTTGTTAATATCCACACTATTAACGACTTCCAACTTCTGAGCCCTTGTGACGTATCGAGATGTCGGTGTTTCTGCAGCAGCAGATCTCACAGCTTGAGAAGGCACAATGAATTCCACATACTTACTTCGTGACACGTGATGTTTTTTTTTTTGTATAAGATGTCAAGATGTTGGCAGATGTTCGCACAGAAGAGACAGGACCATCAAAGAGGCGGACATATCGAATAATATCGCCTTATTTTCCTTAGTGCCTACACCAGCTAAACCATTCTTTAGCGTTCCATATTACCAATACCAGTGATCATGGAAACTTTTAATTTGCAGATAGTTTTGTCTTCTGAAAGATTGTAGACCTACAGTTTGCGTTAAAATGCACTAAGTAAATATGGCAAGAAAACTGGAAAAGGTAGAAATTTTCGGCGGTAGCTTTCCATATCTTTGTTTCTAGAGGTCGTGGAAAAAATATTTCAATGCAAAAGTTATAGGAAATTTTGTTATCTACAATATTGTCGAACTAAAGTTTCCACTAATATGCACTAAAACGTAAATATGAAAGGAAAACTGGAGAAAGGTAGCAATTTTCGACGGTAACTCTCCATAGATGATTCCATATCTTCGTCCCTAGGGGGTCGTGTAAAAAATCTTTAAAAACAAAAGTTTTAGCAAATTATGTGATCTACAATAAAGCCCAACTACAGTTTCCACTAATATGCACTAAAACGTAAATATGGGAGGAAAACTGGACAAAGGTAGCAATTTTCGACGGTAACTCTCTATAGATGGTTCCATATCTTTGCCCCTAGGGGTCGTGTAAAAAAACTTTCAAGCAAAAATTTTAGCAAATTTTTTATTCTAAAATATTGCAGAACCATAATTAGCACTAGAATGAACTTTAATGACAGTATAGGCAAAAAACGGATAAAAGTGACAGTTTTTTCAAGATGGCGGAGAAAGACATGGAGCTGGAGAGACGAAAAATTTGGGTTACCATGACCATATTGCTCTTCAGAACATAATAAAAAATCATAACAATCGGACCTTTTTTAGGGTACCGGAACAACGATTTACAAAATGTACGACGAAAAATGTTATATGGGCTGCACCTTTTCCGGTATAACATTCTTCCGGGTAAAATTTCGGAATTGCTACAGGCAGATCCGTATTCTGCAGGGTCAAAACCCTCGGATAACGTTGTCACCCTGTTACATGATTTACCGCTTGCATTCTAATTCTTCAAAAATGGTCCTAGACTATTAAAGCACAATAAAGGGAAAAATCCGGAAAGCGTAATGTAATGTTTATATTATTATTTTTTATCTACTCTTTGTGAAGTATCACACGTTTTTTTCTATGGGATTTAAAATGTAATAATAATGAATAACATTTTTGGTTTCTGATACCGTAATATGTCGTAGTAGTTAAGACATTAAAAGAAAAAATTGACACTGTCAAAAATGTCACTGGTATACGCTTCGTTTCGCGTTCCCCACATTGTGGTGATTTGTGATTTCTGGTGCTTTAATCGGACTTTGACAAGATAGAACAACACTGTTTATACTATAGAATTGATATTACTCGCAATAATGCTATAGGCATGTATCTTTTCTTACTTTGGTTGATATGGAGAACCGTCGATATTTCTGCTTCTCCAAAGGCCAGGCCTATAATTTTTATACTGAAAATATCCCACATAGACTGATTGATGATGACTGATGACTGACTACATACAATGGTTTTAGGCCGTTTTGTAGACCATACAAAACGGCCTAAAAATCATTACTGTAACGGTTGAGTCCAAGACTCTATGGATGTTGGCCGATCTTGTTTACGCTTTCCGGATTTTTCCCTTTATTGTGCTTTAAGACATTATTTCTTGCCAATTTTTATGATAATAGGTTACCGGGAAGTACCCGATAGGCGTTCATAACCTTGTGAGTGTCAAAATATGCGATAAACGACTGTATCCTTTGATTGCGATGACTTAGAAGTTAGGTTTTTTCACAGATTCAAGTGATTAATGACCTGAGTATTTGATATTAATACCAACTTAATACCTCCACGCGTACTTGAGAAACCTGTATTGACAGTCAGACACACAGATGATATTATTAATATTAGCCTCTGCCTCCCCTCTGGACAACCGGCGTGATTGAATGTATATATGTAGGTATTATTTATTATTAATAACTTTTCGTTCACGAAAACCGGCGATTTTAAATTTAAAAAATGGTGAATCTCAGATTTAGTCCTCGACGAAACGAGTACGAACAAAGGAGTGCTTACTACACTTACCCTTTTATTGTGTGTACTCCTCTACGGTACGACCATGAGTATAATAAGCCTTTCTACAAAGAATGGTTTCTGGATTTTCCTCCTACCTTAAAATTTTAACTTGGCTTGATCTACTTTAAGCGGTTGTTCACTTTTACATCTTTTTCCTAATGTGGGTCCTTATGGGGATTTACATTATTTTGGCGTGATTTCTATTTCTGTTTTTTTACCATCTGCCATTAAAATTGTGTAATACACCGTTTACCAGTTAATTCGAAAACCTATGAAAATTGTTTTAAGCATACGTAGTATTTAATCAAAAGTGAAATCCATACAAAACCGGTTTTGATTAAACATATATACATACATTCAATCACGCCTCTTTCCGGTAGTGGGAGGCAGAGACCACTTCCTTCCACTTGCTATGAACCAGACAAACTTCTCTCGCTTCCTCCACACTCATAAGTCATTTCATAAATGTGCGTCGGTTTAGGGTACTCCTGATCTGGCCCTTTCTTAATTCGTCCCTGATCTGATCCTGGAATGATAGCCTTGGCCTTCACCTAACAACATCCCCATTTACTCTTGCCTCATATATCATTTTTTTTAATCTCAATTCATCTTTTCTCTTCACATGACAAACCGCTTCAGCATTCCTTTATTAATCTTTGTCACTTCTTTTAAACCACGACGTTCTCATAATACGCTGATGCTAATCCTATCACACACGTTCACCCAAACCATATATACTTCTATCTCTCTCTCTCATTTCTACTGCTTTAACTCTACTTTCATGTTTCTTCTGCCATACCAGTAGTGTAGTATCGGAATTAACACCCCTCCCCCCTCCCCAACGACACTTTCTGACTGCTCACAAAGGTACGCAGTGCTCCATTTACCATGTTTCCAGCATGCACTCTACTTTCATTGTCCCATTCACATTTCTCATCTCTTGTAAACTTGAACCCAAATACAAACTCCAATATTATCACTTATATCTGGATAAATATTAAGTGCGATGTGCACAATTGAATTGGTTGAAATCTGTATGTAGCTTCTTACAATTCAACATCAGGTCGGTGAAAGTTCGACTTGCAATCAATACACCGTTGAGAACGAAACACTGCTTTCACGATAGACTCAATTGCGGATACTATATAGAACATTGGTTTCTTGTCGATAAATCAGGCGATCACGTTGTGTTTATAAATAGTTGATTACCGTGTCCCATTAAATTATTGTTTGCGTGAGTAAATAGCAAGTGTGCATAATAGATCTGGGTCACAGTTGCATGTAAGGCTGTTAATAATCTGTTCTATAATGGTTGGCACATTTTTACGCACGCCATCGCAACAGAACGCGGTACAAATAGGTACGTATTAAAATTTACTACCATTATGGCCGCCAATTTTCGTAATTGTACAGTACATGTTAGAGTAAGAACCTATAATTTAAGTACATAATTATATTCGTATATTGCAGAAAAAAAACTTCATCAACTGTACCAAAAAACATTTTAAATGCATTACGTTCTTTTGTAATCCATTTATTTAGTTAAAACTTCAGTTCACCATCTTACATTTTTCCTTCTTTTAATGACCTTCGCAGATAGAAAGTATACTGTCTCTGCTTGGCCCTTCATAATAATGAAGTACAAATGGCGGACTTAAATTTCTTGGGATTTTTGATTTTTAACCGACTTTAAAAAAGGAGGAGGTTATACGTTCCACTGTATGTTTTTTTTTTTTTTTTATGTATGTTCACCGATTACTCCGTCAATTGTCGACCGATTTCAAAATTTTTTTTTTGGTTTGATAGAGTATACTTTCGAGGTGGTCCCATTGTCACCAAATCTGAATCTGATGAGAGGATCCGTGAGGAATTGAGGGAACTCCTCAAATATTGTAGGCAAACATATAGCGATTTTAGTATTTTTAGTAAGAAGTTCAGCATTTGCATTCAGAAAAAATCATTTGGTGAAGTGGAACTGATGATGAAGACCACAGATGGCCACCGGAACTCCTTAACGGTACCGATTTCAAGGGTGGCGGTAAGATATCTCGATTAAGATAGTTGAGCGACTACAACGAAGAATATTTACTTGTTAACCGACTTCAAAAAAGGAGGTTATTGAAATATGACTATGACTTTCCCGCGGCGTTGCTTGCGGCGCGCTTGAAATAACTTAAAGTTTCATTTCAACTAAGAAGTGGGACAACGTAACAGCGTATTATGATCACTAAAAAGTATAAAATAAAATAAATGTTTTAAAAAACAAAAACCCGCCTTCAAAAATGCAAAAAATAACTTCTTTAAAATTGTAGGCACCTAATAGGTTAGTCCAACTGAAGTCGGCGACCACAACATTTTCAACAAAAAGCCGACATCAGTTGGACTAACCTATTAGGTGCCTACAATTTTAAAGAAGTTATTTTTTGCATTTTTGAAGGCGGTTTTTTGTTTTTTAAAACATTTATTTTTTTGTTTATAAAATTAGGAAAAATAGCTATTTTGACTATAGTTAAATATCAGGGGAAAATACCACACCATTGACCGAGTCCTAAACTAAGCTCTAGGCTTCTAATATCGGTACTAGACGACGATATATATACATATGGATAAATATATACTTAAATACATAGAAAACATCCATGACTCAGGAACAATATTCGCGCTCATCACACAAATATCTGCCCTTACCGGGATTTGAACCCGGGACCGCTAACTTCGTAGGCAGGGTCACGACTAGGCCAACGTGTCGTCAACGACTATGCCACTCTAATAACAGCAGTAAATATAATTTTAATAGTCTTATCGTTTATAGGCATGTTTTAAATGAAAGATCACAAAACAGGATCTTCGCCACACATTGGTAGTAATTAAGCATAATTCAACAGTTATTGGTAACTATTTTTAGTCAGACAATTTTTTTGAAATCTTAGTTATTTTATAGATGTGCTTATTAAAATAGCATAAAAATAGGAACCGCAATTATGCATTATTAAAGAATATAGACAATATTAGTTAAGTACGATACAATATTTTTCAAAACTTGTATCTTTGTAAACTTCTTTTATTACAATATCAGAAAAATAGGAACTCTGCCACACTTTGTAAGCTTAATATATTGCTAAGTGTACCTTCTTACTGCATCCTGTGGCTGTACCTAGTTGGGTACTTTAACTGGTTGTAATAATGTTATTTATAATCCTATGTAGGCTTAATATAAATTCTATGTAGGTAATAAAATAATGTTATTTAGGACAAGATTTTCTAAAAATCTAAAAAGGCTATGTCTTGACTATCTTGTGTTGACAAGAAATCAACAGAAGTAAGTAAGAAAACACTTTAATAAATTGGTAACGCGTTTATTCAACTTAACAAAAGTAATCTCAAGCGCCAAATTTAAGAACAGGAAAGCGAACCACGCCATAAGTGACATAACACAACAACTGTTAACAAGTGGAAGCATTTTAAAAACTCTATATTATATATCAATTCTTACAATTCGGCCCAACATCCACTTAGCCGTAAGACATTGGGAAGTTTCGTAGAACATCCTGGTGATACCTAATTAATTTTTTCATTAAATGTCCGTCCCACATTTAACAAGTCCGTCCACAAGAAGAAAACTTTGAAGGCTTGTGCGCTGGACATGACATTCTCTTCGAAGACAGATCTGGTTGTCTCGGAGAGCTGCTTATCTCGTGATGTTTGTCTATAGTATCACCTACTTTGGCGCTCGCCTGAACACTATCCGTTCATAAGTGCTTTATTATTTAATAAATGGAGGAAAAAAAGATGGTGGTGCTTGAGCATTAATTATTTCGTTCTATTAACGAAATATGTAGACAAAATAAGTGTATAATACAATTTAATTTTTAATTAATTGTCCATCGGAGAATCAATGGTCGGCGATAGTGTGGGCAGCTCAACACACAACGCGGCGATTCCCTCTGATGCGGACCGAAAAACCGACAAATCACGGGTCGCAGGCGATCATCGGCGATCATAGACGATGGTCGGCGAATACAGCCGAGTATGTCCTCTACACTATCGTACTCGCCCCTAATCGTAATAATAATAAATAATTATCTTAAATATATAAAAGAAGAAACTGACTGATATATCAACAATGATATACAAACCGCTGGGTCTAGGAGATTCCAAATTTGGCACGTAGGTTCCTTATGAGATCAAGGGGTGCACTAAGAAAGCATTTTCCGAAAGTTCAACGTGAGGAAATAGGGGGAATAGGTAGCGATAAACTCTACTACTAATTCTACGCGTACAAAGTCGCGGGCGTCCTCTAGTCATATCTACTATAAATAATAAATAAAACTTTAGACTACGTCTGATTTTAACTGTCACTGTTGTCTTTATTATTATGGTTGGTTTCATTAATAAATTTAGGGCAGTTTTAAAATTGAATGTTTTTTTTGTCAAGAACCTGGATTTGCATCAAGAAAGTTAACAACTTTTCTTATCGTCTCCAGTTTTTCTTCGACAGCGTGGTTTACTATAATTTACTTAATTTAGTGAAATTTGAAGCAACGTATTTTATCAAAGTCACAGTTTGTAAAGCGAACGAATGGATTGCGGCGATCGAGGCCCACTCAGAGCGGTACGGCACCAGTGCACGGGCTCGCTGCGGGCGGCATTCTTCACGCGCCGCAAGCACAATATCAATGGCACTTTGATTGGCCAATTGACGGATAATTGATAAAAAATCTACAGGCTTCGGTGAACATTCATTTTCTCATTGGGCGTCAGTCTCTTTGCCAAACCCTATTTTTTTATAAAAGAAGATCTACTGTTTCTTCTGCTTTGAAATATTGTTGACATATTAAACGGATGAACTAGCCCAACGATGGCTTTTTTGTCTTAATGTACCTGACTTTTCCTTTTATTTCTACAATAACTTAGTAGACACTAAAAACTAAAGCATCTATTATTAATGCACGACTTTAAATACTACTACTACAGACTTACTTTGAAATGGTGTAAATTTTAAGGTAAAATAAAGATGTTACACGTTAAACATTTAAATAATAAGGATTGATTTGTTGAAATTTCAGTCTAGTCGGTAAGTGGTTTTCTTTTCCCGAACACCATCTAGATGCACGCACGTGCCAGAACCGGTGGGAGTCGTAAATCCCTTCCGAACTGAGTGTTGATTTGGTACCCAAAACCGCACAGAACACGTTCTTACAACAAAATAAAAAATAAGACATTACAATAATAACCCTTGTTATGTGGAAATAACGTATTCAGCAGTTGTTATTAAAAAATAGGCGTACAGGCTGGAAGAGCTCAGTAATTACTTTCCTGAGTAGATGCGAATCTCTTACATAGCACGAGGCAGTGTTGAAGAGCAGTCGCGCACGTAATAAGCGGCAGAGTCTCTCCGGCGAACAACTTTCAGCAATATACTCGTACTACCGACCTTTCAAACAAGATGCACATTTTCATAAAATTAATCGAGCTTTAGCATTTATAAAAATACATTTCATAATCAATTTTAGCCTCACTTTAGGGGGCAGCATTATTCTCACATTGAAACTAGAATTTATTTAAAACGTAGTCAGTTCATTTTAGCTCATTTAATTCGGTTCCTGTATAGTATTTTAAGGAACTTTTACTTGACTTTAGTAGAGCAAGGAACAGTTAAAGTTCATTTTAAAACTATTTTTGATTTCTAAGGGGACATATAGATTAAAATACAAGACTGTCTCTATTACTCGTACCTAATCAGAATATTTTATACTCACGTAGATATTTTTATACTTTTATAATATTTTGGTATAAATTTTTAGTTTGAGTACTAATTATTAAATTATTTATTTTCGAAAGTAACATAGAAATATAAATATAAATTTGAGCAGTCACTTTCTTATTGTTTGAGATTTGTGGAAAGTGTCGTCGTTCGAAATTGGCGAGTGTCGGCCGCGGCTAAGTAGGCGGCGATACGAGGGGGCTGAGATTGGCTCTTCAGACCTGGAAGTGTTGACATCTTCACTGCCACCTCACTGACTGCTGACCTTTTTCTTTCACTTGTGGAATTTACTCGATTTTCAATTTGTTTACCGGCTTGAGATAATATATTCAAAAACACCTATTTAATGCAATATTTCAGATCGTATTGTAGAACTAAGAAGTAAAAAAAAACCGCATTCGAAAACTCAAGAAATAACTTCTTTTAAAATGTTCGGTAATAAATAGGGCAATCAAACTGAAGTTGGCGTTTGGTTAACAATATGGTGTGAAGCTACTTCAGTTTGATTGATCTATTTATTACTGATCTAGTTATTTCTTGAGTTTTCGAATGCGGTTTTTTGTTTTTAAAAGATTTATTATTTAATATATTTCATATTTTTTTGTGATGATATGCTGTTATGTAGTCCCATGTCTCAATAAGAAACGATAGGACATTTCAAGCTCGCCGCAAGCACCGCCGCGGGAAAGTTATATGTCATATATTTACTAAACCATTTAAATGGGCTTCGTTATAGTCATCCACCTCATCACCACCCTTGAAATAGGTACCGTTGAGGAGTTCCGGTGGTCATTTGTGGTCTTCATCATCAGTTCCACTTTAACAAATGATACTTTCTGAATGCAAATGCTGCACTTGTTTCTGAAAATACTAAAATCGCTAGATGTGTCTATGATGTTTTAGGAATTCCTGCAATTCCTCACGAATCCCCTCATCAGATACCGATTCGGTAACAATGGGACCACCCCGAAAGTATACCCTATCAAACGAAAAAAGAAATTTTCAAAATCGATCCACAATTGACGAAGAAAATAAGTACAGAAAAAACAGAGGAATATAGAACCTCCTCCGTTTTTGAAGTCGGTTCGGAATTTATTTCTATCAATATATAAGTAATATGAAAGTCTGTATATCTATATTTTTAGATATTTAACTGAGATAAGCACCGTTACACAAATAAGGTCATATTTCATTTTCATTTTACATAGCGAGAATGTTGTTGGGAAGTTTGTGACTTTGAAAACCTACCTTATAAAAGGGAAAGTGAAATGAAACGTTTTTCATTTAATACACGAGTTTAACTAAGCGAACTGTGAGTGAAAGTTCGCATTAGCAATTTACCGTGAACATAACTATTTATTCCTGTATCTGCGCAAAGTTTGGTTCGGTGCTTGTGAATAAATAAGACTCCGACCAAGATGTGTAGCGAACAGGGATAGCTCGGCTTTGTTTGTTCTTAAGGTGTGACGCGTAACGTAAACTGCCCCAAATTAATTATTACGAATTTAACTAAACCAGAATATCCAGATACAAAAATTACGTTAATTTTGAGACAAATATAGATTAATAAGACTTAATGCATTATTTTCCGCCGATAGAAAAAAGTAATACAACGGTTTCATGATAGTAAGTTCAACGTGCAATGTAGTAGGGGATCGATATGCGACGGCGAAGTTGCGAGGAAAACGCATCTCAATCACACAACGATCACTGAACTTTGTAGACAATCTGATGCATTCACCCGCACCTATCTGCGCCGAGCAAAAAACTGTAGATGCGGCATAGTATTTTTACGACATTCTGGGTGCATTTAGCGATGATGTATGCCTAAAGGGTATAAAAATACAATTTAAGTAATTTAGAGAATCATTTTTTCAATTCTGTTCATTACATTAATTATAAGTATTAACTTAATTCTCATTTAACTCTTAGAAACCCACAGCTGGCAAATTAAGAGAATTGTAGCAAAATCTAGAGATATTTACTTAGTAAGGTGTCGCGCGCAGGTTTGAAGTTTTAATGTGAAGGAGTCCGGTAGTAGTAATTAGGAGGTGAGTACGCGTCGCAGCGGCTGCGGCGGCGCGACGGTCGATAGCGGGAGCGACAGGCGGTGCCGTCCCGGGTCACGCCTGCCCGATCGATAGCGGTGCGGCGGGGGGCCCGGGCTCGCATTACTCGCGCCGCCGTGGCAGACGAGACACCTAGTCCGCCGCGAGACCGGCGGCAGGCGAGCGCGGCCGGGGCGAAACGCTCCATGCGACCTCCGCTCGCGACATGAGCGGCGCCCGCCCCCGCAGCGCGCCCTTGCTTCTGGCGCTCGCAGCCGCCTTTCTCCCGCAAGCCAACCATGTCGCGTGAGTATATCCTCAGCTCCATGTTCGCTGACGTAAACTTAACCCGGGATCGTAAATCTCAGCGCGGCAGTAAAACGGAATGCATTACATTTACGATGTATTTTTTTTAGGTTACATTTTTTTCAGCTAAGTACGTGAAACCATTTATGAAACATTCATCAGAAGGTTTACATATTCACAGCTAGCAATGTTTTGATTGTGCATTTATTTCAGCTGAATTTTCACAGCGATAAATGGTCATAACTATGTACGCAATTGTAGATGCGAAATTGCATAACGATTTTCATACATTTATTGTTAAATTAACTTAAAAAATGGCATACTAAGTCGTAACATTTAAACATAAGGTTATTTATTTCACATAAAAGTTCAAGTAGGTATATTATACATCACGTACCTACGCGAACGTTGTAATACCGCTAACGATTGGTTAAACATCATCAAATCGTTTTTTTATTAAATTAGATGTTTTTAAGACAGCGAAAATACCTAATATACATTTTTTTGAAAGTGTAAAAACACATTGATCATGTTAAAATTATTTCTCTTGATATCTGCACAAATGTATACGGAGAGCGGTGCGAAACATGAATACACGTAAGAGTAAGTTTTGTGCAGACCCGTTTTTATCGATTTGCAAAGAGGACTCAGGTCACAGAAGCCCTTTAATAGATTCGCGTTTTCTGAGATTTGATTTCTCTCTCTCTCTCTCTGTATCAACAACCAACCGTAATCTTTCTAAGTATTGAATGCATAAAATGACAAATCTGATCATGCACCAACACCTCATCATACATAAATTAGCTTTTTTGACTAAATTCAGTGCCACAATGTCATGATTCCCTACATAATCATTCGAGCATCAACGAGAGATTTGTATAATCGGCATTTTGGTTACTAAGCAGTGGTCTTTTTTCTGAAGTCCTAGTAGTTTTTTGGCAAGTAAAAATGATCGTGCGGCCTTCTTACTGTATAAACATCTTGTATCTTTATCTATATCTAAGCTAAGAACATGTTTACAAAACAAAATTGCATAAATTCTCAAAAATCAAAGCATTAGGCGATTTACTTTGAATGCCTTTGATGGTATTATCTTTAAAGGAAGTATTTTCACATCTGTTGAACAATTATGAAGTTAAATGCTTGCCATCAACAAAATACATAAATAGCTAAAATTTTCCAAATATAGATTTTAACAAAATATAACATTTAAGATCACATATTTCAGTAGTCAAAATCAATTGAGCAAACCGGTGTCTTTTGTTCTTTTTAGGGTTTTGTAACAAAATGGTAGAAAAGGAACCCTTATGTTGAGACTTCGGCGTCTTTCTGTCTGTATGTCACAGCAGTTTTTCTCAGAAACTATAGAAGCTATCAACTTTTGAAATTTGGCATATTTTTATATAACTTGGTTGCACGCATCTGTTTTAAGTTTTTTTTTTCTAAATAGGTATTTAAAAAAGGCGAAATTGGGGGTTTGAAAAATTAAAGTGATTTGATTATAGCAAACAGGGTGACAAATGAAAGGGCTCAGTCTGCACATGTCAAAACAATTTGATTATAATTTTCCATCACATACTTTTTGATTTATAGCCAAATATTTACAAAAAATGAACGTTCCCCCCTTATCTCCGAAGTTTATGGACCAAAAAATGTGAAAAAATCCTGATTTAAAGAAAATTACTTATATTTAACATGAAAAATTATATGAACTTGTCAAACGTTACAGTTTTGGAAAAAATATCAAAAATCTTTAAAAATCTGTATTAAAATTTAGGCTAGTCAAAATGGACCTTATTGCATAAATAATAAAGTTCATTGCAAAATGAGTATTTCTTATGCGTTTTCCAACCATATTATCTTAAATACGGAACCCTCGGTGCGCGAGTCCGACTCGCACTTGACCGGTTTTTTTGTTCAGTATGAAACGTTTCAGTGTGAATTTGACTGAATGGTAATAAAAACATTAAGAATACGTTGAAACCCATAGGACAGTAACGAGAATCGTACACATTACCGCCAGCAACCCACTCCTCGGGTATTCTGTTCGTAGGCAGTTTTCGTTACAAAGGGGAAAAACACTGGATAAACGTTACGTGGTTGCTAATGTGTTAAAATTATAACTAGCGAAGTTAAGCACGAGAATAGACAAAAACAAGAGTAACCCTAAAAACATCGATTTGATAATATTTATTGTTTCGGAATGATTACAGCTTTAGCTTGTTGTACATCTATGAAGCAGAAACTATTTAAAAAAAAAACTCGAACTTACCATCAGGTGACCTGGGTGCTCGTTAGTCCATCCCATTCCATAATAAACCTAATAATCCGCTGTTTTGAAAGTACAGCCTGTACGAATAATTTATGTATGTAGGAGCACTTTTTGGGTCAGTACTTAAAAAATAAGCCGCCCGTTTCCCCTCTTTGTCCCTATTTAGGCGAACATTTAAAGTAAAACACATAGAAAAGAAAAAAAACAAGTTTGTAAATGAGTTTGCATCTACTCTTCGGGTTTGTAATATTGGTTCAATAATGTCGCTTGAACTACTAACTACATATTCAAGTCGCTGTGGGTGTAGGTAGGTACTCGTATTTCGTTACTAGCCAACATTTTGTTCAAGTTGGTGGAGGGTGTAGTGTAATCGGCCAGAAGGTTGTATTTGCATACACGCTGTACAAAGGCTCGGGCGCACGCGACGCAGCTTGAAGTGTCGAACCAATCACGCGAACTCCTACTTAACGGTCTGTCAGACGATTTTCTTGGCTTTACACCGATATTTTATGTAAAAACCGTCGTGATATGGATTATAAAGCCGGGCATTATAGCTTATTCTTTCAAATTTAATGTGATTTCGCGAGCAACTTTGCCACTTAATTAAAATCAAAGGGTCAAAGGTGAATAACCTAAGTAGATTTAAATGTTACTCGAATAGTAAAATTATAAAATACGAGTCATGCTTATTTCGCCGATTGTACCTTATGTTTGCTTAAGAATAATAAACAAAAAAAATCTACTCATGGAGACAAATCCAATGAGACTTTGTTGGTTTAATGTTAACTTCAGCGGAGATACAATGGCCACTTTTAAAATCTGACGATATGAACACGTAATTTTACTAAAATATACATCATAAATAAATAATATTGCGCTCGTATGCAAAACTCAGCTCGATTGAACGCCGCAAGTTTCATTTTTTACATTTGACTATCCATAGATCTATGTCGTGCGATCTACTATAGGTGTAATATATAAAAAAATATGACTGAATTACTTTGGTATAAATAGTAATGGCAAAACGGATTTCTTTGTGGTACGTGTGTCCCTGGTAACCCCTGCGGGAATCTGATCGGTTTACTGTATTGACTGTGATACCTATAGATTGAAGAAATATTGTTTCTCGTTACACTTTGCCCACTTACATACAACTTCTGTGTTCTTTTTTTCTAGGTTATTTTTGCGTTAGTCGCATCTGTTTTTTTGTGTACTTATATCTTATAGTTGAAATGACGAATACATACTGTATTAAGGAATGTAACCGACAGAACTCAATCTTGAAAGTGTTTTGTTCAGGGTTGATTGCAAACTGTTTTTGTGAATTTTTGCGCTCAGGTATTCATCTGAATTCCAGCAAGTTAGATAATCCGCTCTCTAAGCCTTTGTCGATACCGCTCCGCCGTGATAACGGGTTCAGGTATCGACATTCAAAGCTTGCCGGTGTCAGCACATTCTATAGAGCTCCACAAATTCAAAGTGGTGCGATATCCCGTTCAGTCGTAGGATTGAAACCGAATCAAATGAAGCCTTGTGAACCTCGATTTCGAGTCTTGCACAGGCTTTATCGAAATATTTGCAAGAAATTGATCTAATTTGATATCGCGACTATACTGTTTGTTGACGCTTTGACCACATCGCCTTCGAATGGTTTTATAAACACATGTTAAAGATGAACTAAATTTAGCATTTTTATCAGATACGATAGTGTCTAAAATAAAGATAAATTATTTTTTCGTTTCGGGATAGTTGTAATAATTAGTTAAAATCTACTTTTGTCCGCGACTCCGCCTGCGCAAAAGCTTTTAACAGTCGAGAATTTCTTGATTGAACAGCATAAAATGTATCCTGTGTCCGTCTCCAAGCTATAAATATAAATTTCACATCGATCGCGTGCGGCGAAAAATTGTGATACACTTTCGCATTTGTAAAAGTAAAAATAAGGTCACGTTAATCGAAGTAAATTTAAGAAAATTATCGTTTTGTTTTTCAGAACAAAAAATTTGAAATTGTTAATTTGACGCTTTTTATTTAGCGCTTATATTGAATTCTTCAGTTACGTGAACTTTTCGAAGACTAGCTGTAGTCTCCACGAATACCTCTTAAGAGATAAATTAAAAACCAATATTTTGTTCAAGTAGGATCTGAGATTTTCAAGGCAATCAGGTTCTATTTACTGTTATAACTTATAAAGTACCACAAAAAGATGACTTAAAAAAACCTTAAATATGCATCAACCATCTTATACCTTACATCTTATATCTATCGTGCGGTATATTAAATGTTAAAAGAGCGAGGAGAATCGTTCCAACTTGATACGTGCAAAATGGAGCCTTCTTGCCAAAATTACAAGGGCAAAAATCGGCGGGCGGCTCAGTTCCAGGGGCCGCGCTGCGCGTTGGGTTAGCTACGCCCTGACTCCGGGACTGCTTCTATTTTTAGATAGCTGAAAAAGGCATCAAGTCCTTAGCAAAATATAAATCCCATCCGTCATTACCTTTGCAAACGGATCATGTTTTTAATGTGTACTCGCTCGGATGATAATACAAATATATCCACCCCATTTTAAATAGGTAATCTAAAAGTTATCTAATTCTAACAGAGCAACAAAAACTGTAAGTGATTAAAACTACGGCCATAACAATTGTATTTAACAGCACAATTCAGTTACCTATTTGAAATGTAATTAACATTAAATAGTGCTTTACTAGAGCATTCGCTGCACGTAAAAGACTAAAATAATGAATTTTACGTCTTAAACTGTATATTATCAACCACCATGCACCCTGTATAGAGCTAAAAATTGTTTTGATCTTTATTTTAGCGTATTTGAGCGTGTGAATATCGCGAGGCCCAGCGGCTCGCGCGGGGCGGGCGGCCGGCGCCGCGCCCGAGGCGACCGTTTCCACGAACCCTTCGCTTTCCTTTTCACACAATCCACCTAACTTCAAATTCGTGTACACGATTGACTTTTAAATTGAAACGGGACGTCCGCTTTCTCAATTTCATGTCATAGAGTTTGATACAAATTTCAAATTATTTTGGCAAACTTTATTGATCGTATGTAGAACAGCGTTAAATGTAGCAATTCCGTTCGATACGTGCTACCTATTTTTCAAGTTATCAATGTCCAGTGAACATCAAAGTCGATGCAGCCATCGCTCGGAAACTCCGGGTACATCAGTTTTAGTATTCACGGCTTAATTAGGTACCTAGTCGGCATTGATGAATTTTGAAATCAAAGCTTGTGCTTTATAATACTATGATTTTCAGAGCAAAAGGTATATTACCTACTCAGAGATGTATATATGTATTGTATAATATTTTAGTCAGCCGATGGACGTTTATCTCATTTCCCATAAGATATAAGTTTAATAAAAAGTGTCTAATAAATATATCATTTTGTACCTCTAATTATACAATACTGTAGAAGTTAAATAGCGGTTTATCAATGCCGCGTCACGCATTTGACCCTTTGCGAGTGTGTATTGTCTGTGAACGGTGTGTATCCTATATGCGTACTAGATATGTGTTGATCTCTGAGAACTTCGTTTTTATTAACCCATATATTCAACAATTGACGAAAACATTACAAATTTATCTTTTATTTTACATGTTAAGCAAATTTACAATCTGCCATAATAACAAGTGTGTTTTGTGTTTTCTTTCCTCAACACACTTAGAATACGCGTTTTCTGCTCTAATTAATTAACTTGACACAAAAAAAACGGTCAAGTGCGAGTCGGACTCGCGCACCGAGGGTTCCGTACCGTAAACTCGGGATACTTTAGCCTTAAGGAGTAAAATTGCCCACCGAAAGACCATCTTTAAAATTTAATTATTCAATTAAATGTTACATCAGACCTAAGCTACTTATGGAGTTCTAAAATTCTTGAACCAATTTATGATGACTACCACGAAGATAGTTATAGTTTTAAGGGTGGGCAATGTTACCCCCTAGGGCTAAAGTAACCCGAGTTTACTGCTATGAACTTTAATTTCTATGCAATAAGGCCCATTTTGACTAGCCTAAATTTTATTACAGATTTTCAAAGTTTTCTTATTAACTCTCAAAAACTGTAAATAATGAACATTTAATTTTATTTTTCCCATAAAATATAAATAATTACCACGTCAGGATTTTTTCAGATTTTTCGATTAATAAACTTGTGAGATAAGGGGGGAACGGTCATTTTTTGTTCATTTTTAGCTAAAATCAAAAAGGACATCACAGAAAATAAAAAAATAATGTTTTGAAATGTGCAGATTGAGCATTCTCATATGACACCCCATTTGCTACAATTTAACTACTTTCATTTTTCAACCCCCCCATTCTAGACCCCTTTTCAATTATAAATAAAGTTAATTCAATTTTTTTTTACTAAAAATTGATGCGAGCAAGAAAGTTGTATAACTATGCAAATTTTCAAGTTATATAGCATTTGTAGTTGCTGAGATAACCTGCTGTGACATACAGACAGACAGACGGACAGACAGACAACGAAGTCTCACCATAAGGGTTCCTTTTTAACCATTTTGGAACGGAACACTAAAAAAGACAAAAACTGCCTATAATGTCATGAACAAAAATGACAAATAATGTCATCGTTTCCATTTATTTGTTATTTGTTTACACTTAGGTACATCTCTTTTTCACGCTTTTATCATCACATAAATCTAAATTAATCCTGGCAAAGCATTTTTTAGCTATTTTGTTACTTGTGAAAGCTTAGCCCATCCAATTAGGAGTAGGTTCTTGTAGAGAGAAATAATAACGTGGTAAACTTCTTACGACTTATAAACATCTTTGTTTTTAACTCTTTAGTATTAACGTGCTTTGATTCAAAGTTTATTTAATGTTTGTAACTGCAATGAACGCAACAAAACAGGATCACTCTTTTTTTTACGCAAACCACGAATTTCTTTTTTATTTCAATATTTATATTGATGATCTACATTTCGATATGAAATCTGTTGCCATTGACCCTTTGTGCCACGGACTCATATGGATTACTTCTAATTACTCTTGCGAACAAATTGCAACCCTACCGGATTAGTCTTTTGTTGCTTTAGAAGCTATCCAAAAACAAAGCGTATCAATTGTTACAAAAAAAATCAAATCAGCCGTGAAGTCCTCTCGCGAAGCAAATTGAAATGAACCGAGCGGGATAAGCGCAGCCTTTGGGCTTCATTTATGCACAATCGCGTGCGTGGAACCGTTACAGCGAAGGTTGTTAGCCCGCCGCCATTTCATACGGTTAGCGCCAAATGTCCGAATTATGTCGTTGGCGTTCGTTTTGTCCACTGAAATTGCGATGCGGCTCGATGCCGCAGTACGGCGCGGTGTAAACGAGCTTTCGCTGTATCTCTATTATCATAGGGAGGACAAATCGTTGCTTTGCTACGAAATTTTATAGCTTCTCAACAATACTTTTTGAGAGCACCTTACGGATCCGTTAGTTTATTATTGCTACACTAAGTGTGCAAAAGGATTTATCAAAATCTACGTTAATTAACCTCCTCAAAACGGTTGATTGTTTGTTTAAAATTATTGAAAAACGGTTAATCTAGCCTTCAATTCATAAGGCTAGCTTCATTATATGCAGTATCATAAACGTAATTTCCACGGGCCTAGGGCATGGGTAGAAATTGAAACTTACTTAATTATCTTAAGTTTTTTGTCAGCAACTGAATATACAGGCTGAAAGGTACAAAAAAATGTGTTTTTGTTTTTGATTGAGATGCATGATAAAACATGGACTGCAGTCTTGAAAATTAATCAATTATCATAAGGAACAACCTCTATACAATCTCTAAGCGAACGGCAAGACGCCGAGCAGTATTTACATGATCCATTTTAAATCGCTGTACACTACCCTGTACATCAAAATGGTTAGCAGCAGCAGCAGCCTTGGAAATAAAGTTTTGTCTATGTACTAAAACATTGGTTCTCACGAATAATGCCAAATGTCTGTTATGAAGTCAAAGACCGTCTAAAATTACTGACTGACTGACACTAACTCACAGGTGATCAAAGTTATTAAGCAATTGTAGCTGGCGAACAAGCTAGAAATTTGGCGTGATGATTAGTAATTTGCACGCCACCTGATTACATAACTTTTGTGTAGTACCTAGTACGTTGACCGCAAAAGATTTTACCACTTTTAGACCGTAACGGCATAAAATTGTCGAATAGTGTTGATTTTCTTGGTCGACTGTACATATAGAATCGAAATTTTGTAGGCTGCGTGCTCAAGAACCGAAGGAGGTAATGTGAATAGTGTTTATGCTATGGTCCAACCCCAAGGAGAATTAGGACACATTAACATTCATATTTTTTACACTAGAATGAATGGAAATTAATTTTTTTGTTTTACATTTTTAAACATTGCTGATGTCTAGGTCCCCATAATAATTGTATAACTAGATGAATTATATGTTAAGTATTTAAAAAACAAATGTTAAGTAAGTTATTAAAAACTGCAAGATCCTAATGATACTCAAAATTCGAGATTATTTTTCTGGACTGACTGCAGTAGCAGGCCGAGTCGTGCTGAAGGGTGGAAGCTGCCTCCCCCTTTAATTATAAGTTCTCCTATATTCGGATATCGTAGTTGCTGCGATTATATTTAGTCAACCTGATTTTGACCCGAGCAACCTTAACCGATGTTGAACTAGACTGAATCAGTAAACAGGACTATTAATACAAGTCTGACCTTTTCATTTGTGATGCAAGGTCGGCGCCTATTGCACCAGGGATTTAATGCATACTTACTTGTACACCAAAGCAAAGGTTATATTTCTATTATATAAAGCATTCCGACGCCAAATACTACATTATGTTGCTGTTCTCTTGTTTGTTTTCTGGTTTCTGATTTCTGGCTTGTCTTCACCTTCACCTTCACCTTTACAACCTTCACCATCACCTTTGACAAAGAAATTATAATGAATGCTCAAATGACTTTCTGAATTATCTTTTTCCTAGTTATTTCGATAATTTAATAAGTTTATACTACGCGTAAAAATGATTCACTTTATTAAAAAGTCGCAATATGTCTACAAATAACTGCCTTTTCATTTCTAATATGTCTATTATGATTTTTAACAGTTATACTTTTCAAAAACAAAGTTTATTCACTAATAAAATTTACACATGTAGCCAAATCATCATAACGTAGAATTTTGACAAATATTGTACGAAGTTATGTATTTTTGCAATTAGTCCCTGTAGGCCTAGAGCTAGTCGGAGACTAAAGTTAATTAGTATTACATTAACCCCTATTTAGGGTTCTGAAGTTAAACTAGGAACTCTTATAGTTTCACCATGTCCGTCTGTCTGTCTGTCTGTCTATCTTAGTTTCCTTTATTTGTCAACGAAGCAGGAGAAACATATTTTTTCTAGTTAGGCTTAATCTTTGCTATCAGTTTTTAACACCTGCTCAAGTGCTCATGTTGTTAATAAAAGCATAAAGTGGCCTTATATCGTGATCGTTTGTAATAAAATAGCCTCTAATGAAAAGTTTTGCTGGCTTTAAAATACAATAGATAAATGCTGTTCGCTGCATTCTTTTGTCCTTCCGTTGTTGGTATGCGATAAATAAAAGAATAGCCACGGCTTTTCCATTGACAACTTTTAGACGTTACCTACACATGCTACCTACGGTTGGTGGATACTTTCCCGACACGCAAAATAACTTTAAACAACCGCATGAATTATTGTTATGTTATATTTTTTATTTTAAAAACAACTGCGTTCCAACATCCCGTCAACTAACTACGCAAAAACCAGCGGAATAGCGTAAAAAAATGCCGGTTTTCTTGGAATTAATATCTAATATTTCGTGAACTTTCTGTACATTTATAGTTTATTCCTCTAGTTAAGTATATAGTATCATGATGCTGATCTCCTTCATAACACTCATACAAAATTGAAACAACATCAAGGTCGTAAGAAACCTTAATTCGTCATCATAAAGGATGAGCTACATAACTCTGTGGTAATTTATTGTTTGCATGCTGAAGTAAAAGCAACCTCGCTTGGCCCATTACAAATTGATACATTTCTGAGGGCTATCAATTCCACATACGGAACATGTCATTAACATCGTCTGTACCTGAGTAACATGATATCGTAAGTCCAAATTGATATCAATGCATTTTCAGCCCTATATGCTGGGGTATAAATTCTCTTTAAAGAAATAAAAAAGGCAATGATAGTTTGGTGTCTCTTAGGTGCAGCTAAATTGTACTACCGCATTTGACTGCAATTTGCACGATAATTACTTTAAATAGTCCTGTCAGTTTAAATATAGTCTTTATGGCAGTACAATCATATTTCAACAATTCTTTTAATTTGTTTGCACCATATTTAACGTAAGTTAAGTTGCAGGTCGTTGTCTGGATAGCTGAATCACTCTACCGCTAAGAGCGTCTATACTCACTCAACTCTCTTCTGAACAAGGTCACACAGCGATGTTTTTGCAATAAAATCTAGAAAATTACTCACATTATACAAACAGGTTCATCAATAATTTTGAACACTGAAAAGAAACGCTCAATCTAAAGCCAAATGAGATACAATTCACATTTATTTATTTATTAAGGATAAATTATGCAAGTATATCATTATTATTTAACAATAAAAATGTTTTAAAAAACAAAAAACCGCCTTCAAAAACGCAAAAAAATAACTTCTTTAAAATTGTAGACACCTAATAGGTTAGTCCAACTGATGTCGGCTTCTTGTTGAAAATATTGTGGTCGCCGACTTCAGTTGGACTAACCTATTAGGTGACTACAATTTTAAAGAAGTTATTTTATTGCGTTTTTGAAGGCGGTTTTTTGTTTTTTAAAACATTTATTTTATTTTATACTTTTTATTTAGTGATCATAATACGCTATTACGTAGTCCCACTTCTTAGTTGATATGAAACTTTAAGTTATTTCAGGCACGCCGCAAGCAACACCGCGGGAAAGTCATAGTCATATTTCAACTAGTAAATATTCTTCGTTGTAGTCGCTCAACTATCTTAATCGAGATATCTTCTCGCCACCCTTGAAATCGGTACCGTTGAGGAGTTCCGGTGGCCATCTGTGGTTTTCATCATCAGTTCCACCATCACCATATGATACTTTCTGAATGCAAATGCTGGACTTGTTACTTAAAATACTAAAATCGCTATATGTTTGCCTACAATATTTCAGGAGTTCCCTAAATTCCTCACTGATCCCCTCATCAGATACCGATTTGGTGACAATGGGACCACCTCGGAAGTATACTTTGTCAAACCAAAAAAGAATTTTTACAATCGGTCCACAATTGACGGAGTAATCGGTGAACATACATAGAAAAAAAAAAGATACATACAGTGGAACGTATAACCTCCTCCTTTTTTGAAGTCGGTTAAAAAGGAAAGCACATGAAAATATTATTTGCATACATTAGCTGTGTTAGTTGATGTTTTTAGAATCCAAATAAATAACCGACAAGACTTAATTATTCGAATGTACAATTATAATAAAAAGCAAGTTTCAAAAATCCGAGTTCAGTTTTTGATATGGTCAAAGATATAATTATGTGAAAATCATAAAATTCGATTAAAAAAGTTTTAGATTTCATGTAGGTATCCAGTGACCTATTGAGTCAAAATAGGTTGACCTGTTGAGTAGATACTAGGGGACATAGGTACGAACATGTATACATACATAAAGGTGAAATACATAACCCTTCTTTTGGGCTTTGCCGCTATCGGGTAAAAACAAAATAGATAAAAGATGATGCGACTTATAGTCACAGCGCTGCTTTTCAGCTGGACCAATAGAAAAATAATAAATGGTTTCCTCAGAATACGCAGTTATATAGGTAGGTACGGTCACGAGCGTTAATTTGGGACCCATTTCAAGAAAAATATGCTTGAAGTCGTCAATGTCATTAGAGATGTCAAGTCATTTGTAACTTTTAGGAAACTCAACCATATTGTTGTAGAATGTCAGATTGACTTTGGACCTAAGGTGGGTACCAAATTTAATCTCGTGACTGTACCTGCATATAATATTTCATAAACTGAATTGTACATGTGTAATTTTTATTATAATCAGAGGATGCCGGTGGAACGGTACGAGTATATTTTCTTGTAGGGCGATAAAGAATTGTAAATCACACGGCATTCTACACAGCTGCTTGTTTTAACTGTTTCGTTTGCACGCATGTTTTTTATATACTGTTTAGTAATATAACGTTATTTGCAACAATGAGACTAGCATCTTGGCACGCATATAATATAGGTAGGTAGGTAACTAAACGGGTAAAATTTGATTGCGTAAGTTAAACCTTCTTGATTTTTTTAACTTAATGATGACACCCACAGTATGTAAATACACTCTTTGGGTTTTGTCAGCGGTTAGGAAGCATTGTTAAACATCATTCACAAACAAAAATTTTACAGCAAAATATTCAATAATATAACAGCTACCGCCATCTATTAACGTTAAATGGGAACTAATATTTGTGACAAAGATTTTTACTATTGTACGAAAAGTTTTTTTTAGTTTCATCATATACCTCATAAACCAAGGTTCGGTTTAGGTATTTGTATGTTATGTTGGAATAAAGAATCTCATAAATAATCGTCATGCATGAACCGTGGAAACTTTTCAAGTTTCTTGTGATGGTAACAAGTATAACCTAACCAGAATCACGTGAATCATATTTAAGATAACCTGAAATCGACAAGGGTTCAGCTTTATAACTTTCTATGAGACGGAAATTCTACGAAGTGATACGTTCTGTGAAATAAGTGTCTGTGAAACAAGCACCCATGGCGTTACTTAGTAGTAAAATGTTCTTTTAGTAAAGTTTAATCTATATTTAAGGTCAGGATCAAATTCAATAACATTGGGCTTAATAAAAAAATTACACGAATTTGTTAATTTTACCTGTCACGATGCAACATGCCCGTTCTCTCATCCAGTGCCAAGCACTTTTAGAAAAAGGTCGTATTTTGCTGTGTCACCAGCTCATCGCGAGTTACAGCACTGACGTACATTTGTGAATGATGACAACGTTCCGATAATTATGTATAGTGTGACTGCTACTAAAAGATCCGTACCATTTTATTTTAGTGTGAACTATGTAAGTAAATGCAGAGAATGTCCAATTCATAACATTCGCAGACGATATCGCAGCATTAGCCTACACCAGCGAGCATTTACAGAGTCTTATTGAAGAAATGAGTTTAGTTTTTACTAGTCTTTTTTAGAACTACTCTTTACAACTAGGTAATAACAATATAACAAGTCAAATCATTAAAATATTTAGGCAGCTGGATAACGCATGACTCTAGATGCACTCCAGATATAGTTTCACGTATAGCCATGGCAAAAAAAGACTTTTAATAATAAAAAAACACTTACTTAAAGCCAAGATACCGAAACAAATCTGCAAACGCCTGGTGAAGTTATACATATGGAGTATAGCTGTATATGGGAGTGAGACGTGGACACTAACCCAAAAAGAATGAGAGAGGGTAGAAAAATTTGAAATGTGGTGTTGGAGAAGGATACAGGGAATTAATTGGAAGGAGAAAAAAGCAAATGAGGAAGTACTTAATATTGTAAAAGGAAAAATAAGCCTGTTAAAGATAATAGAAAACAGAAGAGGGAAGATGATAGGGCACTTGTTATGACACAATAATTTAATGAATTAATAACATAAAGGGAAAAATAGAATGGCAAAAGAGGCAGAGGACGACCTGGAAGAAGTTACCTTGAGCAAGTGAACGAGAAAGTTTAGGTCGGTTCGGGTCGTATCAAGATGTCAGGAACTAAACCAATAAACCAATAGAGAGGAATAGCGATCACTCCACCGACAGGAGCGTAGCTCTTGTTATGAAGAGAGAGAAGAGATGTAACTACTTTGTATGTACGTTTAATATTGACGGTTAAACGACGAAAAGAAATGATGGTGCAGCTAGGATCGATTTCTAATGCGGAATCTCCTTAACAGTTAATGGCATGAATTTTGTTTCTATTTGAACCAATTATTGAACTTTATATAGAATAAAACAGATTAACCCATTATTTGTAGTGTTACAACTGATATTATGTACAGATAAAGTGAACAGTCTAAAGCACGCAGCCCAGCACATACAAAATTCACTCCCAGCACAGAATAATTATGTCATCAGCATGCATGATTTCAAGCATGTTTTTTTTGAATCAAGGAACGTTCAAGATTCTAACGCCTCTTAAATTTCGGATTATCTTCGACAAACAACATGAAATAGAATGATAAATAATTATGTAACTATGTTAAAATAATACAACTATTTAATTGAGGAATTAATCACTTGTTGTGCCTGTTCAACACCGTGTTTATGAGAACCTTTTAATATTTATGCTGTTGCAACAAACACAACTAATCAAGATCACAGAGAATTTATTTATATTCTCAAATAAAAGAGCTCCATTGAAAACAGTGTATGTTTCAAATTGTTTCAAATATAAAGAAAGGCCGAAAACATGATGTAGTAGAAGATAAAGGCAATGGCAGACCTTTTTAAGCCCGACCAACCCGAGCACGTTACTTGCATCTTACTTATTACTCTGTTAAACATACTTACTGGTAGATAATGCCATTATAACTCTTGTCCATGGAATCGGTACATTTTGCCTTGCATCAAGTAAGGTAGTTCTGTTTTTTTTATATGTTCTATGCAGGGACTGACCCGCTATCCCATACAAGAGGTTTCGAATGGGTTTTTATAAGGATTTATTTAGAGAAGCCGTATCGCTTGAAAGCCGTTTTATTTTCTTTTTAAAGCGCTATTTATAAGGATTACCCTTACCAAGGGTTTGGCATGGGTATTTCGATTTTTTTTAACTATCCAAATCCATTTCGTATAAGTCTTGTTCGATTTTGCTTTTAAAGCTCAATAACTTAAAAAAAAAACCGTTCCATTGGCTTTTTAAGCGCTATATATAAGGGTTACCCTTATATTTAGTCATGCAGTAAGAAAGAGATATCAATTTACTGCTGACGACCTTAGCTCTTTGGGTTTCCCTTATGTGAATGGTTAGTTTAACAAATAACTAAGTCATATATTATGTCTTCCAAAGGGGTGATTCTTTTAGTGGGTTATACTTCGAGAAGTAAGTATTTTAAAGGCTTTTATTGGGGAATGGGTTGTCGGGTTCCTGGTTCTATGTGATGAAGTGGTTAAGGCAAATCCATATTTTCCACCTCGGAAACCCTCAGGATCTTAAATTCTTGAAAACCCATTAAATGTTCGGATTTTTTTCAGTTTCTGACAATTTTTACCACCAACAAAAACTAATCATAATACTCTCTTACCAGTAATGTATATAACGAGGTATAACATAACATTACATGCCGAGCAAATAGCTCTTAAAAAGTCATTCGGGTTCGTACATAGTCGGTTAAACTCGCAATAAGAGCGTATGAGTGCGAGTGAGAGAGAAATACAAAGCCGAAGGACCTTTTAAGAGCTATCGCACTGTGTACTTTTATTGTTTTTTTGTATAAATTATAATGCTTATTTTTTATGTCATGTTTCATTTCACAAACCCTTCTAATATTTTGTTTACTCAGCTCAGCAACTTTGAACAGCTACATCTAAGATACCTCAGTCAGTTCTTGATAGACCACGTTGGTCTCGTTTAGTTTCCTTTTTTTGTTTAGTATACTAACGTTTATAGACTTATGCAATAAAATGGGTCTATAGTTGACCATATTGACGAAAACTTAAAAAAAACCGAAATTTTGTATACCTTTGAAGAGCTGTATCTTAGAAACTATTGAGTTTATCGTAACCAACTTGTTTTAATTTTTTTTAATTTAGTGTTGTTAAAAAATTACATCGTGACTTTTGTCGTAAATAGGTTCTTGGTGGTAAAAATTGGCAGAAACTGAAAAAAGTCCGAACATTTAATGTTTTTTCAAGAACCTAACAATGATCCGGCGAAGGGTTTACAAGGTGGAAAACTTTGATTTGCCATGACCACTTCAACATATAAAAATAATAACCAGAACTACATTATTTGATGCAAGGCTACACCCCTTTTATGGTACGATTTCCATGTACTATTAGGCATTAAGCTCACCTTGTGTACTCAAAATTGTATTTTTGTGCAACATAGATTAAATAAATAAATAAATAAACCTTACTATGTCAACGAAAGTGTACAGAGTGTATAGAGTCATTTAGATTATTGACTATTTTAAATGGGATGCTGCTGTGCTCTACAGCACAAGTTGCATTGCATATAAGCGTTCATTTTGCGATTTATTAACCAAGTCTGTTTTGTACGCAAACTTCGTCCGCGTTGGGTTCTTTAAGCGTGTCTTTTACTTTCTAATGAGTTACTAATGCTTGTATACTTTAAAAATCATATTGTCACTTGTATTTAAAAATAAATTAAAGTTATATCTTTGATTTAAAGACAAAAATATTTTTTTATACAATTACTTGAAAAATACTGTTATTGGTTTTACAGTTATTAAAATGTAATGCGAGAGACGTAACACGACTAACCTGTTATTTTTTTATGTAATATCTAACTCGACATACCTAAAGTTGCAGGCAAAACGATTCATGTTCAGTTGCTAGAGGCTAGACGCTGTGCCCAGAAATAAATGATGAAGCCCTAGCCCAGGGAACAGTGGAAAACTTCAAACTACCTTCCAATATTTTATGAGCATCGTCGTAACTAATGAAGTAGCGATTACACTTTGAAAGTTATCAAGGAATAAGACAGACGTGTTATTGCCTTATGATCCTTTTTAACTTGTACACCTAAGCTGCATGCAGGTGTTTCATGTAAGAGTTCTTTACTTAATTTAAATAGTATTTGATAATAAGAAAAAATGTGATGTGATCTGGTCACTACCATTAGCTTCTCCCGTTAACTTTAATTTCTGAAAGGTCTTGAGACGACAGCCCGGCAGTGAGAAGGTTTTGGATGCCAAGAATTTAATTCAGCTTAATTTACATAAAGGCTTTAAATAAACATAAAGACGCTAAATATAAATTTATTAGTTCGAGATAGTCCTAACCAAGCGCCTAATCAATACGATTGTGTAAAGGTTCGATTACCCAGTCGTGAAGCGCTAGGATTCATGCCATGCGAGTCATAGAACTTAGTTTTAATGTTGTCGTTTTTTTAATATCTATCAGAACATAGTTTAAGCAACTGTTACTGTGTTTGGAATAAATGATTTATTATTATTATTATTTGTATGTCTTTCCTATCATGGGACTATGGGAGTCCCGGACCTTTGGAAAGCATACATGGAGCCGAAGCCAACACGCAGAGGCTCTTTAGACAAGTTTAATTTAGTAAAGTGATGGGACACCAACCGGCGATTTTCTCTGAGTTCAAACTATAGAAGTAGGCTCCCACGGATAACCAACGGCAGTGTAAGACATTAATAATAGACTCTATGAATGAACTGATATGTATTGGTGAACTAGGCTATTGATGAAACTACGGCGGCTGCCTGGCCAATGCTAATTACTTTGTTTGAAATGGCAGGCGGTGACTCGCCAACTCAATGAAATGGGTCTCCCTGAAATAGCCGCATATACATAGCAGCTGGGGGGCAACAGTTCCAGAGGGGCTAAGGATGGATAGATGGTTCTGGACTTTAAACGACGATAAGGTGCCCACTCGCCATTTATGAAATACATTCACAGCAGCTCGCCACTAGCTGCACTGCGGACATTACCAAGTTAAATATACTGGCAAGAGGTCTGAGCCTGTGTCAAGTGTATGTACTGACGAAGCAGTAGTGCAAGATTATTTTGCGTGTCGTTTTAGCATCCAGTTTGTAGGGGTTTCTGCTTTACAAAAGGTCGAGCATTGATTTTTTTTGTCTGTATTTTTGATTCGTTTGTATTTTCTAGTTTGCTCTCGATAGCTGTAATAAAAAGAACAGTTCGAAACAAAAATAATAGTTGTCAGAAACTGCGATCGATATAGATGACAAGGAAAAATACATCATCACGGGAAGCCCAGATTTTTTAAAACCACATGTATTAGACGGAAAATTTTACTGACGACCATTAAGTAATCAACTATAATACGAATATCATAGATACCTATATATACGAATAAAAAAAAGATACTTCTCATAGACACTTTTGTCGCTAAGTCAATTGGGTAGTTAAGTAAGTTCTTTGAAGGGGTAATTATTCTGGTTTTTTCCACTGCGCGGAGGGCGACCTTCAATCGCTGCAGCAACCACTTTCTCCATTGTTTGGAAATTGCAGCAGTGATTTTTCTTACACAGACATCGATGATCTTTCAGATGAGCTTAGGTTTTTTGAGGAGATCGATCATACTAGATAGCGATTCATCAACTGCCATACGATTAAATAAATAACTAGATACTGAAGTACGAGGCGTCGCTTATCATGCTGCTGCCACTGATTAGGCCAATCAGGGGGACTTGCAGCACTGCATTGTCATATAGTTCTACCCCTCCTCTGTTCCAAGGAACAAACGAAACTTGGGAGCCTTATCATACTAGACATTGGACTTATAATAAGAAAAAAAAGATAGATTTGCCAGGTTTTTTGCATTGCCATTTCATGTTCTCCCATTAATGACGTGACTAATTATGCATATATCATCTGGTGGTCTTATCGAACTAGTTTTAGTGTCGTGGGCTCCCCACTTAGAGGTTTTATTTTACGACGATTTTAAAAGACGTCCTGTCTGACACTGTCATTAGATTTAAAATTCAATTCAAATCACTACTGCATGTTATCACGTAATCTCTCTACACACAATGCTTACAGCTGACTTTTCATTGCACAATACGAACAAATTTTGCCTCGAAACTCAACGCTCAGGCCTAAGCCCGCAACTTTGAATATTTGACCTTTTGACTTGCTAATTGTCATTGCAAACGATAATTTTATGGGAAATTGCAGTCGTTTAAACTGGAAAGGTAGATCCATTGGTATTAATGGAATCCGGGCAATCAAAACGACATCCCCAGCCGCACATCCGGTCAATATTGAGCACTCTATTATGAACGTTTTTAAAGATGTTACATACTTGCAAAAGTGTAACATTGCACAATTTGGGTGGAGGGAGGTTAATGTTCCGTAATAAAATAATAGGACGCCCTCTTTCAAAACCAATTTATGTGGGGGCAATCGAGAAGGTTGCAAGGAATTGAGAAATTCAGTTGGGCAATGGACAGCCTCTTCCAGGTCGAGCACAGTGTCTACAGAGTGGAATGTTTGTGTCGGTGCATTGACCTTTGATAGAATTAAGTCATTTACTATACCTACTTCATTATTAGTTGGTGATAAAATAGCTCTCTCCTTTAACCACGGTACGGTTTTAGAATTAATATTATTAATTTCGGGATAAACATTGTCGACTAATTTTTGAAGGCCATTTACTATAACGCTCTTATTATCTTGGGGCATCTGTCCATTTCCTATTTTGAGCAATAACTCTGCAAAGATAATAAAGTGTATAGGACCATTTTAATCTACATTATGTAAATGCCCTAGGTTACTAACGTATTTATTTGGAAAAGGATAAATACTAAATCGGAGAAAATAGCTTCGCAAATAACTTAGTAATAAAATTTTAAAAATGAAAATGGTTAATGTGAGTCAACCTATAAGGATATAAATAAATATGCCATCGCGGACTTTTCTCTACGTTTTTTGAAGAACTTCATTTCATCATTAGGTACATAATTTTGATATATCTCTTAAGGTTTGTCTGCATGACGATATGCAGTGCTGCGTCTCTGTATATGGTGAACGATCACATTTTTTCCCCGTAACCCGTGGGGTCAAACATGGGTATGTCCTAGCGCCCACATTGTGCGCCTTGTACTTTTAGTCAAGGAGGTCCTGTAAACTGTTTCTGAAGGAGTGCGCATCCGCTTCTACACTGATGGCAGTCTTTTCAACTTGGCCAGACTTAAGGCGCGCACAAAAGTCTCGTACGCATTGATCACAGAGATCATGTACCTATGCCGATGACTTGTGCTTTTTATCGGAATCCCCAGATGGCCTGCAAAGCTGATGTCCGGTTTACACCAAGCATGCTGCAAGTTCGGCCTGAAGATCAGTGTCAAAAAGACGGGGGTGATTTCTTTAGACACACATGGTCGTGAGACACTGGCCATTAAGCTTGGTGGGGATGTGCTAAAACGGATTGATAACTTTCGTTAGTGCTCCACTATAACATCCAAGTGTGACCTTGATGCCAAAATCAACAACATGGTCAATGCTGCAGCGGCAGCATTTGGAAAGCTGCGTTCAAAGATTTTCTGCTCGCACGACCTAAATCTGGCCATTAAGATCTCCGTCTATATGGCGATTGTGTTGCCAATCCTCCTTTACTCCTCCGAGACGTAGTGTGTGTATCGCCACCACATTCGCACGTTGGATCGTTTCCCTTTTTAATGCCTTCGTACCATCATGAAGATCAGATGGTCCGACCGAGTGTGAAATACCGAAGTTCTGCGACGAGCCAATATAATGCACCACACGACACGCATTATGCGTCGGCAACTTCGGTTGTGCGGTCACGTATTAAGTATGGCGGAGAAGCAGACAGATAGGCGCGAAGCTATTTTAGTTTATACTACCTAGATAAATTATTTTAAATAACAATAACACTTTTAATCATAAGCAAATATTATTCTTTCGAATAAAAGTGTAAAAGTAAGCAGTTTTTTTTTAGGTGTATCCCAATTGAAGCAAGGAAACGAGGAAAAAAACTAGACTACATAAATATATCTCTTCAAAAACCCAATTATTAAGGAATTATTTAAAACTAAAGCAATTTTGGCACCTTCAGTTGAAGATGGCGGCTCACGGTCAAAACACTTATATTTTAATTAGGACGCCATGTCCTAATACTTATCATCCATAAAAAAATGCTATGCTACACCTTTTGTTAAGCAAAGGCCTTTTAAGTCCCTACCAACTGGATTGTTATGGATTAAATATTTTTTAGGACAAACTCTTATAAGGGTTAATAATTCCTAACTTTTATCAGGGCAAATTCGTATGAACATAGATTTTCGTCAGGACTGTTTTTGAATATTTATATGTGGATTAATTCTTATTCAAATTCAAAATTAAACTCAAAACCTTTTTTGCAGGCATCTATGGGTAGACCCCCATATTAACATATTCTTATTATCTTTAGATTTTTTTAACATACTTAATAACTATACAGGGTGTTAGGCTATATATACAGACTAACTCTGTAGGTCATACTCACCAACTTTTATTATGGGACCAACATCCAAATCGAAAAATAAAAACAGCTGTTCCATACATTTCGGCTGTTTAGCTCTCAAAGTTTGTATGGAACAGCTGTATTTTTTATCGCGACAGAGTTAGTCCCTGAAGTTTGTTCAACCTTCAGCCTAACACCCTGTAGAGAAGACATAGTCCTTAAGTGCCAAATTTCACGTGAAGGACAGTTATACTTCAAAGGAATCGCCGGAACATGACATCTTACAAGCAAGCACATACTTATAAGGGCGAATCTTATCAGCACAGGTTTATGTTGGAAATAATTCTTACGAGTACTAAGGAAGAATCGTATGATGTTATGTTTTGGTTAAGACAGTTTCTGTTGGATTAGAACTAGATGTAACTAGTCCCATGAAATAATTTAACGATCGTGCTATACCTAATTTCAATAATTACGTTTCTCAGATGGGCATATTGTTTTAATTACGAGTTTTAATATGTGGTTTTGTTTTCAGGGGCGCTGGTGGGGGTGGCATGTTCGGAGATGTCAATATATCAGCCATCTTGGACTCCTTTAGTATAAGTTATGACAAAAGAGTAAGGCCTAATTATGGAGGTTAGTAAATTTAACAACTTTAGATTAAACAAAACTTTACCCACAGCTTATAATATATTACCAAAATCTTAAAATTAAACTTTAACGTGAGTATCAAAATTGTAAGATACTAGTTTCCAATATTCAGAACGCGGATATAGTGTTTTCAATTGACGAAAGGGGCACCTCACGACTCTAATTGACGTTGCGTGGCTGTGTCAAAAATAGATTAAATTAAGTAGTGTATTCCACTTCGTGGAATGAAAACGACGAATAGGGAATGAGATTTTGTTACTTAGGGTCACTAGCACGACAAATATTAATTTCAATTTAGCCTTACGTTCAGTGTAGTTATCTACACATATTGCAAAACCTCTCTAACGCGTTCACAAACCGTCAGATTAGAACTAGCATTACGTCAAATATTAATGTATTGTATCTGTAGTTATGATGAAAGAAATTCATTTCAATCTTGCATCGTGATTGAAATGAAGCTGTTGAGTGAATCGCAACGCAAATTCAAATTAAAAAAATAATTTAAGCAAAACACCAAATGCGTCTATTCTCGTTCATATTTTGTAACTTTCAGGAATTAAAGGTTTTAATTAGACTGCAAAAAAATCGGCTAATGTTCGATTTTTGTCTTTATTTAGATTAAATTTGTGTTTTATATAAGTGGTATTTCTGATTGACATGCATGCAAATCATAACCCACAGTTCCTGAACCCGTCAGGAGGATGTGCAATATGGGTATAAATAAACTATTGTACTCGACTCTGCGTAATTGGCATTACAACACTTGTGTGATCTATTATGAAACTCGCCTTGCGGCTCGTTTCATAAACGTTGTAATGCCTGTCACTACGCAACCGTCATGTAAACTATAATTTTTTACTTAAATTTACCAAACCTAATGGCCAGTCTGAACTAAGGAAGTCAATCGTTTCTTTGTTTTACCCAGCAAGACGGTTTTGTATAACTAATTGGAAACAGTTGTCAAGCGAAACATTTTTTTTTGCAAAAGCTGGCAAATGTAAATGGCCTTTTGTCTGCGTATAAAGATTCCTCATACTTATGAAAACTGATTCTACAATATTGATGAAGCTTCAATCTGAGAGGTCCAACCTGCAATTTTATTATTTTGCAACAATAAAACAACAGGCAGTTAGTTACGCTATTTTAAACATGGCCGATTCAACAAAAGAAGTATGGTTTCCAAAACAAGAAAGCTTAACGCTTTCAGGGCCTTTATTGAATATAGACATAGACGAGAGAAAAATAAGAAAGAAATGAAACTCGGCAAATATTCGTAAGAATTCTCATACATAGTTTACTATAACCGTTTCGACAATAATGAATTAGACCAAGGCTTCGTTTCTACTTGGTTTTAAACCTCTATCTCTATCTCTCCTGATGCAAAAACTAGTCCGCATTTACATCAGGTATCCTGTGAAATAGTACGCCTTCTCCATGGCATAAAAAATGCTATCGTATTATAGTTCATTTATTATACCAGTACAATTATTCATGTAGGTAAGAAATAAACTCAAGAGTTGACAACGGTATTCCATTTAGTTACTTTATTACCATATAAGAATTATTTGGCAATAAGTATCGCCTAATATTAAATTTAAATAGGTACAGTATGAGAATGACGTAAGAAAATACATTATTTAATAATCAATTATTAATGTTTACTGCGGACGTTTCTAAATTGGCTTATTAGTACCTTTTTGGGTTTTTAAATCTAAAAAACTGACATTTTGAAATATAAAGTAATACTTTATTAGTGGAGTCTTGATCAAATTTATTTTTCCATTAATGGTCATTTTAAATAACCGACAATATGCATATAATTTTCTAATTTATTTGTGATAAATAATATTTTGAAATTATAACATTGTATTTTATTCGGTTTTTTATTCATTTTTTAAATGAGTATATATTGTGTAGTTTAAGAAAATAACATTATAAGTTAAATAAAAAAATCCATTTCGCTCGATCGTGAGCAACTACTTCTAATTCTCTCCAACTCTATACAGTGAAAGTGGCTCCTTTTTCAACTGAGCGGCCTCCAGGTGTTACGGGGGCGCCCGGTCTTCTTTTCCTCCGAGTGTGCTGAGTCAAGCCTTGTTTGGAGATGTGGCTATCGGGCCGCTGCCATAAGTGACCAATCCAATGCCATTTCCTCGGCAAGATCCATGGCTCAATGTCTTTGTTGTAATCTCCCATGGAAATAACAATTTCGCCTTTAGGTGTTTGTCGCACCGTAGATGTGTGTTGATCGTAAAAGTCATTTTTAGTGCTAACATCTGCTGAGTCAGTGCACTTTTGATTTAAGACGAGCAGATATAATTATGGGTGAAACTGGCCTCCAGTCAAGAAGACTATTCCTGGAACATTTGGAAAGCAGAAATACCAAAAAAGTGGTTCTCCACCTGTCCTGAGTGTAGCAAGGTGTGATCTTCGACTTGGCGTTCTCCCAAATCCTTTACTCGGGTCTCAGAAATGCCCAGTGTTATCCAACCTATAGTCTCTCATTCACTTGGGTACCTGATGCACCCTACTTTCCTCTCGCATTGTGCGAACATTCCAGCAGCCAATCAAAATCCTTCATTTCGCACTGAAATTCGTTTGTTTAGCATCAGTCCGGATATTTTTTCTATGGGTTTCAGTAATAATAGCGTTATTTCAGATATATTTACAGGTTATAGTATCCAATTCGGCTAGTAGGGCTGCTACTGCATAGGTCTCCTCAAGGTTTGCCTAAGGTTTGAAGACTGCATCTCATGTGGCCAATTTATAAATATTTTGAATTTGAATTTTGTCATAGTCATATCCGCCGTCTTAAAATCTAAATACTCGTAAAAACGCTGAAAATCAGTCCAGTGGTGACCTTTTCAAAAAAATCTTTCAATCCAAAATTTATGTCATTTAAACTTAGGAATCGCCTTAGAGGCAGGGCAATTCCTAAATTTAAATGACAACATAGATAGCACGTAAGTACTGTGTATAACATGTATTTTAAAATCAATATAAGAATTAAGTAAATATATTGAAAAATGTATTTGTCATATAAAAAATATATAAATGGCTTTCATTTAATTTGAATGTGAACTCATTTTCAAAACATCATATTTATTACAGAGCGGTTAATTTACACGGTTTTTCAAAGTGATCACATTAAAATACTGATATAATAAATGAACTATAAGCTCTATTAACTACACAGTTAAGACGACCGTATTGTACACAAGTGTAAATTAAAGCGAAGTAGGCTCAGGAAGTGCTATTAAAATAAAATAAATGCTTGCCACGTTTTGCACAAATAGGCTACGATGTTTACCAGCGTATTAGTGACAGGTTGCAAGTCCATATTAGTGCCTATTTGTGCAAAATGAGGTTACAGTATTATCAACAAATTTTTAAAGTTGTAGGTAATACTGTATATAATGATTTCGACAAAGGTCTTTAAAAGATTACAAACCGCGATGAAAAAGTATTCATAAAGATAACTGCACGTCGCGGTGCGTTTCCATACTAAAAAGCGTTCCCTAAGAGTGGCGAAGGCGTTTTTGGTATGGAAACGCGCCGCAACGAGCCGCCTCCGCCCTCAGTGCATTTGCAGCTGCAACGACTCCTATGAGAAAATGCAGCACGAATTGAAGCAAAACTACATTCATACATCTTTGTACACATTGTATTTCCTACTTGGTTAACTGATACTTATTAGTAATAAATCATTTGTACAAAAGAGTAGGTAAATTATCAATTATCTATATACAGGTTAGCTAGGTGTATTTGTACCATTTATTATTAATGTTGCATAAAACCATGAGGTTTTTTTTTAATAATAGAGCACGCGTTTGCATGAACGCCAAAATAAATAAATATATTTAGACTATACAAATACAAATAGTTATAATTTTACGAATGTTTGAAAGGACTTGACGGATTTGTAGATACCTACGACTGAGGAGAGCTTGCGCCGTAGCGACTAATCTGACTAATGGAAGTAATCATTATGTCATATGTTTGTATGTTGTGTCGTTTTCAGGACCACCCGTGGAAGTGGGGGTTACCATGTACGTGCTCTCCATCAGCTCTCTATCTGAAGTGAAAATGGTATCTTACTTTCAAAACAATTTTAAAGACACAGCGCATATATAGCAAGAATTGTCCCTTAGTACGATCACCAGCATTATACCGTTCATCGTAGCACCCGTGTCCACGGTTCGATTGATTAGCGTACTCGTAGGCGCGACGCGCGAAGAAAGGCCAGGCCGCGCTGCCCGCGCGCCAGCGCTGGCAGCGCGGCGGAGGCAGCGCGATCGGTCGCGGCGCCGACCCCCCGACCCACTCGCACGCACCCTGCGCCCGCCGCGTCCCTCTGCTCCGCCCGCCCGTCGGCGATGGGGAACGTCACCGTCCTCTGGTTTGGTTTTCACGGCGCGAGGCGTGCGCGCGACTCACAATTGGGCTTGATTGCAGGTCCGCCAGTGGAGGTGGGCGTCACCATGTATGTGCTCTCTATCAGCTCCGTCTCCGAAGTGCTCATGGTACTCGCCACTGTCAGCTCACGCTTGTCTCGGTCGCTGCGGCGCGCTGCCGCGGCGGCCGAGCAGCCCCAGACACGAGGCTGCGAGCATGTCCGCGTTTGGTGGAGCAGATCGCCCTTTGTCCGCCACTTGCTTTCTTATTATGTTGTATCTTGTTTGAACCCCATATTTGGTAACTTGAAACATACGCAATGACATCATAATAAGAAAAGCAATTCGTTATAACCTTGAAATTTTATCCAGTTGTGTGTCCAGCAGTACTCGTAACTCCAAAGTTGCTGCTTTGTGATAACGATAATAAAATGACATCTGTTGTTGATAGCATACCAATTGACGGGTTGTACGGGGCAAGATTTGACTGACCGTACTCATTTATAAGAGAAGTCCTATCTCATTTGTGACGTTCCCTCGTGTCATTAACCAACAGATGGTCATTTTGATCGGTCTTGCGATAGTCAAATCATATTGCGATAGTCATTATCGAACAGACGTCGCGGCATTTGAACAGCGTATTGTCAACATAAGCCTTGGTTGATAACATTTTTTTATCATCGTGTTATTATTGTATTTAATGTCAAAATATTTTATACTTCATGCTCTATGGATTTGCGACGACTGTACAATTCTTGTCGTGACTCATTTTGTAGTTTGTTGTGTTTGTACGTCTATGTGTATCTACTGAATATTACCAGTAATCGTATGTTTATGGTCTTCAGTAAATTGGAACACCGACTGTATTTCGCTCGAATGCTTCATAGCCAACAGAATGAAAATCTTATGAAGTAAGCGTTATTATTATTTGGTCACAGACTGAACACAAAGTTAGTTTAAGTACCAGCACAAGCACGCGGTTTGTAAGGGAACAAAGTCGGCTTTCCAATGAGTCAAGCTGAATGAGCCCGATACGCGTGATTGGGTGAGAGACCCTGAAGTGGAAACCAAATCAAGGTTGGAAATGTCACAATGAGACGTGACCCAAAGCCCAGGGGGGAGGTTGCCTTATTTAAATACCACGTTCCAGCGATTGGTGATCACTAACGAACGTTGTTCTTAAAACCTTATTCAAAGTTAACTCGTGGCAACTTGTATTCGTGCCGGCTTGTTAGCTTCCGAGAGCGGTCTGCCTTCATCGAGCCGTGGGTGCCCGCCTGCTGCCAGTTGCCACCCACTCGACTCGCCCTTCCTATCACGTAGCGCACCCACCTACCTGTTCATTCTTAGACTTCACACCATTAATGTTGTAGGCTTACATGTCACATTTACACTCTGTGCACAACCTTGTTATTTTTGTTAAAGCTTATCGCTGAATTTTGTCTCTTGGATGTAGTACAGTATGTAAAACAGAAGCTAATTAGAATTGTCGCTATCTGGAGTTTAATAACCAAGCTTCAGACTGACTGTTACTTTAACTTGCTGACCACATATTTCGCAGTGCGTACTGATTCACTGTAAGATGAAGTTATTTTACAAAACGCATGCCGGTGTTAGATGTTGATGTCATAGTGTTATTGTTATTAATTACCCAAAAATACCCTTGAAAATGAAATAACTAACATAGCTCCTATGATACGAAAATAAAAATGTTACTTGAAACTTGAAAATAACTAGAAAATAAAGTAGGAACTATGTACTTGCTTCATAAACTATCCAAAAAATCATTGTATTTTCTGAATCCATTTCGATCACATTATCCTATTCATTGTTTTACTTGAAAGGTCAAGTACAAAGGAAGCTACATTGCAATGTTTTCAACAGGACTTCACGTTGGATTTTTACTTCAGACAGTTTTGGACAGATCCCCGGTTGGCATACAAGAAACGCCCCGGAGTCGAGACGTTGTCAGTGGGCTCCGAATTCATAAAGAACATTTGGGTGCCTGACACATTCTTTGTAAATGAAAAGCAATCTTATTTCCACATAGCTACCACTAGCAACGAATTCATACGTATCCATCACTCAGGCTCTATAACTAGAAGTATCAGGTAAAATGAGGTGTCGCAGTAACAATAAATCAAAAGAGTTTTTAGAATACGTTGATATATATTTTTTTAAACGATTTCAGGTTAACAATCACAGCATCATGCCCAATGCATCTACAATATTTTCCAATGGACAGACAATTATGTCACATAGAAATTGAGAGTTGTAAGTATCTTGACATTTTCAATAAAACAATACCGATTTTGAAATCACCGTGTGTTGCCTTTTGAAAATAGAACGTGTGCCTTAAAATAATTTAGCTAATAATAGTTTAAAACTAATTATGTATGTAATTTATATTTATTAAAAAAAAATGAATAAGTAAGTGTAAATAAAAGCACGCTTTTCAATGAGTGTCAGCCATAATTATGTGTATTTGTACTATATTATAATATACCTTAACGTTATTACCATCGGGAACCGTTATTCGAACAAAGAGACTGAAAGAGCGAGGCTTGATCTTACTAATGATGATAGAAAAATAATTATTAACATTTCGGAAACGTAAATGTATAATTGTGCTCACCCAAAGCAATCATTAATTATTGTCTGCCACAATGCAAATTTATCACTAGGCTTACCAATATTGTGTTGTGATCACTTTCTTGTATCACAGATGCTATACAGGGATACTTTGTGAGCACAAGCGTTAATCGTCATCACGTGCTGTGATTTCCCTCGTGTTCTCATAAGTTGGACCGTCTCCTTCTCGCATACAGCACCCGCAGAAGGCAGACTCGTAATAATAGTAAGCCTTTGTCCTCACGAGCATTATGCGAAAGAGATGATACTGAGACATCGACGCCGTGACGGCTGCGGGCCAGGAGGCGGGGACGGGGCGCCGGTCTGCAACCCACAAGGCTGTGCCGCAGACGCGCTTGCTCGCGCTGGGCGCACACGCCGGTCACCGCGTTTGCGCATCACCCACACCCCACTGACTGATTGCACATGCATGATTTTTATTTAACAGCTTTTATTAAATATTTATATTTATAACATATTTTGTGCTTTATAATTTATTGTTTTGATGCTGATCACTTAATTAATAAATTAGACCACCACATCCTTTACCGTTTTAGTTTTCTTTCGGTCCCTTTTTCTAACTAGGTAGAATTAGTAGAATTTATATTTTTCTATCATCCATATCGAGTCGACCCGAGATTTTTTATAAGTGATCAAAGTTAGCTCGGGTCTGCTCGGTTCGCCTCGCCATTCGTCCGCGGTCTGATCTCCAACACCGTTACGGCCGCGTGGGTGAGGGAAACGCGATGCTACCGCAGCGTAAGTGATAGCGTTTTGTGTGTTTGACATGTCTCCGGAGTCGGATACACTATGAGAGACATTCGATACCATTGGAAAGACGGGCATTATAGCGTCGGAATGAGCAACGAGGTGCAGCTGCCCCAGTTTCGAGTGCTCGGGCACCGACAGCGCGCGACAGTAGTTGCGCTGACGACAGGTAATCTCACATGCCCGCTGTCCTAGCACTGTTTGTTCATCGCTCCGCCACCGACCCCGTCTCCCAGCCCGTGTGCAGACGATCGATACCGCGACACTAGCACACACGCTAACACGACACGACTACCGCACGACGAGACCGCGACTATCCGAGCTCGTGACTCCCCGCTCTCACCCCGACCGAATGACGGCTCGAGCTCAAAACCCATTGCGATGGGCCTGGGGTTATTTCATTTATGTGTCCGCTGCGCACAGTCGGCTACACCATGCGGGACATTCGCTACAAGTGGAACGAGGGGCCCAACTCGGTGGGCGTGTCGAGCGAGGTGTCGCTGCCGCAGTTCAAGGTGCTCGGCCACCGCCAGCGAGCCATGGAGATCTCCCTCACCACAGGTATTGCGGGGGACTTAGTCCATAAATAACATGTCATGTGAAAAGACCACCACCTTAAACACTGGACAAAAACAGTCACGATTCTTTTCACGTCCCGCTTTTGTATCATTGCACAAAAAACACGATAGAGTGGTGTGATTTTACGATAGTAAATCTTCAAGTTACATAGAAGGAGAAGAAACATCCAGTTTCTATGGAGAATATAATTGTATACAGTTTATATATCTTCAGTTTTTAATTGATCAATCACTATCATTTGTATCACATTGTAAATGTAAAATTTTGATTGTTGTTATAGTAACTTCACTAATATATGTGATGCAATTCTAGTTAAATATTGTATATTTACTTCAGGAAATTATTCTCGACTGGCGTGCGAGATACAATTTGTGCGGTCGATGGGGTACTACCTGATCCAGATCTATATTCCGTCGGGGCTGATAGTCATCATCTCCTGGGTGTCGTTCTGGCTGAACCGTAACGCCACGCCGGCGCGTGTGTCGCTGGGCGTTACCACCGTGCTGACTATGACCACGCTCATGTCCTCCACCAACGCGGCGCTGCCCAAGATCTCCTACGTCAAGTCTATCGACGTTTATCTTGGCACTTGCTTCGTGATGGTCTTCGCCAGTCTATTAGGTACCTACTAACGTTTGTTTCATTTATGCTGCACTCGCGAATTTATTTATACTAAACTAAGAGTCATTAGCAAGTGTAGAATGAATACAGGCCTTGCATTTCAAGCTAATATGCGAAAGTTTGAGTTTTAACAAAATGTATACTTAAATTCATAACCTGTATTAAAAACACGATTTACTTTGACAGCAGCGATCTCCTATCTTTTCAGAATATGCAACAGTAGGATATATGGCAAAACGAATACAAATGAGAAAACAGAGATTCGTAGCAATACAGAAAATAGCGTCCGAAAAGAAACTGCCTGTCGATTGCCCTCCAGTCGGTGACCCGCATACTCTGTCTAAAATGGGGACTTTAGGAAGGTGTCCGCCGGGGAGACCTTCGGTAAGCTGTTCGGTAATATAATTTGATTCTTCGTTACTTGCGTTAAAAATTTACACTCTTAGCTTGCGTCGGGTAAATATGAAAACAAAATGTTTCAGGAGGTCCGATTCAAAGTTCACGACCCAAAAGCACATTCAAAAGGTGGCACGTTGGAGAATACTATAAACGGTGGGAGAAGCGGTGCAGAGGAAGAGAACCCAGGTCCACCTCCGCACATTCTCCATCCTGGAAAGGTATTGTTTTTTGTATTATACCCCTTATTACACATTTTTTGTATTTGATAAAGCCTTGCTTAGCTATGCGAAGATATTTTTTAATTTACGACGCTTGCCCTTACTCTGTCATTCGGCTATGCGAATAATATTCCGAATATCTATAGAAAATTGTGTGTTATTTTATCACATTGTACATTTGTTATTAGAAATGCCACTTTAAAATAATCAATGTTTTACTGACACCCGTCTGTTTTTCAGGATATAAGCAAGTTGCTGGGAATGACGCCGTCAGACATCGACAAGTACTCCCGTATCGTGTTTCCAGTGTGCTTTGTCTGCTTTAACCTCATGTACTGGATCATCTATCTGCACGTCTCCGACGTCGTGGCTGACGATTTGGTTCTTCTGGAAGAGGATAAATAGAGGGGATACTGTCTTATATCCACTGATTTTTCCACTCTACTCACACCAAATAATAATTTGAAACAAGACACACATGTCCGAAAGGATGTAGATAACGAAATAGAGCTAGAGTTATGATCAAAACGGTTAAGTGAAAGGTTAGCAACAAGGACGTCGTAGGTCTCATTGATACCTACACTATTTAAAAAAACAAGAATTTGTAGATATAACCGCACTATCTAGTTGTTAAATAAAACTATATTACCTAAAAAATGTAAATAACATGTCTGGGGTATGATAATGTGAACTTCTTAATCTAAGATATTAATTCTCTTTTCTTGGAGTCTGAAGTAGTAACTAAACGACTGAACATTTTAGGTAACATGGAAAAAGAGGTATTTTATTAAGTTTCTGTATAGTGTTTCGTTTTGTGTCGCATTTGAATGGGAGTAGAGAATTTATGTTATTAGCGCCGTGGAGACTGCCAGTTCGATTGTGAAACAGTTTCTGGCGGTCGAACATGTAAATATTAGCCGCCGTACTGTAGATGTTACGATAAGGCTGTAGGGATATTACGTAGAATATTTACGAAGATGGCCGACTCATTTCAATCCAGGACATTTTATCGAATAAAATGTTTGCTCCACGTTTTCATATTAAGATTTTGACACAGTGCAATTTTCGAGATAATGGAAAAGTTCCTAAATAACTGTTGAGTACCAAATGGTTGTATGAATGAAATATATACTTATTGTGAATTTAAAAGTTTCAAATTATTATTATTTGTGTGGTAAAATGAGTGGAGTACAAAGTAATATAAAATCTGATGCTCAAATTTCCCGGCTTGACTTAATAATTAGTTTTAGTAGAGTTTGTATGTTACAACATATTAGTTATTTATTTTTTGCTACTCCTATATTATTGTGATAATACTTATAAGTGTTTTATGTTTGATTGTAGTAGCAAACCATTTCAGTTTGTTTATTTGTTTAATTTTATGTAATTTCGTAGCTTCGTGTTGTAATTTGTATATGGTAAATGATTGGAATCAGCAATAATATAGACTTTCAATTTTTAAATGCATGTTAATTGTAACAGCGGACTAAATATTTAATGCATAAGTGATTCAAGCCGCAGCAAAAAAAATTGTTAATTTGTAATTACCATGCCAGATTTCAACTGTATTTGGGAATGATTGTTGTCTCTAAGTCGATCGGAAGACGTAATCCATCATTTGCTATTTTTTATTATTATTAGACAATTTACTCTCGTTATACCTTAGATCCTTACATGCATGCACGATGAACGAATATTGATATTTCTTACAACTCCAGCATGTGTGTACCCTAACCTACTTACGTCGGTCACTTACTCGTATGTTTTTATCATAATGCATTTTATTAGGGATTGATGAGATTTTACAAATGGATACTCAATGGATAAAGTAACATAAGATCACACGTTAAGAGTTGCTGCCAGTACGCTTGCAGCTCCGTACAAACGTAGTTACTTTTTATGTTTTAAACAGAATGTGGGATTGATTGATTGATCTTTGCCAATAAGTATCATTCTCATGTGGGTACCTACACAACTTTAACACATGAAATAACAGCATCTCTACGTTTCACAAAAAAGTTAAAATCACTGTATTATTTATCTGTTTCATTCATTCCCATTGAATTTTTATTTCCGGTAGGATTACGACCACTTTCGTAAGAAATCAATAAAAAAATATAATAAAGGCACAACCTATTTCAATATCTCGACAGGTCATTCATTACACTGCCCGGAACATTATGGTACATAAGTATTTAAATAACTATTTTTTTTAAGTTTCTTAAATCATTGGTGAAATCACTGCGGAATAACGCGTTGGGCCACCTATAATAAAAAAGAAGAAGAAGTTTATTAGATATTTATGATCATATTTCGGGCAGTGTACTAAGACGCAGTGTATAGGGGACTCCCTTACCCTGAATCTGAATCGCCCTGTGCGCTGCACGTTGCGCGCGGTCTGACAACGGAAAGAGTGTTGCCGGTCTGTACAACAATTCCGAACCACCGTGGCTTAGCAGTAGTAAGCATACTGAAATAATCGTTTACCTATTTAACTATAATTATCACCATCCGTAGAGTTATTTTAAAACTAAGACACCGGGATTCCATGCTGATAATCTGTAGACTATGGTTAGTTCAGTTTCCTAATATTAAAATGTGAGTAAGCCTTACGTGTATTTAAAATATATAGTTGCCAAATACCACTTGAATCTCACATGTTATAATAGAACGTAGATTACGTTTATACTGGAGCGCGAGTCGACGAACCGAACTGGCGACTCGAACTCATTTTTAAATTGTCGTCGCACTATCTTGTACTGTATTTTTATCGTAAAGTAGCCAAAGTGTGATCTTTTGTTATGAAGAACCGAAGTCGATAGAGACACGTTAGTCACCGGTGCAGGAAGACCCTTAACGCGACTCTAGCTATCAACTGCAAGTAACATGTTCAATAATTTCCTGTTTCCGTAACTTCAACCATATCATTATTGCCCGATAATTTAACATGCAACGTAAAAGCTCCTCCAACTTATTTAACCAAAATTAAGCAATTTTTATTTTGCAAGTTAACACGTTCACTATTCATGCTCCATAATATAGCACATTTCTACCTACCTAAATTCCCGCCGTGAGTGCATCATATATGAGCACATTTCTTTTTCAAAATCAAACATATTCAAATATTTCTGGAAGGTTGTGTGCTTATATGTAATGTCATTGGTTAGCGTTTGTAACGTAATTCTAATATATTATGGCGCGCAGTGAACCTGTTAAGTAGTATATGCAATGCTTTCCATTATTAGTTCGATTTAGACTTGATGTTTAGCTTGTATTGCTCGCTAGAAGTTTGCTCTGGTAGCTGGAAGCATTTTGTTGAGCATTGGAGGAGTTGGTGGTGGGGAAGCCGACGCGTGCCGCTCTCGCCGCACGCACTGCCGCGCGGCACCCGCCCGGTTTCCCGCCAACAACGGGGTTCCCTGTTACCCTCGAATATCTGACAAGCAGGGCTCCTATCCTCAGCTACGATTGCCCGGCGACTCTCTCACTTATTGCGGGTTCCATAAGGTTAAACACATGCTGTTGAAACTGGCTAATAAACATTAAAAACCTGCTAATAGGTTCTTACATCACTGCCGTGTGATCATAATAATTAAGACCGTATTTCAAGAGTACGAATTATGTTTTATAAGTTTATACCAATTTTAGGCATAAAGCAGATGTAGGATATGCCTTAAGGAACCCTTCTGTATTAGTTGATCTAATTGAAATAACAAAATGTTTACAATTGTTTATATTTAATAATTTGTTTGTTTGTCCTGTTTGCTGTTGTTCCAACCAGTGTGTTTTAGTTGGTGTCAGTAAACTGTCGGAGGCGTATCGTCGCCCGTGTGCCGAGGTCTTTTGACATCGAGGTGATTCGCCTCAACTTACATTGTCTGTGCGATTACTTAAAACAAACTGACAATTTTAAGAAATAAAAGTAGTTCTGTAAATTTTAGATGTCTACTAATATATTGTACTTCATGAGTACGTTTTAGATTAAATTTACGTACATTATAACAAGTATATCAAAGGCACTCTGATAATAATGGCACCTCTTAAACTGTGTACTCACATTTTATTTAAATGCAAACCGTTGCTGCATTCTAAATTACTATAAAAACTTATAGATTATATATATATATATATAGGTAGGTTTGCTGGTAGGACGTTTAAGAGTAGGTACTACGACGTAGCATCTGCTTCGTCTCTCCGAAACGAAATTCTAAAATATTTGTCTAGTGATTAGATAATAAGTACGAGACAAATAGCTGTAAGAGATGTATCTTAGATATTATTATATTAATATATTATAAAGTATACACGCATCCATGTTAAAACGTCAAAATAAGATAAATTATGAGTACATTAACCTTAATCGACGATAGCTCCATCACACTAGTCCGGTCGGAGGCAACGTTTTATTGCTCCGAGCTGTTACTTACGCAGTGGTTAATTAGTTGATCGAGGATGGACAATATAGAGTTCGTTTGGGCAAGGCTCCTTGCCGTTCGATAACAACTTTGCCACCGCATTAATGCAGATACAAAGCCAATTTAAAGGTTTTTTACACTCGTAATATACGATACATTTCTATACACTCTGTACGACCAATCGACACGACGACTAGCGTCCCTCTCATAGACTGACTGCGCTAATGCTGTACTAAGGAAATGTGATGGAATTGCCTTACAATAAGAAAACCTCATTCCGATTCTTGTAGCGTATTTAATCGTAATTTATTTATATATACCGGATATTTTTGTAAAGATCGTTGCAATTTCTTTGTCAAAATTAAGAATGTCGGTTTCGGGTGGCATAGTTAAATCATCGGATGGCAAAGTTGCCGATGTCTGGCGTAGTAATGCACGAAATATCTGCTAGAAAAAGTATTATTGTATCCGCGATACCAACTAACGGATAACTTAATTTATTACTAAGAAATCCAAAACACCATCATGTATTTACCTAAAATTATAATAATAAATTACGGTCGAAACAGTAAATAGTATTGTAATTAGATAAACAAGCAGACGATATATTTAGCATTATCACGTTGTCGTGTTGTAGGTACCTTAAATTAAATATGAATTGCTCAGAAAATAAATAGGAACACTTTGCCTCATGTATTTACTAAATAAAATATGAAATAGATATTTATGTAGGTATAAAACTAAAACATAAATAAAAACCTAAGCTCATTTATAGGTATATTTTTATGTTAGTCACTATTTATTAATTTTATAGTTTTTTTTCGTTATTTTCCGAAATGAATGAATGTATTAAGATCTCATTAAGGTAGGTAGACTATGTTTATTTGGGGAGTGGCTGCTTTTTTGACATTTATGTCATAACTGATAACACTTTATTATGTATTGTGTGAACTAACACGTTATAAAGATAATTACATTTTGTAGGGTTGTTTTTAATTCAGAGAATGCTAGATGTTTAAATATTAAGAGTCAGCTCGTTATAGGGACAGTACAAGTTTATATATTCAATATCGGAAGGTCATAGGTCAATTTTTTAGGAAACTGAATCGATAAACTGTGAAATTGTCGAACAGTCAGGTGCGGGCGCAACAAGCGAGCACTCCTCAAGTAACTCAAGTAAAATTTGTACCGAAGGTCAGCTGGTAAATTTTGTAAAGTACTTTTACCATAACATTGTATGGTGCGCCAATGTAAAAGTGCTTGCATAGTTTTGTGACTGACTGTACTTAAGTTTTAATTAATGTTCAGCTTATTTAAAACAGTTACTTCAAAAGATACATCAATATTTTCTTAACCACATTCGTAATGTTAAACGATAAGTTCAAACGTTTAAGTAACTTTAGATCAGTTTTGATGGAAATTGCAATTTTATTGAATAATAGTATCAATTAATAGTAACAAAGATGCAAAGTTATGAAACTGCCCATAGCAAAAAGGTTTGCTCAAGCACCCATGGAAGGAAGCTACGAATCGAATTCAGTGAGAGTAATGCCATGATGATCCTCAACACGTATGGAAAGTTATTGTGAGAAAAAGAACAAAAACATGATGGTGACATTATGTTTAACTAAAACTCGTAATGTGATTGTATAATAATATAGCTCTCAGTGATCCGTTGGCAAAATCCGAACTGTAAATGACTCTGATACAAACAAGTAGGCATTGCCGCAGGTGCTAAAACGGTGGCGTCGCTCGCAGCAGCCGACTTCTGCCTGGCCTGAGGCTCGCCTCGCCTCGGCGGCATTTTTACCCGTTTCGAAGAAGTTTCAAGTCTAGGATAGCCAATTCAATTGACGACGTTATAATACTTCGTCGTTATTAAGTCCAAAATCACTAGTGAGTAGTGATTTTGGACTTAATAATATATAATAGTAGTTTTAAATAAAAGTTAAAAAGAAACGCGAATTTTCCGATGACATGAAACATGGGGGTTGTTGTGAAATGACATTAAGTAGCTGCATGGTTGCTTTCACCAAACCAAACTATTTGAATCAGGCATTAATTGATTAACAGACCGAATATGTGTTATTTTTGAACACATAATTACAAAAAAATAATGGGTTTAATGTCCGGCCTATAGTTTTAATAAATCTTGCTACAATATTGGTCAACAGTAAATGCTGATCATGGAAAATAACAACTACCATTTACAAAACTACCTGATTTCTTATTTACGGGTTACCTTTGCCTTGCATAATAGTTAAAGCGGTGGTGATTACTTCTTATGTATAATTTGCCTTAGAGTTATTAATATAATGGAGGCTTACTGATAAACTTTTTTTTAACAGATGTGTGTTACTAACCAATATAGGCACTGTCTAATTAAAGTAAGTAGGATTTAATAGCTTAACAACAAAAATATATAGACATAATACGTCAAAATATCAAAACTCATTTTACGTATTTTCTAAAATAATGACAATAACAATGGCGTCGTTACTACAAAGCTGACATTTCTAACTTAATGGTGCTAGAAAACTTATTGACAGTTTTGTTAGGTTGTTACCTCGTAAAATAAAATCAACCCCGAGTCACACACCCATTCTAAAATTAAGTAACGTAAGTATTGTCTTATTTTTTCACGCCAATCCTAATAGCAACAATTGTGTAATTAGCAAAACAATCAAACTTATATTTTTAGCTACGTAGTTTCTCTATCAATATTTAAAATGTTGTACGCAAGATTAACAACAAATAGGTATTGTTTGCCTCCTTATACCTCCTTATTCCGTATAGCACTGTAATCTAGTAGTCTGGTGGAACTATCGTGGTAATTTTAAGAATAAATTTTGACGAAACAGTCAATTCCTTTGTAAAGTAGACTAAGGTGAATTAACTCATCTTTTTTTTATGCATGTAAATAATAAACTCGGCCGCCATTATTTTTAAATGTTTCTGGCTACTAGTTTTAAAGACGGGACGTATAAAGTTAGTTAAACAATCAATACCATTCTGTAATCTTTTCTTGAGGGTTATAGATTTTTATTAATACCACAAAAAAGCGATTAGTAAAACGCGGATGCTACATTTTTGGTTCACACACGATCAGTAGTGATGTTAGCACGTGTGATAAGATATTGCGAAACTGGTGACAATACGCAACTGAAAATCTATCGCTACTTCCGAAATGAGCTTCCCGTGTCTTTAAGTCTATCAGTAGTGTTATTAAATCAGAGAGTGACTCTATACTACAGAATGCCGGCTGCTGCGAGTACGCTATTGATTGTGATGTGAAATAAAAATCCGTTGCAGAAACATCCCACTTAAGTATTTTGATTTGGCCACATAATCTTAAGTCGAAAATACTATGTTGATGAGCTAATGCACTTCAAAGGTTTATAAAACAGAATTTAAATGCAATTTAAGTGTGTCATGGCTGGTTCCCTTCAGGCTCTCAGTATACTATTCAGAAATGGTATTGCAAGCATCTCGTAGGATGGTGACATCGCCCGTGATAGTCGTAGTTACACGGCAATAGCCACCGTAATACTGTTCACCCAGCAATAATTATCCATGTGTCTTAAATCATACAAAAACGTATTATAGTATTTCTTAGAACAGTGATTAAGCCATCTTTATGATAGGGTAGAACGTAATTATAAGATTAATCGTCCTTCATATTTCGAATACGTTCAATAGATTTCACAAATAAGTTAAAATTACTGTCGATCTTTTCACTTTAAACTCTAGGTATAAATACCTCCTCTGCACAATTTTATAATAATATTATTTGGTTACAATTAGGAACGACACGATATGTAGTTTATTTAGACGTTGTCTCTTAAAGTCAGTGCTCACTTTAAAACTTATTTGTCGTATAACGGTACCTAATAATAAAACTATTTCAATTTGGTATTAAGCACGGGTTTTTGATCTAAGGCACGCTTCACGAGAGGCGCGCCGCTCACCGGCACGCACTCTGAGATTTATGATCCGATATGGATCAATACATTTTTTATTACCTCTTAATAACCTAGCGTCCCACTTAATCCTTGTTCCTGACATTAAAAGATCTAGGTTCTCGTCAAGGTTGACTAATAAGTTCTATAACTTGAATATGTACAACTTAATATAAAAGCAATAAAGTAATCAAACAAAATCAAACCATTAACACCAATCGAAATACAAATTTAGGTATTAAAGTCTCATAGTCATAAAGAATAGGAGTAAACTAAGTAGAACACTGTGTGTGTAGTATTTATTAACAACGATGCTGTAATAAGGACATAAATTCTAAATCAATAATGAAACGATATATTGAAAACAATGTGCTTTCCGTAAACGTAAGTAATCGAGAGGGCGAAGATAATAACGCGCCGGGACAGAGTAGACGGACTGCGCCGGAGCAGCTGCAATAGCCGTGAAGGATTAATCCATGTGTACGCTTTAATAACGTTATTGTGTAGATCAGTGTACTTGTGTTATTATATTTTGATCACTCTACAAAACAGTTAAATTACACAAAACTCTTTTATATACGGGAAAGATGTGTTTAGGATGTAGGCTCAATGAATAACCCAAGTATTAAACTTTGACTTTCGAACGCAACCTTACACAAATAAAAATAAACTGTGTAGATTTTAACCAAAACGGACTAGTTTTCTTTAATGAATAATGTAACATGTTATAAGGGAAGCCTAATTTGTAACAATTTCTAACTAGAGCCGACTCTATAGTCTACTGTTTTCCTTTGTTATGTTTACATATTAATTGAAAAGGTTTATTGTGAACTTTTATTTATCTGGCCTTTCAAGAAAAACTTAATGATACGGTAATAATTATAATCCGTATATCCCTTAAGATGCTTTATTACCTCGATGTTTCCCCAAGTCTTAATGGATCTTAATTATAAAAGTATCTATCTGATAGGGCAGACGTCCTGGAATAGTTGAAGTCGAAAAAAAGCAAGGACGGCTGCTAAGCTTTTTTCAAGTAAGAAGAAATATGTTTTATTACAAATATTCTGATATCGCTACCAAATCAAATGCTGGTTTATTACCTACATGTGTGAATGTATACAATTACGGTAAATTAAAGCAGTCGGGTGTCAAAGTGAAATATTTGATAAGATATAAGAAGCTTTATTTTAAAAACTACTAAGTTTATAAAAACAAGGTTAGTTTAAAATCATCGCAAATTTTGTTTTTTGTAAAAAAAGTTTTAACATTCATACTTACTATCAATAACCAGGCCTTCCAGTTTAAACTGTACATTATGCTAGAAGATTTCGTGTTAAAATAATTTTTGACGAGGTTGCGTTCGGCAATTAAGAGAACCTAAATTATACATTAAGCGAATACCCTAAACAACTCAGCAAGATTCAGAACTACTGGATCTAACGCGAGGTTCTCTATGACGGGGACAATTTTACTGTGTTTCTAAATAATACCTAAAATATTGTCTCCCATACAGAGATATCCGGACGTTTTGAAATGTGAATGTCAACTTATCAAAATAAAATTTTGTGAAATGAGTTTTAAATATTTAAAATATTTATTATAACCTACACCATAGTATATAATGTATACTTATAAACGATAAATATTATGTAAAATTAATAAAAAAATTAAAAATAAATCATTTTTCAAACCCATGTTTTTTATTACGACATTCTACTACAACCCCTACTTTTGCAAAATCACAACATTAAAATTAGAATTTAGAGTACCTACTTACCAACCTACCTACCTTGCAAAGTATACTACTAGTTTAAGGTTATGTTCGCAGGTGGCCGTGGGGTGCTGCTGCCGCGAACTCTGCCGAAAATTTTGCCGTTTATCCGTTTTCCTTGAATATATTCCTAAACGGGTTACCTTTGTTTCGGCAAAATATGTTTGCCAAGTGTATCGTTTCCCAACCGTTTCATTTGCCAGCCCACTTTGTTTTCTGTAAACTTAAATATTTCAGTATTTTATAAAAACGAATCTAACCTAATCTAATGGTACCTACCTAATCTTACTGAAATAAATCCTGAAATATTTATAATTGGGTTGGCAAATACATTTGGCAAAAATATTTTTGCCTAACGGCAGGCTCCGATCCTAGACTTTGGGTTTACAGGAAATGGTAATGTTAATGAAATTAACGAGACCTATCATGCTTCAATAAGACATTTTAATAATTTCCATGCACTAATAGACATCACATCATGCTATGGGCAGAACAAAATTTCGAACAATTATTATTATTTAGTTACACTAAGTAAAATAAAAGTAGGGTTGATCTTTAGCTAATTAATACACGAAACTTTAAAGAACTGCGTTACTAATGATTTATATTTACATTTAACAGTGTCACGTCCAACTCAAGATTCTGCGCACTTTCATTAACTTGAATTTTATAACAAAGTACTTACCTACTTAATTGGTTTTGAATTGTTAAAGACCCTCCTAAATAGGGTTGAATACGTAGTCAACGCGGTCTCGCTTCATTGAAAACCATAAGGAAATCAGTTTTAGAATTAATTTAAATAAACGAGGTAAGATGTGTTATTATTTGAGTAAGGCACTGTTTCCTGAACTTGCTTCAGCAGGCCTTTCGCGTAACTCACTCGCAATCGCGATCGGATCAAAACAAAACAATTGGTTTCATTTTGTATGCAGACAAGCCTTCGATTTTCAAAATGAAAACGATTGTGATTGCGAGTGTGTTTACGCGAAAGGCCTGCAGGTCGACCCCGCGGCATGTACAAATAAAAGAGTTTTTTCTTAAGATAGTGACAGTGAAATTGTTCGAGGATGATGAAATGGCGAGTGATTACGATCAAACAATATTATATAGGTATAATAGCTATTTAAACATAAAAGTCCCATATTTTAATTAGTAATATTATAAGTTATTGTAAAGATTTATGTAAACTTATCACTGCGTCATGTAACAACTTCTAAAGTATTTTACCTTTAGCTTCATTGGTAGAATTTCAGTTTTAAATTTAACTCGAGTTTTATAAATAACTCTTGTTCATGCGTTTGACGCTGTAACGCTTGTTCTAAAAGCGGCATCTTTGCAACACTTTCCAACGAGATACGCTGCCGTTGCTTTTAAGTATTTCTAAATAAATCGTGTAGATGGCGGTTGTAGGCACTATCGCTATCTATGCTTTTGTTGTGCTTTATTATAAATATCAAAGTTTTGCCTTTCTTTAGATAGGCATTTTGAGATAATAGTCCATTATCTATTGCGAAAGTGTATCACTTTGGAGTAGAGCATAGGTACTATAGAAGAGAGGCGTGTGTCCAACGGTGGGCGCAAATGCGCTGAAGCAGAAGAAGAAGAAGATGGGTGCAAGGCTTCTGTTATTCTCCTTGATCCGTTATCATATTATCAACGTTTTGATAGCTTTTATTTAGTTTTCAGTAATGGCAACCGAGTTAAAAACAACTCCATAAAACTTCAAAGACATGCAGGTTTTTACCGCATACAATAGAGGCCCAGCACACATGTTTAGCAGCTAAACAAGTCAAACTAAGCCCAAATCGCCCAGTTCAATAGGCAATAATAACTCCGCGACTGGAAAGAGCGTCTATCATTTTCGGGGGTTCTCCCCCACTGGACCGAATATCGTTAAAGCTAATTTCATTAGGCATACCAACGTTTAATATAATTTTCATTAGCCCTAATTTCATGACAGCTAAACTTCTATGCCCTAATTGATTACTAGACCTAAAGTTTTGTACCCTAATGTTACTAAAACTAATAATGATTATTTCTAAAGATTAATAGAGCTAATAGTCATAAGTTATAATGACTGTTTGAACTAATCATTGTTTGGACGAAAGAAAAAAACAAATAATAAATTAGGTCAAATTTGCTCACTATCGTTTAAAATTCATCGGATAGGGTGGTCCAAAAATCATTTTTGTTGTTTTTTGACCAGGCCACCCCGGTAATTTATTACTTCCTACTACCTTATTACAACGCCCAAAATATAGTTTTCTAGTTTAAGCGCAAAACGGTGCTCAAATGACATTAAAATGTATTAATTTCATACAAAATTATCAAATTTTTTTTTTGTTTGACTTAAAATATTTGTTCCAAACGTAAAGTGGACAATTGAATAAAAAGCCTAAAAAGCATTTTTAACATTAGGCTAGGATTAAGAGTTCAAGTTCTATAGCGAGTACCAAAGTGCTAAAATGAGTAAGTTTCTTACATGAAAAAAGTAGTATTTCGAAGTTATTTATAACAAATATGATTAAAAATTATAGTAGATAATGTTTAATTACACGAAAATATTCAGTAACTAATTTCCGGATACATCGGTTTTTGAATATTCACAATCCGGATAAGCAAACTTTGAGCTCGTTGAGCACCGCTTTATCCTTGACATAGAGAACTGGAAGTTCACATAGATTCGTGTTGAAACATAAGCAACCAAATAAGCGGGTGGCCTGACTTTTAACTGCACTTTGATTTTTTCCCATACAAACGTGGACCCCCGTAATTATTAGGTATATGTCCTTTCATTCAATATACTGTTTTTTAGTATTTGTAGTTTTGCCTATAATGGGGTCCACCGTTTACTCTAACTTGGATCTAACAAAAATTAGCACTTTAAATCTGAATATTTCACAAACGGACCCCTTAATCGAAAAAATGATTTAAATACCCGCAATACTTCTGAAAGACATAACGACACCCCACATTAGACGACAAAAAAAACATCCCCGCGTTAAGCGTAGAGGAGGTACCTACCTACCCTAAAAAAAATTAAGATTTAATTATACCTATTTGTCACGCTGACAAAGAGGTAAAATTAAATTATTGTAAATATGTATATTCATGCCAAATAACAGCTTACTAGAACTAAGTAAGAGCCTCTGAGGTAAGTCGTGGATGGACGGACGGACGGACGGACATGGCGAAACTATAAGGGTATCTACCTAATTTAACTACGGAACCGTAAAGACCGGGTAAGAGCATGTCCGACCATGCTTAGTGTAGGGTTCCGATGCCTTTACTACAAACACAAAATACATATTTTTTTAGATTTAGGTGTACAACTTTGTTGGCGTAGTTGAAATGTACGAGTATAACTATGCAAAATAACGGCTGTGTAGTTAAGTCGGTACCAGGCCAGGAGTCTCTATGCTAGACCGCGGGCAGACGGACAGATGGTCTTGGGAAATCTATAGTTTGACTTCGGAACCCTAAAAATGGGACCATTTCAGGATTACTCACATGTCTATAATCTGTACCTATGTCTATCTGTCTGTCACAACCAATTTGCTCTAAATCTACTGGACTAATTAAAATTGATACACATATTTGGGCTGTGACAGATGTGTAACGTAAATAAATGAATTTTAAACATGTTGTCACTTATGGGGTAATTTATAAAATTCTTGATAAAAGTTTTGCACACTGTACCAAGTGACCCCATGAAAAAGCTTGATTTTAATAATTTAAATTAGTCTTAACATAGTCTCGCAAAAATTTCAGAAAATAGAAGAAACTTCACGATTCTTACCCCCACCACGCTTATCTCCAAAACTAGTGCGCCTAATATTAAAAAATAACATGCGCAAAATAGTTCTTTAGTCATAAATTATAGAAAACCTATTAAAAACGAAAGTTTTTTTTCATCGGTTCATTTCAAAGTCCAGTATAGACTCAGACTTACCTATCTAGTTACTACGTACGTTCTAGTTTATAGTTGACTTTAACTTTACGTATAGAACCCTCTTCACGCTAGTTCAACTCACACATGTCTGTTTTTTTGCAATGACTGCGTACAAGAATAATGCAAAATGTAGAGTACCTACATAGTATAAGAATAGAAAGTTCGTCTCCGGCAATTTAGGAGATGATGATGAGGATGACTGGGGACTGGGGATCCGTACTGACTTAGTCGGAGCTCGGGGCCGCGGCGTCGTTGCGTTCGGTCACGTTTGGTTGAAGTGCGCGTACCTATTTAAAATATCGAGCGACAATGTCTTCACCGAAAGGTCGTATATATACAGGATGTCTGGAAAACCTTTGGAGAAATTTTAACAGTAGATAGGGTGGATGATTTGGATCATCCCTATATTGGTAACTTTTTTTTAAGTTAATATTTGACTGAGTTACATGCTAATTTATCATCGCCTTTCCTGACGATGCTCTCAGTGTGCCCCATCTTAAGTACTTCATTCATAACATGTGTCACAACGTAATGTAAATAAACAAGTTGTTCCTTATCAACAATGTTTCTAATCATGGTCAAAAGCTCCATGGTGTTTAAAACAAAGACGCATTATTCTGTAATGTGAATGAAAAGACGTTCTCTGATAAGAGCTATTATGTAAAATAATTTAAAAATTAAACTTACGATTACGATTATTAGTTCCAATCTTCTCACACTCACTCCGCTAAAATAGCACTTGTACTCGTACATTAGACTTATTTTACGAGATCATGAATCATGGATTTATTTTATTGATTTGCACTACTATCAAGGAGTAAATATACGAATAAAAAACACAATAATTAAAACGAATCATTAAATTTGATTGTGCTTTGACAGTTTGACATAGTATTTTTTTAAATCTTTTACCATTGAAAACTCTTTATGAAAAGAGGTTTCTTTTGTAAAAATAAAATAGTTCCTACACGTTATGTTTAATCAGAATTACATTTAAAGCTGGCATCATACACGTTGTTGAAAGAGTTTCGTATCCTAGAAGAATGAGAACCGTGTGAGCACAAAACGACAAGTGACTTTTTTACGTCTATGCGAACACCTCTGGTTCCTAGGCGTTAATGATGCGAGATCGCCCCGCTAACGCAACGCCTTTCTGCACGTCCGTGCGAACGTAGCCTTATTGATTGCTCTAAGTCCGGAACATGGAATGAATATGTATGTGTTATGTAAGTACCTACTACGTACGTATATCGATTCCATGATTCCATGGCCTGGGAAAGGCCGGTCTTTTTTTTTCTTTATGACAAGTAAGATCATACAAATGTAGTCAATTATGCGACGGCCTTTATATTCGGACTGTTAGCTATACCGCGCGACGAATACCATACAGATCAATACGGACAGCAATAACCGGATCGTTCATTTCAAGTCCATCCAAACTTTCAGCAGTCTATGACAGTAGCCATTTATCAAAGAATTGAACTTGTTCTAGGATACGAAAATCTTTCAACACCGTGTATGATGCCAGCTTTAAAATTTATGGTTGTCATTAGATGTCAGGTAAATTAAATTTCAGATTTTCTTGTCTGAATAAATAATAATAATAGTCTGAATGAATTTTGCTGTATAACAATAAATGGGTTATTTTAGAGCAGAAAAAGATAAATGTTTAGATCTCGACATTAATATGAAACAGACGATACGATCAGAGCTCGGCAGTGCGTGTTCCAACAGATCTAGTGAACATTACAAAACCCGCTAAAATGTTCACTTGTAAAAACGAAAATACAGTGAGTTGCATTAAAATTAATCTTTTTTTTGTAATTTGATTTTTGTTTACATGGGGCGAACTGTTTACATACCATGTAAACAACGTATGGTCTCAGGTCATTGACCTTGAACTTAGACTTTTGACGTTAGTTACTACGAACGTTTGGATTAGTATAGTATCAACATCAAAATGTCAAGGTCAAGATATCGGCTGCGATACATCAAGTAACAAAATGAATATAATTAAATCTTTTTTTTTTTACATTAACAGAAACAAAAATGAACCATACCCCCGTGATCAGAATCGTGCGAACTATTACCGCGCCAAATATCTCCAAAGGTGTTCCAGACACCCTATATATATATATGGGTGCCTAAAAGACGGTAAGTATACAAATCCGGAGCTATCGTTTTTCGAGATACCTTTGGAGTCGGAAAGGTGTAGTACCTACTTATTTCGAGTTTGTGAAGACTTATGTTTGATTTAGTATGCGGTTTATTTTTTGATATTTATAGCCCACTTGCAGCTTTTGTTAAATATATTTTATTATCAGCCTAAACCTAAACTGTGCCTAAACCTAGCTTAGGTAGGTACAACTATATCCAGATTTAATAAAAGCTGCGAGTGATTAATGTAATTACTTAATTAATTAAGTATTTCGCACCGGCCTACTTGTTTCAAATGTAGGTGAAATAAATACGTATAAGTAAGCTTTATCTATTCGCGGTTTGAATATAGGGTTCGGCCGTAAATAGTGACGCGGCCTACGAAGCTAGCGTAGCTATATTTATTGAATTTTTCATACATTATTATTATTCAGATACCTATTTTTTTAAGCGGCATTATCAAAAGATGTCGAAAAGGAATCTACATATCATATACCTATAAGTATATTATTTAGTGTCAATAGTTAAAAAGTATTTTAGTAAAATAATTTAAATTAGGTACATACCTCACAATATTTATACTTACTTTAGGTAGGTAAGAAATTGATTAAATTAATTATGTTGTACGTTAATGATATTGCTAATTACAACATGAATCTTTCGTAGTAAATAATGCTTTAGATTAAGGTGGAATTGTTGGAATTGTTTTTCAAACAATAAAAATCTCGGAAATTATGCGTTATTGGTCTACGAGTACATGTTATACCACATTATATACTCCAAATAGGGTCTAGAATCGATGGTTAAAATCCTTCGGGTATTAATATTAAGGCCTAGGGTTGTTCAGCCATATTTTGGTCACTTACCTGCTTGACTTTACTTTGATCTATGATTTATAATCATTAAAATTTTCATATATTATACAAATCTGAAGTACCTAAATATAAAAATTGTTACTTAGGTACATAATTTTAATTATTTTTACTTACATATTTAACTTACTGTATGATATGATATGTGTGTGATATGTTAATTCCTTTTCGACATAAACCCCCTTACAACGAAAACGGACACCTGTTTTTTTTCAGAACAAGATTTCATAGTGAACAATGTGTTGTTTATAAAGAAAATGTATGTAAGTAAATAAATAATGTTCGTTTAATGATGTACTTAGCATAAAATTTCAGTTCGTTACAGTATCTTTTAACAAATTGAATAAATCTAAAGTGCCCGTTTTTTGCAAGGGGGTTTATTTTAATCATGCCACTTTCGTGCAAGGCGGCTTATTTTGACTATCGGCAGCACGCTCAGCCACCTCGTGTTTTCTTTTGAGTTACACCGCACCGGTAGACCCGGCGCTTAGTGCAGTTTCTTTATTTTCATTTATGATTATGTACGTATTATAGGACCAATTGCATCTCTAGATATATTTAAATAATGCATAGTTCATTAATTAGCCTTTGCCTGCAACTCGTTCGCGCAACATTCACTAATAGCGAGAACTGTGCCATCATGCGGGAAAAAACTGCAGTTTGTATCATACTTACCTAATTTTATCAAAATGGATTCAGCCAAAAGAAACAGACTATTATTTATAATATTACTTAACGTGGATGGATATTATCTATGGAGTGTCTATTGTTATTTATTTAATAAGACGCAAAATCAATAGAAATATTTTTTTTTATTTAAAAACATGAGTGTACAGAAGAAGAAATATTGAATGAGTAACTTTTATAAACTATGCTTATAATTCAGACGGAAAATTTATATAACCTTAAGACGAAGAATTTTTTTTCTATTTAATGTTGATTAAAACTGGACGGAGTTCTACAGTTAGTTTAACTAGTTATAGCTGTAGAAGAAACCTTTTATTTAAAATCTTGGCAATATTTGAGCTGTGATGCAGTATTAAGAAGTTATTATCTATTGTTTATTACATATCTACATAAAATCTCAACGTAAAAGCTTTAAATTTCGGAGAAATAAAATCTGACGTAAATATATCATTCTTACAATTAGGTACAATAATTTTATAATTCTTAAAACCTGTTTTGCCAATGACATTTTTTAAACATATAATTTTAAAATCCATGTCAGTAGCAATCGCCAACAAACTAAGTAGAATACATATTAACACTTATTTCAATAACGTCAAAACAACGATAACTCTCTCTGAAAACTTCCTCATAGCACTCAGTAAATAAAGTAGCCAACCTGTTCAAATAACTTGCAAAAACTTATGAATGGTTCATGTAAACGCTTTCATATGGTACAGATTCCCTCCTTGATATTGCTTCCACATTTTATCATAAAGAGATTCCAAAGCCCTCGCGTAGTTCTCGCAATCGAACAACGTGCTGCTCAAACGCGCCTCCGAGACTTTAGCTCGGATAAAAAGACGGCTGCAAAAAAAAAACAATTGGATGAAATGTGAAAAATCTCGCACGTATTACATGCGTAACTCGTTCCAAGAAATGTGAGATTGTCGTAACGTATTTATTGGTGCTCTCGCCAAACGCGATTATTTTATATACAGCTTAACTATTATAGAATTGTGCCAAGTTTAAAAATCTTAAGATAAGATGTATAAGTGTTATGATTTTATGATAATTTATGGGACTGAGAAAGAAAGGAAGAAAATAATTTATTCACAACAATAACAGACATAAATGTTACATAAAATAAGGAAGGTAAACGGGAGGGACAGGTACTAAAAACTAATCTCTCAGGCTCGATTTGACCGAATCAGAATAAAGACGCGCGGTGAAGGCGTGAAGGTATGTATGTAAGCATAAAGACTTAACTTGAGATTAAATAAGAAAATTGTATAGACATGTCGGATTGTATTCGTAGTTGGTAAAATTTACTCGTTGGCCAAATTGACATTAAACAATATCGACAATGATCTTCAAGGGAAGTACTCGTACTCGTTAGTGAGTAACACAACAACAGTGAGGAATATAAATAACTCTGTATTCTCGTTTACACATTTACTCTTCTTCAAAGTTCCAACGTTACTGGGTACTAATATTACTGGGATTACTTGCGCATTTATACTCAAACCACCCTCAAACGTCCCTTTTTGGTTTTTCTTCGTTTTTGAAGTGTAATTGAGTAAAAAATCTATTAATTAGGTACTAAGTAATTAACGAAAATATGCGAAGTTGTCAACGCAGTTTTGTAAGACGGCTTTTAAATTGAACTCTGGTGGAATTCGGACACAATATTTAGGTTTGAGTATAAATGCGCAAGTATTCCCAGTAATATTAGTACCCAGTAACATTGGAACTTTGAACAGTTGACAGCGTAACTTTTTACGACATACATCTAGTTTGATAAACTGTTTTTTTTTTTCATACAATGCTTATTAAATATACTTTACGTCCGATTCTCAGACCTACTGAATATACACACAAAATTTCATAAGAATCGGTTAAGCCGTTACGGAGGAGTTTTGTTAAAAACACTGTGACAAGAGAATGTTATAACTTATATATTAGATTAGATGATAAACTTACTAACTTAACAAACCACTTACTACTTTTCGTCCAATCCTAATCTTACAGCTATATCTTCATAATCGTTTCTACATTTAGCAATCAGTTCTGAACATTTCATTGCATTTAACTGCGAAGCCGCAACTCTGTAAGAAATAGTAAAAACAATTTAAAAATAATAATAATTGGTTGATTGTTTAATGTGACATTGTTTAAAGTTTACCTTGAGGCTAAGGTCTCTCCTGGCAATGTCACCACAGGGGTACCTGCCCACAAGACGTCCATAGCTGTAGTGTGACCGTTGCAAAGCGGAGTATCCAGGCACACGTCTGCCAGCTGTCCTCGGCGTACATGCTCCTCTTTACTAGCAATTTTAGAAAAAATAATGCGCCCTGGGTCCAAACCTGTGTCAAAGTTAGACAAATCATTACAATGCCTCGTACGTGTCGTGAAATATCAACAAAAAGAATAACAAAAATACATTACAGTAAATAAAATGAATGCATGGTGATGGATATAGGGGTAGAGCAAGACCATAAAAAGGTGTGGATGGACTGTGTGAAGAATGATATGTCTATGAAAGGTGTGAGTACTGAGTTAACAGCAGACAGAGGAAAGTGGAAGAAGAAGTCATGTTGTCCCGGCCCCCTTAGTGTGGGATAAGGGCAGGAGGATGATGATGATGATGACATTACAGTAAATATCAGGTTTTATTACCCTTGCCTAAATGGCAAATCGTCAAGTTTAAATCGCCTTTTTTGAAGATGGGGTAGGGACTAGGTAGTACATTTCTAAACTGAATTTGGTCAAAATATTTAAATTTAAATTTAAATTTGGTCAAAAATGACTGTCGTTAAAATTCATCATTGTCATCTAAAAATTATATTATGTGCGTAACAAATTAACTTTGCCGTGAAAATCCATTGAACAGTACTTGTTTAATAAGTTTGTTTAATAAAAATAAACTGAGTTTACACCACATCATGGATGAAGGAATGACATCTGTTTGATGAATAAATTTCATCACTATCTATGTCCAATTGTCCATCTAAGCTTAGCTATTGCAAGCTGCTAAAGGGTTTAAAATTAAAATTGATCGAGCAATGCAACTTCTGTAATCAATATGCCATATCATCATTATTAATTATTTTGGGAGCCTAGCAGCTGTTCATCGACATACTGAGCAGAATTGCAACCCTTTCTCTGAAACTAGCTTTATACCAAAGCTTAGCAGACTAATTTGTATGGTTATGGTGACAAAAAAATTCATCGTGAAGGTTTCATTACTTCACCAGTGCTATGGAACTTTATTATTTTTTATTACATACATACATACATAATCTCACGCCTTCGTTCCCACAGTGGGGTAGGCAGAGCTACAGAATGACAAACATCTCTAAAAACTTGTTGATAATTCTATAACCACAATTTGCACAAATTAGGCTAAGATGTTTACCAGTGTATTAGTGACAGGTTGCAAGCCCATCGCCTAACAGTACTACAAGCCTTTATTCCCTTAGTCGTCTCTTACGACATCCACGGGAAGACATGGAGTGGCACTATTCTAACTCGGCAACCACACGAGGAATATTTTTTATTAAATATGCATTAAACATAGTGGATGTGAAAATAGTTTTGTCAGCTTACCACGCGCTAGTAGCATCTATTCTTAGGTATGGAGTAATTTTTTGGGGAAATTGTACAGATAGAGAACGTGTTTTAATATCTCAAAAAAAATGAAGTAAAACTATGTTTGGTCTCAAACCGCTAGATAGTAGTAAACCATATTTTACAAAATATAAGTTGTTGACATTTCCTTCGATCTATATCTATGAAGTAGCTGTATTCGTTAAAAATAACCCTGACCAATTTCAGCGTCATAGTGTAGTATGCAGCTATCTCAGACCCCGTGATAATGATAGGATAATAAGGCAGATCACCAATACTGCCCTATTTAAGAAAAGTATTTTTGGCCAAACGCCTAAAATCTACAATAAGATACCATTAGAAATTAGAAATTGTACTATTGACGTGTTTAAGAAAAGGATGATAGAATTGTTAGTGGAAAAATGTTACTATAATATTAATGACTTTTTAAATGATATAATTTTTAAGCGTTTAGTGTAATTGTTTAGTTTAAATTAATTTATTAATGCATTTCTTAGACAGGATCATTTAATTAATTTATTATTCTATTATATTATTATTGTTATTTTAAATTTGTACGCCGAAAGGCAAAACATGACGGACACTATTGTAAATTTATGACCTTTATGTAAACTTACTCATGTTTGACAAATAAATTATCTTTATCTTATCTTTATCTTTATGCACATTTTCGGATTTTTGAATTTATTCGATATAAACCAAAAATACAAATCTTTCCTCTTTATAAAAGATGACTTTTTCATTAGGACACTTAAATGTAATTATTTCAGAATCGACAAATTTCTAATGAGGCATTATTCCATTGTATTTCAAAATGACGTTCTTTTATTGAAACTATAATTACAACTTGACGATTTTCCATTTATACCTAATTACAGTGAATATTTACCCATTTCTTTAGCAAATCTGTGTATATTCGGTTTACCAGCAGCGGGGAAATATAAAAGCCATAGAACACTTTTTGGTACCCTTTTCAATATTTGCACCCACATCCGCATAGCTCTTGGGTCAATTTTGTACAATTGGTTAAAATTACAATATACAATTGAATCTTTTGGAAGACTATACTGCATCCTTGACGTAAATATAACATTTGCAAATACAGCTTCACCGCAAGCAACTTTTTTATTGCTATTATTAATGGAAGCACCATTAAAAATAGCAACGTCGTTGAAAAATGCCTGAAAAAAAAAACACTATTATAATTTATTTTTCAAATAATGAATATAACACGGGTTAATTAATTATAAGTGTAATATCTACAACAATATTTTATTAAACAGTCATTTGGATTGGGATGCACCATTTTTAACAACGTAAAAAAGATATCAAAACCGTAATAGGCTTCTCGAATCATTCTCTGCTGTTCAGATTTAAAAAATATGTTACAGTGAAATAATTAATATAATAGTAAGATAACTTCTCTATTAAGTTATGTGCGATAATATGTTAATAAGTGGTATTGTGAGGTTTTCCAAGAAGTTCAACACGGCGGCACCAACATTTATTGTAGAAATAATTATCATGAATGGAAGTATTGAACCTGTTATAAAAAAAAAATATTATTGTGTTAAGTGAATCTACTCTTCATTCAAGGTCATAAATACAGGCAGTTCTGTAGTAATTTAAGTTTAGGTAATAAAATAAGCAATGGCCGAATGCTTCTAATACTGTGGAATAATAAATATATTGTAATGCGATTGTTTGTTTACATTATGCTTGAATGATGTTCGTCTATTATGTTATGACTTTAAAAACAGATTACGGATATTAAAAAAAACCTTTTTCGAAATAATACTTTTAATCATAAAATGTTTTAATTTACTTAGATCCTTATAAAATTCATTCGAAAAAAAAGCGAGTTGTTTTTTTAGGTGGACCTATTCCGATTAATGTTTTTAATATAACAATAACATAAGGAGACTTGAGAAGGTGCCAAATAATAATAATTTAAGTAGAATACCTGCAATTGATTTGGTGTGTTTAACGTATCTAACACACTTTTCGGAATGTCAATAGTTCTCGTTATAATTTCAATTTTCTCTGAATTATCGCACGTAATAATTTCTTTCGCTTCCCTTACTTCAAATTTTGTTTCAACAAGCCATTCGGCAGAGTTAATTACCGCAACAGTTTCATTTAAACTTTCACCATCACTGTGGACTTTAAATCGCTTTTTTAGATGAGGAAACATTTGTTTGTGGTCGCCGATAAAGTACGTTTGAGGCATAAAGGCCAATTTTTCACTGAAATCACTAGCCGATGTTAACGGTGATGATGTTTCGTCGGTTATTATGTAATCCATGTAATCTGCTCCACTTGTCCCGGGGTACCCCAGCCACATAACTTGTATTGGTGCCGGCCTTAGAGCAAATATTTCATTTCTCGCTCCTTTCGTGTATCCGTTCATGTTGACCAATATATGAATACCATCGTGGAATATTTTTTTCGCGGCCTTTATGTTGCAGGAAATGGATGATAAATCAACAAAATGTTCTGATTCTGTACTAATTTTACTACGGAATGTGGTTCCATCATCTGAATTTAAAGCATAACAAAATATTTCTAGTTTCGATGAGTCGTGTAATCCCGGTATGGATTGCATAAGATGTGAAGTAGGATGGTTTCCAAAATCACTACTTACATAACCAATCCTCAATCTCTCGTGTAATTCTTTGCTAAATTGAAAAATGACTTTTTGCAGCATATTAACTTTGTTGACATATAAATTGGCATGTCGCGTGGCGATCTCTTTTCTGGTGTTGTTTGACAATGGGTATAAAATGGAATGGTGTGGATGTACAGATAGCAGCTTTTCGTTGTTCATTTGCTCTTCAACTATCGTTATTATGTTTTGCATTCGATCGCTGTAATCATCCCAATTGCAAATTATTTGTAAACAATGTGCTAAGTTACAATAAGCATCTGGAAAGTTTGGCTTAAGCTCTAAAGCATTTCGGTATGACTCAATGGCTTCATTGATAATCCCTAAATCCTTGTAAATACTAGCTAAATTGCAATGCGCGTCAGCAAAATTAGGATTGATCTCAATTGCTTTTTTAAAACAAGCGATAGCGCCATTAATATCCTTCAATTCTCTCAACGTATTTCCCATGTTACTATAAGCATCTGAAAACTTTGGCTGGATATTTATAGCTTGTTTGTAATGCATCAATGCTTTTTTTAACTTTCCTGAAAACAAAATATGAATTAGTCTCACTAGCGAAAATTCACAAGTGGGATAATTTGGCTAAGATGTTTCAAGGAGGGTTTATACCAGGTGCCGTGTCAACCCAATTAGCTCCATCCTGACAACGTCACTATTAATATGAATAACTCGTGGTTATTAAAGTTATAGCAGTAGACAAAAAAACAGGAAAACGCTTTACTTTTGCAGTACAGTCAGGGGCACCATTATGTATACACCACAAAGTCTCAAACATATATGTACACAGACCTTATTACTATGGCCAGGTCTATGTATTCATATTTTTGCACATTTGTGTGACTATTTATTTTTACCCTTGTCTATACGTGCAGTGCAGTAATAAGTAAGAAGTACGTCTTCCGTATCACTTATCTACATAGTATCTCATATTATTGATAAAATATTTTACAAATCATAGAGCTCGAAGGAAGACGAAGTTTGTCTGAGGGTGTGAAATATATAAAAATAAGTACCGAATAATAAGTAAAGCCTTGCCCGTGGGTTTTTTACTAAGTGAAGTATTTAAAAGGTTCTAGGCGTAGTGCAATAGGGCTTAAAACAATAGTTGGGTTTGTATTTCTGTTTTACTCGGTAACCTATCGCAACCACTATGAACTCTTGTCCGAATTTCCTTGTCCGAACACTTTTAAAATTATTTGGTTTTATTCGATGAGAGCTTTCGTCAATCTTTCACTTTACCATTTGACGTTATCCCAAAATATCGTTTGTCCGAATAACTTTTCCCAGCATGTTTGGTTTTTATTTCCATTGACCATTTTTTACTTACCCTACAATACATTTGACATTTGATAGGCCACAACAATTTTTCATTTTATCGTTAGACGATATCCCAATTCATCATTTAACCGAAATATCGCACATCGGAACTTTTTGTTTCACCAACTGTTTCATTTATCCAAAAGACATGCTCAGAAAAGTTATATACGACGAGGAGCGTAGCGAGGTTCAACTGTGACCAAAACCGACTTCATTGGTTTCAAAAGTTCCGATCTAGGTATCAGACAAGGCACATAACCCTGACGAAAACGATTTTAGAAAACTGTCAAAATTAATGGAATTTACATTAAGCTCCCGGCGCGACCGTCCTTCTTCTGTTCTTTTCAAATGTGTAACCGCGATAAAATAGCTTTACTCCACCCCTTTTCGTTGTAAACAATTAACCATATTCTTAGCTCTTTTTTTAAACCAATTGCTACTACACAAATACTAACAACAATTACTACGGCGGGTAGAATTACCTATCGTCCAACGCAAAAAAGACAAATCAAAAATTAGTAAATAGCTAATAAAACTAACCATTACAACATATAAATCATCGTACGGGCAAATCAATAACGGAGAATAAACAAGTTATCAAACGAACAAAAAAGGCACACAAGAAAGTACTATTTGTAAAAATTCGAAGTGATCTTTCGGACTAATAAAACCAAAAGCAAACAAAATTTGTCGAAACGTTTTCGACCAAACGATAGTTTGGGCAAAAGATTTTTGGATTTAAGATAGGTAACCGTTTTACTCGCTCTCATACGCTCTGCTACGAGTACCGTTACCGACTTTACCGAACTCAGAAGACTCTTTAGAGCTTTTGCACTGCATCTTTGTTTGGGTTTATTAGGAATCTCAAACTTAAAAACCGGTCAAGAGCATGTCGCACCATGCATACCATTAAGTATAGTGTGTATTACTACTAGGCTTAATAGTTCTTTAATTTTTGTTATAAATCTTCTTATTCTTATTTGAAATTTTGTTAGGTACACTACATAATATTTTTTTTGGCGTGGGTGTCAATTATACCCACACTTCGAGGCAGCGAAACAGAAGCTACCTACCACAAAAAACAGTCGCCGACCAGTGGTAGAGGGCCTATATAAGACATGAAACATAATCTTATAACTATGACAATTGGGAAAACATGAGTTTTTGATATCTGTGAGGTGTTTTTGGGGACCTCTCTAATTAAAAACCGGGCAAGAGCTCGTCAGAACATGTTCAGTGCAGGTTCCGAAGCCGTAACTAATTTTTTCAAGAAACCTTATCATGCTTAGAATTATTTTGCCGTCTGTAGTAAATGGTTTCACGAACCTTGTTGTTGTAAAAGTGACGCCAAGTTGCTGTGAGTTGCCGCAAAATTAGGTAAAACGTCTAAAGCTCTTAAGTACAACTTAGTCGCCTCTTCAATTTTTCCTTGTTCCCTTTTGACATTCCCGAGGTTGTTAAGAGCGTCAGCATGGGATGGGCATAAACGTAAAGCCAGGTTATAGCACTCTTCTGCCTCGGATACGTGGCCTTTCTCTTTCAAAACATTAGCAAGATTACAGTAAGCATCTGGGAAGTTAGGCTGTAGTTGGATCGCACGCTTGTAGGTTTCTATAGCGAGGTCTATAAGACCCTGCTTGTAATATAAGCATGCGAGGTTCCCGTAAATAATTGCATTGTTAGGAGTAAGCTTCAACGAATGTAGGTAGACTGCTACAGTTCTGAAAACATACAGGCGAATTGTTAATGTTATGCTCATTATCTTAGAGTATGTGTAATACATATTAGTAAGTATTTCATGAATTTAACACCCAGTTGCGCATTTATTAGCACTTATATTCCTTCAGCCTTGCATCAGGCTGAAGGTCACTTTCTGTCCCTTTCCCATTACACATACGAATGTCGGCATGTGACAGCATACGAATGAAGGCACACTGAGGCGACTTTTGATTTATTAGTGCTAGCGTGTACCTACGCTAAAAAAATCTGCAAATGGTGTTAAAAGCATGAAAATTGGAACGATTGATCTTTAGGCCATACGAATCAATTTGACCCGTAGCACGAAATAAAAACAATAAAGGAGAGGAGTTATGACCTCATCTTTTTTTTATGGGAAATAAAAAAAATATAAGCCGATTCTAAAAATATTTCAGTCACTTGTTTTAAATTAAAATAAAAAATATTTCAATTCAAACCAAATTTTGGCGTCTCCCGATATGATACGGTTGAATAATTATTTGTAAAATATACCTAAAATGATGTGTAATAGTCTCAAATCCAACCCAAAGAAAGCAATTTTGAAAATAATGCATAATGTATTTTTTTTTATACATATATTACAAAATGTGATAAAATAACATCTAGTCGAAACATGTATAAAAAGTTCAATTGTAGACACTGAGGATGATAAATACTAATGCGAGAGGAGTTTTCAATCATATTTATATTATTTATTAATATTAACATATTTATTTTTATTTAAAAAACAATCTATCAGCTAAATATTTAAAAAGAAAGCATAAAACATTGCTGTTATTGTTATTTTTATTTTGCTCATTAATATAAATATGATTGAAAATCCTCTCGAATTAGTGTTTATCATCCTCAGTGTCTAAAATTGAACTTTTTCAAGTAATTGTGATTGTATCACATTTTGTAATATTAAAAAAGAATAAAAAAATACTAAATGTAAATATTTTCTAAATAGCTTTCTTTGTGTTGGATATGAGGCTATTACACATCATTTTAGGTATATTTTACGAATTATGATTCAACCGTATCATATCTGGGGCCTGTTCTATATAGCTAAAATTACAATTAACAGGTTACAAGTTTCCATTTGACACAACCTCGATCAATGAAGACCAGCTATTTGAGCAGTTTAGACCTGTAAAATTGTAACTTGTAGCTTTATAAAACGTGCCCCTGGAGGAGCCCAAACTTGGTATGTTTTGAAAATGATTTTTATTTTAATTTAAAACAAGTGACTGAAATATAATGATGTGATATATTTTTAGAATCGGCTTAGTAAGCCTTTTCATATAGATTTTATTCGTATGGCCTAAAGATCAATCGGCCCGATTGTAATGTTTTTAGCACCATTTGCAGCTTTTTACTGAATTTCGGGGTGTACCGCTAGCACTATATGGAATGCCTTTGACATTCAACATTAATCATTCGAGGGCGCAAAATTATGCACGATTTCGCAATATTAGCGGAAGTAAATTTTAAGTTAATTTAATAATGTGTAGTTCCACTCATATAATATATAATTTAATTATTGTCTATACTCTGAAGAAGATAATTCCGCTTATTTAAAAAAGTTATGATAGATTTTTTAGAAAATCGCGCATTTAACATTTATTCAAGAAAATATGGATATTAAAAAAACTATATAAACTATATTGAAAAAACTCGTTTAAGAATCCAAATATTATTGTGTTTCGGTATCATCTGCAGTACCTCACTCTCTCTTCACTTTACCATTTTTTCTTATCGGAACCAAATTGCAATATTAATAACATAATACTTACTGACCTTTTAATTTTATTTTTGAGCCACGTGATACAGTTGTTGGAAAACTCCGTTGCCTCCTCAAATCGCGGCGGCGCGATGTTGATGACCGTGTACACGACAATGCATTGGTAATCCATAACAGGGACATGTCCTCAGGACGGACAAGGCTGTACTGACGACGCGTCGCTTCCGCTCGTCCCGGCGCGCCGCACGCGCCACCGTCACCGCGACGCGCCCGCGCCGCTGCCAACTTTGCCGCGTCCGCGTCCACGCAAACCGCGGCCTTCACTCACCTTAATAAACTCTGAACCAGCATATTTCCCGCTAACTATTAACCACACGGACACTAAATGAACCTCGCTTTATTAACACATTTAAGAACAATTTAATAGATATATAATTAATAAAAACGAATTAAATATTCCAATCATGATGAAAACTCTTTAGCCTACATACTCGTCACAATAGTCAGCTGTTCCCTGAGTCAGCTGTTAGGCCGGATGATTTATATTGGTAGTGTTTACGTTGCGGCATGGAACTGTCAGACAAAAGCGTCGAAAAAAGGGGAAGTTACGAATCAGAATGGAGTATTGAGGAACTACGCAATAATATTTTTCAAACTGCCGTAAAAAGTATAGATGAAGTATAAAAGTGGGAATATGGCACGTTAATATTGATTTGCGTGGGTGGGGAGGCGAGCGGCGGCGTGGCGACGCCTCGGGCGCTCGGCGCGACTGCGGCCGCGACGCTCCCCGCCGCCTGCATCCTGGCTGCACGGCGGCGGCCCCCCGCACCTACTAGCCTAGCCTACTAAAGCTCAACTGATTAAGACCGAATTGAGATAAACGATTAGAATATTACACATATTGTATAATAGGTTAATGAAACATAAAGCAAATCTCAAAATCGCGATGGCAGCTTCATACACTGGTTACTCATTATTTCAATTTTTTGCAACCAATTTCGTGTTGGAGGAACGCGCTGTATCATTTACATTTCTATGTGGGTATTCCTTTTGAACCAGGTTAGTACTCCAGTTTTATAAAAAATCCTTATATAATAATCACAAAAAAATTGTCGCTAACGGAAGATAACCCTGCCCAGTCTACCGTTGACCTACTGGCCTATATACGGCCGTTCGTGCGTAATTAATTAAGAGTACGATTCTGCTTTCGTGAAAGTTTCAAGCTGAATGGTATGGATATATAAATTCTTTCTTTTTTTATTAAATCTCGTTAAGGTTTCGTGTGGGTAAAGGATTTTTTTTAATTTCTTTGCCGCTTGTTAAATGTTGAATAATTCTAGCCATACATGACAGATATACATGATGTTCGAATAACAATAGTGGTTGTTGGCTATCTGGGCCTCTATCCTAAATTCGACGTTAAACAATATTACTTTTGACGTGATATGGTATTGTTTTTAACTCGGCCACCTATTACTGTCAAGTCGATAAGAGCTATCAAAACTTTGACAATACGAAATGTTCACTTGTGTCAAAGCAATATTTTTTGTCGTACAATAGACGCCCAGGGCTGAGATTCTACTGCGTAAAACGTTTCCGTATTGTCAACGTTATGATAGCTCTTATTTACTTGACGTAATGGCGGTCGAGTTAAAAATACTTAATAAGATAGCACGTCAAAGGCAATAAAGTTTTGTCCTGTAAAATAAGGCCCTGGTAATTTGTGCGTCGAATATAGATAGACAGTTAGACACGGCCGGGGCTGCGGCGCGGCATAGCTTGCCGCAGGACGACCCTTCCAAGGCAAAACTTCGTATTAAGCCGAGTAATAATTCGCCACAAAACTGTAAGGGAGAAAAGGTGATACTGGACCAGCTTGTTTCTTGTTAAATATATTTCGTTTTTTAATAATGGTGTAACTAAAATTTTTGGCAAAAATATTTAGCGTGTTAAATTAAGTAACTAGATAAAATAGGTGGCCCATGTTTTTAGGGTTCCACACCCAAAATTTGCTAGCGGGACATTATTACTAAGCCTCGGCTGTCCGTCCGTACTTCCGTCCATCTGTATGTCAGCGGGCTGTGTCTCATGAATAATACCTAAGAAAACAGTTGAAAATTTCAGAGGGTGTACTTATTTGTATTGCCGCTATAACAACAAATAATAGATAAATTACATAATTAGCCTTTTTACTCGATCTTAATATTGTAAAGTGGTACAAAACCCTTCGTGTGCCAAGCCCTCGCACATGGTCAGTCTTTTGCATATGGCAATACGGTAAATTTTAAGTTTTCAATTGTTCTGTACTAACTTGTTCGTTGTTTCGTGAAACTGCTTAGTGCTTCTTGTGTTCGTTTCTGTAAGTGTTCTTACAAAAACCACGGTTCTATCGAAACTGCGCGATGCCAGAGTGGGATTTAACCTTGGATTACGCCATGTAAGTAAGTATTAAAGAGTCTACTAAGTCAAAGTGACGAATCAAGATTTTAAAAAATCAAGTTAGCGTAAGGATATTTAATAATAGTTACTAATAATGAAATCAGTATAGGTAAGTAGCTCGAGCACGAACATTTCGACCATGTCACGTTTTCAAATTGCCTTTACTTAGTGCTAGCGGTAAGGCAAAAAAAGCTGCAAATGGTGTTAAAAGCATGAAAATCGGAAAGATTGATATTTAGGCCACACGAATCTATTTGATCCGTAGCATGAAAAAAATAACAAAAAAGGAGAGGAGTTATGACGTCATCTTCTTTTTATATGGGAAAGAAATATTTTGTTCTGAAACCTATCGTGTGTGGTATCTAATGAAAGGGCTACTAAGCTGATTCTAAAAATATATCGCATCATTATATTTCAGTCACTTGTTTAAAATTAAAATTAAAATCATTTTCAAAACATACCAAGTTTGGGCTCCTCCAGATATGATACGGTTGAATCATTATTTGTAAAATATACCAAAATGATATGTAATAGCCTCCTAAGGCCAATTTGACACATTTCCTTGAGATTTTAACCATTAGTAACATTTTTGACCTTTCATTAGATACCACACTCAATAGGTTTCAGAACAAAAAAAAAAACCCATACAAAATAAGATAACGTCATAACACTCCTCTCCTATTTTGTTTTTTTTCCTTTCCAAATTGATTATTATGGCCTAAAGATCAATCGTTCCGATTTTCATGCTTTCAACACCATTTGCAGCTTTTTACTGAATTTCGGGGTGTACCGCTAGCACTAACTATTCTAAAACGTGTTCTGAACCTATCTGTAACACGAACCGCTTAAACAAACTCATGTAGAGGGCGCTGATATCAATCGCAATACACATTTTTTCAATGAAGATACGTTAACGATACTTACTCGATAGAAGATTAAAGTTGGTGGTTGGGGTACTATTCACAATGTGGACTATGTTAAGAAATTGTTGTTGAAATTTGAAGCGGACCATAGTAGGACCAGCAGGCCTTTCGCGTAACTCACTCGCAATCGCGAACGGCTTCAAAACAAAACAATTGGTTACATTTTGTATGCAGACAAGCCTTCGATTTTCAAAATGAAAACGATTGTGATTGCGAGTGTTGTTACGCGAAAGGCCTGCCGGATCCAACAAGCTGAATCTAGTCAGAATGCCTGTTAGTCTACAGTCTTAGGGCCGAGTTCACCAACAATTAAACGGACGGTTAAGTCTTAATCAGCTGTTAATCAATACATTTGACACCCGTTCAACCGCTAACCGTCCGTTTAATTGTTGGTGAACTCGGCCCAAGATTGCAAATTTCAGTGGGCCTAAGAATACTTACCAGCTGGTAGAGCTTGTTCTTGTTTGCCTTCTCCTCGTCATAACATAACTTTAAGAAACCACACCACATGTCTACTCTACAGGACTTTTAAACCGATTTCGGTCATTGACCCCAAACCATTTCATTGAATTGATTACAGTTTGGGTTGGGGTTACCGGCTTACGAACCAGTTTGCTCAAAAACCGGTTTTTCACAAATTTTGATCCATTGGGTGAAATTATGGGGTTAATTTGAACTTAACACTGCAGTATATATACAGATAGAGCGACGTATGTTATCTCTTTCACACACTAGCTCCGATTTTGAGCTTTAGCCGATTTTAGCTGTGATTTTACGTTACGTTAGGGCGCGTACGTAGAACGCACATAGAACGTCCGTTTTTACAGGAATCGTTTTAACGGATCTTTTCATCTTGTAATCTTCTTTTTTACTGGATCGAGAATACTGTTTTGGGTGTGAACTCGCTCATACAACTACATACGCCATCAAATAACGGACCTGTAAATCGGAGCGCTATGTGTTCGCGCCCTTACGTCGAAGGCCATGGTCGGCGAGGCGTGACTGCAGTCTGAGTTTAACAGGTTTATACAGATTTATAACAGCAGTTAATCAATTTCGTTATTCCTATTCACCGGTAACCTTAATAATTTAGTTTTTTTTTAAACCGTTCCTTTCAACTCACATATTACTAAAACTTTTGAATGTTTCGGATTGCACTGATTTAAAATATGTTGTACTAATTGATGCTTAAGAGAAATATTATAGAAATAATAGAGTGTTTCCCTGTGTGTTTTACATTAATTGCTAATATTTTTTTATTTTTTTATTTGATATCTCGTTATCACCGGTATTATACTTCATACTCACGTATTCCAAATTTTCAGTACATTTATGTAAAACGGGGACTACTTTAATATTTATTAGCATAATTTGATACAAGGTATACACTGTTTATTTATCATATCATCTTTTTAATTAGGCTAAGGTTAATACACGCGCGATCAAAAAATTCAATGTTAAAAGCTAATTCCGACGCAATCTTGCATGGATCTGTGTCGCTCACTTGCCAACTTTCATGCGGTTTTGACAGATACGTAACTGGTTATAATTAAATTCAAGAAGCATTGCCAAGGACTGCGGGTTTAATATACACTGGCTGAAATGCGTGATTACTTCCGCGCAGTGGCGGCTACATACCACGCTAATAAGGCGAAACTGAAACAATAATTTGGTCACAGAACTGCTGCGTAAGCATGCAGACATCCAGCAGACGCGGTCCATTTACATTTGACTATTGACTGGGTGCTGATGGAAGTAGATAATCATGGGTACAAACTAAAATCTACAAATATACTACGTCAATTTGTGTGAGATCGTCCCCTGATATTTATTTATTTATTTGATGATATGTTTTTAAAGAACAAAGACTCGCTCCACCTCTAAATTTGATGCAAGATTGCATCAATGTACGGTAAGTAAGTTAAATAGTGGGGCGCGACTTAGTTGGGTATACCAGAACAGACTATAACTACGAGTGGTGATCCATAAGTTTTGAGAAAGAGTAAGAACCATCTACATAATGATATTCTTTTAATGTGGACTACAGCATGGCACTAATGAAACTTAAATTAGAGAAAAAATATGTATACATTATTCATTTGTTTTCCTGTGATAGCTAAACAAAAAACATCTGTATTAACAATTTTACAAGACGGCAAAAATAAGAGTTAGTTTTGTAATAATTTGGAGCTGTGTGGAAAAAGTTCTGGTACACTAAATAAATCAAACCTTGATTTATCATTATGATTTAAAGGATAAATAAGTTATCATTGCAGTGGATTTTTTTATCTCCAGCTCTGTCACCAAAATTTAGGGTGGTTTTTTCGGCCTTTTCCAGGATTATTGAGGCCTACAAATAAGTACTGCGACATTAGTTTTTAGCAATTGAGTTATAATAATCTAGGAGAGTTATATAACATTATTCTATCCTAAATATGGCAAAATAATAAAAATAAGATGAAGAAAAAAAAATACGCAGTTTCGGCAGGAATTGTGCTTCAGAGCCTTCTAATTGATAAGGGTGCTGCTCGTCGACCAAAGATCAGAACTGATAACCGCTCTCCCCGTTATTTAGCCCTAACTTTCGACTACTACTTTTCATTCACTAATGTTCAAAAACAACTACATAAAAATCACGAGCTGGTGATGACATAGTGAAAGTACAAAATTTGGCAATTTTGACCTCCAAAAGTAAAATTATTTTTATAGTGGTAAAATAAAACAATTTAATGACGTTAATAAGTGTTCGGAAATATATTTTAATTGGAATGACCACACTTTCTATAACGATTTACATATCTCCCATTTTTAATACCGATAATAATGTAAAACCGCAATCTTCATACCTAAAAATAACTAAAGTAGCCGCTGAAGCACTTCGCTGAAAATTAAATAATTTGATATATTGGCAAGTTGCCTAAATCGATCTGAGTTTCACTAGGTACTGATATAACCCTCAATGTTTATTCAGTATGTTTTAGGTATAATTTCTTCTTATTTCGACTGTTATTATCATTATCGGGAGCTGGCACTTTTCCAAGTGATTGAGTAACTATTACGCTACTTTATTTATTTCAATCTCCGCTTGATGCCACCGAAATAAAATTTTGTGTGAAACCTTTATTCCTAATTTAATTTGGAAGGTTAGTAGAAATGAAAACGATATTTAAATGTCACTGGTCAGGTAGGTACTTTTGCCTTGTTGATTTTGTTATGATACACAACCCACAAAGGAGTTATAAAACTTTATGTAAGTTGTTACTTTAGTTGTGGATTAAACAGAGTGGGTCGATAGAGGCAAGGACCGGAACTGCGTATTTTTTTTTCTTCATCTTATTTTTATTATTTTGCCATATTTAGGATAGAATAATGTTATATAACTCTCCTAGATTATTATAACTCAATTGCTAAAAACTAATGTCGCAGTACTTATTTGTAGGCCTCAATAATCCTGGAAAAGGCCGAAAAAACCACCCTAAATTTTGGTGACAGAGCTGGAGATAAAAAAATCCACTGCAATGATAACTTATTTATCCTTTAAATCATAATGATAAATCAAGGTTTGATTTATTTAGTGTACCAGAACTTTTTCCACACAGCTCCAAATTATTACAAAACCGCTTAGCACGAAAGGGGTTTTCGATATGGTATTTGATAGACTTGTTTTTATAAGCCCCAAGGATGCGCTAAGCCAATCGTCGACTTAGTTCAATGCAAGAGCAACCAAACGATACAGTTAATTCGACTAAGCGCTAACGCCATCCCAATACCCATCGTTTAATCTCTATGCGCAAGAGGTTCGACTTATTATTGCATTACCTAACAATTGATAGGGTAGAACGGCATGTAGTAGCCGCTTAAGCGAGACGGCCAGAATTCGCTCGAATGCGTAAAAAAGACAAAGGCGATCAATTGGGTCAATGCTAAGTGCCTAAATATTAAACTACGGAAACCCTAATGAACTTGTTAAGGTCTATGGATACGGTTAACTAAATTCAAAGTGATTCGCCCTAATGTTAAGGTAACTCAGTCATAGGGTAACCGCATCGATTGGATAACCAAGTAATAGGGTTAGCCTATCGAGAAGGTTAATCAAATGAAGGGGTTTTCCGGTCCCTGGATAGAGGACGTCAAGACCTAACGATTTGACCCCCATGTATGTTCAGCGATTTTCTACTGCTTCAAAATTACTACTAAGAGTACAGCTATAGTTTATTGTTTTGTAGTTAATCTAAAAGTCGGGCTCGATTAAAATACCTATCCAATTAACGTAGCCGGCCAAAAATATTACCAGTTTTTAGTAAAAGAAAAAAACATGAACAATCTTCGTAAATCTATCTATTTATTATAAAAAAAACGCTTATTTTTTGTCCTTGAGGTGCGCTTACTGCGTTCATGTCTGACAAACTTTAATTTTAACACATTTTGGTACGGCTTATAATGGTAAGAGCGTATTATCCACATTATTAATTATCGTTGAAGTAAACATAATAGCCCCCAAATGTTGACGTGGCGTCGAATCCCACTAATATTTTTAATGTGAAAGTTTGTGTGTGTGTGTGTGTGTGTGTGTGTGTGTGTGTGTGTGTGTGTGTGTGTGTGTGTGTGTGTGTGTGTGTGTGTGTGTGTGTGTGTGTGTGTGTGTGTGTGTGTTTGTATTCGTTTGTTACTCCTTCACGCTGCAACGGCTGAACGGATTTGGATGGGAATGGAGATAGGTTATCCCCTGGGTTAACACATAGTCTATATTTTACACCAGAAAATTTAAAAGTTCCAAGGGGAATTACGATAATCGAAATCTACGCAGACGAAGTCGCGGGCAGAAGCTAGTACTAGTATAAATCTGTTTGACCGCAACATTGAATGGATACTCAAGCCCGACTATTTGACTACGTAAAAAGCGAAGCGCACAGCCGTAGACTGAACTGAGGGCCCTGCCAAGATGCATTACGCTAACTAGCGTTTCTATTCGATTCATTTTTAAACCAATCGCGCCACTGGTAGATGACGTGATACGAAAAGTCACGTAATCTACCAGTGACGCGATTGGTTTAAAAACGAAACGAATAGAAACGTTAGTTAGCGCAATGCATCTTGGCAGGGCCCTCTGTTTGGATTTTATTAGCGACATTATTTGGTAACAAAGGGTGTAGAAGCACTAAAAACGGCGACAAATAGAATGGTTAAATATAGCAGTTCAAACACTCCTTCCCCTCGCTAGTTAACAAACTACTCAAGGTTCGAGATGTTGTAATAGGTAAATAAAACTTTAAATACTATATAAAACAAAAATGACGTTACTTACAACAAGCGATAGATGGCGTCAGCACACGATTTGTTAGTTACGTACGGTCTTGGGACTTCTTAATTAGTAACGCGCCTGCATTGATCCGGATGTACCCAAAGAAGATTGTAGGTTGAAAATTGTTCCTAATTAAATCAACGAAATTAATCGCCCCAATATAAGTTTTACGAAATTATGAACTACGTGCGAACAAAAATACAGGCAAAAAGTTAAATGCTAATTTAAAACTTACATGTCCACAAATGCACCATTTATATCAATATAAATCTCTTGAAAAGGATTAAATAAAATTTATTGTAGGTAAACGTCTAGACTGTAGAACACCGGTGATTAATATACTCAATAAAACATCTATTTCAAGATAGAGATCTATTTATTCGGAAGATAGTTAACTTCAAACAAAGGTATCTCTGTCGGTACATATAATTTATAGAAGACAAGATGTATGCTAAAAATATTTTAAACACAGACGTTCAAACTCTAACGTGTGAAATATACTGTTAGTCATATTTAACAAGGTCGTATGGTCGTACTCAAAATATTTATAAATACATGGCGTGGCCCAGTTACCATGCCTACAATATTATATAGAGATCTCAAGTGGAACGTTGTTAGAATAATTTTGAATTAAATTATAGATAGCTAGGTATAGTTAAGAATTGTTATATAAGTCTTATGTTTAAAATACATAGTAACATTTTAATTAGACATTTAAAGGATGTTGATAGTAAACAATACATAAGCGATTTACCAGAGTTCTAAATAACCCCCGTGGCATTGTTAAAAAGCGCGAAATACATTTATACACGTTATTTAATATTTATATAATACTACCGGGTCTTTTCTAATGATTACATTGCTGGATCGAATTGTAACACTAGATTCGTATAATATTATATAAACTTCTTGAGTACCTATTGACTACCTATATGTTTAACACACTACAAATATACTTAATCATAAAATTACGATTTTCACGATCAGTATGACGATTCTATTAAAGAACTACGAAAGTTTTATTAAATTTAAGTTATTGTTATTGTTTAGCAAAAGGGGCCATAGAACTTAGGAAAGTTTGAAATAAATTATTCAACGCCAACTGGAATACAAGTTTATCCCTTTACCCATTTTATATATTGGTGGGGGGTTAAGAAAAATATTCTTGAGACAGACCACTTACAACAACATACAATCAAAGCGAAGTCATTGGATCTTCCCAATGAAAGATTTATCTATTGTTAGTATCGGTACGCAAACTTTAAAATTGATATCTGCATAAAAGCTCCTTCAAGAATGTATTGTAAATATTATTACCTCTGCATAGAGATACACTGTAACGGGAAAAAAGGCGGTCATTTCTAACATTAGTATAATAACTCTCTGAATTTAAGACAATACCATTTTTTTACTGATGGCATTATCTTTTGGACTCCCAAATCAGCAAATACCTACATGATAGTAGACGGAATCTCGCGCTGCGGCCGCCCAACAATTACGTATACGTACACGTATTAGAGAATAGGTTATTGATTATATTGATTTAATTTACTACCTTGCCTTTCTAGATTATTAATACATTAAATTCTCAATTTAATTAATTGATTTTATGTGTGTCAATGAATTTGTATGCACTCGTAATAGCATTTTTTACAGACTTTATCGGAAAGCGAATTTATAATAACTAGGTATTACCCGCCTCAGTCCGCGTAAACAGTTGTCGCTATTCCCACGGAAATCGTTTAATTTTCCGCGGTAAAAAGTAGAGGTAAATATATCTATACCTACCAAACAATATTAAAAACTGTTAATTACTTTTGCAGTAATAATAATAGTGTAGATGTATAAATTCTGCATGAAGGACGTCATTATGAAGGCAAATTTTGTATATGCAGCATCAGCAATGATATATTATCCAACAATGCGCTTAAAAATATCTGACATGCTATTATGCTTCTAGTAAAAGAGTAATCAGATATTTTTGATCCCAGTGTTGGATAGCAATATTCTGCCCTCATAAGCCAACAGTTGGTATCTCGAATTCAATAGCCAAAGCAGATTTAATCACCTCCCCTTAGTAAAAAGTTTTGTTTAAGTTACTACCATTTAATTTAGCAAGGCAGTATCATTATTACTTGTGACTAGATTTGGGTGTCTCCAAGCACCGGGTTAATACCTGCACTCGTTTTGAAGAATTCTGTCTTACTGCTTACTTTTTCATCGATAAATTAAATACTGTGGTCATTTTAAAGAGCTTTACCCCTGACAGTAACACCTTAGACACCGTATAATTTTATACATAAAAGGGTGATGACAATAGTAAAAAATATAATTTGATTTAAGCACGATATATGCTCTCGTAAATATACAAAAAAAAAAAACACGGTGGCGGTCGCATAACTAATTAAAAACGCTTGCGTTTTTCCCATACTGTTCTTATAGGAACCGTAAAATGTTCTTACTTTGCTACTCCATGGGTAACTATGCTCCATAGTGACTAGTTTCGTATATGTTACTTATAAGACAAGGTCGATGATAAATTTGCTAAAAAGAATCGATGTTGATATACATCCAGCCAAGAAGTGAATGAAAGTAATAGAATAATTTATAATACAGATTACCTCAATACAACATTGGAGCATAATTACCACTGGGGGAGCAAAGTAGGAACATTTTACGGTAAATAAGAATTATCAAATTTAAATAATAAATAAATAAATATCAGGGGACAATGTCACACCAATTTACCTAGTCCCAAACTAGGGTACTATGGGTATTAAACAACGATACATATATCGTTGTTTAATACATACTTAATATAAATATATACTTAAATACATAGAAAACATCCATCACTCATGGAAAAATATCCGCGCTCATCACACAAATATCTGCCCTTACCCGGTTATTAATCCAGGACCGCTAGCTTCATAGGCAGGGTCCCTACCAACTAGACCAACGCGTCGTCAAGTCAATTTGAAAACCAATCAAAAAGTTCTTGACCAATTTTATACTTAGTTACACTTATCTTTAACTAATCGCTTCAGTGTTCATACAAAGTCGAAATATTTTGTGTGCTCGCGTCCGCATTTTATATTTAAATTTCTATAAAATAAAAGGTCTGTTTTCAACAGGTAGTTGACTGCAAGACAGTTGGAAATTACTTTAAATCATTAGTTAAGGCCTGAACTGATTTAAGATAAACAGCTGTTAAAAACAGACCTCATATAATATCTTATAATAAGGATGAGTCAAAAAAACATTCCAGAATGCCTCTCTTTTAATTCCCTTTTATACAGACAAAATTTAGTAGCTTTTATGTGAAATTTAAACTTAACGATAACTGTAACTGTAACTTAAAGTAAAAGTGATAAGAACTTTTTGATTCGTTGAAGTTATATTTGTAAGCAATTGTATGAGAAAAACGCATGACTTTCAAATTATGTTACCACCTATCGATATACGAGTACATACCTATACATAAACTATGTACCAAGAATAGCATAATATACGGGTCCATATTGGTAGTCATATACCTATGTTTTTAACCTTTAGTCGCTGAGTACCTAAAACGCAGTCTGCCAATTTCGCGTTATGCCAAAATGTCATTTAAAATAATCATTTCGACTAAGTAGGTTTTTGGCTATGTCGCAATAGGTCTAATCCCCGTATTGCCTACTTAGCGATATGACTATGTCGCAGTAGGTCTAATCCCCGTATTGCCTACTTAGCGATATGACTATGTCGCAGTAGGTCTAATCCCCGTATTGCCTACTTAGCGATATGACTATGTCGCAGTAGGTCTAATCCCCGTATTGCCTACTTAGCGGTATGACTATGTCGCAATACGTCTAATCGCCGTATTGCCTATTTAGCCATATGACTATGCTGTGATACGTCTAATCCCCGTTTTGCCCATTTAGCGATATGACTATGTCGCGATAGGTCTAATCCCCGTTTTGCTCATTTAGCGATATGACTATGTCGACATTTACAAACTCCTTTATCACAGTATTTTCTCTTTTGCATACTGGCCACTTGAAACTGAAGTGTTTAATCTTCAACTATTCTACTTATGATAAATAACAAAAACTATGTGTCATTCTTACACAGTTCGAATTGGAATTTACAATCATACCTATACGTACAATGGAAGCTAAAGAGAACATATTTTTTATTAAGAATAAAAAAGGTTCGCATAATTTATTGCTGAACGGTTTTGCATACACGAAAAACAAGTCGAACAATGACGGGTCCTCGCTCTGGCGGTGTGCTAACAGGACAAAATGCAGTGCTTCTTTAAAACTGAATGGAGAAAACCTGGTTTTAAAAGTAAGTGACCATGTATGCGTAGCAAATTATGCTAAGAACAAAATATCAATCATAATTGACAAATGTAAGCAGGCGGTGTGCGAAACGTTTGGATCTGTACCAGAAATTATTGAAAATGTGGTACTAAATGCATCAGATACTTTTATAGATGAAGATATAAACGAGGCAGCCCTTTTTAAAACAAAAAAGGATTCTTTATATCGTACCAGGAATAAATTTTTAGAAGTTCAAAAAACGAATTGTTCTTTAAGCGAAATCCAGGTGCCAAATATAATTGCTCAGAATTTTCTTGTATGCAATGATGGTAACGATGGGAATAAAATATTGGTATTTTCAAGTCCATTGGCCCGAAAAACATTGAAAATATTAGCGAACAGTGACACACACTTTTACGGTGATGGAACGTTCAAAAGTGTACCGTTGTTTTATCAACTATACACGGTTCATGTAAATTTGAATACTAGCAACAATGATTCTGTAAATATAGTACCTGTTATATTTTGTTTGTTGCCGAACAAGACCCAAGACACGTACATTAGGGTTTTTCAATTAATTAAAAACGAATTGCAGATTGATTTCAAACAATTTAAAACTGACTACGAAATAGCACAAATTCAAGCCTTAAAAGTTGTATTTCCAGGCATAGTCATTACTGGATGCTATTATCACTTTTCACGAGCCATATGGAAAAAAGCAGAAAACTTGGGTATTTTGGACACACCCGCAGGAGGTACAATTACTAAAATGTGTGCTAACCTGCCACTAGTGCCGACAAATTATATTTCTGAAGTTTGGCAAAATATTAAACAGTTACAGCGTGATGAACCTTCGGAAGCCATGACTAAATTTGAAAATTATATGGAAAAACAATGGATGGGCCAACTAAATGAAATTATAAGCTGTGCCAATGAAACCCATAGAACCAATAATAGTTTAGAGGGATGGCACAGGCGTTTAAATAATCGTATGAAGGGCAAGCCGACACTAATAAATTTTTTGTTCAAATTGAAAAAGGAATCGCAGTGGCAAAATTTAAAGTTGAAGCAAGATATATTTGAAGGCAATGAGAGAAAAAAAATGGATATCCATTTTAATTCAAGATACAAAAAAGAGCTCAGCAAGTTGCAGGAGGGCGACATTTCAGCTTTTTATTTTTTGAAAAGCATTATAAAAATCAAGAAAGAACTCCTGTGTCTCTATAATGATTAAATTTATAAGTCAAGTGATATAAATAAGCAAGTGCACTTTATGTTTATAAGAATAATGAAGCAATGGGTTTTGGTTTCCTATTAATTTTGTGTTAAAATATTAAATATCGGTACTTGATTGGAGTTGTTTTTTTTCTAAAGTAGTTATCTCCTACACTAGCGAGAAAATCAAAAATCCTTAACACTTTGGTAAGCGTCAGAACCCCAAGACCACTGAAGATAATTTTGATGTTTAGAAAATACCAAAATACCTATTTGGTAACATTTTTTTCGCTAACAATCGAGGTACTAATTATTTGAAGTACCAAATAGTAACAAATGGATAGAGAATTTTGGCATTTTCTAAACATTAAATATCTCCAGTGGTCCAGGGGTTCTGACGCTTACACACTTGGGAGACCTTGTCGACCGTAGGCGTCAGTCCTTGCAATGTCAAAGCAATCTATATGCTGGTGCTGTCAAGTATGGTGTATTTTGGTCCAAGAAAAAACGACATGGCATGTTTTATTATTGACTGCGGGATCATTGAGTCTCATAATAATATAACTTTACTTTTAATAACTAACAATTCAAACTAAAATTTATACAAATAACTATACAGTTTTTGTTAAACGTTACCTTATTGGCCTTTAGCGTAATACACGCCTAATATAAAAATATAATAACCTAACTCGTGACTTGTTCCTTTTTCAAAAAGCGTTCAAAGGGTTAAAATGTTACGATTATTACCTAGACAGTCGCATCCTTACCTTACAGGGTAGCTAGTGTTCGCGGTCCCACCGCTTTTGTACCCTAAACAGGCTCGCAATTCGCCAACTTGAACTAAAGCTCAATATACCTACCTCGCCCTTATAACTAATACGCACTAAACCTAAATCTCAATTCGCCTACTTCGCTCATGAACTAAATCTCAATTCGCCTACTTCGCTCATGAACTAAATCTCAATTCGCCTACTTCGCTCATGAACTAAAGCTCAATTCGCCTACCTCGCTCATGAACTAAAGTTCAATTCGCCTACCTCGCTCATGAACTAAAGCTCAATTTGCCTACTTCGCTCATGAACTAAAGCTCAATATACCTACCCCGCCCTTGAGCTAATACGCACTGAACCTAAATCTCAATTCGCCTACCTCGCTCATGAACTAAAACGCAATAGGTCTAAATATCAATATGCTAATAACTGGTTAGGTCTAGGCATAACGCGAAATTGGCAGACTGCGTTTTAGGTACTCAGCGACTAAAGGGTTTTTAATAATATTGTGAACTCTTAAAAGTAAAAAGATATTTGAGCTGTTACAAATACAGCAATAACTTTACTTCACTCCAGTCAATAAGGTTCTACTCTAAATTTATATTTATGATGTTCAAATTTATGAATAAAAACAATACTGTAAGTAACAGGTGTGCGCCAAAGTTCATATAATTTCACTACCCGCCGTTTTAGGAGTTAGTTTTTTTTTTTGTAACAACCCAGGACATATTTTTTCATTAAACTAGTAATTTTATTACAAAAAAAATACAACTTAACAATTTTATAAAAAACGAAATTAAATATACAAATATAGTTTAAGTGATGCCATAATGAACCGTAATTTTCTGAATACAGTCTGTTATGAATTCCGATAAAGTAGTACAAATTTATAACCAAAATAATATGAAGTTATAAATTCGGACGAGTGATGAATTTCTTACAAATCGGTAGGAGGAGAAAATTTCGGGCAAACAATTTTATGTGAGCCATAATATGGACCCAAGTAACAGTTATGTTTAGAAAATCTATGAAAGAAAATAGTAGTATAAAATAATTATGATTTGAATATTTCGTAGTAACGACGCGAGACGGTTAGTTATGAATAGTGATTAACGTGATGTAAAATTATATGACAAATATTTTTGGATTTCCGATAATCGGAGTTGAAAAAAGATGTGAAAATAAATCTTGCCTTTCAGTGATGTAATATCGGCCCCATTTTTAAAAAAAAATTAACTAACTACCAATCTACTTATAAAAATATTTAAAAAAAATACATAAATATGATTAACATAACCAAAATAAATCATTCTGCATGACTTAGATATTATTATTATTTTTGAAATAATTCCAAAATAATCATGTTTAGGTTGTGTAATGTTGTATGTGTAAAATACTTGGGCACCATAAATAATCCACTCCTAAACAAAAACAACCGCGGCGTGTTGACCAAAAACTTTTTTCTTGCAATTTAGATTTATTTTTCTGGCTTTGGGGACGCACCGCGTTCAGAGTTAGGTGAACTACCGCCAGAGACGCTCTGCGGGCTCCTTTCATTTACCTGTACAATCAAAGTAGTGCGATCAAAAGAAGTACAGTCGAACACAGAAGTCGCTGTGCATTATAGTACCTGGTCACACTTATTGATACTTACTGAGGTTTAAACCACTCTGACTATAATATGACAAGGTGCTACAATGGACGGCTATTTCGATATACAGCTTTAAAGTCAAATTCTAAGTTCTTTTTTCTTCAATTTAAGCATAATATCATGCACCTATGAATGTCAAAATTGACTGGTATTCATTAGTGGTCGCCGCACACCAACTGCTTGCAACGCCCCATAAAAACGACACCACCTAATAGAGAACTCGTAGTTAGAGGCGGCCAACGGCGATAACGGTTTGCACAGTCTACATAAATATAAAATGTATACATAAGAACTCGTTAATGGGGTATTTGGAGCTTCAAGCAAGCTTTTATGAAAACCCGTTAAATAACGGGTGTGACTTACTTTCAGATTGAATGGCTAATCTTAACACATCGAGCTTTACCTTATTGGACAGCACTTAAAAAATCAAATATTGTTATTAAATTAAGGAAATATTGAACTCGAAAAGTGTAATTTTTGCTAGAGTTACGTGTCCTACAACCAAAATTATTAGTGAAAATATCTTAAATGTAATCACGTACTTATAACGAAATTAAAAGTAAAACTATCACGCCTAAGTAGACTTGATTGGTTCCTGAAATACAGGGGGTTAAAGTGTTTGTACATCAAAATCATCTAAGACAGCACCAAAGCAACTTTAAATAGAAAACTAGTTTATACGTCATGTGTCATATGAAAGGGCTCAGTCTGCACATTTCAGAACTATTTTTTTTATAATTTTTTGGGACGTACTTTTTGATTTATAGCCAAAAATGTACAAAAAATGACCGTTCCCCCCTTATCTCCAAAGTTTATGGCCTAAAAAATCTGAAAAATAAAATGAAGTCAAACTTAACATTTTTAGAAAAATTATCAAAAACCTTTAAAAAACTGTATTAGCCTTAGCCTAAATTTTGGCTAGTCAAAATGGACCTTATTGCATAAGATCATAAATTTCATAAGAAAATAAGTATTTTCTTTTGCGTTTTCCAACCATATTATCTTAAATACGGAACCCTCGGGGCGCGAGTCCGACTCCCAACCTTTATTTCTTTAAATAACTGACCTTTAAAGCAGTTAAAGGTATAAAACATCATTTTAATCAGCTATAATATAGCTTTAAGGTAATATTATTAAAGTTAAGGACCTCTTTAAGAGGCAAAACCGTTAAGTATGGTTTAAGCGTCCTCGATTAATGAGAGCGGGTGAAGGAGCTGAACTCCTTCAGATGGACTCAAGTCTAAGGGTCGGTTCATTGAGAACATTGAGTTTTAAGTGGTTATTTTATTTTACTCGTAGCTATTATTACCACGTTAATTAATTGTAAGCAGTATATTATGTTTATCCATTAACAGTCGTTGAGTAATAAATAAAAAACGCTTTCGACAATTTCAGCCAACAAAGAAAAGGTAAAAGGAAGGTAAAACAACTACCATAATAAGATTTGGTTACCTGTAAGCCAGTGTGTAACATATGGGCGATAGTCTCCACGTCAAGCGTGGAGTCCTGCGCCGATATCTTTTTGATGGCGGACGATACGATGCAAATGTCTCCGCGCAGCTCTCGCACTAGCGCAGTTATCTTCTGCGCGTTGCTCAACACCTCCACGCTTTGGGTGTACGGGTTGTAGCGTACACCGAACGGGCGCTGGATACTCTCAGCAAACGCTCTAGGGAAAGAATAAGGTGATTTAAGAAGTAGGGCTAGACTAGTCGCTTGTGACTTTTAAAAATAATATTATTATGGTAGCTGCTCGGCTATTATGGGCTAATATAATTATTAGGGTTTAACATGGAAACCAGCGAGCACGACAATAGTCTGGGACCTGTGGCGTGTGAACTTGTATTGGAGGCCAAGTCACACTTGGTTTCGTTACCCCAGAGGAATATGTATGTATGTTGAAGGAAGCCGGAGAATTTCAACAACGCAAACTTATTTTGCTCGAAGATGTACAAAATCCAAGGCTCAGTTACAGGGAAGTAACAAAAAGACTAGAATGTCTCCATCCCACTGTTTTTTCCGTATTAAAGAGATTTGGAGAACGCTTAACTGTAGATAGGAAGCTAGGAAGTGGAGGGTTGCAATGTGATAAAGAAAACATAAGGGAAGCGAGCGTCTTAAAGATATTTGCCTCAAATCATAAGATTTCATCTCGCGATGTAGCTAAGAAAGTGAATATGTCTCAATCTTACGCGCAAAAAGTGAAACGTAGAGCAGCAGGGCTACGAAGTTACAAAGCCCAGACCGCACCTGATCGGGACTCAAATCGAAATCATTAAGCAAAAAGACGGTCGAGGAAATTTCATGAAAATTTCTTAACGAAATTGGAATTTGTGGTGATGGGTGACGAAACGTACATCAAACCGGACTTTAAACAAATTCCCGCGAAAGAGTTTAAGTAAAAATCGCAAGGACGCCATAGAAGATCTAAAATAAAAAACAATCTAATTTTCCAAAAAAATACCTTCTTTGGCAAGCAATTTGTAGCTGTGGAAAAAGTAGCCGCTCGTTAATCACCACCGGAACAGTTTACGGCATTATTTATCAAAAAGAAAGTTTGCAAAAGCAATAAATTATCGCCATTTTAAAGAAAGCACAACTCTCCACCGTTTTTTTGGCGAGATTTGGCTAGTTGTCACTACGCTAAATCAGTTATGGAATGGTACAAATCAAACACGATCGTGGTGGTGCCTAAAGATAGCAATCCGCCAAACTGTCCAGATCTCCGGTCTACTGACTAGTACTGGAGTACCTATTATAAAAAAAACCGGATAAGTGCGAGTCGGACTCGCCCACCGAGGGTTGCGCACATGACACGGTTAATTCAATTCAAAATTAGTGCCGCCGCCGTAGCCTTGCGTAAAGACCCTGTTTTTTTTGAGATTTAATTAAAAATGTTGGGTTTCAGATTTTTTCCTATATTTTTAGTATAAGACGGTACGAGGGCTGCCTTTTAAGTTCTGTCGTTTGCAAAACTCCCGTGATTATTAAAAAAAAAACTAGTATCATCTTAAAATATTTGAATTTAGAATTCAAAAACAAAAGAATGTCTCGAGATCGGCCGATTCGTTTTAGTACAGCGTCGGTTCAAAGTTGACAAGTCGGTTGTGAAAATGGAAATTTCGAAGGAAAATTTACGTGCGATAATATTTTACAACTTTAAAAGGGGTTTAACGCGTCTTCAGTGCTTTGAAGAGCTGACTACGGTTTTTAAAAATGAAGCACCATGCATCCGGACCGTGGAACGTTGGTATTTGGAATTTCAACGTGGTTGCTCTAGTCTTAGTGATAGACATCGTGAAGGCCGACCAAAAACAGCTGTAACCCAGGAAAACATTGATGCTGTACGGCAACTGATCGTCGAAGATCGCCATGCGACATACCGCGAGATAGAAGCTTCATTAAGCATTTCAGGGACCAGTGTTCAAAATATATTGCATGATCACTTAGGTGTAAAAAAATTGATCTCACGCTGGATACCACATTTACTTAGTGAAGACCAAAAAACGGCTCGCGTTAGATGGTGCCGCAAAACTCTGCGGCAATTCAACCGAGGAGACTCTAAACACGTTTATGACATTATAAGTGGTGACGAATCTTGGATATATGCCTACGATCCGGATTCTAAACAGCAGTCGACTGTTTGGGTGTTTCAAGATGAGCCAAAACCGACCAAAGTAATACGCTCACGGAGCACTTCGAAAAAAATGGTCGCCACGTTTGTAGCGAAAAGTGGCCACGTTGCGACCATCGTGCTCGAAGATCGTAAAACAGTTAATGCTGACTGGTATACCACTGTTTGTTGACCAGAAGTTATCGGCGAGTTCCGAAAAAATAACCCAAGACGTCGTATAGTACTGCACCACGATAATGCTAGCTTGCACACCGCCCGGCAGACAATTGCGTTTTTAAAAGAACAAAACGTCGAAAATTTGGATCACCCGCCGTACAGTCCAGACTTAAGCCCTAATGACTTCTTCACTTTTCCAAAAATCAAGCAACGACTTCGTGGTCAACGGTACCGGACGCCTGAAGAAGCGGTTGAGGCATACAAAACGGCCATTTTGGAGACCCCGACTTCGGAATGCAATAAGTGTTTCGAAAACTGGTTCGATCGAATGAAAAAGTGTATTACATATCACGGTGATTACTTTGAAAAACAATAAATACCATTTAACACTTAAATTGACTTTAGTTTTTTCAAACGACAGAACTTAAAAGGCACCCCTCGTATTACTTGCCAAATTTCATAGTTCTAGGTCAAAGGAAAATACCTTATAAATTTTGATTCTCTTGAGGTACGTTTTTTGTGGCACAAACGGCCGTGTCTTTTTAACTTAGAATTTTGATTTTTTCACAGCTTCAAGGGACTGTAGACTTGATTAAGTATATTTTAACTCGATACCTTCACGCGTTCCCAAGATAAAGGGTCTTGACAGACAGACAGACAGACAGACGGACAGACAGACGAACAACAAAGTGATCCTATAAGGGTTCCGTTTTTTCCTTTTGAGGTACGGAATCCTAAAAAATATAAACAAGAAACGTGGGAATGTAAAATCTGCGGCTGAACTGCGTAAAATATGGACTTGGGCGTTAAAACGGTTCCCTGCCGCGAAAGTGCAAAGCCTCATGAGTAGGGAATGCAATTTAACCGGTTATTATACGTTTTTGTATAAAAATAACCGGTTAAAACCGGTTAAAACCGGTTATTTGCATTCTCTACTCATGAGTCGTATTCGACGCAAAGTGCGAGCCAAGGCTTACAAATGAAAGACTGATTAAAAGGCTGATGTCATTCGAAAGTCTATTTAGGGCCGAATTCACCAACCAATTGAACAGACGGTTAACTCTTAATCAGCTGTTAATCAATATAATTGACACCCGTTAAACTGCTAACCGTCCGTTTAATTGTTGGTGAAGTCGGCCCTTATTGTGTAAATAAATTATATCAATATTCTGCGACTTTTTATTGCATTTTTTTAAATATAAAAGAGGGTGGCAAATTGGCCTAATGACCAATAAGGACAAGCGAATATGTTACCGGATAGGTAATTCTAAGTCGTAAAACTATTACTATGGCAGGTAGTTCGAAATCTTTGTGTGAAATAAGTTATCGCAATGCAGACTGCGGTATTTCATAGTAATTATCCTAAAGTCGTCTAGGTAGGCGTCCCGTCCGAGATTTAAAAAAACTCACAGTTATTTGAGGTTTCCCGTTACACAAAATCGTGGTAGAATTAAAAAGTATACGTATATATATATATATATATATATATATATATATATATCTATATACGTATACTTTTTAATTCTACAACGATTTATTATATATATATATATATATCCGATGATATAGTGCTTATTGTGATTTGTTTCTAGGCCGGCGTTCATACTTTTTTGCCCATTCTCCTTTTTGAGTGCCCATGTTTTAGCGTGTTCAAAATGTATCCCTTAAAATGTTCTCCTATTTATGTTAATATTAAAAGTCAAAGTAGACCGCCCAATTATTGTTGACGGCGGATTGAACTTTTATTTCATTTCCACCATTTAGGTTTTTACGCTTCCGACATACTCGTACACCCTTATTAGTCCACCCAACGAAAAACAAAAACTGCCTATCAGGAGAAAAAAAGCGAAATGTATAAGCGAACTTTTAAACCACATACTAAAAGTACTAATGAAGGGGAGGAAGCTAACTGGTGTAAAGGTCCCTTTTAACTCGTAAACGGTGGCCCACAGCAAAAAATGATTCATTACATAAGTAATCTACATAGAATTCTCTACAAAAAAGATTTTGCTAGAACACTTTTTTGCTAGGATCAATATTTAATGAGATATGGAGGGAAGAAGATGGACAATAAAAAACCAACATACATTTCTTTAAGAATGGCACGTATATTCCTAAAAATAAAATACCTAATAATCTTCTAAATCGTGATTTTTGGTGCTTTGGAAATGTTTTCCGCAGGCTGAAATATTGTTTCAGTCCGTTTTTGTGGTTAATTATTGTACATAACATATATAACATATAATCAAAATTAAAACCGCCGCTTTTTCAGTCATCTGAATCATGTGTTTAATCCGTCTCAGGCCACCCTTTATCAGATTACGCTATTACCTAAAAACCCATTTACAGGCACTTTCAGAACCCCGTATAGGCCTTTGAAGTACTATCGGCCCAATGGAACTTTGACCCACCGTGGAACGGTGTCACAGTCAAGTGACCTTATGAAACAATTTGTTTGACACGTCGTCCGACTTGAATCGCGGTTGTTAATGCGTACCTTCCAGCAACGAATAGTCAAGTTCGTCCTTGGTGGGACAAACTACATCGATCATTGCAGAGGGCACTTTGGAATAATTTTGGAGAGGACTATGAAAGGCGGAACGATTGCGGCTATAGTCAGTTATTACTTGGACAGCGAACAGTGCGAACGTCATAGTGCGTTAATAAACCTAGCTCTTAATTATCGGTTCAATTGTGCATTTCTGTCAGTAACTTAACCCCACGTACGTAACAATACCTTCAGCAGAAAGAAAAAACTATACTACCGCATCTTTTCCTTAGCCTCTTCAAAAGAATCGGTGTAGTAGTAAGCGTTCTGGTACGAGGTGATGATGCATTCTTCGTGAACGGTGACATCGGGGTCGAACCGTTTGACCTTCTCTGGCGTGCTGAGAGCGTGCTGCAGCTCTGCGACTGACGAGAGCAGTCCGGCGCCGTACACGCGGAACGAGCCATCAGGCAGCCGGCACAGGCCGAACTCCACCGTGAAGAAGTAAAGCTAAAACCAGTGATTACAACTCTGTGTAAGAACCTGTAGTGTCAAGAGATGGCACATCTTTAAAACAGGTTTTTTATTTTATTTTAACCAAATGCTATTCAAATGGAATAAAAAACCAATTGATTGCATGTATAACACAATTTAAGGGTCCCAGAGATTAATAGAGTTAATTCACTGGCCGATATTGGCCTGTCCGTTCATCAAACGTATTAAAAACTCAGATTATCGGTCTTGTAACTTGTACTATCGTTTAAAAACTGTTAGTGAATAGAAACTTACATTTTTAAAGCCGCGCGTATGAATATTTCCAACAGGCATTTAGGCTTTATAGATTTTAGACAGTCCGCGCTGAAAAACTTGGTACTTTAGGTAAACTATTAGTCTGTGGGAGCCTTTACAAATTTGGAAAAGTTTAATATTTGAAAAAACAACCGTGGCCAATTTGTCTATGTCTTCATCAGAAGCACCCAAGGATGCAAGCCCCAGCTCCTGCGAAAACTGGGCGAAGCTTGGGTTAGCGAGCAGAGGCATGTGCCCCAGAAGCTCGTGACAACAGTCCCTATAAACAAAGGAACGTATTTTAATGAAATGAACAGATATTTGGCAAACATATCAATGAAATGAACGTTTAAGTTGACTTTGTCCACATTCCCATTTCGTTCACATTCCTACTTCGTCCAAAATCACTTCGTCAGCATTCCCATTTCATCCATATTCCCATTTCGTCCTTTTCCCACTTCGTCCACATTCCCATTTCGTTCACATTCCTACTTCGTTCACATTCCTACTTAGTTGACATTCCCATTAAAATACGAATACAAAGTTCAATAGAATTCATGACTTTTTTCAGAGCTTCAATATGGACAAAATAGGAAGTGGACGAAGTGGGAAAGTGAACGAAATGAGAATATGGACTAAATGGGAATGTTGACAAAACAGGAAGTGGACGAATTGCGAATAGATTGTGGACGAAATGGGATTTCTAACGAAGTAGGAATGTGAACGAAATGGGAATGTGGACGAAGTGAACCTGAACGGGATTTTCCCTAATCGCATATGGCCAGTATCGTGTTTTGTCACGTTCGCTTTATGTATAATCGATTTTTACCTTAGTCTCCCATTTCATAATCTAAGTTTTTCTAGCTGCATTTAGTCATAAACGCATATTTTTTAATCTCACTTTTTCTCATTACATTAAGTCATAAACGCATCATATCATGGACAGCAAAATAACCATTATTGTAAAAAGTTTTGAAGAATGCCATATGCCTTTAGCAACTTGTCTAAAAAAATTAGCGTCTCTTAAGTACTAAGGTTTCTTTAAGTTACATGTTCCACTTATAAAATAAGTTTTAATTATTATGTTGATGTAATGTTATGTTATGTTGTGTCCCATGAGATTTTTTAGTTATTTATAAAATATAAGATTGGTTTTATTACATTACTACTTATTTTACATGAAAGTGGTCACGTAGGTGCTTAATAACGTGTCTGGTAATAAATGACAAATAATAAAAAAACAGTGGTTTTATTACATCAGGTACAGCCAGCAGCAAACATATCTACACAGGCGAAAATCTCAAATGGATTTAGACGCTACTGAATTGTCAAGAGAGAATAAGTGAGTGTAAATATTTTTAAGCTCTTCGTCTGTATCTGTTGTTGACTGTAGGTTAAAATGACGAAAACTACATAAAATTTTCATTTTCAAAGTAATAGCCTAACTGTTTTTAAACTTTTAATTTAATTTAATTATATTTTGAGGGTTTGCCAATTTACATTAGGGCAAAAAGCATATAAGGCTATATACTGTTAGGCAAATTATTTATAGACCAAATAGCGAATCAGACAACATGCTGTAAGGCAAATCCCCCATAGGAAAATATACGATCAAACATAAAGCACACGTGACAAAACACGATCATGGCAAAACGCGACTATGGAAAAAATCCTACCGATGAAAAATGCGTTCGAGGCACCTATCTACCAAATCAAAATAAGTAATAAATTTTAAACAATTCATACTTATTTATTTTCTTGTCTGTGATAGCGTCCGAAATTTACTTTTCACTTTGAAAATATTTATTACCTATTACCGGGAGCCTTAACCTTTCACATGAGCCCAAAGAAAACTACGTCTCTTTACTGTGAATATATCGAGACTCTGGTAAAAAAAATGTTGTCTCTCTACACAGCGGTATTTAGGACGCGAAGTTATTGTGCAATCTACCGAACGCAGTCCAGCCAAGACCGATTCAGCGATTGACCTCTTTCTCAAAAACTGACCCACTTAACTGGATAGTTTGACCCAGGTGTAATTGTGAATGACTTTAAGACTGCAATTTTGAAAAAAATTAAGTATAAAATTGGCGCAGCTCATGCTGCACACAATAAAAATAACTAAGGATAAAAATATCCCCACAATATTTTGATATTTTGCAATCTACTGAGTTGCGATATTTTTGACCCTTAGACAATTTTGATGTGTGTAGTTTAACACATCAGCTTGTTACAGCGGAGGTCTTGTTTAAAATTAATTGTGCTTTATATTCATCTAACTGTGTTTCAACTGTTTTTTAAAAATTTACTTACGGTTCTGGTGTATAGAAGGGGTCCGAGGAATGGCGTATGTATTGCGTGCAATGGAACACACGAAAGGCCAGCCCCGACAGGAAATCCCTAGGCGACAGGTAGCCCGCCACGGGACGCAGTTGGAACCCCGTCTTACGCTTCAAAAACGTACTCACATCTTCCAACTAGAAAAAAGTATATAGTGAAATAAAAATATTCCAAACTACTTCCAATCATTCTTTATTTTGTGCAAAAACCTCCAAAGCCTCACGGTGGACGCCACAGATTACAAGGGTATGTCTCAGTGATTGTTTTTCACTTCGTATGGAAAAAACAACTTTATGTCATTGCTTAAAAAAATGATAGTAAAAAGAAAACGAGCAAAAGAGTTTAAAAATTCGCTGATCGTAATGATTTTAACAATGTAAGATAGCACTGAAAAACTTCTAAAATAAAACATGAAATTAACGATTTATCGTGGAAAGGAACTAAGGGAAAATTGCAAAAAAACTGATTATCTAGTCGGTGCTGACGCGGCCGACTAGTAGGCATAATTCTCAATATCTCCGTAAATAGTAAAAATTCATGAACATTTATAAATTTATGAATTTATGAACTGCCTAGGCTGGGAATGTAGGGAATTGCCGGGCGAGGTTGATGGTGGGCCGAGCCTTGGCGTTTTAAGCTAATGAGATCCAAATTTGGAACATCTTCCAAAATTAACAGCTGTCGTTGCTGTCACCTAGTACCACAGGTAATGCTGGGCATTACCTACGGGTTTTGAACGCATAATAGAGGACTTATGATATGTGTGTAGATAAAATATAATACAAAATGACTTTCATTATATTAGTGCGTTAGGCACCTAGTTATTATTTATGCACAGTTGCACACTAATAATTATGATTCAAGGTATTATTCATTTTGTTTTTATGCATTTTGATCATTATACAAATCAGAATTATGTAATTTGTGTTATGCAAAATGAAAATTAGATCATTTGTTTTTATACTAAACATTACACACCCATTTATAAACTCATAACATTACCTACGTCAAGATTGCTGTTAAGTTACCAAGGATTCAACCGTTTAGATTGTATTAGCAACATTAGATGGTAATAGAGGGTGTTCGTAAATTTAACAAAAACTTAAATAACTTTGAAACAGTAGAAAATCGCTGAACATACATGGAGTTGAAATGGATAGGTCTAGACGTCCTCTATCGATCGACTTCGTTTGACCCACTCCTCCTGTTACATCCTGTATTTACTTGTGTTATTTAATTTATATGATCACGAAACAGTAAAATTCATTATTTACCTGAGGAAGGTGATCTTCCCTGTACCCACAGTACTTGACGAGCTGAGGCCAGTTTTCAAGGTATTCTTCACAAGCATGTTTCAGGTACAGCTTTTGAAGTTCACGGAACACTATGCCCCTGTGAAAAAGTATCAAAGATTATCCGCGACTAGAACCGACGATAAATATAGTAAAAATAGTTAGTGATCAAAATGAAAGTGTCACAAGTATCATAGAAGCGTACATTAGAAAGTGTACTATTCAATTCAGCAACGTGGTTTTACAAAGAAGTAATTTAAACAAACCATTAAACAAATCAAAATAAAATGAACAATTTGTAAAAATATGATTCATTATTTTTTAATCTTTACAATAATGCAGAAGATGTAAAACAGTGTTAGCGCATCGCAGCACATCCGTGTGTCTTTGTGTATGTGTGTGCGAGTGCGCGCCCGATTGTTCGTGTAAATCGTCCAACAACTTGTAATAAATTCAGAGAGAACAACAATTGAACTTTAACGTCTTTCTACGCTTTTCTTTCTTTGCTTGCAATGCATACGAACTTTTTCTTGACTAAGGCATCCCAGTTTCGTTAAAAACCATAAATGCAGTACCTGGGAAAAAAAGTGAACATGCAAGAGGGCTGCAAATGTGTTAAAGTGAGTTATTACAATGTTTACCGCCCAAAGCAATAGAAAAAATGAAAAGCCATTACATAAGGAAACAATGAAAACGCAAATATTTAGATTGCCGGCTAACTATTAAATATATGCGCTCTACAAAGAAAAGTATAAAGAAAATGCAGTTTCAGAAATGACATATAGGAGATTTTTTTCAAAAAAGTTCAATCTCAACTTTTTTGTTCCTAAAAAGGATCAATGCTTGACATGCAATAAATACTATGTTGCGAAGGAAAAAGAAGATTGACCAAGAAACTACATATCGTGAACATATCGAGAGAAAAATTGTGTGCACAAACGAGAAAGAGTAAGACAAAAACTTTATCTCGATCACTTTCGACCTACAAAGCATACTTTAGATACCTTGCTCCATGATCGGAATACAATTTTTCGTCCGTAAGTTAACCTTATATAATTTATGCATATATGAAAATGAATTACAAAACAACGCATATTGCTTTCCTTGGTCAGAGGTGCACGGTAAAAAGGGGAGCGCTGAAATTGGCACTATTCTATTGCACTATTTGACAAAATGCATGCCTAGTAATGTGACGGAAGTGTCTTTGTTCTCATACACATGCAATGGACAAAACTGTCTCAATATGTTACGGCGATTTTGCTTTGGGCGGTAAACCCTATTGAAAACATTCAAATTATTGACCAAAAGTTTTTAGAGTCAGGCCACTCTTACATGGAACCTGATCCCATGCATAGTAGCATTGAAAATTCAAAGAAACATGCCGATGTGTTTTCTATAACTGATTGGATAAATATCTTTAAAAGGGCCAGAACCAAGGCATTTGACTTCCACGGAAAGGACAAGGTAATGAGACCGCCATATCAAGTAAAATAATTCAAATATCGTGTTTTTTTTGGCCCGGAAGTTCTAGCAGCGACCATGATAAAGAATAAAACAAAGGACAAGAACGGTAACAAAGTTAATTGGTTAAAAATTAAACGGTTGAAGTACCTAGTTGGTTACTAAGTTCTGTTACTCGATTTGCTAACTCTTTTCTTGCGTTAAAACAAAGGCTACCGAAAAAATCAAAAATGACATGATATGGCGGGTTGTCAGTTATAATTTTATAGCACACACAACACTTATCTCGTCGTATTTATAATGGATTGGGGTCTAAAAAAAAATCGTGTCGCTGTAATTGCGTTGCACAAATGCGGGTATCCGCCAAACTTGATTTTGAAGTTGCTTCAAAATCTGAAAATCAACAAACAATTCGTTTATCGTACCATTAATAGGTACAATAGTACCCTGAGCTTTGATGACCGCAAGAGGTCTGGAAGACCACGCACCGTTCGGACCCCAGCTCTAATAAAGGCAGTGAAGGTGAGAATCGCAGGAAACCCCGTCCGGAAGTAAAAGTTGTTGGCAATTCAGATGTCTGTGAAGAGAAGCTCCCTTAAAAAAGTTATCAATCAAGACCTTGGACTACACGCTTATCGTAGACGGAAAGGTCATTTGCTTAATGGACGATTGAAGACTATGAGGCTGAATAGAAGTCGCGTGCTACTGAAGCGGTACGCACAAAATGGCCACCGAAATATAACTATTATTTACAGACGAAAAATTTTTTACCATTGAAGAATGTTGTAACCGCCAGAATGACAGAGTACGAGTATATGCAAAAAACAGTCAAGAAGCGAGTGTAGCTGTTCCGAGAGTGCAACGAGGCCATCATCCCTCTTATGTCATGATTTGGTTAGGTGTGTCATACTCAGGGTTAACACAGGTCCATTTCTGTGAAAAAGGTGTCAAAACTAGGGCTAAAGTTTACCAGGAAACCGTTTTGGAACCAATAGTGAAGCCTTTAAGCCACTCTCTATTTCAAAACCAGCCCTGGGTCTTTCAACAAGACTCAGCCCCTGCACATAAGGCAAAAACAACTCAAGCCTGGTTTCGAAGCAACAAAATTGACTTCATTGCCCACGAAGACTGGCCCTCCTCCAGCCCGGACCTCAACCCCCTGGATTATGCTATATGGCAGGTTATTGAGGAGAAAGCCTGTGCTAAACCCCACACAAATCTTGACTCCCTCAAGCGGGCCATAGTCAAGACAGTGACGGAATTAGATATGACAACCGTGCGTGCCGCTATTGATGACTGGCCTCGTCGTCTGAAGGCCTGTTTTCAGGCCCAAGGAGGCCATTTTGAATGAAATTGACAAATGTAAATCCTGATTGTGTGTACTTCATTTTAATATATAATCTATTTAACTTTCGTTAGTATATTTTATGTAGATAAGGATTATTACTAGGGTTAGGATTCTCGTTGCATTTTTGGACAAGTAACGCAGTGGAGTCGTCATTAATTACTTTTTATAATTGAATGAATGACTGAATGGTAAAGTCTTAACTTATGTAAAATTTTACGTGAACTTAACTTAATTCGAGTCGAATTATTTCATGGAAATAGTTTACTATTTCCATGAAATAATTCGACTCGAATTAAGTTTTTCACTTTCTTAAGCTGATTGGTATCACCTGCTCATTTCATCAAATAGGTATTACACCTTTTTGGGTTGACTAGAATTCTCTTCAAATAAAGTCAATCACTATGACATTTTTATATTGTCAATCTTGACAATTCGCACATATAGTAGTCTCATTAATTTTTCGGAAGCCAACATAATTTACGAAACGTTGTCGACGTGACCTTAAACAATAAATAAAAATAATTTTCGACAAGTTAGAACAATTCTGCGATGGATAGAACCATATGAAGAACTTGTATATAGCGAAGAAAGTAATACTATTATATTGTTCAGCTTGTGCAGTAAGTCTAACGCAGATGAAAAAATATATCGTTCTTAAACACATCAATAGTACTCAACACCGAATAAACTGTGGCGACCAACATGACTTTGTTAGGGTAAATCATCCGGAGTTTCGAAAGTTTTTTGAAAAGTACCTTTGTTGTAAATGCACAAATTATAAAAAGTTGCCGGAGCAAAGTATTTTGAAAAAAAACTATTTGTCAAAAATTTACATGGCAATAATGGATAAAATAAGACTTGCAGTTTCCGATAGTAATATATGTTGACACTGTTGGCAATTGTGTCGTAAACGTTATTGTTAAATCTTTAGAAGATACATTGCAAAGACCGTATTTGTTAGCATGTAAAGTTGTGACTCTAGTAAATGCTAATACAGTTGCTTCTGTGGTTGACGAAAGCTTAAGGTTTTTATGGGAAGAGAACTACACTGAAAATATAAATAAATTTTTGATATTCTGCACAGACAGCGCTGCGTACATGCTTGCCGCTGGTAAGATCTTAAAGAAGACATACACTAATGTTAAACTCGTTACTTGTTTAGCTCATGGTCTTCATAGAGTCGCGGAGCAAATTCGATCTGAACACAGTTTAGTAAATACTTTGATATCAAATGTCAAGAAAATATTTTTGAAATCGCCCCACCGCGTCCGAAGTTTTAAAGAATATGCTCCTAATATACCACTGCCTCCAGAACCGGTAATCACTAGATGGGGTACCTGGTTACAAGCTAGTTTTTATAACGCTACCTACTTTGAAGATATAAAAAAAGTTGTAATGCAGTTAAATAGTAGAGATGCTATTGCTATCAGAAAAGTTCAAGCATTATTTGGAAATAAAAATTTGAAAAATAAGTTAAAGTTTATACAAGATTGCTACGAAATTATACCAGACTCAATAAAACAATTAGAATGTACAAATATTTCAATAGATGAAAGTTTCCTAATAATAGACATTGTAACAAGTACACTGAACTCGCACGGAACTGAGACTGTGCGAAATAAGCTGGAATATGTATTAAATAGAAGTCCAGACTTTTACGAAGTGAGAGATATGGTAGATTTTGGAAATCATGCTCAGATTCTAAAGCATGCTACATTAACATCTGTGGATGTTGAGCGATCATTCTCGACACATAAATGGTTATTTAACAAGTTAAGAAATCGCTTTACTCCAGGAAATATGGAACGGATTGCCACAGTATATGCATTTTATAATCTTGACAACCGTTTAACATCACATGAAGATAACATGCAAGATTTTGAAACTTTTATTCCAATTGCTGATTGTTCAACATCATAAATAGATAGTTGTGGTTTACTACTTGTACTATTATCTATTCTGTGCTAATACCTCACTTTAGGTTTTTAGGATAATCAATGTCTTTGTTTATAAAAAGTAATGTTACTTGTTATTTTTTTGTAAGATAAGTGGTAGGTTAGGTAGCTATTAATATTTAAAGGAGTTTTAAGTATGTATTGTTAAATGAAACTAACTTTAGGTAGCGTATTTTTTGGCTTCAGGCATAGTTTGAATTAAGTATAAGAAAACCATGTTTTTTAAAAGTTTCATAAAACATATTGTTATGTTTTTTTTATATTTAATATCCTCCACTATTACCATAAATTTCAAATTCCATGACAATTTAAACAAAGTACTTTTTTGTTTAATTGTTATATATCACTCATTCATTCATTCAATCATAAAAGTATCTATAATAAATAACGACTCCACTGCACTCTGTTCAAAATTGCCACCAAACATCCCAACTCTAATTATTACAGTAACATAACTTAGTAACCAACTAGGTACGTGAAAGGTGACAGAAATATTTACTTTAACTACGATATGTCGATTAACTATCTGAATTTTGACACTAGACCTGAACAAATCGGTCCTCGTACGAGGAAGGGAAACCGAAAATCAAATCCCAACTCTGTAGAACCAACAAGAATTCGTAGTTCCTACATTAAAACAACTCAACGCCAAATTTCGTTATTGGTCGCTTTATACATAATTGTATAGTTCAATGGAATGACGTGCTAAAAATATGTCGCTTTCACCTGAAAATAGTTTGAAAATGATGGCATACCTGACTCATTTTGCGAAAAAATGGCTCTGGTTTCTTTCTGCACAACTATGGTCAATTTAACCCATTTGTTTACTAACAACCTCTCGTAATTAAATCTCAAATAAGTATAATTTACTTAGAATTAGGTTTAATTACAAATTTAAACACTCAAACCTTTAAATGCGTTTTTCTCAAAACTATACTTCATGCAGTTAGTCGGTTCTAGAAGTAAGTTGACGATTTGTTTCTGAGTTGTAGGTACTCAGAAACAAATCGTCCACTTACTTCTAGAACCGACTAACTGCATGAAGTATAGTTTTGAGAAAAACGCATTTAAAGGTTATTCTGTCAGTTATTTGCATAATTTTCATGTTCGTGTGTTTTTGCTGAATTTATTATGGCTTTATGGCTTTATATGGCAATTTTTTTAGGAGTTGCCTTGTTTGTGTGAACAACGTCAGCCGCTTATGGTTTACCGAGTTGACGAAGCCCTTAAAAAACTCTATTTTTAAAATAGTGAAAAGTAATAAAGTTGAATAAAAGTTATAGTGCGTTATTATTTAGTAGTGAATCAAGAAAAAGGGACTGAAAAAGGCACTGCGGGCCTGCCATATTTGGTGGAGGTGTCGAAACCTACTGAACTATACCCAAGGAAAAGGCTTTATCTATTTTTAAATAGTATCTATTTCTAGCACAGGATGGACGACACGAGATATAATGGCGTCACTGATATAGAGGACTTTATCATACAGTTCGACACTATTGCTTCAATAAAGAAGCTAAATGATGAACAAAAAAATATGCTATAGCAGCATTTTTACAAGGGCCTGCATTAATGTTCTATAAGAATGTGATTACAACTACAGACACATTCGAAAACGTAGTGAAAAAAATTGAAGAAGATTTTTTTACACGAGCGAATTATCTACAAGAGTTCTATTTTTATTTTGCACATAATGAACGTGTACGGGAGCAACTAGATAAAGAATCGGATAATTTAAATTTACAGTTATTTGATCCTTTATCTCCCTGTACCCTGGCAAACCCAAACCCCAAAGCCGGAGATGCTCCAGCGAATACATCATCATCATCAGCATCGGCGACACCGTCAAACTCCGAAATGCGCACACGGCGATCTGAGTACATCACTCCGAGAGCGTCAGGGCGTGTAAACCCTGAATACACGAATATATTTATCACAGACCCCGGTGGGGCGACATAATTTTAGAGCAACGCGATCACCCTGGAACACGCCGCGACAGACACCAGCTGCAGGCCAACAGCGTGGGCCTGCGCCGAGCAACCGCCCAAACTACGGGCCACGTCACTAGAGGACCGGCGAGAAGTGGCGTCGGCAGAAATAATCCCCGAATGTAGGCATCGCTTCCATACATTAATGTTATAATTTTCAAAGAAACCCTCGGGCGCTTTAGACATAATGTAGTTGTGATTTTTACGTGGAAGGAATATTTTTCTCACATGTACCATATAGACAATATTTATGGACTTAAAATCTTTTTGTGACATGAATCAATAAATAAACACTACCCACTATTCCGTCACGCGCAACAAACAAGTATGATATTATTTTACTATGGTCAACATTATCAATACTAATGGCCTGTTGTTAGATCGTAGTTAAACTAACTAATGGTCAACATACTCGTACGTTACTAATGGTTAAAATCTCAAGGAAATGTGACAAATTTTCGATTCCCTTTTCGAATTTTAACAGTTAGTTGAGTTAACTACTGATCAAACAACAGGCCCTAAGAAACTTCATGGTGGTACAATGTATCATGATTGACTTCTTTTCAGCCGGGCACTATAAATGCTACAAGATACCGATGTGTACATTATGAACTATAACTTGAGCAGCGCAGGATTAATAACCTTGATAATTATAGTACGAAGAAGAGACATTAAAAGTAATTATACATCTCAAAAAAATATCTACAAACAAGTTCGGCAACAGAAAGGCTATAATTGAAATGAAATGACAAGCAAGCAAGGAAAATATAGCCCATTACAAAGACTTACCATGTTTTTATTTCAATTTCAGTATATTGAACCTTGGGTATCGGTTGGCCGCTATAAAATGTGAAGAAAAGAACATTGATTTTTTTTTAATACCAACGTGTCATTTAAATATTCTTAGCTTTTAACAAAATGAAATATCGCAGTTGAAAATTGGCCTTTGCTATGCATCTAACAGCTTATTCTTAAGACAAATTAGTACATTACTGCAGAGACCGGAAAGAAAGCGCGAGTTAAGTCTGAGTTAGCACAGTCGAGACGCAGGCGAGCAACTGCTCTTTTCAGTCTACGTTTTTCTCCAACAACGCGTTAAAATATAACACAATTTTTAAAGCACTGCACCGTTCCAAAATTGCCTTCGAGCAAAATAAAAATTCATTCTATCATTTTTTTTAAAGTAAACGACATCACTCATAATCTGGTTTACATTCACAAGAGGTGCCTACGACATAGTATAAAACTAAAATATTAAATAATAATCGCAAAGTGAATAAATTGGGTTTTAATTACTATAATATTGTAAGTTAATTCGGCAATAGTTGAGTTTTCTAGACAACAAATATCATGACTTAGGTTATCTGTCAGTCAAGTACATATTTAAGAAAACTGATAGGTTAGAGCTCAATATGTATATAAGTTAGCTATAAATAGGTTGATTGTCAACAATCTAGCGCCAAACTTGGAACTATTATACTACTTTCGTTGGCACATGAAAACTTGGCCAAATTTTTATATTTGTCCTTGGTTGTTAGTACTTTTTCGTAGGTTCTTATATATTATTTGGTATTTGATGGTTGATATAAATATTTTTTAATAAGGACAATAATCATTTTATTACTATTTTCCAATAAAGGGTACAAATATTTGTAGTTTTTATTTATTTTCGTATATTTCCCTTTACTTGCGTGTGGTACCAAATTTAATGGGTCATCGGGAGATATTTCCCGATGATCTATGACATTTGACAGAGGTTTTGATAAGTGAGTTAGTCAATCACTGGGATAGTGTTACTGGATTATAGATATCTGGTTCCTGTAGAGATATGCACTGGGAAAACAGTTTTGAGGGTGGGAAGCGGAGGTTGAATGGGTTCGAGTAAATTCACACACTGCAGTGCCACTCGACTTTTTCTTCGAACTTGTCCGAACACACTCCCGTGTGTACCTAGATATCAAAGATACCATCCGCGATAAGGCTTCAGAAGTCCGGTAGTAAAACATATAGGTACGTCCATTGCATTATCTCCAAGGGATCACCCCTCAACCAAAAATAAATACTACTTATTACAAACTTTACAATAAGTAATAAAAATTAATTGAGGTTCTTTACTTCTATAGTAGCTCAACAATTAAAGACCGAATTACTCGTTTACACAAACGGAGCAACTTTTTACAAATGAGATTCATGTTAATAAATCTAGATTATGTCGCGATAACTGATTAAGCCCGGCAGAAAATGACAAATATAAGAGAGGTACTATAAACTAAATATTATAGGTACTTACTACTTGAAATTGTTAGCTATAGCGGCGAATTGCTCTCGGCGCTTGCGATAGACGGGGTCCTTAAAGCCAGGGTGGTCTGCATCCAAATCCGACCCGTACATCAGCACGTTCTGGGCGCGGTCCAACTCAGATATCTTACGAGGGAACCAAGGCATTTCACCGAAATCTGAAATAAGCTGCGTATTAAACGATGTAAAACATTAGCTCATAACAAAAAAACATATATCAAGTTTTATGCTTTTGCCATACCTATTTAAATTTCATAAGTATTAAAAACTGTCATACCGAAACTAGCGGCAGCTGAAAGAGGCGTTGGTGGTGGAAACACGTCACCGACCTGAGGTGGAATCACTTCAAAGTCTTGGACCTCACGTTTCAACATTCGCTTCAATTGCTCCATTCTGCGTGGATCACATTCCACATCCACTAGGATATCAGCCTGAAACGTAATCAAGTAACGCGGCAAGTTTAAATAAAACAATTTTATCGATTAGGTATGCTTTATATTTTTTATAAGGCAACTCACAGCAGTCAATTCAGTCGCAGATTTCCTGGACTCAATATGCAGCACGTTTATCCCCAGATCTTGAAAAACTGAGAGGACCCGGACCAAACCTCCGACTTGATTCTTTAAAGAAAATATCACCGAAATTCTTTCGCCTTCACCCGGCGGCTGCTGATGTGATGACATCCCCAGGTCCCCCAACTTCGGATGATGAGGTACTGGAGTTTTCACTTCCCACTCAGAGCCATTTCTGTATAACCATAATCCCAGAAAGCCTTTGCCTGAACCGCTCATTTTAAGTTTAAGCTAGGCCTAAAATGTCAAGAATGTCAAATTTTATCGAATAAACTGGTTGCCGGAACCGAGATGCGCCGTTGCATTGGTTGAGGCGGACTGCGGGCTCTCCCGGAGTATCTCGCCTTATAAAGAGAAGAGGCGCGGGAGACACGCCGGAGGGTGGGTGTATTTGATTGGCTGAATCAAGTGTTCGGAGTTACTTGGAAAATGTTCTCTTTTCACGCTGTAAAGCCGGAGACACACTCAAATATTATCAGTAATTTTTACGGTATCAAAGTTTTTTTTAAAAGTGTGAATGACATATTCATAGGACCATAATATTTGAAAGAAAGAAAGAAAATAATTTTAACTCTGCAAAATTATACATTTTACTTATAGCTAACATTCTGTAAAGCTAATTAGGTATGGTAGAACACTTAAAACTTAAGCTTAAGATAACTTATCTAATAAGCATGCAGGATTTTGTTCACTCATTATGCTTTTGAAAATATCATAAGACGAAAACATCTTGTACGACTATAATAGGATCAATCATACATTATTATCTGTAAATGCAGTATGCTTTGATTGTCCTTTAAAACAGTACAGTAACAGTACTTATGTATTAGCAATTTAGTAACTTGTCAAAATTTTACTATGTACCAATTTAACCGAACGATGTTAACAACTTAACAGACGATTAGAGCGTTAACAGCTGTCAAAATGTATGAACTAACAGTCGATTAACATTGATTAAATTTAACATTATTTGGTGAAATTGATACTAAGCATTAAACTGCGCCAACTGAAAATGAAGGTTACACAATGTATTTGATACCAAACGTTTCTAAATTTAGTTTGTTTAGTCGACAATAAAGTTCTTTACCGCTTTCCTCCTTTATTTGTATGTTAAGTTCCAAAAGTGGTAGCGCAGAACTAGTTTATTGTTTTCCTATAAGAAAGTGTCTAGATTTTCCGCGGTCAAAATTGTGCTTTGTCCTTTGACTTATTTTTACCAAATTTCATCAAAATTGTTACAGCAAGATCGCTGGAAAGGCGTAACAAACAGACAGGCAAGCAGTCAGAAAAAATACTCGCATTCCACTTGGAGATTTGTAGATATTAAATAATTGAATATGTTTGCTGTGGAAAACCTTGGGGAAGCCTTTGTCCAGCAGTGGACGTCTTGCAGCTGATAATGATGAAGATGATGATGATGTTTGCTTACCAGGTAGATATTTTTATTTTAATAATACAATTACGTTTACTAATATCCTTTGATTTTTGGTTTGTTATGTATTAAACTTACTATGGATCAAAACTAAGTCGCTTCAGTATGTGCGTGGCTTGACCAACAATACATATAAATTCCGTGTAAGTATAGACCGCGAGGAGGCACTCCTCAGGCTGTCGGGAGTTAAGCGGTTCAGTCACTGTATTTATTACCATTGTTTAGCAAAAGAGCGTTCCCTATCATTCATTATCTAGTAGGGAGCGCAGTTTATTCACGCTAGCTAAGGTATAAAATTAGACCGGCGCGATATTTTCTACGAGGTCAAGTTTGGTCCTTTGTTGACTAGAATTTTTACCGACACAATCTGATTTATAAATAGAATGTTTATTCTTATTTAGAATATTTTTAAATTGCAAATCTATTAACGATATGATGTGTGGCAAATGAAAATTATTAAACGCAATATACTCAGACCTTTTCTTAAATCTTTAGACTATTACTATTTACCTACAAATAATGATAAAACATATAATATTAAAAATGAGCTAAAGTACTTATGTTTGACTACTGCCTTCATTTCAAAAAATGAGGTTAAAGCACAAGCGACATACCCATGTGTATGTCGCTATAAAATATCTAAACACGTTTTATGTTTTATTGAACCACGAGTAGCTGCTCTGTTTCAAAGTAGGTACATCTATATATTTCACACATAGGCCCGCAACCGCTAACGAGGCGTGAATTGGATTAGATAGGTCGTGACGTCAGTAAGAACTATGAAGGCGTATGTGGGCCTTATCTCACTTTAGGACTATTAGTAGCGCATACAACATAAGTATAAAATTATTTAAATGAAGTTATAATTGTTTCAACAGTCTCATATCTATGCGGTTTTTAGTTGTATAAAACTTTGAAACTTTTAATAATATTCGAAAATGTTTATCTAATTTAGGAAGTATAACTTTATTTCGGGTAGTTATTTTTCGTTCTGTGTAGTGATTTGGCCTTATGAACAAAATCAAATTCATAAAATCGTTTCTGTGTGCGATGTAGGCAAATAAACATCAAGCCGTATAAATCAGACCGAGGCAGAGACGGTCTCCGAGGAAATCAAATTAAAAGCAACTGTACAGCGAGTTTACTAAAGGGTCTTTCATGCTGCAATAGTGTTTACTCGCCTCGGTTTCTCATAATCTTGGTAATCCTCAATATTGTTAAGCTTCAACATTTAGTCGGATTTGTTCAAACCAAGCAAAAAGGTTTTATTTGTATAATGTACAACTATAGTTCACTACTGGCATACGCGCTGGGTTAAAACAGGAAGTTTGATAGATGTCAAATTAGAAAAAATTAGAAATTAGTAAAAATGTGGATAAAAATAATTGTGATGTAGTTTGTCCCCGGAATAATAATATTTTAAAACTCCAATGTAAAGCAACTGTACATGTTTTACATGTACTACCACCACAGCGGAAATACTGGTTTATACAGGACTACACTACAAATTTAATACTTAAATAGTGAATGATCATGACATGTGATGTAGTTACAATGTACTTATTTGAATTCTTTGATTATTTACTCTCTGGATAAAACTTCGATGACATGAATGCGTCGAAATTTTTATTAGCTAGCTGTTAGCCTATAAGTAGCTTTCCGCTTCTTAGGGCCACTTGCACCAAAAAATTAACCTGGGTTAAGACACTAAGGGCCGAGTTCACCAACAATTAATTGGACGGTTAACGGTTTAACGGGTGTCAAATGTATTGATTAACAGCTGATTATGACTTAACCGTCTGTTCAATTGGTTGGTAAACTCTGCCCTAAGAGCCAATTGCACAGAAAATTTAACACTGGGTTAAGACACGAACTCGAGTTAAAATAACAGTTTTCGTATGAATCTGACGTGTACTAACTCGAGTTAGTGTCATAACCCAGTGTTAAATTTTTAGTGCAAGTGGCCCTTAGTGTCAATTGTGTTGTCAAAGGATACGCTGTGTTACGTGTTTGAATTTATTTCGCTAAATGGCGTTTTCACTAAAAAGTAAACTTAACTTTGTCAGTTTTTTGTCGAAAATTTGCTATACATTGCGGCCTTCAATGTATAGCTAATTTTCGTCACAAAACGGACAAAGTTAAAGTTCCTTAATTTCAGTCCTTAATTTGGTACAGTCAACTACAAAGATATGTATCCATGTTAATCTTACAAAATGAAGTAAATTTTCGTATGCCATTCTTAATTACCCTTCCTTCGTGACATTTCTAGTATCAATAAAACCTTACATTGTGATCGACTCGTTTAAAATGCAATAATTATGTATCCCGCTTGTTTCCTCTGAATGTACAGTTACAAGCCTCTTTTATTATCTATCGATATGTTATGACAAATAAAAAAAAGGTTTTAACGTGCCAAAGAAATGTAACCAATACGTTTAAATTTAAAATAGAATCCATGCAAAGGGATTCGCTTTTCAAAAACGCATAATTTCTTCTTTATTTATTAAACTACAAAGAGATGGATCCATTTTTGGATCTTATTACAATGCAGTTAGGTGAAGAAGTGGTTATATATCTTTGTAGTTGACTGGACAATTAACATTGACACTATTTGAGAATAAATGCATTACGATCAAATGATCGCCATGAAACACTTAGGCTTAACTTGGCAAATAATTACATAAACTACGATTTTGAAAAGGTAATATTTGTAGACGAAAAAGTGTTTTCCACAAATGAACGAGGACGGGTATCGCTTTGGAGGTTCGAAAATACCCGTTATGAGGAACCTAATATACTACAGACGCAACAAAGTGGTCGATTAACTTTAGGGTTTTGGGGTTGGATGTCATCGTCTGGACCTGGGGAATTAATTGAAACCCCAACTCGAATGAAGGCGGTGAATTATAAAGAAATTTTGAAAGATGTTCTAATGCCCAACGCTAAAACTGTATTTGGAGACGAAGAAATAACGTTAATACAGGATAATTCTTCAGTACACAATTCGCGTATTGTCCAAACTTTTTAAAACAAAAACTGACCTTTCACGAAAACGGTATAGGTGAAAAACTTAAGTAAATGACCTCTTGCATGTAGTTGTGTACAAAACTAATATGGAATTTACGTCAAATTTCAAATATAGAATGCCGAACGGTCTTTACAGATGTATTACAACTACATGCAAGAGGTATTACTTAAGTTTTTCACCTATACACACTTGTCATTGCATACATCTGTCTCAGGTAATTAGTGAAATAATACTTTTTTTTCATTCGGCATACTTGGATACATTTCTTTGGAACGTTAAAAGTTTGCTTTTATTTGTCACAACATATCGATAAGTAATAAAAGAGGCTTGTAACTGTACATTCAGAGGAAACATAGCGGGATACATAATTATTGCATTTTAAACGAGTCGATCACAATGTAAGGTTTTATTGATACTAGAAATGTCACGAAGGAAGGGTAATTAAGAATGGCATACGAAAATTTACTTCATTTTGTAACATTAACATGGATACATCTCTTTGTAGTTGACTGTACACTTTTTAGTGAAAACGCCCTAAAAAAGCACTTAAATGACGAGTTGCGTTATTAAAGTTTGTCGAAATTACAAAGGACGTAGTAAAACAGGTATCCCTTCATTATTCATAATTTCATTTACACTCATTTCATTTGCCATAATGGTCACTGGCTATAATCTTCATTTTCCCTAATATCACATACCATAATTTTTGAATGCCATAACACTCTAGTGTCATAATGTTCAACCTCCCTCATATCAGATACCATAATAACACTTTCCATAATATTTACTTTCTATAATGTTCATAATCCCTAATATTATATGCCATAACACTTCATTTGCCATAATTCGGAAAAGACTTAGATTAGACCCAGTAATCATTTATCTATTCTAACCTACCTACTGTAAGGAAGGTCTCCGTTAGATATGACGACGAGCGAAGTGAGGAGGAGTGTTAGTTAAAACTGCAACCTTACCCGACCCGATTTTTTTTATAGTACTATACTTACGACACCAATTTCGACTTCTGAATGTTTTATGGCAAATAATGACTATGGCGTTTAGAATTTATAGCATACAGTATTATAACACTTTATAATAGGGAAAATAAAAAGTATGGCATACGTATCGTTATGGCACCTCCTAAAAATTCGCACCTTGAGAACAATAGTGACCTAATTCAAAATTTCAGCTTTCAAACTTCAAGTCATAAATTTATTGCTATAGAGACCTAACTCGAAATGTAAACTTTCTGAGTTAGGTCACTATTGTTCTGAAGGTGCGAATTATGTCAAGTGAAAATATATCAAATGATCATTATGGCACAAAGTTATGTCATATGAAATTCGCGCAAATGAAATTATTGCATATGAAATTCTGTCAAACGATAGAAAACCCAATTTAATATGTCTTTTTATTATGATTCCATCCTGCCCTCACGCTACGTCTAGCCCTGACCTTGCTCCATCAGATTTCCGCCTGTTTCGGTCACTTCAGAATTCTTTAGGAAGCATAAAGTTAACGTCAAAAGAACACTGTCAAAACTACCTGTCAGAGATTTTTAACTAAAATCTCAAAATGTCTACAACAATGGGATCATGGCACTACCCACAAGATGGCAACAAGTCATCGATCAAAACGGCACGTACATATTATAAATAAATAAATGTATATACCTTATAAAAAATATTTTCTTTTGTATGAAAAATACGAAAATACTTTTGCCTCGACTGACCGTACCGAAGGACTACCGTACGGGGACTTTCCCCTCTGCCGAGCTATATCAATGATAGTGAGCGTTTATTAAAAACAACTTTTTTCGATTATTGACATTGTCAAAGTCGTTTTCGTAGCGTGAAGAGCTTCGGAAAAATAACTTGTTGTGACGTGTTTTAGTGTAAAAATCGATCAATTAATCGTATGAGTCGCGGCGCCAAAACGACTGTTCTCTAAGGTCAGGTGGGGTAAGAGCGTCAACAAGGTAAGTGCGACAATCCGTATATTTATTAGGAGATATTGTTAGTTAGACGGACCTACCCCGTCAGGTGGGGTAAGAGCGTCAACGGGGTAAGTGCGACAAACTATATATATTTTTAGGAGATATTGTTGGTTAGACGGGCTTGCCCCGTAGACGCACGTGCCCCACCTTACCTTAATCGATTTTAAAACGTTTGCGTATTAATTGAGTTAGAACGGGATAGAGCCCTAAGATAGCACTTATTTGTCTCTGACTTATTTCATGCCATATTGAACCTTTAAATTGACAGCATTTCAAAAGAAAAAGCATTTTTGTTTTTTCGCGTTTATAATAGCTGGTTAAAAATTAGACTAACCGTGTTTCTCGGTTTTTCTTTATTTAACTTAAATTCGTCGTTAATAATTTATTAAAGAAATAGTCATTGAAAAGACCGTTTATACAAAGTTAGGAATACTGATTTCGTGATCTTAGCATGATATAAAATAAAAAAGTAACTTTAAACAGAAACAGAACTGACTGTCATGTCATGTCACTTCTCAATAATAACAACTGTAACAACATAAATTCGTCGACTTAGGGCTGATTGCGGCTATCCGGTTTTACAAATCCGTTAGTCACTTTAATTTTAAATAGCGTACTTATATCAAAACAATAGTATTACGAGAATCGAAAGCGTGTCGTTAGAATCAAGTAATCCGTCAGACAGATAAAAAATTGAATGACAGTTGTATATTTTTTCAATTCCTATGGTAATAAATGGACTATGGGCACTATAAGTGTATTCCTAACATTCACCATCCAACTTTTTTTACTGTTTTTTCCTAAATATAAAAAAACTACTGCATAAAAAATCCAAAAATATTTTTACTGTAATCAGCAGTGCAAAATCTACAAACGGTATTTTAATTTCCTACCTTGGCACATATGAATAGTTGTCAATTGTTGTTGTTAAATCTATAATTGAACTCTTGTTTGTGTGACTTGCAAATGGGGCGCGCGTTCAAAAGTCTAGTAATACCTATTAAACCATTTTATATCGATAAAATAAACTGTTGCAGTAGAAAATTACGTTCTCAGCTAGCCGAAGTATTTTTAGTAGCTTCATTTGTAACTAACTAACGAAACAATTAGCGAACTAACAAGAAATATATGTTAAATAATAATGTTAGGTCGCACAACGTTCAGTCAACTTGTTTCTGAAGTGTCTTTCAGCGTTTTTGAAGCAGGGAAACGTTGAGTTGATGAATCACCCTAACAATTACTTTTCAGTCCCTAGAAAAAAGGATTTTATAACGTAATCAGCGGTTTGAAAACTCAGAAGCCGCAGTAAAAGCCTATGGCTTGACCATTTTGGCAACATCAACTTCCGACTAGTAGGGGAAGATGGGGTGGCTTCGTACAAAGGGAGCATTCGTACAGTGGTCATATCTCGACTATCCAACATGCTGAAGCATTCATATTTATATGCGTGACTGCCGCTCATATGCATAGGCTACCCTCAAAAAGCGATGGCAGTGCGGCAGCAGATTTCGCCAGAAATAATCAATATGTATTTTCGCGACCCGAAAGTAATTTTTGGTTATCCTTTGAATGCGTCTGTCTCTAATAAGTTTTACTCGAATTAGAAAAAATGATTTTAGATAGTTTGTAATTAGATGCTTGAGATTAATTTGTAAACAATGGTTTTGGGATTACTTTAACAGTTATTTTTTATTTAGATTTTTTTTCGGATCGTTTTGGTTGGGGTACGAATGCACCCCATGAAAGTTAAAAAAATGTAAATCAAGAATAATTATAATCACAAAACCAGGTCAGTAAGATATGCCTAAAAGGTGTGTAAAAATCAAATGAATCCTGGGAAAAAACGAATAGTGTACGAAGCCGCCCCACGTACTAGTATGGGGTGCATTCGGACGTTTCCCACTTTTTGGGAATTGCATAAATTGTATTGGAGAATACTTCGGAAACGTTGAAATACAATTTTGTTACATCATTTACGTCGTTTTTTTATTTATCAAAAAAGAGAGAGAGAGATTTGAGAGTACAAATTATCTGAGTTTGGGGTTGTTGTGGAGCATCTCCCCAGCAACCCCTAAGATTAATTTAAGAATTTGTTATTTTTTAAAACATAACGCTGTTGTACCCAATATGTACTGAATTAGAAAGCACTTTTTTTAAATTGTACCTCCATAGATCGAGAGTACAAATGATCTGAATTTGGGGTTGCTGTGTAGAATCTCTCCAGCAACCCCAAACATTGAATTTAAGAAATTGTTATTTATTAAAAAATTACGCTGTTGTACGCAATATGTACTGAATGTGTACACACTTTTTTTAAATGTACTTCCATAGATCGAGAGTACAAATGAATTGAAACGCTTGTGCATTTGATTCTGATTTGCAAGCGTATGCTGTATTTTATAAAGAGAATAAAGCTTTTGCTCACTTTGTAGTGGCCCTGCCTACGAAGCCAACGGCTCTGGGTTCGATTCCCAGTATAAGCAAAATATTTGTGTGATGAGCGCAAGTATTTATACCTGATAGTTAAAGAAAATTATATTCTAATGTATGGAAAATTTGGCAAAATTAATGGAGAACTTTTATCTATCAGGATAATACCCGCCCTCCGGGTTGAGCGTCACTCCCGCGCGCCCTCTAATGTGTCCCGGAGCGCGGTATTTTCCATTTTAAAAGAAAAACGTACACGATATATAAAAAGTGTGTAGGAACGAAATAATCCTTGATAAATTTACTATAAACCTCTCATACATACAAAAGCAATATCACTTATACTTTCAGCGCAATCTGTTACTAAATACTAACGTTTTTAGTTATAATCGTTTTTTTCTGCTTAAACGTTAGTTCTCTCAAAAACTTTACCGCCAAGATATGTATGACAAAAATAAAGAATAGAATATTTCATTTTTAAAAAGGTGTAATTTATTTCTAAACTCTTTCATTTACCGTTGAATTGCTATTTTTTAATTCATTTGGCCATTCAGCGAAATATAAATATTCGTACTGGTTAAAGGATGTTACTTAAATACCATAGACTCCTTATATATTTTCCTGTAATCTATAGGTATAGAACTATTTTCTGTTTTTATTTCTATTTTTAACCCAAGTATTTTAGGAGATAAGGGGGAGGGGAGGAAAATGGTTAGTTTCCGCCTATTTTCTTAAATAAATACAAAACTGATTAATATAAATTTACGAAAAAAAAAATTGAGATTTTCATAATGTACCCTTTCATTTAATGTCACACGAAACAGTTTGCAATTTAAAAAAAAAACAAGAATTTATAGTTCCCGAGACTTACAGTCTTCTAATTTGGATGAATTTGGATTGTTGTAAACGGTGGGAATGTAGTGCAAGTCGAGTCTCTTGTTAAACAGTTGCACTGTTTGCATTTTACCTTTTCCGTAGAAAGCTGACGTCATATCACAGCCACTTACAGCGTGTAAGAAAAGGATTGACTCCTTGATTTTGGATCCAAATTTATCCAATGAAGAGATCGAAAAGGCTGGCGAACGGACTATTCTTGCGCTATACAAAGCTCGACCCGAAGAAGTAGATTTGAACCAGCACAGATTTGTTTCGCTTTAACAAATTAGTAGGACAGGCGAAAAACGTTGTTATTTTGACGAAATTGCCGCCTACATCGCCTGCTGCTCGCAATCATTTTTGGCGAGTCATTCATCAAGTGCAAAGTTGTAGGAGTAACGTATTACCGCCCCGGAAGAATGGGGCTGGAAAAAACTGCCAATTGCCTACTTCCCATTTCAAATACGGAGCCACCAGAACCAGCCTCTATATTAAAACTAATAACGTGTGCTCGCAAACTAGGCTGCGGTAGACGATGTGACATTATGACAAACACGCTCATAAATTCTCCCAAAAGACGCTGTTCAAAAAGTTTTAGGTGAGATGTAATATAAAAGGCGAAAACTTGAAATCGCCGTAAATTTTTACGATTGTTATTTTTTATTTTATTGAATAGTATCTACAGATAACTATAACAAATACAGTGCCTAAAAATTAACACATAATAAAAAAATAATGCTGATACTTTTTTCCGGACCACTCTTTATATATTTTTCATAATTTGTAATTAATCAGTTTTGAAGTTATTTAAGAAAATAGGCGAAAATTGACTATTTCGAATGGAAAACGCCGCGCTCCGGGACACATTAGAGGGCGCGGGGGGTGACGCTCGCCCCGGGAGGCGGGGGGGAGAGTAGATAAAATTTACTTTGCTTTATAACCTACATATCCTGATAGATAAAAGTTCAACATTCATTTAAAGCTAATTATATTGAACTATGAGTCTTGGAGAACACAGCTCGAGGAGGTGTTGGTCGGGTGCCGGGTGGTACTAATGAGCTGTGACCTTTATTAGGAGGAAGGAGGAGGGTTATTCATTTATGTGTTTAAGTATGTATTTCTCTATATAAATAAGTATGTTTATCGTCAATCGTCATCAAGTACCCATTAGTACAATCATTGGGGACTAGGTGAATTAGAGTGAGATTGTCCCCTGAAATACAAAATGGCGCGTAATAAATATATTTATTAAAACTGTTACGTGTAAAGTGCTGCCATCTTTGTCAAAACTTTAAAATTAAATCTATATCAATAATGTCCACATAAACCCTTCTCCGATAATCGTGCGATAATCGGTAAGGTAACTCAGAATAATAATATAATAATAATATAATAATATATTAATATATATATGAAAGATTTATGTATATTATAAATTAAGTTTGTAATTTGTAATTATGCCTAATAAATAAATAAATAAATGGCTGGACCGATTTGGATGAAATTTTGTGTGTATATTTCAATGGATTCCTGGATGGTTTGAAGACACAATTGGACCCGGCGCTGCTGTCGGTATGTTAACAAAATTAAATTTAATAATAACCGAGTTTAGATAAACACACCATAGTAAACAGTGAAGTATCAATAAATGATGACTCAACCGTAGATTCGTTAGAAGTAATTATGGAATTGCAAAAACAAAAAATTGTAAATGTTAAATTTAAAATATCATACCTATTTATTGTAGCACTGCTTTTCCGGGCAGGACGACGTCTGCCGGGTCCGCTAGTATATATATATATATATACCTATAATATTCTTAATAGCTTTCGGCTGGCTATCGCTATCACTGTTGCACTCGCAACTGACAGTAGGTATATTTAATTTTTTCAATGGTGTGTCATAGAAATACGAAGATTGCCAATGTCCTTAAAATGAAAGATTCCTTTTCAATAGAAATAAGTACTTACATACAGTTAAACCTTAGTTTATTAGTCAACGATAAGGGTAACTAACAATAAAAATAATTAAGAACTTTTTGATTGGTTGTAAAATGGAAAAATCATATTTGTAGGCAATTGTATGGGAAAAACGCAAGCGTCCCTTATTATGTGACCACCACTTTCACAACATCACTTCACTTTTCCAGTGCCGTCCGTTGAAGATCTCATTCAGAGCCAAAGCAAAAACACAACGAAAGAATTCCTGGATGTGTGAACGAGCCATTCTCACGCCTAAAATTGACCAAGCCGCCGCAGTCAATGCACGCATAAGGAGTGGTTCAGTAAAAAAGTAGCAATGTATTATTTGGTATATTTTTTTATTTTTTACTAATTATGAATCAGTTTTTTTTTAGTAATCTGTAAATATCATACTATGAAATAAAAATACAATCATATTGAAATGTATATCTCATACTTTAAGTTTTCTCAATATTTATTGCAGGTCCTTAATAACTTTTTGAACAATACAATTTGACAATCTTCGCTTGCCGTTTTCTACAATGCCACAATAGAATTTCTATTTTCCCAACTTGTTTTATGCTTTTAGGAATATCATCTTACGGATACGTTATACCAATAAACTGGATTTTACTTTGGGTAGTAAGGAAGTCCCTCCAATCTAACCTCTGACAGAGGTTTTTCTATGGGAGACAAATTTCTATAAAAATGGCAAATACGCCAATGTTGAAATTCCATGTAACTACCTCAAAGTGAAGTCAAATCAAAAAAGTTTACTATTGATGAAAAGACAATTTAATAAGGTATTAAGTAGCCCATCAATCTTAACGGAAATACTATGTTTATGAAAAACACCTCATAAATTCTCTCAGAAGACGCTGTTCAAAAAGTTTTAGGTGAGATGTAATATAAAAGGCGAAAACTTGAAATCGCCCGTTAATTTTTACGATTTTATTTTTTATTTTATTGAATAGTATCTACAGATTACTATAACAAATGCACTGCTTAAAAATTACCACATAATAAAAAAAAAACATATTATGTGCTGCTACTTTTTTTCCGGACCACTCTTTATTGGCAGGAATCAGAGGTGAGGATCAGTTTACTACTTGATCAACACTGCCTCAGACTAAGGGACATACGCCCAGGTACATAGAAACACATACACAGATAGGTATACATTTATTCGCAAATATATCAAAAAACGGCGTTTGTTACACGTGCGGAACTATCATTTTCGAACTCGGGACTCGTGTAAAATGACATACTTTCCGCACTTGCATCATAATGTACTATTTTACACTATCTCAAAAGCAAAAAATCATTATGGTTTTCCTGGAAAGAATAGAGCCCCTAGCCACGACTCTGGGCTTACAGCAATAAAGAAGAAAATCGCATGCCTACTCGTACCTATCTTGTCACTGAACTGCAGCCTAGGTCTTTTTTTAATCTTCTAAAGTAGCTGGTCGGCGTGTGTACACTGCCCTCGGAACGTGCGCAACCGGCTCCAGTAAGGATGAGAGCTAGGCACTCTTGGCAAACAAAGAATTTAAAGTATAGACTCGAGTACCTATAATTTATCTTATGTAATTCCTTGTTATAACTTTTCCATCGCTGTGTAGAATATCATAACGTTAAGTTTCAGTTGTGATACAGTTTTTGGATTTACTTTGGTTAATACACTGAATACTCAAGCAAACTGTAGAAAAAGGTTTTTTTAATTGCAATTGTAACGATACCCATGCCTTTCCCACTCTTTTAACTCTTGTTTACTAAAATGTACATACTTAAATTTACTATCATCAAACGTAATCTACACTACCTAATATTATAAAGAGGATAAATTTGTATTTTTGTAACGAATAAACTCAAAAACGAATGGATCGATTTCAAAAATTTATTCAACATTAGAATGCCATATTATCCCTTAGTAACAATAAATGGTTCCCGTGGGATGACAAAAATACGAATTCAACGCGGACGAAGTCGCTGCCAAAAGCTAGTTAATTATATTTTAATTGAAGATTAATTTATTTTTATTCTGTGATGGGTTTTAAATAAGGCACAATAGCTGGTTGTTATAGCATTAGCATTAGCGCCAATCAAGATTAGCTGGGGAAATCCTGGTGATGCATTTAATTCAAGTCGGGAACACAACAAAGCATTTGATGCAAAGGGCGTGAGGTGCCCTCAGCGCCCTGCGCGCGCCGCCACCCGGCGCAGGCCGCGCTGGTCGATAGCGCTGCCGAGGCCGCGCCGCGCATGACACACGGTCTTTACCCAACAATCAGGTCCAAAAGCGACATGGCCGACAGCGAGTTTGAAGAATTTCGGAGAGTTTTCGACAGATTGCCACAACATATTAAGATCCCGACGCCGTATTATTCGTAAGCGCATTTATTACTCTTAAAGTCACATATTATAAATCGTTCCGCGCTTTGTTATATGGTTGGCAACTAGTAGTCACGAAAATGTATATGGACGTATTGCGTGATACGAAAAGTGAGTCAAGTCAAGAGTGTAGGTGGGCCGTCTTATAGTCGAAATGTGGTGTTACAGTTTAGTGCCTAATGTGGGTTTGGAAGACGAGTCCCCATCGTCGAAGAGCGGCGGTACACCCGAAGACGAACGGGTTTGCGTGGGCGAGGGTGAGCCCAACACCAGGCCCGCCGGGGCGGCTTCGCCTGGCCCGCCGCCCGAACTGCCAGAACCGCAGCGCAGCCCGCGCCACCAGACCTTCGTAAACGGCGAGAGGCGCCGACGAAAACTCCCCGAAATACCCAAAAATAGAAAATGTAAGTCCTATTTTTAAAAAGTTCTAAGTTCGGCTTCCTGTTGATTGTTATCGTTGGGTCAAGACCAAAGTTAACAGAGAGCGCCTGGTTCGATAATTTTGCGCTGGCGCTTGCATCGTTCCTATAAATAAAATCTGCACCTGCGCTTTGGCGAATGCAACTGAGTCAGGAACAGACCTTGAACAACGGTGCTGATGCGATTGCTAAAGCCTGGCAAGCCATTTTCACCTGAACATGGATTTTAAGGGTTAGTAAAGAAAAGGAAATTCGAATTGGTTTATCATTTTATGCACTTCTAAACTTTTGACATCTTATTCGTTATAAGTTGTCTTTAAGTCAGATACTTTCTTAGTATCGAATACTATCGAATCGAATACTATCGAATTCTTGTCTGTTCTATCTCAAATGAAAGAGCTCCAGTTATTGCATTTTATATGCACTACATTTTGTTATTTATTTCGGTTTAAACAGTTAATTTATAATTATAGAAATAAAAGTCATAAACAAATTAAATTAATAAAGCATAATATGAGTAAACGCTTGCTAAATTTGATTTTATTTATGTCATATAAAGCAAAATTACTTATTATTCCGTTGTTGTAAATAAAATAGTTTAGTAAAATACTTAATATCGCACTTAGCTTATCAAGCTTATTAAGTCATGTCACCTGATGAGGTGGTTTTGTTTTACAAATTTAAGACGTAATTTCGCGCAGTACGCATGCGTCATCTATCGGGGCATAACCAAAGCAAACAACGCCATAACCTGCCTTTATCGCTGAGTTGCGGCTAACATGGCGGTAAACAACGGAAAAATTGACTAGCGGGCTGAATACTCAGTCGCTATTTGTTTGAAGGTAGATAGAAGTAGGTACATTGTTTGATCCGATCTTCTTTTTAAAGTATTTCAACACTCTTTATTTCGCTTTTCTGACTTTAATGATTTTTTTATTATGGTAAATATGCTGCTGCTGCTCTGATCAGTAGGTGCCTTGATTGGATACCTACGGAGCAGAACGGCACGGTTAAAAACAAACTTGGTTTTAACTCGCGTATATGGAACAATTTTATTATCTAACGTGTACCTCTTTATAAGTATTACAGTAAATTATTATTTGCCACTTAATGAGACATTTTTGGCAACTTATTAATAAATAGCTACCGTAATTATCGGACTACGTCATGGATTTTTATTAAGAGTACGAAGAGTGATCCATAAATAAATAAGTTTTGATAATCGGTATTAAAAATGGGAGATATGTAAATCGGTATATTTTAATTGGAATAAGCACACTTTTTTATTTTTACAAACACTTATATTAACGTCATTTAATTGTTTTATTGTACCACTATAAAAATAATTTTACTTTTGGCGGTCAAAATGATCAAATTTTCTACCTTTACTAATGGTCTGTTGTTTGATCGGTAGTTAATGTAACTAAAATCTCAAGGAAATGTGTCAAATTTTCCATTCCTTTTTCGAATTTTACCAATTACTTAGTTTAACTACTGATCAAACAACAGGGCCTAAGTCATCACCAGCTCGTGATTTTTATGTAGTTGTTTATAAACATTAGTGAATGAGAAGTATTTAGTAGTCGTAAATAACGGGGAGAGAGGTTATCAGTTCTGATCTTTGGTCAAAGAGCAGCAATTAGAAGGCTCTGAAGCACAATTCCTGCCGCAAATTCGTATTTTTTTTTCTTCAGCTTATGTTTATTTTTTTCCCATAACTATGATAGAATAATGTTATATAAGATTATTTGATTATTTGAACTAAATTGCTAAAAACTCAGTGTATTTATTTGTAGGCCTCAATAATCCTGGAAAACGACGAAAAAAACACCCTTAATTTTGGTGACGGAGCTGGAGATAAAAAAATCCACTGTAATGATAACTTATTTATCCTTTAAATTATAATGATAAATCAAGGTTTCATTTTCAATAAAAAAAAAATTAAGTGTCCCAGAACGTTCTCCACACTGCTCCAAATTGTTACAAAACGAACTCTTATTTGCCGTCTTGTAAAATTGTTCATACAGAAGCTTTTTGTTTAGCTATCACAGAAAAACAAGTGAATAATGTATATTTTTTTTCTCTAATTTAAGTTTGATTAGTGGCATGGTATATTCCACATTAAAAGAATATCATTATGTGGATGGTTTATACTGATTCTCAAAACTTATGGATCACCCCTCGTAACCTTTTTTATGGAATAACTTGTACATTTTGTCGTCTAACAACTACCTTTCTAAAAGTACTTACATCATCATCATCATCATTTCAGCCGAAAATGTCTACTGCTGGACATAGACCTCCCCAAGGTTTGCCAAAAGGACCGGTCCTGCGCCGCTTGAATCCATCCTCGAATCCACATTTTAGATGTATAATTATGGCTTCAAATAAACATCACTAAAGGAATGAACATACTTCCTAACTGCGATAATTCAAGGCACTTGTTTCAGTTTCTTCGAAATAATTATATAAAGGAAGCGTTTTTCGAGTATCTTTGTGCTATAATTTAATAAAGCTTACTAAATTGGCTACAATTTAAGCCTAATTTGAGTACTGTAAGACTATTAGTTGCGGAGATACAGCTAGTCAAAGACTGACATGTGTTTTCAACAAAATGAAAATTTCGTGTTATGGTCATTTTCCAAGTTACGTACTGGCTAAACTACTGGTCCTAGAATAAAAGTTGAGATAAGAATGAACAATTCAACTAGCTTCAATCTAATACCACAGTAGTGCCTCTAGCTTTTATAATTTTCTCAAAAATATAAATGCTATTAAAATATCTGATTTTGGTTAAATGATAAAAACATTGTTCTGAATAATGTATGAATGTATTTCAGAAAACCAAAAAGTGTAAATTTGACATTTTAGATGTAACATATGGTTTCAAAACAAATAATCGTAAACATAAAAAACACAGCAAACATATATTTAAACTATAAAATAATACTATTTACACGGTCAAGCAAAAACAGTTTAGACTTTCGACCTTTTGGAAGGACCAGGAGTGGAGACGGGCCGGCTCATGGTGTTGGGTCGTCCACATCCTCGTCCTCCTCGTCCAGGACGATAGGGATGGCGTTGTTGCAATTTCACCCGTGGCAAAAGGAACATAGGCTGCAGCCTGTCTGCAAGTGCACGACCCTAAGCAACCTCTTTTTGTATTTGCAAGTCACCATTTTAAGCAAGGTCTGGGGAGCGGGCTCTGCGCACATTGCCCATCTTCGACTTGCTGTATCTCCGCAACCAATGGACATAGTGAGCTCAGGTTACGCTCAAATTGTAAAAAAATTTAGTTATATTTATTAAAGTATTACCAAGATTTTTGAAAAACGCTTTCATAGGGCCTTTTTTTTCGAAAAAACTGGAAGTGCCAAAATTTCGCAGTTTTTTCAGCACCGTGGGGGCACAGGGTTTCAGGGTTGCAAACTTGGGTGTTAACTACTCTCAAGGGACCTAACAACATGTAAAAAAATCGTAGTTACATGCGCGTTTGCGATCTATGATGTCGTTATACGAGTAGACTGGGCTAAAAGGCCTGCTGATACTTCTTTCTCGATCGACTATTAATTAAGTCGTGATAGATTTCCATTTTATTTTTTATTATGTGCTTTCATTTAGGATATTTTCCAGAATTTTCGTATTTGAAAATTTGGTTGTAGAGAGTGGGGGACACGTAATTCTAGCGAAAATGATTCTTTTGGTGTTCAATATTTTATAAATGGGCTGCCAAATCGAGATAAACATAACATGAACAAATTAGATTTTTAAGGATTATACAACCATAACCTACACAATGTTTTAAGACAAAAAAAATGGTTAAAACAATGATTTTGCATTTTTTCGTTGGTCTTAGTGCGCAGTATAAATATCTTATATGTACACAATTTCAGCTAAATTTACAGACGGATATAAGTGAAACTAAAAGGGTACAGAACTCGATAAAAGCGTAATTATTTGTGTACATTTGAAGTTATAATTTTTGGTTATGGATCAAGTTCATAGTTAAACTATAATAAAGGTAGTGCAAATGTACGAGTACCATGAGCTGGTCTGTGATTTTAGTTCAGAGAGCGTATCGCACTCTTAGAGAAACAAATCGAGACTGTCAGATCCTTTGGACAATTTTGAGTCGTTCAATGAACATAGCTCGATCCATCCCAGACCTGACCACCGCAAGGTTAATCAAAGAACCAATTGACAAAAACAAAAAAAGAAACATTGTCAAACACATTTGTGCGTCGCAGCAGTACGAGTACATAAGGGATGGCGCAACGCATATTAAGTAAGCGAAACTATTGGTAGTATTCAGCCACAACCATTCACGAAACTTAGCAAATAAGAAGAAAGGTTCTTTATTGTAGCAATATTTTTACCTCACCACGTATAAATAAGATTTTTTTTTAGCCTTTCTAAGTAAAAACCGCTTTAAAGAAAAATTAAAACCTCAAAGTATTTTGTTTCTGCTAGGACTATTATGTAAGAGAAAAGTGTGAGTAGTGCTATAACTAACATTTCTTAATGTTGCAGCATCCATACTGGCATGTGGCCAGCCGGCGTCGCTGGCCGACGAACTGGGCGCCCTGGCGGGACCTCTGATTCGACCCGGTTGCCAGGGCCGGCCCCTCCTAGTGCTGAAATGCGGATACCTTCTCGACGAGGACTCGAGTCCGGATTCGGAGAGGCTGCAGAGCCTGGGTGACGTCGACAGTGGACACAGCACTGCCCACTCACCCATAGACACAGGGCCAAAAAGCATATCGCCAACACCTTTACAACAAAACGGTAGGTATCAATGAC